>CM066042.1:297117304-298341923 GCA_033557465.1 Ichthyophis bannanicus
TAACAACATGGCCTCCTGTCTACTGGCCTGAGACTAACACCACATTGCTTAAGGATCAATGACCTTGTTTGGAGGACAGGAATTTATAGTAGTTCACAGTTCACACCATTTCAATGGTAGTTTAAGGTAAGCTATATTCAGGTACAGTAGGCATTTCTCTGTCCCCGGAGGGCTTAAAATCTAAAAGGGTAATTATTCATCCCATGGATTCTGCATTTCCTAAACACTGGACATCAGGACTAAAACCAGATATCTAGCACTGGTAACGGGATACTGACTGGCACTGAATATCTGAATTTAGAGGTTCGTCCCGACATTATCCAGACACCAACAATATATGGCCGCTATCGAGAGAGGCAATCCATATAGCACGCGGGAGAGCTTTTCTGCTGTCTATGTTATGCAGATATCAGATTAGAGGCACTGAACATTACTGTTATCCATCTCCGTTCTGCCCTTGGAACGCCCCAGCACTATCCGGATAGTGCCGCTGGAGAGCCCTCTCACGGGACTTATCTAGCTTGCAGTCTTGCTAATGGGATAAGTCCTTTTGAATACTGACTGCTAAGTTTATAACTGAAAGTAATGGAGGGTGACGTCACTTGCCCAAGATCACAGGGGATATCTGTGGGATTTAAATCCTGATTCCTGGCCCACTGCACAAATGACTAGGTGGCTACTCCATTCCAAATAGGTTCATCAAATGATCAAAGTCGCACTGAAAGATCACATTCTGCTGGTGGTTGGGAAGACACTTCTTCATACCACACGTTTGTTTATTTCATGAAATCTGAACTTTAGCATACGGCGTACAACTCAATTCCATGGCAAGGAAGGTGGACAATGCTGAATCAGAAGAGAGTCTGCATTCTTTTTCCTCCCTTTCATATAGAACAACCCTTAGAGCAGTAGTTCTCAACCAGTGTGATAACCTGGTGTGTGCCACAAAGCCCTGAGAGGTGCGTTGTGGGAAACGTGCAGCCATGAAGGAAAGCCTATGGTAGGCGATGCAGCCACACAAACTGCAGCACTTTAACTTTTCCTGAATGGCACTCGCCTCCCCTCTCCCCTACCTTCCTTTGCAGCATCTTTAATGTTTCCAGGTGGAGGACAAAGTCCTGAAAGGAGCTGGTGCATTAGGAAGGCCACCACATCAGCAAAGGATAGATTGGAAGTCCTGCTTGTTTGTGGGACTTTGAGGTTTTCTGAAGACAAGCACTCGGGAGATCTTCTGTAGGAATTTGGGGTATAGAAACGCAGAAACATGACGGCAGAAAAAGACCACATGGCCTATCTAGTCTGCCCTTCCATAACAACTACAATAGTTGTCTTTTTTCCTTTAGAGATCCTCTGTGTTTGTCCCATGGTTTTTTGAATTTGGATACTGTCCTCATCTCTATCACTTCCACTGGGAGACTATTCCACGCATCTACCACTCTTTCTGTAAAGAAATATTTTGGTATATTACTCCTGTCTCTATCCCCTTTCATCCTCATCCTATGTCCACTCATAGCAGAGCTTGCTTTCAATCGAAAGAGGCTCTGCTCCTGTGCATTTATGCCACTGAGGTATTTAAACATCTCTATCGTATCTCCTCTATCCTGCCTTTCCTCTAAGGTGTACATATTAAGATCTTTAAGTCTGTTCTCATATGCCTTATAATGAAGACCACTAACCATTTTAGTAGCCACCCTCTGCACCAACTCTAACCTGTTTATATCCTTTTGAAGGTGCGGTCTCCAGAATTACACACAATACTCCAAATGAGGTTACATCAGAGACTTATATGGAGGTACTATCAACTCCTTTTTTCTGCTAGCCATTTCTCTCCCTATGTACCGAAGCATCCCTTTGGCTTTCGCCGTCGCCTTTTCTACCTGTTTAGCTACTTTAAGATTATCAGGCACAATCACACCCAGATCTCACTCTTCTTTTATGGACAGAAGTACTTCACTCCCTACACTATATCGCTCTCTTGGATTTTTGCAGCCCAAATGCATGACCCTGCATTTTTTTAGCATTAAATCTCAGCTGCCAAATCCTAGACCATTCAAGCTTAGCAAGATCCCTCCACATGTGTCTACTTTATAGCAGATTTTGGTATCATCCACAAACAGGCAAATCTTATTGAACAGCCCTTCTGCAATATCACTAACAAAGATGTTAAAAAAAATTGTACGAAGGACTGATCCCTGGGGCACACCACTGGTAATCTCCTTCTCCTCAGAGTGAGTGCCATTTACCTGTACCCTTTGCCGCCTCCCACTCAATCAATTTCTAATACAATCAGTAACTTTAGGGTCCATCCCTAGGGTGCTCAGTTTGTTTATAAGTCGCCTGTGTGGAACGGTGTCAAAGGCTTTATTGAACGGTGTCAAAGGCTTTATTGAAATCTAAGTACACCACATCTAGGGCTCTCCTGCGGTCCAACTCCCTGGTCACCCAGTCAAAGAAATCAATCAGATTTGTCTGACAAGACCTATTTTTGCTATCGGTCCTGTGTCAAGTGATACTGTACTCGGCGATCAGTCGAGTAGTGTATCACTTGACACAGGACCCGCTGGGGCCCGAAACATGCATGTCATGTCGTGGAAGATAGGAATCGCCTTTATACAAGATAAGTGCATGCTTCGCTACTTATAAAACGTGGGTACGCTGTGGCCCGTTTGAATAAAAGGGTTCTCCCGACGGTGAGGGGAAGGCCTCCTTTCCTCCCTCTCATGTCGATGGACCCCGACAAAAAAACTGATTTTAGATAATTTAGTTTGAGTATAGTGCCAGTGGTAGCTACTGGCTTAGATTTTCAATGATGTTTTTGCTTTCCTTGATTATATAGTCATTGAGGGGTTTTTTTTGGGGGGGGGGGGGTTGCTTTTGGATAAGACAAAAGCAACAGCCACACAAACCAAGGCACTTTCACCGCCTTTCCTCAACAGTGCTTCATCTTAGGTTTGCATCAGCAAAGAGCCCTTTGATTTCACTTCCAGCACATCCTGCACACTTAGCCATGAAAACGTGACGGGTAGGTGAAAATTAAAAAGCAGTAGACTGAGGACTGGAAGGTAAGAAAGAGAAATTGAGCGGGGAAAGAGGCAGAAAAGAAGGAAGGGAGGAAAGGGCTAAAAGGGACAGATCAATGTGTCAGTAACAGATGTGGGGAGGGAACAGAAAAAGACTGGAGGAAAGAAAAGAAACAAAAAGTGGACAGCATACACTGGAAAAAGAGAGGGCTGAAGATACAGAGTAAAGCAGAAAGGAGACTACTACTGAGCATTTATAAAGCGCTACCAGACGCACGCAGCACAGTACAGAAAAAAAGACAAAAATAGACAGTCCCTGCCCAAAAGAGCTTACAATCTAAAAACTGGGACAAACGTGACTGGAAAAATAACATACCCAAAACAAACATAGAAAAAATTATTTTACTTTGCATTTTATTAACAGGAACAAGTTTGCTTTGGGAAATGTAAATTGCAGACGTCTTTGTATTTTATTCAATACAAGAGAAAATGGGTTTGCTTTCTTTCTACAATGCTCTTGGGATTGCCAGTTCAATTTATTCTTCATATTTCTATTTCTAATTTCTGGTTCTGTGTTTTATATTTGGTGAGAGTCTGTGTTTAGGGTGTAACCAAAGTGTGGTACTCTTAGCCTGTAGCTTCTGTGTAAAAATCTGCAGCAGTCCCACTTTCTCCCTCTTGTTTTTTTTAACCAGTAGTTTGGTGTTCTAGGGCCCAACGTAATATTTGTAGTGATGCCTATTCATAGGTAGGGTTCTTGCTGTATGAATCATAGGAATCAGTGCTACTATGGTATGGCAGGTTTATTATGTGTGTATTGGGTGAGGATTTCTTCTTCTGGTTTTGTATTATTTCACTATGTTACTGGCAGTGGTGAGATTTGTGTTGCTATTATTTAGATGGTGTGAGAATCAGAATTTTAATTTTTTTGTATGGTGAATTCATTGGAGATATGTCCTTCTGTACTGCGTCATTGTTAGAGGGGAAGTAGCATTTTTGATGTCATTCATAAGGACTGCTATACTGTGTCAGAGCAAAAGTCTGGGAGGGTTAATATCTACAATGTATAACATATGTGATCATCATCCATCAGGTGCGTCCCGAAGGGAAAAGGTTGAGAACCACACTGCCTTAGCGGATAAACAAAGGTCACACAGCTTCAGCTGCTGCTTGCATTTTTGTTAAAATTCCAGCAGTGACTGTAGTACAGCACCTGCATTACTACGACTGCAGTATTGCTTTTGGGGAGGAGGGGGGTGCAGTCTGCCTATTATGGCAGAGTCCCAGTTTTTGTTTCAGAATTTGGCCTGACCTGTAGAAACTCCAGAGGGGGACTCATTCTGTCTCTGCGCTGTGCACAGTTGGCTTGAAAATGAAAGGTCACATGGGCCTGGTTTTAGGAGTGGAGTTGTTCCAAACTATGACATCATCTGATAGGCCACATGTATGTCATTCCTGGCAAATGCAGAATTTTTGCAGACGGAGGCCCAGCCACGAGCTATATCTCCACTAGAGGGCAGTGTGTAGCAGCAATACAGCCTCCCACCCCAGCAAGCAAAGAATCTGTGAACCTCCAGGTACAGCATTCAGCTGGCTTGAGAGTCTAATAGCAGCTATCTAAAGATTTAATTTGTGCTTCCTGTTTCAACAAAATCCCTTTAGGGGCAAAGATGCAAAATTAAAAAAAAACAACCCACCAACAACCCTCTCTTAATCCCTGACCCTTCAGCTCAGCCTTCTCATCCGAAAAAGCCAGAGAATAACAAGCCTTAACTGCCCTTCCTGCAATTAGACAGCAAGTCACTGCCAAAATACATGGCAGGAGCGTCACTCCTGCAAACTGTTTGTTATTGGAAACATAGTCCCATTTGAAGTATTTTACACAGAGCATTCTCCTAATCATTTGCCACTTTATGAGAACCAAAGTGCAGGGCTCTTATTTCCAAAGGCTGGTGCTGCTTCTGAGAAAGCTGCAGCTCTGGTTCTTCTCCAGACTGACTTATTTGTAAGATAGTATCATTAGCAAATTAGCAGCCCCAGATCTAAGGGTCCAGGCCAGGGTGCAATGCTGGAGTTAACTAGTCAAAGCCAACAAACTTTAAAATGGATCCGCTCTTTTAATGGCAACCAATGGAGAACAATCAGTGATGGAGTAATAAGCTCTCACTTGCTAGTCCCAGTCAACAACCTTGCAGCTCTGTCCTGTACTCTCTGCGGAGAACGTAACCCTTTGAGCGACAGCCCAAATATAAGGACTTAAAATAGTCCAAAGCAGACTGTGTGGTAGCCTGGAGTATAGTATGAAATCATTATGAATAAACTTAAAGTAAAAAAAGGCAGCAAACACCATGCTGTTGGTACCATGATCTAGAAATACTCCCGGATAGTGTGCATATTCGTAGAACTAATGTTATGCACAATTTATTACCACAGCTGATACAGATGTCACAGAAGAAATTATAGAGTCATGTCAGTTTTGGCCAAGTTCAAAACCAACTCACTCTTATTTAATCAATCCAACATCAACACCTGGCCTATTCTGTCTTCACGTTTTAAATTATGATCTATTGCCAAAAGGATATGAATATCATCTGCGTATATACTTGGAACGACTGTAACAGAGCAGCAAGAGGCAACAGATAAATGCTGAAA
Source organism: Ichthyophis bannanicus (assembly GCA_033557465.1). Classification (NCBI taxonomy): domain Eukaryota; kingdom Metazoa; phylum Chordata; class Amphibia; order Gymnophiona; family Ichthyophiidae; genus Ichthyophis; species Ichthyophis bannanicus. The sequence goes on from CM066042.1 coordinate 297,122,977, forward strand.
AGTACTGAAGAGAAAGCAGATCCCTGGGGGACCCAACACTGCAATTCTTTTCAGGATAATTCAGCACAATCTATCACAACTTAACAATACCTAACCGGGCAGAAAAGACTGGAACCATTGCAAAACGTGACCAGATATCTTTGTATTAGCTAAACAAGATATTAGTAAGGCATGATCTATGGTGTCAAATGCAGCTATAATGTCCAACATGATCAACCGCGTTTGAATGCCCTGTTCAAGATTAACTCGAAATGTATCCAACACACATAAAAGATGCGCTTCTGTGCACAGTTTCCACCTGAACCCAGACTGATACACATCCAACACTTCATAGGTGTCCAAACAGTTCTATAACTGCCAGCGAACACATTTCTTCTAAGATTTTCCTTAGATAAATACATTTGAAACTGGTTTATAATTCACTATTTACTTTATGAAGCCGCTACATTTCTTCCATACAGGTTGCACAATGCTCCTTTTAAGATAATCAAGTACCAGCCCTGCAAATCTGTGACTATTTAGTCACTTAAGTTATTATTAATTACAGGGGGATAGGACTTTAATATACAGCCTTTCCTTTTAACTATCTGAAGCACACATAGGGGTCTGCAGGCCAAAAAGTTTCATTTTATTTTCCTGTGTTTGTGAAATTTTTCATTTTGTTTATTCTGTCTAATAACGTTCTGAAAAATTAATAGCATGGTATGAAACTTGGCACGTGGGAATACTGGTATAAAGACAAAATATTTTTGAAAATGGGCCAAATTGGACCAGGGGTTCCAGAGAAATAACCCCCCCCCCAAAAAAAAAATAGCCCAATGTATCTCTATGCTAGAAAGAATTTCAGCATCTGTAGCATAGAAAACTTATAGTGAAACACAACAGTCAGGGAATTTCTTCTTTCAAACTCCATCTTCTTGTTTTCTACTCTCCCAAATGCCCCATCCTCCAAAATACCTCCCACAAATGGGGCGACCTGCACGGAGCGGTGGAATGTCTCTAAACAAAGGCATGGGGAGTGGTGACTTGCACGGAGAGGCAGGTGCGCATCTACTCTTGCCAACTTGCTAGGCTGACTAGATGGATCATTCTAGTCTTTACCTGCCGTCATATACTATGTAACACCCTACCCCACCCCAAAACATAATCCCTCACAACTGCCTTACCAACCCACCAAATGCCCCACCCCGAAAAAATACTCCCACACCACCCTGCAAGATGCCTATCCCCAAAAACTACACCCCCCAGTTTCTCCACACCAAAACTGCCCTACCCCAAAAACTAACCTCCTGCAACTACTTCATCTCACAAACTACACCACCTCCAAAAATTACTCACTTGCAACTGCCCCTACTGTTAAAAAATATTTACTTTCAACTGCCCTACCCCTACAAAATATCCCCCACAACTGTCTCACTACCTTGCCAATTACCCACCCTGCCAACTGCCCCACTCCAAACATCAACCACCCAGCATTTTCCCTACCACCATGCCAACTTCCTCCACCACCAAACTCTATACCCCTGCAAATGTCCCATCCTCAAAGGTTCCTCCTGTTCTACTGCCCTTGCCCCCCCCCCCAATAAATCTGCCCTGGAATTGACCCACCACCCTGCAAACTACTCCTACCCTCTCCAAAACTATGCTCCCTCCAAAAAATGCCCTACCACCTCCAGCTACCACCACTTCCAGCTAGGGAATTATTTGTATTTTAAATTACTGATCAATATTTCATTTTCTTTGTTACTGTTCTACTTTGCAAGCTACTAACTGAATTGTATTGCTTTCTTATTGGTTGCTATGTGTACTGGTAGCTGCAATATTATTTATTGCCGTGAGCAGGGCTAGATTAAGGCACCAGCAAGCTAAGGACATACCTAGAGACCAAGGCTTGGGGTACTATCAGATGTGCTCTGGACTGAGAAGGTTAGGATTGACAATTATCTGGCTTTTTCACAATTCTACTGATTTTTACCTTTATGTTTGAAAAATAGCCAGATATACTAGCCATTTTTCTAGCTTCCAAAGTTTAAACCCTCTATCAGCAGTTCTCCAGTCTTCCCCCTGTGTGAGTGAGCCTGCCCTGCCTACTTCCACTAACCAGCAACAGAGACTGTGGGTAGGTTGCAACCAATGGGAAGGCTGTGGGGGCGGAGCACTGAAATGCTAGCCTAGGCACAAAATGGCAGGTGGTGAACTGGGAGGGAGGTTGGGGGCAGGGGGGAGTTCCTGTTCTCTACAAGTTAAGTTTCTGGATATAGTGGGGGACAGAAGAGAAATGAAACCTCTTCCCCCCTACACACACAAAATGCCACAATCCCACAGCATAGAAATACTAATTCGCAGTAACACAGCAATTATGGAATGGCATGTGTCACACAGTCCTCCCCTCTCACCTTCCCTCTCAATCACAAACTCATGAGAAACAACATAGAAAAGTAGAATCCGATCTCTAGAGATATTCTTTAGACTCCAGAGCCTTAAAAGCTCATCTACATGCATTTAGGGTTGCCAACTTTTTCACCGAGAAAAACCCGACACCTGTGGCTTGCCATGCTCCACCCATTCTCCTCCCACAGTCCCGCCCCTGCCCCGCCCCCAGCCCCACCCACAAAAATTACCGAGGATTCACTCACCCCCCCCTCAGTGCTGGTTCACTCACTCGCCCCCCCCTCCCTGCTGGTTCACTCACACCACCCCTCCCCTCCCTGCTGGTTCACTTACCCACCCCCGTGTCACTCACTCACCCCCCCCCCCTTGCTGGTTCACTCACACCACCCCTCCCCTCCCCTCCCTGCTGGTTCACTTAGCCACCCCCGTGTCACTCACTCACCCCCCCCCCTTGCTGGTTCACTCACACCACCCGTCCCCTCCCCTACCCTCCCTTCTGGTTAACTTACCCCCCCCCGTGTCATTCACTCACCCCCCCCCCCCTTGCCGGTTAAATCACACCATCACCCCCCCCCCCTTGCTGGTTCACTCACACCATCACCCCCCCTCCCCTGCTGGTTCACTCACACCAACCCCCCTCCCCTGCTGGTTCACACCAACCCCCCTCCCCTGCTGATTCACTCACACACACCCCCCTCCACTGCTGGTTCACTCACCAACCCCCCCCCCCTTCCATTGCTGGTTCACTCACCCACCCCCCTGTCACTCACTCACCCCCTCCTGTTGGGTCACTCACACCAAACCCCCCTCCCTCCCTCCTTCCTTCCCTCCCTCCTGCTGGTTTAATCACACCATCACCCCCCCTTGCTGGTTCACTCACACCCCTGCCCTGCCCTGCCCAAGCCGCTGCTTCTGCTTTGTACAGAGTAGCGGCTGCAATGCACTTACTTTGAAAAGTAAAGAAACTGTGTGAGAAGCCCTCCGGTCATGGCAGAGCCCGAGGAAGTGATGTCATGGGGGCGGGTTCCTCACAGGCTGTCTTTCCTTTCAAATTAACTTTATTGCAGCTAAAGTTAATTTGAAAGGAAAGACAGCCTGTGAGGAACCCGCCCCCATGACATCACTTCCTCGGGCTCTGCCATAACCGGAGGGCTTCTCACACAGTTTCTTTACTTTTCAAAGTAAGTGCATTGCAGCCGCTGCTCTGTACAAAGCAGAAGCAGCGGCAGCACTATTATGGGGAATCGCGTTCGCGTTCGCATTCGCGCCGCGGACTTCGGGAGGAAAGCCGGTTTTTTGCTCTGGCCGCTTCCGATCTTGCGGCCAGAGCAAAAAACCGGCTTTTCAACGGCCGGTTTGACATCTGTGCCGGCAGCCGGCCTGGCCATGGAAAAACCGGCCAGGCCGGCTGAAAACCGGCCGGTTGGCAACCCTACATGCATTGGTCATGATCTGATTAGATTATTGCAACTCCCTGCTCTGTGGCATTCCACAATACCAACTGAAAAGGCTACAGCTTGTAGAAAAGATTACTGTAAAACTTCTCTTTGGGGTAAAGAGATCATACCACTCCCCTTCTCATGCAGCAACATTGGCTCCCCATTGCTAGTCGTATAAAGTTCAAGATCTTACTACTGGCCCATTGTGCCTACTATACAGGGCTACTGATCTATCTAAATACCCTGCTAATCCCTTATGTACAGACTAGAATGCTTAGCTCATTCCAAGTATGTGATCTGTAATTGCCTCAAAAACAAGATTGAGACTTGTTTTTCCCAAAACAGTGCCTTTAGCTACCAAGCTCCTAAGCTATGGAATGCACTTCCCTTGGACCTAAGACAAGAGAGTTTGCACAGAAAATTTAAGAAGGGTTTGAAAACCTAGTTCTTTAACAGTTCTTGTTCTTAACTCACAGAGACATTCTTCACTGGATAATTTAGTTAAATAAAAAGGAAAATAAGTTAGTCCAATAAAAATGTATCACCTTAATACATTTGTAGACTAGCTGTCGAAGGTGAAACTTTCTTCAGGTCAGGATTCCTAAGCCTTAGCATTCAATCGGATACAAGACAAGAAAATCAGAACATCGTTGTCCCCTCCCAAAGGACGGGACCCAGTGGTAACGCCAATTCACCCTACCCTAGGGACAACAGCCCTTGTTATCCCAACTATCTGTTAAACTACACAGAGGTTTGTGGTTCGAGTAACATCGTAATTCCCAGAGCATGGGGACTCTAGTGCAGGCCTTGACAAATTTTGTGAAGATTTAGGAGCCAAGCCAAATCTTAAGAGCCACTGCTTGTGACTACCTTGTCCTCTCCCTCCGGTTCTCTCTTCCTGGTCTCATGTTTTCGTGAGGCCAGTGCCAGAGTTCCTACACTATTTGTCGTCTTTAGATAAAACAAGTGTGTCTGTGGATGTGTGGTGCAACGGGGGTGTGTCTGTCTGTGTGGGGGATGTGGGGGTGCCTTTGTGTGGGTGGGGTGCAGGGTTGCAGTGCATTTGTGTGTGCTGCAGAGCCTCTGTGGCGCAGAGGTGGGTTGCCTGTGTGTGTGTGTGTGTGTGTCGTGTGAAGGTGGCGTGCATGTGTATGTGCAGTGTGGGGGTGAGCTACTTACATGTATGTTCTGGGTGGTGGCTGCACCCTTTTGCATATGCAGAGTGTCATTTGTCACCATTTATTCTTCCCTTTAACCTCCACCTTGCATTCTTTCCTCCCCACTCTCTGTTCTCCTTCCGAGCTCTATCCCCTCCCCCATCCCCCCAGTGCTCGCACCCTGTTCTCCAATCCCCCACCCTCCTTACCTTTTTTTTTTTTTTTTAAGGTACTGCCCTTACCAATCTGTCAACAATGAGCCGCCTGACTCAAGACCGAACACAATTTAGGATAGCTATCCAGAGGGTCGCCATGAGTCGACTCCGACTCGACGGCACTTAACAACAGCAACAACAACAACTGCCCTTTTAAATTTTTGCTGCCTCTCTCCCCAGCTGCCCTTTTGTTTTTTCTCTGAAAGCTCAGATCCCCATGGCTCTCTGTTGCTTTGGGCTTCCCCTCCAATTCTGCCCATGGGGATTTGATCTCCCGCAGGCAAAACAGAAGGGATCTTTGCCGTGATCTGGTTTTAGATGCAGCAGACAGCCCACAGGGATCTGATCCGATCGCAGCGAAGAGCCCTCTTGTTGTGCCTGCAGGGATCTAATCTCCTACAAGCAGAACAGGAGGGATCTTTGCGCTATCTGGGCTTAAATGCGGGCTGTCTGCTGCATCTAAGCCCCAATCGTGGCAAAGATCGCCCCTGTTCTACTCATTGGGGTTCTGCCCGTGATCAGGGGTTGGGGAGGGGGGCAAATCCCAGGGTATAAATTTCTGCTTTGGTGGCTGAATATGTGCCTAATAGATGCCTTTGCAAGTTTGACCTTTGCTTGGTTTGACCTTTCACACGTGTTTGGTGTTGATGAGAAGCAGCCGCCCTCGGACTGGTTTGGTGATCATGATGGTCAAGAGCTGGAAGTTAAGCCTTCTATCAGGTTAAATCCTTTGGTACTGCTTATAGACAGTGTGCTGTCATTCTCTGTGGGCTTTGGGTCCTCCATAACACTTCCATGACCAGACCAATCCCTGCCGCATGCTAAACCATTTATGGTATATATTGCTGATAAATGGAACCTGGCGCCGATCTCATTCTTTAAATGACCAGACAACATACAACTGCCATCTGGCTGTGCATCGCAAAGTAATCACCGATACGATGAAACAGTACTACTCTGAGACCTTAAAGAGATCACTTAATAAACCACATGACCTTTTCGACCTGGTCAAGACTCTATCAAAGGAACCATCCTCTGGACCTCAATTTGAGATACACCCACAAGACTTTGCAAACTACATCCAATCCAAGATATGCCAGACCAACAAAACCTCTACTACAACCACCGCTACAGAGCAAGATTGCAAAACAACCCTAACCATGTTCTCTACCCCCACCAAGAGAGGAATTGAAGACACTATTGCGGCCCTTAACACCACCACATCCCAGTCCGATCCATGCCCAGCCTTCTGGATCAAGGAGCTTCGCAGTCACTTCAGCCCAGTACTATCCAAAATAATGAACCTCTCCTTCTCAACCGGATCTTTCCCTTCAGCCCTTAAATATACCTCTATCAGACCTCTGCTAAAAAACTGCAAGCTCGATCCCCAACAGGTTGAATCCTACAGACTTATATCCAGCATTCCACTACTCATGAAGATCATTGAAAAGGAGGTTCAACGACAACTGCAGGATCACATCAACTCCGCTGCACCATTAGACCCCTGCAACATGGTTTTAGGGAATTCCATGGAGTGGAAACCCTCCTTACCACTCTCTTCTGCAAAATAATCACTGGCATTGACGACATCCGTCAAGGATTTGCTCTCATCTTTCTGGACATCGCTGCAGCTTTTGATTCAGTAAGTCATGAGCTTCTATTAAGACGATTGATTGACAAAGGCATTAATGGAAGAGCGTTTGAATGGTGCAGATCCTACCTGTCCGAAAGATGGCAGCATGTGCGTTCTGGAGGGATAAATTCAGAACCCTTCCACCAAAGCCAGGGAGTCCCACAAGGATCTTCTCTTTCTGCACTTTTATTCATTATATACATGCAGCCAATTTGTAATATCATCCTGTCCTTCAATGTTGACTGCATGTTATACGCAGATGACGTCCTGCTTTACATACCCTTCTCTACTGAGCATTTGGACCTCTCCCCACTGACGAGCTGTTTCAATGCAATATCTGACTGGCTTCTTTCTCAAAACCTCTAAATACAACATAAGAAAACGGAAGTACTCTTCATTACGAGGAACCCCAACTTTACCCCACCACAATATCTTAAAGTAAAAGAAGCTGAGTTGCAATCTAAACCTTCAATACGTTACCTGGGAGTCACTTTAGATCAGGGGTCTCAAACTCAAATTGCTTTGAGGGCCGAATGAGGACTTGTAAAGTAACCCGGGGGCCGCATAAGACACGGGGGCCTCATTTGCATAAGGGGCCTCATTTGCATAAATATTTGCATAATGTTGCATAATGAGTGCATGGATAAAGAAAGACTAGAAAATTTCTATGTTACTATAATCCAGTGCCAACCGCCAGGCACATTAGGAACTACTACTAACACTGCCCATTTAGAACCCATAGCAAACCCGCCATATCCTAACAGCACTACCAGGACTCACAAAGCACCATACTCTACCAATCAAAAGGCAACACTGCAAATATTAAACCAATACATTTCAGAGAACAATACATGACCTACTGGGAAAAGAGAACAAGTAGCAATGTCAAATAGGAATTACACAGAATACCTCAGCACTGTAGAAATAAAACTATAAATTAATTTCTTGTACTAAAGCACAGACATTAATGATGCACATTTCCCAGAGCTGACATATTCCAGTTAATAAACTCAAAATAAAGAGATATTTTCCTACCTTTTGTGCATTAATGTGCTGGGGGGTTTAGAACTGGTAATGGTTCTGACCCCCCCCCCCCAGCCCCACAGCACATTACCGGGTGCTAAACCCCCCAGCACATTACCAGTTCTGACCCCCCAGCCCACTGGTAATGTGCTGGGGGGTTTAGAACTGGTAATGTGCTGTGGGGCTGGGGGGTTCAGAAATGGTGATGGTTCTGACCCCCAGCCCACAGCACATTACCAGTTGTGACCCCCCCCATCCATCATCAGCAGCAGCAGCAAAAATCACAGCCCCCCCATCCATCCATCCATCCTCCCTCCCTCAGCAAAAATCACAGGCCTCCCTCAGCAAAAATCACAGCCCCCCCCCATCCATCCATCCATCCATCCTCCCTCCCTCCCTCCCTCAGCAAAAATCACAGCCCCCCCCATCCATCCATCCTCCCTCCCTCCCTCAGCAAAAATCACAGCCCCCCCCCATCCATCCATCCATCCATCCATCCTCCCTCCCTCAGCAAAAATCACAGGCCTCCCTCAGCAAAAATCACAGCCCCCGCCATCCATCCATCCATCCTCCCTCCCTCCCTCAGCAAAAATCACAGCCCCCCCCCATCCATCCATCCTCCCTCCCTCCCTCAGCAAAAATCACAGGCCTCCCTCAGCAAAAATCACAGCCCCCCCCCCCCCATCCATCCATCCTCCCTCCCTCCCTCCCTCAGCAAAAATCACAGGCCTCCCTCAACAAAAATCACAGGCCGCCCCCCCCCCGGCAGAGCCATCCCTCCCTCCCTGCCTCAGTCCCTCTCCTCTTCGGCTTAGAACCGCGAAGGGAGAGTTCCTCCCTCGGGACTCTGTTAAGCCGGCTGAGGCTTATGGGAAATTTCCCCTCTGCCCCCTCGAGCTTAACAGAGTCGCGAGGGAGAAGCTCTCCCTTCGCGGCTCTGAAAGCCGAAGAGGAGAGGGACTGAGGGAGGCAGGGCTGGCTTAATTCTGGGCAGACTGCTTCCTTACCTGCCGCGGAGAGCTGTGCACCCTGGCGATCCTCAAGCAGGCGATCCTTCCTCCAAGCAGGCGATGCTTCAAAGCGCTGGTACCTCGTGGCTGCTCAGACTGCTTCTGGGCCCGGCCCGGCCCCCCCCCCTCCTCCTTCTTCTCCTCCTCCTCCTGCCTGTCGCTGATTGGTGGAGGGCAGGGGCGTGACGCGGTCATGTGAGACCAACACCATGCAGCCCCGGGAATCACGCTAAGGAAAACAGTGAGTAAAAATAGCAGAAATAGCAGAAAGGATACTCCGTGGCGTCGCGGGTCGCAGGCCGCACAAAATGCTCTCGCGGGCCGCATGTTTGAGACCCCTGCTTTAGATCAATGCCTGGATATGAAGGCCCGCATTGGAAACATAGTCAGATCAGTTTACTACAAGATCCGCTCACTTAGGCATCTACGTTCCATGCTGGAACCAACTAATTTCCGGACAATCTTCCAGACGTTGATCATACCTCATTTTGACTATGCCAATGCCATCCTACAAGGTCTTCCCCAATCTACCCTGAACCCGCTGCAGCTCGCCATGAACGCTGCAGCAAGAATCCTCCATGGAGCCTCCACGAGCGACCACGTGACACCTCTGCTGATACAGCTGCATTGGCTACCCATCCAGGCTAGAATAATTTTCAAGACCTTGATACTCACTTTTAAAGCTGTTAACAATCTCTCCTCTGCATCCTTAACCTCCCTCATCCATACCACATCCCCAAATAGAGCAAGAAGATCCACGTCTATAGATTCTCTAAAAGTCCCGAAAACACTAAGGGGCTTGTTTACAAAGCCGCAGTAGCGGTTCGTGGTCGTTATCAAAGCCGTGGCCCCATTGAAATCAATGGGGTCGCGGCTCCGATAACGATCGCGAACTGCTACCGCAGCTTTGTAAACAAGCCCCTAACTGTTTGCACTAAATCGACAGCCAATAGGGCCTTTAGTCTCAGTGCCCCAAGATGCTGGAATGCATTACCCCCTGATATCCGGGCTATTAAGAGCCTATCACAGTTTAGGAAAGCCCTCAAATGCCACCTTTTCAACAAGTACCTTATAGAGCCCAATGACATCCCCTAGAATCCCAAAGACACCCAGCGATACCATTACCAGACAAACTTATGGTATCCCAACAACACACTAAGTTTGCTACTCATACCCATAGTGGTGTAGATGTTTCTATGAAACCCCCGTTCATATGATTCCATGTAGTAAGTATTGTAAATAGTTTACCCCTGTTACCCAAGTTTTTTGTAACCTGTTATCTGTAAACTCATACGTGTTAACTGTACTGAGCATTTTTGTTCCATGTGAACCGCGCTGATGGTGAATAGTGCGGTATATAAGAAACTGTAAATAAATAAATAAATCCATCCAACTACTTCTACATCTCTGCCTGGACGCCTCTTATAAAACATTTAGGGCAGGCCTTCAATTGCCCTTGATGGTGTCCTTTCTTCTCTCTCCTCTCTCTTTCCTGTCAACATGATGGTTCCTTTCCTCTATTTGATTTTAATTGCAAACCACTTTGCCCATCCCAGAAAGGCGGCATATAAAATCTAAATAAACCAGAAACTGCCCAGCCCCAGCTGCAGGTCCTGGTTTAAGATTATACACCGGCTGTGTAGCTCTCTCCTTTTCTGCCTCTACCCTGCTGGATCCCTCAGGAACTGCTCCTTCCCTGGACACCGCTAGCACCATAGAAACTCTTCTGCACAGTCCTCTGCATTCATCACGGAACACTCAGGAACAGGAGGCCAACGTCTGTCTTTCTTTCTCTCGTCCAGGCTTTGGGGATCAGAAACTGACCGCCTACTCCCTTCCCATGCCAGAACCCCCCCCAAGACTCAGAAACGGGCCGAATATTTGGGGTGAAATCAAGATGTATTTCTTAAAATGTTTTCTTGTTCTATACGATTTATTAATGAGAAAAACATTTGCCACTGATTACGACACATGGGGTCTATGGACATCCATGTTGTTCACGTTGGCCCAAGACAGTCTAAAAACAAAATCATAAAGATTGCAATAAAATCTTACACAAAAGCCAGTCTGGGATTAATCAGCCTCTTTAGTACAGTGACAATATTTCCCTGTATTACAGCAGGGATATGCTACAAACGCTACACTCACATGGCAGACAAAATTCAATTCTTACAGCAAGCAATTAGAGGTAATCCCTTAGCAACCCCGGTTTCTATGGAAAAGGATATTGATGTTTATCCGTAATCCAGCTGTTACTCTAGCCTTAAAAACAACCCTGCTAAACAAGTAAACAAACCCACACCATTACATTCATAGCTGTGGCTCTGCAACAGCTACTCAGCAAATTGAGAGATGCAAGGGCCCTTAATAATACATTTTGGTGGCGTTCGGTGAACTTGGTCTATAAGTGTGGCTGGGGAAAAGATGGGTAGAGTGCTGGCAACTGCTGAAGGAGTAGGCTATGATTATGTAATGGTTTTCTTTTCATCTGCATCCAATTGGCAATGGTGACATTGACCTTCCATCCCTGGGGTTACTGGGGGCTGTTTTGGGGGGAAAGGGTGGGAGGGAGCATGAAGGAGAGGGCATAGGTGGGTATGGGGGTTGATATGGTTATGGATATGACTTGTCTTAAGAACATAAGATATGCCATACTGGGTCAGACCAAGGTCCATCAAGTCCAGTATCCTGTTTCCAACAGTGGTCAGTCCAGGTCACAAGTACCTGGCAAGTTCCCAAAAAGGCACACTGGTTCCACAGTGCTCGTCCAGGGATGAACAGTGGATTTCCCGGGTCCTCTTTAATAATGGTTTATGGACCTTTCTTCCAGGAACTTGTCCAAACCTTTTTAAACCCAGTTACACTAACATTTTTACTACATCCTCCAGTAACAAATTCCAGAGTTTGATTACGCGTTGACTGAAGAAATATTTCCTCTTATTAGTCTTAAACAGGTTATACTGTAGCTTCATGGCATGTCCCCTAGTCTTTCTATATTCTGATGATGTAAACAATCAATCTACGTTTACCTGTTCCACTCCATTCATTAATTTATAGACCTCTATCATATCTCCCCTCAGCAGTCTCTTTTCCAAGTTGAAGAGCCCTAACCTTTTAAGCCTTTCTTCAAAGGAGTATCCTTCTATCAATTTTACCATTTTGGCAAGCCTTATGCACCCTTCGGCTGCCAGAATCTATTGTTTAATTTTGAATACCCTGCTTTTTTGCCACCCTCAGAAGCTGCTGCCTTAGGTGACCGCTTAGTTTGTCGTGTAGATCTTGTCTGCGCTACCCTTTATTAACCTCTCAAATACTGCCCAGCAAAATGCAATTGGGTAGACAGACTTCAGCAAGTCCACTACCTTGATATAGATGGATGCACACACCATAACTACATTGACTAGTTAATTTTACTTCACAGCTTATCACTGATTTGACACAGGCAGGAGGATACTGTATAGTGTACTGTATACGGCAGCAAGACGTTGATACAGAATCTAAGGACCCATCAGCAATGGTCTTTTGGTAGGGCAGAAGAGCATGAACTGGACAGGCCAGGAGAGCCATGTCTCTTACAGTGAACTATTACTGCATGGATGGTTCCCCCTCAGCTTAGGAGTGAACCTACATGGGGTGCTTTGTTTATAATGCCAACATTTCATTAGAATTGGTAACCATTACGCAGAAGAACTAGTAATAAGTTTTGCTGGAGTGGAAATGTACAAACCGACTGTGAGTACTTGGAGACTGGATTCCAGGTGGATAGGAGTTTTATGGTGCTCAAGAACTAAGTATTCTCTAAGGATTTAGATTGTCAAAGTCACACAGCTATTCTGTATTCTTCTCAACCTTTTCTTTGCTGTGTTGTGGACTTGGGTGGTAATCTGTATATTTCTGCGGTAACCTGTAAAACCTAGAGTGAATTTCCAGGGGTTTTCTTTTTTTTTTTGCCTTTTACCATGTTTTAATTAAAGTTTCTTGGTTTGGGAACACCAATTTGCTCTGAAGATTCTTCTTTTGAGTGACAGTCTGCAATCCTCTTGGGCCCTGAAACTAATGGTGCTCCGAGGCAGCGCTGGAAGGAGACCTCTACCCCAATAGGGAGTGTCTTGGCAAAGGGGATTTTCACTCATTTTGCCGGGACGGTGTTTTGTCTTCACTATTTTTGAGAATGATGCACTAAGAGAATTCTCTTCCTTGATCTATATTCCATTTTACAGCAGGTTTCATGTCATGGAAGTGAGGGGAAGGAAAGAGATTTAATTAATCACCTTCCTACCTGTCAGAGGCAATTATATTTATTAAGCCTTCCAGAAGAAAGAAAAAGGATTAGAAACTGTTCTTGCAGACTTTGGTTCAAAAGCGCAATTATAAGTGGAGATGAAACTTAAACAAAATGTTATTTATTTATTTGTCTTTACTATGTGGACCTTCTGCTTACCAGAATATTTCACCCAGACTAGTTATTTTCATTCCTCCCTGTCTCACCATTCAGACCTCATAGAAACATGATGGCAGAAAAAGGCCACATGGCCTATCTAGACTGCCCTTCCATATCAACTACAACAGTCCTCCTTTTCCCTTTAGAGATCCTCTGTGTTTGTCCCATGCTTTTTTGAATTCAGATACTGTCTCCGTGTCCACCACCTCCATTGGGAGACTATTCCACGCATCTACCATTCTTTCCGAAAAGAAATATTTCCGCATGTTACTCCTGAGTCTATAGCTATGTTTGTCTCAATTATGGACTCTTGATGCCAGAGTGTTAATATACAAAATCTTGCATAGGATTTACAGGTATCCAGGTCAATGTAATGGGATACACAAAGAATTTCTGGTTGTGTTGGAGAGGTTGTTCACCACATGGTACAGATTTTCCTAGTTTGGCACTGCCCTTCAACATATGACTTCTGGCCCCAAGTATTATGGCCTGATATTCAAAAGGACTTAGTGTCACTGAATACTTCCTATATCTGGATGGTGCCGCTCAATATTGGGCTCAGCTGGACTTAAATGAGTTAGTAGGTCCTGTGCTGTAGCACTATCTGGATTGTGTCGGGGCAGAGCTGGGGAGGAGCCAGTACCTATCTGGATAATGGTGATATTTTTGTGCCTCTATCTTGATAGGTATGTGCATATCTTAGCCAATCCGCACAGCTTTTTCCCTGTTCTATCTGGAGAGCAGCTGAACACTGCTGCTATCCAGATAGCCACAGATGCTGATGGCAAAACCTAGATATTCGGTGCCAGTCGCTGTCCAGATGAAGCCACTGAACATCTGGTATATTTTGCCTGCAGTGAATGGTGTTTTAATTAACTCATGACCGCCGCAGGCTGCTAGATGTCCATGGTTAAACAGAAACTCAACTCTCCGGAGACACTGGCTGGATTCTGTTAGCAGTAGATATCAAAGGATTTATCACTCCTGGTCACTGATGGACTAGAATATTAATATGTCTAACAGCAAGAGTAATCCTGATACCATGGAAAACTGCATAGAAAGGTATATTTAGAGATCTTTTATATGTTACTGACAGACACAACAGCTGAATTGCCAGACTTAAAGGTAAGATAGCAATTTTTCAGAGGATTTGGGAAAATATCTGAAATATAGGGATTCATTGTTTGACATGAGTGTTTCCTCCTCTTATGTAATTTGAGTTCACTCTAAACCAGTGCTCTGAGATTTGGTGCCATAGAGCACAGTTACTTACCTGTAACAGGTGATCTCTGGGAACAGCAGGAATAAGTCTTCACATATGGGTATCGTCGGTACCGACGGAGCCTGCGTGGGAACGCTCCCCAGCGTCCAGTAAGCAAGCTTTTGGGAGCATCCCACAGCACCTGCGCGCTGCCTTCCCGCCTTTCCCAACCGCCTTTCTCCAGTTCGAGTTTTAAAGCTGAGACAAAGAGAGAGAGAGGAAAGGAAAGATAGATAGAGAGATACAACTCCTAGAGGAGGTGGGTGGGTTGTGAATACTTATTCCTGCTGTTCCCAGAGATCACCTGTTACAGGTAAGTAACTGTGCTATCTCCAGGAACAAGCAGGAATGAGTCTTCACATATGGGGACTCCCTAGCTGTAGATGCCAGGGAGAAACCCCAGGTTGTGTGTCCTTGAAAAGGACTCTACCTCATCCCATGGATCTCAGGCATCCGACCAGGGTAGGTGAGTAGGAGTTGATTAGGAATGGAACAGGTGTTTGAGAGCAGCCTGACCAAACGAGGCATCCCGACAGGAGTCCTTGTCCAAACAGTAATGGGCTGTGAAGGTATGAACCGAGGCCCAGGTGGCCGCTCAACAGATTTGGTCGATGGACACAGAGTTTAGATGAGCCATTGAGGCTGCCATGGCTCTCACATTGTGAGCTGTGACATGGCCCTTCAGAGAAATGTTCCTACTCTGGTAGGTGAAAGAAATACACTGAGCAATCCAGTTGGACAGTGTTCTCTTAGAGACTGGAAGTCCTAAATGAGAAGGATCAAAAGCAACAAAGAGTTGAGAAGACTTCCTATGTTGCTGTGTTCTTTGTAAGTAAAAAGCGAGAGCTCTCTTACAATCCAAGGTATGAAGATTCCTCTCTGCACTTGATGCATGAGGTCCTGGAAAAAAGACAGGTAAATATACCTCTTGGTTCAGATGAAAAGGCGAGACCACTTTAGGCATAAAGTGTGGATTGGTCCTGAGGACTACCTTATGATGAAACCTTGTATAAGCCACCAAAGCTTGCAACTCACTGATGCGGCGTGCTGAGGTGACTGCAATGAGAAAAACAACTTTCCAAGAAAGAAATTTCAAGGAGGTGGTGGCTAAAGGTTCAAAGGGTGGCTTCATAAGCTGGCCAAGAACCAGGTTTAAGTCCCATGCCACTGGAGGTGGTCTAATGGGAGGTTTAGTTAAAAGAAGGCCTCTCATGAATCTTGCTATAAGAGGATGAGAGGAAATAGGTTGTCCATTGAGAGGCTTGAGGGATGCTGCAATAGCACTCAAATGGACTCTTACTGAATTCGTTTTCAGACCTGCATGGGATAGATGCAGGAGATACTCTAGTAGAGAATTCAGAGGTATTGCAAGAGGGTTTAGACCCTTCCCTGAACACCAAATGATAAATCTTTCCATTTGAAAGCATAGGAACGTCTAGTAGAAGGCTTTCTAGAGGCATGAATAACATCTCTGACTTGCTGAGAGAGATTTATTTACTTATTTACTTATTTCTTCTATACCGCCCCTTCCAGTGATCAGGGGCGGTTTACATGGAACAAATTATGTATACTACTGTATACTTTACATGGAACAGGAAACTTTCTAACTTTTTAAATGGAAACTTTCTAACTTTTTACATGGAGTAGATTAACAAATTATGTGTACTACTGTATGAAAATCTTGAAGGTCTAGGCCCTCAGCAACCAAGCCCTGAGATGGAGCGAGTGGGGGTTTAGGTGCCAGAACATTCCCTCTTCCTGGGACAGAAGGTCTGGTGCAGAGCCCAAGTCCAGGGAAGGAGCTTGAGAGAGATGCAGAAGTAGAGGGTACCACACTTGGCGTGGCCAATGTGGTGCTATGAGGATCATGGTCCCTCGATCTCTCTGAAGCTTGAGTAGTGTTTTGGGAATTAGGGGAATTGGTGGAAAGGCATAAAGGAAGTCTTGACCCCAGTGAAGGAGGAAGGCATCCCTGGCCTGAACTCCCTGACACAGAATTCTGGAACAGAACCGGGGAAGTTTGGCATTCCACGGACTTGCAAAGAGGTCTATGTCCGGGGTTCCCCAAATTCGAAAAATCCTGGCTACCTGGTCCATGTGGAGGGACCACTCGTGTGGAAGCAGAACTCGACTGAGTCTGTCCGCCCAAGAGTTTTGAACGCCTGGAAGATATACTGCCAGAAGATGGATGTGATGCTCTCTGGTGAGGGCCCACAGTCGCAAAGCTTTGTTGCAAAGTGACAGAGAGCCAGTCCCGCCCTGCTTGTTTACATAGAACATGGCTACTTGGTTGTCCGTATGGATGAGGACTGTCCTGTAGCTGAGCAGGGAATGGAACACTCAGAGCTAAGAATAGTGCTCTGAGTTCCAAGAGATTGATATGCAGAGAAGTCTCCTGTGGAGACCAGATGCCCTGGGTGGAGAGATCCTGCAGATGAGCTCCCCAACCCATTGGAGAAGCATCTGTTGTCAGAGTTGCTTGGGGCAGCGACTGCTGAAAAGGGGACCCCAGCAAAAGATTTGGAGGGGACTTCCACCACTGGAGAGACCAAAAAAGGCGACTGGAGTTTGCTATTTTGTCTGACAGGCAACCTGATGCCTGAGTCCATTGGGTGGACAAAGTCCATTGAGCTGCCCTCATGTGAAGGCGAGCATATGGAACCACATGCACGGTGGATGCCATGTGGCCCAATAGTTGTAACATTTCTCGAGCAGTTAAATGGGACTTTAACTGTATCTGGGAGGCTAACTGCACCAAGCGTAGGCAACGGGCCTGAGGAAGATAGGCCCTTGCAGTTGTGGTATCCAGCAAGGCCCCTATAAACTCCAGAGAATGAGTAGGGGTGAGATGGGATTTTGGGATATTTATTACCAGTCCCAAATACTGAAGGACACGCATTGTGCAGGTTAGACAAATCTGGGCCTCTGACTGGGATGGAGCTCGAATAAGCCAGTCGTCCAGATATGGGAAAACGAATATTCGTAGAGTGCGTAGAAATGCAGCTACTACTGCCATGCATTTCGTGAACACCCTTGGTGCAGAGGCCAGACCGAAAGGAAGCACCATGTATTGGTAGTGCTTTCCTTGAAAAAGGAACCGAAGGAACCTTCTGTGTGTTGGATGGATAAGGACATGGGTGTACGCATCCTTGAGATCTAGAGAACAAAGCCAGTCCTGACTCTGAAGGTATGGCAGCAGAGTACCGAGAGAAATCATCTTGAATTTCTCTTTGGATAGAAACTTGTTCAATTCTCTGAGATATAATATGGGTCTGTAGCCCCCCGTTTTCTTTGGAATAAGAAAATAAGGGGAGTAGAACCCTGAGCCCTGTTGAAGAAGAGGTACTTCTTCAATTGCCCCTTGGGCAAGAAGGATAGCAATCTCCTGACTCAGAAGGTTGAGGAGAGATGTTGGAGAATTGAACTGTTTCACCATGGTGTGGGGAGGAAGGTTTAAGAAATGAAGCTTGTACCCTTCCCTTATAATGGAGAGGGTCCATTGCTCTGCTGTGATTTGCTCCCATCTGGGAGCAAAGTAAGCCAACCTTCCTGGAATGGTGAGGGGCTCTGGTTCTTCCAGAGCTAGAAAGGCTAAGTTCTCTAGTTGCAAGTCAAAGGCCCTGAGGAGGCTGAGGCTGCTGGGCCGTGGGAGGCCTGGCAGCTTTTGACTTGGCCTGTTTAGGTGGTTGCTGACGCTTTGCAGCAAAACGACCTGCAGAAGATGCCTGCTGACCATAAGCAGGATAATATCTTCCCTTTTTAGAAAAAGGTGTCTTTTTGAACAATCTTTTCTTAACAGGAGCAGAGGTAGACTTTGAAAGTCGATCCAAAGCATAGAAACATAGAAACATGACGACAGAAAAAGACCACAAGGCCCATCTAGTCTGTCCTTCCATAACAACAACTACAACAGTCCACTTTTTACCTTTAGAGATCCTCTGTGTTGGTCCCATGCTTTTTTGAATTCAGTTACTGTCCTCATCTCCACCCACCTCCACTGGGAGTTCTCAGCATCCATCTGAGTGGCCTTTGCTTGCCAATCCCTGCCAAAAAGGTTTTCACATGTACAAGGAAGATTTCTCAGTTCATCTTGGACCCAGAGTTCCAAATCAGAGGCTTGTAACCAAGCAATTCTGCGTGCACCTATGGCAATAGCCGAGGCTCTGCTTACACACTCAAAAGAGTCAAAGGCTGCACGGTTGGAAAATTTGGAAACATCTTGGGCATGTTTAAGCCAAGTGAGAAATTCCTGCCTTTTATCTTCTGAAATAAAAGGGGCTAAAGTCTACAGATGATCTGTGACTTCTTTTAGAAACATCCCCATATAGAGAGACTATAGGAGTTGATCCTGGCAGCAAGCATATTAGCTTGGAAAACCCTTTGGCCAAAAGCATCAAGGGTCCTGCATTCACGTCCTGGAGGATTAGATGAGTGTCACTTTGCACTCTATTTTCCTCATGGCAGACTCTACCACAATAGAGTGGTGAGGAAGCTGAGACTTATGAAAGCCAGGACAAGGAGGGATACGGTACATGGTGTCTAACCTACGAGAATGAGGAGAGGTGGTAAGAGGAGTCTCCCACATGCTCAACATGAGATCATAGAGAATCTCATGAATAGGTAAGGTAGCTGCTTCTTTAGGAGCCTTAGGATATTGCAAAATATCTAATTGCTTGGCTCTAGGCTCTGACTCAGGGGCCACTGTAATGGAGAGGCCCCTAGCTACTTCCCTAATGAAGTCTTGAAAAGACAAGTCTTCTGGAGGAGACATTCTTCGTTTTGGAGAAGCAGACTCCTGAGGAAGAAGTACCGGTGCCTCGACAGAAGCCTCCAACTCATCAGAGTCTTCGGAGGAATCGAAGTATCACCTGTCTGGATGCTCCTGTAAAGCCCGATACGCGTACCGAGTGGGATCGACATCGGGAGTAAGCGGTACCGGTTCGGTACTGATGGGCATCATAGGACAGGGTACCGTTGCAGTCGACACCGAAGCCGATGTCGATGCAATCGGTACCGGCACCGGGAACGATGCCGGTGCCGGAGTCGGTACCGGCAACGGAGATTGTTGCGGTACCGGAGGCGTCGAAGCCTGCATAAACGCCGTTAGGGTGCGCTGCATGGACAGAATCTTCTGATCCATCGACGCCACCAGAGTCTGGATGTCGGTACCAGTGGAGGCCACCGGTACCCCAGAACACGGCAACAGGTGATCGGTCGAGGCCGAGCCATCGATGTCAACCTGTGACCCCATAGACAATGCTATGGAAGCCGGAACTTCCCGCCGGGGTAATTTTGCCGGTGCGGAATCCTCGAGGACAAGCCCGGAGGCATCTTGATGCTTAGAGGGAGATTTGCCCTTCGAGGACTGGCTAGATTTGTGTTTGGTTACCTGAGATTCATGTGAGGAAGAAGCAGCCCTGGAAGACGTCGATGCCACCGAGGCTGCATCAGAGGGAAACAGGGTACTGAACTTGGCTGCTCGGTTCTGCAGACCTCTTTTAGACATCATGGTACAGGACACACAATCCGTGATGGAATGGTCAGGACCCAAATATTTTAGACACCAATCATGGGTGTCGGTGACAGAAATAGTACCGCCACATTTCGTGCACTTTTTGAACCCAGAAGCGGGCTTCTCCATGAGGAGAAAAATGTTCAGGCCTAAGGCCCAAACTGAAAATGCACAGTTGAAGAAAGTTGTTTTTTGTTTTTTAAGAAAGAAAAGAAAAGACCAGCGGTACCGGTCTGACGTCGAAGAAGGCAGACGCGACACAGAAAAATAAAGAAAAAAAAAAGGAACTTCTTCTGTGGTGACAGGAACACGACCTGCTGGCTCCGCGGAAAAGAAGAACTGGAGAGAGGCGGTTGGGAAGGCAGCGCGCAGGCGCTGTGGGATGCTCCCAAAAGCTTTCTTACTGGACGCTGGGGAGTGTTCCCGCGCAGGCTCCGTCGGTACAGACGATACCCATATGTGAAGACTCATTCCTGCTTGTTCCTGGAGATGCCTTCATTCACAAATATCTGTTGAGTTTACCACACCCTCTTCCTCCTAAGCTCCTTGTTGTTCATGATCTAATCATAGAAAAGAAACCAGATGTGTTGTGCATTACTGAATCCTTGCTCTTAGGCCACAGTCAGTATTACTTAATCAGCGTTTTCCTCCTCCCTCTTGTTCTTGGGAAGCTCACTGCCATTCTGCAAAGGTGGGTGGAGGGAGCTCTAATCATTTGTAAGAAATCCCTCCAGTTATCCCATGGGCAACTGTTTAGCAAAAATCAATTTGAGGTTGTTCTGTTATGTCTTAATTGGGCTGTTTGCCTTGTCTACTGCCCCCCTGAACTGTTGGCAGTTGATTATTCACCATTGGTGGAGAGGTTAGTGACATCCAAATTTAACGATCTTAGAAGACTTTATTTACATCTGAATGCTTCCCCTCTACCAGTGATCTGAGTGATTTCCTATAACAGTGTCAGCTTTAAGATCCACTGAAATTATTCATGGTCCTACACACTCCATGAGACATACACTAGAGTTAGTTTTGTGGGGCATGGGCTATCTACCAATAATATACCTAGTTGGTCAGTGCACCATGTCTCCTAGTTAGATCGTTGTTGTTTAAATATTATATTAGCCATAACTGTAGAAATTTCCAGTCAGAGCCACCTATTTCTTCAAGGGTTAGCTGGGGCATGGTAGAAGCACATTAGTTGAAGAGCATCTGGCTTCTCCAAACACAGGCAATGGCCAGTGATGATGTGATGACCTGTACTGACCTCTGGCAGTCTTCCCCAGTACAGTCCTTGGATCAGACCGTATCCGGAAATCTATTTCTGAGGATAATGTGACATCTTATTTGGACTTACTAGCTACTTATAAAAAGGAAGTATCTTGCCTTGAAAACTTTTGTAACTTTTGTGAAATATTTGACACAGAAGGCACGCATCCGCTACTTTGCCAGGATTTAAATAGTGGGAACTTTGTATATTTTTTCAAAAGATCATGGCAATTATAAAGTGCTTTCCTAGCTTGCCTTCGCTCTCTCTATTGATTGAGTCTAAGACTCTCTGGCAATGTCATCTAGACCAGTGCTTCTCAACTAGTATGACAGGGCACACTGGTGTTCCTTGGTAAAGCTCTTGGTGATGACCGTCAGAGCTGTAGCTAGGCAAGGACTCATAAGACATTTGCCCCATCTATATTGAACAGTATCCCCGAGAATAGTCATCTGCTCCCGGCTCCAGCCCAAGCAAAATGTGGAGACCTTTATCTTTATCTTTATCTTTATTAAAACATTTGATCAACCGCTACTGCCGAAGCATAGAGCGGTGTACAATAAAAACGTATCTACTGCAAATTATAGAAAAGAACGCCATAAAATGAAAGGAAAGTTAAAAAACAAAAACCACACACATATAGATAAGATTACATAATCAATTAAAGAGACCTAACATAACCTACTAAAACTAAAAAGGGTAACAACAACAACAGACATAAAAACACACACCAACAACGGGGGGAACCAACTTCAGGGAGGGGGACTGGGAGGAAGGTCAAAAGCCTGAGTAAACAGATGTGTTTTGAGTAATGACTTGAAATGAGGGTAGGAGGATTCTAATCTGAGGGAAGGTGGTAAAGAGTTCCAGAGGAAAGGGCCGAGAAAGAAAAAAGCGGAATGACGAGTCTGCTCTAACCGGGCTTGTGACGGAGAGGGGAGCAATAAACGGTTAGTGTGAAATGACCGAAGTTGGCGGTAGGGAGTGTGAAGAAAGACCAGATCTGCTAGGTATAAAGGTTGGCCAGTATGAAGAGCACGGTGGAGCAAAATAAGAAACTTATATTGATAACGAAAATGAAGTGGAAGCCAGTGCAAACGAAAAAGGAGGGGAGTGACATGGTCAAATGACCGAGAAAAAGTGATAAGGCGAGCTGCAGTGTTTTGGATAAATTGTAATCGTTTAAGCTGATATTTAGGAAGATTAGCTAGAAAAACATTGCAATAGTCAAGCCTACTAACCACCAGAGCCAAAACCAAAGTGACCAGGGAATCAGAAGAAAAAAGGGAACGAGTAGCCCGAATCTGCCGAAGGGTCACAAAAGATCGCCGAGTGAGAGAAGCAATGTGCTCATGAAAAGAGAGTGTAGAATCAAGAATAACCCCCAGATAGCGGAAGGAGAGACGAGTGGAATAGGAACCGAATCAATCATAGGAGAAACTGAGGGACAGGAACCGCTAAGAGATACCCACATAGCCGTAGATTTTGAAGGGTTTAAGTGAAGAAAATTGTGCGAAAGCCATGAAGCAACGTGGGACAGACAAGCATTAAGTGGGGTAATATCCAGAGTGAGAGGAGAGACATGACATAGTAAAATAATGTCATCTGCATAGATATATGGAGACACCGAAAATTGTTGAATAGCCAGAGGCAGTGGAGCAAGAAAAATATTAAATAATAGGGGTGATAGAACCGAACCTTGTGGAACACCACAGAAAAGAGGGAGAGCAGAAGAAGAGTGCTTACCCGCGTGCACAGTGAAAGAGCGGGCAGTAAGAAAAGAGCGGAACCATTGGAGAACAGAACCCCGCAACCTAATATCAAACAGACGTGAAAGAAGTGTCCGGTGGTCAATCAGATCAAAAGCTGCAGAAAGATCCAAAGAAACAAGAAGAGTAAGATCACCACGATCGTGAGCAACGTGAATTTCATTAAGCAGTGCCAAAAGAACAGTTTCAGTGCTGTGCCCATGCCGAAAACCTGCCTGACGAGGATGGAGAATATGCGTAGCTTCAACGTGTGAGTTTAATTGCTCAAAAACAACGCGCTCGAGGAGTTTTGCCAGAAACGGAAGATTAGAAACTGGCCTCCAATTAGATAAGATAGAGGGATCTAGAGTGGGCTGCTTCAGAAGGGGACGGACGACAGCAGATTTCCACAAAGACGGGAAAAGACCAGAGGACAGACTAGAATTGATAATTGTAGTAAGAATTGGGATAAGTTGTAAAGAGGGTTCAGATAACCAAAGAGATGGAATAGGGTCCAGTATACAAGTCGTTTTGCGGGATTTCAGTAGCAACTGTAGGACCTCCGCGGACGTGACCAACTGAAAAGAAGTCCAAGTGTGAGCAAGAGCCTGGTTAGGTGAAGAAAAGGGAGAGGATGGGAAAGAATCGGTGGACAAAGTAGGAGATCCTGCCGGGGAAGCAGGTGCAGGGGATAACGGCAATGGAGGGGAAGGGTTCGAAAAAGAAGCCCGCAACTTATGAATTTTATCTGATAAAAGGTGGCCAAAAGTTGAGGATCTGGTACACGAGATGGTGGCCCTTTGCAGGAACTAGAAGAGGAAAGTCCACGAAGGATAGAAAAAAGTTGTTTGGATGAGTGAGCAGCTTCCGCAATCTGAGCAGAGTAGAAAGTGCGTTTTGCCATCTGAACTGCCACTTGATAAGCAGTAGATAACTGACAGAACCGTAGTAACAAGTCAGGAGAGGGATGAGTAGTCCAATGACGTTGTGCCTGGCGGAGCTGAGACCGCTGCAGGCGTAACCTAGGGTGATACCATTGTGAATGCTGCACAGAATGTTTCCCAAGAACAGAACGGAGAGGCGCCACCTCATCAAGCGCACTAGTAAGCAGTGAGTTCCAAAGTGAGGTCTGACAATCAAGGGAGCATGAAGCAAAGTCCGATGGGAACAGCACAGAGGCAGATGGAAAAGCCTTAAGGGTCTCAGGAGTATAACGACGACGCAAGGAGGGGGGGGAAGAAGGTGCAGAGGCAAAAGTCAACACAGATGATGTGGAGGAAATTGAGAATAATACACAGAGATGGTCTGACCATGGAACTGCCACCAAAGTGGGAGGGGAAACTGTAGGCAACAACGTGGGGGATGAAAGAACCAGATCTAGAGTGTGGCCTGCTACATGCGTGGGCCCAGAAACATGTTGGCGAAGAGAGGCATCAGATAAAAAATTCAAAAAATCACGATCTTTTGATCTGGAAGGGTGATCCACGTGGACATTAAAATCACCAAGGACTATAAAATTGGGAAACTGTAATACCAGATCCGAGAGCACTTGCAGAGTTAAATCCCAACGTGCAGTGGAAGGAGAGGGAGGGAGATAAACAAGCAGAAAATAAAGTGGGGAGGAGGAGTTTAGACGAAGAAAAAGAGATTCAGGGAGGGGGGTCGAGGGAAAAGAAATTTCCTCAATTGCAATGGCAGAACGATGAAGCAGGGCCACTCCACCCCCACTCCTACCTCTCCGAGACATCGAGAGCGCCGAATAACCAGGCGGAAGTGAGCTAAATAGAATGGGCTCGTCGCCCTCCTTCAACCAGGTCTCTGTGAGGAAACAAAGATCAAGTGAATGTAAAGAGACAAGATCCTGAACCAGTAACGATTTTACCTGGGGTAAGCTTGGAGCAGACAGAGCAAAGAACAGCCAGTCTACCTCCTAAGTGACCCCTTCCTTTCCAAGGATAGCAGGAGAGCAATGTGATTGGAGCAGACAATGTCTCTACTCTCCCTGCTCAAGCCCCTTTCTCTTCTATTGTAGATGTAGGAAAACATGTTGTTTTCAGTTTCGTGACTGCAATATGTGATCTAGTGGCCGAACTAGAGAAGACTGGAGTACTCTGAAACCCAGCACAACATTTCTGACTTGAACCTATCTCCTATACAGAATTTAAAGTTAGGAGTAGCTAGATTGTGATAGCTAATCTGATTTTTCTCTGGTGCATTATTGTCTTGTAGGCAGGACATATCCAACTAGCCCTGAGGCTTCTGTATCAAGCCAAACTTATTTTATAGTAGGTATAGCTTGAGAGTAAATTACTACAATTTTTCCTGGGGATAAAGGCACATTTTACAAAGGACGTCCAAGTGCAGTCTGGGATGTCCAAGCCAGAACATCTGGGGCAAAAAAAGCAATCATGTCGTTCAAGTATGATTTCATAAATGTGGACGTGCGCGACATGGATGTCTGTGGGGGCGTCTATACAGATGGCCCCAGAACAGCATTTCAGAACGGGCATATCTAATAGCCGAATGGTTAGAGTAGTGGGCTAGGAGTAGGGTAGCCAGGGTTCAAATTTCAGTGCTGCTCCTTGTGATCTTAGGCTAGTCACTTAACTCTCCATCTTCTCTCCATCCACTCGATGTTTTATGGCCAAAACGAGAATTTTCCTGATGCCTATTTGAGCCTGGAGCAGGTCTAAATGTGGACCGGGTCACAAGTGTCCCCAACATTTGATATCGAGTGGGGACAATTAAGTCCATTGCACCTCCCCATACACTTCTGCCACACCCCCTGCCTACTTGAATGTCCCTGCACCAGAGACATCTTTAAAAGCCACTGTAAATTGGTTCTGGGGATGTCTCTGTGATTTGGACATCCATGTGCACATCTTTGGATGTCCAAATCACAATGACCTCCATAGTCCACTAGAAACCCCTCATCTTCCCAACCAAATTGAACAGATCACTCACTACTAGCACTAGAGGGAACAAGTGTCCCAGAGTCACCCACCAGAAATCTGATAGCCTTAGTGCCCCTTGTTCCTTCCCATTGGCAGGACAGCAGTACACCTCTTCTGCTGGCTTCAATCTGGTTTCTGAATGCACGCAGCCCTTGCGTGACCTACTTGCCTTGTATGTTCAGATGCAAGACCGAATCCGGCTGAATGAGGCATCCACAGGTTAAAAAAAAAAGTGCTGCTGAAAAAGGAATTGAGCAGCGAGGATTATGCAACATTTGGCTCGTGTGCCACGAGGACTCAGCAAACTCAAAAGTGTGCCACAAAAATAGAAAAGGTTGTGAAGTACGAATCTAGTTCCCTGCTCTCCTGTGATTTTCATGGCCACGAAACAGGAAATTTGCCAGGATTCAACACATTTAATTAATGCATCTCTATGCACTGGTTATTTTTATGAGAGTCACTGAAACATGTAAATATTAATCTGATCTTAAAAAAAAAAAAAGGAATTGCATTACCAGGGTTGTGTGAGCAGTGCGGCCGCACAGAGAGCAAGCACAGAAGGGTGCACTTAATATCATCACTGGGATTCCAGGAAGTTCAAACAGAGTGAGTTACCAAATGCGGCTGGGTGGGGGATGGTGCACCAGATTCATTAAGGGCACATTTCTAGCTTGATACGGTCCTGTGCATTACTT
This sequence comes from Ichthyophis bannanicus, assembly GCA_033557465.1. NCBI lineage: Eukaryota > Metazoa > Chordata > Amphibia > Gymnophiona > Ichthyophiidae > Ichthyophis > Ichthyophis bannanicus. The sequence continues at coordinate 297,149,717 of CM066042.1, forward strand.
CTCAAGTCCTTCTTCCCTTTTTTTTGCAAAAATAATAGAAAAAGCAGTCTTAGTGTTTGGCATTTCTTTTTTCTTATGAGTTTATTGACAAACTCGGTCAGACCAAGGTCCATCAAGCCCAGTATCCTGTTTCCAACAGTGGCCAATCCAGGTCGCAAGTACCTAGCAGTATCCCAAAAAGGCACACAAGTTCCACAATGCTCATCCTGGGGTAAGCAGTGGATTTCCTGGATCCTCTTTAATAATGGTTTATGGACCTTTCCTCCAGGAACTTCAACAAACCTTTTTAAATCCAGCTACACTAACAGCTTTTACTACATTCTCCATAACAAATTCCAGAGTTTCATTATGCGGTGAGTAAAAAAATATTTTCTCTTATTAATCTTAAATGGGTTACATTGTAATTGCCGATCTTCTACTCTTTTGACTTTTCAATGATGTAAACAACCAATCTATGTTAACCCGTTCCACTCCATTCATTAATTTATAGACCTTTATCATATCTCCCCTCAGCTGTCTCTTTTCCAAGTTGAAGAGCCCTAATTTTTTTAAACTTTCCTCATAGGGATATCCTTCCACCCCATTTATCATTTGGGTGGCTCTTCTCTGTACCTTTTTTAATTCCACTATATCCTTTTTAAGATACGGTGACCAGAATTACACACAATATTCAAAGTGTGGTCGCACCATGGAACAATACAGAGGCATTATAATATCCTTTGTTTTATTTTCCATTCCTTTCCTTATGATACCTAGCATTCTATTTGCTTTCTTGGCCGCCGCTGCACAATGGGTGGTGGTTTCTAATGTGGAACCTTGCATCTTGTAACCAAAGTTTGGGTTGTTCTTTCCTAGATGCATAACTTTGCACTTGTCCACATTAAATTTCATCTGCCATTTGAATGCCAGGTCTTCCAATTTATCAAGGCCTCTTGTGTTTTAACAACTTTGAATAATTTTGTGTCATCTGCAATTTGATCACCTCACTCGTTATTCCCATTTCCAGGTCATTTATGAATATGTTAAAAAGCAGTGGACCCAGCACAGATCCCTACACTACTCCACTATTTATTTTTCTTCATTGAGAAAATTGTCCATTTAGCCCTACTCTCTGCTTTCTATCTTTTAACCAGCTCCTGATCCACAATAGTACGCTGCCTCCAATCCCATAACTTTTTAATTTCACCCAGGGTCTCTCATGAGGGTCCTTGTCAAAGGCTTTCTGAAAATCCAGATACACTATATCAACCGGCTCACCTTTGTCTACCTGTTTATTCACACCTTCAAAAAGATAACAGATTATCAGGACAAGACTGTCCTTAGCTAAATCCATGTTGGCTTTCTCCCATTAAACCACGACTATATACATGATCAGTAATTTTATTCTTTATGATGGTTTCTACCATTTTGCTCGGTAGGTCTAATAGTAGGTCTTGTTGTTGTTGTTGTTAAGTGCCATTGAGTCAGTGTCGACTCATGGCGACCCTCTGGATAGCTATCCTAAATTGTGTTCAGTCTTCAGTCAGGCGGCTCATTGTTGACAGACTGGTACCCGTAGCTGCTGTTATTGTATCGAACCATCTCATTGCTGGCCTTCCTCTTTTGCATTGACCTATCCTGCCAAGCATATCTTTCTCTAATGATCTCTCTCTTTGCATGATGTGTCCAAAGTATGAAAGTCAAAGTCTTGTCATCTGAACTTCTAAAGAAAACTTAGGTTTGATCTCCTCTAGTACTGACATTTGTTCTTCGGGCAGTCCATGGTATACACAGTATTTGCCACCAGCACCAGAATTCAAAGGCATCAATTTTCTTCCTTTGTATCTTTTTCACTGTCCAGCTTTCACATCCATATGATGTTATTGAAAATACCATAGCTTGAACAAATTGAATATTTGTATGGAGAGAGATATCTATGCTCTTGAGAATCTTGTCTAGGTCTTTCATAGCCATTCAGCCAAGAGCAATGCGTCATTGGATTTCTTGACTACTTGTTGCTTCTTTATTGATAGTTGATCCAAGTAGGTTAAAGTTGTTCACAATTTCAATTTCTTCTAATTCAACAATGAACCTGTTGATTTTGGCAGTTGTCATGATCTTTGTCTTCTTTAGATTAAGGTGGAGGCCCATTTTGAGACTATGTTCTTTGATTGTGAGAAGCAAATGTTTCAGATCATCTTCACTTTCAGCCAGTAATGTAGTATCATCAGCATAGCGAAGGTTGTTGATGAGTCTTCCACCAATCTTCACACCTCTGTTGTCTTCATAGAATCCTGCTTCTCTGATGATTTGTTCTGCATATAAATTAAACAGGTAGGGGGAAAGTATGCAGCCTTGTCTTACACCTTTGCTTATTTTAAACCATTCTGTTTCTCCTTGTTCCTTTCAAACTGTTGCTTCTTAATGTACAGATTGTGCAAGAGAACGATCGGGTGTTTTGGTATACCCATGCTTCCTAATGAGGCCCAGAGTTTCTCATGGTTTACACAGTCAAAAGCCTTGCTATAGACAATAAACCACAAATAGATATCCTTTTGGTATTCTTTAGTCTTTTCAAGGATCTATCTCATATCCACAGTGATATCTTTTGTTCCTCGCCCTTTCCTGAACTCTGCTTGCACTTCAGGTACTTCTTGTTCCAGGTATGGTTGTAGTCTCTTTTGAATAGTCTTCAGTAGAATCTTGCTGGCATGTGGCATCAGAGCAATTGTGCGATAATTTCCAGAGTCAGTTGGATCACCTTTCTTTAGTATTGGTATAAACACAGATCTTTTCCAGTCAGTTGGCCATGATGTTGTCTTCCAAATTTCTTGGCAGAGCCTTGTAAGTATGGTAACAGCTGTATCAGATTGCTGTAATACTTCTATGGCAATGCCATCAATGCCTGGTGCTTTGTTCTTTGATAAAGCTTTCAATGCTGCTTCAACTTCTTTCATCACCAATGGTTCCGGATCATAAGGTACAGGTTGAAATGGCTGTTGGTCCACTTGATCTTTATCAAATAAAAACTCTGTATATTCTTTCCACCTTTCCTTGATCTTCTCAGCATCATTCAACATAGAACCTTGAGCATCTTGTAACATTCCAATTCGAGGCTGGAATTTTTTCTTTAACTCTCGTAGCTTTAGGAAAGCCGATCTTGTTCTTCCTCTAATAGTTTCTGTTTCTATTTCCTTGCATGTGTCATTGTCGTACTTTTCCTTGTCCTGTCTTGCTGCATGTTGGAAATCTCTGTTGAGTTCTGCGATATTCAATATTTCAATACCCTCTGATGTATACCATCCAGTCCAGGTGATCTGCTACTCTTCAGTTTATCAAATAGTTGTAATACATCTTCCCAGTTTATCAATATGTCTTTCAATTCTTCTTAAACATCAGCTTTATATACCATTTGAGGCATGGGTAAATTCCCTACATCATCTTTAGTAAAGACCGAAGCAAAGAATTCATTCAGTCTCTCTGCAATGGCCTTGCCCTCATTTAGTGCTCCTTTTATCCCTTTATCATCCAGTGGTCCAACTGACTCTCTCACAGGTTTTTTTGCTATGAATGTACTTGAAAACATTTTTATTATGCATTTTTGCTTCCCTGGCTAGCTTTTTTTCAAATTCTCTCTTTTCCTGCCTTATCACTGCCTTGCATCTAACTTACCAAAGCTTAAGAAAGCACTTCATCATCCTCAGTACTCATCATAACAACAATTGCAGCAGTGGCTTCCCTATTTCTAGCCCATTACTGTAACCATTATGCTAATCCTAGAGGTCTGAGTAGACTTGCTCAAGATCACAAGGAGCGGCAGTGGGATTCAAACCGAACTTCCCTGATTCTCAGTTCAGTGCTCTAATCATTAGTTTACTGGAAATCCTCCTGTGCTACCTTCTTCACCTTTTCAGCTTGGAGTTTGCCAGGTCCATAGCATAGAGACATTTGGGAGGCTTTGATGATAGGCTTAATTATGTTTTAGTCTTAACAGATATTTCTTCTGCTTTTGATACTTTAATCCATAAGATCATATTAGCTTGACTGCAGACAGATGAGATGACCAGGAGAGTGATGAAATGGTTTGTGTGGTTTTTTTATCCGAGTCATAGAAACAAAGAAAATTATGTCAGATAAAGACCATACAGCCTAGCTAATCTACCCATCAATAAGAACTACTAAGCTAAACAATCCCTTTCTCTCAGTCACAGATCCTCTGTACTCATCCATGCTTTCTTTAATTCATCTCCACCACCTCAACTGGGAAGCTGTTCCATGCATTCACCATTCTTTCCATAGAGGAATATTTATTTAAATTACTCCTGGGTCTCTTCTTTGACCTTGTTCCAGAGCTTCCTTTCATTTCCAAAATGCCCAGTCAGATTGGCTAAGGGGTACACCAGGACTGGCTTGAGAAACACTGCTCTATTATATCTCCCCTCTCCCACCTTTCCTCCAAGTAAACATGTTTGCCTAGTCTCATTTGTTTAATAATGAAGACCACTGACCATTTTAATAGCCACCCTCAGGACTGATTTCATCTGAAAGTGTGGTCTCCAGAACTGTACATAATATTCCAAATGAGGTCTCACTAGAGACCTATGCAAGGGCACTATTTCCTCCTTTCTCCTGTTTACCATTCCGCTCCTTATGCAATCAAACATCCTTCTGGTTTAGCATTGCTGTTTCTACCTATTTGGCCACTTTAAGATCAGCCAATATAATCATCCCTTGGTCCCACTTCTTCTGTGTATTGAAGTGCTTTGCCCCTATACTGTACCGCTTCCTTGGGTTTTACAGCCCAAATGCATGATCTTGTAAGTTTTAGTATTAAATCTTAGCTGCCAAATTCTTGACCATTCTTCAAGCTTTGCTAATCCCTCCTTTTGTTATACATATCTTCCAGATTTTAGTATTTTCCCCAAGGTGACATACCTTTCCCATCAGACCTTCAGCAACATCGCTTACAGAAATGTTAAAGGGAACAAGAGAACCAAGGACTGATGATTGCTGCAGCACATCACTGGTAAGGCCCTATCTTCAGAGCGAACTCCATTTACTACTCGTTTCTGTCACCTCCCACTCAACCTGTTTCTAACCCAGTCAATTTAGGGTCCATCATAAGGGTGCTTAGTTTAACTAGTGCTCTTCTACAATTCATTTCTCTGGTTATCCATTCAAAGTAATCAGATTTGTCTAACATGACTTACTTCTAGAAAAGTCATACTATCTCAGATCCTATAATCCTTCGGACTCCAGAAACCACCCTATCCTCTGCATTAGCAGCATGTCCATTAATTTACTTACCACAGAGGTCAGACTAACTGGTCTGTACTTTCCAAACTCTTCTTTACTTCTGCTTTTGTGGACAAGAACCACATTTGTCCATCATCCAGGATCACTCCCGACTCTTAAGAAGAACTGAAAAGGTCACACAGTAGAGCTGCCAGTACATTCCTAAGTTCCTTTAATACTTTTGGATGAATTCTGTTTGGCCCCATCACTTTGACTATTTTTAGTTTATCTAGCTCCTCATGAACACAGTCTTCTGAAAATCATTCATGGTCTATCTCAATTCCATTCTAATTTGTGTTTGTTTTCCTGAGATCCCATTCCCAGTCCTTCATCAGTGAACACAGAACAGAAATATTTGTTAGGCAATTCCATTTCATTCTCATCAGCCTCTACATATTCCTCCCCTTCACCTTTGAGTCTCAAACAATGCCAACTTTGCACTTCCTCTTGACATTAACATACCTAAAAAAATGTCTTTTTCCTGTGTTTTACTGTATTGGTTATTATTTCTTCCCTTTGCATCTTTGCTTTCCTAACTACTTTACCAGTTTCTCTTAGCTTTCCCAGATATTGTTTCTGGTCTTCCTTTTTTTCCTTACCTTTTCAGCTACTTTTGAAAACTATAGCAACCTCCTTTTCCTCTTACTTCTATTTACTTTCCTAACAGTTTTACTGCTCTTTCCCTTAAACTATCTCCTTTATCTGCTCATTGTTGTTCTACTTACCCCAGATGTTCCCACCCAGCCAGTCACTCCTCAGGGTGTTCCCCAGTCTCGACAAAGTTAGTTTTCTTGAAGTCTAGGACCCTTATTTTTGAATACACCATCTCCACCTGTGTCCTAATACTAAAGCACACCATCTGAAGATCACTGAATGACAGATGATCATCCATTTTAATATCAGAAACATTCTCCCCATTTGTAAGCACCAAGTCTAGTATCACTCTCTCCCGCATAAGTTCTGTTCCCAGTTGCCAGAACAGTTCTGTAGAAAATCCAGAATCTCCCTACTTCTAGACAGCATTACAATCGGGATATCTCAATCAAATCTGGAAAATTGAAATCTCCTACCAATCACCTTTCCCCTTCACAGCAATACTGTGAATGTTTTCAATTAAATTTCTATCTATTTCTTATTCCTGTGAAGGAGGTTTGTATATCACACCAAAGTAAATAGATTATCCATTTCCTCTTTCCAGATTAACCTATAGTGCCTTCTCCTTTCCTTGTAAGCCTTGCGATTCTTTTTTTTCTTCCAAGTTTATTAAATCTTTCCATTAAACAAACTGGTACAGGAAATGCCAAATTTAGCACTAGTAAAAAGAAGAAATACAAACTAGAAGAGGCAAAACATTGACATAAGCCTGCATTAATGGGGAGTTATCAGACAGTCAATTAAATAGTCAAATAAATAAAGTAATTACAGTCTCACAAATGACAGCAAAATAACTTCAAACCCCTATTACAAACCATGGGATGATGAAAAACAAATTTAAGGAAGCAAATAATGAGGAAATACCTAGTGTTCTCGTCCTTATTCCCTCTCCGAAATGAAACACTAACTGAGAGGGGTCAACAAAAATATACCAGTTAATTTGATAGGACAAAAATACATTTACAAGGATATCAACCACTTTTCTTAAAGATTTTCAAGATAACATTGTCACTAGAGCTACCTTGGTTAAGTTAAAGGCAGAGGAGAGAGTCACAGGAACATTGTTAGTCCCTTGGACCCCAACTGGCTCCTGTTTACACTCATACACAGAGCCACATTTTGAAATCAAGGTTTTTGGCATTAGCCAAAGCAAGAACCTCTGTAAAATACTTTTTCAAAATCGGTTTTGGCAGCTTCCTGTTCTTGGTTTGCTGTCCCACTAATTCTAAAGTTCTTATTCCTCAAAGTGTTCTCTAGATTTTCAAATTTATGACGACTTGTAAAAGACTCTTTAATAAATGATGCAGATATCATCTGCACCCCTCACTTGGTTTGCAGCTTGACATGCTGTGAGGGCTTGTGTGTATCAGTGATGCTGAGGGCTAAACTATCGCTAGTTTAACTACTGGCAGGGTCTCCCAAGATGGACAGATCTCACTGAGGTGCCAGACTAAGACAAACCACCCATCTGGGCAGCAGCAGAATGGGATAATGTTGACGGTGGAGGATCACATTTCTGTGACAACGGCAACACCACCAAACTTAAACTGCGCGGAAGAAAGGCCTGGCAATCTACTTCTGTATCTTGCCATGAAAACCCAATGGATAGTTACAACAAAACAAATTGTGCTATAGTGCTGGAAGATGAGACCCCCAGGTCAGAAGGCACTCAACTAGCTACTGGGGAAGAGCTAAAGACTTTTCAGAGTAAAGCCAGCATTTATGATGTGGTTGGATCAAAGCCCTCGGGAAGTCTGACTGCTGATGTAGCTGTGCATTAAATGAGAGTCAGAAGCTGTAAAAGATGTCTTACACATTGGAACATGGAACTTACGAAGCATGAACCAAGGGAAGTTGGAGGTGGTCAAGAATGAAATGGAACGTGTACAACTTGATCTGTTGGGTGTCAGCGAACTGAAATGGACTGGCATTGGGCACTTTGCATCAGATGATCACATGGTCTACTATGCTGGAAATGAAAGACAAAGAAGAAATGGTGCTGCATTTATAATAAAGAAGAAACTTGCAAGAACTGTAATGAAATACAATGCAGTCAGCAAACGCTTAATCTCTATTCGTCTACGAGGAATGCCTATCAACACAACTATAATTCAAGTATATGTCCCAACAACAGCTGCAGAGGAGAATGAAATTGAAGAGTTCTATGAACAAGTACAAGCTGAAATTGAGAGAGCATGCAAACAGGATATCCTGATAGTCATGGGTGACTGGAATGCAAACGTTGGCAACAAAGAAGAAGGCAAGGTAGTTGGAAAATTTGGACTTGGCAACAGAAATGAAGCTGGAGAAAGACTGATAGAATTCTGCAAGAACAATGATCTATTTATTTATTTAATTTTCTTATATACCGCGCTATTTGTCATCTATTCATCTCAAACACCTTCTTCCAGCAACACAAGCGGCGACTGTATACATGGACTTCACCCAATGGATTGTATAAAAATCAAATTGACTACATCTGTGGAAGTCAACGATGGAAAAGCTCTATAAAATCAAAGACAAAACATGGAGCTGACTGTGGTACAGATCATCAACTACTAGTATGCAAACTCAAGCTAAAGCTGAAAAAGAGCAAACCACTCATGAATGCAGCAAAATATGACCTTGAAAATATACCACTGGAATTTAAAGACTGCCTGCAAAATCGATTTGCTTCTTTAGATACAAATGAAAGAGCTCCAGAAGAGTTATGAAATGACATCAAGAAGGTTGTGTTGGAAGAAAGCGAGAAGTCTCTACAAAAGTTGAAAAAGAAAAAACGGCCAAAATGGATAGCGGAAGAAACTCTGAAAATTGCCCAGAAACGCAGAGAAGCTAAAGCCAGAGGAGAAAGAAAGACAATCACAGAACTCAACAGAGATTTCCAACATGCAGCAAGACAGGACAAGGAAAAGTACTACAACAACGCCTGCAAGGAAATAGAAGCAGAAATTATTATTAGAAGAACAAGATCAGCTTTCCTAAAGCTTCGAGAGTTAAAGAAAAAGTTCCAGCCTCAAATTGGAATGTTACAAGATGCTCAAGGTTCTATGTTGAATGATGTGAGATGATCAAGAAAAGGTGGAAGGAATATACAGAGTTTTTATATGATAAAGATCAAGTGGACCAACAGCCGTTTCAACCTGTACCTTATGATTGGGAATCATTGGTGATGAAAGAAGAAGTTGAAACAGCATTGAAAGCCTTTTTTTTTTTTTTAGTGCCATCGAGTCACTGTTGTCTCATAGCAACCCAGCTACCTCTGGGTTTTCTTGGCAATGCATCACCGGAAGTAGATTGCGAGGCTTTTCTTCCGAGGCAATGGAGGGTAAAGTGACTTGCCCAAGGTCACAAGGTCTTGAAAGCATTTTCAAAGAACAAAGCACCAGGCATTGATAGCATTCCCATAGACGTATTACAGCAATCTGATGCAGCTGTTACTGTACTTACAAGGTTCTGCCAAGAAATATGGAAGACAACATCATGGCCAACTGACTGGAAGAAGATCTGTGTTTATACCAATACTAAAGAAAGGTGATCCAACTGATGGTGGAAATTATCACACAATCGCTCTGATCCCACATGCCAGCAAGATTCTACTGAAGATTATTCAAAAGAGACTACAACCATACCTGGAACAAGAACTACCTGAAGTGCAAGCAGGGTTCAGGAAAGGGCGTGGAACGAGAGACATCATTGTGGATGTGAGATGGATCCTTGAAAAGACTAAAGAATACCAAAAGGATATCTATTTGTGCTTTATCGACTATAGCAAGGCTTTTGACTGTGTAAACCATGAGAAACTCTGGGCCACATTAGGAAGCATGGGTATACCAGAACACCTGATCGTACTCTTGCGCAATCTGTACATTGATCAAGAAGCAACAGTTCAAACGGAACAAGGAGAAACAGAATGGTTTAAAATAAGCAAAGGTGTAAGACAAGGCTGCATACTTTCCCCCTACCTGTTTAATTTATATGCAGAACAAATCATCAGAGAAGCAGGATTGTATGAAGACAGAGTGTGAAGATTGGTGGAAGAATCAACAACCTTCACTATGCTGATGATACCACATTACTGGCTGAAAGTGAAGATGATCTGAAACATTTGCTTCTCACAATCAAAGAACAGTCTCAAAATGGGCCTGCACCTTAATGTAAAGAAGACAAAGATCATGACAACTGGCATAATCAACAGGTTCATCATTGAAGGAGAAGAAATTGAAATTGTGAACAACTGTAACCTACTTGGATCAACTATCAATAAAGAAGCAACAAGCAGTCAAGAAATCAGATGACGCATTGCTCTTGGCAGAATGGCTATGAAAGACCTAGGTAAGATTCTCAAGAGCAGAGATATCTCTCCCCATACAAAGATTCGACTTGTTCAAGCCATGGTATTTTCAATAACATCATATGGATGTGAAAGCTGGACAGTGAAAAAGACAGACAGGAAGAAAATTGATGCCTTTGAATTATGGTGCTGGCGGCGAATATTGTGTATACCATAGACTGCCCGAAGAACAAACCAGTCAGGACTAGAGGAGATCAAACCTAAGCTTTCTTTAGAAGCTCAGATGACAAGACTTCGACTTTCATACTTTGGACACATCATGTGAAGAGAGAGATCATTAGAGAAAGACATCATGCTTGGCAAGATAGAAGGTCCATGCAAAAGAGGAAGGCCAGCAATGAGATGGATCAATACAATAACAGCAGCTACGGGTACCAATCTGTCAACAATGAGCCGCCTGACTGAAGACTGAACACAATTTAGGATAGCTATCCAGAGGGTCGCCATGAGTCGACTCCGACTCGACGGCACTTAACAACAACATCATCATCTGCACTGAGCCAACTTGAGAGTCCAAGATGGCAACCCTCTTCTTATTCAAATTTTCAGTATGAACATCAACAGTAGAGAACGTTTCAACAGCATTATGTGTAAATAGGCAAAGCTGAGAATTGGTATTAACTATTGCAGATTCAATTCCAGTGACAGCCTGCCAAATAGCCCAAAATGAAATCTGCTGACCAAGAAACTTTTACAAGGGACCAAGACACTGCACACAGAGTGGAAGAGACAACAGATCCAGATTTGAAAACTGGTGCCACAGATGTGCCCCTCTCAACAGGAGAGCTAGTTGGTTAATGATATTCCCAGTGGTAAGGGCAGTGTGCGCTCAACTGAGATTAAAGAGGAACCTGATGGGAAAGGTGCTCCTTGAAGTTTCACATGCTTGTCCATTGGTCCAGGTGAAATTTTCGCAATGACTTGGGGATTCTTGTCTTGTATTCCCTCTTACCCCTGGTAGGCATTCCAACTACCATGATCCAAAGAGGTGCCCCTTCAGGCACGTGCCAACAGATGCACACCTAGGGTGAACTTGCTCTTATTGGCAGGGGTGCTGGAATTCAAAGCTTCCCTCTGCAGTGCCTGCGTGTTCTTTCGGTCCTCCTCAGCACATACTCTGCACACTTTACGCTGTCTGACAGCAGTTGCTCCTAATCAGCATGCTCTATTTTATCGGCAGGGGTGCTGGAATCCGAGGTTACCTGTTTTTACTGACTGTGTATGTTTCTTGTTCTCTTCCTAGTACTGTGGATAGAGCGGATTATAAATATTTTAAATAAATAAATACATACCTAGACTGGTGATTGTAGTAATGGCTCCTTCCAAAACTGTACAATCATGGGCCCAACTCCAGTCAATAGGTGCCATTCCCTCCTCCCCCGAGGCTGTAAATGTCATTTTTCCTGCAGCCACAGCTGGCTTGGGGAAAGGAGGAATTGGTGCAGATCGAACTGGACACTGGTCCTAAAATTAGGAGAGACTAAATGCCGTATAGTTCTTTTGAGTACATACTATAAACCAGGGGCTCACTCAATTCCAGGGTTAATAAGAACATAAGATATACCATACTGGATCAGACCAAGGTCCATAAAAGCCCAGTATATTGTTTCCAACAGTGGCCCATTCAAGTCACAAGTACCTAGTACTTTCCCAAACAGACAAGCAGGTTCTCCACAGTGCTTGTACTGGGGCAAGCAGTGAATTTCCTGGGTCCTCTTTAATAATGGTTTATGGAACCTTCCTGCAGGAGCTTGTCCAAACCTTTTTTAAACCCAGCTACATTAACAGCTTTTACTACATCCTCCAGTAATGGATTCCAGAGTTTGATTATGCGTTAAGTGGAGAAATATTTTCTCTTATTAGTCTTAAATGAGTTACATTGCAGTTTCATTGCATGTCCCCTAATTTTTCTACTTTTTGATGGCGTAAATAATCAATCTATGTTTACCCGTTCCACTCCATTCATGAATTTATAGACCTCTATCATATCTCCCCTCAGCTGTCTCTTTTCCAGGCTGAAGAGCCCAAACCTTTTAAGCCTCGCCTCATAGGGTATCCTTCCATCCCCTTTAACATTTTGGTGGCTCTTCTCTGTACCTTTTCTAATTCCATTATATTCTTTTTAACATAAGGCAACCAGAATTGCACACAATATTCAAGGTGCGGCTGCACCATGGAACCATACAGAGGCATTATAATATCTTTTGTTTTATTCTCTGTTCCTTTCCTTTCCTTATGATTCCTAGCATTCTATTTGCTCTCTTGGCTGCCGCTGCACACTGGGCAGAGGGTTTTAACAAGTTATCCATGATGAAGCCTAAATCTTTTTCCTGGGTGGTGGTTCCTAATGTGGAACCTTGCATCATATAACCATAGTTTGGGCTGTTCATTCCTAGGTGCATAACTTTGCACTTGTCCACATTAAATTTCATCTGCCATTTGAACGTCCAGCCTTCCAATTTATCAAGGTCCTCTTGCAATTTTTCACTATCCTCTTGGGATTTAACATCTTTGAATAATTTTGTCTCATTTGCAAATATGATTACCTCACTTGTTATTCCCATTTCCAGGTCATTTATAGATATGTTAAAAAGCAGCGATCCCAGCACAGATCCCTGGGGTACTTCCACAGCAAGCTTTTTTTCAAATTCTCTGTTTGCCTGTCTTATCAATGTCTTGTATCTAACTTGCCAGTGCTTATGTTTCTATTTTTCATCATTTGGCTCTTTTTTCCATTTCCTGAAAGATGTTTTTTTTTTATACAACAGCCTCTCTGACCTCTCATCACCTGGAGGGCAGGTCCTAGCTACAGGATCACTTCCTGCCACTGTCCTCCATGGCAATAGGGAGGCTGCCAGACTGGAGGGGGACTTCAGTACTACGTCCCTGTTAGTCTCATCTATATATCTCTCCGACTTCCTTATGTCCTCCAAGTCTGCCACCCTAGCCTCCAGATATCGGTCTCGTTCCCTGAGAGCAAAGAGCTTCTTGCACCTAGAGCACACGTAAGACCCCTTACCAACTGGGAGAAAATCATACATGTGACACACAATGCAAAAGACTGGAAAGCCCCCATATCGCTGGTGGACTGCTGTCTGTATCTTAATTTTAAGGTTTTGCTTAGATATTTAAGTTGACTTACTTTCATTTGCTGGGGATACTTATACTAATATAACTATACCTAATAAGTTTAATGGACTTTGTTTACCTCAAGATTAATTAACTTCAGGTCCTTAATTAATCTATTCATGATGAAATAACCAGCTGCACCTGAAAGTGAATAAGGGTACCTCCTTCCGTTTAAGAGCCTATAAAACTAAGATTATCTGGGAGGGAAAGAGACAATAAAAGCTGGCTTGCTACACAGTGCCCTGACCTGTTCTTCTAAGGTAATGTCTTATCAATTTCCTGGGTGATTCACACAACTCTTGGTTTGATAGAGGGGGCCTTTCAAATTGCCCTTTAATCTGTCACTTGATGTTAACACCTATTTAAGACAACTTCACAGATCCTTTGCCTCCTAACTGGAAGGCCTCTTTGTAAAGGTCACTAGAAACAAATTTCTTTCTTTCTATTCAGAAACTATTCTACTTGTATGCTAAGATATTCTCTGATGTGATTTAAATAAAAAGCTCTCTAGAAACAAATTTATTTCAGTGACTATTTACTCTGTTTTACTTTCTATACTAAGTTATACTCTGATTTGATTTAAATGAAACTCTCGCTGGTGGTACTAAGACCCAACTGATTCAGCAAAAACACTGCATTCTAAAATACACAGATTTATCAGCTTTAACCAAAATAATTCTCTTTTTCCGCAAGATTTAGAGTATATTCCAGAAGATAAATACTTATATGTGCAGATCTATTTCCAGCTGTAGCAGTCCTATGGATTGGCAGGGATTCTCTGACAAGGGGAAGTGTTTCTCCAGGTCAGGGTCCATCGCGTATTAGAAAAAGCTCAAGGAGACACTTCAGACAAGATACTGATATCGCAAATTACGGGGTATGTTTACTAATGCTTAGGGTATGGTAAGTTCATTATCATGCGTTAAGGGCCACTGAGGCTCATTTTATTCTCATGGCCACATCTGTACTTCGCACATGCTAATGTCCATTAGTGCACACTAAACTTAGTAAACATGCCCCCAAATCTGTACTGATATAGGTTTCTTAGAATCAAACAGTGCATATGGCAACCGACTCAGATGCCGCTTCATCGCACACATATACAAAATGCAAAACAGGGGTTAAATCTTCTTTTCCACGCAATTCTAAGACACCCTCCTTCCCTTCTTTTGGGCATTGGGTCCCCTCTGGACCATCAAGACTCTCCGATTTCCCAAGCATCCTTCTTGGTGCCTGCACCGAATGCTTGTATCTTTCACCTGCACTCCTTTTCTCCTCTCCACCTCAGAGACTGAGAACCAGTTGGATAGCTAACATATATCTTTTCAATCTCCACACTGCTGGATCCCTCAGGAACACACTTCACTGGATACCATAAGCAGCACCACAGGAACCCCCCTGCATCCATCACAGGCCACTAGAGATAAGAGACAGTCTTCCTCCCTCTCTAGCCTCAAAAGACAACATCTTTTCTACAACCTCCTAGGCCAGAAAGAGCCCACTTGGAGCCCTTTCTCCTTCAATCTCTATTTCTTGGACCCAGGGCCGGCCCGTCCATTGAGCGAGAATGTTTTTTGCACAGGGCCCCGCGTTTCAGGGGGCCCCGCGCAAAAAACATTCTAATCCTAAAGTAAAATTTTTAGAAAGAAAAAAGAAGTTGTCTTCTCCGGCAGCCGGGGCCGCCGCGGCAGAATCGAGTGTGCCGCGGGGCCCCCCCTGCCCAGCAGAGCCTGCCCTCCCGAGCCTGCCCTCCCCTTTATCACCTGTCTTCGCAGCTCTAATCAAACGCGCCGGCTTTCAGAGCGCGAGGGAGAGTTTCTCCCTCGCTGCTCTATTAAGCCCGCGGGGGCTGATGGGAAGTTCCCATCAGCCCCCGCGGGCTTAACAGAGCCGCGAAAGGGAAACTAGCCCTTTCGCGCTCTGACAGCCGGCGCGTTTGATTAGAGCTGCGAAGACAGGTGATAAAGGGGAGGGCAGGCTCGGGAGGGCAGGCTCTGCTGGGCAGGGGGGGCCCCGAGGCACACTCGATTCTGCCGCGGCGGCCCCGGCTGCCGGAGAAGACAACTTCTTTTTTAAAAAAATTTCCCTGGGCTGGGCTGGGCGTTAGGAGTGGTGATGGGCTATGGGGGGCTATGGGGGGCTATGGGGGGCTGGGGGGGGGGGTTAGGAGTGGTGATGGGCTATGGGGGGCTGGGGGGGGGTTAGGAGTGGTGATGGGCTATGGGGGCTGGGGGGAGGGTTAAGAGTGGCTATGGGGGGCTGGGGGGGTTAAGAGTGGTGATGGGCTATGGGGGGCTGGGGGGGTTAGGAGTGGTGATGGGCTATGGGGGGCTGGGGGGGTTTAAGAGTGGTGATGGGCTATGGGGGGCTGGGGGGGTTAGGAGTGGTGATGGGCTATGGGGGGCTGGGGGGTTTAAGAGTGGTGATGGGCTATGGGGGGGCTGGGGGGGTTAGGAGTGGTGATGGGCTATGGGGGCTGGGGGGTTTAAGAGTGGTGATGGGCTATGGGAGGACTGGGGGGGTAGGAGTGGTGATGGGCTATGGGGGCGCTGGGGGGGTTATGAGTGGTGATGGGCTATGGGGGGGCTGGGGGGGTTAGGAGTGGTGATGGGCTATGGGGGCTGGGGGGGTTTAAGAGTGGTGATGGGCTATGGGGGGACTGGGGGGGGTAGGAGTGGTGATGGGCTATGGGGGCGGGGGGGGTTTAGGAGTGGTGATGGGCTATGGGGGGGCTGGGGGGGTTAGGAGTGGTGATGGGCTATGGGGGCGCTAAGTCTGTATATGGGCTGATGGGATCAGGACTGAAAGTGAGTTGATGGGGAGGTTAGGACTGGTAATGGGGTATGGGAGGGCTTAAACTGAAAATTGGGTGAGGGGGATTAGGACTGGAAATGGGCTGGTGGGATTAGGACTGGGAGTGGGCGGGTGGGATTAGGACTGGGAGTGGGCTATGGGGGGCTAGGACTGGTAATGGGTTGGCGGGGTTGCTAGGACTGGAAATGGGCTGGGGGGAATTAAGACTGGAGGTGGGCTGATGGGGTTAGGACTGGTAATGGGCTGTGGGCTGTTGGGGGGGGGTTAGGACTGGTAATGGGCTATGGGGGGGCTAGGACTGGAAATGGGCTGATGGGGGGGTTAACACTGGAGGTGGGCTGATGGGGTTAGGACTGGTAATGGGCTGGTGGGATTAGGACTGGGAGTGGGCTATGGGGGGCTAGGACTGGTAATGGGTTGGGGGTTGCTAGGACTGGAATGGGCTGGGGGATTAAGACTGGAGGTGGGCTGATGGGGTTAGGACTGGTAATGGGCTGTGGGCTGTTGGGGGGGGGTTAGGACTGGTAATGGGCTATGGGGGGCTGACTGGAAATGGGCTGATGGGGGGGTTAGGACTGGAAGTGGGCTGATGGGGGGGTTAGGACTGGAAGTGGGTTGATGGGGGGGGGCTAGGACTGGTATTGGGTTGGGGGGTTGCTAGGACTGGAAATGGGCTGATGGGGGGCTAGGACTGGAAATGGGCTGATGCAGGGACAAGAAGGGAATGGATGCTGGGTGAGACTGGAACTAGAAGGGAGCTGATGTTGGGGGAGGATTAGAATGGGATGGGGCTGGGAGAGTAAAATGGAGAGGGGAAAAATATTTTGTGTGGTAGGGGTAAAAAATCTACACTTAGCTGGGTATTGGGAGAGTAAGTGGGGATTGAGGATGGAGGGGTAAAATGTGAGTGGATGAAATAGGAATGAGGAAAGAGCAAAAGGAGAAAGATTAGTATGTTAAAGCAGATGTAGAGAGAGAGAGAATGGAAAAAAAACTAGAAGAGAGAAGAGACAGCAGATGATGGAGAGTTAGCAGAAAACATGAAGAAACCAGAAGAAAGTGGCTGGAGCAATTGCAACCGGAAAAAAATGCACAAAAGGTAGAAAGATATCTCTTTATTTTGAATTTATTAACTGGAATATGAAAGCTCTGGGAAATGTGCATCATTAACGTCTGCGCTTTGTTTGGTACAAGAGGAAATTAATTTATAGTTTTATTTCTACAGTTGTTGTACATTCCAAGTTTGGCTTTTGGGGTTCCCAGTTTAATTATTGCCTTCCTGTTTCTAAATTGTGATTCCTTGTTTGGTGATGGTCTATGTTCTGCATGTGTAACTGAGCTGAGGTATTCTGTTTATGTAATTCCTATTTGACATTGCCACTTGTTCTCTTTCCCCAGTAGGTCATGTATTGTTTTTCTCTGAAATGTATTGGTTTAATATTTGCAGTGTTGCCTTTTGATAGGTAGGGTATGGTGCTTTGTGAGTTCTGGTAGTGCTGTTAGGATACGGCGGGTTTACTATGGGTTCTAAATGGGCAGTGTTTGTAGTAGTTCCTAATGTGCCTGGCGGTTGGCACTGGATTATAGTAATGTAGAAATCTTTTAGTCTGTCTTTATCCATACACACACTAACTTTTAGTAAACATGTCTCTTAATGAATGTTAGCATTATGCAAATATTTATGCAAATAAGGCCACTTATGCAAATGAGGCCCCGCACCGAGTCTCCGCACATGGCCCCGCACCCCCCTTGGGCCGCCCCTGCTTGGACCGTAGCACTGTTGTCACTCTTAGAGGCCGAATAGTTCAATTCTTTCTAGTCTCATATGCTCTCCACTGGGGGAGGCATAGATTTTAGTAAAGGCACCAAAGGACCCTTTACAGCTGTAAAAGGTTGACAGATAAGATATTTTGCATTGGATTTCTTCTCTGGAAAGGTGAGGAAGGGAGAGTGGGGTTTAGGGAATTTTAAATGTCATTGCATTTATGTTATTTGCATAAAATGTTACAAAACTTCATTTAACAAATGGTGTTGCTCTTAACAAGAAAAATTATGATTACGCTCTGTCCCTTCCTCCTCCCCCACCGCACAAAAAACCCTCTCTCTTGAGCAGAACAGATCTGAAAGACTGGAGGCTCACTGAATTTACTGCCTAGTGGCTATTACCTTGAGAAGAGGCATTTTAACCCCAGCAGGGAAAGGATTAGAAGCAGGCATGGTATACTTTTCACACAGAAATAACAACAAAAATAGCTATGAATCACAGCTGCTGATTTATTGATCTGATTTGTCTAGAGAACCAACCAAGGAGCAACTAAGACAAAAATCTGACAGTTCTGGCCACTGCATAGTTAATGCTGCTGAATATTTATTTATTTAGCTGGATTTATGGACTGCCTTTCGCAGTGTAAAGGTTGTGTACATGGAACAAAAACTTAACTTACATGGAACTTTGAGTGGCTGGCATTGAACTTTTAACAAAAATGTAAATGTTACTAACATGCAACTATTACATGTCATTACACTGAACAAAGAACTTCATAAGGAGTATTACAAAGGGGGTCAGGGGAGTGGGAATACGGACACGGAAATTACATGTGCATTAGAAAACTGTAGAGGGTGTGGGCTAGGTAGGGGAGGTGGCAGGTAATGTGGGAATGGTGGGGTGGGGGGGGGGGGCGTGGGGAGGCTACTGAACATCAAAAGGCTAATAAATAGGCAATGTCATGAGATCCGCGGTGTACAGGAATTAACGGTGAGAAATTCATTGGTCAAGAGGCATACCAAGGTGTTCCAGGAATAGGTGTGTGTTTCTTCTCTTCCGGAAGTCCTTAAGGTCCTTTACTGATCGAATGTCATTTGGTAGGGTGTTCCAGAGTCTTGGGGCGAAGAGGGAGAACGCCCTATTTGATGTCATTTGAGTGTTTCCTATTGGCTGCAGAGATGGTGAGTGCTGGTACTTCTGGATCGATCATCTGTCGGTTTTTGTAAAAGGGTTTGCAGATGTTCTGATGTTAGATGATGAAGGCCTTTGAAGGTGGTGATAAGTGCTTTATATTTGGAGTGTACCTTTATGGGGAGCCAGTGGAGATCTCTGAGAATTGGTGAAATATGATCGTGATTTGGGGTGCCGGGTAGCACTCTAGCTTCTGTATTCTGGGCCATCTGCAAGGGGTGGATTGATAGTTGGGAGTCTCTGGAAGATTATGTTGCAAAAGTCCAGATGAGGTAGCATCATGGCCTGGAATACTGTTCTGAAATCATTCTGGTCAAGGAGTGGTAAATGTGCTCAGACTGTTCTCATTTTCTGGTAGGTAACACTTATGGTGTTTGTGTGTTTAGCGTGAGGCATTGATCGAGGATGACTCTGAGGTATCTTATTTGAGATTTTATTTGAATCTTCTCTCCATCCATATTGATGCGTGGTGGGAGTGTGAAGCAGGTTTCTTTAGTGATACGCAACAGTTCTGTTTTTGGTCATTTGTGGGCATCACTGCTGCATTCTCTGATGCTAACCGGTTAGCATTAGTGCATGCCAGGGGCCGCACCCATTACTAACTGGGCAGCAGAGATATTGAGCTGCTGCTTGGTTAGCAATATGTGGCGAATGTTAGGCACAAGAAATCCTGCCCTAACTTTCACCACAGAAGCTAATCAGGCAGTGGCCCGGTTACAGTAGCTTTGTGGCAATCCAAGTAAGAACATACGATATGCCATACTGGGTCAGACCAAGGTCCATCAAGCCCAGTATCCTGTTTCCAACAGCGGCCAATCCAGGTCACAGGTACCTAGCAGTTTCCCAAAGAGGCACACAGGTTCCACAATGCTTGTCCTGGGGCAAGCAGTGGATATCCCAGGTCCACTTTAATAATGGTTTATGGTTTCCTCCAGGAACTTGTCCAAACCTTTTTTAAACCCGGCTACACTAACAGCTTTTACTACATCCTCCAGTGGCAAATTCCAGAGTTTGATTACATGTTGAGCGAAAAAATATTTTCTCTTCTTAGTCGTAAATAGTTTACCCTGTAGCTTCATTGCATGTCCCCTAGTCTTTCTATATTCTGATGACGTAAACAATTGATCTACGTTTACCTGTTCTACTCCATTAATTTATATTCCCGATATTCAATGCCGGAGGCTGGATATGGCCCAGGCACTGAATATCTAGGTTTTAGTTCAGCGCCAGTGGCTAATTGCTTTAGCAGTGCTAGCCGCTGGTGCTGAATATCGGGCACCTGGCTTGAAAGAATGAAGGTGAAATAGAACAAGTGCACAACCACATAACCGGATTTAGTAAACGCCTTGGGCCTGCTCTGGAACAGGATGCCAATGTTTTGTGTTTGTGACTTTGATTTTAGGATAAAGCGGTATATAAATCTGTTTGAATAAATAAAATAAAGAAAGAAAGAATTCAGAGAGCTGACAGAGGATATGGAATGCCTTCCATCTGTTTCTAACATCAGTCCCGTTGCCTATAGTATGGACAGTACTGCTCCTCCTGGTGTCACGTCTGTAGAAAAGAAATGTGGCCTATTCCAACTCTGTTTGATGGGCACGGTTCTGGGGTACTAATTATAGGATACGTGGACATTCCTCGTTAACACTGTCTCATCTTCCCTAATTATCCACTGGCCATGACATTGGATTCCTTTGTGCCTCTGTCCCTTAATCACATTGTTCCTTCAGAATTTTCACTCCTCGAAGTACAGACTCATTGGCCTGTACAGCCAGTGGCACTGACGTCATTGACGGAAAAGTGGGAAACCAGTTAGTAAGCTGCAGTGGCCCAGTCTTGCGCATGGTGTGTCCAAGATCATCTTCAGTGAACGATATTATAAGGCTCATCTTTGTCTGAAGGATTACAATATTTTCTCTTCTCAGTACAATAATATAAAAGTAGAAGTTAATATATTTCCAGTCTAAGCTGTAAATTATAGTTATACTCATAATAAATTCAATAAATCCACTAATAATGCCAAACTGCTGGAATGTAAATGCTTAAACAGTGAGGCTTAAGGCAGCTGCACTAGCCTTCTCCCCCCCACCCCGGGATTTGCTGACACATGTGCATATATGTATGTGTGCTCCCCAGACTGATCGACAACAGTGACCCCTGCCTGCAGACACAGAAGGCACACAACCAGCCAGAAGGAAGTGCAAAAGTGAGCTGCAGCAAGACTCGTTTTACCCTGCTGCTACTGCTGCCCGACAGTCACTATTAAACAATTAATAGACCAACCAGAATGATTTTATTCAGCGCTTAACTGTAAGATTTTACATCCCCAAATTACACCATCCGGAAAGGTTTTTCTGATGACTAAATCAAAGAATTATAGTTACCATGTTAATCCACTGGGGCATGAAGCAATAAGGCTCAACAAACACGTAGTTTAACTGTGACAAACTTCTGAGAATTATCCTCTCTGCACCTGGTTAATGAAGAAACAATGCAATTACATTGGGCTTCAACAGTACAGACTCATCTAGGTCTCAGGCTAGACAGCTAGGCTGTGACTGAACAGTCGATGACCTCCAATATTGGAAATCAGCATACTGGCAAATGTTCGCTGCTCAATCTTCCACCTCCAGCTCAAGAAGTTTTATAAATAAGAAACAAAGGCTTTGAAACTCGGGCCAGTTTTTTGTACATGTCCTAATGTGTCAAGTACTGGCTCGTTGGCAGTGGTATGCATTGCAACAAAGAAGGTACCCGATTCAGTTCCCAGATCTGGCCTTCTGTCGCCACCAGGTCGGTTGAGGTTCTTCAAGTCAGTGGGTTTGTGGGGAATCGTGGTGATCACTGAAAGCGACACCTGCTGGCAGAATGAGCTCTGGCGCCAGGGAAGAACAGTAGCAAAGGAGGGTCTATTAAAACATGGGCTAAATCCCCAGGTACTTGTGGATGAAGGTTCATGACTCCACAATCCCAGCACTGGTTCTGAATGAGCTGTAAGAAAAAGGAGTGGGAGGAACTACCAAGACAAAAAAACCCCAATCGTTCAGAGTTGCTAACAGACTTGCACGGTGTTTCTTTTTTTAAATTATTTATATTAATGGTGACTTCACGGCGATTTTAATTCCGTTCACTTTATACCATACAGTCTGAGGAGCAGGTCTTGTTATTTCCAATAGACAAAGAAGGGGTAAAAGTCCTTTTTGAGCAAGACGCCCTTCTGCCTCAGAATTTCATACTGCCCACGTTATTGCTACTGAGGATACGGATGCCTATTCTCAGTCACACCGTTACTACAGCAGGTTTAAAGGGCAGGGGGGGACGGGAAAGGTGGTGTCTGGAGAGACGGTAAGATGTATATTGAAACGCACGGGTGCTTCAGCTTCTCAAGCTGGGAGTCGAGACCCAAGAGAACGAAAAGCCCTTGGATCATGAGCAAACATTTGAAGCAGTGCAGAGGCCTTTCTGCATATCCCTGGCGACGGCAACGGCTACTCTGAGCTGCCACTTAGGATTTAAATCGAATAGCCACGACATCAAGTAAAGCGACTTTCTTCTGAACTCCATCACCATTAGAAACCATTTGTGATGAGGCAGGCAGATATCCACTAATCCCCTGGAGAGATTGCTTTTGGATTCCTTTTATGCCATATCACAGAATAAGAACTCAGAAATGTAGTTTGAGTAAAACGCATTAAACTTCTCCTTCCTTTATCATTCACTTGCTGTTGCAATGCTCATTACTGCCAAAAAATGTTGCAGCTTGAAGTGTGAAGGAAATCAGCAAAGCTCTTTCACAGATTCGTTTTGCAAGTACAGGGATGACTCACTCCGCAGTGTCTTGAATACCCATGACTTGCTTATTGCTCTGGGAGTTCTGCTTGCCCTAGCCAGAGGTTCCCAACTCCAGTCCTGGAGGGCCAAACACCATTCACGTTTTCAGGCTGTCCCTAATAAATATGCATGAGATGCATATGCATGCACTGCCCCATTGTAGTCAAATGTATCTCATGCAGGGACAGCCTGAAAACCTGGATGGTGTTTGGCCCTCCAGGACTGGAGTTAGGAACCTCTGCAAGACTGTTAACCTTCCAAGTCCACAGTACTGTGTCAAGCTCAAGGAAGCCCATGACCTACAGAATGACTGAAGCACCTTCCACCCCTTCCTTTCTATGCTTTTATCTTGATGTCCAATGGGTTGCATATAATGCTACCCCAACAGCAAAGGGCTTGATTAAACATCCTGCAATAATGCTCTGGCTTTTCATTTCAGCCTGAAGTGAAATTTGACAGGTCAAATACATCCTTAACTAATCAAACTGCAGACCTAGGTAAACCAACAACAAGAATATGGATTTATGTAGCAGCCAATACACAATACAATTCAGAAATCTACATAGAGCCAGGCCTGGATCCCGCAAAGCAGGCAACTTTATAAGGACACAGGGTATGATTGTCTACGTTCCCATATTAAAACTCTGGTTATAAAACTCCTGCCCCACTTCATCTCTATTCCCAACAACATTTATCTCCCAGTGTCTCCACCAACCTCTTCTTATGGACCTTTTCTTATTATGCAGGGTTGATCCTAGGTCCAGTCATACAAGCGGTAGTAGTAACAGAAGCAAAGTATGCAAGCACATGGACTGGGGACTAAACCAGAGCACAATCCCAGGCCCTGCAAGGACATTGCCCCTTCCTGTCTTCTCTGTGGAAGCTGGTAGCATACACACTAGCTCGGTCCTTGGCCCCAATGCCCCATCGGTCGGGTCTCAGTGCCTACAAAGCAAGAAAAGGTCTGCGATGTAAAGCACAGTTACTTACCTGTAACAGGTGATCTCTGGGAACAGCAGGAATTAGTCCTCACATATGGGTACGTCGGTACCGACGGAGCCTGCGCGGGAAAGCTCCCCAGCTTCCCAGAAGGAAAGCTTTTGGGGCCTCCCACAGCGCAAGCGCGCTGCCTTCCCGCCTTCCTGACCAACTCTCCTCAGTTCGAGTTTAAAGCTGAGACAATAGAGAGAGGAAAGGAAAGAGAGAGAGAGATACAACTCCTAGGGGAGGTGGGTGGGTTGTGAGGACTAATTCCTGCTGTTCCCAGAGATCACCTGTTACAGGTAAGTAACTGTGCTATCTCCAGGAACAAGCAGGAATAAGTCCTCACATATGGGGACTCCCTAGCTAAGATGCCTGGGAGATCCCCTCAAGGATATGAGACCCTGAAGGGTTCCTCAACTTCCTATGGATCTCAGGCATCCATTCAGGGAAGGTGGGCTGGAGTTGTTCAAGAATGGAACAGGTGTCTGAGGACAGCCTGACCAAACAAGGCATCCCGGCGGGAGTCCTTGTCCAAACAGTAATGGGCTGTAAAGGTATGAACCGAGGCCCAGGTGGCTGCTCGACAGATCTGGTCAATGGACACAGAATTGAGATGAGCCATAGAGGTGGCCATGGCCCTCACATTGTGAGCGGTGACATGGCCCTCCAGAGAAAGGTTCTTACTCTGGTAAGCAAAAGAGATGCACTGAGCAATCCAATTGGACAGTGTTCTTTTAGAGACTGGAAGTCCTAAATGAGAAGGATCAAAAGCAACAAAAGCTGAGAAGACTTTCGATGTTGCTGTGTCCTGTGGAGGTAAAAGGCAAGAGCTCTTTTACAATCTAGAGTATGAAGGGTCCTCTCTGCACTGGATGCATGAGGAGCTGGAAAAAAGACAGGTAAATATACCTCTTGATTAAGATGAAAAGGGGAGACCACTTTAGGCATAAAGTGGGGATTGGTCCTAAGGACCACCTTATCATGATGGAACCTTGTATAAGGTGGATTAGCCACTAGAGCTTGCAGTTCACTGATACGGCGAGCTGAGGTGACTGCAATAAGGAAAATAACCTTCCAGGAAAGAAATTTCAAGGAGGTAGTGGCTAAGGGTTCAAAGGGTGGCTTCATAAGCTGACCAAGAACCAAGTTTAAGTCCCATGCCACCGGAGGAGGTCGAATGGGAGGTTTAGTCAAAGTTAGGCCTCTCATGAATCTTGCGATAAGAGGATGAGAGGAGATAGGTTGTCCATTGAGAGGTTTAAGAGATGCTGAGATAGCACTCAAATGGACTCTTACTGAATTTGTTTTGAGTCCTGCATTGGAGAGATGTAGGAGATATTCCAATAGAGAATTCAGAGGGAGTGCTAGAGGGTCAAGACCCTTTTGAGCACACCAAATGGAAAATCTTTTCCATTTAAAAGCGTAAGAACGCCTAGTGGAAGGTTTCCTAGAGGCATGGAGGATATCCTTCACCTGCTGCGAAAGATTGAAGCCTTGAAGGTCTAGGCCTTCAGTAACCAAGCTCTGAGGTGAAGGGACTTGGGGTTTGGGTGCCACAAAGTCCCCTCCTCCTGAGACAGAAGGTCTGGAGCTGCTCCCAAGTCCAGGGAGGGGCTTGGGAGAGATGCAGAAGTAGAGGGTACCACACTTGGCGTGGCCAGCATGGAGCTATGAGGATCATGGACCCTTGATCCCTTTGAAGTTTGAACAGAGTCTTGGGAATCAAAGGAATGGGTGGAAAGGCATACAGGAAGCCCTGACCCCAATGAAGGAGGAAGGCATCATTGGCCTGAACTCCCTGACACGGAATTCTGAAACAGAACCGGGGAAGTTTGGAATTCCACGGACTTGCAAAGAGGTCTATGTCCGGGGTTCCCCATTTCTTGAAGATTCTGAGTACCTGATCCATGTGCAGGGACCATTCGTGTGGAAGCAGAACTCGACTGAGTCTGTCTGCCCAAGAGTTTTGGATTCCTGGAAGATATACTGCCAGGAGATGGATTTGATGCTCTCTGGCGAAGGCCCATAATCTTAGAGCTTCGTTGCAAAGCGACAGAGAGCCAGTCCCTCCTTGTTTGTTTATGTAAAACATGGCTACTTGATTGTCCGTATGAATAAGGACTGTCATGTTGCTGAGGAGGGTATGAAAGACTGAGAGCTAGAAAGATTGCTCGAAGTTCCAAGTGGTTGATATGAAGGGTGGTCTCCTGTGGAGACCAAGTGCCCTGAGTGGAGAGGTCTTGAAGATGAGCTCCCCAACCTGTTTGGGAGGCATCTGTTGTGAGGGTTGCTTGGGGCAACAATGGTTGGAAGGGGACCCCCAGCAACAGATTTTGAGTGGACATCCACCATTGGAGAGACCAAAAGAGACGTTCGGAGGTTGCTATTTGGTCTGAGAGAGCTCCTGATGCTTTAGTCCACTGGGTGGACAAAGTCCATTGAGCTGCTCTCATATGTAGGTGAGCATAAGGCACCACATGTACTGTGGAGGCCATGTGGCCTAATAGTTGTAGCATCTCCCTGGCAGTCAAATGGCTTCTGGACTGAGTCTGGGAGGCTAAGTGCACTAGACGTTGGCAACGGGCCTGAGGAAGATAGGCCCTTGCAGTGGTGGTATCCAGCCAGGCCCCTATGAATTCCAGGGATTGAGTAGGAGTGAGTTGAGACTTTGGCAGATTGATCACAAGTCCCAGATACTGCAGAATGCGTCTGGTGCGGTCCAGGGAAGTCTGAGCCTCGGACTGAGATGGAGCTCGGATGAGCCAGTCGTCCAGGTATGGGAAGACAAAAATTCCCAGGGCGCGGAGAAATGCAGCCACTATTGCCATGCATTTGGTAAACACTCTTGGAGCAGAGGCTAGACCGAAGGGAAGTACTCTGTATTGGAAGTGTTTTCCTTGGAACAGAAACCGTAGGAATTTTCTTTGGGATGGATGGATGAGTATATGTGTGTACGCATCCTTGATATCTAGAGAACAAAGCCAATCCTGACTCTGCAGGTATGGAAGGAGAGTACCTAGAGAAAGGCTCTTGAATTTCTCCTTGCATAGGAATTTGTTCAATTCTCTTAGATCTAGAATGGGTCTGTACCCCCCTGTTTTCTTGGGAATGAGAAAATAAGGGGAGTAAAACCCTGATCCCTGTTGAAGAAGAGGAACCTCTTCTATTACCCTTTGGGCGAAAAGGGTGGTCACCTCCTGACCCAACAGGTCCAGGAGAGATGGGGGAGAATTGAAACATCTCACCATGGTATGGGGAGGAAGGCTGGAGAAATGTAGTTTGTAGCCCTCTCTGATGATAGAGAGGGTCCACTGTTCTGATGTGATTTGCTCCCATCTGGGAGCAAAATGAGTTAACCTTCCTGGAATGGTGAGAGGCTCTGGTTGTTGTAGAGCCAGAAAGGTTAAGTTCTCTAGTATTAAGTCAAAAACCCTGAGGGGGTTGGGACTGCTGGGCTGTAGCAGTCCCTGCAGGTTTTGCCCTGGCCTGTTTAGGTTGCTGACGCTTAGGAGTAAAGCGAACTGCAGAAGACTGTTGGCCAGTATTTGTAGAAAATCTGGCCTTCTTATAGAAAGGCTTCTTGAAAGATTTTTTCTTGACAGGGGTAGAGGTAGACTTAGAAAGTCTATCTAAAGCAGCATTTTCTGCATCCATTTGAGTGGCTTTGATTTGCCACTCCTTACCAAACAGATTCTCACCTGTACAGGGCAGATTTCCCAACCCATCTTGTACCCAGGGTTCTAGGTCAGAGGCCTGGAGCCAAGCAATTCTGTGAGCCGCTATGGCAATACCTGAGGCTCTGCTAGCACCCTCAAAGGAGTCAAAGGCTGCTCTGTTGGAGAACTTTGAAATATCTTGGGTATGCTTTAGCAAAAGGAGGAACTCCTCCTTTCTATCCTCAGGGATAAAGGGGAGAAAATGGCGTATCTTTAATGCAATTTCCTTCAGAAACATGCCCATATAGAGGCTATATGAATTGATTCTTCCAATAAGCATACTGGCTTGGAAGATTTTTCTACCAAAAGCATCCAAAGTCCTGCATTCTCTTCCTGGAGGAGTAGAAGAGTGTCTTTTGGTACTCTTTAAACTTTTCATAGCTGACTGCACCACAATAGAGTGGTGAGGGAGCTGAGATTTTTGGAAACCAGGAGGAGGGGGGACACGATACATGGTGTCCAATCTACGAGAATGTGGAGATAGGGTGAGAGGAGTCTTCCATAAGTCCATCATGTGTTCTTGAAGAATTTCATGAATGGGCAAGGTGACTGCCTCTTTGGGAACCTTAGAGTATTCCAAAATATCCAATTTTTTGCTCTAGGTTCTTTTTCAGAGGTTACTGAAATAGAGAGACCTTTGGCTAGTTCAATGATGAAGTCTTGAAAGGATAAATCCTCTGGAGGAGACATTCTCCTCTTTGGAGAAGAGGGCTCTTCAGGAAGAGTAAGGGATACTTCAGCAGAGTCATCTGATGAATCAGAATCATCAGAAGACTCGAAGTATCGTCTGTTTGCTTCCAGGGATCGATAAGCGTATCGACCGGTATCCACATCGGGGGTACCCGGAACCGGATCGGTATCGGGAAAAACCCCGGAACCGGGAACCGGAATCGGTATCCTGGTCGATGTGGATGCCCTGGGTACCGGTATCGGTGGTGGTACCGGAACCTGAGTCAGTACCGCTGGCTGCGGTACCGAGGGCGTCGCAGCTCTAATAAAAGCCATTATGGCCTGCTGCATGGATTGAACTGTATGATCCATAGACGCCACGACTGTCTGGATGTCGGTACCGGAAGATTGAGCCGGTACCCCAGAGCAGTCTAACAGGTGATCGGTCGAGGCCGTGCCATCGATGTCAACCTGTAACCCCATAGGAGGAGCTTTGGAAGCCGGAGCTTCCCGCTGGGTTTGTTTGGCTGGGGCAGGGTCCTCAGGGTCAAGCCCAGGGGCATCTCGATACTTAGAGGGAGATTTGCCCTTTGAGGACCTGCCAGAGGAATGTTTGGTTACCTGAGATCCATCAGGAGAGGAAGACCTGGAAGATGTCGATGCTGGAGTATCTGTAGAAAACAGCATGTGAAACTTGGCTGCTCGGTTTTGTAAGCCACATTTAGACATCAAAGAACAGGATGGGCAATCCGGAATGGAGTGGTCAGGCCCCAAACATTTAAGACACCATTCATGGGTGTCTGTAACCGATATAGTACCGCTACACTTGGTGCATTTTTTGAAACCAGAAGCTGGTTTCTCCATGAGGGAGAATTTTGTGAAGGCCTAGAGGCCTAACAGGAAAAACACACCAAGTGGGGAAAAAGAAGATATATATATATATTTTTTAAAGAAATAAAGAAAAAAGACCGGCGGTACCGGTCCGGAATCAGGGAAGGCAGACATGCGGCCAAAGAAAAAAATTAAAACAACAACTTCTTCAGCGGTGACAGGAACACGACCTGCTGGCTCCGCGGAAAAAGAAGAACTGAGGAGAGTTGGTCAGGAAGGCGGGAAGGCAGCGCGCATGCGCTGTGGGAGGCCCCAAAAGCTTTCCTTCTGGGAAGCTGGGGAGCTTTCCCGCGCAGGCTCCGTCAGTACCGACGTACCCATATGTGAGGACTTATTCCTGCTTGTTCCTGGAGATAGTAGAGTAGCAGGTTTAGAGAAGAGGCTGGAAGGATAACCCGATGAGGAAGGAGGTTTTGCCGGTTCAAAGGCCAGCAGCTGACAGAATACTGACAATTATAGCCCCAGTTCCAAGATCCTGCCAGTCCTCAGCCTTGCTTCGTTAAAATTGGCTAGGCTGACTGAATACCAGCCAATCGGGAACACGGTTTTAGGGGAAAGGCCCATAGACACCTCCTCACAGGATCCATGTAGCTTAAGTGATACTGCTCGGTTCGCTGGGAGTATTCAGATCTGCTCAGCATTTAAAGGGAGGGGGGGTTCTGAGAAGATGTTATCATTCAGGCTTAGTAGCCACTTTCAGCACAGTGCATGACTGGTGAAAAAACCCTTCCCGACCACTGCTGCTTCTGCGTCCTAGGAGGACACCCTCACCCCGATCCCACACCTAGGGGTGCTTAAAAGATGACTCTCACCCTGTATACTGTCCCATCTGTGACATACAGTTTTGAAGCCCATTTCTGAAACACACACCAAGTGAAAGCTTTCAAAAGGCATAACGCAAGAAGAAATTGTGATATTATCTCCCAATTACAGCTGCGTCAACTGAGGCACAAAAAAATAAAGTGACTTTTGTTGAGATCGTACAGATAGTGGTAAATGGGATCTGAATATGCATTCGGAAATATAAGACTTTTGCCCTCCATTTACACTACTCCAGGAACATTTCAGGATTCCGTCATATCAGATTAGGCAAGCTCTACTTAGCTTCAATCCTCTGACATAATCTGATTAATATCTGGCCAGGCCTGAATGGATGGAACAATTCAACTTCAGCCCAGATGGTCATATATGATCTCAGAGTTCATAGGTTATTTGGCCAGAATAATAAAGTGCCCTGGAAAATAACTAAGGGCAATACTGGTTTCAAAGTTTCTAATTCTAATTTTCAGATCCCATCTCTGACAGCACCTCGTCAACATAATGCAATTTATCTCAAAGCTGAACACTTTGATGTTTAATAAACTAGAAATGAATAAATGACAGGCAGGCTCCTTGCTAGCTATTTTCCCTCTGCTCTGCTTCTAGAAGACTTGAAGTGCCCCTTGAAATCAAAGTATAATAAGAAATGACTGGATGTCTTGATGCATCAAGGAAAGCAGGAATGAAGGCCCCTCACTCCACCAAAGACCAGCAGTATTAACCCTCTGTAAAATTTTAGCAGAGAATACGGAAGAGAAAAGAATTTATCTTGCACATAGGACAGAAAAGCGGACAGTAATTTCTCAAACCACAGATACAGATGATGAGCTGTGATGCCGTTACCAGAAAAGTCAACACTTACCTCTGCAACTCGCCTCTCATTTCAAGTTCTACATACACGGCGTCTATGATCACCCTTCACACTCTCGTTTGCTCCCTCCATAATATACTTGAGAATCGTTTATTTGCCCCATCTGTATTTCATGCTAGGCTGGGATCTACCAGGGCTGCAGCCTTTTTCTTCACAGCCTCTCCTCTCTGGGACAACTTGCCCTCTGAGTTGCAATCTGGGACGTTCTAAAAGTTGTTCACCGTCGCACTGAAGACTCATTTGTCTACAGTAGCATTTGGTGATTAGTGGTCCCATTTGGGCCCAGTTAATACCTTAGCATCTTTCCCAGCTTTACTCTAATACTTTTCCTTGACCCGCCTTTTTTTTTTAAATATTAAATTGACTTCCTTTTCTGTCTTAATTTGCATTAGCTGATTTTAAACTACTCGACAAGACTTTGAAAGGTGGTATATTAAGTAAACAAACAAACATTGAAGGACGTCTTGGCAAGGGTCACTTTGACACTCTAACATTAGGTTCTCAGTTAATGCACTCCTGAAAATAAAAGTCTACCACAGTAGCAGTTTTAGGGAGGGGGGCTGGAGAGGGGGAATTTCATTCTCTTCATAACCTCTGGAATGGCAACAAAAGAGCCTCTCTTGATATCTTCCTCCTGGTCGCACATTTTGAACGGAAACTGCTCAGGTCTTGTTGATTCATAAACTGCCGGCGTGTGCCACCTTCACCCTGCCGCCAGTTACCATAAGCCAGACTTATGCAAGGTGGAACTGTCAAGAGCAACGTTGGGGATCCGCAAGGAAAACTGTTAAGATCTGCTAAACAAAAAACTGTTTTAATAAGAAAGGGCTACTTAAAAAAGTCTAATTTCTGAATCCATTAAGCTTTCTGGTTTTACTGTGATGGTCCACAATGTCATATAAATCATATTTTCCTACTGCAAAACCCGAGGAATACTAGAGGCACAGAGGAGGTGGTAGTTTTAAACACACCATAGATCAGCAGCTTCAAAGAGAACTAGGCAAACATCAAGCATCTAACCCTACACGCCCCCTCCAAAACATTCTCCCACCACTGGCCGAAACACAATGTTTTCGGAGATAACGCACACGGTCTTCATGCCTCTGCTTGCTTGCCAGCCAATACAGTATATCTAAGGACAACCCATACTAATTACTTTACTTAGGACCTAATTTATAGACATCGTTTCAAACACACGCTGAATGAATGAATTGGGCCCACAGTTGCTTAAGGTGAAAAAGCACAGTTACTCACCTGCAACAGGTGATCTCCGGGAACAGCAGGAATTTAGTCTTCACATATGGGTATCGTCGGTACCGACGGAGCCTGCGCGGGAACGCTCCCCAGCGTCCAATTAGAAAGCTTTTGTGAGCATCTTACAGCTCCTGGGTGCTGCCTTTCCGCCTTTCCCAACTGCCTCTCTCCAGTTGAGTTTTAAAGCTGAGACAAAGAGAGAGAGAGGGAAAGGCCATGTCACGGCTCACAATGTGAGAGCCATGGCAGCCTCAATGACTCATCTACACTCTGTGTCTATTGACGACATCTGTCGAGCAGCCACTTGGGCCTCGGTTCATACCTTCACAGCCCATTACTGCTTAGACAAGGACTCCCGCCGGGATGCCTTGTTTGGTCAGGCTGTTCTACAGCACCTGTTCCATACTTAATCAACTCCTACCCACCTTTCCCGGTAGGATGCCAGAGATCCATGGGGGGAAGTGGAGCCCTTTCACAGGGGCACACAACTACATTCCTGCTTGTTCCTGGAGATAGCATAGTTACTCACCTGTAACAGGTGATCTCCGGGAACAGCAGGAATTTAGTCTTCACAACCCACCCACCTCCCCTAGGAGTTGTATCTCTCTTTTGAGGTGGGTGGGTTGTGAAGACTAAATTCCTGCTGTTCCCGGAGATCACCTGTTACAGGTGAGTAACTATGCTATCTCCAGGAACAAGCAGGAATGTAGTTGTGTGCCCCTGTGAAAGGGCTCCACTTCCCCCCATGGATCTCTGGCATCCTACCGGGAAAGGTGGGTAGGAGTTGATTAAGTATGGAACAGGTGCTGTAGAACAGCCTGACCAAACAAGGCATCCCGGCGGGAGTCCTTGTCTAAGCAGTAATGGGCTGTGAAGGTATGAACCGAGGCCCAAGTGGCTGCTCGACAGATGTCGTCAATAGACACAGAGTGTAGATGAGTCATTGAGGCTGCCATGGCTCTCACATTGTGAGCCGTGACATGGCCTTCCAGAGAAAGGTTCCTACTCTGATAGGCAAAAGAAATACACTGTGCAATCCAGTTGGACAATGTTCTCTTGGGGACGAAGTCCCAAATGATAAGGATCGAAAACAACAGAGTTGGGAGGACTTTCTATGTTGCTGTGTCCTCTGTAAGTAAAAGGCAAGCGCTCTTTTACAGTCCAAAGTATAAGATTCCTTTCTGCATTTGAAGCATGAGGCCTTGGAAAAAATACAGGCAGGTAAACCTCCTGGTTTAAATGAAAAGGTGAGACCAGCTTTGGCATAAAGTGTGGATGAGTCCTAAGGACTACCTTATCATGATGGAACCTCGTGTAGTAGCTAAAGGTTCAAAAGGCGGCTTCATGAGCTGCCCAAGAACCAGATTCAGGTCCCTCACCACTGGAGGTGGCCTAATGGGAGGCTTAGTTAGAAGAAGGCCCCTCATAAATCTCGCTATGAGAGGATGAAAGGAAATAGGTTTCCATTGAAAGGCTTTTAAGTGCTATTTCAGCTTCTCTTACTGAGTTAGTCTTAAGTCCTGCATTAGATAAATGAAGGAGATATTCCAGTAGTGATTCCATTATCGCAGAGGGCTGAAGACCCTTTTGCGAACACCATATGGTAAACCTTTTCCACTTGAAAGCATAAGAGCGTCTTGTGGAAGGTTTCCTGGAAGCACAAAGGACATCCTTTACTTGTTGAGAAAGGTTAAGACCATGAAGGTCTAGGCTCTCAGCAACCAGGCCCTGAGATGCAGAGAGTGGGGATTGGGATGCCACAACATCCCGTCCTCCTGAGACAGGAGATCTGGAGCAGATCCTAACTCCAGAGGCGGAGCTTGAGAGAGATGTAGGAGCAGAGGGTACCACACCTGCTGTGGCCAATGTGGAGCTATGGGAATCATGTGGCCTTTGTCTCTCTGAAGCTTGAAAAGGGTTTTGGGAATTAGGGGAATGGGTGGAAAGGCATATAGGAAGTCCTGACCCCAATGGAGGAGGAAAGCATCCCTGGCCTGAGAGCCCTGAGCCAGGATTCTGGAACAGAACCGGGGAAGTTTGGCATTCAACGGACTTGCAAAGAGGTCTATGTCCGGAGTTCCCCAAATTTTAAAACTTTTTGCTATCTGGTCTGCATGGAGAGATCATTCGTGTGGAAGCAGAACTTGACTGAATCTGTCTGCCCAAGAGTTTTGAATGCCTGGCAGATACACCGCCAGGAGATGAATTTGATGCTCTCTGGCGAGGGCCCATAGTCGTAAAGCTTTGTTGCAAAGCGACAGAGAGCCTGTTCCTCCCTGCTTGTTCAGATAGAACATAGCTACTTTATTGTCCGTCTGAATTAGGACTGTCTTGTAGCTGAGCTGAGTATAGAACACTCGAAGAGCAAGGAAGCTGTCTAATTGGATGCTGGGGAGCGTTCCCGCGCAGGCTCCATCAGTACCGACGATACCCATATGTGAAGACTACATTCCTGCTTGTTCCTGGAGATCCAAATATACTGGGGCTAACTACCTTCTGATTACCCAACTACACATCATACATGGGAAGGTGCAAATAGATAACTGCATTCTGAAATTTTGTGCACACAATAAAATGCAGTTGCACCATACTGAACTTTAGGTAAATCTCTGATAGACTCTCTTGCCCCCGAGACATGCTGATATAGTAGCAGATTATTATGGATCAAAACCAGTGACTTAGCCAGACCTGAGTTTTTGAGGGGCCCAGAGGTAGCAGGGGTGGGCACTAGGCATAGACAGGTCTGAGCCACGCTAGTTATATTCAAATATCTTAGAGTACACCTGCTGACAGATTTCCAGGTAAACAGTCCGCAATATGGGTAAGAAACACTTTAAATGTTTAGTGATTTTAGAAGTTACCAATACTAAATCAGATACACACTTACTACCAATAATGCAAAAAATAATATTCAAATATTGTCATCTCAGTTCAGTGCCAAACTCCTCACTCTGAAGTAATAAACTACCATAAAAAGAACTCAGCAAATGTGAGATAACCGTACCATTCCAATACTAGCTCTCAGGACTCTCACGGCAACAACTCTAGCTAGCAAGAGCTAATACTACAAATATTACAACAGGCTCTGTAACGCTAGTACACTCTCTGTTTGGAAAACATATGCTGAAGTGCAGCAGATCCCCACAAACTACAATCTAGGAGATTACCCGCGCCTCAGTCACAAACCTCAGCAAACCCAGAATAAGGGAACACAGATTAAACATAGAAATATGTAGACAAACGCCAAACTGGAAGTCCTGAGGAATCAGACAGCATCCCAACGAAAGAGGAAAATAGAAATCCGCATTCTTCTGTACCATACAAAATCCAGAAGATACCAGAGATGCACATTTCCAAAAACTGAGAGAAAAAAAATCAAAGAACTTCCACAAAAGAATAAACAGGGAAAAAAAACCCCCTGTATAAAACAGAAGGATGAGTGCAATGGTGAAAACTCCCATGAGCTGCTGGGCACAGGTGGACTGCAGGAGGGGAGGGATGGAGGGCTGGAGGTTCCCCAACCCTGCACGTGCAGAATACCTCGCTTCAGCTACACACAGAACCAAGGCAGACCTTCGCCAAATACAGAACATAGTGAATCACAAATTATAGATGTGCAGACAAAAACGGAAACCACGCTGTACATAGTGCACTACTACTACTGAGCATTTATATAGCGCTACAAGTCGTACGCAGCGCTGCACAGACAGGTAAGGGACAGTCCCTGCTCATCAGAGCTCACAGTTTAATCAAGACAACCACAGGTGGTGTAGGCAGGGATAAAGCAAGGGGAAAGAAAAAAGAAATCAGGTGAGTCAAGATCCAAAAGCAGCAGTGAAGAGGTGAGTTTCAGCCTGGATTTGAAGAGGGTTAGAATTTGAGCTACGCTTGGACCCCCAGTCACTGTTCTTGTGGGAAAGTGGGGGCTGTTATGTTACATAGCCCACCCTTACACAAATAATGCACAGGGCTCTGAAGCGTCAGCATATCCCCCCAAAAATGATGGAAGCTCTGCTGTTTCACCCCAAACTGTGCAAGCTACTGTGTTCCAGGAGGGAAAGCTTTTGGCCAGTCTTGGTTTTGAACTTAGATCCCAAAACAATGTGGATTAGTAGTCCCAAATTCTGCCCATTGCAATCAGAGCTTCAGGTTCCATAATGCAATAGGATAAGGTTATTAGACTGGACTTAAATCTCCCTCCTGGAACTGGTTAATATGGAAGCTCTGTCTACTTGACTTGTGAGTACTCCTCCAGACCCCCAAGCCAGCTGCAAAGACCTAGGTCACAGTGTACAGCCCTCTACCCCCCCCCCCAAAAGGTACATCCCAGTTCCTTTTTAGGGTTTGATTTACTAAGGCTGATTTCCATTTTCTATGGGAAAAGAAAGCTTAATAAAATCAGGACTTCAACGTGCTACTGCACAGTGCCAACAGAAGGCAGTAGCCCACTCCTTTTCCCACTCTTAACACCCCCAGCGACCCCTGACAGCTGCACCTCAAGCAGCTTCTCTTTTTGCTTTACATATCACCTTGGCATGATAGCCCACCCCCCTCTTCATGCTTCTCAGTCTCTCTCACCCTCAGCAAATGTTGTCCCTGACCATAGCTGCTGAAAAAAATGGCATTTCATTTTCAGAGCCGATTGTGGGAGGGAAGTCTGAAAGCGAAACGCTGCAGTTTTCAGCAGCGGCAGACAAAAAGTACACCGTTTGGGGCTATGAAATCCAGGGTGCCAGGGTGTAACATCTAAGTGCCATGACAACCTGGCACTGGGGGTCTGTTAAGCCCTGATAAGAACTCTCTCCACAGCAGGGCCAGAAACAGCGGCTGTAACAACTTGCTCAGCTAGCTGACGTGGCATTGTGGGGGGAGTGACGATGGTGGCTCATGTGGCAGGAGGGGGGAGTGCCGATAAGCCAGCGGCTGACTGAAGCAGAGAAACTCACCTTGGCACTCCAGTCTGCAGCGGAACAACTTCAGAGTTGCCAAGTTACCCAGGTCCAGGAGTGAGATATTTTTTGCCAGTTCTGGTTTTAAATTTGCATTGCGATGCAGTGTGGTATTTGTAGTCCCTGATTTTACCCATTGGAATCAGTGCTGCAGGTCCTATAATGCATCAGAATGAGATGGTCAGAAATCCAGGACTGGCTTAAAATCTCACTTCTGGAATGGGGTAACTTGGCAACTCTACAGCTTTAAAGAACAGGTGGAGGGCGGCAGCGCTCACAGTGCACCGTGAAAAAAGCAAATTGTGGTTTCCGACAAACGTCTCTCCACAAGCTTGGAGAACACGTGCGGAATATAGTATTGGCTTCCTCACAGCACAGCCACGCCACATTGCCACACCATATCACCACAGCTACTGCACATGCCATCATGCGTGCAGTTTGATCAGTGCAGCTGCGGCTGCCATGCTAATTCCATCAAAAATTGATTCAGTTTCAGCACATCAAACTCTTGATTGGCCAAGGGACAGAGCAGAGTCAGTAGAGCTACATGTGCGCAGACCTGCGCAGTACGCACAGCTACTTAGTGAGAATTACTAACCTTAAAGCCTGCTCTGTAAATATTAAGCAGTGCTTCCCAAACTTTGTTTTTGATGTAGCCCTATTTTAGCAGTTGAAAATTCATATGACCCCCCCAATGGTGACTATTAAATTACTCAAACATCATAAGCAGCACATCGATTGTGCTATTTAAAGTTTTAGTCACATATAAATATGTAAATCTATTTTAAAGTAATTACACTGGTCAACATTGAAATCGTTACTGACTTTAAAAGGCCCTAATCTGTAGTATCTTGGTGAGCTGAACACGAATATAACATTAAAAAAATTTTATGGGCTCTCGTTTCGAAGATATTGCATGTAGTTCATTTTTGACGTTTCACCGTGTAAAGTTATCCAGTAGGACATCAACAACATCCCAAATAAGCCTTGAATGATGTAATATTGCATCACATTGCATAATACCAGCATGCACACATCATCCAGAGTTCATTGCTTTTGAACAATGGAAACCGTCTTCCATCTATTCCAGTAGCGCATGCCGTCCACATGAAAGAGATATACGATAACTTAAAGCATCTACTGACTTCCATTAACTATAACAAGTACAGCTGGCACCTCTGTGGTGACTTGAAGGTAGTTGCCCTTTTAATGGGACTGCAGCAGGGATATATAAAATACATGTGTTTCTTATGTGAGTGGGATAGCCGAGCAAGGGATTGGCACTACTTGCGGAAGGAATGGAATCGCAGACAAAATGTAACAGTTGGAGAGAAGAATATCCAGCATCCAGCTCTGGTTGAGGCTCACAAAATCCTGCTACCACCCCTTCACATCAAACTAGGTTTGATGAAAAACTTTGTGAAAGCCATGGACCGCACTTCACCAGCTTTCCGATACCTGCATGAAAAATTCCCTCGACTCAGCAAAGCAAAGATTAAAGAGGGAGTTTTTGTGGGTCCTCAGATTCGAGAGCTCTTCAAAGATGACCGGTTCAACAACTTGCTGCAGGGTGATGCAAAACAAGCATGGAATGCTTTTCGCCTAGTGTCAACAAACTTTCTCGGGAATGTTAGGGCAGAAAACTACAAGGAACTAGTAGAAGACATGCTGATGCAGTATCAGAAACTTGGCTGCAATATGTCTCTAAAGATCCATTTCCTTGATTCTCATCTTGATTTCTTTCCTGACAACTGTGGTATGGTTAGTGATGAACAGGGCGAACGTTTTCACCAGGATATCGCAACAATGGAGCAAAGATACCAGGGAAAATGGTCCACTACAATGCTGGCTGACTACTGCTGGACACTCCCCAGAGAAGCTCCCGAACAGCTGTACAAGAGACAGGCGAAAAAATCTAAGAAGTAGTCTATGACTTGTTTTTTTACAGGTATTAACCGAAGGCCTATTATATTTACTATTGACATGCATTTTGTGATGTAAACATTAATTCTTGTAGATTACAAAAAACCTAGAGCCAACTTTGCAATTTCACTGTCATATTCATGTTCAGCATATAAAAATTGATAAGAAATGACTATTTTTATTTCAGTAACAGGACTTTTGTAAAAATATGCACTCACCATGCCTCAGACACACAACTTTGCAAGTTAGAGTTTGGAGCTGAGGATAGGGGGACAAAGTTGTCTGCCAAGTGTGTAGCTGGGGGTCTGAAGGGAAGCGAGTATGTGTGTGAGACTGAGTGAATGGATGGAGGTACGTGCATCATGGAATGAGTGGAGAGGGAAGTGGATCTGTCAGCGTGTGCAACTGAATGGATTTGGATGTGTGTGTATATGGCTGCATGAATAGTGAGCGCAGTGTGTTTTGAGTAGATGAGGTGTGTGAGTCACCATCTATCCACACTTCTGCCTCCCACATCCCCTTTCCTTTCCAACTCCTCTCATCCTCTTTCCCTCCATTCCACTTCCCTTGAGCTAAATTTCTCACACTAGGCTCACCCCCCTCTTTCATACACTCCGGGCTCACTCATCTTCCCAGATTCATACATTCTCACCTCAATCACTCATCCACACTCCCATCAAACTCAACCACTAATCTACTCTTACTCTTGTCCCCATCGCCTGACTCACCCCCTCTCTGAAGTCCTCCGTACAGGTTAACTCCCTCAGACATCCCCTCATTCTCTTCTGTTCCAGGCTCCTTCTCTAATTCTCATTGTTCCTCCCAAAGCTCACCTCCCCAAACTCATTTCTTCTCTCTTAACCACCATGAAGGCATGCTTTCTTCTATCTACCTCACCCTGACAAGACTCACCCACTGTCACAGCCCTCTCCCCCAGGATCATCTCCGCCAAGGCTCTCCCACATCTCTGCCTTCCTGTCCCCCTACCCAGCTTTAACTTTCTTTCTGTCACTTCTTGTCACTTTGCCCTGCCCCCCCCCCCCCGTTTCCTTTTCAAAAAGTGTCCCACGCAAGCCCTATTAGAGCTATCACAAGGAGAAAAATGGTGCTTGGGGCCATCTCCTCCTCCTGCTTGCTAATGGCTGTAGTGATCGTCATTGGGAAGAGATGGGGAGATGTCCATCGCTTACCCTGTCACACTACCTCCCCTACCCACCCCTATGTCCGGCATCCTCTCTCTCCTCCACTCCTCCCATGTCTGCCGGTACTGCCCCCACCGAAGTACATTTTCTATTTCTGAGGGGCGAGACCAGTAGAACCTTACATGGTCTACACAAGCTCAAAGATCTTGTATCAGCTCTCTGTTTTTACTGAGGCCAGTGGTTCTCAACCTGTTTTCCATTGGGACACATCTAATGGAAGATGCTCACACATGTGACACACCGCAAATGTGCCCCTCACGGACCTTTGGTCTGACACAGTTATAGTAGTTAAATGCAAACATGTTCTGCATCTGCAAAACCCTCACATCAAGTGCAGATCAGAACGAGGACATATCTCCATAGAGGTAACCATACAAAAAATATTCTGATGCAAATGTCACTTGAGTAACAGCAACGTCACTTGAGTAACAGCAACGTCACTCTTCTCACTATCAGGGACATGGTGAAAGAACACAAAACCTGGAAAAAAAGCCATCATGCATATACAGTATAGCAAATGTGCCATACTATAGCAGCACCACTACTTTTGATTCAAACAGCTAGAACCCTACCAAAGATTAGGCAGCACTAGAAATATTACACTGGGCCGCAGAACACTACTACACCGACTACTGGTAAAACAGAACCGGTGGGACTGCTACGGATCTCTACAGAAACTACACACTAATGCCACCGCACCTTTGTCACATACAAACCTCTAACAGACTCTCACCAAATACACAAGGGAGTACAAGTTAGAAATAAAAATATGAAGACAAATTGTACTGGGAATCCCAGGAAGTCAAATACTGCAGGTACTGCAACAATGGAAAACTAAAAACAGAAATGCATTTCCTCTCGTACTGAACAAAATACAAAAACATCCACAATGCACAGCTCCCAAAGCCAACATATTCCTGTTAATAAATACAAAATAAAATACTTTTTTCTACCCTTGTTGTCTGGGTATTTTATTTTTCCAATCACGTTGGTCCCAGTTTCTCTTTTCTGCTTTCTTCATCTGTCTTTTGCCAACTCTTTCCAGTGTTTGCTGTCCATTGTCCTAATCTTCCTCCATTCCCTCACTACATCTGTCTTTGACATATTGATTATTCCCCTTTCTTTCTTTCCTGCTTCTCTGACCACTCACCTTCTTATCCTCAATCTCCTCCTTTTTAATTTTCACATACCAATCAACTTCTTCCCAAGCTCTGCTATTTCCCTGTCTCACTCTCTCATTCCTCTTATCTCCTCTCACTTGTGTCTCCTTGACAACTCCCCACAAGGTTCCACACCATGCCCAGCATCTACCCTCCCCCTCTCTCCCCCCCACCCATCCATGTAGCCTGGTATCTCCCCTTCTCATTCGCTATTCTTCCTCTCCACTACCTAAACATCTACCCGCCCACCCAACCACCCAATCAAACCAGTAGCTTCCTACTCTCTCTTTCTGTTTCCCACTCACCCATGTAGCTTGGCATCTCCCCACTCTGTTTCCCACCCATCCACCCTATACAGCCGAGCATCTCCCCTCTCCACTTACCCACCTATGTAGCCCAACATCTTCCTTCTCTTTCTCTCATCCATCCCTCTTGGACTCTGTCTCTTCCCACCCATTAACCTATGTAGCCCTATATCTTCTCTCTCCCTCCCCCCCCATGTAGCCCGACATCTTCCCCTCTACCCCTACCTTTTTAGTCCAGTATTTCTTTGTCTTCTCTTTCCCCCCTCACTCCCCCCAACAGTGCAGTATCTTTCCTCTCAACCCTTCCTGGAGCCGTACAAGCAGCGGCAAGTGCAGCAGACGTGACCGCACCAGCCCCGGCAATTCTTATTTAGTGTAGGCTGAGCTGGGCTCCTTCCTCTCGGCCACAGCAGAAAGTAGCAGAATGCACCTGGAACTAAAATCATCATACGAGCCTCAGGTGCTACCATGCGGAGACGGAACATGGCTGAATCTACATTAAACACGGATTGCTGGGGCCAACGTAGTTGCGTCTCCTACCCCTGCTGCTCCATGAAACCTCTCTTGGATGTTGGCCGCGTCTCCTACTCCTTCATGTGCCGGCTCCGTGATACACCTCCTGGGTGCTTACAACACACTAGTATGTTGTGACACACTGATTGGTAACCGCTGACTGAGGCTAGCACACATCTGGGAAGCAGAAGCGGCAAAGAACCAACTTTATGACAGCCAAGTGAGGCTGCTGGGACTGGCTGTAGGGAGGGTCAGGTTCAATCTGGTCATGTCAGGCCAAGTGGAAGTGCTTGGACTCCAAGTGAGGATGGGGTCATAATCCAATTTGGGAACCACTGATGTAAAGGAATGTTTTTTAGGGGGGCTGCAGCCAAAGGTGAGGGGGGCCTGGGTCCTCTGCCCCCCTGTAGCTACGCCCCTGATCAAAAGCAAATGTCGGTTTCGTAAGGCCATATATATGAGAAACAAAGATCAACCACAATGCAAAGGCTCTCTGGAAGCACAGGCATTCAAAAATTGCTCTTTCAAGATATCGGTGTACCCAGAGCATTACTCCCTTATCACGCCAGTCTGTGATACCCTTAGCCTTGGACTTGTCGGGAAGGGTCTCGGTATGCAGCTGTAGAAGAATACACCAGGAAGGCCACAGA
Source organism: Ichthyophis bannanicus (assembly GCA_033557465.1). NCBI lineage: Eukaryota > Metazoa > Chordata > Amphibia > Gymnophiona > Ichthyophiidae > Ichthyophis > Ichthyophis bannanicus. The sequence goes on from CM066042.1 coordinate 297,192,635, forward strand.
AGACAGGAGGCACCCATGGAGGACAGGTAGGGATGGTGAAGGGAAAGAAGGGTGTCCTCTAAGGACACTTGATTAATAAGGCTGCTATTCTCCCTACCATATTATCACTTGAAAACATTATTTTGTTAATAGTGGCTAAAATGGAACATATAAAAACCACTTTGAACTCAATCTATCTTGTACAATGTTTAAATAAGATGGCTGCTATAAATATACAGTCTGATATTCAGAAGCTGTTATATGGATACGTGTCTCTGCTGCGATATTCACTGTTGCTGTCTGGAAACACCAGTGAATATTTCCTCTGACCACCTCAGCACTATCCAGATATTGCCAGGGCAGGAGCAGTGCTTGGAATTATCTGGTTAGCGGAGATATTCGGATAACAACCCACATAAAGTTAGGCCAAAAAAAGCAGGCCTAACTGTATGTGGTTTTTGTTATCCGGATGGGGCCAGCGGTGAAACCGGATAGTCAGTGCATGAAGATATCTGGATTCCGGCGCGGAATATCCTATTTCATTTTTAAATGCCGTGGACGGCACTCAAACACCAACTGAAAAGTTTAAATATTGGGTCCATAATTTTCTCAAAATAAAAACAACTGGATTTCTAAAAATATCACTAATACATAGCAATACCATTACAACAGAATGCGTTCCTACTCATCTCAGGGAGACCTGCCACTGCAGCTGATTTAAGAGACTATTCCAGAGAGATTCCACTGTCCTTGGAAATGAAACAAGCTCTTTTTTCAAGGACAACTTCCAACAAAAATTAAATCCTGTTTTCAGGCATTACTTGTCCTGTCCAGTTCTCCCCCATCAGCCCTGACCTCAGCCCTCCCCCAGACTCTACTGACGCTCTCTCTTTATTATTATTAAGTGCTGTTGAGTCAGTGTCAACTAATGGCTCTCTTTACACAAGGTCAAAAAGTTCAATTATTTCTTTTGCTTATAAAGGATGTTAGGTCAATCCAAATGTGGTTGTGAATCATCTTCCTGGTGTCAACCCCCCCCCCCCCCCCCCCGAGTAGTTCTTCTTTTCTCAATATTTCAACTCTGTGGTGCAAAAACTGTCTCCTGAGCTTTGCAATACCCAAGGCACATCAACCTCCACAGGGCAGGCAGTGTGGACACAGGAGAGGACTCATCTGGCCAAAAGAAAACTTAAGGAAGCACTAAAAGCCCCACCAGAGGCTGCTAGGACCAGGGCTGGCCCAACCACTAGGCAAACTAGGTGGTCACCCAGAGCGGCAACTTCTGGAGGGCAGCAAAAGCAGGTCAAAGTTTAAATAATAGATCTTGACAGCCAGAGAGGGATAAAGCTTGAGGTTTGCCTAGGGCACCACCACCCTGGCTAGGACTCAAGGAGGTTCAGGGAAGGAAGAGGAGGTACTTTATGCTGCATAAAGCAGGACCAGCTATCCATGCACGCCATGTTGCTCATTTATTCCCCCATTCCAGGACACTGGACAGAGGGCAGCATGTGACTGCACATGCTCAGAAAGGAGCTGCCACAATCTTAAAGAGCCACCATCTGCGCCTCTTGTTGCTGTGAGGTGCTGAGAGCAGGGCCCATGTGCTGGCCTGGACTTGAACCCTAGGCAATGATGGCTTGCATTCTGTTTGTTTGGGCATCTAAAATTTTAAAGCACATGCAAACCATTTATATGTGGCATATACCAACAAATTAACGTACATGTAATCGATTTGTGCACTTAAAGTTCTTGTGCATATGCAGTGCATTCCTAAAAAAACAAACTGATTAGTCTAATTTCCTTCTAGCAGGCACTGAAGCTACATCTATGAAAAAGCTACAAACTATCAGCATTGCTAAATCACTCCATTTCTGTATAAGCAACACTGGCTACCAATTTTGTTCAGAATCCAGTCTAAAATGATATTGTTAACCCATTTGGCTTTTTACACAGACCTTCCTGTTATCTTGCTTCTTTATTGAAACTTCATCAGTTTTCAGGTCATCTCAATGTGCTCTCCTATGCCTGCTCCGGAGATCTGGCTTGAATTGACACAGAAATTGTTCTTCAGCTACTTTGCCCCTTTGACGCACTATAGAAAATTCAATGCCTGATCCCTACAGTAAACAACATGGGACATAGAAGACCTAATCACCCCCCACACCACAGCAAACCATCACAATCTGATTCACATAAACTGCCTGCCCACACAAAATCTGAAGAGACGCAAGACTCCACCCCAGCCAAACCTGAGCAGCATGCTAATTAACACCCGCTCCATCCGGACCAAATGGCCTGCGCTCACTAACTATATTAAACACTGGAATCTAGACCTACTTCTCGTCACCAAAACGTGGTTGACAGACGCAGACACAGTGATCACCAACCAACTAAACCCCCCCCCCCTGGGTACGACCTCTTCAACTGCCCCAGAACAAACCAACGCGGAGGTGGAGTTCTAATAATAGCCAAAAGCGACCTCCACTTCCACTGCACTTTGATGCAAAGTACAACCAATCTAGATATCATCCAAATCTCAAACAAGACCCTAACAATCTGCCTCCTCTACCGCCCACCTTCCTCCAGCACTGACGAGTTGGCCACAATCCTCGACCAAGCTTGCAACATCAACATCCAACGAAAACAGCTCTGGATTCTTGGTGACTTTAACCTTCCCTCTCTCCACGCCAAGCACTCCACAGCGTTCCTGGATGCAATGACCACAATGGGGTACCACCAAATTGTCCACACCACCACCCACACTAGAGGCAATACCTTGGACCTCATATTTGCCCCGCTTCACCACAACACCTCAGACAATCAATATTCTCCGCAGGTACACCCAGAGCCTTGGTCCGACCACAAGGCCATCCTCTTTGGCATTCCACGTGATAACATAGAGCAGCAATCTCCTGCACCAAGCGCAAATGTGCACTGCCGATTCAAGCATTTCGACAAGGAAACCTTCCTCATTAACACTCTACACCACCTCAACCCAGACACTAACGACCTAGGCAATCTACTAGACAACTGGAACAACCACCTTTCTGAAGCTGCACTCCTCCCACCAACCACAAAACCTGCTCACAAAAATCACACAGCAGTATGGTTCACCGCTGACCTGTGCCAATCACTAGTGCAACTCAGGAAACTTGAACGCAGATGGCGACGCTCCAAACTGACCAGTGACAAAGATGCCTACATGGACAAACTACAACAGCATCGAAGAATGATCAACAAGAGAAAGGAGCATCACACCAACACCCTCATGCGCTCACTTAACAAACCTCGCAAACTCTTCAACCTAGTCAAATCACTCACAAAATACCCATCAACAAAACAACTAATAAACACGCCTAGCCCAGATAAATTTGCCACCTACTTCCAAAGCAAAACCACGCCACAAACAACCTACCCGGTGAAGCTGGAACTACCCAAAACCCCCCTCAACCCCACCAACGCTCCATCAGCGAACCTGGAATCAACCCTGGAATCCTTCTATCCATACCCTCCTGATCAAATAGAAAGAGTCATCAGTGGGATCAACACCTCAACCTCTCCAACTGACCCTTGTCCACCCTTCTGGATCAAACAAACAATAACCTATCTCAGCCCACTGATAGCTAGAATCGCTAACACATCACTAGCTGAAGGCATCCTTCCACCCCCACTGAAAACAGCAGCCATCAGACCTCTGATAAAAAACAAGCTTGATCCATCAGACATCAAATCCTACAGACCCATCTCTAGCATCCCCTTCCTAACCAAAATCATAGAAAAGATCATTTACCAACAGACCCAGGACCACATTGACTCCTACGCACCTCTAGACCAGCAGCAGCATGGATTTTGACAACATGGTGTAGAAACCCTTCTCACAACTCTTCTTGACAGACTCCACACAGGCCTCGATAAGAAGAAACAAGGCTTCATCCTCATATTTATGAACATCGCCTCAGCAATTGACACTGTCAACCACAATCTTTTGCTCACCCAACTCTATCAAAAAGGCGTAAGAGGCGTAGCCTTAGACTGGTTCAAATCCTACCTATCTGACCAACAACAAGTCCGAATTGACAACCAGGCATCCAGGCCTTTCCAGCAAACGCAAGGAGCCCCCCAAGGATCTGCCCTTTCATCCCTACTCTTCAACATCTACATACAGCCAATCTGTGCCTTCATCCAGTCATTCAACATACTCTACCACATCTACGCCGACGATGTGTTACTATACATTCCATTCTCCACCGACAAACCGGACTACACGTCCATAATTGAATGTTTCAACACAGTCTCAGATTGGCTCATGACACACAACCTGAAGGTCAACACCAATAAGACTGAGATCCTATTCATAGCCAAAGACTCCACATTTACCCCACCGCCCTCCCTCAAAGTGAAAGACTTCGACCTCACAACTAAACAGGAAATCCGATATCTAGGAGTAACAATCGACCAGCACCTGTCATGGGAGACCCACACTCAAAACATCACCAAGACAGCCTACCATAAACTAAGAACACTCCGGCACTTACGCCCTCTTCTCGAAACCTCAGACCTCCGATCGGTTGCTCAGGCTCTCATCCTCCCCCATCTAGACTACTCCAACATCATCCTCCACGGCATGCCGAAGCGCACCCTCCAGCCACTACAACTCGCCATGGACACAGCTGCCCGCACAATCCTAGCTGCATCCAGACACGACCACATCACACCCACCCTAATTCAGCTTCACTGGCTCCCCATAGCAAGTCACCTGACCTATAAAGCAATGCTACTCACGTTTAAGGCCCTGCATACAATGTCGGCAACTTTGCTCTCTGAACTGATTCAAAGAGCGCCGGAGAACAGAGCCAGGAGAACAGGTATGTTAAACGCTCTCTTGACACCATCAATAAGGACCTGTTTCCAGTCAACCAAGAACCACGCCTTTTCTCTATATGCGCCAACCCAATGGAATGTCCTATCCCCAACGATACGCGCTATCCCGGATCTTACAGCTTTTAGGAAGGCACTGAAGACTTATCTTTTCCAACTAGCATACAACCAATCACCATAGACTAGCCACACTAACGAAAACAGCCCATCACAACGAATATGCTCCATTAGTGTATATATGTACAACGCCTGTAACGTAACATGCCCTTAGTTTTACCTCAGATATAAGCAAGTGATATGACCTCAGATGAAAACTACTGTAATGTGAATATGTTCCTAGTTAGGACCTTAGATGAAAACTCCTGTAATGCAAATATGTATGATGTAAACTCCGGTAATGTAAATATGTACTAAGGTTCACCACAGATGTAAACCATCGAATACATTCACCTGTTATCTGTGTTATTTGTAACACGCATGCATATGTGTCTTGTAAACTGCACTGATCTGTAATAGCGCGGTATATAAAACCAAATAAATAAATAAATCAAACTTTGGAGCTGACTACCTGACTTATCTTATTTTTGAGAAAAGTCTTACAATTTAATCTAACTGGACTTGCATCTTATTTTCTCAGGCCATGGTTTAACCCCTACCATCACCACAATACCATGCACAGTGGTCTTCTTCTCCCCCTCCCTAATTTTTCCACTTGTTCCTTTATGGTATTTCATATATTATTAGAATTAAAGTCGCTGTACTATTTAGCATGCATAGTATATTACAACATGGTATTTGTAAATCCCTCCATTTCCTTACTTTTTGGATGCTCCCTGTCTTTGTGGTGCACGTTAAAAAGCAATAGCATGTGTGAAATGAACCACACACACACACACACACACTTATGTAAATGCCTTAACATACCAGGTAGCAGGGGCACTCAACTGACTCCTTATTGCTACAGTCAGTGCTGGCCCCCCCCCAGTCGTGCCGCGTCACGCCCCCCTGTGCTGAGCCACACTACCGCAGATAATTGTGGCGGGGTTGGGGGGCGCAGCTTGGCTCAGCTCGGCGGCATGCTATGTGCTTCAGCACACATGGCTTGCCGCTTCTGACCTCCCTCCAACATAACTTCAGGGGTTCAGAAGTGGCAGGCCATGTTTGCCATAGCAAATGGCCTGCCGCCAAGCCTAGCTGTCCCCCACCCTGCTGCCAGAATTAGCGCAGCACAGTGTGGCTCAGCGGGGGAGGGGAGGAGTGGCAGGTATGTGCCAAAGAACATGGCCTGCTGCCCACGGCGGCCGCTTAGCCTTCCTAGTGGACGGGCTAGCCCTGGCTACAGTGCACCATTTCTATGGAGGAGAACTGGTGGGGCCCTGCCTCTTAACGGAGATTACAAAATGTTCCAGGTGCAGCAGCAAGAGAAATGTAATATGTGGAAGGGAAGGAGTTAAAAACTCCAGGGCTAAAGCCATTGCAACTCTCACCCCAAACCAGAAGCTGCAGGTTTTGGTGGGATATATACAAAAGAACGTAAGATATGCCATACTGGGTCAGACCAAGGGTCCATCAAGCCCAATATCCTGTTTCCAGCAACAGCCAGTCCAAGTCACAAGTACCTGTTAGGTTCCCAAAAGATAGACAAATTCCATGCTGCTTGTCCAATGGGTAAGCAGTGGATTCCCTGGATCACTTTAATAATGGTTTATGGACTTTTCTTCCAGGAACTTGTCCAAACCTCTTTTGAACCCAGCAACACTAACAGCTTTTACTAGATCCTCTGGTAATGAATTCCAGAGTTTGATTACACATTGAGTGAAAAAAATATTTTCTCTGATTAGTCTTAAATGTGTCACATTGTAGCTTCACTGCATGTCCCCTAGTCTTTCTACTTTTTGAAGGAGTAAACAACCAATCAATGTTTACCCATTCTACTCCATTCATTTTATAGACCTCCATCATATCTCCCCTCAGCCGTCTCTTTTCCAAGTTGAAGAGCCCTAACCTTTTAGGCCTTTCCTCATGGGAATATCCTTCCATCCCCTTTACTATTTGGGTTGCTCTTCTCTGGACCTTTTCCAGTTCTGTTATATCCTTTATTTAGACATGGTGACCAGAACTGCACACAATACTCAAGGTGCGGTCGCACTGTGGAGCATTACAGAGGCTTTATAATATCCTCCATCTTATTCTCTATTCCTTTCTTTACTCTTTACAATTTCCAGTAGTCTACTATTTTTCTTGGCCACCGCTGCACACGGGACAGAGGGTTTCAATGCATTATCCATGACGACGCCTAAATCGTTTTCCTGGGTAGTGGATTCCTAATGTGGAACCTTGCATCATGTAACCATAGTCTGGGTTGTTCTTCCCTAAGTGCATAACTTTGCACTTGTCCACATTAAATTTCATCTGTCATTTGGATGCTCAGTCTCACAATTTCTCAAGGTCTTCTTGTAATTTTTCACAATCATCTTGTGTTTTAACAACTTTGAATAATTTTGTGTCATTTACAAATTTGATAACCTCACTCGTTATTCCCTTTTCCAGCTCATTTATGAATGTTAAAAAGCAGCGGACCCAGCACAGATCCCTGCGGTACACCACTATTCACCTTTCTCCATTGGGAAAATTGGCCATTTAGCCCTACCCTCTGCTTTCTATCTTTTAACCAGTTCCTGATCCACAATAGTACACTGCCTCCTACCCCATGTCTACATACATCTCCTTACATACAGCTCCCTACACCCCTCCTCGTGAACTCCACTCTTCTAGCAAATCGCTTCTATCTATGCCCTTCTCTTCCACTGCTAACTCCAGACTTTGCTGCTCCTTATACCTGGAACAAATTACCTGAGTCTGTACATCAGGCGCCTTCTCTGGCCCTTTTCAAATCCAGGCTGAATTTGCCTCTTTGCTGCTGCTTTTGGTTCTTGACTCACCTAATGTCCTGTGTGTTTCCTTACCATTCCCCCTAGATATGTCCCATGTCTATAGCTACTGTGTTGTCTGACTTGACTAGCTTGTAAGCTCTGATGAGAAGGGACGATCTTTTACATGTGTCTGTGCAGTGCTGTGTACTGTGATGAGGAGAGCTCTGCTGAGCCCATGGAAATAGAGGAAAATTGTAAATATACCTTTAAGGAGAGAGACAGGCAGAGAATTCACAGCTTTCAGAGTGCAGGTAAAGGAAGAAAACACGCAGTCACTGAAGTCAGGCCACACCCAAGCTCTGCTAGCCTAAGGGCAGGCTTGGAGAGTAATGAAAAACACCTGAGTGGGAAGCAGTGTACGCTAGTTAGGAAACAGCCTTATAAACCCAGGGGAGAAAAAGAAAGAGGGCCAGCACCGGGGAGCAGAAAGGAGATCACCGTGGAGGAGAACAGTGAAGATTTCAGTGAGGAGCTCAGCAGTGAAAGTAGCAGCCATAAAGAAAACCAAGCTTACAGGAGGAGGGCTGTTTGTCCTGAAGCCAGCCGATGTGTGGCTAGGAGAATTGCTGACGAGGGTCAGGCTGCAGTTCAAACGGTTCGTGGACCAGCTCAAAGAGGTCAAGCTGCCAAAAGGTGGGTGGACAAACTCACAGCTAGAAGTGACCAGAACCCAGCTGGGTGGAAAGAACCAGGGCTGAACAAATTAGAAGAACTGAGGCAGTTGATCCAGAGAAGGAGTCCTCATATTCCAGGTACAAACGTTCCTTATTGTGGAGAGCACCTGTGGAGAGAAGTCCAGGAGCTTTTTACAAAGCATTAAGCCAGAAACAGTTCATGAAAGCTCAGTCAGACGTACATGCTGAAGAGCAGGAAGAGATGCAGGTAGACTGTCCTGAGCAGGATTCTATAACCGAGGAATTAGCAATGGACTGTTCATTGTGCCAGAAGGCAGATTGAAAGCTTTCTGATAAAAAGTCTTTAACCAAGAAAGCACTGAAGAAACAGGGTGAGTTAGCCTATCTATGCTAATGCTAGGAACCGCTTCTAATGAAAAGAATACATGCATAACTTGTATTTGAATTACTAAAGAAGCAGAAGATAAAAATGGACACTTTGCTTTGCTTGAAGGAAGAAGCTATGTTTTGTTTGCTGAACGTTTGATGAAAACAGCTATACATGTTAAAAGGCTTATGAAGTAGTTTCAGTTCTAGTTTGTGTATAATTTCCTGATGGTATTGCTTGGAGAAGAATCCTAACGTTTGTGTTGAGCCTTAGTGCTTTTGGGGAAGATAAATAAATTTCTTTTTTGCCTTTAAAAACCATCGGTTTCACACTACTGTCTTTAGATAAGGAGAAACAACTACAAGTCCCAGAAGTCCAAGCTGTGGACATGAATAGTATAATTCTTTATTTAAGGACTAACATTGGCAGCCCTGCACCTTTAGGCCCTTTGGCCCGGGCTAGGGTGACGACAGTATGTCTTGTAGCACTATACAATCAATCAGTAGTAATACTTATGTCATTTTTTAAGGGCGCGCCTAGTTAAAATGAATTTTAAGGCAGCTATGCTAAGCCTATGCTTGCCTTTATCAAATACGTGCATAAGTGCCCTAACGCATGCGGACATTGCCGGTGGGGACATTTACATCTGCCCTAGACCTAGTCTAAATGATCACATCTGTATTTTTCAACTATGCATGTAAATTATAGTTTTTGGATAATCCACCCCACTCATGTGCGTGCCTATTGGCAAAATTCACGCCTTGATGCCAAAGCATGCACTTTTATGCTGGTCGGTATTTTATAAGAAGTTATTCACACTCATACGTGGCCATGAATGCACAGGAATGACTATCAGATTACCTCCTATATGCATACACATTACCGTTGGTAGGTATTCTTGTTTCTTTCTCTCTTATGTGTGTGTATGTGTATGTATGTATACAGTATATATATATATAAATGTGTGTGTGTGTGTGTAGATATATACATAAACATATATAGAGACACACTATTTCCAGTTTCTCTTATGAATGCACATTAACTCGGAGCCTGGTATTTCACATGAAATCATTCCCAACACAACTGTGAGAGCAGAGATCAAAAATACCCCATGAAATTCTTCATCGTTTCCATTAAGGATAAGTATCTCATTAAATTTTTATTGACCATTTTCATATCTGAAGGACCATTCCAGGGTTCTTAAGTTACTCCAAATGACAAGTAAATATACCCCTTGGTAACCATTAGTAGGAGTAAAGAAGGAAATCTGGCAACGTTCAACTTGATTTGCGGAACCAAAGCAGATTTAGGGGAACTGATTAGTTGAAGCAGCTGCAACTCCAATCTGGAGGCACCAGGAAGTAAAGTTATAATTGGCATAGCCTCACAGTTACAGAACTGTCTATACTGACAGAAGACTGGAGCATCTTGTCTTGATTTATAAACCCACAGCACATGTTGTCTTACAGGAGTTTTTCTGTGTCAGCAGTCTGCATCATTTCTTTTAGGGCTCCGATTTGACATCCAGGGCTGGCGCTACCATTAGGTGAACCAGGCAGTCATCTAGAGCACCAAACTTTAGAGGGTGGCCCATTCCCATTATTACAATGACAATAAAACAGCAAAGCAGCGCTTACTAGAGCCTCTGAACCGCTGTGTGCTGTTGGCGTTGCGCTTTGACTCACCAGTTCCACCCCCATACAAACAGAGGTCTGTGCCAGAGGGGGTGGGACTGGATGGTCAGGGTGAATCACCGAGAACACACAGAGGTGCGGAGGCTCTGGTAAGCGCTGATTTGCTGTTTTATTTATTTATTTATTTATTTATACATCTTTTCTATACCGCCACTTCCAGAGATCAGTGGCGGTTTACAGGTAACAAACATTAATAATAGAGCACTATTATTTTACATAGAACAGATTTAGAACAAAGAACTATTTTACATAGAACAGATTTAGAACAAAGAACATTCAACTATTAAGTGTAACTTAAAAATACAATGATAACAGGAGGGGTAGGAACATATGAACTGGGTATTAATTAGATAATGTTTCAAAACATAGTACCAACAGTACATCAACAGTAAAGTCAAATATTTACATTAAATTACAGTTATTCACATTAGCGACAAGCAAATTGCTTTCTAAGGGTAAGGTTAATCTAGGTGAGTAATGTGAATGTGTGAGAAAGGTTTATGCTTTGTCTAAGTAGGGTCAGTGAGTGATTGATGAACGGTGTTTTTTTCTGTGTTAGGATTATCTTCAATGTGGAGGTTATTGTAGTGCAGATTAAATAGATGGGTTTTTTAGATTTATTCTAAATAATTGAAGATCTTTGATTTCTCTGATTTCAATCGGGAGGTTGTTCCATAGCGTAGGAGCGAAGTATGAGAAAGCTGTGTTACTTGTCTTCTGACTTGTTTTTCGAATAGAATCAGGAACTTGTATCGTGTGAAGGTTTATTCTTCGTCTCGATATTATCATGTGGGATGGTGATCAGCGTAGAGAAGAAAGATGGTGCTATATTATTAAAGATCTTAAACGTATTGAATAAGTACTTTAAGAAGATTCTGCATGAGACTGTAAGCCAATGGAGAGCGTAGAGGATCGGAGATATATGATCTGAAATTTTCGCTTTGTAGATAATCCTTGCGGTGACATTTTGGGCTAATTGAAGAGTGTGAATATTTTTCTTAGAGGTCCCTTGAAGAATACCATTACAGTAGTCTAAATGTGGTGTAATAAGTGTTTTGTACTATGGTTCTGAAATCAGTGTTATCTATCAGTGGTCTAAGTTGTTGGATTGTCCTCAATTTGAAATATATTGTTCTTACAGATTGTTTTATATGTTTGGGTGAGGCTGAGGGTTTTATCCAGAGTGACTCCCAAGTATTTGATCTCATCTTTGACTGGGAGAGAGTTTTTTCCAATCTTGATTTCAAGTGGGGGAGTGAAGCTTGTGTTTCTTGTTATAAATAGAACTTCTGTTTTTTTAAAATTAATATTCATATTCCTTGATTTCAGCCACAGTTCAGCTTCAGAGAGGCAACGACATATGTTACTATAATCCGGGTTTGACACATCAAATGGCGAGTATAACATGATGTCGTCCGCGTAGATGTGGTAGTTGATTTTGAAGCGTTTAAATATGGAACAGATGGGTTGAAGATAGAGATTAAACAAAAGTGCCGAAAGGGCAGAGCCTTGAGGGATGCCCTGTTCTTGTGGAAATGGGATGAAGCATTTCGATCTATTTGCACATATTGGGTCCGGTTAGTAAAATAGGATGTGAACCATTCAAGGGTTTTATCTTTGATGCCTATTTGAGAGAGTCTTGAAATGAGCGTGTTATGGTTTACAGTGTCCAAGGCAGAGGAAATATCAATGATATGAGAATAAAGGCTCGCTTGGTATTATCGATACCTCTGATGATTGTATCAAATAGTGCTGTTAGGAGTGTTTCTACACCATGATAAGGGCGAAATCCATATTGATGCTCATCTAATGGAGCTGATGAGTCCATATAATCTTGCAGTCGTGTTTGGCACAATCTTTTCAATATCTAGCAAGAAATGGAATACTTGCAATAGGACGATATGAAGTTGGGTCATGGTCGTCTAGAGTTTTGTTTTAACAGCGGTCGAATTGCTGACCTTTTGAGGACATCTGCTATACGTCCTTGTTGAAGAGATTGGTTGACTATGTTTAGTAAGTCTGAGGCAAGTTCTGTTTTTGTTGATTTTATCCAAGTCACTGGACAGGGATCAAGAAGAGAGGTTGTTGTATTTAGTTGGAGATTGTCTGAAGTAGTAGTTTGTTGGTAATAGGGTGGAAGGTTTTCCATTCCAGGTGGTTATTATCTGAAAGAGTTAGGCTAGGTGGGGTGAAATGGCTGTTTAGTTTGAGTTTATTTGCAAAATGATCAGCAAGTAATTGCGGGTTAATACAGATTTGTGAGAATTGTTGGATGGGGATTTGGTTAACGATTTGACAATCTCAAATAGTTCTCTAGGTCGATTAATAGCTTTAGATAAAGTTTTAGAGTGATATTGTTTTTAGCCTTATTAATCGCATCCTTGTAATCTTTGAGTAGTGAGAAGTATTGTATTCTGAGTTCGTGAGTTTTTTTTCCTTCTCCAAGTAGATTCCATTTTTCTAAGACCTTTCTTCAGAATTGCAAGTTCAATAGTATACCATTTTTCATTCTTTCTCATTTTATGGTAAATCTTTGTGAATATGGTTCTGATGCAGATCCAATAATGGTATTCCAGCTGGATATTGCGTCATCAAGGTTATAGATATGAGGATCCAATCTAGGGAGTACTGATTCAAGAAACTCTTCTCTATTGAATGGTCGAAATCTTTGACCTTGATGATGATTGACAAGGGGTGCTTTGGTGTATTGTGGGCTGTGTAAATAGAACCTAATCAGATAGTGGTCAGACCATGGGACTTGAGATGTGGAAGGTGAGACATAATGAGCTGAGGTTGTGTAATGGATAGGAATGAATATTAGGTCGAGAGTGTTTTCCTTTGGTGTGAGTTGGTTGGTTAACTGTTTGCTTGAAGCCCATTTCTTCCATCGCTTCTAAGAAAGCTGTTTCTTGATTGTTAGAGAGAGATGGCAGATTGAAATCACCTAGCATGATGAGAGGTTTCCTTATTGTAGAGTTGCAAGCCAATTCTAGTATGGAGTCAACGTTTTGATTACTTGCGGTCGGAGGTCTGTATATCAAGCAGATTGCTATGTCCTTATTTTCAATTTTGAGTATATTTGTGTCATCAGGGTTTTCACATATAGCAGAGGATAACCCGAGATTAGATTTAGCTAATATAAGAACACCTCCTCCTCTTGTATGTTTTTCTATTGCAGGCGAAGATGGAGTATCCTTGAACTTTTAATGATTTAACAAGACTGAGTCAGATTCTGTTAACCATGTCTCAGTAATGCATAGTAGTCTGGGTTTTCAGTATTATTAGGTCTGTAATGATAGGTGTTTTATTTCTAGCTGACCTAGCGTTGATGAGGATGAGGGATATGTGTGAAATCATTGACTGTATTTATGTGGTAGTTTTTATAAGATGTCTTTATCTGAATCAGTCTGTGGTGATTTATCTTAGAATTTCCTAAGAATAGTTGATGAGTGTTATGTCTCTGACGATGAGGGATAACATGAATGTGAGAGAACTCTGGGAGGTTCAATGGTGGGGTGAAAGCGTTAGCAGGGAGGGGGTATAGAGAGAATAGTAGGCTGGCGATGTATAAGGTGATATTCAAGGTAAAAAGTAGCATTTTTTTATAATTCATGTTGGAATTTCCGATGACTGTAAGAAATGCAGGTTACTGACTGTAAAAATGAGAGTTACTAACAACAATAGGATTAAAGTAGTTAGGTACTGGTACAGTAAATGGAATCAAGTAGTATTAATTAGCTACTGACAACAGTATATTGAATCAAGTAGTATTATTAGCTACTGACAAAAGTATATGGAATCAAGTATTAATTAGCTACTGACAACAGTATATTGAATCAAGTAGTATTAATTAGCTACTGACAAAGGTATATGGAATCAAGTATTAATTAGCTACTGACAACAGTATATTGAATCAAGTAGTATTAATTAGCTACTGACAAAAGTATATGGAATCAAGTAGTATTAATTAGCTACTGACAAACAGTATATGGAATCAAGTATATGGAATAAAGAAGTTAGATTACTGACAACAGTATTGTTAAATCAAGAAATGAAATTATTATTGTATACTGACAACAGTATATAAGAAAGAACAGAATTATTGAACAGTTTTATTGTCATTGCCATTGCTGCAGGCCCTAGAGAGGGGTGACAGGGTATAGCAGGAACTGCAGGAATGACACTTCACCTAGGGTAACCCATGTCCTTGCACCAGCCCTAATGACATCCATCATTGATGCATGAGTCTTGAAGGACTACCAGAAGGGACTGCTGCTGCCGGAAAGTACTCTGCACTTGTAACTATTTACTTCTGGGAAATTTTCTAAATCTAGGGGAAAAGGGAATTCTTTGAGTTAAAACTGATAAATCAGTGTACTTCAGAATCCAGTGTATTTGCTAACTTGGTCAGGACTCGGTAGCACAGAGAGATTTTAATTTAAAATTAAAACTCGGTCAATAGAAGCAGGGAACTTTAAATTTAAATCAAATAAGCTTAGCTTGGAAGGAAGAATAGAGTAAATATTCTTTGAGCAAAGAGGCCTTTCATTTAGGGAGCAAAAGACCTGTGAAATTGTTTTAAATAGGTGTTAAAGCCAAGTGAAACCTCAAAGGGGAAATTTGAAAGGCTCTCTCTATCAATCCAAGGGCCGTGTGAATCACCCAGGAAATTAAGAGATTACCTTAGAAGCACATGTCAGCTCTTAATAGAGTAGTTTTTAAACTAGATAATAGGGGAAAGCTGATAGTTGCCCAAGAGCACATGGTTCAGAAGGATGTATCCTTGAAGGATATTAGCAAAAAAGGGAAGTTAGTACACTCCAACAGAGGTTACAATAAAGATAAAAGTAACCCAGATGCCCTTAAGTACAAAATAATTCCAAATTACACCTATCAACTGATAACCAGATTAATATGAATAAAATACAACCTCTAAAATGCCTGTATGCAAATGATAAAAGTCTAAAAAATAAGATGGGAGAGACAGAATATCTAGCACTAAATGAAAGGTTAAATATGACTGGCATCTCAGAGACCTGGTGGAAGGAGGACAACCAATGGCACACTGTGATACCTGGGTAGAAATTATATCACAATGATAGGGTAGAACAAATTGGTGGAGGGGCTGCACTCTATGTTAGGGCACTAAGTCACTTAGGATTTTGCAGGAAGCAAAATACAATGTAGAATCTCTATGGATAGAAATTACATGTAAAAATGGGAAGGTGATGGCAGTGGGGGTGTACTACTGACCGCCTGGCCAGAATGAACAGATAGATGATGAAATGCTAAGAGAAATCAGGGGAGATAACAAAAGCTGCAACACAGTAGTAACGGGTGATTTCAATTACCCTGGTATCAAATGGGTCAGTGTCACTGCAGGACATGCTAGCGAGTAAAGTTTCTTTTTTTTTGTATTTGAAACTTTATTCATCACCTCTTATACATACATAGTAACATTCTTTTTCATTACAGAAGACCCCTCTGACCACCCCGTGGTCCATCAGATAACAGAGCCGGCTTCACCAACTTGCTTACAAACTTCCATTCAATATTCAACATTATACTCTATTCCTTATACTTTTCACAATATATATTATGCGCTTGGCTTATCTCTGAAACTATAAATACAATAGAACTTCAACTTAGAGTCTATACCTTGATGCTGTGTATTCTCTCCACTGCCTTGTCCCCTTACTTTTTCTTTTTTTTTTATAATATATTTTAAATACTCTGGTTATTAACATACTTGATACTCTTTCCTCCGATGCCCCCTCCCACCTCTCTGCTTCCCTATAGTTATAGTGTGGTGAAATCCCGAGAGACAAGCAATATTATTTTTCTGCTTATCCCTCCTGCTTGTCTAAGCTAATTTTCTTTTCCCCAGTGTTTGCATGACTTTGACATCATACTCTCGTGTACGGCTATTTGGCCTCTGTTTCTGTTCTTTTCTATTATTTTGTCCCCCCTCTACCTTGTTCCACTTTTCCATCAGATTTATGGGGCCCACCTGCGCTGGAAATCACTTAATTTCTGGTTCATTCAGGCAGTTAATTCCATTATCTGATACACATAGTCCAGCTGCTTCAAAACTTGGCTTCTATCAGACCCTTTATTATCTTTCCAGTTGCAAGCTATTTCCATCCTCACCCCAACTGCCAAGAATTGAAGCATATATCCTAAGTCATTCCCGCCTGTTCCCCATTCATTCAACAGCACTTGCTCTGGGCCTACTGCCCCTTTCCACCCTAACATCACCTGTCCCTCTACTTTCATCCATTGCCAAATTTCCTGAACTTTGGGACATGACCACCAAACATGTATGAATGTACCCATTTCCCCGCACCCTTCCCAACATAGGGGACTCTTTGTCTTATCAATCTCTGCTAACCTTTTCGGTGTCAAGTACATTCGTTATAACATCTTATAGCAGTGTTCTTGTATATATGCTGACCCCGTAGTCACCCGGGCCTCCTCATGTATATAATTCCATCTTTCTTCATCCAAATGCCCACCTATTTCTTTTTCCCATGCTATTTGATATGCCTCTTTATAGCTTCCAGGGCCAAGCCCTTTATATATTTGGGTTATCAAGCCTTGCATTTGGGTATCTTGGCTTAACAATTTCTCGAACGGGGTTCTGTCTTTATTCCCCATTGTTCCTCTAATGTTCTGGTGCAGGAAATGACTGATCTGATAATAGCCATACCAATCTCCCTTCTCCAAAGAGAAGTTTTCCTTGTTCGAAAGTGTATATGTTACCTGCCTTGTTATATAGTTGCCCCACATACTTCAATCCTACCCTTTCCCACCTACTAAAAACTAAAGATTGTCCTCCTTCTTTAAAACCTTAACAATTCTTTATTCCCTGCAAATATATGGCCATCTCATCCCCTACCATTCTACTTTTTTCTTGATGCCAAATTTTTAGTGTAAGGATCTTAAACAAATTCTGCCCTTCAGCCTTCTCTCCCCTGTCTTGCCTCCTACTCCCACCTATCCATAGATATGCTCATAGCCCTCCACCTCTTGTTCTATTTTCACCCATTGTCTATGTTCAGGGCCCTTCTGCCAGTCTAATATTGCCCGTAACTGTGCTGCTTTATAATATTGTACTATCTCCGGTACTCCAAGTCCTCCTTCCCTTCTCCCCCAATACATCATTCTCTTATTTATTCGTGGGAATCGTCTTCTCCAAATAATTGAGAAGATCCTTTGTTATAGCAATCTTATTTGATCCACCGGTATTTCTATTGGTAGAGACAGGAGCAGAAATAATAGCCTAGGAATTACAATCATTTTTATGATAGCAATACATCCCATCAAGGAAAATATCAGTTTATCCCATCTCAACAAGTCAGTCAGTATCTTAGTCACTTAACGGATCATAGTTTAGGCGTTTTAGATCATTCCATTCTTGACTGATTTGCACCCCCAGATATTTTATCTGCCTTTCTGCCCATTTGAATGGGTAGTCAGTTTTTAATTTACTTCCTATTTCCCCTCCTAGAAGAATCTTCAATATTTCTGTTTTCCCCATGTTCATTTTATATCCCGCCATGGCACTATACCTATGTATTTCTTTTAGTAGATTCAGGAGTGATACTGTAGGATTACTCAACATATATATAATATCGTCCGCAAACAGGGATATCTTGTACTCCTCTTCCCTACTCTTATCCCATTAATTAGCACTTGATTCCGGATCCTTTGAGCCAAAGGCTCAATCACTATGACAAATAATAATGGCGAGAGAGGGCATCCCTGCCTGGTACCCCTGCCCAGCGGGACCTACCTAGAATAAGTCCCATTTACTCTAATTCAGGCTGTCGGGTTCCGGTATAATACTTGGGTTCATTGTTGAAAACTGTTCCCTATCCCCATTGCCTGTAGCACGTCAAACGTAAAGTTTCACTTAACCCCATCGAATGCTTTTTCAGTGTCCACTGCCATCACTATCGATGCTGTCTGATCCTTCTGTGCTGCCCATACCACATTCAACAGCTTGCGAATATTATCACTCGCTTGCCTACAAGTACTTCGTCACCCTCAATCGCTCAATCCAACCACCTTTGTTCACGCCCATGTAGTCTTGCGAGATTAACTTTTGACAAGTATTCTTTTATCTCTGCCGCTATGCCCGTTTGCTCTGATTGGTACAGCTTCTCAAAATACTTGCAGAATATATTCTGAATATTAGCCGTCCCATACTCCCACTTCCCTTGCTCATTTTTCAACCTTGTTATCTGCTGCTGTACCTGTGTCTCCTTGAGCTGTCTGGCCAGATAGATATCTGCCTGTTCTATTGCCCCCTGCAAAATATGTCTGTTGAAGCTTTTTCAGTTGGAAAGCCTATTCTTCCATTTTTAAATTTCCCCAATTCTCTTCATGCCTACTCAATTTGTCCTAATATGCGGTTCCCCCCATTTACCTGATGCCCCTTCACCAGTCTCTTTATTTGGGCTCTTAAGTGCTCCTCTTCTTGCTCTGCCTCCTTTTCTTCTTTGTCACTAGAGCAATTAAATGCCCCCTTATCACCGCCTTCATCCCGTCCACACCACTTCTCAGGGTGTTTCTTCACTCCCTTCGTTAACAAAATATTTATTGACAATCGCCTTCAGGCACCTTACTTCCATTGGATCATCTAGTAATGTTTCATTTAAATGCCAAAAACATAGCCCTCTCTTCTCTCTACAAATATCTATAGTTGCCCAGAATGGAGCATGATCAGAGCAAGTCAACGTCCCAATTTCAGCCTCTCACCCTGTCTATCCAGGTATTCTCTACCCATATCATGGATCATATCAGGATCATTCAGAGAGTAAAGAAACACGACCATATCACCCCTGTCCTAAGAGAATTCCATATTCTCCCATTAGAGGCAAGAATAAAATAGAAAACACTGATTCTGATACACAAAGCTCTTCACCAGCAGCCACCATCTTATCTACAAACCCTGCTAACCCGGACGAACTCTGGAAAATCAACACGACAGACCGTGAACAACACATTCACTGTGCCACATGACAGAACAAAATTTAATCATCAGACATCTAACGTGCATTTGATCTTTACGCACCCTCACTTTGGAACTCTCTTCCAACCCAAGTCCGCAGCAACAATGACCTATCTACATTTCAAAAGCAGATAAAAATCCTTCTCTTCCGGGAACACCAAGGATCGACGCAGAACAGCACCCAGTGAGGTTCCCCAAGGCGGATTAAGACAGCAGAGAAAGCCAGAACTGTAAATAAATACAATCTATGAATAAGACTGAAGAGAGAGTCAGAAATGTACCCATGACTGATACATCTCATGAGAATGTAAATATATTATACTCCCCCTGGTGATGGTATACGCCTTTCCCCCTGTAAATACAAATAACCCTGTTCAATGTACTCTCCCTTGTTTATTGTAAACTGCTTTGACCCAGTGAAAAGCGCTATATAAGCATGGCTAAATAAATAAATTCTACTACGTATATGTTTGATGTGGGTGAGAATAGAATGTGTACGCCCGTTTATTTCCATGAAATGGCTTCCAAGTATCTGCCGCACCAAGACTTGCCATCATTTTTCCCAGCTTCCGTCGCGCTACTCGTTCTCCCCTCCACCCCCTCTTAGAAGTGTCTATTTGGGGATTTATCAGAACATTAAAATCCCCCCCTAATCAGTGTTCCCTTCTGATGTTCCTCAATCTGTGAAAGGAGTTTATCATAAACGCTCCCCTGTGTACTACTGGGTGCATAAATACTGCATACAGTGACCTTGTTCCCTTCCAAGGATCCTACCCATATGACATATCTGCCCTCCTGATCTCTTATTATTTCTTTCGGTTCAACCAACAGATCTTTTGCAAACATAATCTCCACTCCCTCTTTTTTGGGTTAAGATTGTTTGCTGCTAGCGTGATCTTATCATAAATACCCTGGCACAGGCCTCCCCCTTGGGATAGTTTTAAATGTATTTCTTGTATCAAAATCACATCAGCGCTCTCCTTTTTTAACAAGTGTTGAGGCCATTTACATGTTAATATTTTTAAATCACATCCCATTAGCTAATTGGTATCTTTCTTGCTTGTACAGTCCCCCCAGGATCCCACCTTGTCCCATAGGCTTTCTTTCCCCCTCTTCACTGCCCCTTATACCATCCTCTCATCCCCCCTTACCCCACCTTGCTTCTCTTTTCCATCTAGTGTGATTTCAGCCCGCCTTATCCACCTTTTTTTTCCCCTCGCGCTTCCTTAATAACATTTCTTTCCCTATCTGCTGTCCCCCATCTGCCCAATCAAGATACCACATATATCCTCCCTTTCTCTCCCCCTAATCTGATAACGGTTCATTCATACCCCACACATACTTTGCACTATAGAGTGCACTGCTTGTTTCTAATCTGTATTTGCAACCTTATTCCTTATTACAACAGCATTTATTACAACAGCAAATCAAAAAAAGCAAAAAAAAAATTTTTTTCTCAGTGTTACCACTTCTATCAGGGTGAAAGGTTAAGTCCAGTTCTTAAATTTCTTCTTTCTTTTTGTTCCACTCGTTGCCATATTGTCCTTTGGTCTTGCTTCTGCCTTAGTCCCTTCTGCTCCACCGCTAGGATCTGCTGAATTCCTGCCTCTCTCATGGCTTTTGCTGTCTCCTCCATTGTCCCTGCTCTGCGTGTAATACCATCCACCGTAAATGCTAGGCCTGTCGGGTGCAACCACTTATATCTGATATTTTCCTCCTGCAGTCTCGCTATAAAGGCACTCCAATTCCTTTGTTTTTGTAAGGTAGCAGCTGCTAGATCTGCGTATATGGCTATTTCATTTCCTTGCTATTCAAACCTTCCCCGGGGCTCTCATTTTGACCGCTATTCTTCCCTTTACCGTATAGTCATGTATATAGATAATGATGTCCCAAGGTTGTTCTTTTCTCCCTGGCCCAAGTGACCTGTACATTCTGTCCAGTGCTATTTCCTGCTCCAGTCTCTCCTCTCCAGCTAGGACTGCTGCACAGATCTCCTTCGCTGTTTTCATACATTCTCTGGCACACCTTTTATCCTTAAGTTGTTTCGGCGTGTTCTGTTTTCCAGATCCTCTAATTTTAATGCTTGGGCCTCCTTCACTGCCTCCGAATCCTGAACTGCTGTCTGCAAAGAGTCCACTTTCTTTTCTAGCTCCTCAATACAGCCCTCTGCTTCAGTAACTTGAGAGCCTGCTTCGTTTATGTCTGTACGGAGCTGTGAGAACATCTGCTCCACCTCTGTTTTAAATCCTGCTATTTCAGTTTTTAATTCTGTGAACCATGACCGCAGTTCTTCCTTCGATATAGGCAGTATAGCCCTCTTTGCTGCACTCCTCCTGCTTACTTTGACCAGACATCGTCATTTTCTTTCTCTTGGGCTTCAGAGTGACTGTTTGCAAATGCATAGTCTCTCAAATCTGCTGTTTTCTTGCATGTTGTGGCCATTCCTTTTCCTCAAAGCTCGCCGGCTCTTAATCTCATAACAGGGAACATTCACCCTACTGGGAAGCGTTAAATGCTTTATTTTCTTCCCTTTTTCGGCAGAACTACAGCCCTAGCCATCCATGCCTGGCGGGTGATGTCACCGGAACCTCGGGAGTTAAGTTTCTAGATGAAATAAATGACTTTTCCTTGGAATAGCTGGTTCATGAATTGACAAGAGGGGAAGCTATTCTAGACCTAGTCCTTAGTGGAATATAGGATCTGGTGCAAAAAATAAGGATGTTGGTGCCACTTGGCAATAGTGATCACAGCATGATCGCATTTGATTTAATAAATGGAAGCAGGATGGTAAGGAAATCCACAGTACAACCTTTTAACTTTCAGAAGGGAGACTATGAAAAACTGAGGAAAATAGTTAATAAATTAAAAGGCGCAGACGCAAAGGTTAAAGGTTTAAATCAAGCCATGGGCGCTGGAAGCACAGACCAGATGTATTCCACACTTTAAGAAAAGTAGAAAGAAGGCCAGCATTGTATAAAGGCAAGGTCAGAGAAGTTGTTGTAGCCAAAAAAGCATCTTTCAGGAAAAGGAAAAAGAAGCCAAATGGCAAAAATGGGAAACAACATAAGCAATGGCAAGTTTGATGCAAGGCACTGATAAGGCAGGAAAAGAGAGAATTTGAAAAAAAGCTTGCCATGGAAACAAAATCACATAATAAAAACTTTTTCAAGTACATTCATAGCAAAAAACGTGTGAGAGTAAGTTGGACCATTGGATGATAGAAGGGTATAAGGAGCGCTAAGGGAGGATAAGGGCATAGTGGAGAGACAATGGATTCTTTGCTTTGGTCTTTACTAAAGAAAATGTAGGGAAGTTACCCATGCCTGAAATGGTTCAGACAAAACGTAAGGCAGAAACACAAAAGTGCAAAAAGCCAGCAAGCTGGAACCATACACCTTTCCCCCAAGGATTTAAAGTTTATTCAAACTTCCAAGTGGAAGAATAAAGTCCACAGAAACAATTACCCAAGCAAGAAGTTGTGGAAATAACACCGTAGAAATGGTTGCCTAAGTCATGCATTTTGCACGCTGGGGCATTTTGTGGAAATTCAAACCCTTAGGTAAGAGGCGCATTTAAAACCTGCAAAACCACTCTAGGCAAACTGACCTTTGGAGGTTTTTGTCTTTTTTTGGTCCGAAATTTAAATCTGCTCCTTGGGTTCCAGTGTTGGGGGGAGGATTGCAACATCCATGCTCAGAACAATCCCCAGAAATGGCAGCGGCAGGAAGAGGTGATAGAGGGCAGTACGGAGCAAAGGAAAGTTGAGGCTGTGTTGGCATTTTCTTAGGATACTCTCTCTAACGGGCAGGACAGGAGCAGGGCAGAGAGTTGGCAATCCTGCTCACAGGATACAAATCCTCTCAAATTAAACACGGAATCCCAATTTCTCATTTGCACAACCTGCATTACCCACTGGCGCTTTCATCAAGGATTCAAAATTCTCACGTGCACAATGTTTATCTCCCCAAGATAATGGGGAAAGATGATTTTCTCTAGTATATAGCTAGCAAAGCGTTCCTCGTGCCCTTTGTTTTTCTGGGTTGTTTTAACCTTCATCTTCATAGTTTTATTTCCAAGCTCTTAAAAAGAAGTGACTTTTTGATGGGATCTGATTCCACAACAGACATGGGGACTCTCTTTCTCTCTTTCAATTGCACTGTGCATTAATAAGGCCCAGCAGTTACATGGTGAGCAATTGGTTTCCTGTGGGCTCCCCATTACTCACCTCATGTTGTGCTGATGGGGCCGTTGCAGCCCAGAAACATTAGAAGTGAAGTCAAGAGCTCTTAACCACTAGTAAAGAATCTAGAGATGGGCAGGAACTGGCAGAGTCCAACAGTTTTAACATTTCCATCCCCTATATTTCCTGCAAGCAGATTCAGACTGGAGAGTAATCATCCGCAGAACAGAGGCCTGAGGGATTTCAGTCTTGCTCTTAACACCCCACCCCTCCTAACTGCCTCAGCTACTTAATGTATAATCTTCAACAAGTCACCCCTAGAGTTCCAAGATTATATTATAAACACCTAATTCCTGGTATAGTGCTATGGAAATCGACTAGATCCTACATAAGTATCCATCTTGATAGCTAAAGTGTTTCTCTCGTTACTTTTTTCGGCTAGTTCAGGTGCTACCTCTACAAAAATTACTGTATCCTGTTTCTAGGACAAGGGAAGGGAGAGAGAACAGAGTCTGAGGTCTCTCTGCTCTTTGTATAGCTTCTGTGGTCTATAAGGCTCTAAAGAAGTTGTTTGTCTCACATTGGTAGTTAGGGCCTCGGAATAACAGGCCGGAAAGAAAAGAACGGGAATAATTTCTCTTCAGAACGGGTTGAAATAAAAGTAAAGCAGGATCAATCTTTAGCTGTCCCAGTTATTCCGCTCAATAAAAATCTATTTTAAAGACATTCCAAAACTGAATTATTTTACAGTCACCCAAATTCACTACTGAATCTAGAGAAGATCTATAAAGAAATTAGTAAAGACTGTACACTCCAAAATGCTGCTGAAGATTAATCCACAAAATATCCACAGTGTTGTTAAAGATGTACAGTTGCACAAGATGCAATTCAAGATCCTGGCACAAGCATACTTTTCTCCTTATCATGTTTAGCGAGCAGGCCTGGCTGAGTCTGGGAAATGTCCTTGGTGCAGGGTGGAACGGGCTCACCTGGGACATATGGTTTGGGGTTGTGCACAAACACGGACGTTCTGGGACTTAGTTCAACACTTCTATGAAGGCATCTTGGGGCAGACTGTTTTGGTTCTCGGGTTTGTGGTCCTAGACGATACCAATCTCCTTGGGATTTGTGGGGTCCGTGCTCGGCTCCTAGTCCACAAGGGGTGTTATCGCACTAAACAGTGCCTCCTTCAACATTGGCAGGACATTGAAGTCCTGAGTATTTGGGAATGGCGCAATGCTTTGCATCAGTTGGAGATATGGGAGGGTTTGGCCTCCAAAGATAATAGTCATAACAGGGCTGTCTTTCTTGCCTTTTGGGAGCCTTATCTTTCCTGACTTTCATCATGAGCTCGCAATGATGTTCTTACTCGGAGATGGGCTGAATGCTGCTCCAATGTTGGGCATACACTCATCGGTGGTCCACAGGTGTGGGTGGGTGGGTAAGAGGATGGACTAGGGGGTGGGGAGGGCTGGAGAAGTGAAGGACACTGGGTGGCGAAGAACCCCCACCCGGTGGGCCCATGTTTGTGTTTGTATTTGCATGGATGTGGGGAGTAATGTTTTGTGAGTTTGGTATAGACATTGGGTTTGATGCTGTGTTTGAATGGGGATGGGGAAGTGGGGATGCAAGGAGGGAATCAAACAAAAAAATGGGGAAAATATATCTGCTAACACTGTATTTTATCGTATTGAGTTTGGACAGTTCCCCCCCCCCCTTTGCCATATATATATATATATGGGGAGGGGGATTGGCAGCATGGAACTCTGTGGAATCTCCTCTGCAAGGGCATGAGCTATGTATGTTTGTTACATAAGAACATAAGATATGCCATACTGGGTCAGACCAAGGTCCATCAAGCCCAGTTTCCTGTTTCCAACAGTGGCCAATCTAGGTCATACGTACCTAGCAGTTTCCCCAAGAGACACAAGTTCCACAATGCTTGTATTGGGTCAAGCAGTGATATCCTGGGCACCTTTGTAGAAACTTGTTTTATTTGGGTCGAACTGTGCATACCTTGTTTGTTGCTTTTTGTTAACAAACAGATTGAACATAAACATTTTAACTGTCTTGGGAGCCACAGTACGTTCTTTGCAGCAGGGCCTGGAACAGCTTTATGTGGCCATATGGAACGTTTTCTCTTTGTTCAACCTTGACCAATGGATTATGATTTGGTTGGAGAGATTGTTCTGATTCAGCGAGATTTTCAGGGGGTGCAGAAGTAAAACAAGAACATCCGAACTCCAATAACGCAGCAAGGATAAAAAGAAGCTCTGCCCCTTGGTTCTCTCCTGAGCTGCGATCTTCTCTTACTCAACTACGCAGACTTGAGCGCTGATGGCGCCGATCGCATTCTACTGAAGATCAGACTGCCTACCGAATACACCTCTCAATGCACCGCGAAGCAATCACAACCAAAATGAAACAATATCACACCGACACCCTAAAGAGATCACTGAACAAACCACGTGATCTCTTCAACTTGGTCAAATCCGTCTCGAAGGAACCATCTCCCGAACAACACAGTGAGATTCACCCACAAAGATTCACTGACTACTTGCAATCCAAGATCGTGCAAACTGACAAGGTTTCAGCAGACCCGTATCAAGAACCAACCGGCCTAACCCCACTAAATAAATTTTCCACACCATCCACTAAATGTATTGAGGATACCATAGCATCTCTCAATACCTCCACTGCGCAGACTGACCCTTGCCCAGCTTTTTGGATTAAGGAGCTACGCGGTGTGTTCAGCCCTTTCATCGCGAATCTAATGAACCTCTCCTTCACAACAGGTTCCTTCCCCACAGCACTCAAGCAGACTTCCATTAGGCCACTATTGAAAAATCCCAAACTAGACCCTCAAAGGGTCGATTCTTATAGGCCAATAGCTAGTATTCCCCTCCTAGCTAAGATAATTGAGAAAGAGGTACAACGGCAAATTCAAGATCATATAGATTCTGTAGCTCCCCTGGATCACTGTCAACATGGGTTCAGAGAATATCATGGAGTCGAGACCCTACTCACTAGCCTATTCAATGATATCATCACAGGCATTGACAATATCCGACAAGGTTTTGTGCTCATCTTCTTAGACATCGCCGCGGCGTTCGACTCGGTGAGTCACGAAATTCTCCTCGGATGACTGAAAGAGAAGGGCGTCTGCAACATTGCGCTAAGATGGTGTAAATCTTATCTGGATGGAAGATGGCAATATGTGAAGTCCGGATTAGAAAAGTCAAAACGCTTCCATCAAAAGCAAGGTGTGCCTCAAGGTTCCTCGTTGTCTTCCCTACTATTCAATGTATACATGCAGCCCATCTGCAACATCATTAGATCATTCAACGTGAACTGTTTGATATATGCAGATGACATACTCTTATACATGCCGTTCTCTACAGCTCAAATGGACCTGACACCACTGGTAGACTGTTTCAATGCGGTCTCAAAGTGGCTCCAATCACAAAACCTCCGCAATCAACATAAGAAAACGGAGGTGATTTTCATCGCCAGAGATCCCAACTTTATTCCTCCATCCCATGTCAGTGTCAAGGAAGCTGACTTACAAACTAAAGAAACAATAAGATACCTTGGAGTCACTTTGGACCAACGTCTGGATATGAAACACCACATAAGCAACATAGTCAAAGCTGTATACTTCAAAATCCGCACGCTCAGGCATCTGCGCTCCCTGTTAGACCCAGACGATTTCCGGACCATATACCAAGCGCTAATCCTGCCACATTTCGACTTTGCAAATGCCATCTTACAAGGTCTCCCTCAATCCACACTGAGCCCATTACAGCTGGCCATGAATGCTGCAGCAAGGGTCCTCTACGGAGCCTCCAGAAGTGACCACGTGACTCCCATTCTCAAACAGCTTCACTGGCTCCCCATCCATGGGAGGATTATCTTTAAAACCCTACTCCTCTCATTCAAGGCAATCAAAGGTATTTCATCCTCCTCACTCACAGATCTTATTCACACGGTGCCCCCCAACAGATCCAGAAGAGCAACAGCTGTAAACCTGCTAATAACCCCAAAGGCATTGACAAAATGCAACATGACAACTGCAAACAGGGCGTTCAGTTTCTATGTCCCCAAATGCTGGAATGCTCTACCTTCCGACATTCGGGCCATTGCTGACCTATCTCAGTTCAGGAAGGCACTCAAATACCACCTTTTCCTCCAATACTACTCAATCAGCAACAGAACCTAGGTATCCCCACTTAAGAAATGACCCTTACATTCATTATGTTATGGTTACCCCAATCATGTTATTGTTACCCAATCTTGCTCCGTGTAAATATCTCATGTATATAGTTCTCCCCTGTTATCCAAGTTTGTACGCCTGTTCTATGTAAAACCAAACAGCTTGTTGTTATGGTCATTGTGTTATAATGTAAACTGCGCTGATACCGAATAGTGCAGTATATAAGAAATTGTAATAAATAAATAAAAATAAATAAATAAATAAGAGGAGGAAGGCCATGCATGATAGTTCAACAAATCATGTCAGTAGCATGAATGAACTTACCTCTGTCTCCATCCCTCCTGCCTCCCACCTCCCACTGTGCTTGATGCTGTTCCTAGTACATCAACTTGTCCATTTTTGTCTAGACCTTTTGGCCATTATGTTCAAGCATATATACCTTAACACACGACCCTGTGTGATAACTGTATCACCCGGGGCGGCTCAAGGAAATCTGCTGCCTGAGGCGAGGGATGAGATGGCGCCCCCCCTCCACTCCCCTCTATAGTGTGTGTGTGGGGGGGGCGCTTTCTCAAAACTCCAGTCAAGGACTGAACCAAACCAAAAAGTCTATTAGATAATATGGAGGAAACGTAAGATGCTTGCACACCAAGGAACTAAAAGAATGAGCAAGAACCACAGCACACTTTACAAAACTAAATTATAACTAATTTCTATTTTGTTATAAACTGCATTAGGGTTCTTGCTTTTTCTTTTTGAACATGTATTTTGTATCCACAGAACCCCCTCCCTCAACAGTGGGTGCAGAGCAGAACTAGGACATTCACCCACAGAACTCAATATCTTAAAAAAAAAATCTGAGTCTGGTCATCTCACTAACAACCGTTTTCCAGTACTGGGCATATTGGAAACTAATATAAAACCCTACAAAAGTCACCAAAAATCTACAAGGCTAAATCTACCATACCATTACCAGCATAAACTTCCAAAACTTATACAAGGTACCTACCCAGAAAAAAGCAGCACTATAAATACTGTAGCAGGCCCTAGAACATCTAACACCTATTTGAAAAGATGAACAAGGCAAATTACTACAGTCCAGATCCCTGCGTACAAATTTCATGTTAACAGAACACACTGCCTTGGTCACACACTCAGAACACAGTCTAACCAAGTACAGAATAAGTGATCACAACCTAAAAGTAAAAATAAAATTTTTAGGCAAAACAAACTGAAACCCCAAGAAACCCAACTCTGCATGCAGTGCAACACCAGTTGAGAGATGCAGTTCCCCATATAAAGATAACGCAAAGTCCAATCACTAAATTAAAAATAAAATTAACTTTTCTACCTTTGTTGTCTGACCATTTTATTCTCTGGTCATGCTGGTTCTGATCTGAGGCTTCTGCTTTCCTATCTTCTCTTAGCATTCTATCTGCTATTTCTTGTCTCTTTTGTTTTCTTCTCTTCCTTCCATCAGTCTATTTCCAGTCCCAGTGCCCCCTCCCTGCCAGCCTCCTCCCCATTACCCAGCCACCTACCAGTCCCATCCGCAGTTGCCAGCTCCCTTCATCCCACTCCTCCCTCCCCTAGTGTCATCACCTTTCCAATACCGCTACAGTACCATCCTCAGGTATTAGCTCTCTCCCAGCCCCCACCTTCCCCCCATGTCATCTCCCTTCCAGCCCTATTTCCCTCTGTCAGCTCTCTTCTAACCCTCTGTCAGTTCCCTTCCAGCCATCTCTTTCCCCTGTATCATCTCCCTCCCAGCCATCTTTCCCTCTCTATCAGCTCTCTTTCAGCCCTCTCTTTCCCCTTCCTTTCCAGTTTCCAGCCTTCTATTGCGCCCCCCCCCTCAGCTCCTTTCCAGCCCTCTCTTCTCCCCATCAGCTCCTTTCCAGCCCTCTCTTTCCCCATCAGCTCCTTTCCAGCCCTCTCTCTCCCCATCAGCTCCTTTCCAGCCCTCTCTCTCCCCCTGTCAGCTCCTTTCCAGCCCTCTCTCACCCCCGTCAGCTCCTTTCCAGCCCTCTCTCACCCCCCCTCCTTTCCAGCCCTCTTGCCCCCTCTGTCAGCTGCTTTCCAGTTTCCAGTCAGCCCCTTTCCAGCCCTATTTTGCCCCCGTCAGCTCCTTTCCAGTTTCCGCCCTCTCTTTGCCCCTGTGCAGTTCCAGTCCTCTATCCCCCATTCCTCTTTCCCCCTGTGCAGTTGCATTCCTCTTTCCCCCATGCAGCTCCACTCCGTTTCCCCTTCCTGCAGCCCGCAAAACTCTGTTCTCCTCTCCTTCCTGTCACCTCCGAAGCTCCGTTCCACTCCCCCTCCTGCAGCCCCCGAAGCTCCGTTCCTTTCTCCTTCCTGCCGCCTCCTTTCCGACCCCTCCTGCAGCCCCCGAAGCTCCGTTCCTCTCTCCTTCCTGCTGCCTCCATTCCACTCCCCCTCTTGCAGCCCGTATCAGCTCTGTTATGCTCCTTCCCCTTCCCAAGCAGCTGCCATCGCGGTAATTTAAATGAAAAAGAAAGCGATGTGGACCCTTCCCTTCCGGCCCTTTGGAACCCCTGAAACTGCGTCCCGTGCTCTAGTGTCACTTTTGTTTGAGCGCGGGATGCAGTTTCAGGGGTTACAAAGGGCTGGAAGGGTCTGCATCGCTTTCTCTTTCATTTAAATTACCGCTATGGCTATGGCAGCTGCTTGGGGAGGAGAAAGAGCATAATGGAACTGATACGGGCTGCAGGAAGGGGAGGAGAACAGAGCTTCATGGGCGGCAGGAGGGGGGAGCGGAACGGAGCTTTTTTTTGTTTGTTTAAAACTGAAGGCGGAGTGAGGCGGCTCTTTTGGGGGCATTTTTGCCACCCCCAAAAGTTTGCTGCCTGAGGCCACTGCCTCACTCCGCCTCATTATAGAGCTGCCCCTGTTTATCACACATAGTATAAAGTGATAATTAACAGGTAACCGCCAGAATGTTGAACATTAACAGACAAACCGCAAATCTTGGGCAATAGTGGGTAACTACTGCCTTCTGGTGGAGTCCCTGTAATCTCCACCACCACCATAGTAATCCTTGGTTGCTCAAAATCCAGATTTCTGTATTAGATGGATCAGCAACAGACGACAAAGAGTTAAAACGCTTCCTGAACGAAAACACCACAGAACTCGGCACTCATGTTCCCTTCTGTGTAATTCATTCAGGAATGAAAGCAGATGAATCAGCAAGCACTAACAGTGGTAGGTTGGTTACATTTAGAAAGCACCAGGGAAACAGAAATAGTCCCTCAAGAGCAAAATAACGTTCTCAGGGTTGCAAACAGCCCGCAGCTGGCCAGGAATATAAATGGATTACACTTCTGGTCTGATCTGCTTGGTTTACAGCAACGCACAATAAACTGTTGCACTACAACCAAGATAACTCAGCTGGGCCATAATCAGTTTTTCAATACAATGCTCCCATTTGCTTAGCATTATACTGCCGACTTTTTTAGTATAGCTTTTCAACTTAAATCTAAATGTCTTGGCACTTTATACAGTAGGTTCTTTTCTTCAGCTGTAAGCTACAAAAGCAGCTAAAAGTTTTGAATATGCCCCCTCCCCCTTTGAGCCTAGTTTCTAGATGGGAATCGGCCTTACAAATCATCATGTCTGACCGCCTTCCCTAATCCAATTTCATTCAAATCTGTGCCATACATAGTACAGCAACCACTGTGCCCCACTCACCCATTAATTCATTCTCTTGGGTCAATGTTGAAAGCCAGCCGTGATTATTTTTAAACCCCGGCCATGGCATTTCAACAAATACACATGCAATTATTCTGCACAGCTAAACAGACCAGCGTCAGCACAGAGTGCTGCCTGCTAGCCATACATTGGCAATATTCAGCCGCCATTCTTATAGATAAATGGTTTAATTTAGGCCTGCAAAAAAGCCAATCTTTTTGTAGGCCTTAAAGGAACTATAAACCACATAAAGACAGCAGATGACTAGCACCGTTAGTTGTATACCTGGTTGTTCTGCCCTTGCACCATCCTGTAACTATCCAGATAGTGCAGAGATGGCTAGAGGGATTTTCACCAGCACTATCCAGACTTATATGTTTAACAGCTGCCTCTAAATGTTTAAGTCCTTTTAAATATCAGGTTTTCTGCTCCTTTTCTATAAGTTAGTTTCTTTTTTCAGTATCTCTTTAAAAGTCCTAACAGCAAAGGTCCATGGCATACAACATTTATGTATTTAATAATTAAAGCTTTTATCTACTATTGCAGTGATTTCCATCATTCAAAATTGTTTAGAAGCCAAAGAAAACTAGAATCAGCTGCTAAGTACAGATAGAATTATAATACCATCCAATTACAGAACTATCATAATATCTCAAAATATTCTTCTGGGGGAAACAAAAAGATCTTTACCCCTTTTCTGAAGGTCAATAAATTAGTTTCCAACCACAAATAGAGGCGGTTTGCTTTAACGTTCAGGCCCCAGTGCACTAAAGGCCCGAGCCCTCCAACATGAGAGACGATTGCTCGTCACATCTGGAACTACTAGAAATATTTTTAATGGAGCTAAGGAATATTATTCTGCCACTACTCAAAGTCTATACAATTATTTTTACAGAATTGCACAGCACATGCTCTTTCAAAGTACTAAGCAACAGAGTGCTTCAAGAACGCCTGATAAAGCCCCTAGACCTCAAGCTGCAGGGGGCCTTCATCTTTCTGAAAGTCCCGGGCACTGTAGCTGATCTCCCACCTAGCACAGCAGAGGCTTTTAGAGACCTGCACAGGAAAAACTGCCCCGAGAAGAAAATAAATTCCGTCGCAACCCCCGCCGTACTCTTCTTCTTCCTTTCTTCTATTATCACTTTGCGAAAAACTGGCAAAGCGGACAGCAGAGCAATTTCCTTTTGTAATTATTTATTATGTGCCTGAAGGGATTTCTCTTTGACAGAGTGATTCTGGCCCTGCACGCTCACAGATTTCTGGTGGATCTTCAGCTGCCTCTTGCTACTGCCAAATGTCTAGCATGCCAAAACACAAATCTTGTAATATTGGAGACGGATCTTCCAATACTTTTGTGATGCTGTGCTACAATAAGCTCTTGTTTTTTACTTTTTTTTTTTACAAAAACATGAGAACAGAAGATTTGCCAAACTGGATCTGATTAAAGGTTCATCAAGCCCGTTTCCAAAATGGCCAATCCAGGTCACAACTACCTGGAAGGATCACAAATGGTAGACGGTTTCCATGCAGCTTATCCTGGGGATGTGCAGTGTACATGCTCATACTGTATGTAAATCTACAAGTGTGGAGTTAAGAGACGAGTGAGTGAGAGGCAAAATATGCTACAGAATGCAACCGGATCTTGCATTTAGCACATAGGATAAAGGTGATCCTATTGTAAGGGCCACCATTAATGTCCAATTTTGCAGGGCAAAAAGGATGGTCTATCACAGGGGTGTCAAACTCAAATACACAGTGGGCCAAAATGTAAAACTTGAACAAAGTCGCGGGCCAGCATTGAACAAATGAACCTTTTAATATGGACCCAAACAAGATTTGCTTTAACATTGAATATGAAGCAACACTTATTACTATACAATTTATAACTTAATAGTTCAGATATGCAAAAACCAATTTCAAATAAAAAAAACATCAATGACATTCATTTATTAAATAAGATTTAAATAATAATAAATAATAATTTTTAAAATAAAATAACAATAATAAAATTAATCAACCATTCAAGCCCATGTCTTGGAGTAGCAAGAAAAAGTGCATAAAGAAACGTTAATTATTGCTCAGTTTGCTGCACACTGATCTAATCTGATGTGCCCAAGCCAGATACCTGGCATCTCTTCTTGGATGATAGTTCATCAATGTCTGGGCTCAGGCTTTGAGCTGAGGAAATCCTCAGTATCGAGCGAAGGTGTTCATCAGTCAGACGTCTCCTGTGAGATATTTTGGTCATCTTCATCGAGGAGAAAAGTTGCTCACATAGATAAGTGCTGCCGAACATGGAGAGCATCTGAGCAGCTTGGGTGCGGAGCTGAGGCATTGTGTCAGGGATGAACTGTGGAAACTGGGCGGCGCCCACAGCATCATACTTTGACTTCAGCGTGTCATTACACTGGAGTTCAATAGCTCCATTTTGGAGGTTGGTTGGTGCTTTTTCCACATTAACTGCAAAGGGATTACTGAGCAGTTCAAACCTACATTTCTGGACATCAAAGTCGGCAAATCGCCGGCTAAACTCAGCGCCGAGTACACTGAGTTTTTCAGCAAACTGTGCGCATGTGAACAAGTTGGTAAAGAACTGCGTTTTCATGGTTTGGCAGCAGGTAAAATGGCCAAGCTGACCTTGCAGCATCTGATTCTACCACAGGCACAGTTAAGTTTTAAAAGCCCTCACTGCAGCGTACATGTCTGTGATGATGCGCCCCCGCCCCTGAAGCTGCAGGTTCAGCGCATCGAGATGGCTCGAGATGTCACACAGAAAGGCCAGCTCACACAGAAACTTTTTCTCCCGAAGCTCTGCTGTGTCCTTCCCTTTGCTTTCCCAGAAACTGACATATTTCCTCATGCAGCTCAAACATCTATTCAGTACTTTTCCTCGGCTTAACCATCTCACCTCTGTGTGATACGGCACGTCTGCGTATTCCGAACCACACTCCTCCAGAAAAGACTTAAACTGGCGGTGATTCAGACCTTTGGCTCTTATAAAGTTAACTACTTGTGTTACTGTGGTCATAACATGTTCCATCTTTAGGGCTTTGCCACACAATGATTCCTGATGTATGATGCAGTGATAAACAGTTAGTTCACCTGCACAGTTCTCTTCCTGCATCTTCTCCCGGACCCTGCCCACCAGTCACTTGTTTTACCCGCACATCGCTGGCACACCATCTGTCGTTAATCCCACAGTTTTATCCCACGGCAGCTTTATTTCAGTTACGCATTTGGAAACCTCCTCAAAAATTTCCTTTCCTGTGGTTGTGCCATGCATTGATTTGAATCCCAATAGCTCCTCCGTAACACACATATTTGAGTCCACTCCACGGGTGAAGACTGACAGCTGAGCAGTATCAGATGCGTCGCTGCTCTCATCCACAGCAAGGAGAATGCAACGAAATCTTTTCCCTTTTCCAAAAGCTGGTCATACAGATTGGTGGCAAGATCACATGTGCGATCAGCTACTGTGTTCTGCTCAGGCTCACGTTGAAAAGGCTTGCTTTTTCTCTGGGCACACGATGTCACAAACTTTCAACATGCACTTTTTCACAAACTCTCCCTCATTAAAGGGCCGGGCTGATTTTGCGATCTCTGCTGCCACAATATAACTAGCCTTTACATCAGCCTCACTTTGTGATGTGGCTTTTTTGAAGTTATTCTGTTGTGAAAAAAAAATTCTTTTCATCTCATCAAATTTCTGGCTCCTTTGAGTCATGTCCAGGTCCTTGTACTTGTCATGGTGTTTTGTTTCATAGTGTCGTCGAATGTCTACTCCTTAGTTATAGCCACGTGGACTCCACAAATCAGACAAACAGGTCTGTCTTTTACATATGTAAACAAATATTCTGTCTCCCACCTGTCCAGAAAGTTCCTGTTGTCTGCCTTTCTTTTTGCCATTTTTGGGAAGGGGTTCCACAGTGACAGTTGTAGCTTGAGATCGCTATGACTTTCTGTCACACAGGAGAGGCGTTTCTGGACCTGTCCTGATTGACGCGCCAAAACAACAGCAAGGCATTGTGGGATTTGTAGTATTAGCAATGAATGAATGTGCTGTATAATACCGGCGGGCTAGCTCTAGTAGTCATTTGGTATAGCCTCGCGGGCCAAATATAATTACACTACGGGCCAAATTTGGCCCGCGGGCCAGAGTTTGACACCTATGGTCTATCAGGAAGCAGGAGATCCTGCTAGTAGGAGAAGATGGGAGAGTTAAACACTACTCAGTCAGGCAGATTCTTCTTGGAGGAGGTCTAGTCAGAAATCTGACCCAAGATGGTACAGAGCCTGAAGTGTACCAGGAAGCTGAAGGAGACATTTTCAGTGACGGCTTTACTAGGCTATATGCACTGGTAGCTGTTATGTCGCTATTATTTTCTATATGTTGTCTCATTTTGTGCTTTGTTGCAGGTGCACAGTAGACACAGCAGATGGCAGCACTGAGATAACGGTCTGCAATATGTTCTAAGGCAGGGGTTCTCAACCCAGTCCTTGGAAATAGTAATTAGATCTTACCTGCTAATTGCTGTTCCTGAAGGAACGACAGTCCAGTCCCTTCACTTCTGGGTTGCGCAACCCTTCCAGCAGCTTGGAGGCTGAGCCCACCTTTTTGGGGGATGGAGCGGTATAAATACCACTGGGACCACCCACCCACTCCAGTATTCGATTGAAAAAGCAGAACTAACCAACTTCTACTGGAAACTTATCCCTAAAACACTCAAACCTATGTAACAGGTGTATATATTGAAATTATTATGACCTTTTTTTTTTTTTTTTCCAAGGAAAACAAAGGAAAACCAAGGAGAGGAGGCCTGGGAAGCTTGAGGAGATGTCTGCTTCTAACCGAGTCGGCTTCCTCCCGGACTTCTTCCTGCCGTACTGAGCTACGGCCCCAACAATGCCTGGCCCTGAACCCGATGTCTGAAACGGTTGCCGGAACGGGTGGGATCAGGGACTGGACTGTCGTTCCTTCAGGAACAGCAATTAGCAGGTAAGATCTAATTACTATTTCCTTATCGTCACTCCAGTCCAGTCCCTTCACTTCTGGGAAGTACCAGAGCAGTTCACCCCTGGGAGGGTTCCGGCATACCGGACTGAAGAACCGCTAGCCCGAACCGGGCATCCGCTGCACTCTGCACGTCCAACCTATAGTGCTTGGAGAAGGTATGCAGCGATGACCAAGTCGCTGCCCTACAGATGTCCAGCGGAGGCACCAGGGAAAACTCCGCCCAAGAGGCCGCCTGAGCCCTAGTGGAGTGGGCCCGCAGTCCCACCGGAACCTGCTTCCCCTTCAGGATGTAAGCGGAGGCAATCGCCTCTCTGATCCACCTGGAGATGGAGGCCTTGGCCGCCGCCTCCCCCTTGTGCGGCCCTCCAAACTGGATGAATAGTCGGTTGGACTTTCGGAATGGCGCTGTACGAGAGAGGTAACGTTTCAAGATTCTCTGGACGTCTAGTAGACACAGCCTGTCGTCTGTACCTACCTGCCCCTTAGACGCTAAGACTGGTAGGGTAACTGTCTGGTTTACATGAAAAGGAGAGATAACCTTGGGTAAAAAGGACGGTACTGTACGCAGAACCACCTTGTCCTTGAGAAAGGCCAGGAAGGGGGGCTGGGACGAGAGCGCCTGCAATTCTGAGACCCTTCTGGCCGAGCAAATGGCGACCAGGAAGACTGTCTTTAGAGTTAAATCCTTCAAGGAGGCTCTCTTCACTGGCTCGAAGGGTTCCCCGGCCAAGGCACTTAGCACTAAGTTGAGATCCCAAGGGGGGATAACCGACCTCCGTTGCGGACGTAGCCGACTAACCGCTCGTAGGAACCTGGCCACGTCGGGGTGCGCCCCTAAGGGCCTGCCCCGGACCTTTCCTCTATAGCAGGAGATAGCTGCCAACTGAACCCGCAAGGAGCTATGCGCCAGACCCTTTTCGAAACCTGCTTGCAAGAAGTCCAGAATCTCCGGAACCGAGGCCGAAAGTGGTTTTCGACGATGCTCCGCGCACCAAGCTTCGAAGATGCGCCAAACTCTTACATAAGAAAGGCAGGTCGAGCGCTTTTTGGCCTTCAGAAGAGTCGAGATTACCGCTCCTGAGTAGCCTCGTTTTAGCAGCCGCGCCCTCTCAATAGCCAGGCCGTAAGCGAGAACCGATCCACCTGAGGCATCCTGACCGGACCCTGCCTCAGCAGGTCCCTTTTGAGAGGGAGCCGCCAAGGACGGTCGGCGAGCAGTCTGACCAGATCGGCATACCATGGGCGATGAGGCCAATCCGGGGCTATGAGAATTACCAAGCCCTGGTGAGTCTCTACCCGTTGGAGAACTTTCCCGATCATAGCCCAAGGGGGGAATACATAGAGAAGACCTTCCGAAGGCCACTTTTGAGACAGGGCATCTAACCCTTCGGACATCCTTTCCTTCCTTCGGCTGAAGAACCTGTCCACCTTGGCTGTAGAGAACCGTGCCATGAGGTCCATGACTGGGCAGCCCCAAAGGGCTACTATCTGGTTGAAGGTCTCCTGTTCTAGCTCCCATTCCCCGTGGTCTATCTTGCACCTGCTGAGGAAGTCGGCCGTGACGTTGTCCTCTCCCGCCACGTGCTGCGCTGACAGAGCTAGTAGGCGGGACTCCGCCCACTGGAAAAGAGAGTCCGCCTCCTTCTCTAAGGCGCGACTGCTGGTGCCTCCCTGGTGATTGATGTAGGCCACCGCGGTGACATTGTCGGAGAGAACTCGGATAGCCTTTCCTTGCACTAATATCCTGAATGCCTTGAGAGCCAGAGTGACAGCCCGCAATTCCAGTCTGTTGATGGGCCACTGCGATTCCAACTGTGACCAGAGACCCTGGACGAACTGGTCCTCGCAGTGTGCTCCCCAGCCTGTCAGACTGGCATCCGTCGTCAACAACACCCACTGATGGGGATCGAGGGGCATTCCGCGGTCCAGGTTCTTCGGGCACCTCCACCATTGGAGGGACTGTTTGGTCCGAGGAGCGCAAGGTAATTGCATCGAGAGGGGCTGATGTTGGGGAGACCAACGACGCAATAGCGCCCTCTGCAACGGTCGCATGTGGGCCCTGGCCCATGGCACCACCTCTATTGATGCTGCCATAGTTCCCAGAACTTGGAGATAATGCCAGGCTGAAGGACTTCGTCTGGCCAGAAACTGAGTGATTAGAACTCTTAGATCCCTTGATCTTGACCGTGACAGGAACACCCTGCCCCTGAGGGTGTCGAATCTTGCTCCGAGGTACTCGAGATCCTGAGAGGGAGTCAACCTGCTCTTTGTCCGGTTGATGACCCACCCCAACTCCTCTAGGACCTGAATCACTCTGGCCGTTGCCGCGTGGCTTTCCGGAGCCGACTTTGCGCGTATTAGCCAGTCGTCCAAGTAGGGGTGTACTAAGATGCCCTCCTTTCTTAGGAAGGCCGCCACTACGACCATTACCTTGGTGAACGTCCTGGGGGCCATGGCTAGGCCAAAGGGTAGGGCCTGGAACTGAAAGTGGCCTCTTGGTACCGCGAATCTCAGGAATTGTTGATGGGACTTCCTGACCGGGATGTGCAAGTAGGCTTCCGTCAAGTCGAGGGAAGTGAGGAATTCGCCTCCTCTCACAGCCGCTATGACTGAACGTAGGGTCTCCATCCGAAAGTGAGGAACCCTGAGGCAGCGGTTGACTTGTTTTAGATCTAGGATTGGCCGAAAGGAATCCTCCCTTTTCGGGACCACAAAGTAAATCGAGTATCGACCGAATCCGCATTGGTCTGGGGGAACTGGAATTACCGCCCCTAATGCTATTAGACGGGCGAGGGTAGACTCGACCGCTGCCCTTTTTGCTGGAGCTCCACAGGGCGACTGAACGAAGGCTGGTGGGATTTGCTTTGCGAATTCTAGCGCGTAGCCTTCTCTGATCACCTCTAGAACCCATTGATCGGACGTGACCCGGGTCCAGGCGGGGAGAAACAGCCTCAGGCGGCCCGCCTACCGGGCGTTCTTCCCCCTGGACCCCCGACACCTCATTGTTGTTTCCTAGGGCCCGAGAAGGAGGAGGAAGAGGAGGAGGAGGAAGCTCCAAATCCCCTACCTGCCCCTCGAAAACTTCTGAAACCTTGACCCTTAGAGGGAAACCGGCCCCTGGAGAAGGGGTTTGATCTGGCTGAACGAAATCTCCGCGTCTCCCTAGGCTGAGAGCGCACAGGGGCTTGGGAGCGGCCTAGCCTCGGTCTATCTTCCGGGAGCCTACCTCCCTTGGACTCGCCCAGATCCTTGACCAGCTTCTCCAGATCCTCCCCAAATAAGAGTTTCCCTTTAAAAGGGAGCCGACTTAGTCGAGCCTTCGAGGAGGCATCAGCTGCCCAATTACGTAGCCACAGATAACGCCTGGCCGCCACCACCGAGGCCATGTTTTTGGCTAGGCTTCTGATGAGGTCATACTGACTATCCGCCAAGTAGGCTGCGCCGGATTCCACTTTGGCTGAGTTTGCCTGGATCTCGGCCGAAGAGTCTTCTGACTGAAGCTGCTGAGCCCATCTTAGGCAGGCTCGAGCTACCCAGGCTCCTGACACGGAGGCCTGTAATGCCAGGGCGCTTACATCAAAGGCTTGTTTCAGGAGAGTATCCAGCTTCCTGTCCTGTGCGTCCTTTAAGGCCGAACTGCCCTCAACTGGGATAGTCGTCTTCTTAGTGACTGCAGATACCGCTGCATCCACCCTGGGTGATTTTAGTAGTTCCTTATCTGACTCTGGGAGAGGGTATAGGCGAGACATGGTTCGGACCCCTCTTAGGCTGGATTCCGGTTGGTCCCATTCTTCCTGGATCATCTGGCGTACTACTCTGTGGACCGGAAAAACCTTCTGGGATTTCCTAATGGCCTGTATTAAGGGGTCCTCCAATGCCTCCTCCTGCGATGGTACATCTGAGGCCACATTGAGTACTTTTAAGGATTCATTAATTAGCGCCGGGAGCTCCTCTCTCCTAAAGACCCTAACTATCCGAGATTGATCTTCTTCCGGGATCTCTCCTTCTTCCAGCTCCTCCTCCTCCTCGTCCAAATCCATCGCCGAACCCTCCTCCTCCGGAGTCCCCTGGGAAAAGGACGGTAGGAGATCCTCCCCGTCCAGCCGCTGACGCTTAGAAGGGATGCTGGATTCAGGATTGATCGCCCCTAGGCGTCTGGATGAACTCTCCTCCCCTGGTGTGGTAACCCCATCTGCCCCCAGGCCCTGCTTGCGCAGGCAGTAGGCCTTATGGAGTAAAAGGATGAAGTCAGGGGAGAAGAATTCTCCGTCCCCTCCTGCACTCGAGGGAGGGGGTGGAGGAAGCAGAGGAGGCGTGGGAAGCTCCGAGGGGGTAGAGACCGAACCCTGGGACCCCCCTTCCCCTACTAGAGGGTCAGATGATCCCTGGGAAGGCTGCAATATCTCCTGTTCCACTGATGTAGCCACTGCGGTGCAGCTCCTGCAGATCCCTGTCTCTGCGGAGGTGCCCCTGCGTGTCCCACATGAAGGACAGCGTGGCTTGGAAGCCATGGTGAAAGGTTGGGGCTTAACTTTGTAGGCCCTTGTCCCCCAAAGCCCAATTTCCCTTAGGACACAATTCCTACCAATACCCCTAAGAGAGCTAAAGGGGGGGATCCCTTAAACAAAGACCAATTGGGCTGCCAAAAAGATAAATGCAATTAAAATAAATGCTAAATAAAAATAGAACAGAAATCGAGGCTGAAACAAACGAAATTAATAAACTAATTCCCAAAATTAACTCGAAATTAAATGAAATTAGTGGCTAGCACTACTTTGTCCCCTAAGGGAAGTACTTGCAGTTTGCAGCTTGCCGATCCTGGGCCCGATGCTGCGAATCCCACCCGAGGGCTCTACACGTGGTAGGCCTCACCACGTGGAGCCTGCTCGGGGAAAAAGAGACTCCGGCGTCTGCCAACACTCCCCCGCTGAGCCCGATGCTGAGCCCTTGCAGAATCACGAGTGCGATCGCCGTCTGATCGCACCGTGAGAAGACCGGGGTACCGCGTGGATCCTCTCCGCGGTCAGCCTGGCCAGGCCGGAATGGAAGGCTTCCCCCCGGTTGCCGTTGCAGCCTCTAGCGCTCAGCCACCTTCAGGGCTTCGGCGCGAGGCTGTTTCTCCCCTCAACGTAAGAGCCCGAAGTGTAGGAAGCCGGGTAGAGCAGAGCACCTCCTCGCTGCTACAACCCGGGGCTTTGCTCTGCGAGCCGCGTCGGGCGCCGGAGGGGGGGGGGGAGGGAGAAACAATTCTTAAAGGAGCAGAGCCCCTAAAATTAATGAAAGTAAAAATTAAACACAAATTAAGCTAAAATTAAGCTAAAAATTAAGGAAACTAATCAAATTAAAGTAGGACTCCAGTAAGCCCCAGGCTTACGGAACCCTCCAGCTGCTTGGAGGCTGAGAATACTGGAGTGGGTGGGTGGTCCCAGTGGTATTTATACCGCTCCATCCCCCAAAAAGGTGGGCTCAGCCTCCAAGCTGCTGGAAGGGTTGCGCAACCCAGAAGTGAAGGGACTGGACTGGAGTGACGATAAGGAACATACCTAGCCAATCAGATTTTCAGGATAACCCCAATGAATATGCATGAGATAGATTTGCATACACTGGAGGCAGTGCATGCAAATATCTTTCATGAATATTTATGATGGTTATTCTAAAAACCCGACTGGCTGGGTGTGTCCCAAGGACTGGGTTGAGAACCCCTGCTGTAAGGGGTATGTTTAGCCAGGCTAACCTTTAAGGTGTGCCATTTGAACTAGGTCCCATTAAGTACCATGAGACCTATTTATAAACAGTCCACATTAACCATTAGCCTGGTTTAGTAAACATACCCCTAAGAATAAAAAAGACTTTAATGGCATGAATGGATGATAGTATAGCAGGTATTATTTTGCCTGTATTATTGCAGTCCTAAGTAATTCTTCATTTAGATTTTTGCTGCTGTTTACCTGGTTATATAAAAAAAGAAAAGAAAAAAGGCTGTCTAGAAAATATCATAAAATGTTCAAAAAATGTAATAAGCACAAAATCTGGAAAAAAGTGTTCTGAACCATTTTTTTATTCTTAATTGCTTTATCTACTATAATGTACCTAATGCCTTCTATGCAATATATAAATTTTGATATTGAGGCACCTAAACTTTTCTGTATAGGAATTAAGGAAGTAGGAGGAGTCTGATGTTGATGTGGGTTACCTATATGGGGCCCCTTTAATGAAAATTACACATAGATGGGCTGCCATCCCTTACTGGGTGTCCAGTTACCGAGGAGGAAATGTATACGGTGTAGTTTGGCAACTCTAGTAGGTGTTCCACTACCAAAATAAGAGATGTATATGAATATCCAATTAATATGTTTACCTACTAAGACACATTACTGGACTGTGGCATCTCCCATCCATAGTAACAAAGTATATAACGGCAGATAAAGACCAGTATGGTCCATCTAGTCTGCCCAGCAAGGCGGCAAGAGAAGGTGCATCTGCTGCTCCGTGCAGGTCACCCCTCCCCATGCCTTTGTTTAGGGGTGTAGCCACCACTCCATGTAGGTCACCCCTATTTGTTCAGATATAAGAGATAGTTTGTAACTGTTCCAGTTTTGAGCTCCTTGTAAAACTGTTCCATGTAAAAAATAATACCAGTGCCAGAAGCTACCAAAGTGCAGTATTGGGGGGGGGGGGATGGGGAGGGAGGAGGGGGGAATCCATCTACAGCAGCTACCAGCTCAAAGGTTCAATTCAAAGAATATAGTGCGGGAGGAAGGTTCCCCTTCAGGGTTAACCAGGGAGAGAGGAGAAAAAAAAGAAGTGTAACAGCCGATAATATAGTTTGAGCTAGGAGGAAGGAGTGTAAATTCTTGTAATATTAGTTTTGTCTCTGAATTTTTATGTTTGTCAGATACCCTAAATTTTTTATCAATAAACCCATTGGTTCAGAACACAAATTCTGGTCTGGACACTGCAGCTGAGAGAAACGGAAGTGGCGTGAGTAGAGTGAAAGTGCCAAAGGCCCTCTAGATAGTGGGGGGGGGGGGGGGGGGGGGGGGGGGGGGGGGGGGGGGGGGGGGGTGGGGGGGAGGGTGATTTTATAACGAATCCGCAGAAACATCTGCAGTCCTTACACACACAAATCCTGATTTTCTTGGCTTGGGCATTTACACATACACCTCCACATGTGCTCTGATCAGGTACCTCTGCGTCAATCCAGTGTTGGGCTATGCAAGGGGGTGCACTGTGGCCTCGAGAGACATGCTGACGCACTTGCCTCCTTGTGCCGATCTAGGGCAGGCATAGTTGACATGCCTTGTGGACGGCATATATGTATGCACCTATTTATAAAATAGGCAGACTCTGTGCATGCGGGATGCGTACTGACAATGTGGGGAGTTACGTAATTGCCCTCTGAAAGGACAGCATTGCTCTTAGACGTTGTAGGCCCGGTTTGCCAAACAGCGTGCATAGCCTCTGTAAGGGACACACACACACACAGAGGGTGACATGTGGTCACCTGTGGCTCATCTCTGAGCAGCAAAGCCAGGATCGAGGGTGGACGTGAGCTGCGGGGAAAGTTAGTGCTACACATAGTGAGACCTTGCAGCCTGGGCTACTCCTCCACACCGACAAGTAGGCCACAGAGTAGCACTGCTCTCATTATGGAGGAAAACAGGGACTTCGAACAAGTATTTCATTCAGTCCCCATGCCACCATGGTAACTCCGCCTTCTGACATAGTACAATGTCAACTGGTGAACCGGGGGACTGGTGGCCAATTAGAGCAGGTGGCTTAGAAAATGTCATGGCTTTACCTATGGACCCCCTGTTATGCAGATTCCAGGGCAGCTTCTCCTTTTGCGCATAGGTAAAAACGGCCCTGAGAGTTGTTCTGCTAAATGTTGATCGCTGGGATTATGAAACTTCTAACCATCCTCATACAGCTCTCTCTCTCTCTAGAGCAATTTCAAGTTTTTCATTTTAAGTGCTCCGATGTTTGTCATGTCCTATATTTGTTGAATTCTGTCATGCATGGTGATGTTTTAGAACCATTAAAAACGTTATGTATTCATAATTTTTACATCAGATATAATTACTACTTTTTATGTTCTACATTCACTAGCTGTATTCTTTGGGCTTTGTCACACCATCTTTATTCTCCTGCTCTTCTGTTTCTCGTACACAGGCCATCATCAGCTTCCACCACGTGGGCAGACAGAAACC
Source organism: Ichthyophis bannanicus (assembly GCA_033557465.1). Taxonomy (NCBI): domain Eukaryota; kingdom Metazoa; phylum Chordata; class Amphibia; order Gymnophiona; family Ichthyophiidae; genus Ichthyophis; species Ichthyophis bannanicus. The sequence continues at coordinate 297,237,459 of CM066042.1, forward strand.
TCCTAAATTACCCATGGACGTCATCTTGTAACCAGGTGGGAAGCGTAAAAAGGGCTGGGTGGATATTAGAATGTTAAATGCTTTATGATTTGCCCCCAGCAGACAGAGTAGCTGATAATGCAGTTTAGGAGCCCATGGAAGCTTCTCCACCTATTGTCTCTCAGTTGGTGAATCACATGAATAGGATATGAGAAGTTGAGCCAGTCTCTGTGCCTTTCTCTTCCATGGCTTACTCCAGACTCCGATCTTTCCACCTTGCTGCTCCTCATGTTTGGAACAAACTAGCTAAGTCAATACGTCAGGCTCCATTTCTGGCCCTGTTCAAATCTAGGCTAAAAACTGACTTCTTTGAGACGGTTCAGAGGACGACGACCAAAATGATTTGGAGCCTGCGCCAGAAGACATATGAGAAGAGACTTGAAGACCTAAATATGTATATTTTAGAGGAGAGGAGGGGCAGGGGGGATATAATACAGACATTTAAATACTTAAAGAGTATTAATGAACAAACAAACATCTTCCAAAGACGGGGAGTAAAACTAGAGGGCATAACATGAAGCTGCAAGGGGGTAAACTGAAAGGCAATGTCAGGAAATACTTTTTTACTGAAAGGGTGATGGATGCTTGGAATTCCCTCCCGATGGAAGTGGTGGGGGCAAACACAGTGACAGAATTCAAAATGGCATGGAACAGACACAGTGGATCCCTTTATAGCAACAGGATAACATCAAAACAAACATAACTATCTCTTATATCTCAACAGGGGTGCCCTGCATGGAGCGGTGGGTACACCCCTAAATAAAGGCATGGGGAGGGGTGACCTGCACGGAGCGGCAAGTGCACCTACTCTTGCTGGGCAGACTAGATGGACCATACTGGTCTTTATCTGCAGTCATATACTGGACTTTCTTACTATATATACTTTTGCATATTGATCCCCTTAAGTCTCCTGTTCACCTTCTGTGGTTCCTTACCACGCCCCTAGATATATCCTAGTCCCCAGTTGTTGTGTTGTCTGTCTTGACTAAACTGTAAGCTCTTATGAGCAGGGACTCTCTCTGCGTACACCGTATAGCACTACACAAATAATAAGTAGTAATAGAATAGTCTGTTCACCTTACTTGTGTAATTTTAGTTTTTCCTCTACACCTTTTCCAGCATAAAATGTTGATTTACACATGTAAAAGGCCTTGTACACAATTAGATCACCCTCCAATGATCAGAGGTCTGATCTGGCACATCGCTTAGTCGGGAAACAGATAGAGCCCCCTGCAATATTCTCCACAGGCTCCACACAACCAGAGGTAAGCGCTGCTCCTTCCGCACCTTCCAGTGTGCGTGCTACCGGCTCCAGAGCCTCCTCCGATGGCCCCTGCACTGCCGCAACGCTGCAATCACCGGAGCCTCCCTCTTCAATCCATGAGTCTGCCTCCTCTTCAGACCGGCACCACCGCAGGGATTCCCCCTCCTCTCACAGGCACCGAGGCAGCTCCAGTCGCTCCCACGGCAGCCACAGATCCCCCAGTTCTCACTGTCACTGCACACCGGCCCAAGACTAATCAGGGCCAGAAGAGGACTTTTAAAACAAAGGAGCGCCATCGGGAAGCAAAATCAGCACTGGACCCTCCAACACCCCGATCAGCGACGGGCAAGGGAGCGGGAAAGCAAACCCATCCCTGCTCACCGGCCCAAGACCAATCAGAGCCAGAAGAGGACTTTTAAATTAGTAATAGAGTCAACACGCTATGCAGTATGATATTTTACAAGCAGAGAGGTATCAAACAAGCAATGAGGTAGTAATGGAGTCAATAGGCTATGTGGCATATGTTATCTTTACAGCAAAGAGGTAGTAGTGGAATCTTCAGGCTATGCAGCATATATGTGCCCTCAGGGGCGGCCCAAGGGGGGTGCGGGGCCATGTGCGGAGACTCGGTGCGGGGCCTCATTTGCATAAGTGGCCTTATTTGCATAAATATTTGCATAATGTTACCATACACTAACGTTTAGTAAACATGTCTCTTAATGAGGGTATGGATAAAGAAAGACTAAAAGATTTCTACTTTACTATAATCCAGTGCCAACCGCCAGGCACATTAGGAACTACTACAAACGCTGCCCATTTAGAACCCATAGCAAACCCGCCATATCCTGACAGCATTACCAGGACTCACAAAGCACCATACCCTACCTATCAAAAGGCAACACTGCAAATATTAAACCAATACATTTCAGAGAATACTGGGGAAAGAGAACAAGTGGCAATGTCAAATAGGAATTACATAAACAGAATACCTCAGCTCAGTTACACATGCAGAACATAGACCATCATCAAACAAGGAATTACAATTTAGAAACAGGAAGGCAATAATTAAACTGGGAACCCCAAAAGCCAAACTTGGAATGTACAACACTGTAGAAATAAAACTATAAATTAATTTCCTCTTGTACCAAACAAAGCGCAGACGTTAATGATGCACATTTCCCAGAGCTTTCATATTCCAGTTAATAAATTCAAAATAAAGAGATATCTTTCTACCTTTTGTGCATTTTTTTTCAGTTGCAATTGCTCCAGCCACTTTCTTCTGGTTTCTTCATGTTTTCTGCTAACTCTCCATCGTCTGCTGTCCATTTGTTCTTTCTTCTCTCTTCTAGTTTTTTTTTCCATTCTCTCTCTCTACATCTGCTTTAACATACTAATCTTTCTCCTTTTGCTCTTTCCTCATTCCTATTTCATCCACACAAATTTTACCCCTCCATCCTCAATCCCCACTTACTCTCCCAATAACCGGCCAATTGTAGATTTTTCATCCCTCCCACACAAAATATTTTTCCCCTCTCCATTTTACTCTCCCAGCCCCATCCCATTCTAATCCTCCCCCAACATCAGCTCCCTTCTAGTTCCAGTCTCACCCAGCATCCATTCCCTTCTAGTCCTTGCATCAGCCCATTTCCAGTCCTACCCCCCATCAACCCATTTCCGGTCCTAGCTCCCCCATCCATTTTCAGTCTGAGTCCCTTCATCAGCTCATTTCCAATCCTAGCCCCCCATCAGCCCATTTCTAGTCATTTCCTAGCCCCACCATCAGCCCATGTCAAATCCTAGCTCCCCTCCACTCAGCCCAATTCCATTCCAAGCCCCCCATGAGCCTACTTCCAGTTCTAGCCCCTCCATGAGTCCATTTCAATTCAAGTCCCCACCACAGCCCATTTCCAATCTTAGCTCCCCCCAACAGCCCATTTCCAGAACCAGTCCTAGCCCCCCATCAACCCACTTCCAGTCCTAACCCCCCATCACCCCATTTTCAGTTTAAGCCCCCCCTATAAACCATTACCAGTCCTAGCCCCCCATCAACCCACTTCCAGTCCTAACCCCCCATCACCCCATTTTCAGTTTAAGCCCCCCCTATAACCCATTACCAGTCCTAACCCCCCATTACCCCATTTCCAGACAGCCCCCATCAGCCCACAGCCCATTACCAGTCCTAACCCCCCCCCCCGCAGCCCATTACCAGTCCTAACCCCCCCCGCAGCCCATTACCAGTCTTAACCCCATCAGCCCATTTCCAGTCAGCTCCCCATAGCCCACTGCCAGTCCTAACCCCCCCATCAGCCCACAGCCCATTACCAGTCCTAACCACATCAGCCCACCTCAAGTCCTAACCCCTCCCCATCAGCCCATGTCCTGTCCTAGCCCCCCCCCATAGCCCATTATCAGTCCTAATCCCCCCATAGCCCATTACCAGTCCTAACCCCCCATCACCCCATTTCCAGACAGCCATCAGCCCACAGCCCATTACCAGTTTTAACCCCCACAGCCCATTACCAGCCCTAACCCCCATCACCCCATTTCCAGACAGCCCCCATCAGCCCACAGCCCATTACCAGTCTTAACCCCCCCCATAGCCCAGTACCAGTCCTAACCCCCCAACAGCTCACAGCCCATTACCAGTCCTAACCCCTCCCCATCAGCCCATTTCCTGGCCTTGCCCCCCCCCCCATAGCCCATTATCAGTCTTAACCCCCCATAGCCCATTATCAGTCCTATTCCCCCAATAGCCCATTACCAGTCCTAACCCCCCATCACCCCATTTCCAGACAGCCCCCATCAGCCCACAGCCCATTACCAGTCTTAACCCCCCGCAGCCCATTACCAGTCTTAACACCCCCCAGCCCAGCCCAGCCCATTACCAGTCTTAACCCCCCCAGCCCATTACCAGCCCTAACCCCCCATCACCCCATTTCCAGACAGCCCCCATCAGCCCACAGTCCATTACCAGTCTTAACCCCCCCCATAGCCCATTACCAGTCCTAACCCCCCCAACAGCTCACAGCCCATTACCAGTCCTAACCCCTCCCCATCAGCCCATTTCCTGTCCTAGCCCCCCATAGCCCATTACCAGTCCTAACACTCCATCACCCACATTTCCAGACAGCCCCCATCAGCCCATTACCAGTCCTAACCCCCCCCCCCCCCGCAGCCCATTACCAGTCCTAACCCCCCCCGCAGCCCATTACCAGTCCTAACCCCCCCCCGCAGCCCATTACCAGTCCTAACCCCCCCCCGCAGCCCATTACCAGTCTTAACCCCCCATCACCCCATTTTCAGACAGCCCCCATCAGCCCACAGCCCATTACCAGTCTTAACCCCCCCTAGCCCATTACCAGTCTTAACACCCCCCCAGCCCAGCCCAGCCCAGTCTTAACACCCCCCCCAGCCCAGCCCAGCCCAGCCCCAGTCTTAACACACCCCCCAGCCCAGCCCAGCCCAGCACCAGTCTAAACACCCCCGCAGCCCAGCCCAGCACCATTATTAACACCCTCCCCCAGCCCAGCCCAGCCCAGCACCAGTATAAACCCCCCCCCCCCATATCGGCTTATGGCAAATTTAAAATTAAAAAAAAAAACCTGGCTCTGGCTGCTGCCGCTGCCGCCGCCGCAGCAGCAGAATGGAGTGTCCCGCGGGGCCCCCTCTCCTCGCTGAGCCTCTCTGCAAGGGCTTTCAGATTCGCGAAGGGAGAGTGTTTCCCTCTCGTCTCTGTTAAGCCCGCAGGGGCTAATGGGAAACTTCCCATCAGCCCCTCGCGTCTAAAGGGGCAGATGGGAAATATCCCATTAGCCCCTGCGGGCTTAACAGAAACGCGAGGGAGACACTCTCCCTTCGCGAATCTGAAAGCCCTTGCAGAGAGGCTCAGCGAGGAGAGGGGGCCCCGCGGGACACTCCATTTTGCCGCGGAGGCCGCGGCAGCAGCCAGAGCCAGCTTTTTTTTAAAAAATATAATTTAAAAACAAAAAGCAGAATGTTCTTTGTGCGGGGCCCCCTGAAACGCGGGGCCCTGTGCAAAGAACATTCTTGCTCAATGGACGGGCCGGCCCTGTGTGCCCTTACCCGCTACCGGGCCTGTACATAACTCCCTGTTATAATGTAAATGCAATTCATTCCCCTGCTCTGCATAATTTTGTTTCATGTAAACCGCACTGGTGTAAAGAGCGCGGTATATAAGAAAGTTAAATAAAATAAATAAATAAATAAATAAGACAAAGGAGCGCCATCGAGAGTGCCTGTGCTTGAGGGCCTCGCCAGAGGGCCCTTTGGCGTGGCCCTTAGGTGCAGAATGAGGGCAAGCACGCCACATCAGAGCTTACTCCAATCAAGAGGCAATACCTCAAGAACCGCATGATTCTAAGATACCACTGACCACCCAAGCACAAGGGACTCGAACAAGTGAAGATTTATAAGCTGGCGTGTGCTTTGCTTTCCACATCTTCATTATCTTTGCGGATTCCATGGATGATTTAGGGCCCCTTGGCGTGGCCCTTAGGCGCGGGCCTGGTAGCGGGTAAGGGCACATATATGCTGCATAGCCTGCAGATTCCACTACTACCTCTTTGCTGTAAAGATAACATATGCCACATAGCCTATTGACTCTATTACTACCTCATTGCTTGTTTGATACCTCACTGCTTGTAAAATAACATACTGCATAGCGTGTTGACTCTATTACTAATTTAGAGCTACATGAGAGGAGGAGAGGCCGAACAAAGAGAGCAGCAGGCAAGTTTAGAGCTACAAGAAAAGGGTCAAACACCCATTGGGCCACAATTCAAGCCAATCCCAGGTCAGTAAATTGCAAAAATGCACTCCACTCCCCACTCACTACCTCACACTCCTCCACACTTCCGCACCCTGCACACAGGGCATCGGGCCCAACGAGCAAATCCCCTTCCTCCACCTACATACCACCCAACCTGTATGGACACCAGACTCATCCCTCTCTAAAGAACACTACAGTCACAAACCGCACAATGCCACACATACTACGCCCACTCATCTCACAAATAGTGTACACACCAACCCAATCATAATGGCCAACATTAAGTGTGCTTTACTAAACGCCAGATCAATCAGGAACAAACCGAATACTATCCTCGACAAACAACTGGATATAATCTGCATCACCGAGACCTGGCTAGATGACTCAGACCAGGTAATATTAAATCAAGTAACCCCAACAGGCTACTCAGCATTCAAATGCATCAGAGCACACAAGAGAGCAGGAGGTGTGCAAATACTGGCCAGAAAGGAATACAGATTTAAAACAATCTCTACCACTAATACGATCAAATCCAACACAATCACCATAGCTAACAACTACCTAAGCATCTCCCTCACCTACAGGCCTCCTGGAGCCACAACTGAACATCTCTCCACGGTACTTGAAGCAATATGTGCGCACACAGCAGAAAACACAAACCCCTCATTGTACTAGGACAGGGGTGGGCAAGTCCGGTTCTGAAGAGCCGCAGACCAGTCAGGTTTTCATGATGTCCCTAATGAATATTCATGGACCTATTTCCATGCAATGGAAGGCAGTGGATGCAAATAGATCTCATGAATATTCATTAGGGACATCATGAAAACCTGACTGGTCTGCGGCTCTCCAGGACCGGACTTGCCCACCCCTGTACTAGGAGACTACAACCTAACCACACCCACCAAGGAAGCCGCAGCATTCCTAAAAGCCAGGGAGTCACTAAAATATTGCCAGTCAATTAATGCCCCAACGAACAAGCATGGTACAACTCCGAATATGGTCTTTATTCCAGTGCACTTGGTGGAACAGGGCAAGGCCACAACACCAACAATCACGCCGGTCCCTTGGTCAGATCATTATGTGATTGACTTCACCTTGACCCTGAATAACCCCACCCAACACATGGAAGATGAGAGCATAGCCAGGGGTTTTAGAGACTTCAACAAAGACTCGTTCATAAACGAAATCACTCCACAACTCCAGTGGGAATACGACACCCTTGACCTAAGCATAGAGAAATGGAATTCCATAATATCTAATGCAGCATCAGCCCCTACGAGTACAGAACCACAAGCACGCAGGAGGTCCAATGCCCCCTGGTGCTCAAGTGATATCAGAGATGCAAAGCACACACTCAGAAGACTGGAGAGAAAATGGAGGCGAAACAAGTCACATAACTCCCTGACTCAATACAGAGCCAAGCAACTGGAATATAACAATCTAATAAATGAGCGCAAACAGCAGCACCATACCAACCTAATCATGAAATCTGTCAACAGACAGAGAACTCTTTAGCATTGTCCAAATCTCACTAAGGACACCACGCAGCACTGTACCCACCATCTTGACCCACAGGAATTTGCGGATTACATGAAATCGAAAAACACCATCCAGACATGCTCCATCACACCACAGACTGATGACCATGAAATGAAAGAGCAGCATCAAACCTGGGAGGACTTCAGCATACCATCAACACATCAAGTAGAGGACATAATAAATGGACTCAACACAACCTCACCGTCACACCCATGCCCAGTGTCTTGGCTCAAAGCCACATGAATCCAGCTCTCCCATCACATTCACAAAATCGTCAAAGATTTACTCCAACAAGGATACATGCCGCAATCCCTGAAGCACGCCATGATACGACCGATACTTAAAAGCAACAACCTAAGCCCCTCTGAACCAAAATCATACCGTCCCATCTCCAGCCTACCATTCCTTGCGAAAATCATTGAAAAGACAGTGCAAAGGCAACTTCAGGACCATATTGACATGAATGCCCCACTGGACATCCATCAGCATGGCTTTAAACCCCAGCACGGTGTGGAAACACTGCTCACTTCTGTCTTTGACAATCTCCTAAGAGGCATGGATAATATAAAGAACGGATTCCTGCTAGTGTTCATGGACATCTCGGCAGCCTTTGACACTGTGTCCCATGTCAGGTTACTGCAATGCCTGCAGCAGATAGGAGTATGCAAGAATACTCTGAAGTGGTTTAATCCCTACTTGGAAGATCGAACGCAACGAGTCAAATGTGCCTAAAGCACAGTTACTTACCTGTAACAGGTGATCTCTGGGAACAGCAGGAATTAGTCCTCACATATGGGTACGTCGGTACCGACGGAGCCTGCGCGGGAAAGCACCCCAGCCTTTCAGATGAAAGGCTTTTGGGGCCTCCCACTGCACATGCGCGCTGCCTTCCCGCCTTCCTGACCAGCTCTCTTCAGTTCGAGTTTAAAGCTGAGACAATAGAGAGAGGAAAGGAAGATAGATAGATAGAGATACAACTCCTAGGGGAGGTGGGTGGGTTGTGAGGACTAATTCCTGCTGTTCCCAGAGATCACCTGTTACAGGTAAGTAACTGTGCTATCTCCAGGAACAAGCAGGAATAAGTCCTCACATATGGGGACTCCCTAGCTAAGATGCCTGGGAGATCCCCCTCCAAGGGTAAACCATCTTCGTATGGATCTCAGGCATCCATCCAGGGAAGGTGGGCAGGAGTTGTTTAAGTATGGAACAGGTGTTTGAGGACAGCCTGACCAAACAAGGCATCCCGGCGGGAGTCCTTGTCCAAGCAGTAATGGGCTGTGAAGGTATGAACCGAGGCCCAAGTGGCTGCTCGACAGATCTGATCTATGGACACAGAGTGAAGATGAGCCATAGAAGTAGCCATGGCTCTCACATTGTGAGCTGTGACATGGCCTTCCAGAGAAATGTTCTTACTCTGGTAAGCAAAAGAAATACACTGAGCAATCCAATTGGAAAGTGTACGTTTGGTGACTGGAAGTCCCAAATGAGAAGGATCAAAAGCCACGAAAAGTTGGGAAGACTTTCGATGTGGCTGAGTCCTGTTGAGGTAAAAGGCGAGAGAGCTCTTTTACAGTCAAGAGTATGAAGGTTCCTCTCTGCACTGGATGCATGAGGAGCCGGGGAAAAAAAAACAGGTAGATATACCTCTTGATTAAGATGAAAAGGCGAGACCACTTTAGGCATAAAGTGGGGATTCGTCCTAAGGACCACCTTATCATGATGAAATCTGGTATAAGGTGGATTAGCCACCAAAGCCTGCAGTTCACTGATGCGGCGAGTCGAAGTGACTGCAATAAGGAAAAGAACCTTCCAGGAAAGAAATTTCAGGGAGGTAGATACCAACGGTTCAAAAGGTGCTTCATAAGTTGACCCAGAACTAGATTCAAGTCCCATGCTACCGGAGGAGGTCGGATGGGAGGCTTAGTGAGGGTCAGGCCTCTCATGAACCTTGCAATAAGAGGATGAGAGGAGACAGGTTGTCCATTTATAGGTTTTAAGGATGCTGCAATAGCACTTAAATGGACTCGTACTGAATTCGTCTTGAGGCCTGCATTGGAAAGATGCAGGAGATAGTCCAGTAGAGAATTCAAAGGAAGTGCTAGAGGGTCAAGACCCTGTTGCGCACACCAAATGGAAAAACGTTTCCATTTGAAAGCATAGGAACGCCTAGTAGAGGGTTTCCTAGAGGCATGAAGGATATCTTTCATTGGTTGGAAAAGATTAAACTCATGAAGGCTTAAGCCTTCAGTAACCAAGCTCGGAGATGTAGGGACTTGGGGTTTGGATGCCACAAAGTCCCCTGCTCCTGAGACAGAAGGTCTGGTGCAGCTCCCAGGTCCAGGGAGGAGCCCTGGGAGAGCTGTAGAAGGAGAGGGAACCACACTTGGCGTGGCCAGCGTGGAGCAATGAGGATCATGGATCCGTGATCCCTCTGAAGTTTGAACAGAGTCTTGGGAATCAAAGGAATGGGTGGAAAAGCGTACAGGAATTCCTGACCCCAATGTAGGAGAAAGGCATCGTTGGCCTGAGCTCCCTGACACGGAGTCCTGGAACAGAACCGGGGAAGTTTGGCATTCCACGGACTTGCAAAGAGGTCTATGTCCGGGGTCCCCCATTCCTGAAAGATTCTGCGTATCTGGTCCATATGTAGGGACCATTCGTGTGGGAGCAGAACTCGACTGAGTCTGTCTGCCCGAGAGTTTTGAACGCCTGGAAGATATACTGCCAGAAGATGAATTTGGTGCTCTCTGGCGAAGGCCCATAATCTGAGAGCTTCGTTGCAAAGCGACAGAGAGCCCGTACCTCCTTGTTTGTTGACATAGAACATGGCTACCTGATTGTCTGTTGGACTAGGACAGTCAGGTTGACAAGGAGGGTGTGGAAGACTGTGAGGGCAAGGAAGATTGCTCGCAGTTCCAGAAGGTTGATGTGAAGGGTGGTCTCCTGAGGAGACCAGGTGCCCTGAGTGGAGAGGTGCTGGAGATGAGCTCCCCACCCTGCTTGGGAGGCATCTGTTGTGAGGGTTGCTTGGGGCAACGAAGGTTGGAAGGGGATCCCCAACAACAGATTTTTGGAGGATGTCCACCACTGGAGAGACCAAAACAGTCGTTTTGAGGGGAGTATTTGGTCTGAGAGCAGTCCTGATGCTTGAGACCACTGGGTGGCCAAGGTCCATTGAGCTGCTCTCATATGAAGACGAGCGTAGGGCACCACGTGTACCGTGGAGGCCATGTGGCCCAGAAGCTGCAGCATTTCTCTGGCTGACAAGTGACTTCTGGACTGAGCCTGGGAGGCCAAGCTTATTAGTCTTTGGCCTCGGACCAGAGGGAGGTAGGCCCTTGCAGTGGTGGAGTCCAATTGGGCCCCTATGAATTCCAGAGACTGAGTAGGGATGAGTTGGGATTTGGGAATGTTTACCACAAGTCCCAGATATTGAAGTATACGCCTTGTGCGGTCCAGAGACATCTGGGCTTCTGACTGAGATGGAGCTCGGATGAGCCAGTCGTCCAGATATGGGAAGACAAAGATTCCCATGCCTCTGAGAAATGCGGCTACGACTGCCATGCATTTTGTGAAGACTCTTGGAGCAGAGGCCAGACCGAAGGGTAGTACTCTGTACTGGAAATGTTTTCCCTGGAACAGAAATCTTAGATATTTTCTGTGGGATGGATGGATGAGTATATGAGTGTACGCATCCTTGAGATCTAGAGAACAAAGCCAATCCTGACTCTGAAGGTATGGAAGGAGAAGGCCCAGAGAGAGCATTTTGAATTTCTCCTTGAATAGAAACCTGTTCAATTCTCTCAGATCTAGGATAGGTCTGAAGCCCCCTGTCTTCTTTGTTATGAGAAAGTAAGGGGAGTAGAAACCTAATCCCTGTTGAGGAGGAGGAACCTCCTCTATTGCCCCTTGGGCAAGAAGAGAAGAGACTTCCTGACCCAACAGGGTCAGAAGAGATGGGGGAGAACTGAATTGCCTCACCATGGTATGGGGAGGAAGGCTGGAGAAATGAAGTTTGTAGCCCTCCCGGATAATAGAGAGGGTCCATTGCTCTGATGTGATTTGTTCCCATCTGGGAGCAAAATGAGCTAGCCTTCCAGGAATGGTGAGGGGCTCTGGTTGTTCTAGAGCCAGAAACGGCAAGTTCTCTAGAGGCAAGTCAAAACCCCTGAGGGGGTTGAGCCTGCTGGGGTGTAGCAGACACTGCAGGCTTTGACTTTACCTGCTTAGATTGTTGACGCTTAGCCGCAAAGCGAGGCTTAGCAGATTGCTGGCCAGTATTTGTGGGAAATCTGGGCTTTTTATAGTAAGGCCTTTTAAAAGACTTCTTTTTGGCAGGGGTAGAAGTAGACTTGGAAAGTCTATCTAGAGTGGCATTTTCTGCATCCATTTGAGCAGCTTTAATCTGCCAGTCTTCCCCAAATAAGTTCTCACCGGTACAGGGCAGATTCCTGAGGCCATCTACAACCCAGGGTTCTAGGTCAGAAGCCTGGAGCCAAGCGAGACGTCGGGCTGCAATAGCAATTCCCGAAGCTCTGCCTGCAACTTCAAAGGAATCAAAGGCTGCCCTGTTGGAGAACTTGGAGACCTCTGAAAGTTGTCTCACCATAGAAAAGAAGTCCGCCCTTTGATCATCAGGGATAAAGGGGGCAAAATTCTGTATTTTTAGGGCAAGTTGCCCAAGAAACATGCCCATATAAAGGCTATAAGAATTGATCCTGGCTATAAGCATACTAGCCTGGAACATCTTTCTTCCAAAAGAGTCTAGGGTCTTACATTCTCGCCCTGGAGGGGTAGAAGAATGCCTTTTAGGACTCTTTATTTTCTTCATGGCAGACTTCACCACAATAGAGTGGTGAGGCAGCTGAGTTTTCTGGAACCCAGGCGAAGGAGGGACCCGATACATGGTGTCCAACCTACGGGAATGGGGAGACAGTGTTAAAGGAGTCTCCCACAAATCCATCAAGTGTTCTTGAAGGATTTCATGGACAGGCAGAGTGACTGCCTCTTTAGGAGCTTTTGAGTATCCTAAAATGTCCAATTTTTTTGATCTGGGTTCTTTTTCAGAAGATGTAGCAATAGAAAGTGCTTTAGCTACAGCAACAATGAAATCCTGAAAGGATAAATCCTCTGGAGGAGACATCCTCCTCTTTGGAGAAGAGGGCTCCTCAGGAAGAGTAAGCTCAGCAGAGTCATCAGAGGAATTGAATTCATCAGAAAAATCTGAGTCTTCCCTCTGTACTGCCAATGTACGATACGCATACCGATCGGTATCGACATCGGGCGTATCGGGCATGGGATCGGTACCAGGCGAAAGCCGGAATCCGGCATGCGGAACCGATCGACGTTTGGAAGTCGATGGTCTCGGTTCCGGTGTGGATACCGGAACCGGGGTCGGTACCGATGAAATCGGTACCGAGGGCGTCGCAGCCTTTATGAATGCCAGAACGGCTTGCTGCATGGTCTGGACAGTACTGCCCATAGACGCCACTACTGCCTGGATGTCGGTACCGGTATGGGCCGGTACCCCAGAGCAGTCCAACAGGTGATCGGTCGAGGCCGTGCCATCGATGTCAACCTGTGACCCCATGATTGCTTTGGAGGCTGGAACCTCTCGCCGGGGTTTTTTTGGCCTAGGCAGAATCCTCGAACTCAAAATTGAGAGCCTCTCGATCTTTAGAAAGAGATTTGCTTTTAGAGGATTTGCCCACAGAAGTTTTGGTTACCTGAGATCCATCCGGAGAGGAAGACCTGGATGACTGTGATGCTTCTGAAGGAAACAGCACATGGAGCTTGTTGGCCCGGTTCTGCAAACCACGTTTAGACATCTGGGTGCAGGATGGGCAGTCCGGTATGGAGTGTTCAGGTCCCAAACATTTGAGACACCATTCATGGGTGTCTGTGACAGAAATGACAGCACTGCATTTGGTACATTTTTTAAAACCAGGGACTGGCTTCTCCATGAGGAGAATTTGTGTAGGCCTTAAGGCCTAACAACAGGTACCAAGCTGTGCTGAAGAAAATAAAAAAGTCTTTTTTTTTTTTTTTTTATAAAGAAGAAAGAAAGAGAGACCGGCGGTACCGGTTTCGGTATGGGGAAGGCAGGTACGCGGTCTAAGAAAAATAACAAATTTAACAATTTCTTCAGCGGTGACAGGAACACGACCTGCTGGCTCCGCGGAAAAAGAGAAACTGAAGAGAGCTGGTCAGGAAGGCGGGAAGGCAGCGCGCATGTGCAGTGGGAGGCCCCAAAAGCCTTTCATCTGAAAGGCTGGGGAGCTTTCCCGCGCAGGCTCCGTCGGTACCGACGTACCCATATGTGAGGACTTATTCCTGCTTGTTCCTGGAGATAAGAAATCACTGCAGTTCCCCATCATGCAGGGAATACCACAAGGTTCAGCCCTATCATCAATGCTCTTTAATATTTACATCCAACCCATATGCAACATCATCAAACGCCACAAACTCCACTATCACATCTATGCTGGCGACATCATGGTGTATGCTCCAATCAACCTACTCGCACTTAACACCACAACAATAACCAGATGCCTTGAAGACATGAATGCCTGGCTCACAGTCAATAACCTGATGGTCAACTACGATAAAACTGAGGCAATGTTCGTCACCAGGAACCCCACCTTCATTCCACCACAAACTATCAGCATTCTAAACAAACTCATAGTAGTCAAAGATGAAGTTAAGTACCTAGATATCACAATGGACAGAGCTCTGAACCTGAAATCCCACATCACCAAAACCGCAAACAAGGCCTATCAATGTTTGAGGACCATCAGAAAGATCAAGCCAATACTCCGCCAGGACCACTTCCGCATAGTGTGCAAAGCACTCATCACACCTCTGCTTGATTACCGAAACTCGTTATATCAAGGCCTCCCTCAGCAGACCTTACACCCACTCCAAATGGTGCAAAACACTGCAGCACGCATCATTACGGACACTCCAAGAACTCAGCACATCACCTCCGTCTTACAGCAACTGCACTGGCTCTCAATGATGGCCAGAACAAAATTTAAAACAGTCCTGATCATCTTTAAAATCATTCACCATCTCTCATCAGATGCACTCCAAGATATCATAACAAGGGGTATCAGCAATAGACCAAGCAGGACCAATAATGATAACATGATCGGCATAGCTGCAGGATACCACAAGACTAAACAAAATACTTCAAGAAGAGCTCCATCACTACTGGCGTCCACACTATGGAACTCCCTCTCAATGAGCCTGAGGGCATTAAATGACATCATAGACTTCCACAAGGCCCTTAAAACCCTGCTCTTTACAGAAGCCTATGAGCAGACAGACAACAGTCTCCACCTGAACGGTAATGCAACTACCTCCGCCAACTCGATACCTACTCATCCCAACTAGACATACAAATTCATTGTATAATGTTAAGTACCCTCATGTTAAATGTAACCCTCCAATTGTGATGTGACCACTTTGATTGTAGGATAAGGTGGCATACAAATCTGTCTAAATAAATAAATAAATGTAGAAGTACACGCAGTGCCCAGAAGAAAGCAAACATCTGTTCAGCTAGGCTGATGCTTTCTGCCTGCAAATGAAGGCAAAATGATCAAACAATTCAGAATTGACACACCAAGGTCCATAAACCATTATTAAGAAGGGACCCAGGATATCAATGCTTGAACCAATACAAGCATTGTGGAACCTGTGTCCCTTGGGGAAACTGCTAGGTACATATGACCTAGATTGGCCACTGTTGGAAACAGGATACTGGGCTTGATGGACTTTGGTCTGACCCAGTATGGCATATCTAAAAAAAAAAAAAAAAAAAAAAAAAGGACTTGACAGAAACCTGGGTTTCTCATCTTCCTATCAGACATAATTCCACTACCTTCTAACATATCAAAGCCCTTACCCCTCCTCCCCCACCACATACATTTCCTGTTCCTCTTCACACTACTATTTGTAATGTATCCTATGATCCACTTGTATTGTGAGATAATATCGGCTACTTGCATCTGAGGATGGGATTCTTCATTCCTGAAAGCTAAGTCAGGAAATGCATCAAGTCAGTCCAATAAAAATGTCATCACGCCTTTTTGGTCTCGGAAACTTTATCTCCACGCCTCCATACTGAAAATGATCCTGATTAATAGCTAAATGGCAACACACACGCTACAGGTCGGCCTCTGCTGACACAAACTTGCCAGACTCAGAAGCGACGCTCTCACTTTGATGTCTGTGCCCAGGATTTTGGACCAAAACCCTCAAGCAGCATCGTTGTGCCCAGATCTGTCGAGACAAGGTGTAGTGTTATTTCCGAATGAGAATGAGGGGCGTTCTCCAGCTCACTGTACGGACAATGAATAGCAAGACGCTGCGATGCGAGAGTTCACATTAGTTCTCTGTTTTCTTTGTCAGCAGCAGTTTTATGCTTAGAGGAGTTATACGGGAAGGAGAGATCACACTTCCTGCGACAGAGCGCATAAGCTACAGAAAGCATCCATGCACTACAGTCTTTCATGCATGCTTAAACCATTGAAGGGGAAATTATATAAAGGAATTTTTGTATGTAAAAGGGTTTGTTTGTTTTTTTACATTGGGAGCAATTTTGCAAGCCCAATGTGCGAGCCTTTAGCACAGTGCTTTTACGCTGATTTTTCCGGCTTTAATCTTTCTTTCTGCCTTGGGAGTAAGATTAGTATGGGGAAATCAAGGGTAAACCACTGCGCTAATGGGTAGTGCGGCTTACTGCGCCAGTCCATAAAAGTTCAAACTTTTCATTGTGTTGGCAGTGTGGCATCTGTGGTGCCTTCCAAATGTGCAGAACTGGGGGTTAAGGTGGGGGGAAACAGACGGCCCAACCATTAGGCAAACCAGGTGCTAGCCTAGGGCAGGAACGTCTGGGCAGCAGCAAAGGGCGGAGTGTTCAAAGCTCAACAATTGATTTTGACCACGAGGGGGTGTAAAGCTTAAGGTCTGCCTAGTTCCCCCTGTTATCCAGGTTGACTTCCCTGTTATATGTAATGAACAGATAAATGTAACTTGTCTGAAGTTTCTTGTTCCATGTAAACCATGCTGATATCGAATAGTGCGGTATATAAAAAATGTTAATAAATAATAAATAAATAAAAATGTTAATAAATAAATAGGGTGGACCAGCCCTGGGGGAAATCCAGCAGGGGAGGGTCAGGGGAGTACATGGGAGGGTCAGGGGAGTACATGAGAGGGTTCACTGGTCCTTGTGGGGTCAGGAGATTGGTGGCCCAAGTGGGCCTCCTAATGTGATATTTATGTGGGTCAGGGGCTGGAGTTCAGGAGGGGGAGGAGAGCATGAAAGTTCTCCATGGACAAGCAGGATGCGTCAGCCACAACAGGTGACGCCCTCCGGGCGGCGCCATCTACGGAAGTGCTCCCCAAAGCTCAGATTTCTGAGCATGAGTAGTAGGGCCCACCTCCCAGGCCCACCCCTAGCCCAGCCAGTCCAATTTCTTCCGCCTTGCCATCAAGACGGACTCTCTCCACTCTCCTACCAACAAACCTAAGAAACTGCTTAAAATCCTACCTGGAAGATGCCCAAACCTGGGTTTAAGAAGTGTCCACGATGCAAAAGGAAAATGAACTCCACCGACACCCATCACTGCTGTATTCGCTGTCTGGGACTGGATCACCAGGTGCAGGACTACTCCAGACGCTCCTGCATGTCCCCCAGAGTGCTCTGCAGGAGTTCCTGGCCTCCTCCGATATGCCTGATATGCCTGCCTCCTCCGATGTGCCTGCGGTGGCTGTGTCCGGTCAGGGTTCCCCCCTGGCGCAGCAGCGGAGTCCTCCGGCCCAGGATGTGCCCCTCTCGGCCTCCATCCCCGGCCGGCAGCCTGTCCTCCAGCCTGACGCGTCTCCTCCGAGCCTGCCTAACCTGCCTGGGTCCCCGACAAGGCATACTCGAGACTCCCAAGATGGCGCCGGCATCGTGCTGCTTAGCTCCGTCCACCGGAGCGCGATTGGACAACCTGGCATCTCCACCCACCGGCTCTCCATTGGGCAATCCGGCACTCAATCAGAAGGCTCGCCTCGCACCAACACCTCCCGGTGCAGTGGGGCTTCCCCAGAGCTCAGGGACCTCCCCCTCAGCTACAGACAGTGCTGTGCCGAAAAGGGAACCCCCCGACGGTGTGAAGAAGGCAGAGACTGCTGCAAAGGCAGAGGCAGCCACCACGCTGACAAGGGAAACCCCCGTCGGCGCGAGGAAGGCAGCAGCAGCAGCCCTAACTCGCGGAGCCACAAGCGCAGGCATTACAGCTCCAAGCGATTGGGCAAGTGATCGGGCAGGCAGCAAAGCCACAGATGAGCCAACAGGCATCGCAGCTCCAGGGGCTCCAGCAGACACCGATCCAGGCAGCACAGCCCCAGACACGCTAACAAGCGCAAGCACCGATCCAACAGTGGGGACAGCAGGACTCATTCCAAGAAAAGAAGGAGCCCCAGCTTCAGCGACAGCTCCCCCTGCAGCCATAACAAGGCATCTTCTAGCAAGGCATCTTCTATGGACAATTGTGAAACCATCATCAGGCTCCTCTCACGCCTGGTCAAGCAAACTGCTCCGCAAGAACGAAAAGCAACCTTTCCAGCGGTAACCCACACATCTCCAGCTGCCGGATCTTCTCCAGCTGCAACCACAAATGGACACCGATCCCCATCTAGATCTCCTTCCCCCCACGGGGCCCCCTGTCGGAGGCAAGCGATGGAGAGATCAATGACTCCGCACCTGTAGGATCCACGACTTCAAAGGAATCCCCCGATTTGGAGATGCCGGCTAACGACAAGGAGGACCTATCCAGTAAAAGTCCCCTGGAGGACCTCACCTACCCAAAATTCCTAAAAAAGGTGATGTCAGCCCTGAATCTGTCAACAGACAAGATGGAGGAACAGGAGCCAGATATCATGAAATACCTCCACGGGCCCAAGCCCGCCATGGCCTTGCCTGTATACCAGAAACTTAGACACAACCAGCTTTCGCTGTGGCAGACCCTGGCCTTTGGCCAGGCAGCTTCCAGATGGCTGGATGCAAAATACCAGGTCCACCCCATCCCCGGATTCCACAAACAGCGCCCACATCAGTCCATTGTCATCTCCTCGGCTCTAAAAAAGATCAAGTCTTCCAGAACCCAGGCCAACCACCCACCGGGACGGGATCCAAAACTCCTGGATGATGTGGGAAAGAAAGTCTACTAGGGCGCAATGCTAAACACCAGAATTGCAGCGCATCAATTTCAGCACATCCTCTCCCAGGATGGAGTGCTGGCAGTCCTCAAAGGCAAACTCTGCCCTACCCAAGGACCTGCAAGCAGAGGCCACCTCATCCGTCCAGGATCTGACTGAATGCAGCAGACACCTGGTCACCGACTCTTTCGACACTGCCATCAGAACAGCAGGTACCACTATCTCCGCCAGAAGGTGGGCTTGGATAAAGGTCTCCGGCCTGAGACCACCCACAACAGGACTGCCGACGTCCCATGTGCAGACGAGTCCCTCTTCGGCGACAAGATCACAGATGCTGTCAGCGACCTCAAGGAACACTGTAATACTCTCCAGACTCTGGCGGCAGATGGTCTGGAACGCCACTCCACAACACAGAAAACAAACTACTACCGAAAACCTTACTACCCCAACAAGAGGTGTGCCTCCACCCGCAAGTGGCAGGCCCCTCGAAACTACAAACAGCCTTACCAATCCTTCAGCAACCAAAGACAGAACCAGAGACAGCGCAAAACTAAAAAGCAGGCTCCCTCGCAGCAGGCTAAACCCTTCTTTTGACATAGAACGTCCAGCGAGCACCGCCCTCGACTCCCCCGTAGGGGGTCGACTATCGGACTTTCTCCCAGCTTGGAAGGCCATCACAATGGTCAACTGGGTGTTGCAGATCATACAGGAGGGATACCGCTTACGTTTCACTTCCCCGCCTTCACAGCGCTCGCACCCAACAAGCAAGCCACCCACTCACCTCCGGAACACCATGTCTGACCTGCTACAACACCTCCTCGCATCTCGGTCCATCAAAAGAGTTCCTCACAACGAGATCAGCTCTGGCTTCTACTCCAGATATTTCCTCATCCCCAAAACATCAGGAGGAGTTTGCCCAATCCTAGACCTCCGCAAACTCAACAGATTCATCGCGAAGGAACGCTTCAGGATGCGAGAGCTTGTAGTTTAAATTTCATAAGAAGTTAGAGCCTAGCAGCAGCTAAGAGCTATAATTTAAATCAAATAAGAATATAGCTTACCTCAGCAGCACATGACAGGGTACTGTGTAGCAGCCCTCTTTTAATAAGTGTTATTTCCCTCCCTCCCTCCCCACACCCACCCACCCCTGGGATAATCGTAGCTTTATAGGTACTTACACATCTTAAAAGACAGGAGGTGCTCTCAGGTGAAGCTCATTACCCAAATCAGTCATACACTAAGGACCTGAGATTAGTTAAGCTTCAGGTGAACAAGCTATATTACACGTATTAGGTACAGTTTTATTAGTATAAATATCCATAGCAACCCTCAGTAAGTAAAGAACTTAGATCTAAACACAACTTAAAACTAAGATGCAGACAGCAGCGGGATGGGGGCTTTCTAGTCTTTTGCATTGAGTGTCACATGTATGATTTTCTCCCAGTTGGTGAGAGGTCTTACGTGTGCACTAGGTGCAAGGAGCTCTTTGCTCTCAGGGAACGAGTCCGTTCTCTAGAGGCTAAAGTAGCATACTTGGAAAGCATAAGACAGACAGAGAGGTACATAGACGAGACCTACAGGGATATAGTCCTGAAGTCCCACCTCCAGTCTGGCAGCATCCCTGTTGCCATGGAGGAGAGAGGTCACGTGACAGGAGAGCATCACCCTGGTGTGGCAGGAAGTGATCCTGTAACTAGGACCTGTCCTCCAGGTGATGTAAAACCCTCTCGCACCGAGGAAGTTTCTCCAGGGCCATGTGCCCATGAGGGAAGGGTTAGGACAGCCGTTATAGTTGGTGATTCGATCATTAGGCATGTAGATAGCTGGGTGGCTGGTGGACGTGAGGATCGCCTGGTAACATGCCTGCCTGGTGCGAAGGTAGCGAACCTCACGCGCCATCTAGATAAGGTCTTAGATAGTGCTGGGGAGGAGTCTGCTGTCTTGGTACATGTCAGTACCAATGACATAGGAAAATG
Organism: Ichthyophis bannanicus; assembly: GCA_033557465.1. Taxonomy (NCBI): domain Eukaryota; kingdom Metazoa; phylum Chordata; class Amphibia; order Gymnophiona; family Ichthyophiidae; genus Ichthyophis; species Ichthyophis bannanicus. Next base: position 297,258,280 of record CM066042.1, read on the forward strand.
TGGTAGGGAGGTTATGGAGGCTAAATTTAGGCTTTTAGGTAGGAAGTTGAAATCCAGAACTTCCAGGGTAGCACTCTCCGAAATGCTTCCTGTTCCACGCGCAGGACCCAAAAGGCAGGCAGAGCTCCGGAGTCTCAATGCGTGGATGAGACAATGGTGCAGAGATGAGGGTTTTGGATTTGTTAGGAACTGGGGAACATTCTGGGGAAAGGAGGGGCTCTTCCGAAGGGATGGGCTTCACCTTAACCGGGATGGAACCAGGCTGCTGGCATTAACCTTTAAAAAGGAGATAGAGCAGCTTTTAAACTAGATATTAGGGGAAAGCCAACAGTCGCCCAAGAGCGGATGGTTCGGAAGAATGTATCTTTGAAGGATACTACCAAAAGCAGAGAGGTTCCACAAAAGAGTAAAGTAGCCCAAATGCCTCAAGTATGGAGCAAGCAGAGCTTAAAGATCCCAAATTACCCATGTCTAACAATAGCCAAATATGAATAAAATACATTCTCTAAAATGCTTGTATGCAAATGCTAGAAGTCTAAAAAATAAGATGGGAGAGTTAGAATATATAGCACTAAATGAAAGGTTAGATATGATTGAAATATCAGAGACATGGTGGAAGGAGGACAACCAGTGGGACACTGTGATACCTGGGTACAAACTATATCGTAATGATAGAGCTGATCAAATTGGTGGAGGGGTTGCTCTCTATGTTAGAGAGGGCATTGAGTCAGAAAGGATTAAAGTTTTGCAGGAAACAAAATCTGCTGTAGAATCTATATGGATTGAAATTCCATGTAAAAGGGGGAAGGCAATGGCAGTGGGGGTGTACTATAGAGCGCCTGGCCAGAATGACCAAATGGATGATGAAATGCTCAAAGAAATCAAGGAAGCTAACAAAAGTTACAGCACAGTAATAATAATGGGTGATTTCAACTACCCCGGTATCGACTGGGTCAGTGTCACGTCAGGACATGCTAGGGAGATAAAGTTCCTAGATGAAATAAATGACTGCTTCTTGGAGCAGCTGGTTCATGAACCGACCAGAGGGGAAGCCATATTAGACCTAATCCTTAGTGGAACACCAGATCTAGTGCAAGAGATAAGGTTGTTGGGGCCACTTGGCAATAGTGATCATAGCATGATCGCCTTTGATTTAATTAGTGGAGGAGGGATAGTAAGGAAATCCACAGTACTACCTTTTAACTTTCGAAAGGGAGACTATGATAAAATGCGGAAAACAGTTAAGAAAAAACTAAAAGGAGCAGTTGCAAAGGTTAAAGACGTACATCAGGCTTGGCTGTTGTTGAAAAATACTATCTTGGAAGCCCAGAACAGCTGTATTGCACGCTTTAAGAAAAGTGGAAGGAAGTCCAAAAAACTGCCAGCATGGGTTAAAGGTGAGGTCAGAGAGGCTGTTGTTGCCAAAAAAGCATCTTTCAGGAAATGGAAAAAAGAGCCAAATGACGAAATCTGGAAACAGCACAAGCACAGACAAGTCAAATGCAAGGCATTGATAAGGCAGGCAAAGGGAGAATTTCAGAAGAAGCTTGCTGCGGAAGCAAAAACACGAAGTAAAGACCTTTTCAAGTACATTCGTAGCAAAAAACCTGTGAGAGAGTCAGTTGGTCCATTAGATGATAAAGGGGTTAAAGGAGAACTAAGAGGCGACAAGGCGATAGCGGAGAGACTGAATGCTTTGCTTCGGTCTTTACTGAGGAAGATGTAGGGATGTTACCCATGACTGAAGTGGTATTTAAAGGTGCGGAAGAATTGAAGGAAATATCGATACATCGTGAAGATGTTTTACAACTATTAGATAAGCTGAAGAGTAGCAAATCACCTGGGCTGGATGGTATACATCCAAGGGTGTTGAAAGAACTGAAATACGAGATTGCAGACCTGCTATTAGTAATCTGTGAACTATCATTAAAATCATCTCTAATACCTGAAGATTGGAGGATCGCCAATGTAACACCAATTTTTAAAAAGGGTTCCAGGGGTGATCCGGGAAACTATAGACCGGTGAGCCTGACATCAGTACCGGGAAAAATGGTAGAAACCATCATAAAGAATAAAATTACTCAGCATGTAGATAGTCATGACCTGATGGGAGACAGCCAACATGGCTTTAGACAAGGAAGATCTTGTCTTACTAATCTGTTATGTTTTTTTGAAGGAGTGAATAATCAGGTGGACAAAGGTGAGTCGGTTGATATTGTGTATCTGGACTTTCAGAAAGCCTTTGACAAGGTCCCTCATGAGAGACTTTTGGCAAAACTAAAGAGTCATGGGATAGGAGGCCGTGTACTATTGTGGATCAGGAACTGGTTAAAAGATAGAAAGCAGAGGGTAGGGCTAAATGGCCAATTTTCCCAATGGAGAAAGGTGAATAGTGGTGTACCCCAGGGATCTGTGCTGAGTCCGCTGCTTTTTGACTTATTCATAAATGACCTGGAAAGTGGAATAACGAGTGAGGTTATCAAATTTGCAGATGACACAAAACTATTTAAAGTTGTTAAAACCCAAGAGGATTGTGGAAAATTGCAAGAGGATCTTGATAAATTAGAAGACTGGGCATCAAAATGGCAGATGAAATTTAATGTGGACAAGTGCAAGGTTATGCACCTAGGGAAGAACAACCCAAACTATGGTTACACGATGCAAGGTTCCACATTAGGAACCACCACCCAGGAAAAAGATTTAGGAGTCATTGTGGATACCATGTTAAAACCCGCGGCCCAGTGTGCAGCGGCAGCCAAGAGAGCAAATAGAATGCTAGGTATGATAAGGAAAGGAATGGAAAATAAAACAAAAGATATTATTATGCCTCTATATCGTTCCATGGTGAGACCGCACCTTGAATATTGTGTGCAATTCTGGTCGCCGTATCTTAAAAAGGATATAGCGATTTTAGAAAAGGTTCAGAGAAGAGCCACCAAAATGGTAAAGGGGATGGAAGGATACTCCTATGAAGAAAGGCTAAAAAGGGCTCTTTAACCTGGAAAAGAGATGGCTGAGGGGAGATATGATAGAAGTCTATAAATTAATGAACGGATTGGAACGGGTAAACGTAGATCGATTGTTTACCTTATCAGAATATAGAGAGACTAGGGGACATGCAATGAAGCTACAGGGTAAACTATTTAAGACTAATAAAAGAAAATATTTTTTCACTCAACGTGTAATCAAACTCTGGAATTTGTTACCGGAGGATGTACTAAAGGCTGTTAGTGTAGCTGGGTTTAAAAAAGGTTTGGACAAGTTCCTGGAGGAAAGGTCCATAAACCATTATTAAGAAGGGACCCAGGATATCAATGCTTGAACCAATACAAGCATTGTGGAACCTGTGTCCCTTGGGGAAACTGCTAGGTACATATGACCTAGATTGGTCACACTGTTGGAAACAGAATACTGGGCTTGATGGACCTTGGTCTGACCCAGTTTGGCATATCTTATGTTCTTATGTACTCACTCAACTCCATCCTACCTCTCATCAGGACAGGGGATTGGTTTGCCTCTCCACCCACAGGAAGTTCCTCCACTTCAAGGTGTGGGACCAACACTACCAGTACAAGGTGCTTCCCTTTGGTCTATCCCCAGCTCCTTGAGTCTTCACGAAGTGCATCATGGTAGCTGCGGCGCACATCCGCAAACAGAGCATTGCCGTCTTCTCATACCTCGATGACTGGCTCCTCACGGTACAATCATCTACGGAGGCCCGGGTAGCAATGCGAAGAACGACCCCATCGGCTGCTTTGTTCAATTCATGCTAACCGTCTGTCTCTTCCTTCACCTTCCCAAGCCCGTCTGGAGCAGACGCGGCACTCAGCCTGGTTTTTCCTTGGTCCTTCACTCTGGAATATGTTACCCACCTCACTTCGTCTAGAACCATCCTACCCTCAGTTTAAGTCACTGCTCAAAACTTACCTTTTCCAGAAAGCTTTTGACCTTCCCCCTGAAGCTCCACCCTGATTGGTCTCTGCTTGTGTGCTAACCCTATGTATTGTCCCTGTCTGTTTACTTATGTCCTTTTATGTACCCTGGTTTGGTTAATATTATTTCTCCTATGATTTGTTATGATTTGATGTTAAATGTTAACATGATTTGTTTTGCGACTTATTATGATTTACTGTTAAGTGTTCCAGTGTGATTTGTTCACTTTCTCTTTACCCTTCTTTCCTGTCTTAATTTTGGCATTCTGTTTCTTGGGTTGTGGTGCTAATCAGTTTTTATTGTACACCGCTTAATGCTTTTGCCACAGCGGTATATCAAATTTTAATAAAGATAAAGAAGATAAAGCTACTGTCTGACCTTGGGTTCCTCTTGAACCTGGACAAGTCCGAACTCGAGCCTCGTCAGAGGGTGCAGTTCATAGGCGCTGTCATTGACACCCACGCCTCGAAGGCATTCCTGTCCAAACAGCGCACAGTGGCAATCATATCCCTAGCCACAAATATGTCGGCATCCAAGCTAACATTGGCTCGGTCCATCCTTTGTTTCCTGGGGCACATGGCTGCAACCACCTCTGTCTTCTCCCTCGCAAGGCTGCACATGCGAAATCTCCAATGGCACCTACGTGACCTTTGGAACCAACTTTCACAGCCGCTAGACACGAGGGTGCCCATGGACAGTCAGGCACAGGAAGGCCTCCTCTGGTGGACCCACCAGTACAACCTAGCACAAGGCAAAAGCCTCCAGCAGCGCCCACACCAGATTGTTCTTACAACAGACATGTCCTCCATGGGCTGGGGAGCACACTTTCTGCATCTCAGCACCCAAGGTATGTGGACAGTCAAGGAGCAGGGCCTGCACATCAACCTGCTCGAGCTCAGAGCCATCAGATACGCTTTACAGGCCTTCCAGTCTCAGCTGAAGGGGAAAGCCATCCTCATCCAAACAGACAACCAGGTAGCCATGTTCTACCTCAACAAGCAAGGGGGCACCGACTCTCGATCCCTCTGCAAGGAAGCGCTCACAATCTGGTCCATGGCTCTATCCAACAGATCCCACCTTCAAGCCTCGTACCTTCCCGGGGAGGAGAACATCCTAGCCGACAAGCTAAGCAGGCAGCTGGAACCATATGAATGGTCTCTGCACCTGGAGGTTGCCGAGGTCATCTTCTGTTGGTGGGGGACACCACGCCTCAATCTCTTCGCAGCACAGAACAACGTGACGTGCCACCTCTTCTGCTCAGAGCGCCTGTCCAACACATGCTTAACGCAGGATGCATTTGCCGTGTCGTGGGGGCATGGTCTCTAGTGTATGCCTTTCCCCCACCCCTTTAATCTCGGAGACACTACAAAGAGTCATCTCGGACAGGGCACAGGTGATACTGATCCGCCCTACTGGCCCCGCCAGATGTGGTTCCCCCTCCTCCTCCGCCTTTTACTAGAACCTCCGGAGAGGCTGCCACTGCGCCCAGATCTCCTATCTCAGAACGATGGGAGCATGCTGCATCCCAACCTACAAGCCCTCGCCTTGAGGGCCTGGAGATTGAACGGAGACACTTGTCAGCCCTAGATCTGCCCGCAGAGGTACAGCACGTGGTCCTGGCAGCCAAACGCCTGTCCACCCGCAAGTCCTACGGGTTCAAATGGAAACGCTTCACCATATGGTGTGTCGCACAAGGCTTCAACCCAGTATACTGCTCCATACCGATGGTCCTTAAATATCTCATGCAACTCTTCAATCTCGGACTAAAGACGCAATCCATCAAGGTGCACCTTTCTGCGATTGCGTCCCTCCATGCCAACAGAGCATGGGACAACTCCTCCATAGCATCTCTGCCTGTCGTGGCTCAATTCATAAAGGGCCTCACCAACCTCAGGCCCCCCCTGCGACCAAAGGTGCCAACCTGGGACATCAGCACTGTCCTCCAGCAACTGATGCTGCCACCCTTCGAGCCGCTGCCTACGGTGGACATGAAGTTTGTCTCCTGGAAGGCGCTCTCTCTCATCGCAACAACCTCTGCCCGGTGGATTAGCGAGCTCCAGCCCTCGTGGCCCATCCACCATACACGCAGCTCCACCCGAACCGCGCATCCTTGCGCACCCATCCGAAGTTTCTGCCTAAGGTCTCCTCCTCCTTTCACATCAACCAGTCCATCGACCTTCCCTCCTTCCTCCCGGCACCGCATGTGTCCGAGGAGGATCGTAGGCTCCACACCCTGGACTGTGTCAGAGTCTTGCGCATCTACCTAGATAGAACAGCAGGCGTAAGACAAGGGACACAGCTCTTCATGTCCTATGACCCCAACAGGCCGGGAAGTCCCGTCACCAAGAGGACCCTGTCCTCCTGGATACTGGCCTGCATTGCCTTCTGCCTGGACAGGGCCGAAGCCCATGCGGGGGACCGCATAAGAGCGCATCAACTCAGGGCATTAGCGGGGTCCTTCGCCAAACTGCGCTCGGTTCCCGTGGATGACATTTGCAAAGCCGCCACCTGGTCCTCCGCGCTCACCTTCCAAAAGCACTATTGCCTGGACCTCGAGGCGCAGTCTGACAGCACCTTCGGTCGTGCTGTCCTCACAGCGGTGGTCAGAACGCCCTGCCCTGCAGACAACGGACAGAACGAACTTACCGCTTAGGCTGGACCTGGACTTGGATTTCTTTTGCCTGTTTACATGCACTGTTGCACTTACTGCACCAATTTGCTGAACAGTTGACTGTTTACATGCACTATTGATTACGCACTGTTTTACATGCACTGGGTTTACACTGTTTGCTATGTTCAAAATGTTTGCACGATGCACTGTAGAAAATAAAGCACATACCTTGATGCATATGCTGTCTGCCTCCCTCATCCACCTCAGCACGCTCTCACGTAGCTAGGAAGTCATCTGGTGGCTGATGCATCCTGCTTGTCCATGGAGAAAGCAAGGCTACTCACCTGTAACAGGGGTTCTCCGTGGACAGCAGGATAAGTCAGCCACACTTCCCACCCACCTCCCCTGGCTGAGGTCGACAGGCTCACGCCCTAGCCTGAGAGTTAAGCTAATTAATCACTGGCTGGGCTAGGGGCGGGCCTGGGCCCTACTACTCATGCTCAGAAATCTGAGCTCTGGAGAGCACTTCCGTAGATGGTACCGCCCAGAGGACGTCACCTGGTGTGACTGACTTATCCTGCTGTCCACGGAGAACCCCTGTTACAGGTGAGTAACCTTGCTGAGTCAGAAATGTTGTTTTATCTCCCTTCCCATTTCCTTCTCCTCAGTGTGTCAGCCAATCCCCTCTCACACACCTACAGAAAAGACACTTTACTTGCGATACAGCAAACGGTTGCATCTTAATGCAGTGGTGTGCACTGTTTGTTCTGACAGTGCACACTTTTTAATGCAGCAGTAATTTGCTTCCATTAGTTTACTGCATTGGAAGTAAAAATTAGTTTTAGTGTAGACATTAAGAGCACTGTGCGTTGGAGCTTACTGAAGGTTTCAAAAACAGTGCTTGCTACCTTGAGATCTTAAATAGGGCAAGGTTTCAAAAGGAATGTCTGCTCTTTCCCTGCTACAAAGCCGGCTAATAACATATCTTACACTTCCCACGTGAAGTACATACAGCCTGGCAAGCGTGAATCATAAGACTAAATGAGAACAGCATGCAGTTCCTGCTGTCCTTAGTAAGCAAGGGCAGACAGGAAGCATGGCGGGTATGAGCTGCCGTCTGACTCATGGTGCCCCGCCATGACCCCTCCTCTATGAAGGCCCAGATTTATCAAGTATTTACACCCAGCCTACTACTACTACTAATATTCATCATTTATATAGCGCTACAAGGCATATGCAGCGCTGCACAGACACATATAAAAGATTGTCCCTGCTCTAAGAGCTTACAATCTACTCATGACAGACAATACAATAGCTGAGAACAAGGGTACAAATAGGGAAGGGTAGGGAGATACAAGGAAAACAAGGGATCAGGATCCAAAAGCAGCCTCAAAGAGGTGAGCCTTTAGCATGGATCTGAAAAGGGGCAGATGAACAAGTTTACCACCCAGACAGCTAGGGAAGGAACTCCTGGGTTTATAGCAACTGAATCTGAGTAAGACACATGAAATTCAGCCTTTTGTCCCCATCACCAGCCGTAGGATTCAGTTATGAATTATCCTGCCTTTCACTTGCTGTATGCCCAGCATACAAATATTACCTCTAGAAAGTTCTTGAATACTTTCACTAGCAAAAAATAATAATTGTGCTGCATTCAACGCCTCCTTGTAACCTTGAGCAAGTCATTCTATCCCCTGCCGAATCAGGTGCCCAATTACACTGTAAGCTCTTTGGGGAAGGGACTGTGTCTGATTAATTACCATTGTACAATTTATGTTTATCTTTACTTACAGATTTGATAAACTGTTTTTCAGCACAGAAATGAAAGCAGTGTAAATTAGTAATACAATAAAACATGGTCAGCCAATATCAAAAGTTAAAAACAAAAAAAAATAAAAAGCAAGACAGACCTCCTGGATACTATGGACCTGGACTGGCCACTGTAGGAGACAGGATGCTGAACCTGATAGACAGCCCTGATTCAAAGTGCTGGGAAAACCTTAAGCCTTACCCCCCACCCCACCCCAGCTGCCAGAATCTATTGTTTAGCTTTGAATGCCCTGTGCTCTTTGACACATAGAGCCAGCTCTGTTGATAGATCTTGGTGTGACTCAGGAAGGTGTACCCTAGCTTGCTCTCAGTCCTGTCCCCAGAGAAGCTGGAACTCGGAGTGTATCATAGCCCCCTGTGGGTGCAGGCTTCTATTCTGTAAGGGCCAACACAGGTTCCTACTGGGCGCTACGCTGAGCTACCACACTCACTATAAAACACAGTTACAGCTCTTTACGAAACACATTCACACTGACACTGCAAAGCAATTTCAGGCATAGATTCTGCAGTGACCCGATGAAAGGGCAAAGTTGTCAAAAACCACTCAAAACTGTATTATATCACTCCAATAAAAAGGTATCACCTACAACTTATTGGTTTTATTGTTGTACCATGCCTAAGACAGTGATACAACATAGCGACTAATATCTTTTAAATAAGCAAGCTTGCCTAACCCTGAAAACTGAATGTTTTTATTGCTCAAATGTACCATGTACAACATTTTTTGATCGATAGAAACCTTATTTCCTCGTCTGTTTTTATGCTGAATGTATAGCAAAACATGGCCAAAATAGCTCTTGCGGATGCCAGTAGCAGGGCTGATGTTAGACACACACGCCCTGTTTACCAGCGCCTAACGCCACCCCTAGCCAGTAGTTACAGTTATTGAAATGTAGCACAGTGACCAAGCCATAGTCGGTGGGTCTTGGGAATTCAGTTTCCGACCGCAGGGCACGAACACTTGAACAGTAATCATGGGAGGGAGTTTCTTTCCCCCATTCCATTTTGTTCTCCTCACCTTCAAGTCAGTCACAATGCTTCAGTGGCCCTCCCCCCATGTCTGGTAATAATTATCCCCTTCTTCGACCGAAGGAACCCATAGCCACGATGCTACTGCCTACCTGCCACAGTGGAGATCTGAACACAGGTCTTCTGTGCCAAGGCACCGTGGCCAAATCAGACTTTGGAGCCGGTTCTTTTTTCTATATTCCTTCTGTGTTCGATATAATCTAATGCAGTCAGTTTAGCCCTTTATTTATTTATAGTCATGACAACTTAACCCTCATTATTGTGGTTTCAGATTATTAAGAAACCACAGATTTCAGTCCATGATCTTCTCATTGATGCATAAATCAACAGTAGCATATTAGGCAGCTTTAATTTACAATTCACTGGTGTCGCCAGCAGAAGGTATTTAACTAGCTAAAGCAGGTCCAGCAGAAAGGATCTGAGTAGCAGTGTAACTCAGACGCCAACCTCCGTGGCCACTTGGCCAACTACTGAACAACTGCTACAGAGCATTCAATACTGGTGCGTAAGTCGGAAACACAATTTATGGTGCTGCACACGGGAACAGAACAATTTGCATGGGAAAATAGTTAATTGCATAAAAAGGAAATTTGAAAATTCTTCCTCCTCACCCTGGGAAAAAGTACTTTCGCCTGTAAGGGAAAAAGGTCACTGCTGGGACTGGTGGTAGGGAACCTGGAAGATATTTTGCATTTCCTTTGAACCACCTGCCAAGTACAATGGAACAAAGTACCACCCTGGGTGGCCTAAATGTTCACAGGAAAATTCCAAGGGGATTTTGAAAATTGCCCTAATAAACCTGGAGGGATTATATTAGAGATAAGAGCACCCGATTAGTGGCAGAATAAAATCAAGGATATTACAATGCCTCTGTATCATTCCATTGTGCGACCGCAAATTGCATATTGTGTGCAATTCTGGTCACCATACCTTAAATAGGATATGGCAGAATTAGAAAAGGTACAGAGAAGAGCAACAAAAATGGTAAAGGGGATGGAAGGATACCCTTAGGAAGAGAGGCTTAAAAGGTTGAGACTCTTGAACTTGGAAAAGACGGCTGAGGGGAGATATGATAGAGGTCTATAAATTAATGAACGGAGTGGAATGGGACGTAGATCGATTATTTATGCCATCAAAAAGTAGAAAGACTAGGGGGCATGTAATGAAGCTACAGGGTAACCCATTTAAGACTAATAAGAGAAAATATTTTTTTACTCAACACGTAATCAAAATTTGGAATTTGTTATTGGAGGATGTAGTAAAAGCCGTTAGTGTAACTGGAGGAAAGGTCCATAAACCATTATTAAAGAGGATCCAGGAAATCCACTGTTTACCCCGGGACAAGCAATGTGGACCTTTTTGGGAACCTGCCAGGAACTTGTGACCTAGATTGGTCAATGTTGGAAACAGGATACTGGGCTTGATGGACCTTGGTTTGACCCAGTATGGCATTTCTTATGTTGTTAGTCAAATCTTTAATTCTGAGGGCTTAATTCAACCATTCTGGTTAGCACTTGCTACTGGACCGTGACATTTCTTCTGTTCTGTTTGGTAGTGTGATTTGTTTAATCAATGCTTTGTAACCTGATTTTCAGACCCCTCTCAATCTGTCCCAATCATCATCTGTAGGATGACTGCAATGAATATTAATCAGATTTAGAGGGGACATTACTAATCTGCATTAGAGGGATAACGCAGGATTTTTACCCATAAGTTGGTTTACCACAACGTAAGTTACATAATACTGAGATGTAACGCTTACAGAGGCACCGCATTATTATGTAAATCAAACACAGTTTGTGTTTAACTTCACAGGCCGCATCATTTCTAGTAAAGTAACGGCAGCTTTTGGTTGGCGTTATTCTTCCTCTCCAAGAGCACCAGGGCTGCTAATGTGCAACTCAACTCTCCTGTGATCTTTCTTAAACATACTGACAGTATTCCTATAATCACACCCACCCCAAAACCTCCCCCCTCCAACAAACACCCATCTTGGTCACAATCCCTCCCCCCAAAAGAATGGGCTCACTGATCTGAGCCTCCCCAAACAAATGCATAATACCATGAAATAGATCTCCCACCCCCAGAAACCCTCCCCTGGAGCCCAGCAGGGCTATCCCTCATGTCTAGTGGAATGGGTGCAGGAACAAGCCCCCTTTGCTCTCATTCTCTAGGCTGCCAACATAAAAATGGGGCTGGAAGACCCCCTAGGAGTACTGCTGCAAGACTTACTAGGGGTCAATCGCATTCCTATTCACTAACACAAATTAATGGCGTTCGTGCACACTATAGGCACCAGAACAGAGCAGGTCATGAGGGCCATGCTCAACACAACATCAGCAACTAGATTACTTAGGGATGAGGCTGGAGGTTGGTTTGTTTGGCCCCTCAGACCAAAGAGATGTTCTGCTGCCCATGGTGCACACTAACCTGGCTAGTAAATCTAGCCTTAAATTTGTAGCTGAAGTAACTGTGGGAGGGGGATGAAGTGATTTGCTCAAGGTTACAAGGAGTGTCTGTGGGATTTCAACCCCGACTTCCTAGTTCTTAGCCTGCTGATCCAACCACTAGGTTACTCCTCCATCAGATTACAAATTCAAAATCTTTTGCTGAACTGCCAGAAGAAGCCAACAGAAAGTGGACCAGGCAAATATCTATGAATCAGTAAATGAAAGAAACCCTACAGACGTGTTGCTTTTCACTTCCAGCAAGAGGACTGTTACAACGTGAGAAAACGCAGATCATTAAACTTGGCATGCCATATGTGACGGGAAAAAAGAAACTATATAGTCAAATTTAAATAATGCATTGTTTTGCTGTCATACAGGATTTTTTTGTAATTGGTTTTGATAAATTACGTTTGACATTTTATATGAAGGAGAACTATTCAAGCTGCCTACAGCAATGCAATGTGTGCAGCTAAGTCAATGCTGACTCCTGGCAACCCAGTCCCTGGGTTTTCTTGCCAAGGTGCGACCAGAAGTAGATTGCCAGGTCTTTCTTCCACGCAGTGAGTTTACAGCCCCTGGTACACCAAGGTGGTCACCCATCCAAGTACTAACCAAGCCCAACCTTGCTTAGCTTCAGAGATCAACCGAGAGCTGGTTCATTGATGCAAAATCTGAGTAAGCTTCCTAATTTGAGTCTTTGTACCAATTTGAAAAGAAAAAGTATATCAGTTTTCAAAGTACAAGTATGTATGGTCACGTGCACCTGATTTCTGTGGGTAGAATTTTGCTGCAAATGTATGCATGGAGATTTGGAAAATAATTTATGCGCGTACTTGCTCTCCAGCAGCCTAAACATACCTCCGGGAATGTCTCCTTTCAAAGCAGGAAGAAAAAGCATGCTTTTACCTTCGGAAGTTGCTTTAAAACTTGTCCACCCGATGTCGGAATTAAAGGTTTACTGACTAGTGAATGTGCTCAGGTTGTTCTTACAATTGTGTACAGGAACGTGCCCCCCGGTATCAAGTAATGACCCAGAAGGAATGAACAGCGCTGCAAAACATGCATCAGGATTTTTCTTGCACTGCTGATTTATGGATATTTGGTCGACCCACACGTGTTATCGATATTTACTAAAACACTATGGAATTTTTAGTCCAATGAAAATGGACAAACATTTGGTTTATTGTCATGCTATAAGTGGGACCCTCATTTGAGGTTTCTTTGGACTGGCTTGTGTTTTTTTTGGAGGCCACAGCCCTGGAGGTAGCAGTTTTAGCGCTTTTTACTTGCTTTGCTCTGATGGATATCCTGAAAACCAGACTAGCTGGGAAGCTCTGAGAAAAACCTTAATACCGGGTATCATTTTACCCATCTTCTGACTGCTTTTCTTTTATTTCAAATACTAGGAGTGAGGCGGGTGTGGTTGGCTTGGTAGTAAGGCTATAGTTGGGGAAACAGCTTGACATCTTTTGGAACAATAAAATCCAGATCTACTCTGGGGATGCCTCGTTTCAAGCATGAGAACATGTTGCACAATGTGGGTGACCCTCGCTAGTACTAGGATGGCACTGAGGGGTAGTACAGGGAAGACAGGAACTATTTCCCTATAGATGAGGGTGTCAAACTGTAAAAAGGGGAGAAGGAATGGTGATAAAAAAAGAAAAATATAAAGCTAAAAACCCCACCCATTCCTAAAATTGTTGGGTGAAGGGTGGTCAGTCAAATATAATAAACCTTGAAATGTGGAAATTAGATCAATGGTCAAAATTTCAGTTCTTGCAACATAAATTATCATTTACTTCACAATAATTAGAGACCAACTTTAGAAGTGCCTTTCCCAGGCAGCTCACTGGATGAGGCAAGCTCATACAATGACAGAATTTCAGACTAGCCTACAAAACAATCTGCAAAAGAAACATACCCACAGTTCCTTCAGTGACTGAAAACCCAGGAGTCCTGCCTGAATAAATAAAATTCAGGAAAGATATTCTGTACTTGTCTCATCAGTCAACGGGGTCATAAGATGTCACTGATGCCTTTTCAGTTACACAGCAGACAAGCTTCCCTCCCAGCAACGTCAGCTGATGTACTGGGACTCCTGATTCATCTTACAAATTACTAGCTCTCATCGCTAGCTTTTAAAACTCAGTGACCTCCTGCCTGTAATTCGGCCAGGAGACTTCCAACTGACAACTCAATGCCGCAGAGTGAAATGTTCCCAAATACCCACCAATGGTCTGTGTTCTTCTCCAAGATGCAGAAGAGATTGTACAGGAGAGACAGAGAACAAATCAAACACAGCAGGCTATTTCAAGTAAGACGTGCACACGTCTGGCCCAGGAATTCTCCTGTTTCATTGTTTTATGTTTTGATGACTTCCTAAAGTTGCCATGCTGTTGTCTCCAGAAGCAAACCTAAATCTTCTCTACCACTGACCCTGACCAAGTGACTTTTCCTCCTGTAATTTACTTTATTCAACCGCAATTGGTTTATTCTCTCTCTCTCAGGCTCCTTCAGTCTTGACAGGCCATGGATATTTTGCCTGTATGGTCTTCTCAAATGAACCTTCTATGGCTATGGAGACCCACACAACAGCAAAATGTCCATGGCTGCAACAGACAACCGATGCAACTATGTGCAAACCTTGTTTTTCCTTCCTGTGAGCCTGGGTAATAACAATCAGGCCGATATCCAAATGGACTTATATGTTCACTGGCGGTTGGGTGAATCTATAAGCCCACTATTCATGGATTTTCATACGCTATACAGTTAGTGTCAGGCCAGTTAGAGGGAGTTTCGTACAGTGAAGGGGCAGAGGGAGGGTGAAAGAGCAAAGTTATCCGACTAAGCTATCCAATTAGTTTAGGCCTGCATGGTTAGCACAATGGCAGCCCCACAATATGCATATTCAGCACCCCTCACCATACAAATAGCGGCACTGACTATACCTGTTAAACACTGGCACTGGTGGTTAAATTAACCTACTCACTGCCTTTGAATGTCAGCCCCAATATCATAACCCTTTCTCCCTTGGCACAGCTGCCAGATACATCACGTCAGACCGTCCACACCAGAAGTGTTTTATTCAGAAATATTGCGAGATAAAGCATGTTAAAACAAAACTTTGATAGCACGTATTATATAAATTAAAACAATTTTTACTTTTTTCATAGAACAGAAATTATAGAATCACTAAACAGCAGCCACGTGACTCATCAGAGCTGATCCATCAACATTAGCATCAAGCAGAAGAATAAAACGTACCTGTATTGAGCCAACTGCAAGTTCCTTCCATCAAAAACAAAGTTCCACTATGTATTTATCTTATTTACAAATTTTTTACTCGCTTTCTCATTTTAGGTCAAGGCGAGTTACAATAAACAAACACTTCAAAAAAACATAAATACTCCAACATAAAATTGCAAAGATAATCTGACAAAATAAAACACAATAATCTACTCCAAATATTTGCTGAAAGGTTCAATTAGTCCAGTCCAGATGCGTACGGTTAGTTGGTTCAGAAAGCTCTCTCTCTGGGGGGGGGGGGGGGGGGGTTTGTGGAGGGGTGGGGGGGCTGTACTTCAGCAATCAGGAGGCTCCAACCACGAAGATGGTCAAGCCCAACCAGCAGGACACAAAAAACAACATACGAGGAACCAAGGCAGCGCCCGCAACCTAACTTCCTTCAGAATGCGCAGGCCAAACCCCAATAGAAGAGCCCTGCAAGCCCAGGCTGCCTTCCAACAATTCGGCCACGGTAGCACTTCTCTGAGGCAGCCACGGCACAACTCCTCCGATAGGAGGTGTGCACGCCAGCTGCCATAGGTGGTACACCTTCTCCATGAGCCTCATTTGGCCAACCAAAGCACTCAACATTCCCTCCCTGGACTGCATGCCCCGCTGCGGCTTTCCCCCACCCATCGGGACCAATTGCTAGACAGAAAGCCTCTCTGATTGCCAAATCGCCGCCCACGTCGTTTCCCCGCTTTACCAAGGGATGGAATTTTTTTTTTTTTTTTTTTAGCGTGATCCACATTGCTCAGCCCCACTCCATCCCGGGACCTCTCCCAAGAGCTGGGGAGAGGAACTGGGGGAGCTTTTTGTGGAGGGAGTATCAGGGGAGGGACCCGGACCACTGTGTTCTGCACTCTTAATGCCAACGAGATAGGCAGGAAAACAACAAATAGAGAAAACTTCATAGTACAGAACACAGGTTATGCACATCCACCATCTGTTGAGACTGAGAAAATACCAGTTGAGGGCGCACAGGCTCCTTAGGAGCTGGTTCAGCTCAATGATTTTCTCAGTCTCCATCTGCTGCTGGGTGGGCATAACCCCATGTGTCCGGACTGGACTGGAGGGACGATATGGAAAAATGCTTTTGAAGAAGTTTACGAAAAGTAAAAAAATCAGGTGCAATATGCAAAGATGCAGCATGAATTGAGAAAGCACGGACAATGTGATGCCTACATTTGAAACTGCCCAAATACTATAAGTTTGCTGTAAACAAACTAGAATTGAGTGAATGGACTGATGGGGATGCCGCAGAGCTCCCGACCAATCAGACGCCTGATGACCTTTCTTATAAATAGTCAACAAGACCTTGAACATAATGCTCTGCTCCATCGGGAGTCAGCGCAGTAGAGGGGTAATGTGCTCATATTTAGATCTACCCCTCTAGCTGCAGCATTCTGCACCAGCTGAAGAGCCCAAAGAGAAGAAGAGATATTACAGTAATCCAGACATGGATCGACCAAGGCCTGGAATACAGTCCGAAAATCATCAGTCAACTGCTTTACTAGTCTCATTTTATGAAAAGAGGTCTTATTACTCTATCAATCTGAGGGTGTAAACTAAAATCTAAATTAAGAAGTTTTGAGGGCTATGGCCATTGGAAACTCTAGCAAAAAATCTTGTATAGTCAGAGTTTGGACATTAAAAAAAAAACAGGTTCCCCCATAAGAATTTGAAATGAAAAATTCTGATGTAGGTGAAGAATCTGTGAAATTCTAGCGCAGACCTGATCCCAAAACTCATTGCAAGTTAGAGCAGTAATATAGCAAATTCCATAAGGTACCCCAGTCAGTCTCACACAAGCAACACGTATGCTGAGCATCTACCATCCACTTCAAGATTTACATGGGAGTATAGAAGGCTCAATGAGCTAGACAAAATGATCGCATTGCAGACACTGACGGAATAATCCCAATATCTGGACCCCAACCCCCCCCCCAAAAAACCCGCTCATTGTGAGGTGGTTAAAGCACTTGAAGATTGGCCTCCCCCCGCCCCCCCATCTTTTACTTACATTAAAAGTAAAAATAATTTTGTATGTGGGATCGAGTAAGTCAGATTTCAGTCTGACCTATAGAGTCTGCTTACAGCTTGCATATACATTGACAAGAGAAGTTTGATATGTCTTGTAAAAGGTCAAGGTTAAGATGGCAACTTTCAAAAGTCATTTATCAGTATATTTAGCTACTTAGATGGGTAAAAGGGCTTTTTGAAAACTGCCCATCCTGAATGCGGGTAAAACTGGCACCTTGCTCCACAAAGTGTGTACATGTACCCAGGAGGCATCCCGGGTGGGAAAAGGATGGGGGGAGCTAACAGAACACAGTTTTGCATTCTCAATAATTACCTGCAAAAAAGGCAGTTTTCAAAGGAAAGAGATAAAAAGAGAGGGAATTTTTAAAAGGAGCAACGTAAAGTTACATGTCATCAACACATGTAAGTCATATATTTTAAATGATTTACGTACACAAATCAGCCAGTCGCAATTTTCTAAGTATGCTTTTAAGCCAATGGTGCGCACTTTCAGCGTGGGCGGACTGCAAATTTTCCAATTGTTCTTTAGAAACCTAGGCCCAGGCATTTAGCTAGCCCTTGGACTCGTGTAAGGGCTCACACCAAGTTTTTCTGCCTGGTTTCTTGATAAAATAGGCAGGTTTTAGATGCACCCGATTACCAAAATTATGCACATTCTGAAAATGATACAAAACCCAAGGGATAAAAGTTTCCATAGACTTGATGCCTATCTGCATAGTAACATAGTAACATAGTAGTTGACGGCAGATAAAGACCAGCATGGTCCATCCAGTCTGCCCAGCAAGATGGCAAGAGTAGGTGCACCTGTCGCTCCGCGCAGGCCACCCCTCCCCATATCCTTGTTCAGGGGTAAACCCACCACTCCATGTAGGACATCCCTATTTGTTGAGACGTTATATGGTTCAGAAGTTAGATGGTACCGTTTATTTTGTTTTTTTCCTATTTCTGTAAAGGGATCCTCTGTGTTTGTCCCATGCCTTTTTGAATTCCGTCACCGTGTTCGCCCCTACCACTTCCATCGGGAGGGCATTCCAAGCATCCACCACCCTTTCAGTGAAAAAATATTTCCTGACCTTGCCTTTCAATTTACCCCCTTGCAGTTTCATGTTATGCCCTCTAGTTTTACAGGTTCCCCGTCTTTGGAAGAGGTTTGTTTGTTCATCATTTCTCTTTAAGTATTTAAAGGTCTGAATCATATCTCCCCTGTCCCTCCTTTCCTCCAAAGTATACATATTTAGGTCTTCAAGTCTCTTCTCATAAGGCTTCTGACGCAGGCTCCAAATCATTTTGGTCGCCTTCCTCTGAACAGTCTCCAGTCTTTTTACATCCTTTGCAAGATATGGTCTCCAAAACTGAACACAGTATTCCAAGTGAGGCCTCACCAGTGACCTATACAGTGGCATAAGTACCTCTTCTTTTCTGCTAGTAATCCCTCTTTGTATGCAGCCCAACATACTCCTGGCTTTTGCCACTGCCTTGTCGCACTGTTTTGCCACCTTGAGATCAGCAGAGATAATCACACCAAGGTCTTTTTCCTGAACTGTGCATACCAACCTTTCTCCCCCTATCGCGTACATTTCTCTTGGATTTCTGCTACCCAAGTGCATGACACTGCACTTTTTTGCATTAAATCGTAGTTGCCAAGCTTTAGACCAGTCTTCCAGCTTTTGTAGATCTTTCTTCATGTTAACCACTCCCGAGGGGGAGTCCACTCTGTTGCAAATTTTTGTGTCGTCTGCAAAAAGACAGACCTTTCCATTCAGTCCTTCAGCAATATCACTCACAAATACATTGAACAGTGCCGGGCCCAGGACCGAACCCTGGGGCACCCCGCTAATCACCTTCCTCTCATCCGAGTGAGCTCCATGTACAATCACCTTCTGACGTCTGTCAGTCAACCAATTTCTAATCCAGTTTACCATCTTGGGACCCATCCCCAAGCTACTGAGTTTGTTGACAAGCCTCCTATGAGGAACAGTATCAAAGGCTTTGCTGAAATCCAGGTAGATGACATCCATTGCATGCCCCTACTATGTTTGTCCCAAGCTTGTTTGGAATTGCAGAAAATATTTCATGTTGGACAGTGTCCCAGTAGGAATAAAATTTAGGGGTCAAAAGGTTTTGCTCTTGTTCCCTTTTCCCACGCTTGCCAGTCAGACACGTACATCACCAAAAAAATACACAGTTCAAAACTTTAATTATTGACTATTACATAGACAAAAACTTTAAAAACACATAAGACCAAGGTCCATCAAGCCCAGTATCCTGTTTCCAATAGTGGCCAATACAGGTCACAAGTACCTAGTAGTTTCCCCAGAAGACACAGGTTCCACCATGTTTTTATTAGGACAAGTAGTGGATTTCCCAGGTCCCCTTTAATAATGATTTATGGACCTTTCCTCCGGAAACTTGTCCAAACCTTTTTTAAACCCAGCTACACTAACAGCTTTTACTACATCCTTCGGTAACTAATTCCAGAGTTTGATTATGCGTCGAGTAAAAACGTTTTTCTCTTATTAGTCTTATATGGGTAACACTGTACTTTTCTTGGCCCACTTGGACCACCAGGGATGCAGGAAACAGTATTGAAAATTGCCATCCTAAAGTATAATTTCAGCAAGACTTTTATATATATGCAGTTCTATTAAATATGATTTTTGAATCCATTTACCTGGACAGGACTGTGCCGCCACATACCTTACTCACTTTCCCTTGCCCTGTTGCTAAATACTATGTTTGTCCCAAGCTTGTTTGGAATTGCAGAAAATATTTCATGTTGGACAGTGTCCCAGTAGGAAAAAAATTTAGGGGTCAAAAGGTTTTGCTCTTGTTCCCTTTTCCCACGCTTGCCAGTCAGACACGTACATCACCAAAAAAATACACAGTTCAAAACTTTAATTATTGACTATTACATAGACAAAAACTTTAAAAACACATAAGACCAAGGTCCATCAAGCCCAGTATCCTGTTTCCAATAGTGGTCAATACAGGTCACAAGTACCTAGTAGTTTCCCCAGAAGACACAGGTTCCACCATGTTTTTATTAGGACAAGTAGTGGATTTCCCAGGTCCCCTTTAATAATGATTTATGGACCTTTCCTCTGGAAACTTGTCCAAACCTTTTTTAAACCCAGCTACACTAACAGCTTTTACTACATCCTTCGGTAACTAATTCCAGAGTTTGATTATGCGTCGAGTAAAAATGTTTTTCTCTTATTAGTCTTATATGGGTAACACTGTACTATTACTACTACTAAACATTTGTATAGTGCTACAAGGCATACACAGTGCTACACAGACACACGTAAAAGACGGTCCCTGCTCCTCGGAGCTTACAATCTAATTGAGACAGACAACAAAGTAGCTGTAGATATGGGATACAGCTAGGGGGAATGGTAAGGAAACACAAAGGACATCAGGCGAGTCAAGATCCGAAAGCGGCAGCGAAGAGGTGAATTTTCAGCCTCGATTTGAAAAGGGCCAGAGAAGGCACCTGACATACAGACTCAGGTAGTTTGTTCCAGGCATAAGGAGCAATAGGAGCAGCAGAGTGAAGGCACTTATAGGTCAGCAGAAGTTTGAAATGGATGCGGAAATGGATAGGAAGCCAATGAAGAAACATGAGAAGAAGGGTAATATGAGCATGATGAAGCTGGCAGAAGATTTGCCGTACAGCAGAGCGTTGAACAGATTGAAGGGGAGAGAGATGACTCAAAGGGAGACCAGCGAGGAGCAGGTTACAATAGTCTAGACGGGAGGTGACTAAGAAGCTTCATTACATGTCCCCTAGTCTTTCTACATTTTAATGGCGTAAACATGCTGTACTTTACTTTGTATAATTTGTGTTTTTAAAGCTGTGAAGTGGGATTTTAGAAGGGATGTCTAGGAAGAATATTGAACATTCAGAGCACAACCACCAAAATCCAGGGGAGCAGCAGTAGTGAAGGGAGGCACCAGCAAGTGTCTTTGGAAATCAATCCATCTCCGCCCAAACAAAGAGCGTCCCAGTAACTGGTTCTGGTGACTCTCGTCGTACAGAGAGCACGGTCAGGTATGTGCATGGGTATAGGCCATTTCACAAATGTGGACGTTCTCAAATTGCACAGCCACTGATCCAGGTTCTTGGATGTGCCAGCCAGGGTATTTCAGAAGGAGGAGCAATATATTAGTCTCACATGTCCCAGCCCCTGTATTTCTTTTGAGTTCTTAAATACTAAGGGACCTTAGTGGTGAAGGCAGGAGAACCAGAGACCATATAAAACCTGTAACAGGACAGTAGGACACAATGGCGTAAATTCTGAGGGACTCTCAAGCAAAATTGTGTTGAGAACACTCCCAGATAGAGGCTGCTGCCAAATATCCAAGTTTCGTGGTCTGTGGCAGTGCCTATCCAGATTGCCAATCTGCATACATTTAGGGCATCTCTTTTGCCCACACACCGACTTGGCACTATCCAGATAGGGTCACGGTGGTCAGAGAAAACATTCAGCAGCACCATCCGGACTAGTTCTGATGATCAGATAAGCCTATTTGAATATTGATCCCACTGTCTAAGAGCCTTTCCCAGAAGTAAATCCGTATATATTTTTTCAAAAGTTTGTTTGTTTTTTTAAGCATTTAGACATCATTCAAATAAATGCAATCAACCTTGACAGGGGATACACCTTTTCAACCAGAGGAAGGTCATTGGCCACTGTTTGGCCCAAAATGTCCAGTTACCTCACTAAAGCTCACACTCTTTCTGGAAATGGGGGAGGGCTTCTAAGCCTTCTCAAGCCACCAGAGAATAGTTTTGGCAGGGGTGGGAGGATTCTTGGCCCACCAGGGATGCAGGAAACAGTGACAAATTACTGCAGAGATGTACACTGCTTTTTCTGTTAGTACCCATTTATTACAATGCAATGTGTGCCTTTGAGTCAATGCTGACTCCTGGAGACCAAGCCACTTCTGGGGGTTTTTGGCAGTGTGACCGGAAGTAGATTGCCAGGCCTTTCTTCCGAGGCAATGGAGAGTTAAGTGACTTGCTCATGGTGCCAGTGGGACTCAAACCCTGGTCTCTTGGTTACCAAGCCAGTGCTCTAACCACTAGGCTGCTCCTCCACTCCTCCCATTTATCAATTCCATGGTCATTTGCATATCAGTTGTTTAATGCATTGGATGGAAACATTTTGTTTTAGAGCATGGTTATTATATCAGCCCATGTAGATATGCCAATGCTTTGCAATAAAAATCTCATCAAATATTTAAGAACATAAGAAAAGCCATGCTGAGTCAGACCCAAGGTCCATCAAGCCCAGCAACCTTCCTCCGAAAATAGCCAGTCCAGATCATAAGTACCTAGCAGATCACAAAAAGTAGTGTTTCCCATAACTCATTTCAGGGGATGAACAATGGTTCTCCAACGTCTCTCTGGCTAATAATTTTTTATGGACTTTTTCTCTAAGAACCCATCCAATCCTCTTTTGAATCTCACTATGCTGGTTATTTATTTATTTATTTACATTTCTTATATACCACGCTATTACAATCAGTGCGGTGTACAGTTGAATAAAACATACTACAAAGTGACATGCCACAATGTGTTTACAATGAACAGGGGTAGCAAAACGGACGCAACCGGGGGGAACTATTTACATATTATAATAATAACTATTTACATATTATAAAACTCTCTGAGAGAGAGACATATATGGTTCGTTTGTCAGAGGGTGTGTAAGTGTGACATGGAGGGAGGGCAGGAGGGGCTGGTTAACCATTCTCTATGGGGGGCGAGGCTATGGGGCAGTCAGGGTAGGAGGGTGGGGCTATGGGGCGGTCAGGGTAGTAGGGTAGGGTAATGGCTGTGTGTTTTCCAGATGTAATCTCAGGGTAATGTTTTAGGAACAGGTGATGTTTGAGAGCTTTTCTGAATAATGTTAGGTTTGTGATGGCACGGATTTCGGGTGGGAGGGCGTTCCAGGCTCTAGGTGCGAATAAGGAGAATGCCCTGCTGGCTGTCATCTTTGTGCATTTCGTCAGCAACTTAGGGACTTCAAGTGTGTTCGTCAAAGTAGACCACCTGCTCCTCTTGACTGGTGTGCTGTGGATAAGTTTACTGATGGGCGTGGGGGGTTGGTTCTTTAGGGCCTTGAATGTCAGGACTAGAGTCTTGTAATGGATTCTCGCCTGCAGGGGTAGCCAGTGTAGGTTCTTCAGGACTGGCGTTATGTGGTCCGACCTTGATGCTCCTACAAGTACCCTCGCCGCTGAGCTCATGGCAAGGCGGAGAGGGCTTAAATTGACTGTGGAAGTCCGTGGAGGATGATATTGGCAAAGTCCAGATGTGGGATAACCAAGGCTTGGAAGATTGAACGGTAATCGGTAAGGTCAAGGAGAGGGCGGAGATGGCGCAGTGTTCGGATCTTGTGGTATATTGCTTTCGTGGTGTTTTTGATGTGTGCTGACATGTCGAGTCGCTTATCGAGGGTGATGCCAAGATAGCGAATGGTGGATTTGGCCTTCAGTTCAGCGTTGTTGACTTGTAGTGAGGAAGGTGGCGTAAACTTCTGATTTCTCGTGACGAATAGGACGTCGGTTTTGCTGTGGTTAACACATAGGTTTTGTGTGAGGAGCCAGTCTGCTACAGCTTCAAAGCATCTTAGTACTGATGAGAAGTCTGGTTGATCAATATTGAAGGGTGTGTAAATCATGATGTCATCTGCATAGGCCAGACATTGGACATTGAAAGAGCGAATCAGAGCACAGATTGGCAGCATGTAAATGTTAAACATTAATGCAGATAGGGATGATCCCTGAGGTACACCTTGCTTCAATAGAAATGGTTCTGAAGTGGCAGAACCTGCTCTGACTTGTTGCCATTTGTCGCATAAATAAGATTTGCACCAGGCTAGGGCTGAGCCTTGTATCCCTTTTTCTTTGAGGCGAAGTAATAGAGCCTCATGGTTCACCGAGTCAAAGGCGGCTGCGATGTCCATAAAGATGAGGACAAATCCTTGGTGGATGTTGTCAAGTCCTGTGATTAGGTTGTTAAAGAGGGTTGTGAGGATGTTGTCAACACCATGGGCTTCTCTAAAACCGTGCTGGGAAGGATCAAGTGGTGCTTCGGTATCAACATGCTGTTGAATTTGTCGTTGAACTACCTTCTCAATGATTTTGGCTAACAGGGGGATGCTCGAAATTGGTCTAAAGGATTCGACTTTAGATGGGTCAAGTCTGCTATTTTTCAACAGTGGGCGGATTGATGTATACTTTAGGCTCTGTGGGAAGGATCCTTTTGAGAAGGATTGGTTCAAGATTCTACTTATGGTTGGGCTGAGGTCATGGTGCAGCTCTTTAATCCAACTGACTGGCAAGGATCGTTGGGAGCAGTGGTGAGGTTGATAGAAGAGATGATATCTTCGATCTCTTTGTTGGATACCTCACAGAATTTCAGCAGGGAGGCTGGCTGGGAGGTCACATGCAGGGTGGAGAGGGGAAAGTTGGTAGATTTCATGTTAGTCTGGATCATCTTCGATTGAAGATAGTTGGAATAGTCCTGCGGGTGAGGCATGGGTGGTTGAGCTAGTGCTGTTAGGGACTTTACGATACTGAATAGGTCATGAGGTTTGCTCATTGAACGCTTTAGTATCTCTGAATGGTATTGCTTTCTTGTTTCCATCGTTTTTGTTCGGTGACTTTGTAGGTGCGAGGAGTATGCACAAAGTGTCTTGACCACATCCTCTGGCCACAGATTCCACAGCTTAATCACACGCTGCATGAAAAGTGAACTTTCTACGATTTGTTATTAACCTGCACATCATTAATTTCATGGAGTATCCTCTTGTTTTTGTGTTGTTTGAGAGGTTAAACAATCATTTCCTATTTAGTGTTCCTCCCTACTCACAATTTTATAAACTTCTATGATATTCCCTCTGAGTCATCTTTTCTCCAAGCTAAAAAAAACCCCTCTAATCTGTTCAGGGATGTGTTCTGTCTATGCTCTTTGTTATTTTTGGCATCTTTCTTTGAACGTTTTTTAGTTTCGCTGTATCCTGAGGTGGAGACGACCAGAACTGCAAACGATATTCAAGGTGCGGATGCACCAGGGATCTATACAGAGATATAACAATGTAATCCCCCTTTATGTGTTGTCCAGGTAGCTGCCCTACTGACGGCTAAATTTATATACCGCAAATCTAAATGTCGAAGTGGTTTACAAAATCAAGGCCAGTGAGGCTTTACATAGAACAAGGACTTAAGTCTTTCAGTCTTTGGCCTTTGGAGCTAAATAGTTCTTTGGCGGAGGTATTTGGCACTTGACATACTCACACATACCCTTCTCAAATGAATGAGTCCAGGCCAGAAATTATGTTCTGAACCAAGGGTTTACTTAAACTTTAGGGCCACTGAACAACAAAAATAACAATTGGAAGTAGTAACAAACAAGAACTAGGTTATGAGCAATTAACTCCTTCTTCTTAGTCAAAATTGGCTATATATAGATTATGCCTTTCACCTATCAGACAGACATTTTATCACACTCCCATCAATTACTCTTTATTTTAAGCTGAACAGTTACTCCACTCTTCAACACTCCTGATCATTGATTACTTAGTCTGGTTTCCCTGAATGGGAAACCACTCTCTCCTGTTTTTAGTTCCTGTTAACTGGCAGTGATGTGGACACAGGTCCCCAGTACTGTGATGGACTCGTTCCTGGATCTGGTGTCACCAGTGTATTCTGAGTGCTTGGGTTCCTTTCTTCCTGAGAGCTATCGATGTTGTGCTGTGCTGTACGCCATCGAGTCAATGGACGGACAGTTACTCCCTCATCATGGAGCAGTGGTGGTGTGCCAAAGACAAGAGTTCTGTCTTTGGGCACGGTTTATATTTGAACTTGGATTTTCCTTGTCTTCACCCAGCATGAAGTGACTGGCAGTAAGAACCTCCCCTTTTCTGGAAAACGTTAGGCTTTTCTCTAAACTTCATTGTAGTTATCTAGTAGGACACTGGATGTGCTGCTGTTCTCACGGTAACATCTTAGCAGTCTGTACAACAATATTCTCAGTCTGTTTTCCATCCCTTCTGGAATAATCCCCAACATTCTACCTGCCTACTTAGCAGCCGCAGCTACAGAATGTTGCACTAAAACTTTCATCATTATCCACAAGGACTCTCAGATCTTCCTCTTGGGCGGTGATGTCTAACTCGTAATCCAGCTATTCTACTTGCATTTGGGATTATTACATTGTAGCATAGTATATGACAGCAGATAAAGACCAGTATGTCCATCTAGTCTACCCACTGCTCTGTGCAGGTCGCCCCTCTACGTGCATCACTTTGCACTTACCCACATTAAATTTCATCTAAGTGCCCAGTCTCTTAGTCTCAAAAGATTCTTCTGCAAATCCTCATAATCCTTTGCCATTTTAATGACTTTGACTAGTTTTGTCTCATCCCCAGATTTGACCACTTCACTCATCACTCCTATCTCCAGATTATTTATGACCCTTGGGACATTCCACTAGTGACCCTTTTCCATGTGGATAATTGATCATTCAGTCTTACTCTGTTTCCTGCCTTTTGCAGTCCTCAAAAGAGCATGGTGGCCTATTCCATGACGTTTTCATTTCCTAAGGAGCTCTCATGAGGGACTTTGTAAAGCACATTCTGAAATCCAAACACACTATATCAGCTGGTTCACCATTATCCACTTGTTTGTTTAAACCTTCAAAAAAAAATCTGGTAAGGCAAGACTTGCCTTTGCTGAATGCATGCCGACTCCTCCGCATTAAGTAGTGCCTATTTATATGCTCAGTTATTTAGTTTTATAGTATAGCTTCAATTAAAAAAGGGTATCATTCTCACTAAGATATTCTGATATGTATGTTTGACCATTTTCTAATGACAGCCAGAGTAACACCAGGTAACTCAGCTAGTTGATTCGTTATTTTTTGGGGGGGGGGGGGGGGAGGTGGGGGGGGGTGGGGGGTTAAACTCTACCAGTGAGGAATGAATTTAGGGGCTCTGTTCTGTTCTGGCTGTCTTTTTCTCTCTCCCATCGCACTTTTAGTGTATGTTCTGGAGAATCTTCTGTACTGCCATCTTTCAGTCTGTGTACAATCGGGACCTCTCCTTTTCTCTCTGCACGGAGCCCCTTGGTGCACTCATCTCCTTCTATGGCTTTCAGTACCACCTTTAATCTGACAACTCTCAGATCTGCCTCTCTGCATTTGAAATCACTCCAGGAATCCAGGTCTGAATCTCTGTGTATTTATCTGATATTGTTCTCCGGATGTCCCACCACTGTCTGAAACTGAACAGAGCACTATACTCCGCTCTGTTTCCTCAGTTCATAACCTTGGGGTCATCTTTGATTCTCTCTCTCTGCACACATCTAACAAATAGATAAATCTGTCATTTTTTTCTCTCTAACCTCAGCAAAATTTATTCCTTCCTTTCTGAACACACTACAAAGATTCATTCACTCTCTAGTCACTTCCCATCTAGACTACTGAAATCTGCTCCTCGCCGGTCTCTTTGAATCATCTTTCTCCCCTTCGATCTATTCAAAACTCAGCTGCACGGCTAATCTTCACCAGAGTCGCTCTGCTCATGTCACCCCTCTTCTCAAGTCACTTCATTGGCTCCCTATCCGTGTCCATATCCAATTCAAACTTCAAAGACCTACAAGGCATTCCTTCTGCGGCTCCTCACTACCTTTCCTCTTTTATCTCTCCCAACATCCCTTCTCAAGAACTCCGCTCCTCCGGCAGATCCCTTTTATCTGGGCCTTTGTCTGCCACTGCCAACTCCAGACTTTGTTCATTCCGTCGTGCTGGCTCCATAAGACTGTACAAACTACCCAAGTCAGTATGTCAAACTCCATCTCTGACCATATCCCAAACAAAGCTAAAACGCCACCTCTCCAAAACTGCTTTTGGATGCTGTTCCCCTTATTCTTCTCTATGTGTCTTTACCATTTCTCCTAGAGGTCCCCCAGTACCCAGTTTGGTGTGCTGTGTGTCTTGATTAGACTGTAAGCTCTCTTGAGCATGGACCGTCTCATACATCTTTGTAAGTGCTGCGTATGCCTTGTAGCACTTACAAATGATCAGTAGTAATAGAAGTAGCATGGGCAAAGATGAGACACAGATGGAAAGCTAATTACATGAATCAGTACCGCTGGCTTCCAGATTTCTTGTCGTCTTTTCGGGCCCGTTGTTTGGAATGAATGTTTCATTTCTACTTAGGTTCCGCCCGCTGCCTCTCCTCTTTTCCCCACGCTCCCTCCCCTGCAGCCGTGCCCTGAAAACATCAAGCAGCTGCAGCCAAAGGCACAGTTATCCCTTCAAGGAAATTATACTCTTTCAGATATTCCTGCTGAGGATTAACAATGCACACATTAACAAGTCTGCTAGACTCCGTGCATTAGCAAGCCCAGGCTCGGCAGCCAAAACGCATGAATGAATGCAAAGCTACCATCAAACTACACTAGTCTAATTAGGAAATTGGATGTCATGGTATCCACAGCCATTAGCCTCAGACATCTTTCTCCCCACCCCACCCCACTCCCACCTTTTATTTTCTTGTCCAGATCCAGAAATAGTAAGGTGAATGCGGGTTGGGGGGGGGGGCACATTTGTAAAAGATCACAAGGTTTTCATTGTGAATATGTCACCGAGAAATGTCCATTGGTAAGTTATTAGTTGTGATGTCCCTGTCGTTAATAAGGCAATCCTGCCGATGAACCACAGCTCTATACGTGCTAACCCCTCACAGGCCTTTAACCACTTTTAGCTATTCTACGATTGGTGTTAACATTTTCATTCAAATTGTCTCCAAACCAAAAACACCAAGTTTTTAACACTACCCGCATTAAGTGGCATTTTAGAAAGGACATCCTGGTGAAATCTAGGGCATCCAGGACAAAATGACCCGATTTTAGCAACTTGGACATCCCTGAAATGGACAATCATACAGGTGGCCTCGCAGATATCCTCGAACAAACACTTGGGGTGGGGATGTTTATCTTATGCTGAATGCATATCCTCGCAAGCAATCTTGCATGTGGGGGCATCCATCAGCAAGCCAAATAGAAAGCATGTGTTCTCATTGCCCTGCAGTTTTGGTTATCATGGAAAGCATAGGGGCTCTCCAAGTACCTTCCTCTCTATGCACAGCAGAATACGAGCATTTCTGATGCATATTCATATCCTGGAGCAAGAATAGACATGGATGGTTCCGCAAGTGGGTGGGGACATTATTGGCCTTTTTTAAAATCGGGTGCACATGTCCAATTTTCCTGGAATGTCCCCCAGTCATGTCTCCGCCACACCCCACTTGGCAATAGTGATCATAGCATGATCACATTTGATTTAATAAATGGAAGAAGGATAGCAAGAAAAGCGTAGTTATTCACCTGTAACAGGTGTTCTCCAGGGACAGCAGGAATGAGTCCTCACATATGAGTGACGTTGGCGTTGACGGAGCCTGCGTGGAAGCATCTCCCCCGCTTTCAAAAAAAGCCTTTGGAAGGTGAACAACGCATGCGTAGTCCACTTCCTGCCCAAGGGTGCTATCTTGCCTCAGTCAAATGATATAGTTAAGATGGCTAAGGAAACAAAAATACGATAAAAAAGCAACTCCAAGGGGAGGAGGGAGGTTGTGAGGACGGATTTCTGCTGTCCCCGGAGAACATCTGTTACAGGTAAGTAACTAAGTTTTCACCAGGAACAAGCAGGAAGTCAGTCCTCACATATGGGACTCTCCAGCTACAGGTTACCGAGAACCTGTAAAAATGCCAAGGCAACCTGCAAAGGGTGAGCTGCGATTAGCAGTAGTTGAGTCCCTATTGAGAGATTTTTGCAAGACTCAAGTGTCCGACAGAGGACCAGCACTCTGGTAGCCTGATCCCAGAAGGGTCAGAGGGCAGGAGTTGCCTGCACCCCGAAGAGATTACGGAGTATGGCCTGGCTGAAAGCGCTGTCCTGTCGGGAGTCCCTCTCCAGGCAGTAGTGAGTTGTGAAGGTATGGACCGAAGACTGGGTGGCCGCCCGGCAAATTTCCATCATGGGGACAGAATGCAGATTTGACACGGAAGTAGCCATGGCCTTGATGCGGTGCACCGTGACCTTCCAGTTCAGTGAAATCCCCGCCTGATGGTAGGCAACTGAAATTCAGTCCGCTACCCAAGCGAACAGAGTTCGCTTAGTCACTGGGAGCCCCGACGATTGTGGTCAAAGGATACAAAAAGCTGAGCTGTTTTGAGGTGGCCCTGCGTCCGTTGCAGATAGAAGGGCAGAGCCCTTTAACAATCCAGAGTATGGAGAATGGTCTCAGCCCTACTGGGGTGAGACCTCAGAAAGAAGGTGGGGAGCACCACCTCCTGATTGAGGTGGAATGGGGGACACCACCTTCGGCAGAAACTTAGGGTTTTTGCGGGGCACCACCCTGTTCTTGTAGAACCTCATGTAGGGGGGGTCTGCCACCAGAGCCTGGAGTTCGCTGACTCTGCGAGTTGATGTGAGTGCTACAAGGAATAGGACCTTCCAGGAAAGGTAACGCAGGTGGCAGGTTTCCAGAGGCTCAAACGGAGGCTTAGTGCGCTGCGAGAGCACCATATTTAGATCCCACACTGCCGTTGAGGGTGGATGGGGGGCTTGGATAACATGAGACCCTGCAGGAAGTGGGACACAAGGGGCTGCACCAAGAGGGGCTTTCCCTCAACAGGATGGTGATGCACTATGATGGCACTCATGAATACTCTGACCAAATTGGACTTTAGTCCCACCTGCAACAAGTGGAGCAGGAGAACAGGTTTGCCCATCTTTCTGTGCACCACACAGAGAAACAGCACCACTTGAAGGCATACGCCCTTCTTGTGGAGGCCTTATGTGAGGCCAGAAGAACCTCTTCCATGTCCCGTGGGAGGCTGAAAGAAGCTAATGCTACCCTTTCAGCAGCCAAGCAGTGAATGACAGGGACCCCCAAGTGGTGGTGTAGGAAAGAACCCTGTTCCTGTGAGAGCAGCCTTGGAGCTTGCCCCAGGTAATCGGCGCTGCTGCCGATAGGGAGAGGAGCAGTGGGAACCAGAGCTGCCTGGGACACTGAGGGGCTATCAGCATTAGTAATGCTCTGTCACACTGGACCTTGAATAGGGTCTTGGCAGCCAGCGGTGTCAATGGGAAGGCCTACAGAATGCTGCCTGTCCACCGGATGAGGAACACATTCGCTGCCACCTGGAATGGGTGCGGCTGGCAAGAGCACAAACAGGGCAAATGCATGTTGCCTGGACTGGCAGAGACAAAACAGCCAGGAGACTACTACTGGATCCAGGTGCCACTCGTGTGGCTAGAGGACTCTGCTCAGTTTGTCTGCCAGGGCATTGTCCTGGCCCGGGAGGTAAGCCGCCCTTAGAAGCATCCCCCTACATGCTGCATAGGCGCAGAGGGCTTCCGCCTTCTGGCAAAGGGGGTATGACCCTGCTCCCCCATGTTTGTTCACATAAAACAATGTGACCTAGTTGTTGGTCTGGATCAGTTAAGAACATAAGAACATAAGATATGCCATACTGGGTCAGACCAAGGTCCATCAAGCCCAGTATCCTGTTTCCAACAGAGGTCAATCTAGGTCATACGTACCTAGCAGTTTCCCCAAACGACAGGTTCCACAATGCTCGTACTGGGTCAAGCAGTGATATCCTGGGTCCCTTCTTAATAATGGTTTATGGAGCTTTCCTCCAGGAACTTGTCCAAACCTTTTTTAAACCCAGCTACACTAACAGCCTTTACTACATCCTACGGTAACAAATTCCAGAGTTTGATTACACGTTGAGTGAAAAAATATTTTCTTTTATTAGTCTTAAATAGTTTACCCTGTAGCTTCATTGCATCTCCCCTAGTCTTTCTATATTCTGATAACGTAAACAATTGATCTACGTTTACCCGTTCCACTCCGTTCATTAATTTATAGACTTCTATCATATCTCCCCTGAGCCGTCTCTTTTCCAGGTTAAAGAGCCCTAACCTTTTTAGCCTTTCTTCATAGGAGTATCCTTCCATCCCCTTTACCATTTTGGTGGCTCTTCTCTGTACCTTTTCTAAAATCGCTATATCCTTTTTAAGATACGGCAACCAGAATTGCACACAATATTCAAGGTGCGGTCTCACCATGGAACGATATAGAGGCATTATAATATCTTTTATTTTATTTTCCATTCCTTTCCTTATGATACCTAGCATTCTATTTGCTCTCTTCGCCGCCACTGCACACGAGGCCGAGGGTTTTAACATGTTATCCACAATGACGCCTAAATCTTTTTCCTGGGTGGTGGTTCCTAATGTGGAACCTTGCATCGTGTAACCATAGTTTGGGATGTTCTTCCCTAGGTGCATAACTTTGCACTTGTCCATATTAAATTTCATCTGCCATTTTGATGCCCAGTCTTCCAATTTATCAAGATCCTCTTGCAATTTTCCACAATCCTCTTGGGTTTTAACAACTTTAAGTAGTTTTGTGTCATGTGCAAATTTGATAACCTCACTCGTTATTTCACTTTTCAGGTCATTTATGAATATGTCAAAAAGCAGCGGACCCAGCACAGATCCCTGGGGTACACCACTATTCACCTTTTTCCATTGGGAAAATTGGCCATTTAGCCCTACCCTCTGCTTTCTTTTAACCAGTTCCTGATCCACAATAGTACACTGCCTCCTATCCCATGACTCTTTAGTTTTGCCAAAAGTCTCTGATGAGGGACCCTGTCAAAGGCTTTCTGAAAGTCCAGATACACTATATCAACCGACTCACCTTTGTCCACCTGTTTATTCACACCTTCAAAAAAAAACATAACAGATTAGTAAGACAAGATCTTCCTTGTCTAAAGCCATGTTGGCTGTCTCCCATTAAGCCATGACTATCTACATGCTGAGTAATTTTATTCTTTATGATGGTTTCTACCATTTTTCCTGGTACTGATGTCAGGTTCACCAGTCTGTAGTTTCCCGGATCACCCCTGGAACCCTTTTTAAAAATTGGTGTTACATTGGCGATCCTTCAATCTTCAGGTATTAGAGATGATTTTAATGATAGTTCACAGATTACTAATAGCAGGTCTGCAATCTCATATTTCAGTTCTTTCAACACCCTTGGATGTATACCATCCGGCCCAGGTGATTTGCTACTCTTTAGTTTATCTAATAGTTGTAATACATCTTCCTGATGTATCGATATTTCCTTCAATTCTTCCGCACCTTTAAATACTACTTCAGTCATGGGTAACATCCCTACATCTTCCTCAGTAAAGACTGAAGCAAAGAATTCATTCAGTCTCTCCGCTATCTTAGTTGTCACTTTAGGTCTTCAGAAAGCTCGGAGAACCAAGAATATAGTCCGGAGCTCTAGCAGGTTGATTTGCAACCGGGATTCCTCCTGGGATCAAATGCCTTGCATCTGGAGGCCCTCGCAATGCGCTAGGAGGCCTTCATAGTGAGGACCCTCTGGGGGGTGGGTGCCTGGAAAGGCATCCCGGCCTGAAGGTGACATGGACTCTGCCACAATCCGAGGGAATGCACCAGCTGACGGGTCACTTTCACTCTGTCCCTGAGCCAGCCTATGGCTTGTGTCCACTGAGAGTGGAGGCACCACTGGGCTGTCCTCATCTGCAGGCAGGCATATTGGGGTCACGAACTGTGGAGGCCATGTGTCCCAACAGGCAGAGTAGGAGCTGGGCAGGTAGCATCTGGCATCGGTGCACCTCTGCGGCTAACTCCCTGAGGCATTCTGACCTCTCTTGAGGGAGGAAGGCTTTCATCTGGAGGGTATCTAGTTGCGCCCCTATGAACTCTAGGCGCTGGGCCGGAGTGAGGTGGGACTTGAGGTAGTTTATGATGAACCCCAGGTGCTACAAGACGTGTATGGTGCCCAGTGGCGCAATGTGCTTCTGTAGCTGTGTCCCTCTTTATGAGTCAGTCATCCAGATAAGAAAAGACAAAGGCCCTTTGAAGCCGGAGGTGGGCTGCAACCACCATAAGGTACTTTGTGAAGACCCTTTGTGATGAGGCCAGACCAAAGGGCAGCACCCTGTAATGGGTAGTGCTGTCCTCCCACCACGAACTGGAGGTATTTTCTATGGCTGGAGTGGATTAGGATGCGAGTGTAGGCATCCTTTAGGTCTAAGGAGCATAGTCCATCTCCCTGCTGGAGGAATGGCAACAGTGTTCCAAGGGAGAGTATTTGAACTTCTACCTGACCAGAAACCTGTTGAGCTCTTGCAGGTCCAGAATAGGACTAAGGCCCCCTGTCCTCTTGGGGGCAAGGAAATATCTGGAGTAGAAGCCTGTGCCCCAGAGATGTTTCGTCACTGGCTCCACTGCCTTGCCTGGATTAGGCCTGCTAGCTCGGTGAGAAGCAAATTCTAGTGAAGGAGAGGTCTGGTAGGCTCTCCTGGGAAGTACAAGGGTGCGCCCTCTGTAGGTGGAGAAAGTAGCCCTTTCTGACCACTTGTAACACCCAGGTATCGGTGGTGATGGCTATCCACCTATGGGCAAACAAGGCTAGGTACCTCCCTGTGGGCCACAGAGGACCCCCTGGGGGGGAAGGGGAGTCATGCCCAGGCAGTCAAAAGCTCCCCCCAGGCTGGGCCAGGGCTGGCGCCTGGGGCTTTGGGGCCTTTTGATTTTGGGGACCATGTCTCTGGCCTTTTTGTTGCTGGCCCTGTTGAGGGGCTGAGAAGGCCTGGAAATCCAGTGTACCGCCAAAGCCCACCTTCTTCCTCGGGGCTTTCTTCTGGGGTTACACCAAGGTCTTCTTCGAGAGCCTGGTTCTTGTCAGGAACTCTGTTTCTATCTCTGCAGCCTTGTCTGCCACAGACTTCCCAAATAGGTTCTCTCCTATGCAGGGTACATCAATCAATATGTCCTGCACCCATTGCTCTAGGTCAAACGACTGCAGTCATGCTTGGTGTTGTGCCCCGATATCTGCATTGCCCACCCTGGCCAAAGACTCAAAGCCATAGTAGGCTGCTCAAGACAAAAACTTCAAGCACTCTTTTACCACCAAGGTCAGAGTCTTAAACCTCTGTAGGGAGTCACCCATCGAGGCCTGCTGAAAATCCCCCTACCTCCTTTGACAGTTCCGTCAGGTACATGCCGATATAGAGCTGATAGAACTGGATCTAGCAAGCTAGCATTGAGCCCTGAAAGGCCTTCTGGCCGAGGACATCGCGGGTTCGGGCCTCCCTGCCGGGTGGCACCAACAAATGCGTTTTTTGGCTTTTGAGCTGCCACATGGCTGAGTCCACAACCATCGAGTTGTAGGGAAGCTGGGTCTTTTGGAACCCAGGGTTTTGGCGTCTTCAGTACATGGCGTTGAGGTGCCTACTGACAATTGGTACCGACACCAGTGTTTCCCACATCTGGAGGAGTAGGCAGTCGAGGATTTGGAGCGTCAGTACCATAAGGGTCTCCCCAGGGGGTGCCTCGTATTGGAGTATCTCCAATTCCAATGTGCGCGGGTCCTCCTCAGTCTCGATAGTGAGAGCCTTGGCCATGTCCCAGACAATATCTAGGAAGGCGACATCATCGGGCGGGGAGCGGCATTGGGAGAAATGGATCCGAGGGCACATCTCTGTGTTGCCTCGTATCTGGCGAGTCTTCATCCTCAGTCTCCCATTTGGACTCGAGTCCGAGTATGAGATACCACGCAATCATCTCGGTCGAGGTCTGCTCCAGGCAGTCAATGACCTCCAGAGGATCTGCAATTGAAGCCATGGGTGCTTGCCAGGGAGGACCAGTGCCTCAAGGAAAGGGACTGGGACCTAGTCCAGTGCCAGGGGCTCTGTTGAGGCCGATGGCGCTTGAGGACCGGCGTGACATCCGGGGAAGCCCTCGACATCGAGGGTCCTGTCGTCGGGGCGGATGAACCGGATGAGCCAGGCATAAATGCCCGCTGCATGGCCACGAGGGCAGATATTCTGCTCGCCAAGGTCACCATCCTGGTCTCCATACCAGTTGGTTTCGCAGCCTTCAACGTGAGCACCCAGGGTTTCGGGCCTGGTGTCGGTACTGTCGAGGGAAAGTCCTCGATGAGGATGGCCTCAGAGGCTGGTTGGCGGGTGTCGACTACTCCTTGCGGGGCAGCTTGGAAAGTCGCTCCTGCTTAGACTCCTCGGACTCACACCTGGGACTGTGAGACCTGGGTGGGATTTTCCCTTCTTCCTGGATCCATCCTCTAAGGCGGTCTTCGAGGGTTTCTTCTTCTTGCACGCCACCTCCGTGGATTTCCACTCAGAGGAATCTCAGCCACGGGACTCCGAAGAGGCTCAAGCTTCACAGGGCACTGAGGTATCGGAGGGAACCCTGGAGTGAGGTATCGGAGGGAACCCTGGAGTGAGGTATCGGAGGGAACCCTGGAGTGAGGTATCGGAGGAAGTCCTGGAGAGTGGTATCATCGGAGACTCCGGTGCAGAGTCGGAGACTCCGGTGCAGAGTCGGAGACTCCGGTGCAGAGTCGGAGACTCCGGTGCAGAGTCGGAGACTCCGGTGCAGAGTCGGAGACTCCGGTGCAGAGTCGGAGACTCCGGTGCAGAGTCGGAGACTCCGGTGCAGAGTCAGACATCTGGAAAAATTTCTCCTGCTTCTGATGACGGCTCTTTAGGGCCTTTGAGGTCATGGTTCTGCAGAGTTCGCAGTCGGAGTCATTATGCTCTGGGCCAAGGCACTGGAGGCAGCAGTCATGCAGATCGGTTTAAGACATCATTTTGCCACACCGGTCGCACTTCTTGAAATCACTGGAGGTCATCAGAAAAGGGGCGGTCTCTTCAGCTCAGTGGGGGTCCAAGGCCTTCGGCTAAAAAAGGGTACAAAATCCAGTTCAGAGGACACCTTGATGAAAAATGGGAAAACAAA
Source organism: Ichthyophis bannanicus (assembly GCA_033557465.1). Lineage (NCBI taxonomy): Eukaryota > Metazoa > Chordata > Amphibia > Gymnophiona > Ichthyophiidae > Ichthyophis > Ichthyophis bannanicus. The sequence continues at coordinate 297,295,346 of CM066042.1, forward strand.
TGGATGAACCTGAGGAGTGACGCCGATATGAGCTGGTTCGGGGGCAGGAAGGAATCGCTATGCAAACTGGAGAAAACTTAACAAAAAAACATGCTTTTTCTGGGGGAAACTGGACAACATCCGAAGTGCTCTGCAGAAAAAAGGAGACTGGCAGGATGGCACCCTTGGGCAGGAAGGGGACCACACATGCATGGTGCATCTCCCAATGGCTTTCTTTGAAAGCTGGGGAGATACTTCCACGTAGGCTCTGTTGGCACTGACATCACCCATATGTGAGGACTACTTCCTGCTTGTTCCTGGAGAAATCCACAGTACTACCTTTTAACTTCAAAAGGGAGATTATAATAAAATGAGGAAAATAGTTAAGGAAAAAACTAAAAAATTAAAAGGAGAAGCTGCAAAGGTTAAAGATTTACATCAAGCATGGGCATTGCTTAAAAATACTATCTTCAAGTCCAAATGTGTTCCACAGTTTAAGCAAAGTAGAAGGAAGGCCAAAAAACTGCCAGCATGGTTTACAGGCGAGGTCAGAGAGGCGGCTGTTACCAAAAAAGCATCTTTCAGGAAATGGAAAAAGGAGCCAAATGACAAATACAGGAAACAACATAACCACTGGCAAGTTAGATGCAAGGCATTGATATGGCATGCAAAGAGAGAATTTGAAAAGAAGCTTGCCGTGGAAGCAAAAAAGCATAATAAAAATTTTTTCAAGTACATTCAATGCAAAAAACCTGTGACAGGGTCAGTTGGACCATTGGTTGATAGATGGGTAAAAGGGGCACTAAGTGAAGACAAAGCCATAGTGGAGAGCCTGAATGATTTGGTCTTTACTGAAGATGTCGTCGGAAAGTTACCTCTGTCTGAAATGGTATATAAAGGTGATGCATTGGGAGAACTGAAACAAATATTGATAAACTGGGAAGATGTATTACAACTATTTGATAAACTAAAGAGAAGCATATCATCTGGACAGGATGGTATACATCCAAGAGTGTCAAACAACTGAAATATGAGATTGCAGACCTACTATTAGTAATCTGTGAATTATCATTAAAATCATCTGTAGTACCGGAAGATTGGAGAATGGCCAATGTAATGCCAGTTTTTAAAAAGGGTTCCAGGGGTGATCTGGGAAACTACAAACCGGTGAGCCTGATGTCAGTACCGGGCAAAATGCTATTGTAAAATCCATTATAAAACATAAAATTACCGCACATGTAGATAGTCAAGATTTAATGGGAGAAAGCCAACATAGATTTAGCCAAGGAAAGTCTTGTCTTAGTAATCTGTTACATTTTTTTGAAGATGTGAATAAGCAGGTAGACAAAGGTGAACCAGTTAATATAGTGTATCTTGATTTCCAGAAAGTCTTTGACAAGGACCTTCATGAGTGACTCGTGGCCAAATTAAAAAGTCGCGGGATTGGAGGCAGTATAGTATTGTGGATCCGGAACTGGTTAGAAGATGGAAAGCAGAGAGTAGGGCTAAATGGCCAGTTTTCTCAATGGAGAAAGCTGAAGAGTGAAGTACCCCAGGGATCTGTGCTGGGCCCACTGCTTTTAACATATTCATAAATGACCTGGAAATAGGAATAATGAAATAATAAAATTTTCAGATGACACAAAATTATTCAAAGTTGTTAAAATGCAAGAGAATCGTGAAAAATTGCAAGAGTGCCTTGATAAATTGGAAGACTAGAAGTCCAAATGGCAGATGAAATTTAATGTGGACAAGTGCAAAGTTATGCATCTAGGAAAGAACAACCCAAACTATGATACATGATGCAAGGTACGACCTTAGAAACCACCACTCAGGAAAAAGATTTAGGTGTCCTCGTGGATAATACGTTGAAACTCTCAGCCAAATGTGCAGCGGCGGCCAAGAAAATAAATAGAATGCTAGGAATCATAAGGAAAGGAATGGAGAATAAAACCAAGGATATTATAATGCCTCTGTATAGCTCCATGGTGCGACCACACCTTGAATATTGTGTGCAATTTTAATCACCATATCTTAAAAAGGATATAACAGAATTAGAAGAGGTACAGAGAAGAGCCACCAAAATGATAAAGGGGATGGAAGGATACTTCTATGAGGAGAAGCTTAAAAGAGACAGCTGAGGGGAGATATGATAGAGGTCTATAAATTAATGAATGGAGAGGAACTGGTAAATATAGATCGCCTGTTCGTGTCATCAAAAAGTAGATAGATTAGGGGACACGCAGTGAAGCTACAATGTAATTCATTTAAGACTAATAAAAGAAAATATTTGTTTTACTCAATGCGTAATCAAACTCTGGAATTTGTTACCGGAGGATGTAGTAAAAGCTGTTAATGTAGCTTGATTTAAAAAAAGTTTGGACAAGTTCTTGGAGGAAAGGTCCATAAACCATTATTAAAGAGGACCCGGGAAATCCACTGCTTACCCTGGGATGAGCATTGTGGAACCTGTGTACCTTTTTAGGAACCTGCCAGGTACTTGTGACCTGGATGGGCCACTGTTGGAAACCGGATACTGGGCTTGATGAATTTTAATCTGACCCAGTATGGCATATCTTATCTTCCTATGTAAATTTTACAACCAGACTATTAAATGTAAGCTGAAGATTGAAAAATTATTCCCAAATAGGTAATTTCATCTCTCATGGGGATAATGTGGCTCCCCGCCCCCCCCCCCCCCGCCAAATGTTATAGTGGCAGCTAAATGTATCATTGTATCACCATGTGCGACCACTGCCTCTTTTTTTTTTTTTTTTTTAAGTTGATGGTATTTATTTATTTATATATGTATTTGGCTAATGCCTTTCCAGTAATAGTTCAAGGTGATCTACATTCAGGTATTGTAGGTATTTCCCTGTCCCCGGAAGGCTTACAATCTAAGTTTCTACTTGAGACAATGGAGGGTTAAGTAATTTGCTCAAGGTCACAAGGAGCATCAGTGGGATTTGAACCCGGCCCCAACCACTAGGCTACTCCTCCACTCAAACCATTATTTGCCATCCACTGCAAAATTTGATGAAAATGAGAAACTAATCTCAACAAGGAGAACCATTCCATGATATTGAAGTATTCAAACACGAGAATGCCATCAGCCTAAAGATGAAACTCAAGGCCTAAATTCCCGCAGTAATGTACAAAAGGGAACTAAGCAGATGTTGCTGCAAATGACAATGAGTCATCTGATGACTTCAAGGCACATGACAAATCTGAAGTCTGCGCAAAGCATTGTCTAGATTAAAGTCTTTAAATACGTTATTGTGTCACAGAAAGTTGCTGGATATTTCCTGCCTAAACTTGATTTTGCAAAATTGGATCTTGAAAAATGCAAAACAAATGTTCCCAACGTTCTCTCAGAGATCAATCACTCAAACAATGCTGCACTGTGTTACAGTCCCCTTAGGTCCATCATGATGAAGTAGAAACTACTAGATGCTACTGATTGCCACGGAAGCAAACATAAATGTGTATATTAAAACAGTGTAAATTAGGAATATAAAAATTGCCATTCTGGATTAGACCAAAAGGTCCATCAAACACCATTTCCAACAGTGGCCAATCCAGGTCATAAGTACCTGACAGAATCCCAAAAAGTAGCGAATTCCATGTTACTTATCCTCGGGGTAAACAGTGAGTTTTCCCCAGGCCTACCTTCATAATGGTTTATAGACTTTTCTGCCAGAAACTTGTCCACAATGTTTTTTAACCTAGATATTCTAACTGCTCCTACTTGATCCTCTTGCAACAAATTCCAGAGCTTAACTACTTGTTGAGTGAAAATGATATTGTCTCCTATTTGTTTTAAATATACTACTTAGAAACTTCATGGTGTGTACCCTAGTCTTTGTACTTTTTGAAAGAGTAAGCAATTGATTTGAGTTCACCTGTTCCACTCTACTCAAGATTTTATAGAATTAAACATAGGCAGAGGAAGGGGACGGGTCATAGGGCCATGGCCCTACCAACAGTTTGCCCAATACAGCATCAGCAAGCAGAGAGCTTGAGGGTGAGGCTTTGGGATTGGTTTGTTTGGCCTCTCCATCGAAAGAGATGTTCTGCTGCTCCTGAATTAAAAATATATAAGGTGACCATAGAACTGGTCTGTATATATACTTTCTTCTTCTTATCACTACTTAGTGGAACACCAAATCTGGTGCAAGAGATAAGGGTGTTGGGGCCACTTGGCAAAAGTGATCACAGCATGATCGCGTTTGATTTAATTAGTGGAGGAGGGATAGTAAGGAAATCCACAGTACTACCTTTTAACTTTCGAAAGGGAGACTATGATAAAATGAGGAAAATAGTTAAGAAAAAACTAAAAGGAGCAGTTGCAAAGGTTAAAGACTTACATCAAGCTTGGGTGTTGTTAAAAAAATACTATCTTGGAAGCAGAGACCAGCTGTATTCCACGCTTTAAGAAAAGTGGAAGGAAGTCCAAAAAATTGCCAGCATGGTTTAAAGGTGAGGTCAGAGAGGCTGTTGTTGCCAAAAAAGCATCTTTCAAGAAATGGAAAAAAGAGCCAAACGATGAAACCTGGAAACAGCACAAGCACTGGCAAGTCAAATGCAAGGCATTGATAAGGCAGGCAAAGGGAGAATTTGAGAAGAAGCTTCCCGTGGAAGCAAAAACACGAAATAAAGACTTTAAGTACATTCGTAGCAAAAAACCTGTGAGAAAGTCAGTTGGTCCATTAGATGATAAAGGGGTTAAAGGGGCACTAAGAGGTGACAAGGCGATAGCAGAGAGACTGAATGAATTCTTTGTTTTCGTCTTTACTGAGGAAGATGTAGAGATGTTACCCATGACTGAAGTGGTATTTAAAGGTGCGGAAGAATTGAAGGAAATGTTGAAAGAACTGAAATATGAGATTGCAGACCTGCTATTAGTAATCTGTGAATTTTCATTAAAATCATCTGTAATACCTGAAGATTGGAGGATCACCAATGTAACGCCAATTTTTAAAAAGGGTTCCAGGGGTGATCCGGGAAACTACAGACCAGTGAGCCTGACCTCAGTACCGGGAAAAATGGTAGAAACCATCATAAAGAACAAAATTACTCAGCATGTAGATAGTCATGGCCTAATGGGAGACAGCCAACATGGCTTTAGACAAGGAAGATCTTGTCTTACTAATCTATTATGTTTTTTTTGAAGGTGTGAATAAACAGGTGGACAAAGGTGAGTTTGTTGATATAGTGTATCTGGACTTTCAGAAAGCCTTTGACAAGGTCCCTCATCAGAGACGTTTGGCAAAACTAAAGAATCATGAGATAGGAGGCAGTGTACTATTGTGGATCAGGAACTGGTTAAAAGATAGAAAGCAGAGGGTAGGGCTAAATGGTCAATTTTTTCCAATGGAGAAAGGTGAATAGTGGTGTACCCCAGGGATCTGTGCTTGGGTCCGCTGCTTTTTGACATATTCATAAATGACCTGGAAAGAGGAACAACGAGTGAGATTATCAAATTTGCAGATGACACAAAACTATTTAAAGTTGTTAAAACCCAAGAGGATTGTGGAAACTTGCAAGAGGATATTGATAAATTGGAAAACTGGGCATCAAAATGGCAGATGAAATTTAATGTGGACAAGTGCAAAGTTATGCACCTAGGGAACAACCACCCAAACTATGGTTACACGATGCAAGGTTCCACATTAGGAGCCACCGCCCAGGAAAAAAATTTAGGCGTCATTGTGGATAACATGTTAAAATCCTCGGCCCAGTGTGCAGCGGCGGCCAAGAGAGCAAATAGAATGCTAAGTATCATAAGAAAAGGAATGGAAAATAAAACAAAAGATATTATAATGCCTCTATATCGTTCCTTGGTGAGACCGCACCTTGAATATTGTGTGCAATTCTGGTCGCCGTATCTTAAAAAGGATATAGTGTTATTAGAAAAGGTTTAGAGAAGAGCCACCAAAATGGTAAAGGGGATGGAAGGATACTCCTATGAAGAAAGGCTAAAAAGGTTAGGGCTCTTTAACCTGGAAAAGAGACGGCTGAGGGGAGATATGATAGAAGTCTATAAATTAATGAACGGAGTGGAACGGGTAAACGTAGACCGATTGTTTATGTTATCAGAATATAGAAAGACTAGGGGACATGCAATGAAGCTACAGGGTAAACTATTTAAGACTAATAAAACCATATTATAATAATAACCATTATTCCCCCCCCCTCACAATTGTGTGTTGTATACTTTAATGAAACTGACTGGCTTTGTTTTGAAAACCTATCACATAACCTTGTAAATCACGCTGTAATTCCTTGAAATTTCTGTCATTGATCTGACATTTTCTGTTTACTTAATCAAACCGCTCCTGATCGCTGGAAGTAGCGGTATACAAATATATGCTAAATAAAATAAAAATAAATAAATAAAAGAAAATATGTTTTCAATCAACGTGTAATCAAACTCTGGAATTTGTTACTGGAGGATGTAGTAAAGGCTGTTAGTGTAGCTGGTTTTAAAAAAGGTTTGGACAAGTTCCTGGAGGAAAGGTCCATAAACCATTATTAAGAAGGGACCCAGGATATCAATGCTTGACCCAGTACAAGCATTGTGGAACCTGTGTCTTTTGGGGATATTGCTAGGTATGTATGACCTAGATTGGCCACTGTTGGAAACAGGATACTGGGCTTGATGGATCTTGGTCTGACCCAGTATGGCATATCTTATGTTCTTATGTTGACCCAACGTGAACTCAAACTCTGGAATTCATTACTGGAGGATGCAGTAAAAGCTGTTAGTGTAGCCGGGTTTAAAAAAGGTTTGGACAAGTTCCGGGAGGAAAGGTCCATAAACCATTATTAAAGGGGACCTGGGATATCCACTGCTTGCCCTAGGACAAACATCATGGAACCTATGTCTTTAAGGGAAACTGCTAAGTATTTGTGACCTAGATGGCCACTGTTGGAAACAGGATACTGGGTTTGATGGACCTTGGTCTCACCCAGTATGGCATATCTTACGTTCTTATGACCCTTCCCCATATATATCTTGCAATTTCAAATCAACAAAAGCTCAGTGTCCAATCACAAGGAATAGGCTAATCCAGTCCTGGTTTTACATTATTGAATGCATTAACGTGTTTTGCATTTTGGGGGAAACGCAAAGGGGCAAAGAGAACTACAAGCCCATGCATGCAGCAGGGTAAAACTAGGACCGGATCAGCTTGCTCCTTATGATATGGTGTCAGGTGGAAAGTCTTCACAGTGCTTGATCAAGACGGAGCTCTTAATCTTCCCCCTAAACCCACCTCCCCTCCTCCTTTCTCATCAGCACAATTTGTTCCTTTGTGAATATACTACCAAGACCCTTATCCATTCCCTAGTCACCTCCCATTTAGACTATTGCTGTTCTCTCCTTGAATCAGCTCTCCCCCTTCAATCTGTTCAAAACTCATACACACAACTAATTTTCAGCCACTGTTGCTGCACTCATGTAACCCCCTCTTCTCAAGTCACTTCATTGCCTCCGTGCCAGTTTCCACATCCAGTTCAAATTTCCCCTACTGACCTTCAAGTGCATTCATTCTGCAGTAACTCATCACCTCTCCCTATACCTCTCCTTGGGATCTCTGCTCGTCAGGCAAATTGCTTTTATCTCCACTCATCAAGCAAATTGCAACTCCAGACTTTATTGTTCCACCTTGCTGCATCCTAAGCCTGCAACAGACTACCTGAGTCAGTATGTCAGGCTCCATCTCTCGTTCTATTTAAATTTCAGGCTCAAAATCCACCTCTTCGAGATTGTTTTGGATCCTGGTTCCTTTATTCTGCTGTTTACCACTCTCGTGTGTTATAATCGTTTCCCCTTAGCTCTATTGTAGTCCCCATTTTGTTGCATTTGTCTCTTCCTTGAATAGACCGCAAGTTCTGTCGAGTGGGAACTCTCTCTTACATGTAGGTGTACCGCCTTGTACTGCTATACAAATGATAAGTAGTAGAACTGTGAAACGTAGCCCAGCTGACTCACATTCAATGTTTTAAAAACCCAAGCTGCCGTTGGCACAACCAGGGATGACACTTTGAATTACTGCCTGTCTCAGGCAGAGGACAAAAGTCCTTTTCAGCTGATGCTAGTCCTACACTGTAGCAATCTTAAATCCAATACACTACAAGCCCCATAAATCACAGCTGTCAGACTGCCATCTGAGTATATTACTGCATGTATCAACACGACAATGCTCACTGAATGGTTTCGAACAGGAGGAGCATTTGAAAAGACACTAAGGTGTAAATCGTGAATTCAGACAGAATCTAGACAGGTCTGGCTCCCTGCTTGCAAAATTACAGCATTCAGCAGAATAAATAGTGAAGTGCTTCTTCCTGTCCCCTATCTCGTTTGTTCAAATAAATAATCTTCCTGGTCCATCGGGTACAACTGAACATAAACTTTAAGAAATATGAGAGAGATATCTCTGCCTAAAATATTTTACACTGCATTCCTGTGGGGACTTTCAGTTTCATAATGAGTCTGAAAATTTCCCTGCAATTTAATGGTGTTTATTTTAAAAGGTGAAATCTTTGAGGAAATTGGTGGTAATGTTTGTGCAATAAATGCAGAGATAATAAATAACACATCTCCATGATTATATATAATATATATATTTTTTTTTTATAGATAAAATTTCTGGTTTTATTGCATTGGTCTGCAAGTCTCTCACACAATTTGTACAAAGTAATATTCTTATTCAATAATAGGTACTGTATACACCCTCTATGCTTTCTGTGCATTACTGGTAGATGTTACTGTTTATTTATTTTATTTATTTATTTAACTGGTTTTAATATACCATTTTTCAACCAGTCAAAACAGTTTACATCAAACAACGGGGCATGCAAGTTACATCGAACTTCTAGAACAGAGTATAACCAGGGGATCGAGGGAGCATGCAGGATCGTTGTAACATTAGAACTTATTCTACACTCACGCTTCACAACCTCTGTTCCCTCCACCTTCCTTGGACAGATCATCTTTGTCTTTCCGTCTCCTGCCTCCATTCAACAGTGTCCTCTCCTTCCCCTCCCCCCCTGGCATCTCCCCCTACGCACCTCTCGCGTGCCATCACCCCGCTTACCAGCCAGCGTTTCCCCCCAGCAACCGAGCTTCTGCCTACTGATTTTTCCTCTCTTTCCCCTAACTCTCAGACTGCCCTCTGGACCTCTACCCTTTCTGACACTCTTGATCGTATTGCCCCTCTGCAGCCCCACCCATTACACCACCGATACTCACACCCCTGGTACCATAGCGGCCTCCGCTTACTCCGCACCCATCTCCGCAGAGCCGAGCGACTTTGGCAAAAGACTCCCTCCCCACTCACTCTAGCATCTTTCAAGGCACATCACTCATATTATCGTTCCAAAGTCCACCTTGCCAAACGCACATACTTCTCTGACGCCATTTCTAATGCCCCCAATCAGACCCGTCATCTTTACTCCACTCTCAGATCTCTCACCTCGCTTCGCCCCTCAACCTTCCCCACTACTATTCAGCCATCCCCCTCCCCCTCTTCACTAGCATCTTTCTTTAACAACAAGATCTTCTCCTTAAGAGCCTCCCTACCCTCCTGCCTAGACCCTATCCTTTCCCCACCCCCTGCTGCATCCCCCCCCCTCCCATCTCCCAGCTCTCACATACCTGGTCCTCCTTCTCACTAACCACCACCGCAGAACTCCATCAACTACTTTCTTCCTCCAGAAAGACTTCCTGTCCTCTAGACCCCATTCCTTCCTCCTGGCTACTCACGCCCTCTTTAGCATTCCTACCCTATATCCTCTCCATATTTAACTCTAGTCTTTCTACAGGAACCTTTCCCCACTCCTGGAAGCACGCCTTGATCCGTCCCATCCTTAAGAATCCCTCTCTCTCGACCCCTTGATTCCCGCTCACTATCGTCCTGTTTCCAATCTTCCCTTTCTCTCCAAACTCCTAGAAAAAATTGTCTTCGCACAACTTTCGCACCACCTTGATTCCACTAACTTTTTACACCCTCGTCAACCTGGATTCCGTCAAGGCCACAGTGTTGAGACTGTTCTACTTGCCTTCACCAATGCACTACATGTGGCTCACGATCACGGGGATATCTCGGTGGCGGTAGCTCTTGACCTTTCCGCTGCCTTTGATTTAGAGTTAGAGTTAGAATATATAGCACTAAATGAGAGGTTAGATATGATTGCACTCTCAGAGACATGGTGGAAGGAGGATAACCAGTGGGACAGTGTGATACCTGGATACAAACTATATCGTAATGATAGAGCTGATCAAATTGGTGGAGGGGTTGCGCTCTATGTTAGAGAGGGCATTGAGTCAGAAAGGATTAAAGTTTTGCAGGGAACAAAATTTGCTGTAGAATCTCTATGGATTGAAATTCCATTTATGAAGGGGAAGGTGATGGCAGTGTGAGTATACTATCGACCACCTGGCCAGAATGAACAAATGGATGATGAAATGCTCAAAGAAATCAAGTAAGCTAACAAAAGTCACAACAGAGTAGTAATAATGGGTGATTTCAATTACCCCGGTATCGACTGGGTCAGTGTCACAGCAGGACAAGCTAAAGAGATAAAGTTTCTAGATGGAATAAATGACTGCTTCTTGGAGCAGCTGGTTCATGAACCGACCAGAGGGGAAGCCATACTGGACCTAGTCCTTAGTGGAACGCCAGATCTGGTGCAAGAAATAAGGGTGTTGGGACCACTTGGCAATAGTGATCATAGTATGATCATGTTTGATTTAATTAGAGGACAGATAGTAAAGGCATCCACAGTACTACCTTTTAACTTTCAAAAGGGAGACTATGATAGGATGAGGAATATAGTTAGGAAAAAACTAAAAGGAGCGGTTCCAAAGGTTAAAGACTTACAGCAAGCTTGGGTGTTATTTAAAAATACTATCCTCGAAGCCCAGACCAGCTGTATTCCATGCATTAAGAAAAGTGGAAGAAAGTCCAAAAAACTGCCAGCATGGTTTAAAGGTGAGGTCAGAGAGGCTGTTGCTGCCAAAAAAGCAACCTTCAGGAAATGGAAAAAAGAGCCAAACGATGAAAACTGGAAACAGCACAAGCACTGGCAAGATAAATGCAAAGCATTGATAAGGCAGGCAAAGCGGGAATTTGAGAAGAAACTTGCTACGGAAGCAAAAACACGAAATAAAGACTTTTTCAAGTACATTCGTAGCAAAAGGCCTGTGAGAGAGTCAATTGGACCATTAGATGATAGAGGGGTAAAAGGGGCAGTAAGAGGAAACAAGGCTATAGCAGAGAGACTGAATGAATTCTTTGCTTCGGTCTTTACTGAGGAAGATGTAGGGATGTTACCCAAGACTGAAGTGGTATTTAAAGGTGATACTGCAGAGGAATTGAAGGAAATATCGCTACACCGGGAAGATATATTACAACTATTTGATAAACTGAATAGTAGCAAATCACCTGGACCGGATGGTATACATCCCAGAGTGTTGAAAGAACTGAAATATGAGATTGCAGACCTGCTATTGGTAATCTGTGAACTTTCATTAAAATCATCTGTAATACCTGAAGATTGGAGGGTCGCCAACGTAACATCAATTTTCAAAAAGGGTTCCAGGGGTGACCCAGGAAATTACAGACCGGTGAGCCTGACGTCAGTACCAGGGAAAATGGTAGAAACCATCATAAAGAACAAAATTACACAGCATGTAGATAGTCATGGCCTAATGGGAGACAGCCAACATGGCTTTAGACAAGGAAGATCTTGTCTTACTAATCTGATATGTTTTTTTGAAGGTGTGCATAAACAGGTAGACAAAGGTTAGTCGGTTGATATAGTGTATTTGGACTTTCAGAAAGCCTTTGACAAGGTCCCTCATCAGAGACTTTTGGCAAAACTAAAGAGTCATGGGATAGGAGGCAGTGTACTATTATGGATCAGGAACTGGCTAAAAGATAGAAAGTAGAGGGTAGGGCTAAATGGCCAATTTTCCCAGTGAAGAAAGGTGAATAGTGGTATACCCCGGGGATCTGTGCTGGGTCCGCTGCTTTTTGACATATTCATAAATGACCTGGAAAAGGGAATAATTAGTGAGATTATCAAATTTGCAGATGACACAAAACTGTTTAAAGTTGTTAAAACCCAAGAGGATTGTGGAAAACTGCAGGAGGATCTGGATAAATTGGAAGACTGGGCATCCAAATGGCAGATGAAATTTAATGTGGACAAGTGCAAAGTTATGCACCTAGGAAAGAACAACCCAATGGTTACACAATGCAAGGTTCCACATTAGGAACGACCACCCAGAAAAAAGATTTAGGCGTCATTGTGGATAACATGTTAAAACCCTCGGCTCAGTGTGCAGCGGTGGCCAAGAGAGCAAATAGAATGCTAGGTATCATAAGGAAAGGAATAGAAAATAAAACAAAGGATATTATAATGCCTCTATATCATTTCATGGTGAGACCGCAACTTGAATATTGTGTGCAATTCTGGTCGCCGTATCTTAAAAAGGATATAGCATTATTAGAAAAGGTTCAGAGAAGAGCCACCAATATGGTAAAGGGGATGGAAGGATACCCCTATGAAGAAAGGCTAAAAAGGTTAGGGCTCTTTAAACTGGAAAAGAGATGGCTGAGGGGAGATATGATAAAAGTCTATAAATTAATGAACGGAGTGGAACGGGTAAACGTAGATCGATTGTTTACGTTATCAGAATATAGAAAGACATGGGGACATGCAATGAAGCTACAGGGTAAACTATTTAAGACTAATAACAGAAAATATTTTTTCAATCAACGTGTAATCAAACTCTGGAATTGGTTACCGGAGGATGTAATAAAAGGCTGTTAGTGTAGCTGGGTTTAAAAAAGGTTTCGACAAGTTCCTGGAGGAAAGGTCCATAAACCATTATTAAAAAGGGACCCAGGATATCAATGCTTGACTCAATACAAGCATTGTGGAACCTGTGTCTTTTGGAGAAACTGCTAGGTACGTATGACCTAGATTGGCCACTGTTGGAAACAGGATACTGGGCTTGATGGACCTTGGTCTGACCCAGTATGGCATATCTTATGATTCAGAATGACACCAAGATATTTAACTTGTGACTTGACCTGTAATTCGGTGTCTTCAATTTTGGTGGAGGAGGGTGGTGGAAATTGGAGTCCTTGGTAACATGAAGGATCTCAGTCGTGTTGAAGTTAACTGCAAGGTTGTGGTGTTGCAGCCAACAGACTATTGCTTTGAATCAGGCAGTTAGGTTGGAGTAGTCAGGAGCAGTGGTGTGAAATGGAGTAAATATCATATCATCTGCATATAACTGTTAGCCAACATTGAACTTCTGAAATGTGGAGCAGAGAGGCCTGATATAGGATGTTAAAGAGTAAAGCGGAGAGTGCGGATCCCTGGGAAACTCCTTGAGATAGTCAGTAAGGTGTTGAGGTACAGTTTCCAATTCTCATCTGCTGGGTCTGTTGGAAAAGGTAGAAGTGGATCCATTCAAATGGCTTGCCTTGAACCCCAATTTTATTGAGCTGGTTGAGTAGCGTCTGGTGGGACCACTATGTCAAACGCTGCTGAGATGTCTAGGAAGAGCAGCACGAAACCAGTTATGGCTTTTTCAGTTCTGGTGATGAGCACTGATATGAGCGAGGTGAGCAATGTTTCAGCGCTGTGGAAGGGGCGGAGCCCATGTTGATTTCTGTCCAGAGGTGCATGCCTGTCAATGTGTTCCTAGAGTTGAAGTTGAACTGCCTTCTCGGTGATTTTACCAAGGAATGGAACACTGACTATAGGCCTGTATGAGGCGGGTGATCTTGGTCTAGGTTGGGTTTCTTTAGGAGGGGTCTAACGGAAGCTTGTTTCAGAGAGGATGGGAGGTAGGCTTGTGACAGGGAAGTTTGAAGGATGGCCAATATGAATAGTAGGAGCTGCAGTTTTATTGATGTAATCCAGGAAACCGGACAGGGGCCTAGTGGAGAGGTGGTAGTGTTGATATGTGAAATGATGTCCAGAGGTTTTTCAGGGGGGACCTCTCTGAATGCATTCCAGTGTTGGATGGTTGAGGTTGCATTACTGTACATGGCGTCAATATAAGAAGCGCAATGGTGCTAGATTAATTGTGTTTGGCTTTGAGGAAGTCAGCCATCTCTTGGGGGTTGAGGGTGTGGTTCTGATGAGGCTGGGTAGAATCTCTCATGAGGGTTCTGACCATATTGAAGAGTTCCCTCAGCTTGTTGAGGCACGGAGGATGTTGTTATGGTGTTCACGTTTGGCATTGAGGGGATTGTTGCAGTAGGCTGTAAGCCTATCCAAGTATCTGGTCTGTAGTTGAAGGTCCTTGGACTTTCTCTATCTGCGTTTGATTCTTTGAAGTGCATGATTCTGTTTCCTGAAATGGGTGGAATACCAGGTTGTGCAGGGTTGACATGTTTTGGAAGGGGCTCATGGGGGAGCCTTGGAGGCATTAGAGATGATGGAGTTCCATATAGTGACCATTGAGTCGAGGTCTGTGCTTTGAGGTGTGCCTTCTAGGACTGGAAGGGTCTTTTCGATGAAGGAGAGTTCGTTGAAAGCTAGGAATCTTCTTGTTGTGGGGGTTTCAGTACAAGGTGGGTAGCTGAGATGAGGGTGAGGTAATGTGAAAGTTATTACATGGTGATCCGACCAGGGGATGGGGTGGATGTGGGATGAATGTGGTGTGGTGTGGTGTGGTGAGGTGAGTAGGTGGGTGGGGAGGAAGAGCAGATCAAGGGTTCCACCTTTCGAGTGCATTGGGGTGGTGATGAGCTGCGTGTATAGTAGGTCACTCATTGCTTAGAGGAAAGCATTGCATTGGCTAGTGTTTGCTGAAGGGAGATTGAAATCGCCAAGAAAAATTAGGTGTTGGTGTGAGCAGTTGGAGCAGACTGTCTCGAGTAGGGTGTCCAGTTCATCAGCATTGTGAAGCAGTACTCTGTTTACGAGGCAGATGATGAATTGCTTGTTGGTATGTCGTTTTATGGGCCTGGTGGGCAGGTGCAGAGGCGGAGACAGAAAGCAGCCTTGAGATACGGTTTACTTGTGATAGTTCAACACTGCTGAAGGCTTCCAGCACTCCCTGCAGAGAACCACCAATCAGGACTCCAGTTCAGTCACTAAGCTTGGGAGAGCTGAAGGCACAAGCAATGTAATTTTAAAGCCCCGATTGGCATCCTGAACAGAGAGCAGGAAAGAAAACCCCTCCCACTCCCTGCAGAGAATCACCAATCAGGACTCCAGTTCAGCCATTAAGCTTGGGAGTGCTGAAAGCGTAGCCACACCTGAGGGCCTCGCCAGAGGGCCCTTTGGCGTGGCTCTTAGGCAGAGAGCGGAGTCAGGAGAATGATGCTGGAAGCCTACAGCAGTGTTGAACTATCACAAGTAAACCATATCTCAAGGCTGCTTGCTGTCTCCGCCTCTGCACCTGCCCACCGGGCCCATAAAATGAACATTTGTGCAGCGTTTTGCATCCTGGGCATGCACCAAAGGAGCACGCACAAGGAGCAGGGCCTACTCCTTGGGCCAACTCCTGGGGCTTTTCTGGTGACAATCTCTCCTGGTCCAGTGTAGCACACCGCCACTGGTCTCCTTTCCCCTACCACAGCCTCTGTGCTCTGGATAGACGTGTCTTGCCTCATCTGACTCTACTCCTTTCTGTATTGCTCATGGCAGCCATTCCTTCTCACTGGGGTTGGCGCCCCCGCCTACCCTGGCCCGTTCAGCATGCAACCCTGACAATCTTATCCCTTGCCTGCCCCACACTCCCCTACCTGCCTCCTCCCCCTCGGGTCCCTCCCTTCTTTTCCTTAACACGGCTTTACTGAACTGCAGATCCCTCCGCTCTAAAACTCTACTGGTTCATGATTTGGTAACTCAATACTCCTTAGATGTGTTATTCTTAACTGAGAACTGGCTCCAGGATGGGGAAGAGGCCCTTCTTCACCAATGCCTCCCACCGGGTTTCTCGGCAATCCACACACCCCGCTCTGGGAAGTCTGGGGGAGGTGTGGCTGTGCTGTTCTGCTCCTCCATCCCCTTAGTGACCACTAACACTCCTCTTCCCTACCCTGAAGCTCTCCCTCACTGTCTGAATACTGCTCCACCTGTGCATTTCCTCCTGATATATACCACCCCCCCTTTCAGCTTTTTCTGAGGCAGCCCTAGCCTTCCCCCAGTTGGTAATCCCAGGTGACTTCAAGTGCTACTCTGACATCCCCTCTCGCCCACGGGACCGGTCCCTGATGTCGCTCCTCAATGATGCTACTTTTAGGCACCATGTGACCTGCCCCACCCATGCTGCAGGGCATATCCTGGACTAGATTCTTACTTCTGGTAGCCTCCCATGTGCACCCTCTCCTGTTACCGCCATGCCCCTGCCCTGGACGGATCACTCCCTTCTTTCCTTCTTTTCTTTTCCCACCACTCCTGCTGCCTCAGTCTGGGACGCTCCCGCTTGCTGACCTTCCCGTTTAGTGCGACGCATGACACCATCTACCATCTCTGAGTTTCCCTCTGCAGAATCTCTTTTTCTGCATGACTTCTCTTCAATGCCGGTTGACCTCCATGCTGAAACATGGCACATTAAGCTGTCCTCTGCACTGGACTCCTTGGCTCCTCTGGTCTCTGTCCCACTCCCTCAGTCTCCTTCCCACCATCCATGGAATCATGCTGGTCTTTAGCTCCATAGATCACAGCTCCACCTTGCAAAGCGCCTCTGGCGAAAGCTTCCCTCACCTGAAACTCTCTCAGCCTATAGGGATGCCTCGAGGTATTACCATAATTAACTTCGTTCTGCCAAGCTCACCTACTATTCAGCCTCCATCGCTTCGGCCACAAACTCCTCTCACCATCTCTACCTGACCCTCCATTCCCTTTCAGGTCTTCACTCCTCTGCCTCCCTCCAGGGCTTCACCTGACCCTACCAGCTTGGCTCTTTTTTTTGCCGAGAAAATTTGCTCCCTACGTCTTTCCTTCCCTGTGTCCCTCTCCCTGTTCCTCTTCTCTCCCTCCTTGTCCTCCAGTTTCCCCTCTCTCTGTTCCCACTTCCCCTCCTGAGACATCTCCCCCACTGCACCCCTTCCTCATGCACTCCTGGAGTTCCTTCTATCCAGTCACGGCAACTGAACCTCTCTCAGCTATCCACAATTCACACAAAATGACCTGTCCCCTCGACCCCATCCCCTCCACTTGGCTCTTAGAACCTCCATTGGCCCTCCTCCCCTTTGCGCTCAGTTTGATCAATACCAGCCTCTCCTCAGGCTCCTTCCCCACAGCATGGAAACACGCTATTGTTCGCCCCATACTTAAAAAACCTTCCCTAGACCCTTCTGTTCTTGTCCACTGGAGACCCATTTCAAATCTTTCCTTTCTTTCTAAGCTTCTTGAAAGCTTAGTCTTTGCTCAGCTATCACCCCATCTGGAATCCACATCTGCACCTCACCCCCGTCAATCAGGCTTTAGGCCTGGACACAACACTGAAACCATTCTCCTCTCCTCTCCCTCCTCAATGAGACACACAGCACGTGAGCGTGGAGACATTTCCCTACTGGTTTCTTTATATCTTTCCTCTGCTTTTGATCTTGTGGACCATCCCACGCTCCTCACGTGCCTTGATGGCTATGGGGTGCATGGGACGGTCCATAATTGGTTTCGGTCTTTCTTGTCCTCTTGTTCCTTCTCGGTCCATATGGGTTCTTCCTCTTCCCCTCCAACCCCTCTCCCTTCTGGGTTCAATCAGGGTTCTGTACTTTCTCCGCCCCTTTTCAACCACTTCCTCACCCCTCTTACCTTGCTCATCCAGCAATCAGGAATCTTGGCGTATTATTACGCTGATGACATACTTCTGCTTTTTCATGACTGCCCTCTCGCTCTCATCCTCTTAACACCTGCCTTTGCAATATTTCTTCCTGGCTGTCGGCAAACTATCTTCACCTGCACCCCTCCAAGTCCACTGCTATGTGGCTCACCTCCGGCACCCCCACTCCCGACCTTTCGCCCTCCCTTTCTGACATCCCCATTCCACTTGCCTCGACTCTGCGGTACTTGGGGGTTACTCTTGGCTCAGCCCTTACATTTCACCAACATATCTCTTCCCTTGTTAGACGATCCTTCTGTACTCTTCGACAACTTCATGCAGTACGTTCCTCTCTTTCTCCCACTTCCTTGGTCACACTCACAGTTTCCCTTCTCCTATCCTGCCTCGACTACGGCAATGTAGTCTTGATGAGTGTTCCCCAATACCAGCTATGCCGTTTAAAGCTTATTCAAAACACCGCCGCTTGCCTCCTAACCCACGCTAGTCACAGAGACCATTGTCACTCCCCTTTTTATTCAGCTACACTGGCTCCCAATGTCCTTCCGTTACCAGTATAAGCTTCTTACCACTGTCCATAAAACAATCCACGCTGGCCAGCCTCGGTACCCCGCTGATCTCATCCAAGTTCACCTCCCTCCACGTACCCTCCGTGCTATCCATAATGACCGCTTGGCCCTTCCATCCCCGGCACGGGCCCACCTAGAACAAACTTGCCACTCTGCTTTTTTCTTTCTTGGACCTGCCCTATGGAATTCCCTTCCTGCCTCCCTCCGCTCCGAACACTCCTACCCCGGTTTAAATCCCTCCTAAAATCCCACCTCTTCTTCAAGGCCTTTGGCCTACCTCCATCTCCCACCTAGTTGTGTGATGTTAGTCAGTCTATTTTTACTTTTGCTGTCTCTTATCTTATCTTTCCTGTCATGAATTGGCGTTCCTTTCTCCTTTCTAGCGCAGCTTACGAGTTATTATTTGTAAACCGCCCTGATGCTTCGGCCTGGGCAGTCAAGCAAGCAATATAAAAAAGATAAAGATGAGGGCATTCAAACCTTGTCAGGAGGTTGTGCTTGCGGTGGTGAAGCTCAGACGCTTGTTCGAGGAGATGCAGATACTGCCCCCTCTGCTGTTGCTACGTGGGCAGTTATGGATGTTTTAGGTATTGGTGTTGAGTTGTTTGAGCAGGGCATTGTCAGAGTCCATGAACGAAGTCTAGGTGACACATATCAGGTCTATTCCATCGTCAGTGATATGGTCGGATAGAGTCTGAATTTTATTGCAGGCGGAATGTGCACTGATGAGGCTCCATTGGATGGCGTGGTCTTAGTGAGTGTGATGTGGGATTGGTAGCTCAGTAGGGGGGAGTCTGTGGGAATGTGGAGGAGACATACAGGCCATCTTTTATACTGTGTGGTTTGTGTGAGCCTGGGAGTAGGTGATATGGGCTTCGGGGAGTGGATAATAGGGATTGGGCAGGGGAGAGTCGAGTGAGCAGTTAGACCACCTATGACTAGGGTGGTGAGGCAGATGAGTGTGAGCTATCTTTGGGTGCACAACAATGCTTGTTGCTGTGTGTGCTCTCGTAGTGACAGGGAATTGTGTTTAGAGGGCTCACCTTCGACAGAGAAAGCAGACAGTGATTCTCCTAGAGATTTTAGTTCTTTTTATTTATTTTATTTATTTAACATTCATTTATATACCGCATCTTCCAGAGATCAGTTGCGGTTTACAATAAACAACAATCAACAAAGCAAGGTTTGTTTTACATGATCAGTTATACTCAGAACAGGTGAGTAGAGAGGGAGGCTGGTAGCATTAATCCTTTTGGTGGATCCTGTACATGTTAGGTCAAGAGGCAGTCCTATGATGGCCTGCTTGCACAGAGGCCCGCGCCTAAAAGCCACTCCAAAGGTAAAAGTATTACATTCCAGCAAAGTAAGGCTAGGATTCACTGTGTTAGTGAAATATTACATTAGATACAATAGTTGTGAAGAATTACACTGCATTAGAGTAACAATGCTTCTGATGGATTACATTGGAGTAATACTGCAACATTGAGTCTATATTCACAGTGTTAGTGACTTACATGCATGCGGGGGGGTTCCATTGGTTGTTCTGTGGGCGCTAGGTTCATTGTTTCTAGCTAGGTTGTCTTGTGTGCTCAGCAGAGGCTGTTGAAGGGTTGTGCTGGTGATATGTCCCCACCTAAGGGCCACACTAAAAGTCCCTCTGGCAAAGTCCTCAGCCGTGGGCATGCCTGGAGACACTTCCTTTTGTGGCTGGCTTGTGTTCCGGGCCTGAATGTCTTTGCGGTGGGGGGCAGGGAGGCCTTCCGCTTCCTGCCTCCTACCCCGATGGCGATTGGGCCCTGATGGACCTCGTTAAGCTTGAGTTTCCTTCAGGTGTTTGTCTAGGTTAGCCTAGGAGGGAGTGACAGTTAGAACTCTGCTTCCATGCCAGGGCTCTAACCGTTCCGCAAACACATTTCATGGGGCTGCACGTTACACAGCTTAAAATGATCCATTCTAAAGCGCTCCAAACCCTGCTTTCCAACTAAATTATTATGGCTTGATGTTATGCACCAAACTGCGCAGCAGCAGTTATAATCTCTCTCTATAAAGAGAAAAAATTAAATCAAAACAAAAAAAAGAGTACTTTAAAGGCACATTTTAGAAAGGTCGTTTAGGCACCCCTTGTGGTGTCCATGTCAAAATATCAAATTCTGCGCGAGAGGCAGATGATGTGGCGGACATAGGTTGATTTTGGACTGCATTTAGACATCTGCACCCCAAAAGATAAATGTTTCCACAAACATATTAAGGAAATGGGGTCATGCAGAAAAGGGTCCAGATATGTGCCAAGAGATGGCTGATTTTAGAAACATGCACTGTGAAATATGGACGTTGCTGGGAACGGCAACACAGAAGTGTCCGCGATGGCATTTCGGAACATGCATGCCCCAGCCTGCCATTCTAGAAGTGGGAAAGCGCAGTGCTGTTACAGCGTGCCAAAAAATCCTTGATTGTCACTTGCTAACCTTTTATTTGGGGGGGGGGGAGGGGGGAAATCTTGTAGTGACAAGAGGGAATCTCCCTGTTATCCTCAGTGTTGAAAGTTGGCTGAAATGAACACACTTCAATTTCCTATTTGTGCCAAGTTATAGATTTGGATGTGTCCGCTGGCGGTTTTATAGGTGCAGCGCCATTCTGGAATTGGAGATGACCATGCATCTTTTTATTGCCACCCTGGACATGCCTACATCACGCCTCCTGCAATATAGACATGACTGTGCCGGACACGTGTAATTTCGGTCCTTTATAAAATGGCTCTTGGGGTAAGGATGTGATTGGGTATGTCTGAAGGGGCATTTTCAGATACGCATAGCACTAATAGAGCTTCTAAAATTACCCTTAAGCTTTGTGTAACTTTGAGCACATCCAGTGTAACAGTAGATGATGACATGACAGCAGACAAGGACCGATGGACCCATCCTGTGTGCCTAGTTATTTCTATTCAGCCATCTGGTAAGATCTAGTTATTGCAGTCTGTTCTCTACCATCTCAGGCAGATGGAGCATAAAAGATCCCCCTACATCACACCCAGCACCCCTCCCTTCTCATGTCTATCCAAAAAGATTTTGAATTATCTAAATAGCTACCAATAACAATATGGTTCTTGCTTCTTAGGTCCCCTATGCAGCCTGCCAGACAGATCCAGTGATATGCTGGCCCTTTGGAGGAATAGCCTGGTGGTCAGAGAACCAGGGAAGCCAGGGTTTCAACTCCAGCTCTCCAACTGATGCTTCTTGTCTGTTTTGTGATGCTCAGCAACCTGATAGCCAGGGGAGAGGTATCTTCGGGGTAGTGCAGGCTCCCTTGCAACCCTGGGGAAAGCCCAGAGCCAGCAAGTTTAACAAAGCCCCGGCCTGGCCTCCGGAAGGGAGGCTATATCCTTCCACATCCCCTGCTGGGCAGGAGCCGAGCCAGTCCACTGATCTGCTGCAGGATCCAGAGCTGGCTCACCAGGAACTATACCTTGGAACCAAAGAGAGGCTGGAAGGGGGGAAGATCGCATGGTCATGCCCTAGAAAAGCTCCCACAGTTTCTAAGGGAAGGAGGCAGGGGACCTGAGGAGGAAGAACCCATGGAAGCTCTGGAGTACGAGGAGAACAAGGACCTGGAACCCATGGAGGTACTTTTGATGAGACGGTGAAGGCTTTGGACATGGGGCAGGTTCAGTCAGTTGACAGTGAACTTGGTAGGGGGAAAGGGAAGGGCTTCTACACCATTGCTTACAGTGTAGTGGAGTAAGCTGCTTTGATTTGAAAACGACTGTGGGTTTAAACCCTGGTGGTTTAAGAGGACTACTTGTAACTTTGTTTTCATCACTCTCCTGAACTGTTTTACTTTGAGAGAGATGCCGCGCCTGGCCCAGGGGCTTAGCGAAGCCCAGGGTTTTTGAGGTTTGGGCCACCAGATTGTTTGCTGGAAAGTACTGTCAACCTAAGGGAACCTGCTTTGGTGCTTTCCTGCAATACCTGAACCGGACTTGGACCTTGGGGGTCCGGGTCAGTGGACTGAGAGCTTCAGTTGTCTCCGGAACCCGCTCCGCAGCATCACAATTTAAACAAGTGATTTCACCCTCCACTGCCCAATAAACTTAGCTGAATCCTACTCACCATGAGCTACAAATGAAAATATATGAGTTAAATCCAAATAAAGAGACAGATGGGACTTCTAACATTTCATAATGCCTACTAATCCATTTTTTCTGGCAATCCCCAAAATTGGCAGCCTTTCAAATAGGGCATTTTAAACACATTCTACTGTGTTGTACTTCTGCTCTCTCTGCACTTTTCTTCCATTTCTAGCCCCATTTGCACTCACCCCCACCTCGGAAGCTCATTCAGTTCCAGGGCTAACCTGTACGACCTTTTCCAAATCTCAGCATGGATTCTTCATAAGAGGAAGGAATTAGCCACTTCAGAGACCAATGCATGTGACCAACACATTCAAGGAGACATTACAGATATACTGTCTCATTCTCAAATAAATGTGCCCAGATCCTGGCCGTGACATAGGAAGCCACTACATCTGGGATCCCCTCTGAGATAAACAGAAGGGTGCAGATCCTACAATGAAGCACAAAGGTAAATTATAATTGCACTTAAGCTTTAGTAAAGCCAGCAAGTTAAACCGCAGTTAGCCTTTGATGCAACAGGCAATTTAAACTGCACTCGCCCTTGCAGTAGCCCATGAACAGGAACCAAACCAGAAAACAAGGCAAGGCAGACCAGAGCAAGCTGAACCAGGACAGAACCAGGATCCAGGAGCACCGGAACAAGGAACATTGAAGCAAGATAAATCTGGAGAATAATGCAGTCTGGGAGCACTGGAGCAAGATAAACCGAGCCGAGATTGGAATCCATAAATACCAGAACAAGGCTCCAGCCCAGGAAACAAGAACACGGAGCAGGAAACAAGGCGCTAGAAAACAATCAAGATGCAATGGACCCAGCAGAGCCGCTCAGTAGATATAGAAGCAAACACCCATCCAGCAGAGCTCTGCCTGCAGGAACAGAGGTCCGTGCTCGGCACTGTACAGGTCTAATGCACCGAAAGTCTTCACCGCAAAATGTTTCCTTAAGCAATGGTAATATGTTAACTTGCAGATACAGTTTCATATCAAAACAGGTTCTGATCCTTGATTTCGCACTCTCCTTCCCTTCCTTTTGGATGCTGGCTTCCCTTTGCATTTGTTCTCGGTTCCCTGACTCCTTGAAGACCTTTTACTCTAAAACAGGGATCTCCAATTCCAGTTCTGGAAGGCCGCAAACCAGTCAGGTTTTCAGGATGTCCCTAATGAATATGCATGAGGTATATTTGCATGCACTGCCCCATTGTATTCAAATATATATCATGCATATTTATTAGGGACAACCTGAAAACCTGACTGGTTTGCGGCCCTCCAGGACCGGAATAGGAGACCCCTGCTCTAAATGCTCAAATCTCTTCTCTTAGCTCTTTTTCACCTCTCCTCCTCCTCTAGACTCCTTGAACTCGTGGATAAAGCACTGGATGGGTAGCTCTCTCCCCTTTTCTCCTTTCATTTGCCGCATGGCTGGGCACCTGACAGTTGCTTCTCACCACTCTCCTGCATAGATCTTTGTTCTCTCCTGGAGCTGGGTTCGGGGTGCTGTCTTCACATAAGAGAGAGATCCATAGGGAGAGATTTACATCCTCAGAGTAAAGGCACTCTCCACTCCACAGTTGGATCCCTCAGGAACAGCTACTTAGGGGTATGTTTACTAAACCGTCTTAACGTCACTTATCACGCGATAACGCAGTGGCGGCGTTAAGGCACACAAACGCTGTGAAATCCGGGTCTGAAGGGTTTATGTTTATGCAATTTTTTGATATACCGCCCAGGCTGAAGGGCATCAGAGCGGTTTACAATCACGATATAAGCAGGAACTGAATACATTCCCTCGTCCCCAAAGGGCTCACAATCTATATGTACCTGAGGCAACGGAGGGTTAAGTGGCTTGCCCAAGGCCACAAGGAGTGCCTATAGGACTAGAAACCCCAGTCCCTCCGGCCTGAGATTGCTGTCCCCAGGTGGGAATTGAACCCCTGGCCCTCCGGCCTGAGGTACCCTGTCCTAACCAGAGGGCGGAGAGAAAGGGTCAATAGGCGGAGAGTGGGAGGGGAGAGGCTCCAGGCACACTAATGCTGTGAAATCCGGGTCTGAACACTAACGCCAGTGAAACCCTCGCGTTAAGGCACATTTGCAGGAAAGAGAAACCATTTCAGTCAGCAATGTGCAGCAAAGGCAGGGAAACCCAGAAAAGTGATAATTGTGATACATGTGCAGGGAACAAAGAGGCAAATAAACATATAAAAGGACCAGAACCACATCTAAAATCCCAATAACCAAGCTGGCCAATAGTGATATTAATGATAAACATAAAGCAACACTACTGACAAAGCGTATAAATTAAGATATCATGTTTGGAAGGGTCTATGCTCTGTCCCCCTACAAAGTGAATGATCCCACATTGAAATAGAGCTGATTAGGGTTTCTGTCGTTTAGATTGGGCAGGTTTCTTAGGGCATGCACATGTGCAGCAACAGCAGAGTGGGCACGTAGGAAACGGCAACTGTACTGATGCTGTAAATGGGATACAGGGGGCTGCAGGCGGTACATGCTGTGGTCCAGCTGGGGCACAGTGCGGGCTAGGCAGATGCCTAGGTGGCACATAGGAATGCCGAAACTGTAAAGCAGCAAGACAGCAACTGACGAGGATCCAACATGGGCACGAGTGTGTGTCCCACAGTGTCACAGGGGAGATTACCCAGCAGGTACCCCCAAGGGCACATAACATTGGCAGGTGGTGCCGGGGGGGGGGGGGAGGGGGGGGAAGTGCGCATGTCCATGTAGGCACCCCTACCCGAGAACCCACACCATAGGCAGCTGCCTACCGGCACACTGGATGGCCTGGGACTGCTCACCACCAGCACCACCGGCATAATGGCATGGCAGCGGAGGGGTGCTGGTGGCAGAGGGGGCAGTGGCATCTGCCCACAGCAGACCATGGCCTAGCCCCATTTAGGTGGGTGCCGTGCAATGCAACAGACAGGGTCTGTCTGACGAACAGTCATGGTGTCCCCAGGGAATGAACTGTCCCTGTGGCAACAGTGTGGTGCAGTACACACAGCCAGTGCGTTCAAGAGCAGAAGGTCAAGTTCAAGTCCCAGCTGTGGCTCCTGCCAACCCTTTCCCCATATTTTACCCAGTACTAAACCGTGGTAATAAAGACGGAACATTTATTGCAGATAAAATAAACATGCCTGAAATGCCTATATTTTACCCTACAGAGCACAGACACCATAAGCATGTGCAATCCCTAGAGCAGAGTTTCCCAACTGCAGTCCTAGAGGGCCAAACACCATTCAGGTTTCATGCTGTCTCCAATAAATATGCCTGTGCTGCATTAGTATGTACCGCCCCATTATATGCAAATGTATCTCATGCATATTCATTAGGGACAGCATGAAAACCTGAACAGTGTTTGGCCCACCAGTACCGGAGTTGGGAACCTCTGCCCTAGAGCAGCGGCCAACAGGGGCATAAACACCCACAGGCTCCACTATCCAAAGCCTCATGGAGAGTCAGGCTGTTGGGCCCTGCGTGCAGTAGCATCTCCCAATACTAGCACTTGCATACCTTAGCAATGCCGCCCTAAACTTGGGAATACGTTACACATATATCAAAAGGTTGCTATGATTAATGGCAGATATCAATTCCTAAGTTAAGCACAATTTGCTGATAGAGCTGCATCATAGCAACCTTTCTGATATCTGTGGAGTGTTTCAGTTTTGGTTTCTGACAGTGTTTACCACCTCGGGGAGTGACCCCAACAGTATTGCATACCATAGCCATGCCTGCACTGTGCCCAGGACTGGTGCGGTGGCCAGGGCTGCCAAAAGCCTCTATATTTGCACAATGCTGGCATAGGTGTTGGAGTGTGTGTCTGTCTAGCCAGTGTGTTGTGGCTGCCTACACCTTACTCAGCCCACACTGCTTGCACTGTTTCCAGTGTTAGCCTGCCAATGTGCATAATGAGGAGCAAGGTACTGTGGGTATGGCTCGGACAGGGTGGCCTGGGCAGGATGCATCTGCACAGGGCATAGGGCAATGGCTGGGACATTGTAGTGCCCGACCACCACCTGCATGTACAGGGTGGCCACAGAATGTCCTGCTGGGAGGTCACTCTCACCCTGACTGAGCAGTGACCACGGCATGGCTAGGTTCCCCCATAGTGCTATATAGTATTTCTCTCAAGTGATATTTATGGGTTCTCTTTTCTAGGGTCCAATCACTGACTTATCTGCTTGGTATGTGTGCTCACATCCCAGTTTTGGGTGCACACATCTCCTCCAGGAACATGCACTATGGACTAGCTAGCAGACTGTCTGCAGTTAGTATGTGTATGGCTGGAACACCTTGCAGGGTGCAGCGGCTGGAGACTCACTGTGCTCGCTGCTGGAGAATGTCAGATAGTGGTGGGGGGCAGCTGAGCATTTCCAGGCCTACTGTCTCTCTGCCATTGCCTTATGGATGCGTACAGATCTGCATTGACTGCCCAGTAGGGTGCCTGTTCCCCCAGCAGGACTGGGGTTGATGGTCCCCTCTACTGCCACCATTGCAGGGATGTAGAATGTGGATCTGTTGGTGGGAGATCCTGTTCCCCACCCTGAGCCCCAGAGGGTGGGTTGGGTGGTGCTACATAATCTGCCTATGGGTCCAAACACCCCCCTTCACTTAAGTCATGTGACCATGGTACCCACATAGGATATGCACTATTCTGGGTGCATCATAGTTCACAAGGGCTAGACGTGACTGGGAAATACGGATGGATACAGGTGTATCCTAGGTGTGTCTGCAAGGACTACCTATCATGACCTGCAGCATAGCCTATCTCAGCTAAGTCAGGTGCTGCGGACCTGGTGCTGGGCGCCCCACCTCGCCCTCAGGGTGAGCACAGTACCGCCACAATGTGTCAGTCTGTAGCTACTCTGTGCCAGTAACACACACAATCAGTTCCCCCTACCAGGCCGAGGTGCTGTGGGGGTGCATACCCCATCTTGTGATCATCTGTAGACTGCTGATCTGCATGTGCAGTGCATCATGGGTAGGTGTGGGTTAACCCTATCCTGGTAACCACAGCAGACAGTTTGTGTGGTGACCTGCAGTCCTTCTGTAGCCAGCCAGTGGTTTGTTAGTAGCTATAGAGATGTAACCCACTGGTTACTTCACTGACTGTGGAGGCAGAGATCATGGGTTTGATCCCACAGTAATGTTATTTGATAGGGCTGTCTAAGGCATTTCATTTTTTTAATTTAAATTAGTGCTGCCAGCAAAAACACCCTCACAGTGCTGTAACCTTAAGGTGCCTCATAAGGCGCCCTATAGGGAACATTATAAGGTGCCTTGGCAGACATTGCACTTTATAATGTGCCCTCTGGACTGCCTTATAGGGTGCCTTATGAGGCACCTTAGGTTACAGCACTGTGAAGGTGTGCTTGCTGGCAGCACTAATTTAAATTAAAAAAGAAAATGCCTCAGACAGCACTGATTTAAAATAAAGAGTAATGCCTCAGGCAGCCTTACTCATTAAGCCCACTGGGGGATCGAACTCATGACCCCTGTTAAATCAGTCATTGTATTAACCAGTACGCTACAGCTCTGTTGCTATGTTTGCAGGTCAGCGCGCCTGATTAAGGCTAACGCACGTTAACATGCCACGGCTCCCTTTATCGCGCGATGACAGACTTTATCGCGCGATGACAGACTTTATCGCGCGATGACAGACTTTATCGCGCGATGACAGACTTTATCGCGCGATGACAGACTTTATCGCGCGATGACAGACTTTATCACGTGATAACCCAAAATGCTATCTTAAGACCGGAACGCTCACTACCTTATATGGCATTCGTCACAGTAAGACTGCAACTAACACCGGTAACATTAAGACAGTTTAGTAAACATACCCCTAAGTGAGCAGTAACAGACAAACCAACACAGCGATTTTTACTATGTGGGCCTCTGTTTTCACTGCTGTACATCTGAGACAGGTGGAAGGATTCTTCCCGCTCCAGACTCCTTGAAAGAAACTTCTGCTCTATGTTCCTTCAAAGGTACACCCTCCAGAAGTGGAAGTAACACTCCACAGGAGATCTCGCTGACAACATATAAAATGGTATAACACTTTTTCTCTACTAGTAACATTTCCTATGAGTGGAGAAGTAGCCTAGTGGTTACAGCCACAGCTAGTACCCAAGAGATCTGGGTTTGATTCCCACTGGCACTCCTTGTGACCTTGGGCAAGTCACTTTGCCCTCCATTGCCTCGGAAGAAAAAGGCCTGGCAATCTACTTCTGGTTATACCTTGACAAGAAAGCCCAAGGGCTGCTGGGTTGATCAGGTGTCAGCAATGACTTGATGCCAGTTAAAAAGAAAAAACATTTCCTATACACCACTCTCAGGATGAGAGCCTTACTAGTACTGTCAGCAATATTACAGAAAGGCTGTCTGGTCAGGTTTGTTTCTTTGCAGATGACGAAAACAAAAGAGGAAAGAGACCTCTGCAAACAAGAACGCCAAAAGGAAGGAGAGGGGAGAGACCACAGCCACACAAGATGATCTTCTAATACTACACTTTATTGAAGTCCCGAACTGGCCAAGTTTCAGCAAATATGCCTGCGTCGGGGGGTCAACAAATGGTTCAACTGATGCAATGTAGAGCAATGAAACATCAAAACGAAAAGCCGGGAGCAAACAAGTGTACAACATTCACTGAAATGCCAATTACTATATCCACAAACTGCTTCCACTTGTTTGTGCCTAATTTTCAAAGGGAAATGTGAGTTATTTCTAAGGTTGTGTGTTATGTATCATTTCATTTTAGAATGTGCCAAACATTTATTGTGCTCTAAATGAAACAGCTCACACTGATATGCCTAGCATGACGACAAAATAGTGCACAAAAGTGAAGAGGACCAAAACAAAAAGAAACTAAATTAAGACAACATAAAATGAAGAAATAAAACAAAAGTTTTTTGCCTGCACACTCCTAGTAATTTCCCTTTGGAAACTGCCCAGGTATAAAGGACTTAGGGGCAGGTTTACTAAAACACACTATCAGGATAGCATGGGGGTTTGCGCCCAGGATTGGCACAGCACTAAAAACCTCATGCTACTCTTGCAGCACTTGTCTGAGCAGAGACTAGGTGGGACAGGGCATTCCCACTGCAGTCAGATAGTGCGAGTCTTTGTAATCCGTCCTACCTGTGCTTGGCGCATGTACTGTGGGTGCAACTAATGCTACCTCAATAAGTGGCATTGGTTGCTCCCACAGCTGGTTTTATTGTGGTGCGGTGTGGTAAATGCAGGGAGAAGGATATATCCATCCACCTGCATTTAGTGCGAAGCCACATGCTGGTAACATGGCCAAAATGTGCGTCACAATCATAGGGCTTGGTAAACATGTCCCTTAAGGACGTTCCACTTGCTTCTTCTCTTTGAGAAACGTTTTGCTAGAGAAGAGCACATGTAGCTTGAAAACCTAAATGCCATATGTTGGTTTCCAATCCCATGGGAACATC
The DNA here is from genome assembly GCA_033557465.1 of Ichthyophis bannanicus. NCBI lineage: Eukaryota > Metazoa > Chordata > Amphibia > Gymnophiona > Ichthyophiidae > Ichthyophis > Ichthyophis bannanicus. Next base: position 297,325,316 of record CM066042.1, read on the forward strand.
TCTCCTCAATCTGGTTCAATATACATACACTACAGAACCCTGTACATACTTTTATCCAGACTGAGAAGGGCTGTTTTCTGACGAGCCAACTTACTGGGTAAATGGCTTTCGAAATTGTCCACTAAATGGGCTTTGTAAGCCTTAATGGTATTCTTGTCCTTTTGGCTTTCATCAGTTTATATAAATCAATCCTGCTCTATAATGCATTCCTCTACATTCTGTTTCTGTCCCTACCTGTCATGCTCATGAAATTATCCATAAATACATCCTAACCTCATTAGGCAGAAGATTCCACAATCTGATCCCTCTGGACAGCAAAACTGTTCTTCCTTAAAATCTAATTAAATTTCCCTCTACCTAGCTTTTAAGTACATTCTCTTGTCTTCTCTATAATGCTCAAAATAAACACTGTGCACCTGAGTTACATCCCAGACACCGAAATGATTTTCAATACATTAAGCAATGTACTAAACTCAAATCACTTGAATAAGCTGAAAGTCCAATAAAATGCTAATAAATTATTATGGAAACGTATGTCTCATTCCCCTTTTCTCATTTAACATATCACTTTTCTACTGGGCATGTGCTTTTCCTTTTTCTTCTGCCTTGGCTGCCCAAAATCTCAGCTCTGGCATGAAAAAGCCTGGGAGGCCTGTCTGCACTTCTGCTTTCATTTGGATCGAGCAGCTTCATTCATAGAGAGGGAGAAATGATACTGTCCAAAGTACATGGAAATGGGATTGAGAGAAGCCGAAAGCAGAATCTTGGGCTAAGGCACTTCCTAATAAGGAAGGGGGCAGGGTGATTGGAGAGAAATAAAGAATTCTAAGAATATCAAATTTGGAGGGAGAGAGAGTGCAATATTTAGAGAGCTGTAACAGCAAAAAGGTTCCTTTCATTTCCTTGAAAAACAAAGGTGTCAATATTCAAAAGGACTTAAACAGTTAGCATCCGGTTCTCACTAGAGATGTACTTTATTTTCAAAATTCCGTGCAGACTAAAGCATAACTCTTGGCCAGACATCATTGTTGTTAAGTGCCGTTGAGTCGGTGTCAACTCATGGCGACCCTCTGGATAGTTGTCCTAAATTGTGTTCGGTCTTCAGTCAGGCAGCTCATTGTTGATAGACTGGCACCTGTATCTGCTGTTATCGTATCGATCCATCTCACTGCTGGCCTTCCTCTTTTGCGTTGACCTTCTACCTTGCCAAGCATAACGTCTTTCTATAATGATCTCTCTCTTTGCATGATGTGTCCAAAGTATGAAAGTCAAAGTCATGTCATCTGAGCTTCTAAAGAAAGCTTAGGTTTGATTTCCTTTAGTACTGACTGGTTTGTTCTTCGGGCAGTCCATGATATACATAGTATTCATCACCAGCACTATAATTCAAAGGCATCAATTTTCTTCCTGCCTATCTTTTTCACTGTCCAGCCTTCGCATCCATATGATGTTATTGAAAATATCATGGCTTGAACAAGTCAAATCTTTGTATGGGGAGAGACATCTCTGCTCTTAGAATCTTGTCTAGGTCTTTCATAGCCATTCTGCCAAGAGCAATGCATCGTAGGATTTCTTGACTACTTGTTGTTTCTTTATTGATAGATGATCCAAGTAGGTTAAAAGTTGTCCACTATTTCAATTCCTTCTCCATCAACAAGGAACTTATTGATTTTTCCAGTTGTCATGATCTTTGTCTTCTTTACATTAAGGCACAGGCCCATTTTAAGACTATGGTCCTTGATCTTGGAGAAGCAAATGTTTCAGATCGTCTTCACTTTCAGCCAGTAATGTGGTATCATCAGCATAGCGAAGGTGGTTGATGAGTCTTCCGCTAATCTTCACACCTCTGTTGTCTTTTTCTGTTGTCATTTTTCTCTGTTTCTATGGGACTGTTGTAGTTGTTGATATGGAAGGACAGACTAGATAGGACATGTGGTCTTTTTCTGTCGTCATTTTTCTATGTTTCTATGTTTCATACAATCCTGCTTCTCTGATGATTTATTCTCCATATAAATTAAACAGGTAGAGAGAAAGTATGCAGCCTTGTCGTACACCTTCGCTGATTTTAAACCATTCTGTTTCTCCTTGTTCTGTTCGAACTATTGCTTCTTGATTAATGTAAAAGTTGTGCAAGAATAAGATCAGGTGTTCTATTATACCAATGCATCTTAATGTGGCCGAGGGTTTCTCATGGTTTACACAGTCAAAAGTCTTGCTATAGTCAATAAAGCACAAATAGATATTGTTTTGGTATTCTTTAGTCTTTTCAAGGATCCATCTCATATCCGCCAGACATTTAACCACATAAAAGTAGGAGGAAGAAGGGGCGTTCTGGGGGCAGTGCTAACTGTTTTCCAGATAGCGGTGATGTTTAGCCTTTATTCATTCATTAGGACCATACAAATAGATATATAACTTGTTCATTTAAGTTAGCACTGCTGAGTTAAATATTCAGTAGTCCTGCATAAAACAGACAGGTCACTGAATATCAGCATAAAGATAGCACATAAGTCATCCACTTACAGTATCTTTATGCAGTCGCTATCTTTCTGAATATTATCACTCACTCCAAGGATATATTCTTGAGTTGAAAACCCTCTCTCCTCAGTCCTAGCCAATGGCAGGGACTTCAATTCAGACTCTCAGCTCTGTGAAGCTAATCGTTAGATTCATTACTACTTACCAAAGACAGCCTTGGCACTGTTGACGGTAATTAACCATTTCCTTTCAGTCCTCATTCCCTATTGATTTTCCTTAAATGAAATTATCATCATTTATAATAATTGTGGAAAACACACTTGCCTGTAATCTTTCCTTGAGCCAACAAAATCCTCTTGTGCGACAAAGAATGGGAAAGAGGAAACTGCATATTAACTCCTCTGTGCTAGCAACACAATTGCTCCTTAACAACCTTTCACTAGAAATTACCACCAGTTCTGGTCATGGAAGGCAGGTAAGGAAGTATTATTACAAACCGATAGAAAGGTTATATTTCAAGTGATGTGGATTGCTGCGGCAACAGTCCTTCCATTTCTTGTTCCCCATCATCTATAAGTCACTTGCACCTATAACTGCCGTCATTGGACTACTATCATGGTATTCTTGTCTTGAACCGCATTGGTGCACGACTGAATCATGGCTCTATTATCTGAAAGTAGCTGGTCCCATCATCTAACTATACACAGTTATATTGGCTGAAGGTGGTCCGCAGGTCCACGGAATCCAGCTTTTTCTGATTACCTAACACCAGGTTCTTCAGGAAAAGTTTTTAATGCATCCCACGTCTTCACAATTTTGCATCTATACCTATCATTTTATTTATTTATTTATTTATTTAACATCTTTTATATACACCGCACTATTTATAATCAGCGCGGTTTACATAGAACAATAAAACATCAGATAAGATACATATTATCTGTTTTTTTACATGGAACAGGGACAAAAACTTGGGTAACCGGGGTAATTATTTACAATGAATAATAGTAATTGAACTATTTACATATGGACGGCTTATTGTATGAAGAGAACTTTGTTAGGATGAGAGAGAGGTGAGAGGTGTTACTGGGTTGGCAGAGGTTACGTGTTAAGAACGGGATTGTTGCTATTTGAGTGAGCTTGTGTTTCGGTATTCTCTGGGAAATATTTGATGAAAAGGTGATGCTTCAAGGCCTTTTTAAACTGGGAGAGATCAGCGATGGCCCTAATGTGTGGTGGGAGGGTGTTCCAAAGTTTTGGAGCGCATAAACTGAAGGATCAGTTTACAGTTGCGGAGATGTATTTTAAGGACTCATATGGAACCTTTAGCATGTTTAATTCCGTGGTTCTTCTAAGCCTGTTGGAAGGGATTGGTTTGATCAACTCTGATAGTGATGAGGGAGCAAGTCCTTTGTGAGCTTTAAAGGCTAGTAGCAGGTTCTTGTAGGTGATTCTAGCTTGGATGGGGAGCCAGTGTAATTGTTTGAGGAGAGGGTGTTACATGTTCTCTTTTAGGTACACCGAAAAGCACTCTTGCTGCGCTGTTTAATGCTAGTTGAAGCGGGTTAAGGGTAGATTGGGGGAGCCCCTGTAATATACAGTTTGCAAAGTCAAAGTGCGGGATAATTAGAGCCTGGTAGACCGTACGGAAATCATCTGGATCAATCAGTTGGCGGAGGTGTCTGAGGGAGCGAATCTTGAAATAAACTGCTCTAACAGTGTTGGCTATGTGGGTCTTCATATCTAGATTCTGATCCAGCGTCACTCCAAGGTATCGGATGTGGGATTTTACTTGCAGCTTGGCATCTTGAACCTCTAGGAAAGTGGGTGGTGTGAACTTAGAGTTCCTTGAGATAAAAAGAACCTCAGTTTTTTTGTTCTGGATTCTGAGATTTTGAGTCAGTACAATTTGAGATGGTGTTAAAACAGTTGGTTATGGGGGTGAGGTTCATCTTCTCTATGCAGAACGGCATATATAGTAACACGTCATCAGCATAGATCATATAGTTGACGTTGAAGGACCTGATAATGTTGCATATAGGTTGCATGTAGATGTTGAATAATAGTGATGACAAAGAGGAACCTTGTGGGACTCCTTGTCCTTGGTGAAACGGATCTGATGTTTCACCATTTGATCGAACCTGTTGCCATCTCTCTGAGAGGTATGAGTTGCACCATTCGAGAGCATTTCCACAAAGGCCCTTCTCTCTTAGGCGATAATAAGAAGATCGTGACAGACCGAGTCAAAAGCAGCCGCAATATCTAAAAAGATGACAACAAAGCCTGTTTGATGTTATCGATACCAGAGTTTAGGCTGTTGAGAGTGAGGTGAGGAGCGTTTCGACCCCGTGGGATTCCCTGAATCCATGTTGACAGGTGTCCAAAGGCGCTTCAGTGTCGATATGGTCTTGCAGTTGTCTGTAGGCTATTTTTCAATTATTTTAGCAAGAGTGGGTATGCTGGAGATGGGTCGGTAAGAGTCTGTTTTTTGTGGATCTAACTTGAGGTTTTTTAGTAGAGGTCTGATAGAAGTCTGTTTGAGGGCAGCAGGGAATGAGCCGGTGTCAAATGATAGCCTTATGATCTTGGAGATTATTGGAGCAAGCTCTTTGCGAAGGTCCTTTATCCAAAAGGCTGGACACGGATCAGTATGTGCTGTGGATAGGTTGAGAGATGAGATTATATCTTCAATTAGCTTCAAAGACGGGTGGAGAATGAAGCTAAAGGAGCTGGGAGCCCATGAATATTCGGGATAGGGGTATTGTGATTTTATTTGTACAGCACATCTTGGATTGAATGTAAAGAGCATATTCTTGTGGGTTGATTTCACACTGGTGTTCCGGAGAAGGCTCCTTGGCTAATTTCTTGACAAGAGTAAATAGGTCATGGGGTTTATTTATAGCATGTTTCAGGGTGTCTGTATGATATAGTCTCATTTTTTCTGAGATGGCCTTGCGGGGGGCGTCAAGATGTTGCATGTATGCGGTCTGAGTGGTATTGGTGCGTGACCTCCTCCATTTCTTCTCGAGCTTTCGCAAAAGTTTTAGGGATTCTTTCAGATCTGATGTATACCAAGGCGCCATTGCTTTTGTTCTTGAGGGCTTGTTTCTGGGTGGACGGGAAGAAATGCGGTTGAGTCTGTTGTTCCAAGAAGTGATAATCTCTTCCAGGTTTAGGGTAGAGTCTTTAGAGAGTGCGTCAGTTTCATCGAGTCTGTTCCCTGTTAAAAGGTTGGAAGCTTCTGGATGTGGTATTTGCATATTTGTTTAGGTCCTTGTCATCAGAATATTGTTTCTTTTGAATGGGAATCTGGAATATAATGAGATTATGATCTGACCATGGGACATCTGTAATTGCTAGTATAATATTTTGAAGTTGATTGAGAGTGGATAGTGGGGCAAATATGAGATCAAGGATGTTACCTTTAGTATGTGTGGATTGTTGTACAACTTGCTTGTAACCTAGAGTTTCTAGAGCATCTATAAAGGCGTCAGATTGGTTGTCTTGAAGGGACGGTAGGTTAATGTCTCCTAAGATCCAGTTGGGTCTATTTGGATTCTGTGAGTTGGAGGCAAGGTTTATAATGGTTGACAGATCATCTGGGGAGGATGATGGTGCTCTGTATACTAAGTTTATAGAGCAAAGGTTGTTAGAGATAGAGACGGTTTCGAAGTGGTTGTTGCTAGAAGAGTCGACCATTTTAAGTTGGAGTTCAGTCTTGGCGAGGATAAGTACCCCTCCACCTCTTTTGCCTTGTCTGCTGCTGGTGAAGACTACAAAGTTGTTGGGGAGGAGCTGGTTGAGAATTATATTATCTTCGGGAGACAGCCATGTTTCGGTGACCATACGTATATCCAGGTTGTGAGATGTTATTATGTCTGTGACAGCTGGCCATTTTTTACGAAGAGAGCGAGCATTAATGAGGGCACATTTGAGAGGGCATGGTTGATTGTAATTTTCTGTATTTAACTTTGTAGTGTGCTGAAGAGGTATGTATAATAGATAATGGTGATGAGAACGGTGGTCCCAGTTTACATTGTGGTAATTAGTGCCTGCCCATTTTCGCCAGTTGTTATGCAAGATAGGTATGGAATTGCCAGGAGAAATTAGAGCTAGGATATCTGGTATCAAACCTATGAAGAGGAGGTATAGGCCTAACGTTATCTTGATGTGGAGGGCCATTGTGTGGATGTGAGGAATATTGCTTAGGAGGGAGATTTTAAGATAGGATTTGAATTTTTCTGTGGTGAGGTGTTTAAAATCTGGCTAGGGGAAGACAGTTCACTGGAAATTAGTTAGGTACAGATATGTGTTGCAGAAGCTTACATAGTGAGAGGTAATATCTGGGTAGGCAAAGATATTTCACTGGAATTTAGTTAGGTACAGATAACAGCTTACCAAATGTGAGGGGTACTGGGAAAAGTGTATACAGATTAGTAATATTGGCAACAGTGTATACAGATTAATAACAGTGTGAATATATGTGAGAGGTACTGGTGATAGGGGAGACAAAATGTTGCTTGAGAGGATGCTAGCAGCAATGAATGGCAACGTATTAGCAAACACAATAATATGACAGTAATATTTGCAATATTAGAAACATTATGCACACAGATGTGAATACTAGCAATGATCTTAGCCGTAAGTATTAGCGCATTTATGATGATATTTGAGAAACAGACATCAAGGTATATTTATTATCTAGAGCATATAGTGATCATGTACTGCTTGCTTGCAAAACTGCACCCTCTTTTACATTTCTAAACTGAAAAACGGATGAAAATTTTTTTTAAAAGTTCCTGAACTGACATTAACAATAAATCAATCGGGGGCCGGCAGCAAGATGCAAACTCAGCACGGCATTCCCCTAATGACCAAGGGATTGTTCTGCCAGCGACACCTACTGGCTAGCTTAAAAACATCATAGAGCAAAGATCTCCAGAAGGGGTGCCGTCCTGCCTATTCTCCCAGCGACAGGTGGTCTGTGAAGGCCGAAATGAGGAGGGTTTGTGGAAGAAAGAGCAAGTATCATAAACTGGAATGAAATATAAACCAGGGGAAAGGAATCTGAATTTAGCTCATGCCCTTTTTCAGGAGTAGCTCAAGGTGAACTACATTCAGACATACCGTGTTTCCCCGAAAGTAAGACCTACCCTGAAAATAAGCCCTAGCACGTTTTCCTGTGCTTACCGTAATATAAGCTCTACCCTGAAAATAAGCCCTAGTGCAGATCATGGAGGAGGGCTGCCTGTGTGTGTTCTTGAGGTAGGGGAATGCATTTTTAGATAAATAGGCATTGTTCCTTCACTGCACTTCACCTGCCACCCCCCTGTGCGAACACCGTCTCTTTCTCTCCACTTCTCACGTTTACTTCGGCTTCTCTTTATCTCCCTCTGTCCCGCCTCCTCTCCGTCCTTATGCTTGGAGTAAAGAAACGCCGACGCCGATCCTTTCAATTCATTTGGGGCTGCCCCTTTAAAAAAAAATCATTAATTAGGGAAGAGCCCTCAAATCAGCAAAGCTTTGTGTTAGTGCCGTTCTCTGCCTGTCTCGTCTCGGACTGCAGGCTCTCTTGTCAGATCTCTCCCCCTAGACAGCACAGGGGAGAGCCCTGGAACCGGATCGCAGGGGCATTTACTACCTAGAGAAGAGCCGCGGCAGTATCAGACGGTGGGGGCACAAGGACAAGAGGCTCGCCAATGGTGCTGCTCTGCTTAAAGCAGTACCGCGGGCTAGAGCCCGTTGAAGACCCGTAAGTTTGGCAAAGGCTGGTTACTTCGGGTCTTTTGTTTGGCGGCTATAAAATTCTTGGGCGTTGGAGGTGTGGAAGCGTGAGCATTTTGGCGCGAGGAAAAGGCCCTGCTCAGCTTTTAAATCTGCGTTTTTTATTTTAAATAAAATAATAAGCCCTACCCTGAAAATAAGCCCTAGTGCATCTTTTGGAGCAAAAATAAATATAAGACCCGGTCTTATTTTCGGGGAAACTCGGTAGTAGTTATTTTCCTGTCCCCAGAGTGTTCAGAATCTAATATGATGCCTGAAGCAATGGAGGATTAAGTGACTTGTCCAAGATCGAAAAGACTGGAAGCAGGATTTGAATCTTGGCTTCCCCAATTCTCAGCGTGCCGTTCTAACCATTAGGATACGCCTCCACTCCAAGAAACACAAAAAGAATCTAAATAATTTGAATAGCTTTTTTTGCTAATTAAATTGTGCATTACACACACACACACACACACATACACACACACATACACACACAAAGCACCCTCTACATTAATCTAGAAAATTACAGGACCATTTCACTGGGTCCTCCATTTTCGAAGTTACACTCATAATGGCCATTGTGAAAAAGGGGGCAACAAGGACGAATTCAACGCATTGCTTAGAAATTATTTTTTGCTGGAGTTTCAGGGAGAGGCATATTCCTGAAGAGATTACAAGACAGCTACTACACAGCCGTTACTCATTCCTTCCATGCTAGAGGGCCACATTCTTAGTAAAGTATCACAGATTGTTGTATATTTTTATACATATAAGAGAGACATAGCAATCTGTCTAACTACACTTTAACACATCAGCATAGTAATTAATACTTGAAAGGGTCTACACACCAAAATCCCTATGAAATTAGGCCTAAACATCTAAATATGTATATCCTAGAGGAGAGAGAATGGAGATGAATAGAGCCATTTAAATACCTCAAATACACAAATACTACATAAAAGGTAAACCTTTTCAGAGGAAAGACTATTCTAGAACAACAGAATGAAGTTCCAAGATGGCAGTCTCAAGAGCAGGGATAGACTTCCCAATAAGTAGAGTAGCAGAGATGCTGAATCTCCCTCATTAGGAGTATGTCACACTCATTTAAAGGCTTTCTGAGGGGGGGTGGGGGGTGGGTAGGGGGGGGGAGTCTGGTCTGGTCTGGGATGGGGTGGGTGGGTGGGGGGGAGGGAGGCCTCACTGTGCTTAGGGACCCCTGGGCCGGGGTGGCAATCCTATAGGGCATTGGGGGAGCCCCTCTTTAGAGGATGGGGCTTTGCTTTCACTCTCCCTGGAGTTACTTTATTTGGGGGTCCCCCTTTTGCCTCCTCCTAGTATACTATTCTTATTTTCTTTACATGTTTCTTATGTAACTCCATGTTCAAGGTGGACTTGGTTGGTTTCTGACTGTCTATGTGTTAGTAATGTTCAGCTTCTGATTGTTATTGGTTAGTAATACTATGGGCTGTGCCTTGGGACCTGTTTGGTTTGGTTCATATAGCTGTTGATATTTCCCCCTCCTCCCACGTTGGTGGGGTTCTGTAATGTGAAAAATTCAATAAAAATGATTTGAACTAAAGGCTTTCTGATTCGCACATTCTTTGAGCCCCTTTTCTCACTCATTAGAGCCTCAGTGCTCGTGTGCTGATTCTGAGCAGAACTTTCACAAGAGGCAAGCCTAAGAGGAGAAATGCCAAGTGGCCCAAGCAGTAGGAAAAGATCTGCCCACATCCTTCTGTGTAATATGCCTCCTCCTACCTCATCTCTTTTCCCTGCTCCTGTAAGTACACGCTCTGTGAAACCCATGCACTCACTTTTCACCAATGAGAGCAATTTGCAGCTCAGAGAATTTATCAATATTGCCTCCACTCTGCCTCTATCCTGTTAAGGGCTCCAAAGAAAAGCAAATACAATGTTATACTGCTTTTTGTCATTTACAAAGTACACCACTAAAATCTTTCTACATTTATACCCTCGATGTACTATCTGAAAAATCTCCCTTTTTGGACCTTCAATCGCAATTTCTGAGGCAATTCACACTCTTGGCATCTCTGGAGTAGATACCTACCTGGGGATGGTTTCCAGATACCTACCTGGGGATGGTTTCCAGAAATCTACCCTGTCCTGCATGGCCACATCAATCAATGGGGACTGCCAAGCAATGGGTTATCAAGGTGTGATCTCTACTGGGTCAGCTCCCATCTAGACTATTGCAACCCTCTCACTCTGATTCATCTCTCTCCCCTTCAATCTGTTCAAAACTCAGCTGCGTGGCTAATCTAATGCCAGCCTCGACATGCTCATGTAACCCCTCTTCTCAAGTCGCTTCATTGGCTTCTGTTTCCATATCCAGTTCAAACTTCTCCTACTGACCTGTAAGTGCCCTCATTCTGCTGCTCCTCACCACCTTTCTTCTCTTATCTCTCTCTACACCCTACCTTGGGAGTTCCGCTCTTCTGGCGGATCCTTTCTATCGGTGCCCTTCTTTTCTACTGCCAACTCCAGATTTCAATCCTTTCACCTTGTTGCTTCTTGTGCCTGGAACAAACTACCCGAGTCTGTACATCAGGCTTCATCTCTGGCCCTTTTCAAACTCAGGCTGAAAACTCAACTCTTTGAGGCTGCTTTTGGATCCTGATCCACTTAGTCTTCTATGTGCTTCCTTACCATTCCCCTAGAAGTATCCTTGTCCACAGCTATTGTGTGGTCTCTCTTGACTAGATTGTAAGCTCTGGTGAGCAGGGACGGTCTTTTTTACATGTGTCTGTACAGTGCTGCATTACCTTGTAACACTATGCCAATGATCAGTAGTAGTAGTAAAAATTCAAAGTATCAGTCCCCAGGCAATAGTTCTGAAAGGGTCCCTGTAATGGGGCGAGGTCCACCTCAGAAGCTCCAGGAGCAGTTGTAGGTGGACCCCCCTCCTGCCTTGCACCATAGGGGCCATTTAGGTAGAACTTTACATTACTGAGAGCACAATGCCTAGAGACAAACGGAAAGTAGCTCAGAAGCAATTTCAGCATGGACTGACTGGCCTCTTACGGAAGGGCAGCAGAGACAAACAATTACAGAAAATGGAACCGCGAGTCATGAATTCTAATTCTAATGTATACTTCTATACCGCTGCTCTCCCAAACAAGGGGGTCGTGCAGTTAGACAAAAGAAAAAAAAAGCATCATAAACAGAAAAAAGCAAAATCACAACTCAATAGTTTATTAATCAAAAAGCCAAGTTTTCAGATCCATCCTGAAGAATGAGATAGATGCATAACCTTTTATCATCAAAGGTAACTTGGCCCACAGTTCAGCTGCTTTATACAATAAAGTGTGTGTAAACCTCATCTTATTAATCATACCTTTACTAGATGGAAATAAGAAAACTCTGGAAACCTGCAGCCGCTTAGATTTAGTCGCTAGCATTGGGAGTAGGAGAACAGAAAACCGGGTTGGAAGAGAATCATGAAAATATTTATGCAAAACCGTATAGAACTTAAAAAGAACCTAAGCCAATGTAATTTGTTAAATAACGGAGTAATCGCCATAAGCCTTGGAACCTTAAAGATCAATCTGGCTGTAGTATTTTGACATAGTTGTAACCTTTGTACATGATGTTTGGAGCAATTAATCAACATTAAATTACTGAAATCCAAAAAAGCTAATACAGTACTTTTCACTAAGATACGAAAATGTTGGAGAGAAAGGTGGGGCCAAAGTCGTCTCAATTATCTCATCTTAAAAAATTATTTAGAACTTACCGCATTAACATGTGCCTCAAAAGTTTTTATCTAATACCCACAGCACCAGTTCTGCATTAACGTTATAACTGGTTAAAAGCCCTTATCAATAACCTGGGAAAATGAAGAAGTCTTGCCCATCTACTCAACAAAAGTATGATGTCGTTTATTACAGAATAATCATTAGCAGTTTTAAAGGGAATGATAATAAAATGGAAATATCATCTGCGTAAGTATAATATGAAGACATGTTGGAAAGCCAAAGGTCAAAGATCAACTGGGATCCACAGCACTGCAGCAGAATGGAAACAGGCTGATGGGGAATTTGTATGCCCAGGGCCTGTGCAAGGTCATTAGATACCCTAAACAAACCTTCAGCCTTATGCTCCTTCACAAAGTGCAGTTACTCACCTGTAACAGGTGCTCTTCGGGGACAGCAGGAATCAGTCCTCACATATGGGCGACATCGTCGCCAACAGAGCCTGTGCAGAAGCATCTCCCTAGCTTTCAAAGAAAGCCTTTGGGAGATGCAGCATGCATGCATAGTCCGCTTCCCTCCCAAGAGTGCCATCTTGCTTCAGTCTAATGACATAGCTAAGACAGCAAAAATAAAATGCGGTAAAGAAGCAACTCCAAGAGATGGAGGGAGGGGTTATGAGGACTGATTCCTCCTGTCCCTGGAGAACACCTATTACAGGTGAGTAACTACGCTTTCTCCGGGAACAAGCAGGAAGTCAGTCTTCACATATGGGACTCCCCAGCTACAGGCTATGGAGAACCTGTAACCAAAAGAAAAATTCTAAGGCAACTTGCAAAGGGAGGGCTGAGGCCAGCAGCAAATGAGTCCCGAGGGAGAGACTCTCGCAAGACCCAAGTGCCCAGTGAAAACTAGCATTCTAGTACCCTGAACACAGAAGGGTCAGAGGGCAGGAGTTGTCTATACCCTGAAAAGATTACGGAGTATGGCCGGGTCGAAGGCGCTGTCTCGTTGGGACTCCCTCTCCAGACAGTAGTGAGCTGTGAAAATATGGATTAAGGACCAGGTGGTGGTCCAGCAGATTTCCGTCATGGGGACGGAATGCAGGTTGGCCACGGAAGCAGCCATGGCCATGATGCGGTGTGTCATAACTCTCTGGTCCAGTGGGATCCCCATTTGCTTGTAGGCAAGGGTAATGCAGTCTGCCACCCAGGTGGACAGAGTTCGCTTAGTCACTGGGAGCCCCAGATGGCTGGGGTAGAGGATACAAAAAGCTATTGAGCTTTGCGGTGGCCCTGAGTCCATTGCAGGTAGGAGGACAGGGCTCTCTTGCAATCCAGAATATGGAGAATGGTCTCCGCCCTGTCAACGTGAGGCCTGGGGAAGAAGGTGGGAAGCACCATCTCCTGATTGAGGTGGAATGGGGACATCACCTTTGACAGAAACTTAGAGTGTGTGCGGAGCACCACCCTGTTCTTGTAAAACCTCATGTAAGGAAGCTCTGCCAGCAGAGCCTGGAGCTCACTGACTCTGCGAGCTGATGTGAGTGCTACAAGGAAGACAATCTTCCAGGAGAAGTGCTGCAGGTGGCAGATACCTAAAGGCTCAAACGGAGGCTTAGTGAGTTGTAAGAGCATGTTAACGTCCCATTCCACCGCTGAAGGGTGGACGGGGGGTTTTGACAACATGAAGCCCCATAGGGACCAAGACATAAGGGGCTGAGCCGAGAGGGGTTTTCCCTCGACGGTGTGATGATGCACCATGATGGCGCTCAGGTGTACTCTGACTAAGTTGGACTTCAGTCCTACCTGCAATAGGTGGAGCAGGTATTGGAGTACCACATTCACTGAGCAGGAGAACGGGTCCGTCCACTTTTCTGTGCTCCACAGTGAGAAGTGTCGCCACTTATTTTATTTATTTATTTATTTGTGCGCTTTTCTATATCGCCCCTTCCAGAGATCAGGGGCGGTTTACAGAGAACATGGTAAACATCAATTACATAGAACATTTTTGAGCACATAACTATTTTACAGAGAAAATATTAACTATTTTACATAGATTGAGCACATATTCATTATTTACAGAGAATCGGACAAATATGCACATCGATAATAAACATATTAACTATTTACAACAGCCAGAACAGGACTGTCTATAGTTCGGTGGAAGGAGTATAGCGGGGTTATCAGTGGGGAAGTGCAAGGGAGAGTGGGACATGAGTTAGGTAGGGTAAACTTGTGTTAGGTGATTTGTGTACTCTTGTGACATCTGCTCGGGGGTGAGCTGTAAGATGTAATAGTGCTGGGTGAAAAGGTATGTTTTAAGTTCCTTCCTGAAGGTTAGACGGTCTTTAATCTCTCTTAGGTTACATGGTAGTTTGTTCCATTGACTGGGTGCATAATAAGAGAAGGCTTGTTACCTGCTTCATTTTTCTTACAGAGTCAGGGATTAGAAGCATGTTAAGGTTCACCCTTCTTCTCATTCTGTTTTCTGCGGGAGTCTGGATTAGGGTTGCTAGATGAGAAGGTGCTATTTCGTTAATGAGCTTGAATATAGTGACTAATGTTTTATATTGAATCCTACTGGCAACAGGTAGCCAGTGGAGAGCGTATAGAATTGGAGAGATGTGGTCGGATAGCTTGGCTTTGAAAATAATCCGAGCAGTAACATTTTGGGCCATTTGTAGTATGTGAAGGTTTTCCTTAGATGTACCTTGAAGTAATCTGTTACAGAAATCTAGGTGTGGCATTATAAGTGCCTGGGCAACCGTTCTGAAATCACCAATGTCAATGAGGGGTCTGAGTTGCTGAATGGTCCTAAGTTTAAAGAATATAGTTTTAGCAGTGTTTTATTTGAGGTGTCATGCTTAGTGTTTTGTCAAGGATAACTCCTAGATATTTTACTTCGGATTTGACTGGAAGGGTGATGTTCATCAGATTAACAACAGACGGGGGGATGAAATTTGGGTTGCTGGAAACAAAAAGCGCTTCTTGAAGGCATACACCCTTCTCATGGAAGCCTTCCAAGAGGCTAGGAGGATGTCTTCCACGTCCCGTAGAAGGTTGAAGGGGGCTACTACTACCCTTTTAGCAGCCAAGCAATGAGCGAGAGGGACCCCAGGTTGGGGTATAGGAGAGAGCCCTGCTCCTGCGAGAGTAGCTATGGGGCTCGGCCTAGGGGAACTGGCAGTACCACTGATAAGGAGAGGAGCAGTGGGAACCAGGGCTGTCTGTGCCACCGAGAGGCTTATCAGCACTAGCGATGCTCTGTCTCGCTGAGCCTTGAATAGGGTCTTGGCTATCAGCGGCGTTGGAGGGAAGGCATACACAAGGCCTTCCGACCACAGGATGAGGAAAGCGTAGTTACTCACCTGTAACAGGTGTTCTCCAGGAGCAGCAGGAATCAGTCCTCACTTATGGGTGACGTCGGCGCCGACGGAGCCCTCGCGGAGCAATTTTCCCCAGCTTTCAAAGAAAGCCTTTGGGAATTGCAGCGCGCATGCGCGGTCGTCTTCCCGCCCGAGGGTGCCATCTTAGCCAGTCAGATGACATAGCTAAAAAAGACAGCATAAAAATTTGCAAAAAAGAACATAAGCAGACGATTGCAACTCCAAGGGGAGGAGGGAGGGTAGTGAGGACTGATTCCTGCTGCTCCTGGAGAACACCTGTTACAGGTGAGTAACTACGCTTTCTCCAGGACCAAGCAGGAAGTCAGTCCTCACTTATGGGACTCCCAAGCTCAAGGCTACCGGAGACCCTAAGCACAAAAATGAGCTCCCTCTAGCTCAGCAGCACAGAAGGATAGAATCTTCGCTGAATTATCACCCACCGGTAGCCCACATCCGGGATGGAGGGTAGGAGTTGCTCAGACCTCAAAGAGATTACGGAGGACTGCCTGTCCGAAAGCACTGTCCCTACGGGACTCCCTCTCGAGACAGTAATGGACCGCAAAAGTCTGGCTCGAAGACCAAGTAGCGGCCCGGCAGATGTCTGCCAGCGGAACAGAGCGGAGGTAAGCCACTGACGTGGCCTTTGCCCGAACGCAATGAGCCGTGACTCGACTTTCTAAGGAGAGTCCGGCTGCCCCATAAGCCCAAGAGATACAGTCCGCAACCCAGATGGACAGAGTACGCTTGGAGACCGGGAGCCCCAATTTATTGGGGTCAAAAGACACAAAAAGCTGAGCAGCTTTACGGTGCTCCCGCGTACGGTCAAGGTAGAAGTTCAATGCCCTTCTACAGTCCAGGGTATGGAGGACCGTTTCAGCTCGGCTGGAGTGTGGTCTGGGAAAGAAGGTTGGAAGTACCACCTCCTGATTGATGTGAAAAGGGGAGACCACTTTAGGCAGAAATTTTGGGTGAGTCCGTAGGACTACCCTATTTTTGTAGAACCTAGTGTAAGGGGGATCAGACACGAGGGCCTGCAATTCACTTACGCGCCTAGCGGAAGTGAGGGCTATCAAGAACAGTGTTTTCCAAGACAGAAAACGGAGAGAACAGGTAGCCATAGGTTCAAAAGGCGGACAGGTGATCCGCTGCAAAACCACATTCAGGTCCCAGTCAGGCGCTGGCGGGCGCAGAGGTGGTTTAAGTAGAAGGAGACCTCGGAGAAACCTCGCTACGAGAGGGTCATTGGAGAGAGGTCTGCCGTCCACTGGCACATGATGTGCTGAAAGAGCACTGAGGTGAACTTTGACGGAGTTGGACTTAAGTCCCAGATTAGAGAGGTGCAGCAAGTACTGCAAGATCACCGACACCGGGCAGGAGAAGGGATCCTGAGACTGTTGGGCACACCAGACTGCAAAGCGACGCCATTTAAGGGCGTAGCATTTGCGGGTAGAAGGCCGTCGCGAAGCTAAGACGACCTCCTCCACCTCCGCCGGCAGGAGAAGGGGAGCAAGGACTACCCTCTCAGCAGCCAGGCCATGAGGTTGAGAGACCTGAGGTTGGGGTGCAGAAGGGACCCCTGATCCTGAGTGAGGAGATCCGGTTGTACCCCCAGAGGGATTGGATCCTCCACCGCCAGTTGCAGCAGGAGCGGAAACCACGGCTGCCTGGGCCAGCGAGGGGCCACCAGGATCATGAAGGCTTTGTCTCGGAGAACCTTGAAAAGAGTCCGAGAGACCAGCGGGATGGGAGGGAAAGCGTACAGAAGGCTCCCCGACCACGAGATCAGAAAGGCGTCCGCCGCCACCCGAAGGGGGTGTGGCTGACGAGAGCAGAAGCGAGGAAGCTGCCGGTTGTGAGGACTGGCAAAGAGATCCACCGTGGGGAGACCCCACTTGAGGAAGAGCTTCTGAACTACCAAGGGATCCAGACGCCACTCGTGCGGCTGGAGGACCCTGCTGAGTTTGTCTGCAAGGCAATTTTCTTGGCCCGGGAGATAAACTGCCTTGAGGAGAATGCCGTGACTGACGGCCCAAGAGCAGAGCTTCTGTGCCTCCCGGCAGAGGAGGAAGGAGCCCGTGCCCCCTGCTTGTTCACGTAGAACATGGCAACTTGATTGTCCGTCTGGACAAGGACGGACTGTTGGGAAGTCAGGTGGGAGAAGGCCTTGAGAGCTAGGCGGATCGCCCTGAGCTCCAGGAAGTTGATCTGCTGAGCAGACTCCCACGTGGTCCAGAGGCCCTGAGTACGTGCCTCTTGGCAATGTGCTCCCCAGCCCAGGAGGGATGCATCGGTGGTCAGCACCCGGGTCGGCTGAGGTGACTGGAAAGGCATTCCGAATATCAGGTTCGGCTGCCGGAGCCACCACCGGAGAGACGAGAGCAGCGGCTCGGAGACGCGCACTAGGTCTGCCAGGCCGCCTGTGGCTTGTCGCCACTGCTGGCGGAGACACCATTGAGCAGACCGCATATTCAGGCGGGCATTGGGGGTCACATGGACGGTGGAAGCCATGTGGCCGAGCATTCTCAGGAAGCGCCTGGCGGAGACCAGGGGCTGGCTGCGAAAGCGGCCGGCTAGGTCCATGAGCCGTTGAGCCCTGTCGAGCGGTAGGTACGCTCGTGCCCGAGGAGTGTGCAGCCTTGCGCCGATGAACTCGAGATCCTGTGAGGGGAGCAAAGTGGACTTTGCAAAGTTTATAACAAAGCCCAAGTGCTGCAGCAGAGTCACCGTGCGGCACGTGGCGTTGGTGACCTCCTGAGCGGACGCTGCTCTGATGAGCCAGTCGTCGAGGTACGGAAAGACATAGAGGCCGTGAAGCCGGAGATGGGCCGCCACGACCGCAAGACATTTTGTGAAGACTCGCGGTGCGGAGGATAGGCCAAAGGGCAGTACTCTGTACTGGTAATGATTTCCTGCCACCACAAACCTTAGGTATTTGCGGTGGCTTGGGTGGATGAGGAGGTGCGTGTAGGCATCCTTTAGATCCAAGGAGCATAGCCAATCTCCCTGCTGGAGGTAGGGCAGAAGGATTCCAAGGGTAAGCATTTTGAACTTCTCCCGCACAAGGAACTTGTTGAGGTTGCGCAAGTCCAGGATGGGTCTGAGGCCCCCTGTTCTCTTTGGTATCAGAAAATACCTTGAATAAAAGCCTTGACCTCTCAGGTGGTGGGGCACCGGTTCCACCGCCTGTTCCTGCAGAAGACCTGCTAACTCCTGAAGGAGCAACTCCCTGTGCAGAGGGGGGGGCGAAGGTTCTCCGGAAAATAGGAGGGAGGGACCTGATGGAAGTGGAGAAGGTAGCCTTCTCGCACGACCTGAAGTACCCAGGCATCTGCGGTGATGCTGGACCACCTGTGGCCGAAGTGAACCAGCCGGCCTCCGGTGCTGGGAGGAACCAGCGGGGGGGGAGAGGCTATGCTGAGCGAGTCAAAAACCCCCACCCTGCTGAGCAGGGGCTGGTGGTGCAGGCTTGGGGGCTTGCTGCCTACGGGACCCGTTACCCCGTCCCTTGGCCTGCTGGCCCTGTTGGGGAGCTGCAGGGGCCTGATAATGGGGGTACTGTTTGTAGGCAGCCCCTTCCTCGGGTAAAAGGACTTTTTTCCCGAGCCCTTCTTTTTCTGGGAAGGGGCGGAGGTCTTCCTAGAAAGCCTGGTCCTGGTGAGAGTCTCAGTCTCAATTTGTGCAGCCTTTTCCGCCATGGGCTTGCCAAAGAGGTTTTCGCCTCGGCAGGGGACATCGACCAACTTGTCCTGTACCCAGGGCTCAAGATCCGACAACTGAAGCCAAGCCTGTCGGCGGGCACCGATGCCGGCTGCGGCCACTCTAGCCGAGGCCTCAAAGCCATCATAGGCTGCTCGGGACATGAACTTTGAGCATTCCCGAATGCCCGTGGACAAGGCTAGGAACCTCCGCAAGGGCTCCTCGGAGAGACCAGCGGAGAATCCGGCTAGCTCTTTAGCCAGATCCCGGAGATACATGCCCATGTAGAGCTGGTAAGTCTGGACACGACATGCGAGCATAGAGCCCTGGAAGCACTTCTTGCCAAGGCCATCCAGGTTACGGGCCTCCCTTCCAGGAGGCACCGAGGAGTGCATCTTCTGGCTCTTAAGACGATGCATGGCCGATTCCACTACCATGGAATGGTGTGGCAGCTGTGCCTTCTGAAAGCCAGGGCTCTTGCGGACCCGATAGATAGAATCGACCCGCTTGCTCAGACCGGCGAGGAGGCCGGACTCTCCCACATGCGGGAAGAGTAGTCGTTCCAGCATAGGAGGAACCGGCACAGTAAAGTGCTCCCTCGCGGGAGAGTCATACTGGAGGGCGTCGAGCTCTTCGGCTCGAGGCTCCTCCTCGGGATCCGCAGGGAAGGCCAAAGCCTTGGCCATATCCCTAACGAAGTCCGAGAACCGGGCATCCTCCGGGGGGGACTGCTTCCGAGGCTCGGACCCCGGTGAGTCCGATGGGACACACCGAGTCCGGAAAGAATCAGGTGACTCTTCCTCCTCAGACTCCCAGACCGACTCCGACGAGGACTCGGTGGGGTCGGCCCGGGCAGGCTGCGGCGCCAGCCGCCCCGACGTCGAGGGAGTCGGCGTCGGCGACCTCGGTCCCGAACGGGAGGCCGAGGGTGACCTCGACCGAGGATCGACTCGAGTTCTCATTGACTCGAGGATCGGCTCGGTCTCCGGGGTCGACTTGGACGTCGACGTCCCGGCGGTCGGGCAGCGGCGCCAGCGAGGAGGCCAGCGAGCAGTGCCCGCTGCTGGTCCATGAAGGCAGACAGTCTGCTCTCCAAGGCCGTCAACCTGAGTCCGAGCTCAGGTGACCCAGCAGCCCCCGACTCGGGCCCCGACGGCGTCGGGCCCGACGTCGGCTGGCGCGGAGGCGAGTCCAGAAGGACTACAGGACTTACCCGGGCAGCCAACGCCGCCTCCAGGCGCGGTCGCTTCGGGAGGTGCTCCGTCACCAAGGACCCGGGGCGGCGGGCGGGGCGATGCGACCTGGCCCTCGCGGAGCCAGGAGCGTCCACCGACGCCGCCCTCGTGGGGTTTGTCCTTCCGACGATGGTCCCCGGAGGGAGAACCCCGGTCGGAGGAGCTCCGGCGACGGTCCCGAGCTGGAGCCCTTTGACACGGAGGCCTCCGACGAGGTCCGGGTACGGCTGGGGTCAGCGAAGATTCTCTCGCGCTGATGCCGCCGACTTCTCAACGGCCTTCGAGGACAGTTTGCTGCAGGGGCCCACAGATCAGTTCCTCATGATCCGGGCCCAAGCAGCGGAGGCAAAAGTCGTGTGTGTCGGTTAGTGACATATTTCGGTCACACCGACCACACCGCTTAAAGCCACTGGCAGCCATCGGGGGAAAAAGGGCCCCTGCGAGGTCAAAGGACCGGGCTGCCAGGGAAAACGAAAATGAAAGCTGACTAAGTCAGAAAAACCGAAAAAAAAAACGCTAGAGGACTCGAGAACGGCGACGCGAGTACGGGCGGGAAAACGATCGGCCTCGAACCGAAAGAAAAAATAAAAAAATAAAGAGGAAAAACAACTTTTTCGCTGGGACAAGACGGGGACGACTGCATGGCTCCGCGTAAAAAAAGAAGACTGGCTAAGATGGCACCCTCGGGCGGGAAGACGACCGCGCATGCGCGCTGCAATTCCCAAAGGCTTTCTTTGAAAGCTGGGGAAAATTGCTCCGCGAGGGCTCCGTCGGCGCCGACGTCACCCATAAGTGAGGACTGACTTCCTGCTTGGTCCTGGAGAATGTATCCACCACTACCCGAGACGGGTGCAGTCAGTGGGAACAGAAACAGGGCAACTGTGCATTGTCTGGGCTGGTAAAGCACAGTTACTTACCTGTAACAGGTGATCTCTGGGAACAGCAGGAATTAGTCCTCACATATGGGTACGTCGGAACCGACGGAGCCTGCGCGGGAAAGCTCCCCAGCTTCCTAGAATGGAAGCTTTTGGGACCTCCCACTGCACATGCGCGCTGCCTTCCCGCCTTCCTGAACAGCTCTCCTCAGTTTCGAGTTTATAGCTGAGACAATAGAGAGAAGACAGGAAGACAGATAGATAGAAGATACAACTCCTAGGGGAGGTGGGTGGGTTGTGAGGACTAATTCCTGCTGTTCCCAGAGATCACCTGTTACAGGTAAGTAACTGTGCTATCTCCAGGAACAAGCAGGAATAAGTCCTCACATATGGGGACTCCCTAGCTGAGATGCCTGGGAGATCCCCCTCCAAGGGTTCGCCATCTTCGTATGGATCTCAGGCATCCATCCTGGGAAGGTGGGCAGGAGTTGTCTAAGAATGGAACAGGTGTTTGAGGACAGCCTGGCCAAACAAGGCATCCCGGCGGGAGTCCTTGTCCAAACAGTAATGGGCTGTAAAGGTATGAACCGAGGCCCAGGTAGCGGCTCGACAGATCTGATCAATGGAAACAGAGTGCAGATGAGCCATAGAAGTTGCCATGGCTCTCACATTGTGAGCTGTGACATGGCCTTCCAGAGAAATGTTTTTACTCTGGTAAGTAAAGGAAATACACTGAGCAATCCAATTGGAAAGTGTACGCTTGGAGACTGGAAGTCCCAAATGTGAAGGATCAAAAGCCACGAAAAGTTGAGAAGACTTTCGATGTGGCTGAGTCCTATTAAGGTAAAAGGCTAGAGCTCTTTTACAATCCAGAGTATGAAGGTTCCTCTCTGCACTGGATGCATGAGGAGCCGGAAAAAAAGACAGGTAGATATACCTCTTGATTAAGATGAAAAGGCGAGACCACTTTGGGCATAAAGTGGGGATTCGTCCTAAGGACCACCTTGTCATGATGGAATCTTGTATAAGGTGGATTAGCCACTAGAGCCTGCAGTTCGCTGATGCGGCGAGCGGAAGTGACTGCAATTAGGAATAGTACCTTCCAGGAAAGAAATTTCAAGGAGGTAGAAAATAACGGCTCAAAAGGTGGCTTCATAAGCTGACCAAGCACTAGATTCAAATCCCATGCGACCGGGGGGGGTCTGATGGGAGGTTTAGTGAGAGTCAGGCCTCTCATGAATCTTGCAATAAGAGGATGAGAGGAGATAGGTTGTCCATTTATAGGTTTCAGGGATGCTGAAATAGCACTTAAATGGACTCTTACAGAATTCGTCTTAAGGCCTGCATTGGAAAGATGCAGGAGATAGTCTAAGAGGGAATTCAAAGGAAGTGCCAGAGGGTCAAGGCCCTGCTGAGCACACCAAATGGAAAAACGTTTCCATTTGAAAGCATAAGACCGCCTCGTGGAAGGTTTCCTAGAGGCATGAAGGATATCTTTCACAGGTTGAGAAAGATTAAAGTCTTGAAGACTTAAGCCTTCAGTAACCAAGCTCGGAGATGTAGGGATTTGGGGTTTGGGTGCCACAAAGTCCCCTCCTCCTGAGACAGAAGGTCTGGTGCAGCTCCTAAGTCCAGGGAGGATCCCTGGGAGAGCTGTAGAAGCAGAGGGAACCACACTTGGCGTGGCCAGCGTGGAGCTATGAGGATCATAGAGCCGTGATCTCTCTGGAGTTTGAACAGAGTCTTGGGAATCAGCGGAATGGGTGGAAAGGCATATAGGAACGCCTGACCCCAATGGAGGAGAAAGGCGTCCGTGGCCTGAGCTTCCTGACACGGAGTCCTGGAACAGAACCGGGGAAGTTTGGCATTCCACGGACTTGCAAAGAGGTCTATGTCCGGGGTCCCCCATTCCTGAAAGATTCTGCTTATCTGGTCCACGTGTAGGGACCACTCGTGTGGCAGCAGAACTCGACTGAGCCTGTCTGCTCGAGAGTTTTGAACTCCTGGAAGATACACTGCTAGCAGATGAATTTGGTGCTCTCTGGCGAAGGCCCATAATCTGAGAGCTTCGTTGCAAAGCGACAGAGAGCCCGTCCCTCCTTGTTTGTTTATGTAAAACATGGCCACCTGATTGTCTGTCTGAACCAGGACAGTCAGGTTGGCAAGGAGGGTACAGAAGACCTTGAGGGCAAGGTAAATTGCTCGCAGTTCCAGGAGGTTGATATGAAGGGTGGCCTCCTGTGGAGACCAAGTGCCCTGAGTGGAGAGAGTTAGCAGATGGGCTCCCCACCCCAATTGGGAGGCATCTGTTGTGAGGGTTGCTTGGGGTAGCAAGGGCTGAAAGGGAGCCCCCAACAACAGATTCTTGGTGGATATCCACCAATGGAGGGACCAAGACAGACGGTTTGAGGTTTGTATTTGGTCTGAGAGTGCTCCCGACGCCTGAGTCCACTGGGTGGCCAGGGTCCATTGAGCTGCTCTCATATGAAGACGAGCATAGGGCACCACATGTACTGTGGAGGCCATATGGCCCAGGAGGCGTAGCATTTCCCTGGCTGTCAAGTGAGTACTGGACTGGGCTTGGGAGGCCAAGCTCAGCAGACGCTGACCCCGAACCAGTGGAAGGTAGGCTCTTGCAGTGGTGGTGTCCAACCGGGCCCCTATGAATTCTAGAGACTGAGTAGGGCTGAGTTGAGACTTGGGAAGGTTTACCACCAGTCCCAGATACTGCAGAAGGCTCCTTGTGCGGTCTAGGGAAATCTGGGCCTGCGACTGAGTTGGAGCTCGAATGAGCCAGTCGTCCAGATATGGGAATACGAGAATCCCCATGCTTCTGAGAAATGCGGCTACGACTGCCATGCATTTGGTAAAGACTCTTGGGGCAGAGGCGAGACCGAAGGGAAGTACTCTGTATTGGTAATGACTTCCCCTGAACAGAAAACGAAGATATTTTCTGTGGGATGGATGGATGAGTAGATGTGTATACGCATCCTGCAGGTCTAGAGAACAAAGCCAGTCCTGACTCTGAAGGTATGGAAGGAGAATGCCTAAAGAGAGCATTTTGAATTTCTCCTTGTACAGAAATTTGTTCAATTCTCTCAGATCTAGGATTGGTCTGAATCCCCCTGTCTTCTTTGGAATGAGAAAATAGGGGGAGTAGAAACCTGACCCTTGTTGATGAAGAGGAACCTCTTCTATGGCCCCTTGGGCAAGCAGAGAAGAGATCTCTCGATCCAACAGGGCTAGGAGAGGGGATGGAGAATTGAAGGGTCTCACCATGTGATGAGGAGGAAGGTTGGAGAAATGAAGTTTGTAACCCTCTCGGATGATAGAGAGGGTCCATTGCTCTGTTGTGATTTGTTCCCATCTGGGAGCAAAGTGAGCTAACCTTCCAGGTATGGTGAGAGGTTCTGGTTGGTCCAGAACCAGGAATGGCAAGTTCTCTAGGGGCAAGTCAAAACCCCTGAGGGGGTGGAGCCTGTTGAGCTGCAGTAGCTGCTGCAGGCTTTGCTCTTGCTTGTTTCGTTTGCTGACGTTTAGCCGCAAAACGAGGTTGAGAAGATTGCTGGCCAGTATTGGAAGCATATCTGGCCTTCTTATAATAAGGCCTCTTGAAAGACTTCTTCTTAGTGGGAGTAGAAGTGGACTTAGAAAGTCTCTCTAAAGTGGCATTTTCAGCGTCCATTTGAGTGGCTTTAACTTGCCACTCTGCACCGAATAAGTTCTCACCTGTACAGGGCAGATTCCGTAAGCCATCTAGAACCCAGGGTTCCAGATCAGAAGCCTGGAGCCAAGCCAGACGTCTGGCTGCAATAGCAATGCCAGAAGCTCTGCTGGCTCCCTCGAAGGAATCAAAGGCAGCTCTGTTGGAGAACTTAGAAACATCTGAAAGTTGTTTCACTACAGCAAGGAAGTCCTCCTGTTTATCCTCAGGGATAAAGGGGGCAAAATGCCGCACTTTCTTGGCAAGTTCCCCTAGGAACATGCCCATATAGAGGCTGTAGGAATTAATCCTGGCTATAAGCATACTAGCCTGGAAGATTTTCCTACCAAAAGAGTCCAGTGTCTTACATTCCCTTCCTGGAGGTGTAGAAGAGTGCCTTTTAGTACTCTTGATCTTTTTCATTGCAGACTTTACCACAATGGAGTGGTGAGGCAATTGAGTTTTCTGAAAACCAGGAGAAGGAGGGACCCGATACATGGTGTCCAACCTACGGGAATAAGGAGACAGAGTTAAAGGGTTCTCCCAGAAATCCATCAATTGTTCCTGAAGGATTTCATGGATAGGCAGGGTAACTGCTTCTTTAGGAGACTTAGAGTATCCTAAAATATCCAACCTTTTTGACCTTGGTTCCCTTTCAGAGGAGGTAGTGATAGAAAGGCCTTTAGCCATTTCTAAAATAAAGTCCTGAAAGGACAAATCCTCTGGAGGAGACATTCTCCTTTTTGGAGAAGAAGGTTCCTCAGGAAGGTCAAGGGAGAGCTCTGCAGACTCATCAGAGGAGCCAAAATCCTCAGAGGAATCGGTGTATTCTCTAGTTTCCTCCAACGCACGATACGCATACCGATCGGTATCGACATCGGGTGTACCGGGTATGGAAGCGGTATGGAGCGAAAGCCCATACGGTACCGATTTGCGTTTAGAAGAGGAAGGCCTGGGTTCCGGCATGGCGGACGATACCGGAACCGGGCCCGGAACCGCTGAAAGCGGTACCGATGGCGTTGCAGCTTTAATGAAAGCCATGACGGCCTGCTGCATGGATTGGACAGTATTGCCCATAGACGCCACGGCTGCCTGGATGTCGGTACCGGTATGGGCCAGTACCCCAGAGCAGTCCAACAGGTGATCTGTCGAGGCCGTGCCATCGATGTCAACCTGTAGCCCCTGAATTGGCGTTTTGGAAGGCAGAGCTTCCCGCCGGGGCTGTTTGGCTGGGGCAGGGTCCTCAAAACTAAGAGCCTCTCGATGCTTTGAAGGAGATTTGCCCTTTGAGGACTTGCCCACAGAAGGTTTGGTTACCTGAGATCCATCCGGAGATGATGACCTGGATGACTGTGATGTTGGATTCTCTGAAGCAAACAGCACATGGAATTTGTTGGCCCGGTTCTGCAGCCCACGCTTAGACATTTGGGAGCAGGAAGGGCAGTCCGGAATGGAGTGGTCAGGCCCCAAACATTTAAGACACCATTCATGGGTGTCTGTGACTGATATTACAGCAGTACACTTGGTACACTTCTTAAATCCAGGGGCTGGCTTCTCCATGTGGAGAATTCAAGTAGGCCTGAAGGCCTAACTGAAGTGACCAAGTGCTGAAAAATAATAAAAGAAAAAGAAAATAATTTTTCAAGAAAGAAAAAGGAAGACCGGCGATACCGGTATCGGTATGGGAAGGCAGGTACGCGGTCTAAAGAAACAAAACAAAAAACTACAATTTCTTCAGCGGTGACAGGATACACGACCTGCTGGCTCCGCGGAAAAAGAGAAACTGAGGAGAGCTGTTCAGGAAGGCGGGAAGGCAGCGCGCATGTGCAGTGGGAGGTCCCAAAAGCTTCCATTCTAGGAAGCTGGGGAGCTTTCCCGCGCAGGCTCCGTCGGTTCCGACGTACCCATATGTGAGGACTTATTCCTGCTTGTTCCTGGAGATACAGGTCCATCACCGGGACGTCCAAGAGTCGGAACAGCTGTGAGGCTACTGCTGGGTCCAGGCGCCACCCGTGCAACTGGAGTACCCTGCTCAGTTTGTCCTCCAAGACATTGGCCTGGCCTGGGTGGTAGACCGCCCTTAAGAGCATCCCTCTGCATGTGGCATAAGAGCAGAGGGCTACTGCCTCCTGGCAGAGGGGGTACGACCCTGCCCCACCCCTGTTTGTTCACATAGAACATCACGACTTGGTTGTCGGTCTGGATCAGCACGGCGTGGTGCTGCAGCTGGTGGCGGAAGGCTTTGAGGTTCAGGAATATCGCCCTGATTTCCAGCAGGTTGAGCTGCATTTTGTATTCCCTCTAGGACAAGCAGCCTTGTGTTTGGAGGCTCTTGCAAAGTGCTCCCCAGCCAATTAGGGAGACGTCCGTGGTGAGGACTTTCTGTGGGGTGGGTGCTTGGAAGGGCATCCTGGTCTGAAGATGATCTGGATTCTGCCATCATCCAAGGGAGTCCGCCAGCTGGTGGGTCACATACACTCTGTCTCTGAGCCTGCCTGTAGCTTGGGTCCACTGATAGCGGAGGAACCACTGGGCTGCCCTCATGTGCAGGAAGGCGTCTGGGGGTAACGTGGACCGTGGAGGCCATGTATCTCAGCAGGCGAGGAAGAAGCCGGGAAGGTGATGTCCTGCGCCGTTGCACCTCTGCGGCTAATTCCCTGAGACGTACTGATTTCTCCTGAGGGAGGAAGACTTTTGCCTAAAGGGTGTCCAGCTGCGCCCCTATGAACTCTAGACTCTGGACCAGCATGAGGTGGGACTTGGGGTAGTTTATATGAACCCCAGGTGCTGCAGAGCATTTATGGTGCATCCGATGGCACATTGTGCCTCTGTAGCAGTATCCCCTTTCATGAGCCAGTCGTCCAGGTAGGAAAAGACGAAGGCCCTTTGAAGCCTGAGGTGGGCTGCAACCACCGTAAGGCACTTTGTGAAGATTCCTGGAGATGAGGCCAGCCCGAATGGCAGCACCCTGAATTGGTAGTGCTGTCCCCTCACCACAAACCGGAGGTATTTTCTATGGCTGGGGTGGATTAGGATGTGTGTGTAGGCATCCTTTAGGTCCAAGGAACAAAGTCAATCTCCCTGCTGGAGGAATGCAGCAGTGTTCCAAGGGAGAGCATCTTGAACTTCTATCTGACCAGAAACCTGTTGAGCTCTTGCAGGTCCAAGAAGGGCCTGAGGCCCCCAGTTCTCTTGGGGACAAAAAAGTACCTGGAGTGGAAGCCGATGCCCCAGAGATGTCTTGGGACTGGTTTCACAGAAGCAGGATCTGGTGAAGGAGAGGCCTGGTGGGCTCTCCTAGGAAGAACGGGGGGCGGTGCCTGCTGTAGGTGGAGGAGGTAATCCTCTTTGACCACCTGTAACACCCAGGTATCAGTGGGCAAACAGGACTAGACGCCCCCCCGTGGGCAGCAGAGGACCCCCTGGGGGTGTGGGGGTCATGCCCAGGTAGTCAAAAACTTCCCCCAGGCTGGGCCTGAGCTGGTGCTTCTTGCTTTCTGGGACCATGTCCCTGGCCTTTTTGTTACTGGGCCCAAGGCGGCTTGGAAGTGCATAATACTGAAGCCCCCTTTCTTCCTCGGGAAGAAGGGCTTTTTCCCCGGGCTTTTCTTTTAGGACTGCACCAAGAGCCTGATTCTTGTCACATACTTGGTCTCCCCTCTTTGCTGCTTTGTCCGCCATGAGTTTTCTGAACAAGTTCTCATCTGCAAAGGTATGGACTGAGGACCAGGTGGCGGCCTGGCAGATTTCCGTCATCGGGACGGAACACAGGTTGGCCACAGAAGTAACCATGGCCCTGATGCTGCGTGCCATTGTGCCAGGTTGAACAACTGCAGCCATGCTTGGCATCATGCCTCAATGCCTGCAGCGGCCACCCTAGCTGATGATTCAAAGCCATCATAGGCTGCTCGGAACAGAAACTTTGAGCATTCCTTTACTGCTGAAGTTAGAGTCTGAATCTCTGCAGGGGTTCTCCATCGTGACATGCTGAGAATCCCCAGAGTTCCCTCGACAGTTCCTTCAGATACATGCCGATGTAGAGCTGGTATGAGTGCATTTGGCATGCTAGCATCAAGCCTTGAAAGGCCTTAATTGCGTGGGCTTTGAGGGTTTGGGCTTCCCTGCCCGCTGGTACCGTTGAGTGTGTTTTTTTGGATCTTAAGTCGGCGCATAGCTGACTCCACAACTATTAAGTTGTGGGGGAGCGGGCCTTTTGGAACCCAGGGCACCGGCATACCCGGTAGATGGCGTCAAGGCGCCTGCTGACAGTTGGTACAGACGTCGGTGTTTCCCACATCCTGAGGAGAAGGTAGTCGAGGTTTTTCTTTGGTGTGCCTCGTATTGGAGTATCTCCAATTCCCCTTGTTCGCAGGTCCTCCTCATCCTCGATCATGAGAGCCTTGCCCATGTCACGAAATTGAGGAATGTATCCTTCGATGCAGGCGCCGAGGACTTCAGGCCCGGCGTCGGTGCTGTCAAGGGAGAGTCCTCGATGAGGATGGCCTCGGAGGCACGAGGACGGTCGGCAGGAGCTGAATACTCCTTACGGGGCAACTTTGAGGGCCGCTCTTGCCTCGACTCTTCAGACTTGTACCTGGGACTGCGGGACCTGGGGTGGGATTTCACCTTCTTCCCGGAACCGTCCTCTGAGGAGGTTTTCAAGGATTTCTTCTTCTTCCTCCAGGATTACTGCTTGGAGGAACCATGGCCACGGGCCCTGGAGTGTGATGTTACCGGAGACTCCAGGGCAGAGTCGGACTTGTGAAAAACATTTTTTCCTTCTGCTGATGGCAACTCTTTAAGGCCTTTGGGGTCATTGTTCTGCAGAGCTCGCAGTCTGAATAGTCGTGCTCCGATCCAAGGCATCGGAGGCAGCAGTTGTGTGGGTCGGTAAGTGACATAACTTTGCCACACCGGTCAAACTTTTTGAAACCACTTGAGGCCATCAGAAAAAGGGGATCTCTGACTCCCGGCAGGGATCCAAGGCCTTTGGCTGAAAAGGGGCGTGAAACCGATGGAAAAAAGTGAAAAATGGATAGACGAACCAGAGGAGCGACACCGAGGCGAGCTGGCTCGGGGGTAGGAAGGAACTGGTACGCAAACCGGACAAAATTTAACTATAAAAATAATCTGACTTTTTCCGGGGAAAAAGGACATTGTCCAAAGAGCTCCGCAGAAAAAAGACGACTGAGGCAAGAAGGCACCCTTGGGTGGGAAATGGACCTTGCATGCATGGTACATCTCCCAAAGGCTTTCTTTGAAAGCTGGAAAGATGCTTCTGCGCAGGCTCTGTTGGCGCCGCCGTCACCACTATGTGGGGACTGACTTATTCCCAGAGAATTATCTTTTAGACCCCATCATCCAGCATTCCGACCCCTCTCTTCCCAAGATGTTGATAATTAAACTCAGTCATAATCATCTCAACACCATCCTTCCCAGAAAACCTTTAAAAACACCACATATTTGGATATCAGACTTATAAATATTAAGCTTTGCTTTGTAAATATATACATAATGAAGGAAGTTTCCAAAAGACATTTTTCTTGTGGGTAAAAGTAAGCACCGATAAGTCTGAGTCTGTGTGGCCTTTGTAGTTGCTCTTTGTTGCTCCCTCCTACCCGCCCCCCCTGCTGTCATAGGCAACTGTCTAGTTTTCCTAGTGATTGGGCCGGCCCTGTTTATGCACCATCATATTGAGTAAAAGCAATGGAGAAACTGGATTTTCACTTAGAGCTGGGCCAACTGCTTAGATTCACAATTTAACCTGGAGGATTTCTACCAGGGTCTAATTTATAGGGGAAAGCGAGATCTGCAGATTCTCCTCAGATCCACTCCAAAAAAATCTAGCATATTTTTTTTCAGCAGTGGATCTAAGCAAAGTTCAAGAAACTAGAAGCAGTTCGTCAGAAATATGAATGACACATTAAAATTCAAAGCCTAAGATCCACAGTAGGTTTCTATGGACCCACAGCACAATTTGATAGCAGGCATTTTAATATAAAACAGGCTTTCAAAATATATTCACAAGCTCTCTCAGGTTTTGCACAAATTTAGTGAATGCGCTGATGAAATTGAAACCCTTTTAAGAAGCAGAATAATTTCTCCTGGGAAGATGGATCCTGGCCACACAAAAGTCATATAGTTTTCTTGGATTACCTGGTTCATCGTTCAAAAAAGCCCGAGATTAACAAGGAGGATCGCTAGGTTTGAAGAAGTGAGGGGAAAGCATGAGATCCAGCTGAAGTTTATGGCATTGTACCAGGAATGAAACTGGGCAGATCAGATTGGTAATGATTATTAGTCGTCACCATGTTCTATACCTTCAGCACAAATAATATTAAGGAGCGGGCATTACCTGCACATTTCATGGGCTCTTACACATAGCTTTCCCAGCCCTATCCTGAGTGTGACCAGACTGCTCTGGCTTCACTTCAGAGTGGCTGGCCTATTACCTGGAAAATACAGGTCTACCACTGAAAATGATGATTTATCGATCTAAACGGGCGTACACATATGTACTCAAAGCTGCTACGTACGATCAACTCCCCTAGACAAGTAGAGATTACTTGAAAAATGATAAGATAACGTGACGAAAATTCAACAAGTCTGTTAACGTCCTCCTGCTTCCACTCTGGGAACACAAAAACCAGCTCGGATGGCTTCAGTTTACACAACACAGCGATCACAACTGCCTCAAGACCTGCTGAATTCAGACTGGTAACAAGGGGTTAACAAAATTAAATTGGTGTAAACAAATGGACAAAAACGGTCCTGCGCATGCAATGTTGGAGCGCAAGAGGACCAATCATGCCAGCGTTTCCTGTACCACTTCCTCAGGCTTACCCCCAAGAGCAACAAATTAGATGCCAGGAATGTAGGGGCCCAACTGGTGGTAGGTATCACCGACACACTCTCAGCTGTATCCAGCATACAGCTGAGAATATCCATAACAGTATAACACCATTGCTAGGAAGCAGATGACTACTGGCCAACAGGCTATAAAGGCTGATTAATTACAGAACAGTTTAATAATGTATAGTTTCTCTAATATTAAATGTGTAGTAATACAAAACTACAACCAAAGTAGATAGTAGGCATGTGACTGTCAGGTTTGTTTGGGCACCTAAAAATTAAGCAGGCGTGCAAACTGTTGGTGTACACAATTTTGCATGCAAAAAAAAGGTGTAGTGCTTAGTAGACATGCAATTACAACTAAAACAAAAGAAACCCTTTGGTTCATTTTCATTTAAAACGAATTTTCTTTTTAGCCCTGCATATGCCTGAGAGATAGGAGTACTTTAATCAACAATGTGTCTGGCTCCAGTTCTGTTCCGTGTTACCAGGACCCCAGCGTCTTCTAGAAAATAAACACATGCTCTCTTGGAAGAGAGTTGATGGGATCCAAGCACCCTCCCCCACTAAAGAGCCTTAAATCATGACAACACAATATTTTTATTTTATTTTATTTATTTAACAAACACATATATACTGCACGTTCCGAAAGATCAGGTGCGGTTTACATAGAACAATATTAAGAATCAGTGAACAAAAACCTGTTCTTACATGAAACATAATCAAACTTTATACATTGGGTAAAGGCGTTAATACAGTAAACTGGGACTATTAACTATTGACAATGGTCTAACTGCTAGGGGGTAACAACTTAAGGACTATGTACATGACATTAGAACATTGTGCTTATACTATTTACATTACAAGGCAGTATGGTCATCCTGTGTTTGAGTTATTACATATTGTAATCTTGAATAAGTGTTTCATTTAGTTGAAGGTAATAATTTAGGTCTTTTATAGATTGACGGGTAAATTTTCTTCTTTGTCAGTAAAGGTAATGGAGTGTTCCTGTGCACCATAGTGTAAGATGAATAGATGTGTTTTAAGTTTCTTACGAAATTCCTTGATATCCGTTAGTGTTCAGATTTCTTAGGGTAGTGCATTCCAGAGGGTAGGGGCCGAATGAGAAAATGCTTTGTTAGTTGACTTTTTGGCTTTTGTAAAGTCTTTCGGAATCGAGATTTTGTTTGTATTACCTCGCCTTTGGGATGTTTTTGTTGATTCGTTATTAATTACCTTGCTCAATGTAAGTGGTGACAAATTGTTTAATGCTTTGAATGTGGTTATTAGGATTTTGTAATTAATCCTGCAGTAGATTGGTAGCCAGTGTAGGTTAGCAAGTATGGGCGTTATATGTTCGAATGTGCGAACTTTCATGATGGTTCTGGCAGCTACATTTTGTGCTAGCTGAAGTTTTTTAAGGTTCTGTTTTGTTATGCCTTGGAGAACTGTGTTTGCAAAGTCAAAGTGAGGAGTGATGATTGCTTGTACGTATTATGCTCTTAAAGTCGTGTAAATGTACCAGAGGTCTTAGTTGCTTAAGTATCTTGAGCTTGAAATGGATTTTTTTAGTTGTATTTCTGATGTGAGCATCCATACTGAGATTCTTATCTAGAATAACTCCTACATATATGGCACGACCCACTTATTGAATGGAAATGGCTACACAATGTATGTTTTTGGACAGAGAGAAGCTAACGTTTTTGATGCATTCATTAATCCTGTCAAAACGGATTGCTGTAACTCACTGTATTTGGGTTTGCCAGGCATTACTTTACAGAATGTGGCCAAATTATTCATAGGACAGAAAAAATTTGATCCCGTGATACCTTTGTGTTTTGGCAGCTCCGCTGCAGAGGTCTTCCCCGTTATTTGGCCAGTTTAGTATGTTCGAGATAGGGCGCTGCGCTCTTCACTTATGCTTATTCTTCAGCTTCCATCCCTTGGATACCATTAGGCTATCTACTAGACAAGCAGCTTTTGTCATGCAAGGCCAAACTAGGGAATAAAATGCTTTTCGGATTGCATGACGAGGCAATTGTCTACATTTCAGAAAACATTTGAAAGCACGGCTCTTTCTGCGGGTATTTGAGGAGAAAAGATAAATACATTTTGTCGTCTACTCTATTTTATGTTCTGCTTAATTATGCAAACCACTTTGATGCAATTGTTATTGTTAATGGCGGCCTATCAAGTGAAGTCAATGAAAATAAAATTACAAAAACTGGTGCCGTTCATCTGGCTACATAAGCAAGAAAGATGTAGAGGGTCATTTTCAAAGGGATCTAGCCAGGCAACTGAAATTGCTTTCAAGGTAGACGTATATACGCTCACCACATGCATACAGGGCTGCTGCAAGGCTATGAGGTGCCCTAGGAGAGCCCTCAATCTTATCGCCCCCTCCCCTGCCCCGCTTCCACCCCTTTCTGGGACCTGCAGCTGCAGTGGCTATATCATTCAATGGCAATGAAGCACTTATCCAAACTCTCAGAAGTGGCGTTGCTCCCATGCAAACAGGAAGTTTGCATCAGAGGGGCAGAAGCGGCGGGTCAGAGAGAGCAGGAAGAGCAATGTCACACCAGAGAGTTTAGGTAAGCGCAGCAGCAATCGGCGCTCTAGGAGAGCGCTTAGTTCGCCTGCTGGGTTGCACCGGCCCTGCATGCACATTTTAATATGAAGAAAACCGAGGCATTCCTGGAAGTGTATACAGGTTGGAAGAGTTAACTACGTGGGTAGAAGTGAATTTTCAAATTTACGCACATGGTTTAGCATCTGTTCTTCTGCCTGCAGAAACTGTAGGGCCAAAGAACGGAGGTATTTTTGTAAGCGGTTAATTTCTCTTTGAAAAGTTACTTGTTCTTAGGTGGGTATAAAAGTGCCCATATGCCTTGCTACTACATGGCTTTTATTTATTTTTTATTTTATGGCTTAGTAAAAATGGCTCCACTGCTGTGTCCATATTGATAAAACGTTTTAGGTATGAACATGTTGAGAAGCATCACCCCATCTACAGACCCATAGATCAAAATGAAATTACTCATTGTGTCAACCATTAGGACATAAAAGCTTAAAGACTGGCTGTGGTCTGTCATTGCTAAGTCCACTGAAGTCAATTATGGACACGTGTAAATACCGATGAGAACATGTGGATTGTCGCCACAACTTGACACATGACTACTTATCAGACAGCAAATAGCAGAGAAAAATTCAAACTGTACTCTGGTATAGCTATCAAGGACCACTTGGTGAACGACGTACCATAAAACGGCAAAGAATCTACTTATACTACAGAACCCACAAGAAGTTTCAAGACAATTCTCAGCCTCCGATTTTTCCCTTCAGCCTTCTCATACCAGTGTTTAGACCATAAGTACATTTACCTGCAGGTGTGTTCATCCAAGTTCCCATATGGATGAGCAAAAGGGCATATTTCAGGGGAAATCCCAACAACTGACTTCTGTTCCTTGATATTTGCCAGCAGGGGCGATTCTTCCATTAGCTCACCTGAGGCGGCCCTCTGATGGCATGCTGATGGGGGCTGCACTCCAGCTCTGTTTTTAGATTTTGCAGCCTGTGGCCTGCCTCTGCCTTCCTGCCGCATTTTTTTTTCTCGCTGCAAGCATTCTTGAGGGAAAAAAAAAGTGGCAGGAAGGCAGAGGCAGGCCAGAGGCGGCAAAATCTAAAATAAAAACAGCCGGAGTGGGGACTTCCGGTGACGTCACGGGGCTGATGGCTGCATAGAAGCCTAGCTCCGTCTGACTCCCGATATTAAGGAGACTTTGCGTTGCCCAAAAGTTACCACGGTGGACGGGTGGAGTGCCTACCCCTTGGCAATGGCTACTAAGAAAAAACTGGCCAGCTTCCAATCCCCTTATGTGCGGCGGGAAAGGAAGGACACGACGGAGACGGAGGGCTCCGAGGACGAAGCGGCCGGAGGGCCTGAAGAAATGGCTCTGTGCATTTAAAAAAGATATGCATGGGGAATTCAGGGCGCTGAGGCGCGAGGTTAAGGAAACTCTGGTAGCAATCCAGCAAGAGGTGAGCGGTTTGGGCCAGAGAGTTGAGACTATGGAGGGCCACGTGGAGGCCTGTGAGGAAGGCGTGCGCGAGTTGGCGGGGCAGTACCAACAGCTCCAAATGCAACAGGCGGATTTACAAGAGAAACTTGAAGAGCTCGAGGATAGAGCGCGCCGGAATAATTTGCGCATCCGGGGGGTGCCCGAGAATGGAGCGCATAAGGACTGTGTGGTGGCCGTGCAGCAGCTGTGCACACATATTCTGCGGTTGGGGGAGTTGGATGGCGCAAATGAGGTTACTGTTGGCGTGGAGAGGGCCCACCGCAGTTTGGGGCCACGGTGGGAGAAGCAGGCGCGAGATATTATCGCCTGCCTGAGCAGCTTTCCCCTGAAGGAGCAGATTCTGGCGACGGCGAGGAAGTTTGGACGGATCGCCTGGGGCGGTGGAGAAGTCGAGGTGTACAACGATCTCTCTAAGGGAACATTAGATCGGCGCCGGGAGATGAGGGAAGTCACTGCCTACTTGCGGGAAAAGAGCTACTGCTACAGATGGCTGTTCCCCTTCGGAGTGCTAGTCACGGTTAATGGTGTGACTAAGAGATTGAAGACGGTGGCTGAGGCGTGGAGTGCTCTCCGAGAACTGGGGTGTGATTGCCCCTCCTCAGCGGCAATGAGTGTGCAGCCGAAGTCAGGAAGTTCTAGCTTGGGGAAGTTGTCCTCGAGTTCCAAGTGGCAGCGGGCAGGAGAAAAGGGCAAGTGGCTGCGGCGGCTATCCAAGGAGTGCCAGGGAGCGCCTTCCGAGTCTGCTACATGAAGCGGGGTCTTCGATTGCAGGACTGTATGCTGGCCATGGAGAGATGGGCGGTTAAGCCCAGGACATGTGCATGAGAGTTGGGGTATGCAGGGTGGGGAAAGAGGGTGAAGGGAGGTGGGTGGTGAATGTATGTGATGTAGATGGGGTATTTGGGGGGATGGTGGGGGGCTAGAAGGGGGTTGAGGAGGGCGGGGGGGGGCTGGCCGGGTAGGAAGGGGTGAGGGGTTTGGGCACCGAGATACCTTCGGGGTCGGGGCACGGTGGGGCGGGAGAAGACATGACGTCTCGGGGTGGGTGTGATGGGAAGAGGGGGAGGGGGGGATGCAGCCGGAGAGTAGTCGACAGGGGGGACTGGGGAGTGGCTGCGCATGGGTTCACTTAATGTGAAAGGGTTGAATTCCCCAGAGAAGCGCAGTATGCTGTTGAGAATGGTACGGAAGCAGCACTGGGATGTGGTGATGTTGCAAGAAACGCATTTGCGCAAAAGTGATGTGGGGCGGGTGAAGAATAAGCACTACTCTGCTCAATTTTATTCGTGTTGCCCGGGGGGTGAAAGGAAGCGGGGGGTGGCTTTGTGGGTGCGGGATGGGTGTGGGATTGAGGTGGCGGGCAGTTTTCAGGATGGTGAGGGGCGAGTGGTGGGGATTTCAGGATGTTTGGGGGGAGAAGCCATAGTGATTGTGGTGGTGTATGGACCCAATGGAAATCAGGGGGAGTTTTGGAACGAGGTGGGGCGGCTTATTGAAAAGGCGGGGGGGGGGGGCGCATGGTGGTGGGGGGGGATTTCAATGTGGTTTTGGACCCGGGGTTAGATAAGGATCCACCGGGTGATGGGGGGGGGGGGTGTAGGAATCGACAGGGGCGGAGAGCTTTGATTAATAGTTTCAATTTGGTGGATGCAAGGCGGGGGCTGCACCCAGCCATGCGCCAATTCACTTTCTTCTCTCCTCCCCATAGTAGTTGGAGTAGGATAGACATGTTGCTATTGGACAGGGAGTGGATGCTGGAGGTACAGGAGGGGGATATTAAACCGGTCGGGTGGTCAGATCACAGTGCGGTGGAGATTGGATGGCGTAGGCGGGGGAGGGGGGGGACTGTGTTCTGGAAGTTGAACGAGAGCCTGTTAAAGGATGGGAGAGTGGTGAACGATGTTAAGGAGGGTATCCGGGAGTACCTGCGATTTAATGATGTTGGGGGGCTGGCAGCGGTGAAGGTATGGGAAGGGCTGAAGGTGGTGGTCCGGGGCCGGTTCGTGATGTGGGGGGCTAGGAAGAAACAAGAGTGTGAAGGGCGGGAGGAAGAGCTGGGAAAGCAATTGCAGGAGGCGGAAGAGCAATTCCGGAGATCTGGGGGGAAGCGGGCTCGGGAAGATATGGAGAAAGCCCGGGGGGAACTACGGGCGTTGCAAATGGCGCAGGTAGATTTGGCCTTGCAGAGGGCCAAGCAGGTCTTTTATGAATATGGGGATAAGGCGGGGCGGATCTTAGCGCGCAGATTAAAGCAGCAACAAGGAGCAGCCATAATCTATCAGATCCGCGGGAAGGATGGGGAGGTATGTAGAGGGGAGGAGGAGGTTAGGGAACAGTTCCGGGATTTTTATATAACATTATACCAAGCGGAGAAGGGGGTTGGGGACGAAGAGATTCAGGAGTACCTGGATGGGGTGGAGATGCGGGTATTGACGGAGGAGGCCAGTTTGGCCATGGAGGCTCCGATTACCAGGGATGAAATTGGGAGGGTGATTAAGGGGTTGGCAGGGGGCAAAGCCCCAGGGTTGGATGGGTTGCCGGGGGTGTTTTATCGGGTCTTTGGCGATGAAGTGGGAGAGCTCTTAGGGAGGGTATTCAACGGGGTGTTAGAACCGGGGGGGGGGAGCTCTCACAAGAGATGCTGATGGCGGGTATCACAGTGTTGGTGAAGCCAGGGAAGGACCCTTTAAGTTGTGGCTCCTATAGGCCGATTTCCCTCCTCAACGTGGATGTGAAAATACTGGCACGGATCCTGGCGCTCCGGTTAGCGAAGGAGCTGCCGGAGATAATTCACCCGGACCAGGCTGGGTTTATCATGGGGCGCCAAGCGGGGGATAATATCAAAAGGGCAGTGGCGGTGCTTGAGGAGGCGCGGAAGGGGAGTGAGGACTTCTTGGTGATGTCTATCGATGCCGAGAAGGCCTTTGACAGAGTCCACTGGGGCTTCTTGATGCAGGTGTTGGACAAGGTGGGATGTGGGGTAAACTTTCGGGGTTGGGTTAGGGGGTTGTACAATGGGCCTAGGGCTCGGATCAAAATTAATGGTCGGTATACGAGGGATTTTGAGTTGGGGCGGGGGACACGGCAGGGGTGCCCACTCTCGCCCCTTCTCTTTGCATTGGTGGTGGAGCCCCTTGCGGAATGTATTAGGTGGTCGGATGGGATAGGGGGATTAGCTTGTGGGGGACAACATCACAAAATTTCCCTATACGCTGATGATATCCTCCTCTTCCTACGTTCGCCATTGGATTCGCTGCCGGAGGCAATGAACGAGATCACACGCTATGGTGCGGTGTCGGGGTTCAAAATGAACATAGATAAAACTGAAGTTATGCAGGTTCAACTGAGCTGGGAGAGTGAAAGCAGCTTGCGCAGGTCCTACCCCTTGAGGTGGGTTGATCACTCTTTGGAGTATTTGGGAGTAAGGCTCACCGTGCGGTATGATGATCTCTTTCGGGCGAATTACCCCCGGTTGTTAGGGCGTATTGGCAGGGATTTGGATGGGTGGACGCGTTTTGAGACTTCCTGGGTGGGTAGAATTGCTGTGATTAAGATGAATGTGCTCCCTCGCTTGCTTTATCTGTTTCAAGCACTGCCGGTGGAGGTTCCCGACAGACAGTTGCGGGCTTTGCAAAGAAGGGTGTTTAGTTATATATGGAGGCGGCGTCCTCCTAGGGTGGCGCGGGCGGTGATGTATGCGGCTAAGGAAGAGGGGGGGCTGGGGGTCCCCAATTTAGGAGACTATTACCGGGCTGCCCAGTTGACGCATGTCCTGGGGTGGCGAGGGGGACGGGAGGAGAAGCCGTGGGTGCAGTTGGAGAGTCTCCAGGTCAGTGGGGGGCGTTTAGATGCGTGGGTATGGGCAATGCATGGCGAGAGGAGGTTGTTGGGGGAGGGGACTCCCGCAATGAGGCATGTAGTGAAGGTTTGGGACAAGGTCAGGGCACCGGAGATAGCGGCTCGGGGCTCGGGGTACTCAGTGGTGGCTCCATGGCAAGGATGGAGGGCATTTCAGCCGGGGTGGGAGGGGGGCAGGTTTGATCAGTGGCGGGGGAAGGGGTTATTGTGTGGATTGCAATTGCTGGAGGAGGGGGGCTTCCGGAGTTTTGGGGAAGTGAGTGCGGACTTTGCACTGGGAGAGCAGGACCGGTACGCCTATCTGCAGGCACGGTCCTTTCTCTCCAAAGAGTTGGGGAAGGCGGGGTTGGGAAGGGAAGTGTCTCGACTGGAGGCTATTTGGTATGGGAAATGGAGTACGAGAGGGTTGATCTCCAATCTCTATAAAGGGGTTCGGAGGGATGGGGTCCTGCGACATAGGTATATGACGGAGTGGGAACGGGACTTGGGGGTATCCCTAGGGGAGAAGGACTGGAAGCGGATATGGGACCAAATTAAGAGGGGGCCTAGGGCTACTCGAGTTAAAGAGAACAGTTATAAAGTGATGATGCGGTGGTACTATACCCCGGAGAGGCTTCATAAAATGTACCCTGGGGTCTCCCGTTGTGTTGGAGGCAGTGTGGGGAAGTCGGCACCTTCTGGCACATTTGGTGGGGATGCCCCAAGGTGCAGGTGTACTGGTGGGAAGTGGGGGATTGGATTAAGGAGAATGTGGGTGTGGAGGTGGCGACTACTCCCAATGTATGTTTATTGTCTTGGGGTGGGGTGGAGGAACTCCGGGGGGGTAAGGTGGTGCTGGCCTGTCTTTGTGCCGCTCGGCAGGCGGTAGCCCGGGCTTGGAAACAGCCAGAGATGCCGGGTATTGGGGGGTTTCTATCAGGGCTGCGGGATATTGTTCTCATGGAAAAGCTTACTGCGTTACGTCAGCAGAGGGGGGAGAGGTTTGGGGCTCGATGGGGACGGCTGGTTCGTGTGTTGGGCGTGGGCTGAAGGGGGGAGGGGGGGAGAAAATAGTAAAACCTGTGGGGGGCTATGTTAAGTTTTAAGGTACTGGCTGAGTGCGGTATGGGGGGGGGGGTAAGGGTTGCAGAAAACTTTGTGTTGGTGGGGTCTTTGGGGGGAACCC
The DNA here is from genome assembly GCA_033557465.1 of Ichthyophis bannanicus. Taxonomy (NCBI): domain Eukaryota; kingdom Metazoa; phylum Chordata; class Amphibia; order Gymnophiona; family Ichthyophiidae; genus Ichthyophis; species Ichthyophis bannanicus. Next base: position 297,366,121 of record CM066042.1, read on the forward strand.
GGCCCGGGTGGGGTATAGTATATGGGGGCCCTTGTTGGATATCATGGGCACACCTGAAGGGTGGGGGGTTTCCTGTGTGCCCTCGGGGCTTATATGACTCATCGTCCGATAAAGGCGGCGATTGGAGCCTGTGACTACATGGGCTGATTATGGCCTCTTCGGGTGGGGGGGTTTTTTGGGGTTATTGTAGGCCCTGATGTATGTATTAGCGTGTCGGGGAGCATGTTTGGTCTTGCTATTGTTTGAACCAGTATACCTTTATTGTGTGGTTTGCAATAAAAATTTAAATACAAAAAAAAAACAGCCGGAGTGTTGCCACTGCCGCTGGATGAGAAGTACAGGTGGATGGAGTGGGGACAGGAGGAGGACAAGGAGAGACAAAGGGGAGAGACAGGGGGGGCAAATGCTGGACAAAGGGGAGAGACAGGGGGGGCAAATGCTGGACAAAGGGGAGAGACAGGGGGGAAAGTGCTGGACAAAGGGGGAGACAGAGGGATATACTGGACAAAGGGGAAGACAGAGGGATATACTGGACAAAGGGGGGAGACAGGGGGCAAGTGCTGGACAAAGGGGAGAGATGGGGGGGACAAGTGCTAGATAAAGGGGAGAGACAGGGGGGTAAATGCTGGACAAAGGGAGACAGGAGGCAAGTGCTAGAAAACAGGGAAGCAGGGCAGGAAGACAAATGTTGGGCAACAGGGGGGGAGACAAGAGGACAAATGCTGGACAGCACTGGGGGGAAGGACAAATGCTGGACAACAGGGGAAGGGGCAGGGAGACATGCTGGAGGGAGGAAGCAGGGAGACAAATGTTGGATGGGGGAAGTAGGGAGACATGCTGGAGGGAGGAAGCAGGGAGACAAATGTTGGATGGGGGAAGTAGGGAGACATGCTGGAGGGAGGAAGCAGGGGGACAAATGTTGGATGGGGGAAGTAGGGAGACATGCTGGACAATGGGGGGGAAGACTGGACAAATTCTGGAAAACACAGAGGGGAAGAAGGGATGGGGAATGGAAGGACTGGGGGTGAAGGTTGAAAAGCGGGAGGTAGATAGCAGAAAAAAGAGGGAGACTGAGAACTGGATAGTAAGGAGTAGTGAAATCTGGGTGGCCAGAGAGAGAGAAATAAATGGAAGAAACTTGGAAAGAAAAAAAATCAATATCCAAGAAGGAAGGAAGTGAAGAAAACAAAAGGAGAGAAAAGAAATGGCAGATGGAGTCGAGACCGTAGAAAGAGAGCTAAGAGAAGAAAGCAGAAGCCTCAGATCGAGATCAGCATGATCAGAGTATAAAATGGTTAAACAACAAAGGTAGAAAAAATAATTTTATTTTTAAATGAGTGATTGGACTTTGCACTATTTTTATATTTTACACAGTACAGGGAAAGGAGTCTTATTTCTCTGGTATTGCATTGCATACAGAGTCTGTCTTCTTGGGCTTTCAGTTTAATTTTTATCTACATATTTTTATTTTCCCTTTAGGTTATCCTCAGTTATTCTGTACTTGGCGAGTGTTTGTGTTCTGAGTGCGTGACTGAGGCCAGAAGTTCTGTTAACATGGAGTTTGTACGAAGGGACCTGTACTGTAGTAATTTGACTTGTTTAGCTTTTCAGTTGGTGTATGGATGTTCTAGGGCCTGCTACAGTATTTATAGTGCTGTTTTTATCTGGGTAGGTCCCTTGTTGTACGAGTTTTGGAAGTTTATGCTGGTATGATATGGTTGGTTTGGCCTTGTAGATCCATCTGTGACTTTTGTAGGGTTTTGTATTAGTTCACAATATGCTTGATACTGGAGAATGTTAGTTAGTGAGATGACCAGAATCAGATCTTTTTTTGAAATTAGATATTGAGTTTTGTGGGGGAGGAGTGGCCTAGTGGTTAGGACATGATACCTCAGGCCGGAGGGCCGGAAGCTCGTCCCACCTGGGGACAGCAATCTCAGGCCAGAGGGACTGGGGTTTCTAGTCCTATAGGCACTCCTTGTGGCCTTGGGCAAGCCACTTAACCCTCCACTGCCTTAGTGTGAGCCCATTTGGGATAAGGGAATATATCCAGTACCTGTTCGCAGTAATTACATAATGTAAACTGCTTTGATTGAAGGATAAGGCAGTATAGAAAACTGGTTAAATAAATAAATAAAATAAATGTCCTAGTTCTGCTCAGCACCCTTGTTGTGTGTGGGGGGGGGGGGGTGTTTCAGTGAATGCAAAATATATGTTCAAAAATAAAAAGCAACAACCATAACACAGTTTATAACAACAAAATAAAAATGAGTTATTTAATTTGGTGTTATAAACTGTGCAGTGGTTCTTGTGGTGTGCGAACATCTTTTTATTTCCTCCACATTAACGTTTTGATTTGGTTAAGTCCCTAACTGCTGTTTTGAGAAAGCCTCCCCCGGCCATCTCATCCCTCCTCTCAGGCAGCAGATTGCCTTGAGCCACCCCTGTTTGCCAGATTATCTCATGTAGTTCATATATTATAGAGTATTATTGTACTGTTCACATTTACTCCAACTCCACATTGAGAAAATGATTCAGTGTCCTGGTGTCCCTGCGCTCGGTCAGGGAGAGCCTTTACATTTTTTAATTCCGAGCTTAAAGAAGAGCTTCATGAAATGGTTTGGGACAATTTTTAACCCTTTTGGTTTCCTCCTAATGCTTTGTACTTCCAGCTCAATCCGAACCAAGGCTGGGGATCTGGTGCCATGAGGCTTGATTCATAACTACTCAGAGATTTCTCCCCTATTTTATAACCTCCTCCCCAACATATCTAAATTGGTCACTGCAATGACAGTCCAAGGCTGGGAGCCATGGCTCAGCTGTCCCCTTAAGTAATGACCATTACTTCCACCTCTATCCATGGGGGGAGGGAATGGGAATGATTGCTGGCTCAGCAGCATTAAAAGCTGATCCAGACAGCAGCACTCAGAAAAGTAGAAATCGCATGAATTGATTATAAAAAAATCTTTTGATAGCGTCCCACACTCTTGGATAATAAATTGCCTTAAAATCTATAAATAAATCCTGATTTGAAAGAGTACATTAAGTTCACCATGACAATGTGGCAAACCACACTCTTTTTGAAATATGATGGTCAGTACATCATTCCCAACATAAAGATCCAACGAGGAATATTTAAGAGGGATACCCTGTTGCCCCTTCTGTTTTGTGTAGCGCTTAATCCAATGAGTACTCTCATCAATCCTTTGGGATACGGATTTAGCCCGAACCTTGAAGGTAACAACCCAGAAACATCCCATTTATGTGGGTAAACGTAGATAGATTGTTTACATTATCAGAATATAGAAAGACTAGGGGACATGCAATGAAGCTACAGGGTAAACTATTTAAGACTAATAAAAGAAAATATTTTTTCACTCAACGTGTAATCAAACTCTGGAATTTGTTACCAGAGGATGTAGTAAAGGCTGTTAGTGCAGCTGGGTTTAAAAAAGGTTTGGACAAGTTCCTGGAGGAAAGGTCCATAAACCATTATTAAGAAGGGACCCAGGATATCAATGCTTGACCCAGTACATGCATTGTGGAACCTGTGTCTTTTGGTGAAACTGCTAGGTACTTATGATCTAGACTGGCCACTGTTGGAAACAGGATACTGGGCTTGATGGACCTTGGTCTGACCCAGTATGTCATATCTTATGTTCTTATTATCTATAGATGATCTGAAGCTCTACAGTTCCAGCAACCAACAATTAGCAGAGCAACTCTGTGTGGTGAAAGCTTTTCTGATAACATCAGGATGACCTTTGGCCTTGACAAATGTGCTAAGGCAACATAGTTGGGTTTTTTTTTTTTTTGGTTTTTTTTTTTAGAGGAAATTTGAGCAAAATGGAAAACACCTCCCTAGCTGAAGGCTGTGACATCGAGGACCTTGAACAGGAAGGCATATAATAAGTATCCTGGAGTAGAGGAAGGATGGACACTCAAACAGAAATTACTCAGAGAAAAGATCAATAGAGAATACTACAGGAGATAAAAATCATTACTGAAAACTGCTTTAACATCACGGAATAAGATACAAGTCATCAATCAGTTGGAAATTCCTGTACTCTCATACAGCTTTGGGGTTGTGGACTGGCCTCTTAAAGATCTTGAAAAACTGGATGTGCAAACAGTAAAACTCCTCCATGCCCATGGAGGTAATTTACAAGTATCAGTGCATGCCAAGGCTGTACCTTCCTAGAGCTGAAGGAGGGCTAGGCCCCATAGAAATTGATTACACATACAGAGCAACTATCATAGGCCTCCAGGCCTACCTAACTGCATCATCTGATCCAAATATGCAAAAGAGCTGAAAGTAAACATTCAGAATCTGTCTCCATCATCAAACCTGGACAGATGTTCCACTTGGACAGATGTTCCAACGACTAGAAGGAATGAGTGAGAATCCACAGGGAAGGAAGTAACAGAATTTACAAAACAAGAGAAAAAAACTTTTCAAGAAATTAAATCAACAAACAAGGAAAAACAAGTGGCAAATGTACAAATACAATGGGAAATACAGAGTGTTTCTCCAGGAACCCTTTGTCGATCAAGAACAGACATAGCAGTGGTTAAGGAGAGGTGAACTGAAACCGAAGGATGAGAGGTTAATAGTTGCAGCTTAGGACAGTGGCTTATGGATGAGATGGTTTACAGTGAGCATTGGGAAAGACCTGGAAATGGTGACTCACCTCATAGCTGGCTGTGAAGTACAGATGGCAGAAATTTTCTATACAGAAAGGCACAATAAAGTAGTGTGCCTTATCCATTGGAAACTCTATAAGCACTACAACATCACTGTGCCCAAAAAGCACTGGGATCATGACCCTAAGAGAATTACAGAAAATGAGGTTATGATCACCTGGGATACTCCCATACCAACTGATAAAAAACTGGATGCGATGAAGCCGGATAAAGTGGTAAAAGAGAAAAACACGAGAATGGCCCTGATTATAGAGGTGAGAGTTCCAAGCGACTACTCTGTGAATCGCTTTGAGAGGAAGAAAATCTTTAAGTATCAAGAAATGCAGTTGGAGACTAAGAAAATGTGGCAGAAAGATACCAAGTTATTTCCCACCGTGTTTGGTAACACAGACCTAATTAAGGGGAATTTCCAAGCACACCTTGATAAATTACCCATACACATACAAATTCCAGAAGGAGGCTCTCTTTGGCATGATGCAAGTACTACACCGAGCATTAGCAGTAAATCTGAGAAACTGAGATCGTACTCCACATACCCTAGCTTAGAAGTGGGGTTCACGACTGCCATGGTATACACAAAACTCTCTCATTTGGAGAAATTGCCCAAGCAGAAAACCTAAGAATTGATCCTGGAACCTTCCACATGACAATGTAGAGTAATGCCACCTGAGACACCAGACCAGCCCTTCATGAAAATGTTTAACACTCAGCAAGAGTATTTATTCTAGTCTGGAAACAGGTGTAACGAAGCACTCTTCCCTAAACATAAGGAAGGAAAAGAACAAAGCAGCGACTCCTTCTACATACATAATGTGCAATCTGCTAATGAGGCCATCTGGCACTGAATACACCAGAGACTCTGGTGCTTCGCTGTCTTTTCTCTCTCAACATGCTTAATGTTTTGAGGAAAGTGTGAATACTTTGGAACATAAGCACGGTTCTCTGTTTCCAGACCTGGTGGAGATTTTCTTTTTCTCAGGAGCAGCTGTAACAGTGTCATGAATGACGCACAGTCCCATGACCTCTGCCTAAGGACTGGATTTCATTTCCAGCTGCTCTCCCAGAAAGAGGCACAACACCGTGCCACCGATCCCCTTACACGGGTCTTAGCTGTGACCATTTTAGCACTTAACAAGTTAACGCCTGCTTTGCGGTTGTTAATGCAACAGATATGCATGGGTGTTAGCCAACCCCCTTAAATCCATGTACTGTATTCCTGCGGCACCCATTCTGTCCTCCGCTTATTCCTCTGCTATTCGGAGATGTGAAGAGCCCTAACTTAACACGTTGAAAAGCGCACACTTACAGTATGGCATGACGGCACTGCGACCTGCCCTGTCCTCCTATGCTGCAGGAGTTGGGATTCCTGCAACACTTTCGGCAAGTCTTTGCTGCAGCTGTCTACTGTTCTTCAGCACAGGACAGAAAGGACAGGCCCTCCTCAACAGGCAAAATGCACTTAAAAGAGCAGCAATCTCTTCACAGATGTTTCTCTGATTAAGTTTACGAGATGTCCCTGATTTGTGGGGATTGTCTCTGATTTTTGAGCTGTGTCCCTTACTCCCACCTGTTTGGAAGCCTCCTGTCCCTGATTCCAGCAATGGGAACAGAGGGAAATAGAAGAAAACATTTTTTTTTAAATTTAATAATTTTCGTGTGTCAATTTTTGCGTCATCTTTATATTTTTCACAGTACAGGGGAAACGTGTCACTATTTCTATTTTGATTTGTCTGCAGGGAAATGAAGAGCCACCAAAATGGTAAAGGGGATGGAAGGATACCCCTACGAAGAGAGGCTAAAAAGGATAGGGCTCTTCAACCTGGAAAAGAGACGGCTGAGGGGAGATATGATAGAGGTCTATAAATTAATGAATGGAGTGGAACGGGTAAACTTAGATCGATTGTTTATGTCATCAGAATATAGAAAGACTAGGGGACATGCAATGAAGCTACAGGGTAAACTATTTAAGACTAATAAAAGAAAATATTTTTTCACTCAACGTGTAATCAAACTCTGGAATTTGTTACCGGAGGATGTAGTAAAGGCTGTTAGTGTAGCTGGGTTTAAAAAAGGTTTGGACAAGTTCCTGGAGGAAAGGTCCATAAACCATTATTAAAAGGGACCCTGTGTATCGCTGTTTGACCCAATACAAGCATTGAGGAACCTGTGTCTTTTGGGGAAACTGCTAGGTACGTATGACCTAGATCGGCTTGATGGGCTTGGTCTGACCCAGTATGGCATATCTTATGTTCTGTCATGAGATGGATGGTAGGGTGGGGTGGGGGGCGGTGGCAAAGTAATTACTCCTCCTCCTCCCTCTTCCACGCCATGTTGCTCAAACATGGAACTAAGGTGGACCTTCCTTTCCCCCACCACACATACAGTTTGGACAAATGTCCCAGATTTGCCTGCAACAACTCTGGTAACCGTATTAACAGTTTGTGAGATCACAGACAGACATTGGTCCTAAAGTTACAACTGTAAAGTGTTTGTGAGTCCTGTGACCAAACAGAACACTAAATATTTGCCCTGAAATGTAGCATTAGTGCCTAATGTTTTTTGAATACTCATCCTTTTCCAGGGTCAGCACAACCATCAGGCAAACTAGGCGATCCCCAAGGCCTGCAGCTTCAGGGGGTGGCCCCCAAAGAACAGGGGAATCAACGCTAAACAACAGATTCTGACCAGGGCCAGCTCAAGGGTTTCTGCCACCCCAGGCAGAGGGGGGCGGGGGAAGGGGGCGCAGCAAGCCATGTGTGTTGAAGCACATGGCCTACCACGGGCACTGTGCTGGCGACAAAGTTCTGCTGCTCAATGGATGGGGCCAGTGCTGATTCTGAGAGCCAGGGAGGGTATAAGGCCTCAGGTTTGCCTAGGGCTCCAATATCTTGAACCAACTCTTGAGATGGTCCTGTTCTTTTCTTCCACTCTCAACCTTATGAGTTTGCATACACTGGAGCACTAAGACCCTGATCTTCAATTGTTTTTCAGAGACAGAACCACCAACATGGAGCTTTCTGAACAGCATCTACCTCAAAATCACTGAGGACCCAGTGAAAGAGGAGGCAGAGGATAATTCCCATGGATGCCAACAATCTGATCGTGAGGGACAAGCTGACCTTTAGTGCTGGTTTATGAAATCTACACACCCAGAGCTGAAATGGAGACATAAAACAGATGGCTCAGATCGCCTACTATGACTCAATTTCAATAGCCCAGATTAGAGTCAGCATCTGCTTGGATCATCGCGTGGGAAGTGGGAGTTTCATTCATAAAATTTATTGACTTATGTTTCGGAAGGGAGCTTGGGGAAATGTTTACTTTCTCATCCTTCTCTTCTTTATACCAGAATTTCTCTTCTTTATACCAGAATTAGGAGTTGGTGCTACTTTAGGTCTGTCATCCATTTCTACATCAGAAACCTCACTCACTATAAACAACCGATCCATTGGGTTTCTTATATTAACTGACTGACAATAGGGTGGTGAACAGAGGAAAAAAAGTTATTTATTTTTCACTGTGTTTTCTTTAATTGTATTTAGTTTCATTTTTAGGACGTACTAAAACAGAAAAACTTAATGAAAAAAATTTAGGGACTGATATTCAAAAGCATTTAGCCTATTAGCAAAACCTGCTAATTGAGTAAGTGCTGGCTAGAGAGGTATTCAAGGGCACTCTGACAGTACCACTGACCACTTCCTCTAACCACATCGGCACTATCCAAACAGGGGCAAGAAGGTCTATGGGCGGAGTTCCAAGATATCTGATTAATGGCTATATTCAGACTGCTAACCAGATAAAGTTATCCAGATAGTAGCTGACGGGACACAATGAATCTGGATATTCAGAGGCAGCCACTATCTGGATTCTGTCAACGAATATCTGGTGGGGGATATTCAGCGGTGGTTAATCATCACCGCTGCAACTTATACCCGGATAGTCAATGCCAGGCTCGTATCCGGGCCCTAGCTTTGACTATCTGGTTTGCCCAGATTACCAGGAAGCTAACCTGGCGGTGATGATATTCAGCTGCTGCCCAGTTAGCTTCATGGCGAAAGTCAGGACAGCCCTTGCTGTGCCTTACATCTGCCTTGTTGCCAATTACTGGGCAGCGGCTCGGTTATGGCCAGATATTCAAAGCAACAATTAATAGATTCAAAATACTGCAGAATGAATCAGCTGAGTCACTTCAAGAACTAACAACAAGGTATTCTGGAAGCCGCCCGATGAAAACAACCAGCAACAACACACTAGGCACTCCAGTTAATTCTCCAAAACTAAGACGACCATTCCAACAGGGCTTTATCACTTCATGCATCGAGCTTATGGAACTCCCTCCCTGAGGATATCAGAAACACCGGGGACACCAAGGACTTCAGGAAAAAGTTGAAGACATTCCTGCTTATTGAACACTTTGGCAATATCACATAGAATAATACTGACAATCCTTCCACTCAGGCACCAGACAATGAATAAGGAACAATACTCATGATCACAAAGTATGACCCCCCAGTTTGTAAATAAGTTAAGAAACACACTGTTAAAGATGGTTTGTGAAGACCCCTTTGGGCATCCCTACCCTTACTATGATGGTATAATGGATGCAAGTGGCTGAGTTGAATGTAAACCATATTGTTACAATGTAAAAAGCCGAGTTCAATGTAAACCACCTTGATTTAAGGTCTGCTAACCGTGTCAATCCCTTTGAATATTGGTCCCTAGATTTTAACTGTAGTGACCGGCTTTGGAAAAAAAAAAGGGTGACCACTGCCGTTAAATATTGACCCTTTGGTTTTTTTCTTTTGTTTCAATTTGAAAAGGACAAAACTACAGACATCATTTTTCTAAGTCGTTTATAGCGACAGGTAGTCATGGATTCTGTTGTTCCCAGATCGGAGCATTATTACCGGGAACTTAGCTTATATTGGGTTTTCTATATTTTGATCAAGCCTGCTACATTCATTTACGATTCTTCACCCATTCCACTTTTAATGATTCTCCTCTGGCATACAACATACTTACTGGCCTTAAATTTGTTTCCTATACTTTCTCCAATTCAAAAACAATTGATTAGATCATGGGCCAGTAGGGCATCTATCTGGTTTACTTTCGGTCCACTACCTTTGTGTTCCAGAGACAGATCAGGAAGATTTCTAGGATGGGAGGAATTACACAGTAAAGACAGTTTGTAACTCTACAATAACCAAATGCAACTCCTCTTTTTAGTAGAAAATACTCCCTGTAGAGGTTCAGAGGCTGCAAAAACATCACCTACTGCAGTATCTGGAAACAGGATCATGGAACGGGATCAGCAATAGCTGGGAGGCCTTAGGCCTAGGGAATCACTCACCGCTTAACAAAAGTCCATAGAAAGGTTTATGGGTATAATCAAAATAAGTCAGCGACATAGTAGGTGAAGATGGAAGTGATATGGAGACAAAATAAAATCAGTCATTTCCAACATTTTGAGTCTTCAGCAATTGTTCACATTCTGAAGGAGGAATCCCTTGACAACCAAATCTCCATTTTCCCAAGAACTCGCTGACTGGAACTTAGGTCTCTCCCTGTTCCCCCAGAGGTTTTCTCTTCTTCTACTTCCAAGAAAGCTGAAGAAGGTCCTTGTGCCCTTTTCGAGTACAAAAAACATTTCCATACCTCAAAGGCACACATTGCATTAGTAGGGGAGGAATGAGAGCAGGCCAGAAAATTATTCAGCCAACTATCCAAGTAAATTATACATTTAGGGCCCTTTTTGCTAAAACGCACTAAGGATTTGCAATTAATGTGCCAAACCACATTAACTGCAAAGCCTCCATAGTAGCTTTTGGGGGCGTGACCAGTATGGTCCCAGCAGCCAATCTACTGTGTGCTCTGCCGAGGCTGGTTCACTTAAGAAGTCACAGAGTCGATAGGTGAACTTGCATTAAGAGCCACATTGCCACCGAGTGTGTGATCATAACCCTGGCACTAGCAGTAATGAGCTCTCAACACTCACGCTCCATCCATTCCCTGCTCCATCCTGCACTCGACGATTAACATGTCTTTTAGCGTGCGATGGCAGACACGCTTCTGCATTAGTGTTCCCGACTGCCAGTTGCCACATGTTAAAACACACATTAACCAGTTAACGGGCTTCAGTAAAAGGGGCCCTTAGTTTAGGCCTGCCAAATAGTAGGCCTTAACTAAACAGATTCTGCCAGCACAGTCTCTACACTGTCCATATATTCAGTGTTGCTAAATCGCTATTCCAGGGTTTAAATTAAGCTGGTGACCAGCCCTGCTAAAAATTAACCATGCTTGGCTCCAAGTTAGTGGCACAAAAACAAAAGTTGGTCCAGGGCATCACAGCCTCAAGCTAACCCTTTCTCTACGATGATATCACACTATAGAAACCATCCCAGCTCCAGAAAGTTCGCTTTTTCAACAAATGGACACAGAGATGGATCTCCACATAAATTACTGTGGGAAAACTTGCTCCCAGTCGTACGAAATTGGATAGCTCTGAAATAACCAGCAGGTAAAATAAATCCGACTTCCTCAGCTTTGAGTGTGGAGTCAAAAGTGGGTCATTCGTGAACAGCAGCACCTTGATATACTCACTGAGGAAGTCACTCATCAACCATTTCTAATATAAATACAGAGCGAGTACAAAGCATCAGCTGTGCAGCTGTCCTATTTCCCAGTGTTGGCTCAGTGCTGGAGATATAATATCTGCGATTCTTTTAAGATCTGCTGCTTTATCTTTCCCAGAGTGAAGACCCAAAGCCAGCAGAGCCCTGGAGACCACACCCCTCTCTCGCTTCAAGTCCCAATCAAGCAAAACAAAGTCAAACGTACAGCCTTCATCTCACTCTAGCAGCACTATTCATTTTCAACCCCTCGTGATACGTCTAGAGGCATTTCAAGAGTGGACTCACCAGGCCTGGGGTTTCCTCTTCATTAGTCCCTGGCGTCTCCACTGTGAATGAGGACTGAGGTGGTAGGTCAACTGTCTGCAGAGCTTCTCCATGGCCCCAAGTGAATCACCTTCCTGCAGAAGGAACAGCATTCGGTTAATACTGGCGTATCATCTTTCTTTTATGAGAATAAACATGACAGTGCACCACACAATCTGCTGTGGCACATCACCACCTATTCACAGTGATGTAAGGGCCTTACACCAGTGTTCCTACTTACAAATCAGTTAAAGGGCCATAAAATGACAGATTAAGTTACGTAATTATAGAATGATGCATTGGCCATTTTGAACTAAGAGGTCTATGTTGTCAGATTTGTAGAGTATTTACATTTTTTTAAATATATTTGTAACCAATTTTTAACAATATCTCCAGAGCACATCTTAATTCTTCCTTGTTTCTTGAGGAGCTACAGAACCATTAGCAATGTCAAACATTCCCTTCGCCCCCCCTACCTCCCTCCCCCTTCGCTCCCCCCAGAAAGGTTCAATGAGTCCTTAAATAGTCCAATGGAGATTTCCAACTCTTACAGAAGGTGTCCGCTTTGTCTTTACGGAGCACTGTTAATCAGAGTCTTCGTATCCATGCTTCCAACTCTGTTGCTTCCAGTTCCAGGCGACTTTGCACTGTGCTGTAGTGATACACCCCCGTATTGGATGGCACCACCTCAGGCGCAGGTCCTCCAGCAAGACACCCAGTAGGTAAAAGGGGGGATCCATGCCCACTTCAACATTAAAGACAGCTTGTATCTGCTCTCGGATCTGTACCCAATATTTCCTTATCCTGGGACATTCCCACCATATATGAAATAGGTTACCAAACCCCCAACAGCCCTGCCAACAGTGGTCTGAGGCTATCAGGAACACCTCACTGAAGTATAATACCAACACATCAGCAGCTTATATACATTTTTCTTAATTGTCACGCACACAGCAGATCTTGCCGCTCCCATGCACACCGACTGCCAGGCACTCTCCTCCTAGCTAACCCCCAAATCTTTCTCCCACTCCTGCATATACAGAAATTTTTCTTCCCTACTCTGGATGTGCAGGCTAGCATACAGGAGGCAAAATTAGCCCTCTAGACTGGTGGTGGCTCAACCACAGGGCCTCCAAATCATTGAACCCATCTTCATAAATGAGCTGACATTTCTCCTGTTTAAGGGGATGGGCGACTTGCATATATGCAAAATAATCGTGGGCCCCCAGGAAGTATTGTTCTTTGAGCTCTAAAAAGGGTTTTACCTCCCCAGTCCTCAGAAGTCTGTCGAAGGTGTCCAATCCCTGTTACGCCCATTGCTTAAATATTCCCTCCCTCCCCAGGAAAAAATCTGAGGTCATTCTTATGGGGTCCAATGTTGAAAAGGCTTGGTTGGGAGGCAAATATAAGGGTTCTCTGTCCAATTTCCTCTCAGCACCCCTCGTTCTAACCATAGAAGATGATGGAGCTCGTGACCCAACACGTAGTGTTGCTCAAGAGCCCAGAAGTGTTTCGTCCTCCCCTGTACCCGCCATTCCATTCCCTGCTGCAATTGGGTGGCCAAGTAATAGTCCGACATTTCTGGCATTTCGAGTTCCCCTCTGCATCTCGTAGCATATAATACCCTTTGAGCAATTCACGGCAGTCGATGCCTCCACATGAACAAAAATAACTTTCGCTGAAGGTGTCGTAACTCCAGCTGCGGGACCCGAACTGGGAGAACCTGAAAAAAGTAGAGCAGTCAAGGGAGAATCGTCATTTTTATGACTGCAATCCAATCTAGCCATGAAATATCATCCTTATTCCATTTCTCTAACTCCCTCCCAATTTCTGCTAACAAGGTAGGATAATTCGCCACATAAGTTCCCTCAGGGTTCTTTGTAAAATGGATCCCTAAATACCACCCAAAAAAGTAAATGTTCCTGCAATTGCCGGACCAAAGTTTCCGGCAGATTAATGCTCAGAGCCTCCGTTTTTGACAAATTAATTTTGAATCCTGATAGGGTCCCAAAGTGCTCAAGCTCTTGCAGGAGCACCAGCAGAGTCAACAATGAACGGGTCCCAAAAAGCAGAATATTGTCTGCGAATAAAGCAATTTTATGCTCCTCTTGTCCCATCTTCACCCCCGCTACATCCCCATTACCACGCAGTTTTCCGCCAAGGGTTCCATAACAAGTGTGAAGAGGAGGGGACACTCCTGTTGTGTCCCCCGTCTCAAAGGGAAGAACTCTGAATAACGACTGTTAATCTTCATGGTGGCTTTCAAATCCATATAACACGCCTGGATCCAAGCCAGCAGGCCAGGGCCTATCCCCACTTTCCTCAGTACTGCAAACATGAATCCCCACTGAACTCTATTGAATGCTTTCTCAGCATCAATTGCGAGAAGCATCATATCTTGCCTCTCCTTTCATGCCACCCAAACCACCTGGAGAGCTCTCCTAATATTATCCCCTGTACTATGACCTTGAACAAACTCAGTCTGGTCCGGCTGTACCAGATTAGGCAGTACTGCTCCCAGTCGGTTAGCCAAGATTTTTGCCAAAATCTTCCCATTGGTGTTTAGAAGTGAGTAGGATCTCGTCCAGGCTTAGCTATAACCAAGATAGCCTCCTGTCTCATTGAGGGTGCCAGCTGACTCCCTTCTAGCACCCTGTTAAACAGCCACTCCAGCAATGGCATAAGCAAAGATGCCATGATCTTATAAAATGATTAATTTTTCAGCTCAATTGTAAACTAAGAGATCTTATAAAAGCTCATAGGCAGGCCATCCAAACCAGGTGCCTTATGTGGGGTCAGACCTTTAATAACCCTGCCAATCTCCTCTGCGCTAATCAGTTTATCTAATACCACCCAATCTTTTTCTCTTATGGGGCCAGGTCCCCTGTCAGCCTCTTAATATTCATCCACCTCCCCCTCTGAAATCTACCCTTCCTGACTGTCTAGGTCTTGATAATAATGCAAAAATGTTTCCCTTATCTCTGTTCCTCGGAATAGAAGCTGATTTTATTTTATTTATTTTATTTATTTAACATTTCTTCTATACCGCGCTATTATAATCAGTGCGGTGTACATCGAACAAAACATACTACAATGCATACAAGCAACATTGAGTTTACAGTGAAACAGGATATTAAACATGGAGAAAAACCGGGGAAACTATATATAAGCTAAACTTTATACTATGTACACTTCACTAATTCTTCTAGCTGATACATGTGTGTTCGTGGAAGGATAGTACACGTGTGATGGTTAGTGGTGGGACTTATGAGTGACTAACCATTATCTGTTTGTGTTAGGGTGTTAGGGTGGCTGGGAGGTAGTTTGTCAATTGAGTGTTCACCACAGATTGTCTCCGGGTAGAATTTTGTGATCCCCCTGTCCCTTAATTTTCACAATAGTGGAGCGCCTTTCCTGCTTCCTCAATTTACGGGCCAATAATGTGCTTGCCCTATTGTAAATTCATAGTAATACTGATTCCCCCGTTGCAGCTGATGCTGGATCATCTTCAACTGGGTCTCAGCTAGTTCTGTATGGGTCCACTCCAATTGGGTCCGGATCTTCCTCTCTCCCGTCCGTTTATGTAAGTGCTCCAGCTCCGCTACTCTCCCTAGTAGACTTCCCACCTTCACCTGCCTGTCCCGTTTCTTCCGAGCACCCATTGAAGTAATTTTCCCCTAAAGACCGCCTTTAACCTGTCCCATAGTATACCCATAGTGACCTTGCCTGTGTCATTGAATCTTAAATATTCCGCAATGGCTTCCTCCAGACTGCACACCACCTCCTTGTCTCAAAGCAGACTTTCGTTAAGGCACCAATATGTGCGCCCCTCCCTACCTGTGGTTCCCTCAAACTCCACCCACAATGGGGTGTGTTCAGTCCTAGTGATGGACTCAATCACCACCTGCTTCACCGACTGAGTCCATCCCGAGTCCCCCAGCAGGAGATCTATATGGCTATAGCTTCCATGCATGGCGGAGTAGTATGTATAATCCCTCTCGTGTGAATGCTTCTGATGCCACGGGTTGTAAAGTCCATACTGTTCCATCATCTCCTGTATCCTTTGTCAATCCCCATTGGGTCCCCTCCTCCCCCTATCTACCACGCTTGTCCGATCCAAAAAAGGATTAAGCACCTTATTGAAATTTTACCCCCCCCCCCCCCAGCAGACACCTGTAAACCTGGCCTCCCAACCAAGCAGTCAATCGATCCCAAAACATCCCGAACGTCTCACTGGGTCCATATACGAGTATGTTCAAGAAAGTAACCTGTTGGCCCTGTATTTCTCTCCACACCAGTAATGCCCTTCCAGCCATCCCTTTATCTACTTCCCCTAACCGGAATGGGGCATCTCCTCTAATCAGGATTGCCACACCTTCCTTCTAGTGGCATCCTAAAGCATTAAAATAATAGTGGGTGTAAGCTCCATGACATAGCAGTCACTTGTCCTTTGGGAGCAGGTGCATCTCCTGCAGGAGAACATCTTGCTATCGCCAGCGCTGCACATCCCGGAAGAAAGATTTGCACTTCTGTGGTGTATTGAGACCCTACTCAAATAGCTCTATCCCTCCTATTCCCCTTCTTCCAACCTCCAAGGCCTTCCTTTTGAACCTTTCGCACCATCCTAGTCTCCCCCTTCCTCTCCCCCTCCTCCCCACTTATGTCCATATACTCTCAGAACTGCCTTCTGCCTCTCCTTGTCACGATGAAGTATCTACTCCCTTTCCCCCCTAGACCTCTCCTTACTCATCCCTCTTCATCCTCTGCCTCCCGATTGTTCACAATATGGTTACCGCCCCACCTGAACACCTCTCTTCTCTGCTCCTTCCACCCAATCAACACACTCTCTTCATCCTCAAGTGTCCATATCCCCATCCTCCCAGTCTTCCCTCTTCTCCCCTCTGGGCCTCTCTCTTTCTTACGCACAGGCCCTTTTTTCCATCCTCCCCCCATCTTTGTCAACCCAGGTCTCCCTAAGTTCCATATCTTCCCCTTCATTTATAACCAAAACAAGAACAAAAGAACAACAAAAAAGGGGGAGTCAGATGTGAGGGTGAAGTCACCTCTTCGCCTTCTCCATTCTCCTGTAACAGTCCATGAGCTTTTCCAGCCCATGGGCCAGTTCAGTCTGTATTGAGGCGCTTTCCCCCAAATGTCTTCAGGTTGCTGATTCTAATGATCCTGAGTTGCGTTCTCCTTTTCCTTTAAACCTCTTTGACAGGTGTTTTAATCGCTGCCCCTTCTCTGAGATCCGTTGCCATTTCAGTTGTTCAAGACGTTGGTCCTTCCCTCAAGCCTTCTCTTGTGAGCAGCTAGGGAGGTTTAAAGCTCCTTCCTTTCGAAGCTGTGCCCAGGCCTCTGCGTCAGTCCACCTGTCCCTTTATCTCAAATTGAATCCCAAAGGGGAAGAGCCATTTATATCTAATCTGCTCTTGATGCAAATAGGAGGTAAGCGGATGCATGGCTTGGTGGTGGTGTAAAGTGGCAGGGGCAAGGTCCTGATAAATCTCCAGCTCATTGTTCTGCCATTTGAACTTTCCCTTCTTGGCAGCTATCTGCATAATTGTTTCTTTTTGCTGGAAGCTAGCAAAGCATGCCTCTATGTCCCTTGGTTTTGAGCCAGGAGGGGTCCCCAAGGCCCTATGGGCCTGCTCCAAGATGATCGTGTGTTTTCCATGCTCAGCTCCCTCGCCTCCACTTTGCATTAGTTGAATACAGACTTCTCTCACCACACGGTCGGCCTGCTGAAAGCACTCCTCCTCTGGTACCCCCCGGATCCGTATGTTGCAGCGGCGGGATCGATTTTCCAATTCCTCTATCATCCTGCATTACATCCTCTTCTCACTGCCACTGCTGCACTTTCTCTTTCATCTCGTTACTAGTTTCATCTGTTCCCTCCGCCTGCTCCCCGAGCTGTGCCACGTGCTACCCCGGATCATGCATGTCCTCCTTCAACTCCACCATCGCCTCCTTTACATTATTGTTTATTGCAATCACCTCTCGTTTGATCTCTCTGCACCACTGCCACAGATCCCCTCAGGTACACTGCTCCTCCACATGCTCGGGCTCGGCCTCCATTTCTGTTTTGGCCTGCTCAGCCTGCCCTGACATCGTGTGTATTTTGGTCGCGTATGGGGATCGGTATCGCTCAAGTTTCTTCCGTGCTGACAAGATCGGGAACTGCCTTTCTTTATCCTGCACTTGCACCTGCTGCTCGTTGTCTAGGTGCGCTGGCTTTTATCAATGTTTCGTCGGCCCGATACTCAGGTGGCCATCCAGGTCACTTCCTCTCGCATTTACATTTTTAAACCTTAATGAAAATGTTTTCAGGGATGGCCCTGAAGCCTTGCAGTTCTGCCCACTGCTATGGGAGAAATTTGGACTCAAGTGCTCCTGCTTCTTGGACTGGCAGGGCGCAAGAGATGCTGGGAGCAGGGCCATGTTCAGGCAAGAGGGGAGCCTGCAACAAAAATGAAAAACAGGACTTTTCATTGCTCCTACACCTCACTGATAACCTGCTGCTGCCATGCTCTCCCAGCAGCTTCTATGCTCCCACGTTGGGGAAGAGCTGGCATATTTTTATTTGTTATCCAAACTTATATTCCTCTAACCCCACTCACAGCAGATCTCAAAGGATCATAAACATAACACATAAGATAATAGCATGATAAATAAATATACAGACATACAAATAAGTTCACAGATTCCCAAAGGCACAAATTTAACATCTTTCTAAACATAAGATAGTCCTGCTGAGTTCAAAGTCAATTGGAAACAAACTCCACAATTTTCAGTCTGCAATGGCTAAGACGACTTCATGAAGTTGAGAGCAGTGCTGTTTTCAAGGACGGAATGAAAAGCTGAGATGTTGCAACCAGGGCCACACCAAGCTATAACTGCGCCCTGTGCGACTTGCAAATCTGGTGCCCCCCTCTCATTATGACATCATCTGGCTGCTTTGGAGATGAGTATTTATATTGAAGAAATATTTTCTGAATGGAACTGGGCAACTTGGCAGCTCTGTTACTGTCACACTATGTAAGGCAAACTTATTTGGAAACAGTGTTTCCCCGATCCTCCCTTCCCCTCCCGAGAGGAAAACAGTACAATACCAACTAAGAAATCATGAAAACGTTTCCCCGATCCTCCCGAGAGGAAGCACAGTACGATACATACTGAGAAATCATGAAAACATGTAGTAGAAAAATTAGTTTGCGTCATTTTTTCATCTAGCTGATGCAGTAAGCTAGATGAACCCAGTCGCCTTCAGCTTTCTCTTTCCGGGCCCAATGCTGTCCCTGTGCAGCTCAGATGCAGGATGAGCTTCATGTTGGCAGGGAGTATTGAGGTACCAGGACCAGTGTGCTTACCTGCTCCATGCCGGCTCGCTTCCGTGCTGCTTTCTGCTTGCTTGGCAGAGCTCTGCACCCCTCCTCCTGCGGAGCAGGCGGTGACTGCGGCTCCTCCTGGTACCTGCCCTTCCTCATCACTGGCTGACACTGCTCTTAAGCGTGGAGCAAAAAAAGTCAGCAGTGAACAGGAAGGTGACATGGATCATATCTCCCTGATGGAGGGGAACGGTAGGCGGGCAGCTACTCCCAAAAAGTTATTTCATAGTGGAGAGGCAAGTGGCAGTGGCAGACGGAAGGCAGAGCAGGGGCGGCCTAAGGGTGATGCGGAGACTCACTGCGAGGCCTCATTGCATGAATATTTACATAACCATAGGGCCCCATTTGCATAAATGTAGTTTACTTTCATTTCAAATGTATGTGCCACCCATCTAAAATCCTAAGTGGCTTCCAAACATATATACTGTACACAATTTATTATAAATATCTGAACACTGGACTTATTATGCTATGACCAGCTTATTGATGAAGAGGGAAGATTACAAAATGAGAAAAACATATCCCCTGGTAGTCCAGGCTGGATTGGGCCATGCTAGATCTGGAAAAGCCCAGAAATCATCAGTGGTGAAGCTATCAGGTTATTAAACTGAGACGCTCCCTTAAAAGTGAGAATTCCTTGAATCTGAATTCACAAAATATTTTAAATTTCAGTCTGGCAGCATCTAGAACACAAAGCTACAAATCTCAAAGACAATCTGTATTCCACTAACCTCCAACCAACATTCTACAGTTGACTACACACAACAACCCACAGTACAGGACCCATAGAGTAAACCTGCCATTCCCTAATAGCACTAACTTCCAAAACTCCGAGCGTACCCAGAAAAGGGCGGCACCATAAATATTGCAGTGGAACCTAGAACATCCATATACCTACTGGGAAAACTGAACACATCAGAATACTACACAGAAACTTCATACTAACAATACTTGGCCTCGATCACACACACTTAGAATGTACATAGACCCTCACCAAATATAGAATAAGTGACCAGAAACTAAAAATAGAAATATGTTGAAGAAACCAGACTCTGCATGCAGGACTGGCACAAGCACTAGGCGAACTCTGGAAGGTGGCAAAAAGTAGGACATTCAAAGTTAAGCACTGCATTTTGACTGCCGGGGTGGGAGGGGGGGGGGGATAAGGCTTAAGGTCTGCCTAGGGCAGCAGCACCTAGAACCAGTCAGCCCTGTCTGCACATAGCTCAACACCACAGAAACAGAAAGTTGCATATAAAGAAAGCACATATAAATTTTAAAAACAGATAAATTTGGGCAGGCTAGATGGACCGTACTGGTCTTTATCTGCCGTCATATACTATGTTACTAAATTGAAAATAAAATATTTTTTTCTACCTTTGTTGTCTGGCCATTTTATTTTTCTCATCATGTTGGTTCCAGTCTCTGATTTCTGCTTCCCTGCATCTTCTCGTAACTCCAGGGTCTCCCTTCTCTCCTCTACATCCATCTCTAACATTGATCTTTTTCAGTTTTCTTCCATGTTTTTTTTTTTTTTTTATTTCTAAGGACTCAAATTTCTCTCCTTGTTACCATCTTGTCCTCGATATACTACTTTTTAGCTTTAACCACAACCTTCCCATTACCTCTCTCTCCTTTTCCCAGCTTCTTCCTCCCCAGTCTATTACAAATTTTCCCCTTTCTCTCTTCCCTGTTGTGCCCAACATTTCTCTCCTCCATCTTCCCCACTGTGCAGCATTTCACCCTCCAATATCTGCCCCTATCTCTCCCCGTCTTTCACTTCATATCCCCCTACCGTATCCAAAATATCTCCTCTATTTCCCCATGTGCAGCATTCCCACCTTCAACCTATTTCCACCCACGTCCAGCATGTTCCCTCCACCTCCCTATATTCTGTCATCTACTTTCTCCACCTGTAGCTCGATGCCCCCTCCCCTGTGTTCAGGATCTTCCCCTTCATCTTTGTAGGCCCTGTGTCCAGCTTCTTTTCTCCCTATCCCTCCTCCTCAAGTGCTCCATCACCCCTCCATCTCCCCATTCCCCCGTGTCCAGCATCATTCATCTCTCATGTCCATCTCCCTAGCCCCCTCCCCATGACCTCCCCCCCCCCACACACGTGTCCAATACCTCCATACTCCCCCTCAATCGCTGCAGTATTTTAATATGCTCTTGTCAACAATTAGGGAGAGCAGCCTTCTGGGCGGAGTTCAGCCATTGCTGAAGACTATTGCACAATCTCATTCCTCCTTTGGCCTGACCTGTTCAGTCTCCCCACTGTCTGTCGGCTCTTCCTCTCCCTCTCCTGGGGTCGCTGGGCCTGAGACGACAGTGCTAAGGCCTAGAGTGTTCTTAGTGTCGCACTACCACCTCCTCCCTGGCGGTGGTGGCAGTGGCAGCGGCAGCCAGCAGGAGATGACTCTACCCCGGAGCTGGAAGAGAGGCCCCACGCTGTGCCAATGTCATTGCCCATCACTGCAGCGGCAGCGATGGGATGGGACGGAACGTTTTGTATTGTGCAGCGGAACAGGGCTTTTAACAGCATGGGGCCTCCTTCTCTTCTGTTGCAGTCCTTTTCAGCCCAGCTCACCTAATCTGCCTGCGGCAAACTTTTAAAGAAGTTTGCCACACTGCTCTATGCCCCTCTCTTTCTGTAAAGAGCTGCCCCATGGCAGCCATAAGCCTCAGAAAGCATTTCTCATTGAAATCTTGGGTATTATGAGACTCTGGCCCATCAATGGGACATGCTTTCCTGGGCCTCCAGCTGCCATGGGACAGCACTTTACAGAAAAAGAAGGGGTAGGGCGCGGACCAGCACAGCAAACTTCTTTCAAAGTAAGTGTGAAGAAGTTTGCCACTGCCATTGATACTTTGGGATCGCTGCACCCTTTTCTGGCCTGGGCCCCCATGAATTGCGGGGGCTGCTTGGGTGGTATTTACACCATTGGGTGAGAAGCATCACTTCCGGTGAGGGTTTCTTTGACTTCTGGTCCAGGTTCACATGCGCCCCTACTCTTTTTGCGCCCTGTGCGGCTGCACCGCTCGCATCGGTCTAGGTACAGTCCTGGTTGCAACTGAATGCAAAGTTCACATGGAAGCATAAGGCTCAATAAAGTTTTTGTAACGAACTTGGACTCGCTTTCCTTCCCTGCTGCCCTAAACCACTGTGCGATGATTCTCAGAAGACAGAAAAGGATTAAGCTTACAAATCAAATTAAGCTTAAAAAAGCAACCTTGGTAACTTTTTGTATATGAGCTTGCATATTCAATTAGGTATCAAGCATGACTCCCTAGATCAGGAGCCTGAAATCCCACAGGTAACAGACTATCTCCGGCTCTCGTGGTGATAAATAATGGGGTCAAGTACCCAGGACTAAAGCAGAATGTCTGTTTTATTCACATTTACCACCAGTCTGTTGTGTGTTTTCCAGGATTCTGCTGCCGCTGGCAATGTCAACCTAGAAGGAGAGATATACAGGTTATGCGCCCACAGGACTGTTCCAAGGTAGAAATGTGCCCTGTGCAACCAATGAATCTGGTGCCCCCATCCACCCAACCATGTTCAGTAACTTCCTCTTTCTGAGCTTCCTGGAAGCCCAGTGATGATGTCAGTGCCCTCTTCTGCGCTTGCGTCCTGTGCGGCCGCACCCCTCCCACAGCTCTTGGGACGGCCATGTGTGCCCAGCCCACACATCTGCTTGTTCTCCCTTCCCTGCTGTCCAAGGTGCCATATGTTTTTGTGCTTGAAAAGGTGGCATTTTGTAATATGGAAATGATGCATTGTCTCTGTTTTATATTCTGTCTTGGGCACTTGGTTGGAAAAGGAGTCGTGACAAAGCTAAGGAAATAAAACCCCCCACGAGCATTCTGAATGAAAGAAAACAAATTTACTTCTGGCAAGGGCCCATTTAAGAGTTGTGACAAGTGGTTTTCTTTATGATTACCCAACTTAAAAGGTTTTATGTAGTCATTATTATTTTAGCAATAGATATTACAATTATTTCAGAGTCGCATGTCAAAATACTGTCAAACTGCTGCGTCCATTTACTCTAATGAAACACAAATAAAGACGGCTACAGCAAAGAATTAGTATTTACCCTGTCCTCTTTTGAAAAGCCTTTCAATCCTTCAGGAATGCATGATTTGGCACAAATATGCCTCCCTGACAAGTAGGCAACACATATAATTAAAGTCTGACTTACAGTGACACAGTAACTCCACTGTGTCACTGTCCTTTAAAGGGGTAGACTCATGACTTACAAACTGTTTTCACATAAGGTTGGAACAGTCCCCCAGTAGCAAAAATAGTAAAGAAAATATGAGATATTCTGGGCTCAGTATTCAGTGGTCCTTTATCTGGTTAGCAGATGACTGCTATCTAGATACGTGCCGTTGGCTTGGATATTCAGCAGCACTAAGCAATTCAATGTGTTCCATCGACTCAGTGCCAACTTCTGGCAACCCAGCAGCTCCTGAGTTTTCTTGGCAAGGTATGACCAGAAGTAGGTTGCCAGGTCTTTCTTCCAAGGCAATGGAGGGTAAAGTGACTTGCCCAAGGCCACAAGGAGTCCCAGTGGGAATCAAACACTGGCTTCTTAGTCACCAGGCCTCTGCTTTAACCACTAGGCTACTCCTCCATTCCCTCACCAGGCCATTCTATGGATAGCAAAAAAGCTAACCTAAGGCTGTCCAGATCTTCTGAATAACACGCCATATGGACAGCAGTGGCTCTTATTCAGTCTCGGGATATTCAGCACCAGACACCATCTGGATCCCAGTGAATATCCAGGGGAGGGACAGGTAGGGCAGAGGTTAGCCACCACAGCCAGCATGAAAAACACTACCGACCACCATGGATTAATACTGACCCATTTTTGTTTGGGCTAAAAGTTTAGTTTAGTTTATCTAAAACTTGATATGCCACCATATCAGTACAGCAAAGTGGTTTACAATAAAATAAATAAAACAAAAGATGAATATGCAAGGAACTCCATATGCACACAGAGGGAGAGTAGGGTGAACAGGACAACTTTAGGGACAATCCAGGTTGTTACAGTATCAGAAGATCAGAAAAGGCCTTTTGAAATAGACTAGTTTTGAGGGGTACCTTGATTTTGGAATAAGAGTTCCAGATGTAAATCAGGAAGGAGGTCATTCCATAGTTTGAGAGCTAGAAAATAGAAAGCAGAGCCTGAAGTGCAGAGGGAAGGTGTAAATGATTAGCATGGAGTGACCGCAGAGCCTGATAAAGAGTATGAAGATGGATAAATGAAGAAAAATAAGATAGGAAGCCAGTATGGAGAGCTTTATGGGTCAAAATCAGGACTTTATAGTGTACTCTGAATTGCATGGGGAGCCAGTGTTGATTCGTTAGAAGTAGAGTAATATGATCAAATTTAGAGGGACGGTTAATCAGTCAGATGGCATGATTTCATGGTCAGGGGAGATCGGCATAGATAACATTACAGTAGTCAAGATGGGTGATAACTAGACTCAGAAGAAGGGTAACGAATGCTAATGGTGACAGAAATGATTTAATTAACCTAATTTGATGTAGGAGAGAAATAGGAGCATTTGATGACAGAAGTGAAGTGAAAAGACAAGATGGCGTTGAGAGTAACTCCAAAATACTTAACTGAGGGAACTAAGGGAGTAGGGGACTCAGAAAGCAGAAAAGCTATGGTAGGGGTACTAGAAGACAGAGATAACCCGATTGTAGCTGTCTTTTGTAGGTTAAGGAGAAGATGATTACTATGTAGCCATGATGCGACTGCTGGAAGATAATTATTCATGGGGGTGAGATGGGGGGGCAGTGGGATGAGTGCGCAAAAGAAGAAGAATATTGACTGCATAGTCACGAGCAGAGATGTCAAATTGTTGAATCAAATGAGTTAGTAGGGCAAGGACAATATTGAAGAGAAGAGGAACAAGAACTGATCCCTGAGGAGCCCCACAAGCCAGGGAGGAGATAGCCGAGTCGAATGACTGTGAAAGAACATTCAAAGAGAAACGAGTGAAACCATTAGCACAAATTGGAAGGAAACAAGGTAGCATGTTTGCGGAGGGCTTGATCTTGTGAACTGGATGGCAATGTTTGAGAACACTGCATAAACATGTGTTATGAGAGTACACTTATGACGGGTTGCCTAGGTGGGGAGGTCAGGTGGGTGCCTTTTTGGACTTATTTCATGAAGGCACACAAGCCTCTATGTCTTTATATAGTACAAGCACAAATGCTATAGAAATTGTGGTTATAACTGCTCTCTGTGTCCATCCATACTAGCTTGGGAGCTGGTGTGAACGTACGCTTAGAAAGAATGTCTCTAAAGAGCAGCTCTGCTGGCGCACTGCCCAAATTCCACATGTGAGGTACTTTTATAAGTGGCATTTTATGTGCACAGAGGGGCATATATCTTTATCTCACATTTGATATACCGCCCAAGCCATGGCATCAGGGCGGTTTACAATAAACAACAATGCATACAAAAAAGTCTTTCTAAAATGAGACTCTGCATGAAGATCAAGTAGGCGCCTGCTTCTAGCCCCTCTTATAAAGACGCAAAGGCGTCTACATAGCTTTATAAATCCAGCAGAAATGACGGCTCAATTGATGCCACAGACACGTGCACCCGCTTGGGCGCAGGTGTATATATTAGCATGTAAAGCACGCACAGATGTTTGTATTTATTAAATATGTGCATAAATGGTGTCCCATGCAAACTCCACCCCCAGAGCCTGTATGCACCTGATGTCGTAAAAGTATTTGTCACTGTGCATATTTACACATGTGTAATCTATGGCATATTATTATAGGACCCTTTTATTTTGGGGGGTGTTGCTGTTTATTTTTATTTTGCTACATGTCTTTGTGCTATTTTGTTTTAATTATTCTCTGTGGTATGTTTCATGCATGTCCAGAACCAGGGCCAGTGCAAGGATATGAGTGCCCTAGGCAAACCCTCGTTCTTGCCACCTTCCCAGTACCTGCTTCAGGTCCTGCCATCGCCCCTTCTGCCGCCGCAACTCTTTGGCACCTCTAGTGGAGGCAATGACAATAACACGGCAAAGGCTCGCACCCAGGATTTCAGAGGCCCTGCAAAGCGATCCTTTGCCGTTTTATTGTTGTTGCTTCCACTGCCGCTGCAGGTCCCGGAGAGGTGCGGCAGCAGCGGTAATGGCAGCAATGGGAGATCAGAGGCCACCACTTTCCTGCCGTCTTCCAAAGTTTGGTGCTTTAGGCAACCGCCTAGTTTGCCTAATGGGAGCCCCAGCCCTGCCTAGATCACAGGCTGATAAACTGCAAATGGGCAGTTTATAAATATGCATAAATAAAAATCTTTCATTTTTGTTAGCAGCTGAATGTTGCTGCTTGCAGTCAGTCACCACGCAGCCCGATTCAAAATACTTTAAGACTATATAATAGAAACAGAGAAACATGACGACAGAAAAAGACCACATGGCCCATCAAGTCTGTCCTTCCATATCAACCACTACAACAGTCCACTTTTTTCCTTTAGAGATCCTCTGTGTTTGTCCCATGCTTTTTTGAATTTAGATTCTGTCCTCATCTCTACAACCTCCACTGGGTGACTATTCCACGCATCTATCACGCTTTCCGTAAAGAAATATTTCCGCATATTACTCCTGAGTCTATCCCCTTTCACCCTCATCCCATGTCCCCTCGTAGCAGAGCTTGCTTTCAATTGAAAGGGGCTCTCCTCCTGTGCATTTATGCCACGGAAGTATTTAAACGTCTCAATCACATCACCTCTGTCCTGCCTGTCCTCTAAAATATACATATTAAGGTCCTTAAGTCTGTCCTCATATGCTTTATAATGAAAACCACTAACCATTTTAGTAGCCACCCTCTGCACCGACTCCAACCTGTTTATATCCTTTTGCAGGTGCGGTCTCCAGAACTGCACAGGGTCTCTCCATTTCAAAGCAAGGTTGCGGTATATCAAATAAAATATAACCATAACCATATATGACTACAATTCCAATCTTGCCTTCTCTTTGAGTTTAGATTCCCCATGAGATGTAGTGGAAGGATTATGCTAGTTCATTAATCTGAAAGCGGTCCGTTTTCCCAAGGGGAAGGGGAGGTCCTGATGACGTATGATTCCTTTTCCATTCATCTTAATAATTTATAAAGCATTGACGACAGAAACGTGCTTCTTAAACAACTTTGAGGTTGTGTGTGTAATAACAAGCCCGATGCTTTTCCCACGATCTTTAGTTCAGAAAAGCAAAGTTCTGTAACAAGAGCACATTGGACGTTTGGTATTTATTAACGATAATTGGGTTAAGCAGAATGATTTCCTTTACATGAATTAAGGTTTTAACAATTCACCACAGAAGACATACTCATCCGCCAGCAGGGAAGAACGTCTTATATCAAACGTGTCTAGTACCTTCCATGCAATAGCAATTTTCTCATTTAGGACAATCCTCTAATTAGAAATCCTGGGGCCGGTGACAGGGATCAGTTCAGAGAAATAGAGAACGTGACAGCAGATAAAGATCATAGGGCCCAATATTCACGATCTGCTAACAGGATAAACTCCTCTGAGCCTGACATTGCCGGGACGGTCCATACGCAGGGTGAGGGCGGTGCAAGCACTTACTTGGTTTGCGGCAATTTTCAGTCCAATAAGCAGATACATGACCATGTGAAGTTAATCCATAACAAAGCAGGGTCTAACTTTATACAGTCTGGCTATAAGGATAAGGGCTGAATATTGCTGTTATCCGGATAACTAACCGGAATATTCCATGGAAGCTGCTATCCAGGCGCTTCTGCTGAGTATGTGGTTCTGCTCTTGTCCGTGACGGACAGTGTTTAAAAAACACTGACTGCCATGGGCTGACTCTCGGCCGGACAGTGCCTAGCTAGTCTGCCCACCTATTTGGCCTCCCCAGGTCTGTGACCCTTTCCTCTCCCTCATAGACCATCTG
Source organism: Ichthyophis bannanicus (assembly GCA_033557465.1). Lineage (NCBI taxonomy): Eukaryota > Metazoa > Chordata > Amphibia > Gymnophiona > Ichthyophiidae > Ichthyophis > Ichthyophis bannanicus. Next base: position 297,394,103 of record CM066042.1, read on the forward strand.
TGCTTGTCCCATGCTTTCTTGAATCCACACACTTTAGTGGGAGGCTATTCAATGCACGCCCTACCCTTTCCGTAAAGAAATATTTCTTTAGATTACTCCAAGTCTACCTTCTCTTATGCTCTCACTTCCAAACCTCCTCTGGTTGAAAGAGGCCTGCATTTATACCTTGGAAGTATTTAGTTTCAATCCTTTTCAGTCAGCAACATAACAACCAGTTACAAACTAGACAGAGCATATTGGATTTCTTACGTACACCCAGGGCTTAATTTGTGCCGGAACGGGGTGGAACACCGTTCTTGCACTTCTTGAGGAGGCAGAAGTAATTTACATTCTGTCTCCCACCTCCGCTGGATGCTCTGTACTATCATGGCCATCTTAACACAGCCACGGGAGCATTTTACTTTCCTCCCGTGGCTGTGTTAAGTATTATTAGTAAAGCAAAATAAGCACTTCCTGCTTTACTAAAAGTGCCACGGCCGGGATGTTTCAGTTCAGCACAGCTGCAGGAGGAAAGGAAAATGTTCCCGTGGCTGTGTTAAGTGCTAATACGACTACAGCAGCACAGAGCAGGCTGAGTTAGAGAGGAGGTAGCTGCAGCCATATTAATGCTTAACACAGCCGCAGAAGCATTGTTGTTTTGCTCCCACAGTGTGTTAAACATGGAACAGGCAGGGAGAGGAAAGAGGAGGTAGCAGGCTCAGTGACGTGGGGGAGGAAGTGGACCGATTGCCAGAGCTGACGGGGGGGGGGGGGGGGGGCTGGGATTAGGGAGCTAATGTAGGGTGAGGGAGAGAGGAACTAGAAAGGGGTTGGGGCACTGGAAATGGGCTGATGGTGGTAGAGAGGACTGGGACTGGAAGAGGGCCAATGCTGGGAGGGAGGCTGTGACTGAAAATGAGCTGATACTAGGGCTGCAGGGAGAAGACTGGAACTGGAAATAGGCTGATACTGGGGCTGGGGGAGGACTAACTGGAAATAGGCTGATACTGGGGCTGGGGGAGGACTAACTGGAAAAAGACTAATATGGGGCTGGGGGGAGAACTGGTACTAGAAATGGGCTGATACTAGGGCTGCAGGGGGGATGGGGAGTGTGACTGGACATGGGCTGATACTGAGGTTGGGAGGGGTCTAGGACCAGAAATGGACTGATACCGGGACTGGAGGGCTGGAATTGGACTGGAAATGGACTGATACTGGGGCTGTGGGGAGGACTGGTACTAGAAACAGGCTGATAATAGGGCTGCGGGGGGGGGGATGGAGACGGAGACTGAGACTGGACATGGGCTGATACTGGGGCTGCAGGGGGGCAGACTGGGACTGGACATGGGCTGATACTGGGGCTGGGGGGCCCTGGGACCAAGAAATGGACAAATATCAGGGTTGGAGGGCCAGACTGGGACTGGAAATGAGCTGATACTAGGGCTGGGAATAGAAATGGGTTTACGCCAGAGGGAGACTGGGATTGGAAGAGGACTGGTGCTGGGATGGGGCTAATTTTAGGGCTGGGAGCATGGTACTGAAAGGGAGTTAATGATGACAAATGCTGGGATCAAGGTGGGGATAAAGGAGGAGATGCTGGGGGAGTGAGAAGGGACAGGAGGGAAGAAAAAGTCATAACCAGGGGAAGGTTGAGATAGCGAGCTATAAGATCAGATGTTGGGGTAAGAAGGAGGAAAGGAATGGTTAATAAATATTGGAGAAGGAGGTAGATGGTTGGGCAATGGGGACATGGGAATGTGGGAGAGCAGGGACTTGGGCTTAGATGGAGAATCTAAGATTGGGTGAGAAAACAGAAGAAAAACTAACATAGGCTGGGTACTGGGCATGTAAGTGGAGACTTAGGGCATGGGTAGGATTGTGAGTGAGGACTCAGGGTCTGGGTAGGGTGGACAAGTGGGGACTTGAGGTTGCCTGGGAGGGGACACTGGAGACTAAGAAAGTGACCAGAGCTTAGGAGGGCAGTGGGGACAAGGTGATGGGTATGAGTAGGGCTGTGAGACCAAGTGCAGAAATAAGGGGAGGGGCAGAGCTTTGAAACAATTCTGGCCCTGGCCTCTCCTTCACAGGTCACTTAGACCGTTGCCTGTCCACAGTTCCACTTCTTTTTTGTCTAAAAATTAAGCCCTGCATATGCCCCATCCATCTGTTAATTAATTGTAACATTTCAATATTTCCTGCCCCTCCCCTCCCCTCCCCAACTCAACATAATCAGCAATTACAAACTGCACCAACCCCCTGAACAAATGATACATTATAAGTGAGATCACATCACCTGAGCAAACCATTGCCCCCGCCCCTTCCCCAGTATCTCATCCAAGACAGGTCCCAAGACCTCCTCTCTTCTCAGAGGACCAAACTTCTCCCTCTTACACATAGTCACCATCCTGCACCCTGCCTCCACCTAACTACCAGACACCCACCCCTCAAATGGCTCTATCATATCTCCCATATTCCACTTCTCCTCCAGGATGTACACATTTAGATATCAGCCACCCAACTATCTACATTCCTAATGATCAAATCACCAACTAGAATGGCCATCCAAACCTTTCCCACCTGGGCGCATTCCCCGGAAGACATATTATCAATGCAAGAGGATACTACATCACCTGGAGAGTAGATCCTAGCTACAGGATCACTTCCTGCTTCTCCAAAGTGATCTCTCCTACCAGGTGATTTAAGGAGGGATCACTCTGCAATGCCTCTGAAGGTCTACATTTTCATTTCATTTATTGCATTTAGCTCCCGACTATTATGCAATTTGCTAGGTGAGGTATAACATGCAGACAAAACATCAAAATATAAAATACAAAAACATCACAAGAAGATACAAGCAAACCAAACAGTGCAAGTCTACTTCATCCACCTCAGAACTTCCAAGGCTTCAAAAGATCGTACTCATTCTGTGCAAGCCAGGAACGTTTTGGACCAAGGGCATAAATATAACGTCTCACCAGCCTGGAGATAATCAAACACATGGCGTTCAGTGCAAAGACTGGATAACCTCTATCATGCTGCTGGGCTGCTGTATGCATATTAGTATTGTGAGTTATGAGTTTTTTTAAAGTCATTAAGCAAGTCGAAAGGCTTAACCTAACAAAATTACATAAGTTTATTTGGCAATGTCTCAACTTTATGGAATATTTTATGCTTATCAATGACCTGCAGATATAGTCCAGCATTATTTACTTGCTAATGGAAATCTCTAATTAATTCTTGTTGTGAAAAAGGTCTCTCTTATCCTCTTAATTGTGTTAACAACCTATAAGTCAATGAATGTGGCTGGGGTGGAAGAGAGAGGGTGGGATCAAACACAGTGATTTTAAAAGCCTCCAATGGCAATTAAGCCTACTAATGCACAGGGATTTAATCATTCAACCCACAATTTATTTTGCCACCAGGCCATATTACGGCATAGGCAGCTGCTTAGGATACCAAATATTGACAGTGTCACATGCTCAGGCCAGAAAAGGAGCCCTCTCCCACTTTAGGGCCATTCACTGGTGCCACTCTGGCCCAAAACTCCTCCACCCCTGCTTTCCAATCTCCAAGTGGTCATCATACCCTTGGTTCTCCAAGCTGTAAGGGAGGATTCCCTGTCCTCACCCTTCAATCCTGCCTATTGGTGCCAAAATTTTAGATCTGGCCCTACTCTCCATGCCAGCTTTAAGTCATAATTTCCCAAACAGTAAAACTGACAGCCTATGTTCACCCAGCAACACAGGCAGCTTCTGCTTAGTCCCTCAGGAAGGAGCCAACTGTGCTCCTGTCTTGCTGCTTCAAAAGGCGAGTTAGTTCTATTACAGTTTGAAACGTCAAAGGAATGTAATTAGTTTGACAGTGACCCTCTTGGGCATTGTCCCTTTTTAACAATAATTTTATTAATTCCTAGACAAGCACTGAACTCCCTCCTGGATACACTAATCAAAGGCACAGAAAAAAAAACCACATACACACAAGGCTTCATCCTTATTTTTCTTGACATTTCGGCAGCCTTTGATTCGGTCACCATGGCCACCTCATTTCACAACTCCACACAATTGGCCTTAGAGCTAACACATTGGTTTCAGTCCTACCTAGCTGACCGTTCCCAGCAGGTCAGAATAGGATCGGAAGCCTCTAACCCATTTAGGCTTCTTCCAGGCCTACCACAGGGCTCCGCACTATCATCTTTGCTGTTTATTATTTTCATCCAACTCTTCTGCAAAATAATCCAGAGCTACAAGATCCTCTACCATCTGTATGTCAAGGACATCTTAATTTACAAACCTTTCTCCGCCAGCAACCCTGACTACTCCATAATCAGCCAATGCCTTGAAGCAGTTATCCAATGGCTCAACCACCACAATATGCACATTAACCCCATTAAATCAGAAGTCCATCATATAACCAAACACCCCACCTTCTCTCCTCCAACACAGGCAACTTGGCCAACCTAACACTGCAAGTAAAAGAGCAAGTAAAATACCTTTGTATAATACTAGACCAGAACCTGAACTTCCATGTCCACATCAAACAAGTTACCAGAGCTGAATACTTCCGTATGAGGACACTCTGGAACCTCTGCCCCCTACTAGATCAATGACTTCAGAAATCTCTGCCAAGTTCTCATCACTCCCATACTTGATTATACGAAGATAATATACTAGGGGCTCCCTAAATCCTCTCTACTCCCCTTGCAACTCACACAAAAATGCAGCAGCCGGAATAATCATGGGCACCAGTAAGCATGCATATATAACACCCATCCTGAGGCAGTTACACTGGCTTCCCATTCACTCGAGGGTTAAATTCAAGGCCTCGCTGACCATCTTTAAAACCATCCACCACCTCTCAGCAGACATTCTGTGGCCTCTCCTTCACCAGCCCCCTCAATAAGAGGGCACGGAGAAAAGCTAATTACAACTTCCTATCAGTTCCAGCATTACTCGCCTGCTAAAATATCCCTACCTCCAGAGCGCATGAGCGGCCAGGGATAGTGCTCTTCTTTAAGTGTCTTTTCTTGTACTGGGTATGATTAGAGTTTCTGATGTGCCTCGCTTTCTGGCTCCCCCGGCTCAGCCCCGATGTAGGAGGTTCATGATGGGGTTGCATATATCAGCTTATTCCAGGGACTTGAAATATCAACAGTAACATTACGAGTAATGGGGTGTGTGTTTGGTGTGGTTGTCGTGGCTTAGGTTTGCTTATGGCGTGATTTGGGTGGTTGGTGATTGGTGGTCTTCATTGAATTGTTCGATGAATAGGGTGGTTTTGAGTAGCTTCCGGAATTCTTTTATATCTGTTGTTGCTTTCAGTTTATCTGGGAGGACATTCCAGATAGCAGGGGCAGCAAGAGAAAGCTTGCATGGATGTGGATTTATTGGTTCCTGTAAATAGACCGGGTGTCGGTATGTTGTTCTTGGTGCTGTTTCTGTCTGGTCTTTTGCTTGTTTTGGTTCCGATGAGTTCCTGTAGTATTTCTGCTGATATATTGTTTTTAATTTTGAAGATGAGTGCTGCTTTATATTTTGCCCATGATGAGATTGGTAGCTACTTATATATATGCAAGACAGAATATTTATTTTATTTGCAAACTCAAACTCTGCTTTTAGTTTAAAAATATATGCTATTTATCAATTAATGGTTTCATGGGAAAGTAGTATGGCTGTCATGTTAGTCCACTAAAAATGTATTAACTTGGTCCAATATTTTATCAGTTCAAGATACTACCTATTGCAGGACTCAGCAAGTATGAGAGCAATCTCATTTGTGCAACAGCAGAAGGAACTAGATCCAGGGTAAGGATTTAAAAGATACAACAATCTCTCTGAATGCTCTATTCTTCTCTCAGGAACTTTTTAATTGCGCTGAAAGAAGACAACACACACAGAAGAGAAAAACGCAGAAGGAAAGAGATATGAATCTGTACACCACAGAGGTACAAATCTTTTCATTCATTAAGATCAGTTTTAGCAGAATCAGCCAGATGACACAACTCCCTTCCACCTGGGCCCAAAACATAGCCATCAGGGAGCATCAGCCCTCAGTGGCCATCAATAAGTTGAGTCAAGCTAATGGCTATAACTGGATAAATACAGTATTCAATACAAGATTGTCACACTGGTTCACGGCTCCATCCACACTAGCACTCCATGATATCTTTCGGATCTAATTCATCTTCACACCTCTCACCGTTCCCTCAGTCAGAACCATGCTAATTGCCTATTCCTCACATCTGCCACATATGCTCATCTTGAATCCACTTGCTCCTCTACCTTCTTCTTCCTCAGTCCCTTTCTATGGAACTCCCTCCCCTTCCATCTGGAGCTCTCCTTCCCCCATTTTAAGGCCCTGCTGAAAACCCACCTTTTCTCTCTTGTGTTTAATCTTCCCCTCTCTTCCTAGACCCCATCCTCTAGGTCTCGCTACTCAGTCTCCCCTTACTCTGTCGACCTTCACCTTCTTTCTTTCTTTTTCTGTCTTGATATTGGTGTTTCTTTCTCCTTTCTGACATTGTATGTAACATTTTTACTTTGTAAACCGCCTAGATGCTTCGGTACAGGCAGTATATCAAATGCTCCAATAAACAAACATAACAAACATACAGGGGTCTGCAGAACACAAAAAACAAGAAAAAAGAAAGATGTGATGGGGATTGGCTATGGGGAAGAAAGATGGGTAGGGAATGGCTTGGGAGAGAGACTGGAGAGCACTGGCTGGGGGAAATAATAGAGAAAAACAGAGACTGGTGGGAGTTGTTGGGGGGGGGGGGAGAGAGAGAGAGAGAGAGAGAGACTGGTAGAGACAGAAAAGGGAAGAGAAATAAGGAAGGCCAGTGGGTACAGGCTTATTGCTGAGAGCAAAGGGTCTGGGAAGAGTGGTCTGGATGAACTGGTGGTTCCTCAATGTTTTAGAGGTGATTAAGGAATCCACATAACCAAAAAGGTTGGAAACCTTTGCTCCACTGTTCCCTCTAAGCTGTGCGCGTGTGCGCGCGCGCACACCTCGCCGAGTGAGCGCACATACTTTATAACAGAGTGCACAAAAATTACGGTTCTGATTCTGATAGAAAACAACACAGACATCTTAAAATTTAAAAGTTGTTGTGTATTTACGGTTTTCACAAGTTCTACACTATTATCTAGTGCAATCAATGTGGTGTACATACTGTATTCTGCCGTGTAGTCAAATTTTAAAGTATATAACTCCGAGTGTCGTTATGTGGCGCACAAAAATTTAACCTTCCTTCAAAAGCTACACAGCTGATATTTTATGCGCACACAGCCTACAGAAAATTAGAGGGAACATTGCTTTGCTCTATGCCATTCAGTGTACTCCGTGGTGTTTAATGCATGTTCAACTCATTATTACGGACAACTCGATAATCCCTCCGGTGTATTTCAATGTATTTTCCTTATCTAACATCTATTGACATTTTTCTTCAGACAGAAGAGACTTGTAAGTATGTGCTAGTGGGTCCCGGCTTTCTCAGATTTATCTCCTGCATTACTTAGAACATTAGTTCTTTTCTAACTGACCTCAATTTCTTCCTGAATGCTGAAGCAGTTTACCTACTCAAGCTCAAACAGCAAAATGTCACAAGCAATTTTCAAAGGCAAAGGAGCAAATCATGACCTAGTCACCTCCAATTAAAACATTCATCCCTTAGTAGAGTAAACTGAAGAATTCATTGGTCTCCAGATCAGCTGTACACCCCTACCAAAGTTGGGCTATTCTAAGTTATTCTTTGAAATCAAAGGAGAAACACATGCATAGTGCATGGGTATTAGGCACCACAGGTAAACTTTCAACATTGTGCCTCCTCCTCATTAATCTCAGGCCTATAGGCCACCCTATTTCATACCCTCTGAGATTTGGTAATTAAAGTCATCAATCATTTTGATCTGAAAACCTGTCTCCCCCCCCCCCCCCCAGCCTCCACTCCCCAGAACAATCCTGTAAAAGAAAACACCTACACACAACTGGATATAAGGAGGACAATTTTCAACATCCATTTACATCAAGGGTTCTCAACCCAGTCCTTGGGACACACCTAGAGTGTCAGGTTTTCAGGATAACCACAGTGAATATGCAGGAGAGAGCTGCATTCAATGGAGGCAGCACATGCAACTCTCTTTAATGTATATTCATTGTGGTTATCCAGAAAACCTGACTGGATTGAGAACGACTGATTTATATGAATACTGACTTGTCAAATGGAAAATGCTTTTTGAAAAAAAAAATGTATCGCATAAGTGTCTCAAAGTACACACAGTTCAAAGGGAGCGTTATGTTCATGCCTTTCCTCTGTAAACTGGTGCAAAGCTCGTAGATAAATCATGACCCAATCTAGAAATGCCCTCACACTGCAGTGTAGATAGATTATGTATATAGTTAACCCAGTTATCCAAGTTTGTACTCCTGTTCAATGTAAAACCTGACAGTTTGTCGTTATGGTCGTTGTTGTTATGATGTAAACCGCGCTGATTCTAAATAGCGCGGTATATAAGAAACTGTAATAAATAAAATAAATAAAATCTGTAGTCATTGCACCAAAACATACAGCTTTGAAACTTGTTCCCAACCACTTAAACACTAACCTCTGAACCAAGATGTTTCTCTTTTCTTCTTACCATACCAAAAAATTTTCAAACCTTTTTGTTGCCTCAGTAACAGCAACACAAACCCCCTCCAGTACTCGACACAATAAGAACACAAAACCCTGCAACAAATCACTCATAGCAACTCTACCATATCAAAACAGTACCAACTCCCAGAACTCAAATAGCAAGAACCCTGAAAACGCAGCATGGCAAATATTACTCTGGGCCCTAGACCAACATTACTAATCTTTCCAGCAGGGAAAAGAAGTGGCCTAGTGATTACGGCAGGGAACCAGGGAACCCAGCGTACCAATCCCACTTTCCCCACTAACACTTCTTATAATCTTCGGAGAATTGCATTATTTATTTATTTAGACAAATTGTATACCACCTTATCCTACAATCAAAGAGGTCACATCATAATTGGAGGGTTACATTTAACATGAGGGTACTTAACAACATTTAGACAGCACAATTGGAGGGTTACATTTAATATGAGGGTACTTACATTATACAATGAACGCCAGGACCACTTCCACACAGTATGCAAAGCACTCATCACACCTTTGCTTGATTAAGGAAACTCGTCATATCAAGGCCTCCCTCAGCAGACCTTACACCCACTCCAAATGGTGCAAAACACTGCAGCACACATCATTACAGACACTCCAAGAACTGAGCACATCACCCCCCCTCTTACAGCAACTGCACTGGCTCCCAAAGATGGCTAGAGCAAAATTTAAAACAGTCCTGATCATCTTTAAAATCATTCACCATCTCTCGGAAGATGCACTCCAAGATATCATAATAAGGGATATCAGCAATAGACCAAGAAGGACCAATAATGACAACATGATCGTCACACCTGCAGGAGGATATCACAAGACTAAACAAACAACTTCAAGAAGAGCTCCTTCACTACTGGCGTCCACACTTTGGAACTCCCTCCCAACGAGCCTGAGGGCATTAAATTACATCACAGACTTCCACAAGGCCCTTAAAACCCTGCTCTTTACAGCAGCCTATGAGCAGATAGACAACAGTCACCACCCGAACGGTAATGCAACTACCTCCACCAACTCGACACCCATTCATCCCAACTAGACATACGAGTTCATTGTATAATGTTGTCATCTCCCACTTCCTTAGGTATCCACAAATTATAAATTCATAAGGCCACATATATAGGGTAAAACATTCACTATCGTCACAGTCAAATCCCTATCTTATGTAATTTATTATTATTTACATATATGTACATAGTTTCCCTAAGTTATAATCCCAGTTGTATATTTCCTGTTATATGTAAACTCACCACAGTCTGTTGATTGAAATGAGTATTCCTGTTTAATGTAAACCGCGCTGATGAAAAAGAGTGCGGTATAGAAGAAATTCAAATAAATAAATAAATATACTCTAGTGGAGTGGAGGAGTAGCCTAGTGGTTAGAGCAACAGTCTACTATCCAGAAAATTGGGGTTTGATTCCCATTGGCGCTCCTTGTTACTTTGGGCAAATTGCTTTACCCTCCCTTGCCCTGGAAGAAAAGGCCTGGCAATCTACTTCCAGTCATATCTTGCCAAGAAAACCCAGGGGCTGCTGGGCCGCCAGGAGTCAGCACTGACTTGATGGCACTTAAAAAAAAACCACAACAACTGTATTATTCTATTTGCACAACATGAAATAAAATATAGCATTCTGTGGATCAATCCAAACAGGAAGCACACTTTATTATTGTCATTGGTCCATTTCAGTTTTTATATCATTCACTCAAGTAATCATCTTGCTATTCACAGTCCTGTAGTACACAGACAATAATAAGCCAATCATTCAAGTCCAGTTTTGGTCCATAGAAAAAGTGTTTAATCTGAAACTTGTGAAAATCAGACATCCAACAAAGTATTTAAGATACAGCTTGAGTGTCCACATAAAGTCGCCACACGGTAATATGTTCATTCATTCAACTTATTCTTTGCATCAATGCTCTTCACCATATTCTTCGGTCCAGGTCTCAGGAAGGCTATGGAGGGCGAGAGTATTGCCAATAATGAAGAAAATATGTTGGACCCAAGAGTATGAAAAATAAATCTAACTCGAATGCTACTCAATGGATAAAGCATAGTTACTCACCTGTAACAGGTGATCTCCGGGAACAGCAGGAATTTAGTCTTCACATATGGGTATCGTCGGTACCGACGGAGCCTACGCGGGAACGCTCCCCAGCATCCACTTAGAAAGCTTTTGGGAGCATCCCACAGCGCCTGCGTGATGCCTTCACACCTTTCCCAACTGCCTCTCTCCAGTTGAGTTTAAAGCTGAGACAAAGAGAGAGAGAGAGGGAAAGAGAAAGATATAGATAGAGAGATACAACTCCTAGGGGAGGTGGGTGGGTTGTGAAGACTAAATTCCTGCTGTTCCCGGAGATCACCTGTTACAGGTGAGTAACTATGCTATCTTCAGGAACAAGCAGGAATGTAGTCTTCACACATGGGGACTTCCTAGCTTTAGATGCCAGGGAGAGACCCCAGAAGTTGTGTGTCCCTGTGAAAGGGCTCCACTTCCCTCCATGGATCTCTGGCATCCAAGCAGGGATGGCGGGTAGGAGTTGATTAAGTATGGAACAGGTGTTGGAGAACAGCCTAACCAAACAAGGCATCCTGGCAGGAGTCCTTGTCCAAGCAGTAATGGGCTGTGAAGGTATGAACCGAGGCCCAAGTGGCTGCTTGACAGATGTCATTGATAGACACAGAGTGCAGATGAGCCATTGAAGCTGCCATGGCTCTCACATTGTGAGCTGTGACATGGCCCTCCAGAGGAAGATTCTTACTCTGATAGGCAAAGGAAATACACTGAGCAATCCAGCTGGACAGTGTTCTCTTGGAGACTGGAAGTCCCAAATGAGAAGGATCAAAAGCAACAAAGAGTTGAGAGGACTTTCTATGTTGCTGTGTTCTTTGCAAGTAAAAGGCTAAAGCTCTTTTACAGTCCAAAGTATGAAGATTCCTTTCTGCATTTGATGCATGAGGTCTTGGAAAGAACACAGGCAGGTAGACCGCTTAGTTAAGTTGAAAAGACGAGACCACCTTTGGCATAAAGTGTGGATGAGTCCTAAGGACTACCTTGTTATGATGGAACCTTGTATAAGGTGGATGAGCAACTAGCGCCTGCAATTCACTGATGCGACGTGCTGATGTGATTGCAATGAGAAAGATAACTTTCCAAGAAAGGAATTTCAATGAGATAGTAGCTAAGGGTTCGAAAGGTGGCTTCATGAGCTGACCAAGAACCAGGTTTAAGTCCCATGCCACCTGTGGTGGCCTAATGGGAGGCTTAGTTAGAAGAAGGCCTTGCATAAATCTTGCTATAAGAGGATGTGAGGAAATAGGTTGTCCATTTAGAGGCTTGAAAGAAGCTCCAATAGCACTCAAATGGACGCTTACTGATTTAGTCTTAAGTCCTGCATTGGATAAATGAAGGAGATACTCCAGTAATGATTCCAGAGGCATCGCAAGGGGGTTAAGACCCTTCTGCGAACACCATATGGTAAACCTCTTCCACTTAAAAGCATAACAGCATCTAATGGAAGGCTTCCTGGAAGCATAAAGGACATCCTTTACTTGCTGAGGGAGGTTAAGATCATGAAGATCTAGGCCTTCAGCAACCAAACCCTGAGATGCAGTGATTGGGGATTGGGATGCCGTAACATTCCCTCCTCCTGAGACAGGAGATCTGGAGCAGACCCTAACTCCAGAGAGGGAGCTTGAGAGAGATGTAGAAGCAGAGGGTACCACACTTGCCGTGGTCAATGTGAAGCTATGAGAATCATATGACCTCTGTCTCTCTGAAGCTTGAACAGGATTTTGGGAATCAGGGGAATGGGTGGAAAGGCATAAAGGAAGTCTTGCCCACAATGAAGGAGGAAAGCATCCCTGGACTGAGAGCCCTGAGCCAGAATTCTGGAACAGAACCGGGGAACTTTGGCATTCAACAGACTTGCAAAGAGGTCTATGTCCGGGGTTCCCCAAATTTGAAAAATCTTGGCCACCTGGTCTGCATGTAGAGACCATTCGTGTGGAAGCTGGACTCGACTGAGTCTGTCTGCCCAAGAGTTTTGGATACCTGGAAGATATACTGCCAGGAGATGAATCTGATGCTCTCGGGCGAGGGCCCATAGTCGCATAGCTTCGTTGCAAAGTGACAGAGAGCCTGTTCCCCCCTGCTTGTTCACATAGAACATGGCTACTTGATTGTCCGTGTGAATGAGGACTGTCTTGTAGCTGAGCAGAGTGTGGAACACCCGAAGAGCAAGGAAGATCGCTCTGAGCTCCAGAAGATTGATGTGTAGATGCGTCTCCTGTGGAGTCCAGGTGCCTTGGGTGGAGAGGTTTTGCAGATGAGCTCCCCAACCCACTGGTAAAACATCTGCTGTGAGAGTTGCTTGGGGTGAAGGTTGTTGAAATGGGGACCCCCAACAACAGGTTTTGAGTGGACTGCCACCATTGGAGGGACAAAAAAGGCGATTTGTGTTTGCTATTTTGTCTGACAGGCATCCTGATGCCTGGGTCCATTGAGTGGATAAAGTCCACTGGGCTGCTCTCATATGGAGGCGAGCAAAAGGGACCACATGTACGGTAGAAGCCATATGGCCTAGTAGTTGTAACATTTCTCAAGCCGTGAGATGAGACTTCAGCACTGCTTGAGAAGCTAACTGCACCATGCGAAGGCAACGGGCCGGGGGGAGATAGGCCCTTTCCTTTTTGGTATCCAGCAAAGCTCCTATGAACTCTAGAGACTGAGTTGGAGTTAGACTGGGTTTTGGGATGTTTATGACCAGACCCAAATACTGAAGGATACGCATTGTGCAAGATAGAGAAGTTCTGGCCTCTGTCTCTGATGGGGCTCGAATGAGCCAGTCGTCTAAGTAGGGTAAGACGAATATTCCTAGAGTGCGAAGAAATGTTGCTACCACAGCCATGCATTTCGTGAACACCCTTGGTGCTGAGGCCAGGCCAAAAGGAAGCACCCTGTATTGGTAGTGCTTTCCCTGAAAAAGGAACCGAAGGAATTTTCTGTGAGTTGGATGGATGAGAACATGAGTGTACGCATCCTTGAGATCTAGAGAAGAAAGCCAATCCTGACTCTGAAGGTATGGCAGCAGGGTTCCCAGAGAAACCATCTTGAATTTCTCCTTGACCAGGAATTTGTTCAATTCTCTGAGATCCAAAATGGGTCTGTGTCCTCCTGTTTTCTTTGGGATAAGGAAATAGGGGGGAGTAAAACCCTGTACCCTGTTGAAGAATGGGTACCTCTTCTATTGCCCCTTGGGCAAGAAGCATGGTGACCTCTTGATCTAACAGGTTGAAGAGAGAGGTCTGAGAACTGAACTGCTTACCATTGTAGGAGGGGGCAAGTGGAGGAAGTGAAGCTTGTACCCCTCTTTTATAATGGAAAGAGTCCAATGTTCTGCTGTTATTTGCCCCCATCTGGGGGCAAAGTGGCATAACCTTCCTGGAATGGTGGAAGGTTCTGGTCCACTGAGGGCCAGGAAGGCTAAGTTCTCTAGATGGAAGTCAAAGGCCTTGTGGAGGCTGAGACTGCTGAGACAGTTGAGGCTTAGCAGTCTTTGCTTTCCTTTGTTTGGTTGGTTGCTGAGCCTTCCGAACAGGCTGACCTGTTAGAACATCCCTGCTAATAAGAGGGATAAAACCTTTTCGTTTTGGAAAAGAATGTTTTTTTGAAAGATTTCTTTCTTGCAGGATCAGCTGTGTCTTTGGATAACCTATCCAAAGTGAAGTTATCAGCATCCAACTTATTGGCCTTTTCTTGCCAATTTTTGCCGAATAGATTCTCACCTGTACAAGGAATATTGCCCAGTTTGTCCTCCACCCAGAGCTCCAAATCGGATGCCTGGAGCCAGGCAATTCTACATGCACCTATGGCAGTGGCAGAGGTTCTGCTTATGCACTCAAAACAGTCAAAAGCTGCACGATTAACAAAATTTAGAAACATCCTGGGCATGTAAATAGTTCACCTTTGTTTATAGTTGATACTTGTTCTCTAAATCCCACTCCCTGTTCAATGTAATGACCAGACATATGCATTTTGTCGGATGTTTTTAGTTACATGTAAACCGCGCTGATTGCAAATAGTGCGGTATATAAGAATTGTTAAATAAAATAAATAAATAAATAAATAAAATGTTTAACCAGTGTGAGAAAATCCTGCCTCTTTTCAGGAAGAGGGCTCAAAACTTCTAAATCCCCTGTGACTTCCTTAAGGAACATTCCCATATATAAAATATAGGAACTGATCCTGGCAGAAAGCATGGAAGCCTGGAAGGTACGACGTCCAAAGGCATCCAATGTTCTACACACTCACGTCCCGGAGGATTAGAGACATGCTTCTTTGCACTCTTGATCCTTCTCATAGCTGACTCCACTACAATAGAGTGGTGAGGCAGCTGAGTTTTCTGGAAACCAGGACAGGGAGGAACCCGATACATGGTATCCAGTCGACGGGAGTGAGGTGAGGTTGTCAGGGGTATGGGGCGTAATAAACAAGTCTTACGAATTTGTCAGTCCAGGCTCCGCTTCCTTGTTTTCTTGTTTTGTGCGGATCCTTAGCTCTTTTTGGTACTCTTGACTGGGTGCTGGCAATGCGGACCCCAATGTCGATGCCAATGCTATCAGTACTGGAGCCGGTACCGGTTGAACTGTCTGACGCGGTTCCGAGGGCGTCGATGCCGCAAGGAGAGCCGCCAGACTGCATTCAATAGCCATGAACCTCTGGTCTATCGATGCTGCCGATGCCTGGGTGTTGGTACCGGAGAATATCGCCGGTACCCCAGAGCATGACACCAATAGTTCTGCCGAGGTTGAGGCCTCGAGAACATCCTGGAGCCCCGATAATGCTTTGGAAGCCGAAGCCTCCCGCCGGGGCAATTTTGCCAGTGCAGAACCCTCAAGGGCAATGCCAGAGGCATCTCGATGCTTAGAAGGAGATCTACCCTTTGAGGACCGGCCGGACTTATGTTTAGTTATCTGAGATCCATGGGAGGAAGACGAAGCCCTGGACGACGTCGATGCCACAGAGGCTGCATCGGAGGGAAAAAGGGTGATAAGCTTAGCAGCCCGGTTTTGTCGACCCCTCTTGGATATCATGGCACAAGCCATACACTCCGAAATGGAGTGGTCAGGACCTAAACATTTAAGACACCACTCATGGGTGTCAGTGACGAATATGGTACCGCCACACTTGGTGCACTTCTTAAAACCCAAAGCGGGTTTTTCCATAATGGAGGAAATTTTGCACCCGGGAAGAAAAAGTATAGAATACATATATTTTTTTTAAAAGAAAGAAAGAAAGAAAGAAAAGAGAACCGACGGTAACAGTATAGCATCAGGGAAGGCAGATGCGACCACAAAAAAGAAAGAATAAGGAAAAATGTTTCTGCGGTGACAGGAACGACCTGCTAGCTCCGCGGAAAATGAAGAACTGGAGAGAGGCAGTTGGGAAAGGCGGGAAGGCAGCACGCAGGCGCTGTGCGATGCTCCCAAAAGCTTTCTAATTGGACGCTAGGGAGCGTTCCCGCGCAGGCTCCGTCGGTACCGACGATACCCATATGTGAAGATTACATTCCTGCTCATTCCTGGAGATATGATTTTAGATATTGGGACCTGTATATGTACACGCAACTATTTGTCCCTAATTTCAAGCAGGCGTAAATTTGTGCAAGAGCATTTGTGCACTGCTAAGGAGAGTTCGGGGAGAATATCTATATAAGGTACTCTTATAAAATCGGCACGTTTTGAGAAAGCGTAGTTACTCACCTGTAACAGGTGATCTCCAGGAACAGCAGGAATTTAGTCTTCACACATGGGTATCGTCGGTACCGACGGAGCCCGTGGGGGAACGCTCCCCAGCGTCCAATAGGAACGCTGTGTGCTGCCTTCCCGCCTTTCCCTCTTCAGTTGAGTTTATAGCTAAGACAAAGGAGAGAGGGAGAGAGAGAAAGAGAAAGAGAGAGAGAGAGATAGAGAGACAACTCCTAGGGGAGGTGGGTGGGTTGTGAAGACTAAATTCCTGATGTTCCCGGAGATCACCTGTTACAGGTGAGTAACTACGCTATCTTCAGGAACAAGCGGGAATGTGGTCCTCACATATGGGGATTCCCTAGCTGAAGATGCCAGGCAGATGGCCCCAGGAAGCTGCAACCCATTGTGAGATGGGCCATGCTTCCTCCCATGGATCTCTGGCATCCCACCAGGGATGGTGGGTAGGAGTTGAATTAAGTCTGAAAGAGATGTTGAAGAACAGCTTGGCCAAACAAGGCATCCTGGCGGGAGTCCTTGTCTAAGCAGTAGTGGGCTGTAAAGGTACGTACCGAAGCCCAAGTGGCTGCTAGACAAATGTCGTCGATAGATACAGAGTGAAAGTTAGCCACAGAGGCTGCCATGGCTCTCACATTGTGAGCTGTGACATAGCCTTCAAGAGGAAGACCCTTACTCTCATAGGCAAAGGATATGCATTGTGCAATCCAGTTAGACAGAGTTCTTTTGGAAACTAGAAGTCCCAAATGTCTAGAATGAAAAGCAACAAAGAGTTGAGAAGATTTTTGATGTTGCTGTGTTCTTTGTAGGTAAAAAGCTAAAGCTCTTTTACAGTCCAAGATATGAAGGTTCCTTTCTGCAGTGGAGGCATGAGGCCTCGGAAAGAATACAGGAAGGTAAACCGCTTGGTTTAAATGGAAAGGGGAAACCACCTTTGGCATAAAGTGTGGATGAGTCCTAAGAACGACCTTATCATGGTGAAATCTTGTGTAAGGAGGATCAGCCACTAGAGCTTGCAATTCACTAATGTGGCATGCGGAGGCGATTGCAATTAGGAAGATGACTTTCCAGGAAAGGAATTTCAGAGATGTAGTGGCTAAAGGCTCAAAGGGCGGTTTCATGAGCTGCCAAGAACAAGATTCAAATCCCATGCCACCGTGGTGGTCTAATGGGAGGTTTTGTTAATAGAAGACCTCTCATAAATCTTGTTATAAGTGGATGAGAGGAAATAGGTTGTCCATTTAGAGGCTTGTAGGAAGCTGCAATAGCACTAAGATGGACTCTTACTGAATTGGTCTTAAGACCAGCATTTGATAAATGAAGGAGGTACTCTAGTACCGATTCCAGAGGTATTGCAAGGGGGTTAAGTCCCTTTTGAGAACCCCATATGGTAAACCGTTTCCACTTAAAGGCGTATGATTGTCTTGTGGAAGGTTTTCTAGAAGCCTGTAGGATATCTTTTACCTGTTGAGAAAGGTTGAGATCCTGAAGGTCTAGGCTTTCAGCAACCAGGCCCTGAGATGCAGGGACTGGGATTCAGGTGCCATAGCATCCTGTTCTCTTGGAAGAGAAGATCTGGAGCACACCCCAACTCCTGAGGTGCAGCTTGAGAGAGATGTAGAAGCAGAGGATACCACGTTTGCCGTGGCCAACGTGGAGCTATGAGAATCATACGACCTCTGCCTATCTGAAACTTGAATAGTGTTTTGGGGATGAGGGGAATGGGTGGGAAGGCATAGAGGAAGTCTTGACCCCAGTGAAGGAGGAAGGCGTCCCTTGCCTGACAATCTTGAGCCAGAATTCTGGAACAGAACTGGGGAAGTTTGGCATTCAGTGGACTTGCAAAGAGGTCTATGTCTGGGGTTCCCCAGATTTGAAATATTTGGGCAACCTGGTCTGAGTGGAGAGACCATTCGTGTGGCAGCAGTACTTGGCTGAGTTTGTCTGCCCAAAGGTTTTGAATACCTGGAAGATATACCAAGAGGAGGTGAATTTGATGCTCTCTGGAGAGGGCCGATAGTCATAAAGCTTTGTTGCATAATGACAGAGAGCCCGTTCTGCCCTGCTTGTTCACATAGAACATGGCTACTTGATTGTCCGTCTGGACTAGGACTGTCTTGTAGCTGAGCTGGGCTTGGAATACTCAGAGCAAGGAAGATTGCTCTGAGTTCCAGGAGGTTTATGTGAAGACAAGCCTCCTGTGGAGTCCAGGTACCCTGGGTAGAGAGATCGTGCAGGTGGGCTCCCCATTCCACCTGTGATGCATCTGTTGTTAGAGTGGCCTGGAATAGGGGTTGCTGGAAAGGAGACCCCACCAGAAGGTTCTCCATTGATTGCCACCATTTGAGGGACGAAACAAGATGTTGTGAGTTTATTTTTTCCGACAGGCGACCTGTGGCCTGGGTCCACTGAGTGGATAGGGTCCACTGGGCTGCTCGCATGTGCAGGCGAGCACAGGGAACCACATGTACAGTGGATGCCATATGTCTAAGTAAGGGAAGACGTATATCCCTAGAGTTCACAAGAATGCAGCTACTACCGCAATGCATTTCGTGAATACTCTTGGTGCCGAAGCCAGACCAAAGGGAAGAACATTGTATTGGAAGTGTTTTCCCTGGAAAAGGAACCGCAGGAATTTCCTGTGATCTGGATGGATGAGAATATGAGTATACGCATCCTTTAGATCTAGAGAACAAAGCCAATCCTGACTTTGAAGGTATGGCAGAAGAGTTCCTAGAGAGATCATTTTGAATTTCTCTCAGAACAGATATTTGTTCAATTCTCTGAGGTCTAAAATGGCTCTGTGTCCTCCTGTTTTCTTTGGGATAAGAAAACAGGGGGAGTAGAACCCTGTACCCTGTTGTAGAATGGGTACTTCTTCTATTTGCCCTTCAGGAAGGAGTGTTGTGACCTCCTGACCTAAGAGATTGTTGGTAGGGGTCTGAGAATTGAACTGTCTTACAATTGTAGGAGGGGGCATGCTGTGAAAATAAAGCTTGTACCCCTCTTGTACAATGGACAGAGTCCAATTTTCTGCTGTTATTTGGTGCCATCTGTGGCAGCCAGTGAACACAAAGCGTGCCTATCTGTAGATTTTTAGCCCTTCTTAACAGTCAATACCATAAAATGACGAGTGGCGTGCAACAGGTAAACACAGATTGGTTGTTTACTCCTTCATTGCATGACTAGGGGACATGCAATGAAGCTACAATATAGCACATTTTTTTTTTGAAACTTTGTTTTTATTAAGCATGTGAAAGGCAGGGTAAAAAAGAACATCACACAATACTAACAGAGATTTCTGCCTTCCCGGAACCCCCCCCCCCCCTCGTCTGTCAGCCCCAGGGGGCGGGGCCACCTCGCTGTCCCCCACCATCAGCCTCAAACCACAACTCTAAAATAAAGAAACAAAACAAAAGAAAACAGGGAAACCATTGATCCCGAAACAACCAACAGAACTAAGTAACATTTGTACAATAATTAGAGTTAAGTCAGTCATATCGCCCCCGGACCTGATATATTGTGTGACTACGAATCTTGTGCATTGTGTGTGCTTAGTGTGCGCTGTCCCCCCGCCTCCTGCCCCATCCTCCCCGAACTCCCCAGTGGATTCTGCAGGTACAGGTCCCAAATTTTGTGGAATTCCCATTCCCTCCCCCTCAGCCGATAAGTCAGTTTGTCAAACTGGATCATCTCCTCCACCAATCCTCCACGCTCGGCCCACTCTCCCATTTCCAGCGCCAGGCAATTGCCAGCCGCGCTGCCAGAAGCATCTTAGCCTCTCGTAGGTGGGTCGATCTACCCCCCGCCATCAGAGGGGCACCTCCCAGCACCCAAACCAGGGGGCCCCCCTCCACCAGCCCCCCTCCCTTCCCTAAGGCAGAGTCCCCACACCCCCTGATCAGCCCCCTCCTCACCGCCTGCCAGAATTTTTGAATAACCCGGCAACCCCACCACATGTGTAGGAAGTCTCCCCGTTCCCCACATCCCTGCCAACACAATCCCGAGCTCAACCCCTTCCGCCAGGTCAATCGACCCGGAGTATTATAAGCCCCATGTATTATTTGCAATTGGGTTTGTCGCCACGAAGCAATTCCCGTGGTCTTATAAATCGACCTGTAAATCCGTTGCCACTGTGCTTCATCCCATTCCTCCCCCACCCATAGATGCCACTTCCGCCGGTGCCCCCCCACAGCTCCCTCCTCCACCTCCGCCGCCTCGTCCAACAACACCCTATAGATCTTAGCGACTATGCCTTGATCCTTATTCCCGCGGAACAGCGTGTCTTCCATAGCAGTACTCAGGCGACTAATCCAAATGAGGTTCTCACCCGTCTGCAGAAAGTGCCGAACCTGAAAATATTGATAGAAGGGAATGGCATGTCTCGCCTTACGTTCCAGCTCCCTGTGGGACCCCACCTCCCCTTGCATCAAACAATCCCCTAATTTGACAATCGTATCTTGCAGCCAAGCTGCCCCTCCAAAGGAGAAAAGATCCCCCACCCTGGTCCAGGCCGAAAAGGGGCCGGGGAACCACCATTGCCCTTCCCCCTGCTGATAGAGTTTCCACATCGCCCCCAGGAAGGGATGTCCCCTCCCCCGACCCCCCCCCAGTCAATCCTGCCGCACTACCTAACCAGTGGGTTAGTGAGTGCGCTTCCATCACAGTAGTTTCCAGTCCCACCCACGCTGCGTCCCCCCCCCTCCGGTAGTGAGCCCTCCACGCCTTCAAAATACCTGCCCGGTGATACCACCGCAACGAGGGCAGTCGGATACCCCCACAGTCTTTGGCCAGACGAAGTTGGCTGGACCGGATCTTAGCCTTTCGGCCCTTTCAAATAAATCTATGAATCATTCCCTCCCACTTCTTAAGCATCCCCCCCGGGATCCATATTGGCAACTGCACAAACAGATAGAGAAACTTGGGGAGGACACTCATCTTGAAAGCCTCTACCCTCCCCACCCAACTCAGTTGCAGGTCTTTCCACCCCGCCAGTAGGCTGCTAATCTTGCCCCCCAGCGTTTGATAATTAAGTTCAAATAGGCGACTGGGGTCCGCTGGCAGCTGAACCCCTAAGTATTTAAAATGCCCAGGCGCCCAGTTGAAGGGAAAGTCCCGATAGTCCCCCCGCCGAAAACCCCCAAGAGCCAACACCGCAGTTTTGGCCATGTTAACCTTGAAACCTGATACCACCGCAAACGATTCCAACTCCTCCACCAGCACCGGGAGAGACCCCACCGGGTTCGCCATAAATAGCAATGTGTCGTCGGCGTATAGCAGAATCTTATGTTTCCCCGCCCCCACCGAAACGGGCTGTATCTCCGTCCGAGCCCGAATCCGGATAGCCAGCGCCTCAATGGCTATCGCAAAAAGTAGTGGGGAGAGAGGGCACCCCTGTCGTGTCCCCCGATGGAGATCAAACCAATCGGATCCCTGTCCGTTCACCAAGATCCGGGCCTGTGGGTGCCGATACAACGCCCGTACCCCACACACATATCCCTCCCCCAGCCCCATCTTATCCATCATAGCGAACAAAAACTCCCACTCCACCCTATCAAAAGCCTTCTCGGCATCCAAAGTGACACACACTGCTGGGAGACGTCGTTCCTGTATGTAGTGAAGCAACCCCACTGCCCGCCGGACGTTATCAGCGATGACCCGACCCTTGATGAACCCCGTCTGGTCGGGATGAATCAAGTCCGGAAGGAGCCCCTCCAAGCGCCCCGCCAGTACCCGCGCGTACAGCTTGGCATCGCAGTTGATCAGAGCAATGGGGCGATAATTCTCACACCGTTCCGGGTCACGCCCCTCTTTGGGAAGGACCACCACATTCGCCTGTGTCATGGACCCCGGTAGGCGCTCACCCCGCAGCAGTCCGGTAAACAATCTTGCTAGAAACGGCGCCATCTCCACCCGCAGGACCTGATAAAATTCCGCAGTATATCCATCCTCTCCGACCGCCTTCCCCCGGGGAAGTCGCCGGATCTCTCTCTGTACCTCCGCCACCTCAACCGGCCGCCCCAGCCACGCAGCCTGCTCCAAACTAAGCCGCGGGACTGGAAGCCCCTCCAAATAATCCCGGATCCGCTCCGGGGTGGCCCCCACCTGCCCCGTGTACAGTTGTTCATAAAAACGGCGGAATACTCCACAAATTTCCCTGCTCTCCGCAACTCGTCCCCCTTTCTCATCCCGAATTGCCGCCACCACCCGGCTCTCCCGCTTACGTCGGAGCTGTCGCGCGAGAAGCTTCCCCGCCCTGTTGCCCCTTCCATAAAATTCCTTTTGGTCGCCCTCATCATCCGTTCTAAGCCCTCCACATCTAAACTGTTCACCCGCGCACACAACTGTGCAGCCCGCTCCCCCGCCACCCGGGACCCCGTCGCACTGTGCTCCCCTTGAGCTAATGCCAATTCCCGCAGCCACTCTTGCCGCTGCGCCTCCCTCTCCCGTTTCCGCCGACTCCCTAGCTGCATCAGCATACCCCGCAAATACGCCTTTCCACTATCCCACAACAAAGCATCCGAGACCTCCCCATTATCATTCCAAGTCAAGAATTCCCGCCAGGCCTTCTTCAGGCCCGCCTGCCCCTCTTCCGACTGAATCAGGGAGACGTTCCCCCTCCAACCCCCCAAAGAGTTCATCCCCCCTCCCCCCCCCCCCGGGTCCACTCCCCCGTGACCAGACCATGGTCCGAGAGAAGGACCGGGTGTAGTTGCACATTCCCCAGGGCCCCCAACTGTCCCCTGCGCCCCAAAAACATGTCTATTCGGGAATAGCACCCCAATCGGGAGGTAAAACAAGTGTAACCCCGGGTCCCCGGGTTCTCCCAGCGCCATATGTCAACCAGCCCCCAGTCCACCAAACACTGGCGCAACTCCCGCCCCTCCCGCCGGTGTTTCACCCGCTGATAGTTAGAACGATCCTCCGGCCCCACCACACAATTCATGTCCCCTCCTATCACCCACTCCCCCCGGGCCTGCTGTTCAAATTCCCGCAGAGCCTTTCGAAAGAAGGTACCTTTCGGCCCGTTGGGAGCATACAGGTTCAAGAAGGACACCTCTTTCTGATCCACTCTTCCCACTACCCATACCACCCTACCCATCTTATCCCCCCCAAAGGCATAAGGCACAAATTTCAGCCATTTATGCACCAAAATCACTACCCCTCTTTTCTTCGAGGTATAAGGCGTACCATACACTTGCTCAAACCCCTGGGCCTGCAACTTAACCTGTTCGGTCTCCACCAGGTGGGTCTCCTGCAGCAGGGCCACATCTATCCGGTGGTTCACCAGCAGCGTGAGGATCCGTTTACGTTTAATAGGGCTGTGTATTCCCCTCACATTAAATGAAGCAATTTTATGACCCCCCATTCCCTTGGAAGCGTACCCATATGTCCTGCATCACCCCCCCAGCACACATGCAACACATCACACTCACTCCTTCACACCAGTCACGTCTCCCTCGCCCCTCACAATTTTGTATAGTACCGACCTCTATTAGCCACCCTCCAACCAACTCCATACACTCCCCTCCCTCCCCCCGCACCCTACTACCACAATCTTTTTCCCCCTCCCCACCACCCTCCACCCCCTCCCCAACACAGCATGTCCATCAGGTATCCCCCCGTAAAGTCCAGCCAGAGTCCTAGTATGGAGGACCTCACTCTCCCGAACTCCTCCGGTCGTCGGCTCCGTCACTCCTGGTCACCTGCTCCGCTCCCCGATCGCTGCCCACCTGGGCACGTGGCGGGTTCTTCCGACTCTGTAGGTATTTCTCCAGCAACTCCTTAGATGCAAAGAATCTGCGCACACCGTTAACCAGCATCGTTATACGTGCCGGGTACCATATTGCAATGTGCACACCCCGTTGCGCCATCTGATCTCGCAGCCACCGTCTCCGAGGCAAGATCCGGGAAGACATACACTTTCCAAGCTTTGTACTGCACACATTTGGACTTCCGAGCTGCCCGGATCACATGTTCCCGATCCTGGAACCGCAACATTTTCACCAGGAGAGCACGTGGCTTGTCCCCAATTGCCGGTCTAGGCCGCAGCTCCCTGTGTGCCCGCTCAATCTCATACTGTGGCATGGAGGGGGGATCCGGAAAGCAAGTAAGCAATAAATCATGCATAAATGCAATAGCATTGTCCCCTTCTGCGCCCTCCGGCACCCCAAAGACTCTCAGATTGGAACGCCGATCTCTATTTTCCATGTCCTCTGTCTTTGCATGCAGCCAGCTAACCTGTTGTTGCAAGGATCGCACCACGCGGTCTGTGGAGGCCTGGGCATCCTCGGCCTGACTCACTCGATTTTCAACCTCCTCCAGCCGTTGCCCAATTGCAGTAGACTTTTCCTCCAGCCGGCCACAGACTCGATCCACAATCTCCTCCTTGGACTCGCGGATTTCATGAAGAATCGCTGCCGCATCCACCTGAGGCAGGTCAGCACTCTCCCCTCCAGCTGCCGCGTCCATGCTGCTCGGAGAGGCCGGGGCCGATTTTGCGCCCGGGCTCGCCACCGCCGTTTTCCCGCTCCCAGTTTTCGCCGCATACAGCTCTTTAATAGTGGAGCCCGGCTTCACTTTCACCACTTTGGGCATTCTTCCTGCAAGGGGGGTCGCGGGGAGTCGTTAATACCCCTCCGTTCCGGGTGCGGGGACGGAGCTCGCTTACTCGCGTCTTTCTCCCTCCGTGGCTAAACCGGAAGTCCCAATATAGCACATTTAAAACTAAAATGAGAAAATATTTTTTCACTCAATGTATGATCAAACTCTGGAATTCGTTGACGGAGGATGTAGTAAAAGCTGTTAGTCTAGTTGGATTTAAAAGGTTTAGCCAAGTTCCTGAAAAAAACATCCATAAACCATTATTAAAGACGACCAGGAAAATCCACTGCTTACCCCAGGATAAGCAACGTGGAATCTGTCTACTTTTTGGGAACCTGACAGATACTTGTGATCTGGGTTGGCTACGGTTGGAAACAGGATACTGAGCTTGATGGACCTTTGGTCTGACCCAGTATGGCAGTTCTTATGTATAAGAAAAGGGTGGAGAAAACACCACCCAAAAAATTATCCAAATAGTAGCAATATTCAGCCACTATACATATAAATTCCCACTAAGCAGCTCGGGAGTCTTCTTCCAGCATTCCCGTTGGTAGGGGGGTGGTATTTCAATATTGTGTGTTAAATCATGAGGGAGAGGCAGGTCCAATAAAAAATGCAATATTGTAGCACCAACACACACAGGTACAGTAGTAACCTATACTGATGCCATCTAGTACCTTATCGTTGTATCTCACTGTTTTCCTATCTCCTTCTTCTTGTTACCTTTGATCTTCTGATGCAATATATCATGGTTCCTGTGCTCCAGCTACATGCAGTGTGTCTTTATTTGTAATTCTGAAACATGGTGTCAGAATATTCTGAACCTACACTGTTTTCCTGCCTGTGACAAAGTTTCTAGACTGAGGTGGGCTACAGAATTAGGAGTACATAGCAAAGGTTTGCACTGATATTGATCAGTCTAAGATCACAAGTCCTCTCCCTTGTCACAGAAGCATTACATCATCATGGCAGCTATGAACAGCATTCCACCCCCAGAAGGCATGAAGCTTAATGGTGACTTATGTAGCAATTGAGAGAATTTCAAAGCAGCATTTCAGAATTATTTTCTAGCAATAGGCTTACAGGAGAAACCAACAGTTATGCAGGCAGCTATAATGAGAAGGATGATGGGTGCTGAATGCGGCAACATGTATAGGCACAATTTGAGCCTCGCAGAGATAATGAAGGTGCTGCCTTGCTTGTTGACATAAGTCACTGCTGTGGCATTGTCCAAGAACACACTGACAGCTTTGCCTTCCAGGAGAGATCAAAATCTCTTGAGAGCCAGGTGGATAATCCTGGCCTCTAGCCTATTGAGAAGGCTTCCTCAGGGGACCAACATCCCTTTACAAACTGATCCAGATATTGTGCTCCCCAGCCCCACAGGATGGTAACAATCACCTACTTTGGTATCTCCAGAGACATCCCATCTATGAGGGTGGGTCTGTAACCACTAGACCAATTTTTCCTTGATCTCCTGGGGTTGAGGAAAGCACAGATTGAAAAACTGGTAACTGGAAGACCAGTAAGCCAGAAGGTGGCCCAAAGTAGGCACTTCTGCATCCTGGCCCAATGTACAAGCTCCAAGGTTGACCCCCATGGACTGCAGCAGCACAGGTAGATCCAGGCACTGGAAGAAGCCTGAAATGGAAACACATTAGGAACCACCACCCAGGAAAAAGATTTAGGCGTCATTGTCGATACCATGTTAAAACCCTCGGCCCAGTGTGCAGCAGCGGCCAAGAGAGCAACTAGAATGCTAGGTATGATAAGGAAAGGAATGGAAAATAAAACAAAAGATATTATAATGCCTCTATATCGTTCCATGGTGAGACCGCACCTTGAATATTGTGTGCAATTCTGGTCGCCGTATCTTAAAAAGGATATAGAGTTATTAGAAAAGGTTCAGAGAAGAGCCACCAAAATGGTAAAGGGGATGGAAGGATACTCCTATGAAGAAAGGCTAAAAAGGCTAGGGCTCTTTAACCTGGAAAAGAGACGGCTGAGGGGAGATATAATAGAAGTCTATAAATTAATGAACGGAGTGGAACGGGTAAACGTAGATCGATTGTTTACCTTATCAGAATATAGAAAGACTAGGGGACATGCAATGAAGCTACAGGGTAAACTATTTAAGACTAATAAAAGAAAATATTTTTTCACTCAATGTGTAATCAAACTCTGGAATTTGTTACTGGAGGATGTAGTAAAGGCTGTTAGTGTAGCTGGGTTTAAAAAAGGTTTGGACAAGTTCCTGGAGGAAAGGTCCATAAACCATTATTAAGAAGGGACCCAGGATATCAATGCTTGAACCAATACAAGCATTGTGGAACCTGTGTCCCTTGGGGAAACTGCTAGGTACGTATGACCTAGATTGGCCACTGTTGGAAACAGAATACTGGGCTTGATGGACCTTGGTCTGACCCAGTATGGCATATCTTTATGTTCTTA
The DNA here is from genome assembly GCA_033557465.1 of Ichthyophis bannanicus. Taxonomy (NCBI): domain Eukaryota; kingdom Metazoa; phylum Chordata; class Amphibia; order Gymnophiona; family Ichthyophiidae; genus Ichthyophis; species Ichthyophis bannanicus. The sequence continues at coordinate 297,421,571 of CM066042.1, forward strand.
TGTTCGTATGTTCCTTGAGCTTCCACTGCAGCTTGTTCAGCCTTTCTGGAGTAAGAAACACTCATCCAAAGCAGGGCCGGCCCAAGGGTTTCTGCCACCCCACCACTCACATGCCACCCCCTTGCTGCTGCTGATTCCATCTTGGTAGGGGGGAGGTGGGTAGTGGCAGCAGCAGCAGCAATATTTCACAAGCGGCACCTTTGTGCCACTGCTGTGTTGCCCGCGGCAGGCCATGTGCTTCAGCACACATGGCCTGCCACTTCTGACCCCCTCCAACAGTAGGTTGCATCAGAGGAGATCAGAAGCTGCAGATCCTGTGTACTGAAACACATGGCCTGCTGCAGACAACAAAGCCGCCCAACAGAGTCAGCCACCTAGCTTGCCTAGTGGATGGACCGGCCCTGGTCCCAAGTGAGTGTTAAGCTGAGCCCTGTTTAAATAAATAAATCCACATCCAAATATAACACTCTCTACTCCAATATCACCACCTCTGAGCTGTCTAGCAACTGCTGGATCCAGCATAAGGTCACCACCCCCACACAAAGGGCCACCTGAATGCCCAAGACCAAACCTGTGAAAGCACTCTAAAGGAGGGCTTCCATCTTCCTATCATGGGTCTCCTTTAGCAGTGTCCCCTTCCACCAGAATGGTTGTGTGCTTTATCAATGCTGTGACCAGGACATCCACCTTAGGGAGCCCAGCCGAGCCAGGACCTTCGGACCCTTCAGCCCCAGCATCTCCCACTGAGAAATCACAAGCTTATAAGGAGAAAAGAATGAAAAGAGGAGACAAACTGGATGCACTTGTGAAATCTCCATTGGAGTGGGCTCCAAAATGCATAAGACTGTCATGTCAGCCTGAATAAGAGCAGAAAGATCCTGCCCGTGACAAAGACGGATCACTGATGGATTCTCATCCTCCACCAGGGAAACCCTTCCTCTGCTGACCCACCTGCTGGAGACAGAGAATCCCCTTCAACATCCCAGTCTCCCTCCACAGGGGACAGCACTGGGCTTCTTTATCTTTATTTGCACATTTAATATACTGCCCAGACATAAGTACCAGTGTGGTTTACAGTTAATAATAAAGTTTTGCTGCAGAGCCAAAGGAGGAAAGGAACACCAATAAATGATAGGACAAGAAAGAGCAATCACACAAGGAGAGAGAGGAGGCTGAACTTAACCTGAGGAGGGAGGTCAAAAGCAGTGTGGAAAAGATGAGTTTTTACAGGGATTTGAATCTCTGAAAGGAGGGTTCCAGGCAGAGTGCAGGTACAAGGGAATTCCAGTGTGGGGTGAAGGAAGAATAATGTGGAGTTACGGGTGGATTCCAGGTGGGAATTAAGAGGTGGGCAGAAGATACAAACAACTGAAGTGAATAGAGCGGAGGAGGCGCTGGGGAGTATGAAGGTGAATACGGTCAGTGAGATATTGGAGGGAGTGCCAGTGTAGATAGTTTTGTGGACCAACATGAGCATCTTAAATTGAATTAATCCTGAACCTAGTAGGAAGGTAGTGGAGATGTATAAGCAAAGGAGTGATATGGTCCATATGTGAAGCATCCTTCAGGTAATGGAAAAGGGAATCTAATGACAAACACGGGAACAACATAAGCATCAGCAAGTTAGATGCAACGCACTGATAAGGCAGGCAAAGAGAGAATTTGAAAAGAAGCTTGCCATGGAAGAAAAAAGGAAAAAAACGTTTTCATGTATATTCGTAGCAAAAAAAACTGTGAGAGAGTCAGTTGGACCACTGGATGATAAACAGATAAAAGGAGTGCTAAGGGAGGACAAGGCCATAATGCAGAGACTAAATAAATTCTTTGCTTCAGTCTTTACTGAAGATGTAGGGAAGTTACCCATGCCTGAAATGGTATATAAAAGTGATGTAGTGGAAGAATTGAAAGAAATATCAATAAACCGGGAGGACGTATTACAATTGTTTGATAAACTGAAGGGTAGCAAATCACCTGGACAAGATGGTATACATCCAAGGAGGTTGAAAGAACTGAAATATGAGATTGCAGACCTACTAGTAGTAATCTGTGAATTATCATTAAAATCATCGGTAGTATCCGAGGATTGGATAGCGCTGAGCATCGCTAGCCCTCCAACCGCCCTGGTGAAGCTCCTGCCCTATCCGGGCAGTGGGAGCCTTTCCCCCACACACTCCTGCCCTATCCGGGCAGTGGGAGCCCTCCCTCCACACACTCCTGCCCTATCCGGGCAGTGGGAGCCCTCCCTCCACACACTCCTGCCCTATCCGGGCAGTGGGAGCCCTCCCTCCACACACTCCTGCCCTATCCGGGCAGTGGGAGCCCTCCCTCCACACACTCCTGCCCAATCCGGGCAGTGGGAGCCCTCCCTCCACACCCTCCTGCCCTCTCCGGGCTGTGGGAGCCCTCCCTCCACACACTCCTGCCCAATCCGGGCAGTGGGAGCCCCCCCTCCACACACTCCTGCCCAATCCGGGCAGTGGGAGCCCTCCCTCCACACACTCCTGCCCAATCCGGGCAGTGGGAGCCTTTCCCCCACACACTCCTGCCCTATCCGGGCAGTGGGAGCCCTCCCTCCACACACTCCTGCCCTATCCGGGCAGTGGGAGCTTTCCCTCCACACACTCCTGCCCTATCCGGGCAGTGGGAGCCTTTCCCCCACACACTCCTGCCCTATCCGGGCAGTGGGAGCCCTCCCTCCACACACTCCTGCCCAATCCGGGCAGTGGGAGCCCTCCCTCCACACACTCCTGCCCAATCCGGGCAGTGGGAGCCCTCCCTCCACACACTCCTGCCCAATCCGGGCAGTGGGAGCCCTCCCTCCACACAATCCTGCCCAATCCGGGCAGTGGGAGGCTCACACGCACGCAGGCAGAACCGCATAAAAGCGGCGTCCCTACTTCGTGGGAGCCGCTGAGCATCGCTAGCCCTCCAACCGCCCTGGTGAAGCTCCTGCCCTATCCGGGCAGTGGGAGCCTTTCCCCCACACACTCCTGCCCTATCCGGGCAGTGGGAGCCCTCCCTCCACACACTCCTGCCCTATCCGGGCAGTGGGAGCTTTCCCTCCACACACTCCTGCCCTATCCGGGCAGTGGGAGCCCTCCCTCCACACACTCCTGCCCAATCCGGGCAGTGGGAGCCCTCCCTCCACACACTCCTGCCCAATCCGGGCAGTGGGAGCACTCCCTCCACACACTCCTGCCCAATCCAGGCAGTGGGAGCCCTCCCTCCACACACTCCTGCCCAATCCGGGCAGTGGGAGCCCTCCCTCCACACACTCCTGCCCAATCCGGGCAGTGGGAGGCTCACACGCACGTAGGCAGAACCGCATAAAGCGGCGTCCCTACTTCGTGGGAGCCGCTGAGCATCGCTAGCCCTCCAACCGCCCTGGTGAAGCTCCTGCCCTATCCGGGCAGTGGGAGCCTTTCCCCCACACACTCCTGCCCTATCCGGGCAGTGGGAGCCCTCCCTCCACACACTCCTGCCCAATCCGGGCAGTGGGAGCCCTCCCTCCACACACTCCTGCCCAATCCGGGCAGTGGGAGCCCTCCCTCCACACACTCCTGCCCAATCCGGGCAGTGGGAGCCCTCCCTCCACACACTCCTGCCCAATCCGGGCAGTGGGAGCCCTCCCTCCACACACTCCTGCCCAATCCGGGCAGTGGGAGCCCTCCCTCCACACACTCCTGCCCAATCCGGGCAGTGGGAGGCTCACACGCACGCAGGCAGAACCGCATAAAAGCGGCGTCCCTACTTCGTGGGAGCCGCTGAGCATCGCTAGCCCTCCAACCGCCCTGGTGAAGCTCCTGCCCTATCCGGGCAGTGGGAGCCTTTCCCCCACACACTCCTGCCCAATCCCGGCAGTGGGAGCCCTCCCTCCACACACTCCTGCCCTATCCGGGCAGTGGGAGCTCTCCCTCCACACACTCCTGCCCTATCCGGGCAGTGGGAGCCCTCCCTCCACACACTCCTGCCCTATCCGGGCAGTGGGAGCCCTCCCTCCACACACTCCTGCCCAATCCGGGCAGTGGGAGCACTCCCTCCACACACTCCTGCCCAATCCGGGCAGTGGGAGCCCTCCCTCCACACACTCCTGCCCAATCCGGGCAGTGGGAGCCCTCCCTCCACACACTCCTGCCCAATCCGGGCAGTGGGAGGCTCACACGCACGCAGGCAGAACCGCATAAAAGCGGCGTCCCTACTTCGTGGGAGCCGCTGAGCATCGCTAGCCCTCCAACCGCCCTGGTGAAGCTCCTGCCCTATCCGGGCAGTGGGAGCCTTTCCCCCACACACTCCTGCCCTATCCGGGCAGTGGGAGCCCTCCCTCCACACACTCCTGCCCTATCCGGGCAGTGGGAGCTTTCCCTCCACACACTCCTGCCCTATCCGGGCAGTGGGAGCCCTCCCTCCACACACTCCTGCCCTATCTGGGCAGTGGGAGCCCTCCCTCCACACACTCCTGCCCAATCCAGGCAGTGGGAGCACTCCCTCCACACACTCCTGCCCAATCCGGGCAGTGGGAGCCCTCCCTCCACACACTCCTGCCCAATCCGGGCAGTGGGAGCCCTCCCTCCACACACTCCTGCCCAATCCGGGCAGTGGGAGGCTCACACGCACGCAGGCAGAACCACATAAAAGCGGCGTCCCTACTTCGTGGGAGCCGCTGAGCATCGCTAGCCCTCCAACCGCCCTGGTGAAGCTCCTGCCCTATCCGGGCAGTGGGAGCCTTTCCCCCACACACTCCTGCCCTATCCGGGCAGTGGGAGCCCTCCCTCCACACACTCCTGCCCTATCCGGGCAGTGGGAGCCCTCCCTCCACACACTCCTGCCCTATCCGGGCAGTGGGAGCCCTCCCTCCACACACTCCTGCCCAATCCGGGCAGTGGGAGCACTCCCTCCACACACTCCTGCCCAATCCGGGCAGTGGGAGCCCTCCCTCCACACACTCCTGCCCAATCCGGGCAGTGGGAGCCCTCCCTCCACACACTCCTGCCCAATCCGGGCAGTGGGAGGCTCACACGCACGCAGGCAGAAACGCATAAAAGCGGCGTCCCTACAGGGCGCGCCCGCGCCTTGCGGGCCCGCGCCTGAGGGCCTCGCCAGAGGGCCCTTTGGCGGTGGCCCTTAGGCGGTGGAGATTAGGCGCAGTTGAAACATCATCCACTCAACCGCAACAAGGCTGCAAGTATCAAGAAGCCTGACTCACATGACCAAAACTCCGATAACGGACAGAAAACGAAAGTGCAACAATCAAATGACTGACGGCTTGAGCTCCCCAGGCCGGGTCTGAGCTCGCCAGTCCCGACCACCACGCTCCACGAGATTCCCATAGCTGGACCAAAATTCGACATCAAGAGCTTTCAACTACAACGATATCACCCAGGTAAACAATTACTGGACTTATCTACCTCCTGATGCAAAAGACCACTGTGCAACCCTGGCCTAACCCCCCCCAAGTAGGAGCCAACATACCTCTGTATATATAATGTGTAAACTCCCCACTGTCACAAGCCCTGTTCTCCTCAAGCCAGCTGTTACATTGTAAACCCCTACCAACTCTAAAGGCTACTACTGTTTATTTAGAGCTAAATGAAACAAAGTATCTCTAACCAGCAAGTTGTTACATTTCAATGCAGTAACCCAATAACCTTCTTGCAATAACCTTAAGACTGTATCGCACAATACTGTATCTGTTTATACTGAATGATAGGTAACGATAGGACTGTATCGCACAATACTGTATCTGTTTATACTGAGTGATAAGGAACGTTAGGACTGTATCCCTATTTTGTTAAAGTAATAAGAAACGCTGTACCCCAACCCATCTATCCCTGCTAGACTGTTGGTACCCAACAACTATCTTGCCGGCCTACACTAACTCATCTCTAGGCCAGCTGCCTTGACTTCACCCCACACTGCGCCACTCGAATCCAAAATCCAAGTATTTCTGGCAGACATAAAATGGAGCCTGCTCACACCTTCCTGATTTTGTGCATGTGTATACTAACATCTTCATATAGAACCATCCCACACTCACAATACTGCATTCCTCTACTATATACACCAATCTACCTTCTCCACCCCCCCCCCTCCATTACCCATCCTGCATCAATACAACTTAAATCCTATCACCACCACACAAACTCCAAGTAAATTACCCCAACGACACACCCATATCAAAGGGAACAAATCTCAAAAACACCCTAAAACCAAAGCAAAGAACACTATTGGATCTCAAATACAACTCACACGAACCACACACCAAGAACATCACACATGTAACATTATCCTTATTAATGCTAGGTCAATAAGGAATAAAACGCATATTATCCACAACATTCTAACTGACGAACAACCAGATATCCTATGCATAACAGAAACATGGCTCACTGACTCAGACTCTGCAACAATGAACCAAATACAGAAGCCCGGATACCAACTATACAACTGCCCACGCATCAACAGAAGAGGAGGCGGAGTCCTTATAGCAGCCAAAACCAGCCTTCAACTCACAACCACATCTACGGTCACAAATCCAGATCTTGACCTACTTAAAGTCGAGAGCATGGCATTATCCATCTGCCTAATCTATCGACCTCCCTCACCACAGCACGAAACACTAGCCACAGCACTAGAAACCATCACATCCACACAAAGCAAAAAATTCCAGATCTTCCTCGGAGATTTGAACCTAGCATCAATTCCTCCGTCCCACACGGACTCCTTCTATGAAGCCATCGACCAATTGGGTTTCCAACAAATAATAAGCAACCCCACACACGATAGAGGAAACATCCTAGATATGATTTTCATACCCAGAAATCCACAACAAAGCAATGAACCACCTATAATAAACATAACTCAAGTACCATGGTCAGACCACCACCAAATCAACTGTAAACTTAAACTACAGTGCCAACCCAAAAACTCAAAGGAGATGAGAATGACCAACCCCATTAGGAAATTCAGCAAACTCAACGAGGAACACCTCATAAGCACCATTGCATCCCACATAAACCTAGATTCCACAGACCTAGACGAACTAACTAACAGATGGAACACACACATCCAAAATACATCTAACCCAACTCTGAAACACACATCAAACACACATAAGATCAACTCGGAACCCTGGTACACAGGAACTCTAATAAAATCAAAAAGGGAGCTCCGTAAAATAGAGAGAAAATGGAGACAAACCAAATCCTCCGATCTCAAAACTAAATACATGGCCCATCTCGCAAAATACAAAGACGACGTGAACAATGCAAAAAAATTACATCACACCAACATCCTAAACAAGGCAATCAATCGCCCACGAGAGTTATTTGAACTAGTCAAATCACTAACCAAAACCGACCAAAATGCCAACCTCAACAAATCCATCAAGGTCCAAACACTGGCAAACCACTACGCGACCAAACTGACGGCCCCTGGTCCTCCACCCTCCCCACCAACACCACAAATCAGAAGTGAGAACAACACAACGCAAAACCAGTTATGGGAGCACTTCCACAAAATAGGAACCAAGCAAATCACAGCCATTGTCACAAGCCTGAAAAGCACCACCTCCCCACTAGATCCCTGTCCTGCATCAAGGCAGTGAAACAAGACATAGCACCTCACATAGCACACATAGTTAACCTATCCCTACAACAAGGAATCATGCCCTCAGAACTAAAGAAATCAGTCATTAGACCGATCCTAAAAAACACTACACTCAACGGAGAAGACCCAGCCTCCTACCGTCCCATATCAAGTATCTCATTCCTGGCAAAGATCATAGAAAAAACGGTCCTTCTACAACTCCAAGACCATCTGACTGACAGTGCTCCTCTTGATGACCAGCAATATGGCTTCAGGCAACATCATGGAGTTGAAACCCTGTTACTAGTTCTACTTAACAACCTCCTAAAGGGCCTTGAAAACAAAAAGAAAATGTACATTCTTGTATTCATTGACATCTCAGCTGCCTTTGATACAGTTAATCATGGGACCCTCATAAATAGGATAAAATCAATAGGAATAACAGGAACCCCACTAAAATGGTTCTCATCCTACATCTCAAATCGAACACAACAGGTTCAATTCAACGGAGAAAAAGCAGAATCTTTCTCACAAACACAGGGAATCCCCCAAGGCTCTGCTCTCTCAGCACTTCTGTTTAACATATATATGCAGCCACTATGCAAAATTTTCTCACGGCACGAAATTAATTACCACATCTATGCCGATGATATCATGCTATACACACAACTAGACACTAAAAACCCAGACTACAACCCACTGGAGACATGTATCGGAGAGATGCAAGACTGGTTACAACAAAGTAGTATGTCAATTAATCACAAAAAAACCGAAGTAATGTATATCTCCAAAGAACCGAATTTTGACCCTCCCACATCAATAACACTATGTAACAACACTTACCAAACAAAAAAAGAAATAAAGTATCTAGGAGTCACATTTGACTGTGACCTAAAGATGGAAAAACACCTCCGAAAGACCAACAGAGCAGTTTTCCACAAGCTTAGAGTGCTCCAACCCATTCGGAATATTATTGATCCCCAAGACTTCAGAACAGTGGCCCAAGCACTCATCATGCCACATTTTGACTACTGCAACGCCATCCTACAAGGTTTACCTAAAAAAAACCCTAAACATATTACAAATGGCACAAAATGTAGCTGCCAGGGTCATAATGAAGAAAAATCTAAGTGACCACATCACACCAGTACTAATTCAATTACACTGGCTACCCATAACAGCTCGCACAAAATACAAAATACTAACAACCACCTTCAAACTCATCCACAACTTAGCACCTTCCTTCCTCAACAACCTAGTAAGATTGCAACCTCCTACCCGAAACAGAAGAACCCACAATTCCAACATCCTTCACACTCCAACAGATATAAGATCTGCCAAAGCTAACACCAGCCACAGGGCTTTCTCATATGCGGCGCCAACACTGTGGAACCAACTCCCACCAGAACTACGAGCTAGCAATGACCTTCTAGACTTCAGAAAGAAACTCAAAACGCACATTTTCCAATCACATTTCAACCTGAACTAAACCCACAGATGGAGCAGCCCCTGTCCACTGTGTCCAAGAAGATTATCCTGTATATATGTATTTATGTATATATGTAAATGAACTCCCCCATAGCTAAGAAGTGTTAACTCTGTATGATGTGCTTTTCTGACAATCTGTATGTAAACAAAATTTGTACCTGCCTTGATTCGGCAGTTTCACAATAGTAATCCTACCCGCTTCTGATCGCTGGAAGGAGCGGGCTACAAATGCTTGCTAAATAAATAAAATAAAATAAAATTGGAGAGTGGCCAACATAACTTCAATTTTTAAAAAGGGTTCTAGGGGTGATCCAGGACACTACAGACTAGTGAGCCTGACGTCAGTACCGGGCAAAATGGAAGAAACCATTATAAAGAATAAAATTACTGAACATGAAGATAGCCATGGTTTAATGGGAGAAAGCCAACATGGATTTAGCCAAGGAAGGTCTTGTCTTACTAAACTGTTACATTCTTTTGAAAGTGTGACTAAACAGGCAGACAAAGGTGAACCGATTGATATAGTATATCTGGATTTTCAGAAAGCCTTTGACAAAGTCGCTCATGAGAGACTCTTGGCGAAATTAAAAAGTCATGGAATAGGAGGCAGTGTAGTATTATGGATCCGGAACTGGGTAAAAGACAGAAAGCAGAGGGTAGGGCTAAATGGCTAATTTTCTCAATGCAGAAAGGTGAATAGTGGAGTATCCCAGGGATCTGTGCTGGGTCCACTGCTTTTTAACATATTCATAAATTACCTGGAAAAGAAATAATTAGTGAGGTGATCAAATCTGCAGATGAGACAAACTTAGTCAAAATTGTTAAAATGCAAGAGGATTGTGAAAAATTGCAAGAGGACCTTGAAAAACTGGAAGTCCAAATGGCAGCTGTAATTTAATGTAGACAAGTGCAAAGTCATGCACCTAGGAAAGAACAACCCAAAGTATGGTTAACATGATGCAAGTTACCACCTCAGAAACCACCATCCATGAAAAGGATTTAGACGTCATCGTGGATAAGTTGAAACCCTTCGTCCAGTATGCAGTGGCGGACAAGAAAGCAAATAGAATGCTAGGAATCATAAGGAAAATAATGTAGAATAAAACAAAGGATATTATAATGCCTCTGTGTCGTTCCATAATGCGACCACATCTTGAATATCGTGTGCAATTCTGGTCGCCATATCTTAAAAAGGATATAGCTGAATTAGAAAAGGTACAAAGAAGAGTAACAAAAATAGTAAAGGGATTGGAAGGATACCCCTATGAGGAGAGACTTAAAAAGTTGGGGCTCTTCAACTTGGAAAAGAGACGGCTGAGTGGGGTATGATAGAGGTCTATAAATTAATGAATGGAGTAGAAAGGGTTGTTTACGCCATCAAAAAGACGAAAGACTAGAGGACACACAATGAAGCTATAATCCGACTCATTTAAGACTAATGAGAGAAAATATTTGTTACTCAATGCGTAATCAAACTCTGGAATTTGTTACTGGAGGATGTAGTAAAAGCAATTAGTGTAGTTTGGTTTAAAAAAAAAAAAGGTTTGGACAAGTTCCTAGAGGAAAGGACCACAAACCATTATTAAAAAGGACCTGTGAAATCTGTGTGCCTCTCTGGGAACCTGCCAGGTACTTGTGGCCTGGATTGGTCACTGTTGGAAACAGAATATTGGACTTGATGGACCTTGGTCTGACCTAGTAAGGCATTTCTTATGTTCTTACTCTGGAGAAGCTAGAGATAATGTAACAGCAACTGTAACAGCAATGTTATAGCAACAGGATAAAATCACAATAAGCATAACTATCTCTTATATATGAACAAATAGGGGTGACCTGCACGGAGCAGCAAGTGCACCTACTCTTGCCGTCTTGCTTGGTAAACTAGATGGACCATGGTGGTCTTTATCTACCATCATATCAAGACTGGCGTGTGTGGTTAGAGAAGGGAGGGACAAAAAAGGACAGATGGAGCAAATTTGTCATAGAGAGTGAAAAGAGTGGTGAATAAGCGAGGAATGGTGTTCACAGAACGATAAAGAAGAGTTCAATGGGATGCCAAGGTAACGATGGGAGGGGAATAGTGGAATGAGCGTGTCTGAGAGCAAGGGGGCCAATGGAGGGCTAGGACCACTGAAAGTGAACCATATAGCTACTGTTTTAGTGGAATTTAGGTGCAGGAAATTTGAAGACATCTAGTAGCTTATCTGGGTAAGACAAGAGTTAAGAGGGTCCAAGTTGGGAGCAGAGGGGCTGGTGTGATGTAAAAGGATGATGTCATTGGCATAAGAATATGCTGAAATGCTGTATTGTTGGATGAGTAAAGTCAAAGGGATCAGAAAGATATTGAAGAGGAGGGGGGGCCTGGACTGAACCTTCTGGAACACCGCAAGGGACAGGAGTGGTGGAAGAGGAAGATGAACTGGAAAGGACAGAAAAAGATCTGAAAGAGAGAAAAGAGTGAAACCACTGTAGGACAGTCCCACAGATCCCAAAATTACGGAGATGGGAGAGAGGAGTGAAATGATCAACCAAATCAAAGGCAGAGGATGGATTCAAGGAAACGGCAAGAACATCACCGTGATCACGGGAGAAATACAATTCATTCAGAAAAGAAAGAAGAATAGTTTCTGTGCTATAACCGGGATGAAAGCCAGACTGGCAGGGATGAAGAGCAGGTGTCGTGTCAAGGTGTGAGGACAGTTGTGCAAAGGCCAGCTTCTCCAGAACCTTAGAAAGAAAGAGGAGATTCAAGACAGGGTGCCAATGAGCTGGGACTGAACGATCCAAGGTGGGTTTCTTATTTATTTATTCAATATTTATCCTGTCCTTTCAAACTACTCGGGGCAGGTTACAAATTACATACATAATAATAAAAGTAACATAACACAGACTGACAATACCTCATAACACACGATATCTACACTTCATAAAAATAATAGTACAGGACATTGCTTAATTTACAAGATCTTACAATGTCCATCGTATCTCAGGGAAAAGATATTTTTTATCACCTTTCGTAAAACATAACAGATTGTCCATAGAACGGTAAATTTTTGATATTCCATTCCAATGTAGTGGCGAAGAACATGAATAAGCATTACAACATGCACATTTAAGATAAAAATGTTTGCAAAAGGGAACCACTAACAATCAATCTGATCGAGACATCAGAGTACGGGCTGCTATATACTTCTGCAATTTATTTACAACATAGGCTCGAAACGGACCATAAAAAATGTAAAAGCCAAGACAAGCACTTTAAAAATACCACGCTTCTCAATCGGTACCCAATGAAGTGAGTTTAGATAAGGAGAGACATGTTTTCTAAACCTCAAATAAAGATCAGTCTCACAAAAGTATTCTGTATCCGATGTAGTCGCTTTTTTGATTTTGCAGTCAATCCATAACAGAGTATTAAGGTAATCAAGCCTTGATGTTATAAATTCATATTGTCACAACCCCATCCCTTTAGCCACGTGCTTAAAGGTCAGGGTGGACATTATTGTTGTATTGAAGGTAGAAACTTTTGTTAGCCCAGAAGTCTTCTGGTACTAGTAGTCCCTTTCTTCATAATGAATAGTTGTGTAAGCCATGTGAATGGTAAAGTATAGGGTTTTATTCCCTTAATGCACAAAACGTTCAAACGAAGACAACAGGATTTTCACCTTGTTCAGGATTTTCACATAAGGTATTTACATAGGTCAAAAACTTGGATATGCTTCACAGTCTTTGTTAGTTATGCAGGGTTCAAACAAAACAGGTTATATAAACAAAAGCAATGCTTCTTCTTTCAGCTTGTCAAACAAAACTGTGTTTCAGAAGTATATCTTGCATGCTATATTTCTCTCAAGGATTCTAAACTCCCAGTACAACAAAACGTACAGTCCACAGGGCATTCAGTTAGCAAAGGGTCAGGTTCAGCAGGGTCTATCTGCATAGCTTCTTGTTCTGCTGCGATATTTGTGGCCCCTGAGCTTTCCCCATATATTCCTGGTTTTACTTCAGAACCTCTTCCTAAGGCTCTCCAGCCTGGCTGTACCCGGTCTGGCAAATATGCAACAGGATTTTTGGTAAGCCCTCTTTCTATAGGTTCCCAAACCTTTCTCCAGCTGCCTTGGCTGCTCTTACGGCTCCCTGGCTTCCAGTCCTTTCTGTGACCCGGCCTCAGTTCCTGGTTCAGATCTGTGTCTCTTAGACTCCTGGGCTGAGTCTGGTTCACCCACCTCTGAACTCCTTGGTGCTCACATACAGGGGAAGAAGCGTGAAGGTACCTCTGAACTCTTGGGTCTGTGTCTCTGGTATTGTCCTCACCAGGCACTCTCCCAGCTCTCCTTCTGTCCTTCCTGAAGACTTCCTTCTGGAGTTTCCCAGCCTGAAACTGGCTCTCCTGGAACTTGTTCCTTTCCTGTAAGGGCTGCAAGTTCAACTGCCTTTTCTCCTCTCTTTGGAGCTGTCTCCTTTCTCTTTCTTCTCTATCAGCAGCTGCTGCGGCTCGTGCCGCTCCTCTCCCCTCTGGCTTGTCTATGCTTTGCTTATAAAGCTGTTTCTTAGCTAAGGATTCTGTCCCTCTGACCAGGTGTATCTGATTATGCTTTGAATTAGTTCTTGCATCATCCCAACCTGGGCGTGTCAGCCTACCTTCTGAATCTCCGTGCATGCTCCCTCTAGCTGCACTTCTCACTAACTGCACTTTATGTATATCATTTCCTTTAAAGAGATCAGTGTTTTCTTCTACCTCCATGGACTTACTGGCGTCTGCTTCATCACAATATACAAGTTGTAAAATCTCAGATTGTGAAAAAAACTGACAGATCTTATATAATTGTCGCAAGTAACAAAAACAGGTCTTAACGGTTTGGGAGACGTGTCCATCAAGAGAAAGATCACTATCAATAATAACTCCCAGACTGCGAATCTGACTCTTGATTTGAAGCTCTACTCCATGCCAAACATTTTTGGGGTAGGGGGGAAGCTATTATGATGAATCTATAATACCTCAGTTTTTGAAGGATTAATCTGCAACTTGTTCTGTACCGTCCGCCGTTTAACCAAATCCAAACAGGACACCAATCTGGTAAATCCAGAGGTTTGATCTACGTCCAAAGGGACATACAGCTGAATATCATCAGCATAAGAGTGTACCCACACCCCTTGGAAGGAAATCGCATAATTTACAGGCTCAATGTAGATGTTAAAAAGAAGGGGTGATAACAAGGCACGTTGTGGAACACCATATTTCAATGGCCTGGGATTAGAAATCATGTTTCCCACTGCTACATATTGGCACCTATCAGTCAGGAACGACTTAAACCAAGTACCAAATCCATATCTCTCATATCAGATAGTCTCTGCAGCAGAATACGATGGTCAATACGGTAGTATCAAATGCTGCACTTAGGTCCAAAAGGACCAAAAGAACGTCCTGACCAGGGGCCATATAGTACCAACAGTCATCCAAAATATCCAGTATGACTAATTCAGTACTATAATTTCCTCTTGAAGATAGGACGGATCAGAGTGTGCTTCCAAGAAGAAGGAAAGGAGCCAGAGGAGAGACTGGTGTTGAACATAAGTATATAAGGAAGGAGAGCCAGGGAGGGCTCGGATAACCAATGAGACAGGGATGGAATCGGAGGGGCATGTAGTCTTATGAGAAGAGGTAAGGGCTTTGCATAACTCTACTGATGATACAGGGCAGAAAGAGGACCAGGTAGGTAACAGAGATGGAGTCAAGGAAACTGAAGAACAGAGGGTAGTTGAGGAGAGAGGGGGCAGGTGGGAAACGTGGAATGAAAAGTCAAGATCTTATCTGAGAAGATGGCGGCTAATTGAGCTGGGTCGGGGGAAGAAAAGGGAATAGCTATGGAAGGGGAGGTGTGAGGAGCTGAGAGTGCGTGCAGAACAGAGTATAGCTGGCAAGAGGAGTTAGAGGAGGAAGAGAACAGGTTGGAATAATAAGTGTTTGGCCACATGAATCATGGAACAGTAATGTTGGTGGCAATGATGAAAAAGAAAAGGAGATTCAGGGGAAGGGCGCTTATGCCAAAGGTGTTCAGCGTGGCAGAGATATGTGTGATGCAGACGGAGACCAGGGTGAAACTTGTGTGGCATAAAAGACAAGTGAAAAGGCAGGGTGAGGGTGCTTGACCATTTTTCTGCCAAAGGGAGAGATACCACAGGGTCCCAAGTCCCTCATAGGGGAGGGCAGGGCATTGGACCCCCACAAGGGGGCTGCCATGCAGCTAACAGAGAATGAAAACATCCAGAGAGTTGTTTGAGGACCTGTTGCTGAAAACCAGGCAAGAACAGGCCCCAATGCCCCAGAGAGCCCTCAAGGGCCTACAGCCTCTTCACTACACTCCCTCCTCCATAGGGAGCATGCAGTCATCCAAGATGGCTACCATTCCCACCAGCAACATCACGACTGGCACAGTGGAGGCACAAAAATTGGCATTGGGTCCCGACATTGGCAAAAAAATGTGCCCCAAGGTATCTCCATCGCACTCAGGGCAAGCAGATCCAGCCACAGAGCTCACATAATGGAAGCTGCAAGATGCATAGGGTCTGAACCGGACGCACAGAGGGGATCGTGATTCTGATCCTGCGGGGCACGTCTAGCCCCGCAGGATCAGAATCACGAACAATCCTGCATATGCAGGCCGAACTGCGATTCTCTCCAGCCTGCACATGCAGGAATGCACCCGGCTAACTCAGTCAAGGCTCTTCAATGGAGCCGTGTTGCCATGGCACCGAAACTCCATTGAAGAGCCATGATGCTGGCCGCAGAAGAATAAAGTTAATTCCCCGCAGCCCAACCCCTGATCTGGCCTCCTAAGGCCAGGGTCAGGGTGCGGGGAATGCCCTCCAGCCCCCCTCCCCTCTATCCGCGCTCCAGCAACAAAAAAAAAACATGTCCAGGGAAGTTATTCCACCTCAGAGGTGGAATAATTTACCCGGACATTTCGCCAGCCCTGGACGTACAGGGCCGACTTTAGAATTGGCCCTGTATGTCCAGGGTCAGCAACCGCCCACTGCCTGCCCAGACTCCGCCCCCAGGCTGCCCATTTCCCTCCTGTCTAACTTCCCCACACAACCGACAGGGAATTTATTCGGGGGCAGAAAAAGCCATAAATAGTGGAGATGGGACACCCCATTAGGATGTCCATCCCCGCTATTTGTGGCTCAGAATAACCCCCATACTGTTGTGCACTTGGCATTGTGGTAGAGCTCATCTAGGTCAAAAGGAAAACCCCTTATGGAAAATAAAAACCACAGTGAAAAAGGAACCCTATTTGAAAAGGGAGTTCAATGAACTGTCATGAATATTTTTTCTGAGGAAAATAAGAACTACACATCCCAAAATGCAGTTGGGGAGTAGGAGACCAGCTCAGCTTAACTCTTTCTAATCTATAACAAGATAGTGAGTCCAGATAGAAGTCCATTCTTTTCCATGCTTGTGCCTGACAACATGCAGTGAGCGCACTGTTGATAATACTTAATGAACCATCCGAGTCTTTCGTTGCTCCTTGTGACCTTGGGCAAGCCACTTAACCCTCCATTGCCTCAGTTACAAACTTAGTGAGCCTTCTGGGGATAGGAAGGTATCTGCTGCGCCTTAATGTAACTCATCTTGAACTCAGAGTTAAATCCAATTCTCTTTTCCTTCTTTTCATTTTTCTAACAGCAAACCAAGAAACTCAGCAAAGAGCAACTGAGCAAAGAGCTCAGGAGTTCTAAATGTTTTTAAATGTTGAAATTTCTAGATGATTACAGGTGACCTGAACTGTTGATGTTATACAGGTCTTTCTAACAATCCACCTTTGCAGAGTGGCACCCCTCTCTTGTCTCTGTAGACGGCAATATTATCACCATCACAGATGAGCCAAATTGTTCATTTAGAACCATAAGAGATTTTTTAACATCAACAGTTCACATCAACCGAACATTCAGGCGCAGCAGATATCTTCCTATCCCCAGAGGCCTCACTATCTAAGTTTGTAACTGAGGCAATGGAGAGGTAAGTGGCTTGCTCAAGATCACAAGGAACAACGGAAGACACAGATGGTCCATTAAGAATTATTAACAGTACGCTCATTGCATGTTGTCAGGCACAAGCATGGAAAAAAATGGACCTATCTGGACTCACTATCTTGCTATAGACTAGAAAGAGTTAAACTGAGCTGGTCTACTCCCCAACTGCATTTTGGGATGTGTAGTTCTCATTTTCCTCATAAAAAAAATTCATGACAAACTTTCTGCAGAAGATAAAATAGACAAATCGGAGCACCAGCTGTGAACGGATTGTAGAGCCTTAGTTGTCAATAGCAGTGAAGTCTCTCCAGGGCATTTCACTGTTCTAAGAGTCTTCACTGCTATAATAATTTGACAAGGGATCTGTTAGCACCTCTCTTCTCCCCCACCCCCCTTTCCACTGAGATTCACAGCACAATTGCATGATTGATTGTGCTCTCTGCTTTATCAGATCTTCCGTCGCCAATAGCAAAGAACACTGAGTGGTATGACTTTCTGTGACATACAACCCCTGCCGTATTCATTCCTCAAGAAAAGAACAAATTAATCACTAATAAAGCTTTTCAAATTTGACCTTTATTCCTGATAAGATAAATGATAATTATTAAAGATGTGCATTCTTTAAAGGGCAACAAAGCCCTCACCACTCCTCTCAGAAAGCCAACAGCGTGGACAGGGTCGTTCTCAACTGGACTCGCCTCATCAAATGTGTCTGAAACTAATGTAATTTAGACAAACACTGAAAAATGACTCATTGGCCATCTTCTAATACATTCAAAATGCTTTTAAAATACAGCTAAGAGGCGCACTGTAACTCTCGCGGTATTAGGCTGGGTGACGGCATCAGAAAGACCCTTGGACATCTGGCAATATAATTTCCTATATTATCCTTACCCCAAATCCCCGGATGCATTAAAGAAAACCCCTTCTTTAGAAGAATTGCACAATACAGATGTAATATATGGAAACGAATGTGCTACACAAGGCAAACCAAGTAGAATCAGCAAAAGAAATCTGTAGTGATTGCCTGTATCAGGAGAAAGGAGAGATTAGGAGATTCTAATCAGCAATTTAACAGGCACCTGAATAGTCTGGAAATCAAGGGGGAGTGAACTATCAGATGAGCAACACTTGAGCAGAACATTGGAGAGGCATGAAAAATGAGTCAGGGGACAATCTGCACTTTTAAAAAAGGAGGGGGTTTGCAAAAGGGAACGCCGGGCAGAATGAACAGCTGCAAAATCTGGCAGCAGTCTGAGTCCCTCATCCGACATTCAGAGCAGGGCCAGGACTAAAAATGCGCAGAAGTGTACATTGTTTTTGCAAATGTTTCCTGAGAAAAACTGCCAAGACATTTCTGTCTAGGCCTGGCTGAAAAGGAGCACCGATTCCAAAGGGGGGGAAAGAGAGGGTTGCACACAGCACTGAGGAAATGCATGTCCCCCTACATCAATCAATTACTAGGGTAGGAAGTGGAGACGGGTAAGGTTGGATGCCAAGTGGCAGCAACGAATGCTATGGCACAGTTTCCCCGCTGCCGTTCATATCACGGCATTCAGTAGGAATTGGGTGAATGGAGCATGGTTGGGAAGGTCGTTGCTCTAAGGGATCATCCACTAACAGCATGTGTTCATGCCATTAACACACATTGTTTTCCACAGGGCTTGTGAGGAATGGGCCTGCTTAGTTAAGGGTTGTTTTTCATTTGTGGGTCCTTACACAGTCTCTGTGCTCTGCTGGGACCGCCATGCTTGTACTTTGTGTGCCTGAGAAATGTGACCATGCCTTTTCCGTGGCTGGCCCAAGACTCTGGAACACAAAGTCACTTCTCATTCAAGTTGAGCCGGATTACTTGGTACTATGGGGAAAAAAATGCACACATTTATTTGAACTGGCATTTGAAAGAAAGACAAAGCAGTGCTTTCCATACTTTTATTCCATATGACCTCATTTTAGCAACTGATGATGACCCCAGCTGAAGATGAAATCAAAATGGCAGCTCAGCAGTCTCCTTTCCCCTCCCTTCACTCATCTAAAGCAGAAAGCAGCGGCAGTCAGCACAGGGTCTCTTGTGTCAGTGTGCACTTATAGACCCCTGTCCTCAGCATGAGCTTCCAGTCTAACAGGAAGCTTACCCAGGAGGGGGGGCAAGGGCCTATGAATGTTCACTGGCTCACAGGCCACATGCTGACTGGGGAATGTCACTACTTGGCATGGGTCACAGTGAAGAGAGATGGGAAAATGGCCATGTTTCTGTGACCACATCCACTGATGATGTGACCCCATTTGGAGTCCTGACCCTAAGTTTGGGAACTACTGACTTAAAGGCAGAGTTTTTGAGACGCTGAAGTTGGGACTGCACAAGTCTGACAGTTTTTTAGAAAAGGCTCTGACAAACACAGAGGGCCCAATATTTGAAGGATTTATGCTCCTGACAGAGTTATGCTCCTAAAGGCCTCTTTAAAAAGTTACTAGGGCTGAGTGCCTAAATATTTTCTTAAAATTTCTCTAAACTCCTAAATTTAGGATCATAAAGTGTGTGGCAATGGGTCAGATTTAGGATGGGGAAGAACTGTTAGGTGCTTAACCCTGATTTTCAGCACGAGGCATCTAAATTAGGCTCATAAATCTAGGCAAATGAATGGCAGGCCTAAAGTTAGGAGCATAAATCTTAAGCACCTAAATTATGATGAATTTTCAGCTGAAAACTTAGGCTCCTAAGTGTGGCTGAAAATAGGACACAATTTTAGGAGCCTAAGTTTAGGAGAAAAGGTTTTTTGGATTGGGCCCGGAGTCCCTTGTTAAATACATATAAGGAAGTGCAGGGCTGCATGTGGATTTGCAGACATGTAGAGACAGAAGAGCCAATTCATATAGAGTGGAGCAGTAGCCTAGTAGTTACAGTAGTAGCCTAGTACCCAAGAGATCAGGGTTCAATTCCCACTAATACTCCCTGTGGCCTTGGACAAGTCACTTAATCCTCCATTGCCTCAGGTACAAACTTAGACTGTAAGCCCTCTGGGGACAGTACCTGATTGTAGCTCACCTTGAACTACTACTGGAAAGATGTGGGCTAGATACTAATAATAAATAAATATATATGTCAGAAAAATAAATGAAAGCAACTAGAAGCTTTCATGTGCAAGTGGACCATTTTGCAAACCTAAACATACATATGATACTAATTAAATACAGAGGCTGCAATCTTTCTGATTTTTCATTTTTGAGGGGAAAATAAATAGTATTAACTCCCTTAATCGCTCCTGTAAAGAGCTGGCCCAAACTAGCACTTTTTAAAACCCTAAACATACCAAAATTGTAGGTCATACACATGACTTCCTTTTGTAAATTTCAGAATACACGTGCAGATTTTTGGCCCGCTGAGGCCACACCCAAACCACATCCCCACCATACCTCCTTACAGTTCCTACAAATCTCCACGTGCAAGTTCTGCCCTTTCTAAAACTGCCATTTCCATGTGGATGCCATCTCCATACGTAAACATGCGGAAATATTTCTTTACGGAAAGAGTGACAGATGCGTGGAATAGTCTCCCAGTGGAGGCAGTAGAGACAAGGACAGGATCTAAATTCAAAAAAGCATGGATCTCTAAAGGAAAAAAGGGGACTGTTGTAGTTGTTGATATGGAAGGACAGACTGGACAGAACATGATAGAAAAAGACCACATGCCTAAGTGTTGTAATTTCCAAATGGAAATCGTAAATCAGTCTTCTAAAGTAACCCAAGCAGACGTAAATGTTCCTACCTTCAAACTAGCTCCATTTTCTGGCGGTTTACCCCTAGTATTTTATAAAGGCACATAGGTGCCTACTTGGCCTCCTGAGCTAAGCAGCCTGTTATAAATTACCCCCATTAAGTCACCTATGGAAAGACAGAACCTGGAGCCCTTCAGCTGCTCAAAGTGGTATACAAAATGCATACATGCAAAACACCAATTACGGAAATACATATTCACAAAAAGACAAGCTACATTAATCCTGAACTAGAATCTCCAATGTTTGGCAGGTAGCATGAGTCATGCCGTAGGGTTTTGATTAAACCTAAACAGAGAAGTGACCGGCTTTCATATAGCTCCCAAAGGTTAGATACGACAGGTTTTGCTAATCCAATATAAAAGCATCGCCTTCTGCATTTTCTCTTTAATTTGTTAACCCTGTTCATTGGGTAAGCTGCTTTCATCTGTGCCCTTCTCCTCCAATGCCAACGCCCAGTTCTGCTCATTCCACTTTGCTTCGCCACATGCCTGCAACACATTTCTTGAGTCAGGGCATCATGCTCCTTCTCTGGCCATATTCAATCCTATCTAAAAACTCATCTCTTTTGGGTTGCTTTTAAATCTTATTCTTGTAGATTCTTCTCTTTGTCATGATTGGCCTCTAAGTGCCATGGAGCAAGGACTGCCTCTCTTGCGTCTCTGTACAGCACTATGCAAGCCCGATAGTGCTTTCAACGTTACTAGCAACAGTAATAGTAACCTTTATTTCTGCACTCTCAAGTGGACTAACACAGCAAGCACACTACTTTATTATTAGCATTTGCATTGCACTACTAGATGTATATAGTGCTTTACAGACACGTAATCGACAGTTCTTGCTTCTCAAGGTTTACGCTCTAATAAGACCAGAAACACTACAGTTCGCCACCCAAATAAGCCTGATCTTGGCTGATCTCAGAAACTACAGGAGGGTCAGGCCTTGTAATACTAGATGCTGTAGACTTACTGTGTGCAAGAAAGGCCTGGCAATCCACTTCTGGTTACACCTTGCCAAGAAAACCCAGAGGACGGGTCACCAGGAGTCAGCATTACCTTGACGGCACATAACACACAACCAGAAACAGACAAGACATAGGATCTTTAAGTTAAAACAGTTGGGCCAACTGCATGGAATGTGGCCTAATGAAAGTTCAAGACAAACATCCCTGACTCAAAAAGGGTAAGTATATAATAAAAATGCCACCATTGATATGACAATAGCACAGACGGGTACGTGCACTATTCACATGTTCAACAGGGACTTGTTACTGGTCGTTAATATCAAGCCATCTACATGCCTCATTTTGACTTATAACAACTTGCAAGATATCAGGCACAACAGCATGCTACCAGTGTGCAGCGGCGGTCGAAAACTCAAATAGAACGTTAGGAATTATTAGGAAAGGAAGAGAAAATAAAACAAAGAATATCGTATTGCCTCTGTATCGTTCCATGGTGCAACTGCACCTTAATATTGTGTGCAATTCTAGTCACTGCATCTCAAAGAATAGCATATTTAGAAAAAGTACAGAGAAGGGCAACCAAAAAAAAAAGGGGATGGAACGACTCTCCTATGAGGAAAGGTTAAACAGGTTAGGGCTCTTCAACTTGGAGAAGAGACAGCTAAGGGGAGATGTGATAGAGGTCTATAAAATCCTAAGAGGAATGGAACAGATAAGCATGAATTGATGGTTTATTCTTTCAAAAAGTATGAAAAAACAGGGCACAAGCCAAGAAATTACAAAGCAATTCATTTAAACCCAACAGGAGAAAATATTTTTTCTCGCAATGCATAATTCAGCTTTGGAACTGGTTGCCAAAGGATGTGATTAAAGCAGTTAGTGTAGCTGGGTTTAAAAAAGATTTGGTCAAACTCCTGGGGAAAATCATTGCTTAGCCTGGGGCATAGTAGCATTGGAATCTGGCTACTTTTGGGATATGCCAAATACTTGTGACCTGGATTGGTCACGAATGGAAACCGGACACTGGGCTTGATGGATCTCTGGGGGTCTTTTACTGAAGGCTGCTCGCTGACAGCACACTAACTGTGTAATCCGCGGTAGGGTCACGAGTGGGCGGGTTAGAGGCGGAGGGTGGACATGGTAAGCTCAGCGCAGTTAATGCTGTGTCCACACCACGCGCTACCTGCATTAGCACCGGATCACCTAACGCCATCTCAATAGCTGAAGTGCACCCACGCTAATGTGCATGTGAACCCATTTTAGTCTCACGGGGTGCATAATAAATTCATTGGGTGACACAACCCTGCTCACTTCCTCCCCCCATTCTCAACAAACTCACTAGAGGATCTAGTTTTATCCAAGCTGTTAACCTACTAAGAAATCCATTTAGTCTTGCTGGAGAGACTGTTAAACAATTTAACATTCTATAGGAAACCATTTTTCAGCAGTTCCACCTCCTATGCATGTACTGCGGCAGAGAGAAATGAACCAAACATTCCTTGCAAGAGGGAGGAGTGGCCTAGTGGTTGGGGCAAGGTACTTCAGGCCGGAAGGTTGGGGGGTTCAAATCCCACTAGAGGACAACCACCTTGGGCCAGAAGGACTGGGGTTTCTAGTCCCACAGGTGCTCCTTGTGGTCTTGGGCAAGCCACTTAACCCTCCATTTCCCATGTTCCCTGTAAAATAGTTATCTCCAAGTTATAATGCCCTGTTCAATGTAAACCGCCTTGATATCATGAAAGGCGGTATATATGAAATGTTAAATAAATAAATAAATAAGAACAGCAGATTTCCCCTGCCACGTGTCCTGGACCCCAACTGCAGTCTTCTCATTTGGATAATGTATTTTACATGGCTCCACCTCATGCAGAATTCTAGTATTTCTGAACTAGTTATTCAGCTATGGTACATTTTGTAGAAAGGCGGTGCAGAGATAAATTAGGCCAGAGCTGCAGTCTCCTGAGCTGAATGATGTGCTGCAGAGCACCAGGGAGTTTTACTAGGCTTGAGGGAACCCAACTGTACTACTGTTCCAGAATGATTAAAAGTACAAGTGATCTTAAGTACTGCGCCTTTCTAAACTGCAAAATAACAAAGCGTAGCATGCTTTAGAATTTTAAACAGACTCTGTAGAAATAAAGATGAATAAACAAGTTGCAGGTGATATCCGTTTTTCATGCACAACCAATGCATTCATAACTAGTTTAATTTTTGAAAGCTATGTACTCTTCTTCAGGGCAATGCAAACTAAGAATGGCAATGGCTGAATTCAAAACTTACCAAAAAATACTGTAAAAACTTTAAAAAAACACTTGCTTTAAGCTACTGGCTTAAATTTAAGCATTAAGGGAGTAATTTTATAAGAGGTTACCTAGATATAGAGATGCAAGTACGCATGTAAATGTTGGTAGTTTAGACAATTATGCATAGAAATGACCTCTTATGTGTGTAAAGGGGAAATTTACATACCTGATAATTTTCTTTTCTTGAATCCTTCTAGACCAGTCCAGATGAGGAGGTTATGCTCCCCACCCAGCAAGTGGAGGCAGACTAGAGTAACTTTCAGTGATGTCATCATTTGTATATATGCTGGTGCAATATGCAAATTAATCCGTGCACAAAAAGTCAGCATTAAACTGGGAGAATAAGCCAAACACATGTGCATAGAGGTCAGTGCAAGTCTGGCATGCTATCCTGATCAAATGGGGTCATCTGAGGTGAAGTTTGACACTTCATCTCAGATGATCCAGGCTTTGGATAAAGCCCCCAATGCTATTGGCACAATGTCGGGGGCCAATGCCCCCTAGACACTGACCTTCCCCCAACAGAAATAAAATCACTGATGGCCCAGTGGCCCTAACCCCTCACCCCTGAAACAATAAAGCACCTGGTGGTCCAGTGGACCATATCCCCTACCCCACGCCAGTATCTTAAATGTTGTGGGTGGGAGCATTGTCCCACCCCTGCACCACCATCTTGCAAAATGGCGGCACATGGCCCTGCACAATGCACCCTGGGATGCATCAGGCAGGGTCAGATTGCCATTTAAGAAGAAAACTTATCTCATATGGCAGAGTGATACGGGGTTAGCTTTCCCAGAATGCAACTTGGGGCGAGGGGGTCACTCAGACTTCACCTCAGATGATGTTTTAGCTCCCAAAGCTGGAGTAAAGATCCAGCATTAAAAACAATGGAACAAATTGCACTGCGTTTCAGCACAGTTTTTCTACTTTGGGCACAATTAAATATGCAGCACCTTGCATGCTATTTGCATGCTCGCATGCTGCAATTTAGTGTGGTAGTTTTTATGCCATTTTCCCGGCACTAGCTTGCTTTCTGCCAGAAAAATGCTGTGGGAAAAGCACGAGAAAAATGCCGTGCTAAGGTTTTCTGCACTGGCCTGTGCGTCAGACAACAATACTCACCATGCAGTCAAGAGGTAGGCAAGGTTCTGTAGGAAGTCTTCCAGATGGGTTCTGGGATGGTCTAGCAAGATTCAAGGAAAGAAAAACTGTCAGATACATAAATTTCTCCTTCCTTAGCATTCTGCTAGACCTGCAGGTGGTCAGAAATGACAAAGTAACCACTTTACAGCTGCCTCTGTGGACACCAAAACGGACTCTCTCCAGGAGGAGAACTGTGCCCTAGTGAAACGAGCACCGACTCCCTCCAGCAGGCACTTTCCTGCAGAAAGTAGGCTAAACCAATAGTCTCCTTACCCCACTAGGCAATCGAGGACTTTGCCGCTGTTTGTCTTTTCCTCAAACCACTGAATAGGACAAAGAAATGATCTTACGGAGGGTAGGAATTAGTAATCCCCGAGTATCAGATTAATGCCTTCCTCACATCCTTTAGATGCAGAGGGATCTGGCCCTCCTCTGATAAGGACAGAATGACAGTCTGGTTAAGCTGAAAGGGAGACACAGCACCTTTGGCAGAAAACATGGCACAGTCCACAAGGAGAAAGAAGCCGTTGAGATGACCAAAAAAAGGGCCCCTGCAGGACAAGGCCTATACCTCTGAGATCCACCTGGTGGATGGCAAGAATCACCTTGAAAACTTCCTTGAGGGTCAAGTCCTTAAGAGACACCATATGAATGAGCTCAAAGGGAGCCCTTTTAGTATCCAACGCTAGAGAGAGACTCCACCGAGAAACAACTAAATGTACTCGGAGATGGATCTGCTTCACTCCCTTGAGGAAGCGGGAGACATCAGGGTGAATGCCAAGCAACAGCCAGTACCTGAACCTCGAGAAAGTTTAGGGCTAACCCCTGATCCAAACCAGAAGCTAGCCCTGAATACACAGAGAGGAACACCACTTATCAAAAACCCTCCAGACTCTCACACAGGCCAAGGAAGTAGAGGCCTTTCAGGCCTTGAGAAGGATGTCCGCTACTACTCCAAAGTAGCTCTTCTTGGACAGCATATGCCTCTCAAGGTCAGGCCATAAATGAGAAGTGAATGGGGTCCTCTATCCTCAGACGCCCTAGTCGCAGGAGCTCTCTCTCTGGAGGCAACAAGAGAAGGGATCCCGCCAACAGGGTCAAGAGATCCATGTAGCATGGCCTGCATAGCCCAGAGACACTAGAATCACCAAGCTCAAGTGGGACCAAATTGTGTACAAAAGGCCAAGTGAGGGGGCCATTCCTGAAGCAGGGCATCCAAGCCCACTGCCTGTGGATCCTTCCTATGGCTGAAAATGTTCTCCATTTAGGCATTCTCCTGAGTAGCTATCAAGTTGAAAACTGAAAGTCCTACCCTCTGCACTATCACATCAAACACTTAACTTACACTCACTAGAATCCACAGTGTTCCCATCTCAAGAAGTTGGCTTGCATGCTGTCAATGCCTGCTATGTAGGCTGTGGACAGGGCACTGAAATGCTACTCCTTCCAATGGCACAGCCCCATCACCTTGAAAATCACTCCAGCACTGGGGGTTCTTCCTTGCTTGCTGATGTACGCCACAGCCATGACACTGTCCAAAAAAAACACATGGACTGCTTTGCCCACCAAGAAAGTTCGGAACCTCTCTAGAGCTAGGTGGATTATTCATGCCTCCAACCGGTTGACTGACCAGGAGATCTCCTATGGGGAAAAGAGTCCCTGGATTAGCTGACCCAGACAATGGGCTCCCCCAGGCCTTCAGGCTGGCATCTGTGGTGACTATCATCAAATCCAGTGCTTGCAGAGGCATTCTGTCCATCAGATGGTGCGAGTGCAACCATCACATTAACTGCTCTTTGATCTCTTGAGGGAGAGGAAGACTAGAGAGACAGCAAATGTCTCTAAAGGGGGACACATGTGCACCTGGTCCAAGGGACAATTTCCAGGATCGATGCCATGGACCCTAGGAATTGGAAGTAGTCCCTTGCCTGGGAGCTGACTGTTCACAAAAAGCTTTGAATTAGCTCTGCAGCTTGAACAACTTCTCCTGCATAAGGAAAACTCGACTAGTAGAGTGCTGAACTAATTCCAAAGATACTCCAAGTCCTGGGAAGGAATTGGGCTGCTCCTGAAATAGTTTATCACCAACCCCAGCATTTGTAGCCAGTGCATCACTAGGGCCATGTTTTCCAGGGAGGCTGACCGAATCAGCCAATTGTCCAGGTATGGGTGATCCTTGATTCCTTGTTTGCGCAGAAACAACGCCGCCACCACCACCACCACAACCTTCGAGAAGCTGTGAGGAGCCATGACCAGGCTAAAAGGTAGAGCTTGGAACTGGAAATAGACCAGGTAACAGCAGCTGAGAAATCAATGACGTTATGAAAGTACACCTCCACGAGATCCAAGGGAGGCCAGGAACTCTCCTTGTCATATTGATACATTGATTGACCTAATGGGGACTCAGAGTTTAGCATTCACTGCCTTCAAGTCCAGAATAGGCCAGAAGGATCTTCCCTTTTGGTAACCATTAAATAAATAGAATAACGTTCTGGCTCTGCTTTGCAGAAGTAGAATAGTCTGAAACTGCAGGAGGTACTGAAGAGTTTTCTCCATCACCCATTTGAGTGGGGAACTGCAGGGAGACTCAACAAAGGCATCCCATTGTGTTTCTGCAAACTCTAGTACATAACCCTAACTGGGCACCTCGAGAACCCATTGATCTAACATGATATGTGTGCACTCTAAAAACAGCCAGATCTACCCTTCAACAGCTGTCCCTCAAAAGGGGCCTGCTGGAACTCATTATGGTGGTTTGTTGAATCCAGAGGGAGCCACGGCTGAGTCTCAAGCATGCTGAGAGCTCCAAAATGCTGACCCTTTCTATGTTTACACCCATAGGATGTAAAGGCCCTTGCCCAGACTCCGAGCAGCCCACAGGCATCTCCATGCTCTACACAAGGCCCTATCAGGGCACTTCTAGTGTCCATTGGCCTGTCTTCCAAGAGTCTCTGAAGGTGAACCTCACTAAGGTCTTTCATCAACTTCTTCAAGTCCTCCCCAAAGAGCAATCTGCCATAACTTGGAAGCAGCATCAGCCGACCAACTGAGGAGTCAAAGCCACCAGCAGACACTACTACCACTGGCATGGACTTGGAGAATATCCTGACCAAACCATACAGGGCATTATCCTCATATGCAGCTCCAGGTTCCAATCTTGCAGCCTCTGTGCTGTCCAACAGCAGATGGACCAACCACAAGAGGGCTCAAGTCACTAGGCCTGCACACAGTGCCACTTGAGAGCCTAAGGCGGCAGTCCACCCTCCTATCATGAGACTCCTTGAGCACAGCATCCCCTCCAATGAGATGATTGTGCACTTTGCCACTACCTGATGGGCATCTACCCAAGGGAGCCCAATAGCTGATCCAACTCACCCTGGGGAAGAGGGTACATTCAAGAGAGGATTTTAGGTCCTTCATTTCCACCCTCTGTACTTATCCCCTTCCCAAGCTTCATCTACTTTTATCTGCTTCTTATCCTCTCACCAGCCCCAACTCTTTCCCTTCTTCACCTGTAGATCTTGAACTCCCAACCAATCCCAGAGTCTCTGCCCAGTCTTTTCTTCTACATGCCCAATATCTCCCTTCTTGCCTCTTCTTCCATTTCTTATGCATTCATTGACCCTGTTACCTATGTCTAGTATTCATCCATCTACTTCCTTCCTCAATATTCATTGACCCTCCCTTTCTTCCTCATTACCCCAGCAGCCATTCTTCTGTCTTCCCTCTCCTCTTCCCCTGCATATTCTCTTGCTTTTTCCCCACAGTATCTGTCCTCCTCTCCCTTCTCCCAGCCCCAGTACTAGTTCCTTCTTCCTAGTTCCCAGCCCCACACTATCCCCTTGTTTCTAGCTCCCAACCCAAGCATCAGCCCCTTTTCTCCTCAGCTTCATCTGCTGCTAGCAGCAGGCAGATTTGAAATGGAAGAGGTGGCAAACCAAGCCAGTCAAGTTGTCAGGATATCCACAATAAACTGTAGTCCGAATGTTACGCTACTTTGGAGAGAACAAAAATGGATCTTCACTTTAAAATCAGTACACCCATCGGGGTTGAATGTGCGTTTAGACCTCTCACTTTGTTTATAGTAGGCAGTCGGATCTAATGCAGTAATGTGCCTTTAATGTGCATTGTAACTTTACCTATTGGTAGTTGGAGCAGCTTGTCTGAGTCACATGATTTTTCCTTTAAAAATGGCGACTGTGCTCTCTCTCGCATGCGCGGCGTTCTGTGCACGAAAATTTGACAGAAATATTTGAAGGAAATCTGCACTGACTACGCTTGTTATGCGCGAAAAAAAGGTCTGTTTATACCTATGTTGTTTCAAGATTGCGATGTAGCAACTGGCTTCATGATCTTAATTTCACGTTTTTATGTTTTTAGCCTGTACCGACAATTCCCTGAAGAAACTTCTGTAGTGAAACGCTTGGGCAGCCTAGAAGGAGGCGTTGGAATTGCCTTTTCATCTGGCTAATGTTACAAAGCTAAGTTGAATTTTCTTCTCGTTCAACATTTGGTATCTTTATCAACAATACATTGATTTGCCATAAGACTTTTTATTATAAGAATTAAAAGAACTTCTTCAGAACAATACGAGTTCAAGGGGTCATTGATGTAAAAACTGGCACCGTTAAAGGGCTTTGTGCCCATGATTAAAGTGCCACTGGTTTTTTCTGAGACCCAGCTCTTAGTGAATGACATTAACAGCTTTTTGTTGCTTAGTTTAGATAATAGACGGGGTGTGTGTTTTATAGTAGGATATCCACAATGACTATGCACCAGCTAGATTTGTATGAGCTATCTAGCTGGTGCATAGTCATTCTGGATATCCTGAAAATCTGATTGACTGGATGCATCCCATGGACAGGGTTAAGAATCACTGTTCTTACCACTTACACCAGGAATTCTCAATCCAGTCCTTGGTCAACTAGCCAGTCAGGTTTTGCAGGCTAAACACAATGAATATGCATGAAAGATTTGAATGCATGCCTCCATTGTATACAAATCTCTCATATGCATATTGCAGTTATCCAGAAAATCTGATTGTATAGGAGTATCCTGAGAACTGGTTTGAGAACTTCTGTACTAGGCCAGTCCAGTCCTAGTTCCCATGTATTTCAACAAGAGGTTAGCAAATCCTCACTGGTGCAATCTGCAAAACTTATACAGGTAATTGCATAGTCCTTGTGTACCTTCACCCCCACACTTAGCACCTTCAAAATGAAAATACACACTCACCTTCCCTCTGAAAGCTGCCTAGGGATAAACTGTCTGCAGAAATTTGTACCTTCTTTTTTTGAAGTTACTTTTACCCTGAAAAATATGTCTTGTTGACACCCCCATCGTAACCCCATATGCTTTTTTCCATGGGTAGCATTATGCATGTTCTTGATCCCACCACGTACTTCTATCTGCATACAGAGTGGGCAATTTTCAACCAGATCTACTGGTTTTACAACTTGCCCTCTGTATTGTTTCTAAATCTATCAGCTGAGCTTTCAAATGCAGGCATGCACACGGATGTTGGAATCTTCTAGAAGGGCCGAAGCTAGCTGTAGTATAACCAGACTTACTTGTCTCTGCTTTACTCAATAGTTATTAGGTTTGGGAGCCTCCGAATTGAAAAAGAAATTGATTTTCTCTTTTTAGAAGAACTAGGATTTAATTCTCATTTCATGGAGAGGTCTTTTCAGATTTCATTGCCCTCAAAATACAAACTCTCCACTTGCTAAAGAGGTATTGATAATTGCATCACAGATCAATGAAGCCGCCCTATTTTACTGTGCCATAAGTCCTAACAAGCTCTTTACAATTAGGTGAGCCCAGTGAGAACAGAGAGCCAGCTTTCTGATTCTCTGAACTTTTAAACTCCAAAAAGACAATGCGAAAGATATCAAAGCACCTAATGGAGGTCAGGAAGCGGCAAACAGCCAATACAGCAGTTCACAAGTTGCAAGATCCAATTGTACAAAACTTCAGCTCCCCAAGAGATGCACTGAATAAGCGGATGCTCTACTGAAATTTCAAGAACGCTCACAAACCGTAAAACTGCCCCTGGGGCTAAGAAATCATTGCAAGAAAGCTAAAGTCCATGATTATGTGAAGGAACCTGGGTCCTCAGGAAAGCGAATGAATATCATCAGTTTTATCCAATGCAAAGTATCACAACTTGCAGAGAATTTCAGGAATGGACCTCAGCAAACAACATCCTTTTGTGGAATAATTTTATAAGCTATTTCTGTGGATAAAAGCATTTACACGCAGAAAGGCATTTCAAAAATTGTCCAGTATATACACAGATAATATGTACTAGCAGCCTCGTAGCTCAAACTTGTGTGTGGAAATGATGGAGCCATTGCTGGGAGTGGGGTCTGCACTTACACACCTCTGTTATACACAGGGAGGGTAATATTTTTAACAGGGCGCTTGCAGTCGCACCTTGCCCCAAAAACCCAGAGGCTGGGTCACCAGGAGTCAGCATTGACTCAGCGGCACACAACAGCAAAACAAATGGGTACTTGCCTACTTTCTTCATAAGATTCTAGCATATGGGGTAGAGAACGCACCTGAATGTGGAGCGATCCCTTTCGCCTTCTTATAGAGGTGTATATGTTCATGCACACCGTATTAAGTTATTTTATGATCTATGCGTCACGCGAAAACTCCGCCTGCGTTCCCAGCAAAGTACGAATCTTCATGCCAACGCGCATACTTTTATCCAGAGAGCGGCAATATTCAGCAGCTATCCAAACAGCCAACTGCAAAATGATAGGCCTGTTATACGGTTAGGGGACTCAAAATCGCCACTGACCTGGTAACGCCTTGGACAGCCTTCGCTCTAACCCTTTCCGAGCGGTGCTGTGGCGGTCCAAAGCAATATTTTGCCACATTCTCCAAATTCTACTGTTAAATATTGGCCTCCTGTTAACTGGATAAACCCTTTTGAATATCAGGCCTATAAATAGTTACATCAACAAAAGATGTAAAGTGTGCAAGAAAATCTGTCATCAAAACATAGAAACATAGAAACATGATGACAGAAAAAGACCACATGGCCTATCTAGTCTGTCCTTCCATATCAACAACTACAACAGTCCACTTTTTACCTTTAGAGATCCTCTGTGTTGGTCCCATGCTTTTTTGAATTCAGTTACTGTCCTCATCTCTACTACCTCAACTGGGAGACTATTCCATGGATCCACTACTCTTTCCGTAAAGAAATATTTCCGCATATCACTCCTGAATCTATCTCCCTTCACCCTCATCCCATGTCCCCTCGTAGCAGAACTTGCTTTCAATTGAAAGAGGCTCTCTCCCTGAACATTTATGCCACGGAGGTATTTAAACATCTCAATCATATCACCTCTATCCCTCCTTTCCTCTAAGGTGTACATATTAAGATCCTTAAGTCTGTCCTCATATGCTTTATAATGAAGCCCACTAATCATTTTAGTAGCCACCCTCTGCACCGACTCCATCCTGTTCACATCCTTTTGAAGGTGCGGTCTCCAGAATTGCACACTATACTCCAAATGAGGTCGAACCAAGGACTTATACAGAGGCATTATCACCTTTTTTCTGCTAGCCATTCCTCTCCGTATGCACCCAAGCATCCTTCTAGCTTTTGCTGTCGCCTTTTCTACCTGTTTAGCTACTTTAAGATCATCAGACACAACCACGCCTAGGTCCCGCTCTTCTTTAGTGGACAAAAGTACTTCACCTCCTATACTGTATTGCTCCCTTGGATTGCTGCAGCCCAAATGCATGACCTTACATTTTTTAACATTAAATCCCAGCTGCCAAATTCTAGACCATTCTTCAAGCTTAGCTAGATCCCTCCTCATGTTATCTACACCTTCCTGGGTGTCTACTCTATTGCAGATTTTGGTATCATCCGCAAAGAGGCAAACCTTACTCGACAGCCCTTCCGCTATATCACTAACAAAGATGTTAAAAAGAATCAGACCAAGGACAGATCCCTGGGGCACACCACTGGTAACATCCTTCTCCTCAGAGTGAGCTCCATTTACGTGTACTCTTTGTCGCCTCCCACCCAACCAATTTCTAACCCAAGCAGTAACTTTAGGGTCCATCCCTAGGGTGCTCAGTTTGTTTATAAGTTGCCTGTGAGGAACAGTGTCAAAGGCTTTACTGAGATCTAAATACACCACATCTAGAGCTCTCCTTCGGTCCAACTCTCTGGTCACCCAGTCAAGAAATCAAGAAAAAACTATTGAAAAAGTCTACATTCTTTGCAACAGCTAATCAATCACCCTGGCTCTCCTATTCAGCGGCCTGTACACGGAAGAGGTAATTTCATGAAGGATTTTTGCAAGCGTATAGGGATAAAAGGCCTCCTAAAAATGGGGTCATCTGTAAAAGTACAATTCAGTGTAGGCATGTTCAGGAGAGGAGTTTGGATAGCGCATAGGCAGAGTTGCGATCTGCACAAAGGTTTTATATAAAATCCGGGTGTACATATGCGCTTAATGCAGTAGAATTTAAGCCTGCTCTCGTACTTCAATCTAGCCTCTATTTCTGCCAATTTATCTCTCGTATTTTAAAAAAGCACAAAGGTGTGTATCTAAACAGGCTATAAATAGGCACTGGTATGGCCTTCAAACAAAGCCTATCTGTTATAAAATTCCCCTCTAAAACAGCGGTTCTCAGCTGGTGTTGCATGACACACTGGTGGATGGCGAGGAAAAGTGCAGCCATGGAGGAAAGCCTGTGGTAGGCGACACAGCCGCTCAAACCACAGTACTTTCATGAGTTTTGACTCAACGGCACTCCTTTGGGTGCAGCCGCAAGAGGCGCTTATGATGGTTTCCCTCCCAGTGCATCCTCGTGCATCTATTCATGGAAAGGTGATGGGTAGGTGGAAATTAGAAAGAAGAAGATTGAGAACTGGAGGGTGAGAAAGAAATATGAGTGGACAGAGGCAGAAAATAAAAAAATGGAGGAAAAGTCTTAAAGGGAAAGATCAATAGGTCAGTGACAGATGTAAGGAGAATGGAAAAAGAAAGGAGGAGAGGAAAAAAAATTGAAAAATGGACAACATACACTGGAAAGAAAGAAAAGCAGAAAAGAGACTGGGACCGACATGACTGGAAAATAAAATACCCAAATAAAGGTAGAAAAAAGTATTTTTATTCCGAATTTATTAACTGGAATATGTTTGCTTTGGAAAATGTGAATTGCTGATGTCTTTGTATTTTATTCAATCCAAAAACATGCATTTATTTTATTTCTCCGGTTCAATTTTTGTTTTCATAAATTCCTAATTTTTGGCTCTGTGTTCTATATTTGGTGAGCGTCCAAGATATGGTAAGCGTAGCATGTAATTTCTGTGTAGAAATCTGCAGCGGTCCCACTTCTCCTTTTTTACCAGTAGTTTGATGTTCTAGGGCCCAACGTAATATTTGTAGTGATGCCTATTCATAGGTAGGGTTCTTTCTGTATGAATCATAGGAATCAATGCTACTACAAGTTATGGTATGGCAGATTTGCTATGTATGTACCGATAAAGGATTTTTTTGATTTAGGTTTTGTATTATCTCAGAATGTCACTATCCACACTTTCACCTACCATGCACTTTCACTTTCCACACACAGCTACTCACCCACTCTCATACCTCTATCCTCTCTCCACATCCCCCTCACTCCACTCTTCCTAGACCCAAACTTAGAACATGAATTGACAAAGTATCCTCTCAGCCCCAGACTTGGAACAATGGATAAAAAAGGGGTAATTTTATAACCAGACGCCTATGTGAAAAAGTCCAGATGTACCTATTTTATGAAGGCAATAGAAGCATCTATGTGCCTTTCTAAAAAAGACACCGAGAACAAGTCCCAGTAAAGTATAAATGCTGTTGTTCTGGTTAAGTGCTGTCGAGTCGGAGTCGACTCATGGCGACCCTCTGGATAGCTATCCTAAATTGTGTTCGGTCTTGAGTCAGGCGGCTCATTGTTGACAGACTGGTACCCGTAGCTGCTGTTATTGTATCGATCCATCTCATTGCTGGCCTTCCTCTTTTGCGCTGACCTTCTATCTTGCCAAGCATGATGTCTTTCTCTAATGATCTTTCTCTTCGCATGATGTGTCCAAAGTATGAAAGTCGAAGTCTTGTCATCTGAGCTTCTAAAGAAAGCTTAGGTTTGATCTCCTCTAGTACCGACTGGTTTGTTCTTCGGCCAGTCCATGGTATACACAGTATTCGCCGCCAGCACCATAATTCAAAGGCATCAATTTTCTTCCTGTCTATCTTTTTCACTGTCCAGCTTTCACATCCATATGATGTTATTGAAAATACCATGGCTTGAACAAGTCGAATCTTTGTATGGAGAGAGACATCTCTGCTCTTGAGGATCTTATCTAGGTCTTTCATAGCCATTCTGCCAAGAGCAATGCGTTGTCTGATTTCTTGACTGCTTGTTGCTTCTTTATTGGATAGTTGATCCAAGTAGATTAAAGTTGTTCACGATTTCAATTTCTTCTCCTTCAACGATGAGCCTGTTTATTATGCCAGTTGTTATCTTTGTCTTCTTTACATTAAGGTGCAGGCCCATTTTGAGACTATGTTCTTTGATTGTGAGAAGCTAATGTTTCAGATCATCTTCACTTTCAGCCAGTAATGTGGTATCATCAGCATAGCGAAGGTTGTTGATGAGTCTTCCACCAATCTTCACACCTCTGTTGTCTTCATACAATCCTGCTTCTCTGATGATTTGTTCTGCATATAAATTAAACAGGTAGGGGGAAAGTATGCAGCCTTGTCTTACACCTTTGCTTATTTTAAACTATTCTGTTTCTCCTTGTTCCGTTCGAACTGCTGCTTCTTGATCAGTGTACAGATTGTGCAAGAGTACGATCAGGTGTTCTGGTATACCCATGCTTCTTAATGTGGCCCAGTGTTTCTCATGGTTTACACAGTCAAAAGCCTTGCTATAGACGATAAAGCACAAATAGATATCCTTTTGGTATTCTTTAGTCTTTTCAAGGATCCATCTCACATCCGCAATGATGTCTCTTGTTCCTCGCCCTTTCCTGAACCCTGCTTGCACTTCAGGTAATTCTTGTTCCAGGTATGGTTGTAGTCTCTTTTGAATAATCTTCAGTAGAATCTTGCTGGCATGTGGGATCAGAGCGATTGTGCGATAATTTCCACAGTCAGTTGGATCACCTTTCTTTAGTATTAGTATAAACACAGATCTTTT
This sequence comes from Ichthyophis bannanicus, assembly GCA_033557465.1. Classification (NCBI taxonomy): domain Eukaryota; kingdom Metazoa; phylum Chordata; class Amphibia; order Gymnophiona; family Ichthyophiidae; genus Ichthyophis; species Ichthyophis bannanicus. Next base: position 297,458,074 of record CM066042.1, read on the forward strand.
CCAGTCAGTTGGCCAAGATGTTGTCTTCCATATTTCTTGGCAGAGCCTTGTAAGTATGGTAACAGCTGTATCAGATTGCTGTAATACTTCTATGGGAATGCTATCAATGCCTGGTGCTTTGTTCTTTGATAAGGTTTTCAATGCTGCTTTAACTTCTTTTTTCATCACCAATGGTTCCTGATCATAAGGTACAGGTTGAAACGGCTGTGGTTCACTTGATCTTTATCATATAAAAACTCTGTATATTCCTTCCACCTTTTCTTGATCTTCTCAGCATCATTCAACATAGAACCTTGAGCATCTTGTAACATTCCAATTCGAGGATGGAACTTTTTCTTTAACTCTCATAGCTTTAGGAAAGCTGATCTTGTTCTTCTTCTAATAGTTTCTGCTTCTATTTCCTTGCATGCGTCATTCTTTATCTTTATCTTTATTTGCATATTTTGATGAACCGCCCAGGCCGAAGCATCAGGGCGGTGTACAATACAACAACAGGCTACTGGAAACAAAGTCAGAAAAGAACGCCAAAAACCGATAGGAAAGGAAGAGACAGATTAAAGATAGAAAGGGGGAAGAGCCCAGTAGGGGCAAGAGGGACAGTAGGACGGCAAGGGGAGAAAAGGAAGGGGAAGGGGAGTGGACTATCGAGGGGATAATCGTGGTGGGTGGGGGGCACGGCCAGGGGACAAGGCACCATCATCGGGGGGGGGGGGGGGGAGGTCGAAGGCTTGGCAGAAGAGATGTGTCTTGAGGAGATTCTTAAAGCGGGGGTAGGAGAGTTCTAGACGAAGGAATAAAGGGAGTGAGTTCCAAAGAGCAGGGCCCAAGAAAAAGAAGGCGGAGTGGCGGGTCAGTTCTAAGTGGGCCTGGGAGGGGGAAGGAAGAAAGAGGCGGTTACCGAAGGCGGATTGGAGAAGACGTGGGGAGGGCTGGAGACGAATAACGTCCGACAAGTATTGGGGGGTGCTGGAATGGAGAGCCTTGTGTGTGAGGATGAGAACCTTAAAGATGAAACGGAATTTGACCGGGAGTCAGTGCAAGGCAAGGAGGCAAGGAGACACATGGGAACGGGCTGGGGAGCCGGTGATGAGGCGGGCAGCGGTGTTCTGTACTACTTGAAGGCGGCGAAGTTGGGAAGAAGGGAGACCTGCATAGATGACATTACAATAGTCTAACCGGGTCATGACTAGGGACAAAACGAGGGTAACAACTGAGGAAGGGGGAAGTGACGATTGAACAGCCCAAATCCTGCGTAAGTGGAAAAAAGAAGTACGTATGACAGAAGAGATGTGTTGATGAAAAGAGAGGGACGAATCCAAGGTAATGCCCAAATAACGAAGGGTCGGGACCAGAGGGATGGAATGGGAAGACATAACAGGCGACAAGCTAGGAGAGGAGAGTCCAAAAGAAAACCAAATCGCGGAGGATTTGGCGGGGTTAGCGTGTAGAAAGTTAGAGTCAAACCATGAAGCAACAGAAGAAAGACAACGGTTGAGAGGGACAAGGTCGGGGGCGGAGGAAGAGGTGTGGTGAACCAGCAGGATGTCGTCGGCGGAAATGTAAAAGGAAATGCCAGATTGTTGAATAAGTAGGGCTAATGGAGCGAGAAAGGCGTTGAAAAGTAGGTGGGCGAGAATAGAACCCTGAGGGACACCGCAGATTGAAAGGGATGAGTGGAGGCGGAGTGAGAGGAGTGCACGGAAAAGGTGCGTGCAGACAAAAAGGAACGGAACCATTGCAAAACGGTCCCACCAATACCAAAGTCAGACAGACGAGCCAGGAGAGTGCGGTGATCAACCACATCAAAAGCGGATGAGAGATCCAGAGACACCACCAGAGAGAAATCACCACGGTCGTGAGCACAGTGAAGTTCAGAAAGTAGGGCTGTGAGAATGGTCTCAGTGCTATGGCCTACTCGAAATCCGGATTGGCGAGGGTGAAGGGCGAAAGTAGAATCCAAGTGAGTAGCAAGTTGAGAGAACACCAGTTTTTCAAGGACTTTCGAGAGAAAAGGGAGATTAGTGACAGGACGCCAATTTGCGGGGGTGGCGGGGTCCAGAGTGGGCTTCTTCAGGAGGGGACGGACAATGGCGCGTTTCCAGCTAGAGGGGAAGAGACCGGAAGAAAGGCTAGTGTTGAAGATGGAGAGAATGTAGGGCATAAGAGCAAGGTCAGAGTTAAGCAACCAGGAGGAGGGCAAGGGATCAAGGGGACAGGTGGTCCAATGGGCGGAGGAAACAACTTTGAGGACTTCAGGGGCGGAAACGGGCGAAAAGGCACGCCAAATGTGGGGAAAGGCGAGAGAGGGGGGTGGGGAGCTGGCAACAAGAAGAGCAGAAGGGGAGGCAGGAGGAGGGGAAAGAGGAGGAGGGCAGGCGGGGAAGGAGGAGCGGAGAGAAAGGACCTTGTTGGTAAAGAAGGAAGCAAGGGTAGACGGGCTAGGGGCCCATGGAGGAGAGTGTGGGGGGAGAGTAGAGGTAGAGGAGAGGGATTTGAGGATGAGAAAGAGACGTCGAGAGGAGTTAGAAGAGGTGGTGATGAGCTGGGTGTAATAAGACTGTTTAGCCAATGTTATCTGAGAGTGATAGGAGAGATGAGCTTGCTGAAAAACTAAGAGGGAGTCGAGAGTACGACGCTTCCTCCACAAGGTAGTACTTTTCCTTGTCCTGTCTTGCTGCACATTGGAAATCTCTGTTGAGTTCTGTTATTATCTTTCTTTCTCCTCTGGCTTTAGCTTCTCTGCAATTTAGTTTCTGGGCAATTTTCAGAGTTTCTTCCGTCATCCATTTTGGCCGTTTTTGCTTTTTCACCTTTTGTAGAGACTTCTCGCTTTCTTCCAACACAACCTTCTTGATGTCATTCCATAACTCTTCTGGAGCTCTGTCATTTGTATCTAAAGCAGCAAATCGATTTTGCAGGCAGTCTTTAAATTCCAGTGGTATATTCTCAAGGTCATATTTTGCTGCATTCATGAGTGGTTTGCTCTTTTTCAACTTTAGCTTGAGTTTGCATACTAGTAGTTGATGATCTGTATCACAGTCAGCTCCAGGTTTTGTCTTTGTTGATGTCATAGAACTTTTCCATCGTTGACTTCCACAGATGTAGTCAATTTGATTTTTATACAATCCATTGGGTGAAGTCCATGTGTACAGTCGCCGCTTGTGTTGATGGAAGAAGGTGTTTGAGATGAATAGATCGTTGGTCTTGCAGAATTCTATCAGTCTTTCTCCAGCTTCATTTCTGTTGCCAAGTCCATATTTTCTAACTACTTTGTCGTCTTCTTTGTTGCCAACTTTTGCGTTCCAGTCACCCATGACTATCAGGATATCCTGTTTGCATGTTCTGTCAATTTCAGCTTGTACTTGTTCATAGAACTCTTCAATTTCATTCTCTTCTGCAGCTGTTGTTGGGGCATATACTTGAATTATAGTTGTGTTGATAGGCATTCCTCATAGATGAATAGAGATTAAGCGTTCGCTGACTGCATTGTATTTCATTACAGTTCTTGCAAGTTTCTTCTTTATTATAAATGCAACACCATTTCTTCTTTGTCTTTCATTTCCAGCATAGTAGACCATGTGATCATCTGATGCAAAGTGCCCGATGCCAGTCCATTTCAGTTCGCTGACACCCAACACATCAAGTTGTACACGTTCCATTTCATTCTTGACCACCTCCAACTTCCCTTGGTTCATGCTTCATACATTCCATGATCCAATGCGTAAGACATCTTTACAGCTGCTGACTTTCATTTCATAAGCAGCTACATCAGCAGTCAGACGTCCCGAGGGCTTTGATCCAACCACATCATAAATGCTGGCTTTACTCTGAGAAGTCTTCAGCTATTCCCCAGTAGCTGGTTGAGTGCCTTCCGATCTGGGGGTCTCATCTTCCAGGACTATAGCACAATTTGTTTTGTTGTAACTATCCATTGGGTTTTCATGGCAAGATACAGAAGTAGATTGCTGGGGCTTTCTTCTGCGCAGTTTAAGTTTGGTGTTGTTGCCGTTGTCACAGAAATGTGATCCTCTGCCAACACTATCCCATTCTGCTGCTGCCCAGGTGGGTGGTTTGTCTTGGTCTGGCACCTCAGCTGAGAACTGTCTATCTTGGGAGACCCTGCCAGTAGTTAAACTACCAATAGGTTAGCTCTCAGCATCACTGATGCACACAAGCCCTCACAGCACGACAAGCTGCAAACCAAGTGATGCACACAATTAACACCTGCTCCAATGTATACATTTGTGTGCGTTCTTTATGTTGCCTGCTTTATAAAATACATGCACACAATGCAATTCCATGCTCACTCCACCAAAACCATGCTCCAGGGAACACTCCCTGCCTCAATCTCGTCCAGTCTCCCCCTACCTTTTTAGAAATCTTAATGCCATCGATCCATTGGCTCTCTCCACTATTGTCTCATCACCTCTTTCCTCCACTCCGACAGTCACCTAGGAGCGCATGGTTCGGACGAAGGTATCCTTGAAGGATACTACCAAAAGCAGTGAGATTCCAAAAGGGAGTATAGTAGCCCAAATGCCCTTGAGTAAGGAGCAGACAGAGCATAAAGATTCCAAATTACCCATGCCTACCAATAGCCAGATTAATATTAATAAAATACAGTCTCTAAAATGCGTGTATGCCAATGCTAGAAGTCTAAACAATAAGATGGGAGAGTTAGAATATATAGCATTAAATGAGAGGTTAGATATGATTGCACTCTCAGAGACATGGTGGAAGGAGGATAACCAGTGGGACACTGTGATACCTGGATACAAACTATATCGTAATGATAGAGCTGATCAAATTGGTGGAGGGGTTGCGCTCTATGTTAGAGAGGGCATTGAGTCAGAAAGGATTAAAGTTTTGCAGGGAACAAAATTTGCTGTAGAATCTCTATGGATTGAAATTCCATTTATGAAGGGGGAAGGTGATGGCAGTGTGAGTATACTATCGACCGCCTGGCCAGAATGAACAAATGGATGATGAAATGCTCAAAGAAATCAAGGAAGCTAACAAAAGTCACAACAGAGTAGTAATAATGGGTGATTTCAATTACCCCGGTATCGACTGGGTCAGTATCACAGCAGGACAAGCTAAAGAGATAAGGTTTCTAGATGAAATAAATGACTGCTTCTTGGAGCAGCTGGTTCATGAACCGACCAGAGGGGAAGCCATACTGGACCTAGTCCTTAGTGGAACGCCAGATCTGGTGCAAGAAATAAGGGTGTTGGGACCACTTGGCAATAGTGATCATAGTATGATCATGTTTGATTTAATTAGTGGAGGACAGATAGTAAAGGAATCCACAGTACTACCTTTTAACTTTCAAAAGGGAGACTATGATAGAATGAGGAATATAGTTAGGAAAAAACTAAAAGGAGCGGTTCCAAAGGTTAAAGACTTACAGCAAGCTTGGGTGTTATTTAAAAATACTATCCTCGAAGCCCAGACCAGCTGTATTCCACGCATTAAGAAAAGTGGAAGAAAGTCCAAAAAACTGCCAGCATGGTTTAAAGGTGAGGTCAGAGAGGCTGTTGCTGCCAAAAAAGCAACCTTCAGGAAATGGAAAAAAGAGCCAAATGATGAAAACTGGAAACAGCACAAGCACTGGCAAGTTAAATGCAAAGCACTGATAAGGCAGGCAAAGCGGGAATTTGAGAAGAAACTTGCTACGGAAGCAAAAACACGAAATAAAGACTTCTTCAAGTACATTCGTAGCAAAAGGCCTGTGAGAGAGTCAATTGGACCATTAGATGACAGAGGGGTAAAAGGGGCAGTAAGAGGAGACAAGGCTATAGCAGAGAGACTGAATGAATTCTTTGCTTCGGTCTTTACTGAGGAAGATGTAGGATAACATGTTAAAACCCTCCGCCCAGTGTGCAGTGGCGGCCAAGAAAGCAAATAGAATGCTAGGTATCATAAGGAAAGGGATGGAGAACAAAACAAAGGATATTATAATGCCTCTGTATCGCTCCATGGTACGACCGCACCTTGAATATTGTGTGCAATTCTGGTCACCGTATCTTAAAAAGGACATAGCGTTATTAGAAAAAGTACAGAGAAGAGCCACCAAATTGGTGAAGGGGATGGAAGGCTACTCCTATGAAGAGAGGCTAAAAAGGTTAGGGCTCTTTAACCTGGAAAAGAGACGGCTGAGGGGAGATATGATAGAGGTCTATAAATTAATGAATGGAGTGGAACAGATAAACGTGGATCAATTGTTTACCTTATCAGAATATAGAAAGACTAGGGGACATGCAATGAAGCTACAGGGTAAACTATTTAAGACAAATAAGAGAAAATATTTTTTCACTCAACATGTAATTAAACTCTGGAATCTGTTACCGGAGGATGTAGTAAAGGCTGTTAGTATAGCTGGGTTTAAAAAAGGTTTGGACAAGTTCCTGGAGGAAAGGTCCATAAACCACTATTAAAAAGGGACCCAGGATATCAATGCTTGACCCAGTACAAGCATTGTGGAACCTGTGTCTTTTGGGGATATTGCTAGGTACGTATGACCTAGATTGGCCACTGTTGGAAACAGGATACTGGGCTTGATGGACCTCGGTCTGACCCAGTATGGCATATCTTATGTTCTAAGTCCGTTGATGAGGCTGTAGCTTCCTATAATACTGCTCTCTCCTCTGCTCTAGATACCCTTGTCCCACTCCTGCCATGTCCTGTGAGGTGCATTATACCTCAACCCTGGCTGCTTCAAGTACCCATTATATACACTCCTGTGCCTGCTCAGCTGAATGCATGTGGCTCAAATCCTGCACCCTTTCTGACTTTCTTCACTTCAAATTCATGCTTGCCTCCATCCACTCAGCCATAGCACCCGCCAAGCAAAATGACTATGTCAATCTGACTAACACTCTTGCCTCTGACCCCCCGCATCTCTTCTCAACTTTCAACTCTCTCCTCAAACCTCAGACCCCTCCTTCTCTTTCTGCCCAGACCCTAGCTGACTATTTCCATGATAATGTCCACAAGACTACACTCCAATTCCCCACAAGATCAGCTTCATCCCCTCTTCCCTCTTTTCAATACCAACTCTTCCCCTCAATCTCTGCTAACCTTTAGTCCTTTTCTAATATCTCCGAAGAGGAAACCTCATCTTCTTTCCTCCTCTAAACTCACTACCTGTTCCTCTGACCCTATCCTCACCTTAAGTCCATCTCCTCCTCTGTCATCCCTTCCATCTCTGATATCTCAACCTATCTCTCTCCACCGCAACTGTCCCTGCAGCCTTCAAGCATGCTGTGGTCACACCTCTCCTCAAGAAACCTTCTCTTGACCCTACTTGTCCTTCTAATTATCAACCCATCTCCCTTCTTCCCTTTATTTCCAAATTTCTTGAACGTGCAGTTCTACACTGTTGCCTTGACTTTCTCTCCTCTTAAGCCCTACTAGATCCACTTCAATCTGGCTTTCGTTCCTTACAGTCTACTGAGACAGCGCTTGCCAAAGTCTCCAGTGACTTGTTCCTGGATAAATCCAAGGGTCTTTACTCAGTCCTCATTCTTCTTGACCTTTCTGCGGCTTTTGACACTGTTGATCACCCCCTTCTCCTCAACACTTTATCCTCACTTGGTTTTAGGGGCTCTGTGCTGTCCTGCTTCTCTTCTTATCTACCCCATCGCTCTTTCAGTGTTTGCTCTGGTGGTTCCTCCTCTACTGCTATCCCACTCTCAGGTAGTGTACTCCAAGGCTCTGTTCTTGGCCCTCTCCTTTTCTCTTCCTATACCAAGTCCCTTGGTGCTCTTATCTCCTTCCCATGGCTTTCAGCATCATTTTTGATAAATCTCAGATCTCTCTACACCTGATATTTCTCTGACATGCCAGGCCCGACTTTCTATCTGCTTATCTGACATCGCTGCCTGGATGTCTCACTGTTGTTTGAAACTGAACATGGCCAAAACCTAACGTCTTATTTTTTCCCCTACACCCTCATCCCCCCTTCCTCCTTTCTCTATCTCTGTAGATAACACACACATCCAATTGATTGCTAAAACCTGTCGTTTCTTTCTTTATAACATCAACAAAATTCGCCCCTTCCTTTCTGAGCACACTACTAAAACACTTATCCACTCCTTAGTCACCTCCCATTTAGACATTTGCAACTTCCTCCATGTTGGTCTCCCTCTGAGTCATCTCTCTCCCTTCAATCTGTTCAGAACTCTGCTGCACGGCTAATCTTCTGCCAGCCCTAATATACTCATATAACCCCTCTTCTCAAGTCACTCCATTTCCATATCCAGTTCAAACTTCTCCTTCTGACCTATAAATGCATTCATTCTACTCTTCCTCACTACCTTTCCTCTCTCTTCTCTCCCTACACTCTTCCTCATAAACTCCACTCTTTTACTGGTTTGCTTCTCTCTATGTCCTTTTCTTCCCTGCCAACTCCGTTCCTTTCACCTTGCTGCTCCATATGCCTGGAATAAACTACCTGAGTCTGTATGTCAGGCTCTATCACTGCCCCTTTTCAAATCCATGCTAAAGGTTCACCTCTTTGAAGTGGTTTTTGGATCCTGATCCCTTGCTTTCCCTTATTTGTACCCTATTGTATTTTCTATCTTGATTAGATTTGTAAGCTCTGATGAGCAGGGATTGTCTTTTTTTTTAATTGTAAAGTTAGTGCAATTTGTACAAACAGCCAGGAAACAACAGATCATAATCAAAATAGGCACCCAACAATTGGGAAACCCCCAAGGGGGGAAAAAAAACCATTAGCAGCCCATGGTACAGAAAATTGATGCATGAGGCTTAGGAGAAAAACACATCAGTTATAGCAACAAAGATCCCCCCTCCCTACATTATAAGACTACAGATATACACTACCAGCTGACTACGTCTACCTACTGTCTAATAAGGAAGTTAGCTGTATAGGATCTGTATAAACATATTTAACATTATTTAAGGAAACCAAACACTTACAAGAAAAGCGCAGGAAGAAGAGCCCCCCCAGCAGCAAGAATACGAAGCTTTAGCTGGAGAAAGGACATTTTTCGTGCCTGAAAATACAGGTGCAGACTTGACAGCTTGTCCGCCTCTGTGGCAAAGGAAACAATTAAAATAGCATATGTGGAAATGACATCCACCAATGTTTCTAAAAAGTCAAATCCACAGAGGCGGACAGCTCATCCCTCTGCGAACACTATGTCCTGTGTAGATGGACGAACAATACAATTTAGATATTACAATCTTTTCAGGTTCAGGAATTAACAACACTTCATTACAATATTTATGAAACAATATCAACAGACAACAAGCATAATTGAGGAAAATTTAGGAATCGAAAATTCCACCCTTTCATTGCATTTTCCAATAACTCAACATGCTTGTATAAAATAAGAGTCCTGAAGCGCCGAGGACCCGGCAGACTGGAGGGTCCCAAACTGGCCCTCCAACCTGCTGAGCCAGCGGTTAATGGCAAACAGAGACTCATCAACTAGACGTGATTTTTCAACCACCTTTTCAGAAAAGGCAACAGTTTAATCAATAAAACCTTGCAAGAGGGAATTCGTTTTAGACACCTCCTGCCAAATGTCCACTAAAATCACTTCATCATCCAACAGAAGACCAGCACTCGAGGACAATGCAGGTCTCTTAACAAGTTGCAATTGAAGACCAATAAAGTCAGACAGAGGCTCTGGTGGACTCTCAGCCAGCAGATTACCCAGAGCACTCCCAGAATCTATTAAGGAAGAATCCCCCCTTCCTTTTTAGTCAGCAAAAGGAAGACCATGGTGGAGACCATGTTATAGGACTAAGGGACACCCCCCAATGGATCCAAAGAAGAGGAATCAATAGTAACTGGACATAACACAGATACCTTAGATCAGGGGTCTCAAACACGCGGCCCGCGGCCCGCGACGGCTTCTGCTGCTGCCGTTGCCGCCGTGGCAACGGCAGAATCGACGGTCAATTTAAAAAAAAAAAAATGGCTTCTGCTGCTCAAGCAGCAAAATCAGCTGTCCTGCGGCCCCTTCCTCTCTGCCCGGAGATCCCCGAGAGTGCTTCAATCAGCGGGTGCTTTTCAAGCCGCGAAGAGAGTATTTCCCTCTCGCGAGGCTTGAAAAGTGACTAGGCTTAAGCCGCGCGAGAGGGAAATACTCTCTTCGCGGCTTAAAAAGCACCTGCAGATGAAGCACAACTCAGGGCTCTCGGCGCAGAGGGGAAGGGGCCGCGGGACAGCTGATTTTCTGCTGCAGCAGCAGAAGCCAGGTTTTTTTTTTTTTAAATTTACCTGGGTTGATGGGGGGGGGGGTTTAGGACTGAAAATGGGCAATTGGCAGGTGGGGGGTTATGACTGGAAATGGGCAATTGGCAGGGGGGGGTATTACTGGAAATGGGCTATTGGCGGGGGGGGGGGTTATTACTGGAGATGGGCTATTGGCAGGGGGGGTTATTACTGGAAATGGGCTATTGGCAGGGGGGTTATGACTGGAAATGGGCTATTGGCAGGGGGGGTTATGACTGGAGATGGGCTATTGGCAGGGGGGGTTATGACTGGAAATGGGCTATTGGCAGGGGGTTATGACTGGTAATGGGCTATGGTGGGGGGTTATGACTGGTAATGGGCTATGGTGGGGGTTATGACTGGTAATGGGCTATTGGCAGGGGGTTATGACTGGTAATGGGCTATGGTGGGGGCTAGGACTGGAAATGGGCAAGTGGGGGTTAGGAAGGACTGGAGGTGGGCTGCTGGGGGGAGTTAGGACTGGTAATGAGCTATGGAGGGGCTGACTGAAATGGGGTAATGGGGGTTAGGGCTGGAAGTGGGCTATTGGCAGGGGGGGTTATGACTGGTAATGGGCTATGGGGGGGGGGGTAAGACTGAAAATTGGGTGATGGGGGGTAAAACTGGAAGTGCGCTATGGGGAGGTTAGGACTGGTAATGGGCTATGGGGGGTCTAGGACTGGTAATGGGCTGGGGGGGGTTGCTAGGACTGGAAATGGGCTGAGTGGAAGGGGGGCTTGAACTGCAAATGGCTGATGGGGAGGGGGGCTTGGAATGGAAATGGGCTGTGAGGGGAGGGAGCTAGGATTGGAAATGGGCTGATGGGGGGCTAGGATTGGAAATGGGCTGATGGTGAGGCTAGGATAGGACTGGAAATGGACTGATGGGGGGACTAGAAGGGAGCGGATGCTGGGTGGGGCTGGAACTAGAAGGGAGCTGATGTTGGGGGAGGATTAGAATGGGATGGAGCTGGGAAAGTGAAATGGAGAGGGGAAAAATATAAATCTACAATTGGCCAGGTATTGGGAGAGTAAGTGGGGATTGAGGATGGAGGGGTAAAATTTGAGTGGATGAAATAGGAATGAGGAAAGAGAAAAAGGAGAAAGATTAGTATGTTAAAGCAGATGTAGAGAGAGAATGGAAAAAAACTAGGAGAGAAGAAAGGGCAAATGGACAGCAGACGATGGAGAGTTAGCAGAAGACATGAAGAAACCAGAAGAAAGTGGCTGGAACAATTGCAACTGAAAAAAATGCACAAAAGGTAGAAAAATATCTCTTTATTTTGAATTTATTAACTGGAATATGTCAGCTCTGGGAAATGTGCATCATTAATGTTTGCGCTTTGTTTAGTACAAGAGGAAATTAATTTATAGTTTTATTTCTACAGTGTTGTTGTACATTCCAAGTTTGGCTTTTGGGGTTCCCAGTTTAATTATTGTCTTCTTGTTTCTAAATCTTTTAGTCTTTCTTTATCCATACTCATTAAAGAGGCATGTTTACTAAAAGTTAGTGTATGGTAACATTATGCAAATATTTATGCAAATGAGGCCCCTTATGCAAATGAGGCCCCGCGTCTTATGCGGCCCCCGGGTTACTTTACAAGTCCTCATTTGGCCCTCAAAGCAATTTGAGTTTGAGACCCCTGCCTTAGATGAAGACTGGATGTGCTTATCCATAGGGCCCGTTAGAGTCGTAGGCGTAGACGCATCCGCTGACAAAATCTTCTTCTTCATTTTATCCTTCCTTTTCTCAGCACAGTGTGACATCCCTGGCGCAAAGCACAGGGCCCCTCCAGCCCCAAATGGGCCTGAAGGGGTACCAAAGGGGACCAGCCTCTTCGGGCATGCACCCCTTTGGGCATGCAACCATGGGCCACGGAGCAGCTGCATATTGTTAAATGGTGTCCTGGTGGTCACTTGATGACACCCTGGGCAGCACTCACTCCCAATTGGTTGTCGCTCTACCGGCAGCAAATTCACTCCAAGTCGTTACAGCCAGCACTCCTCCACAAGCACACCAAACCCCGGGGACCATCTTTTATATGTACTTGCACAGCGCTGTGTAAGTCTTGTAGTGCTATATAAATGATGAATGGAAGTAGTAGCAGCAGATCACATAAAAGTAGGCTCACTCTTTCCATGTATCTACTTTTTATGCATTATACCAATGCACAACTTTATAAGGATTCCTCTTTTGCATATAAAACAGGCTTTTATGTGTGGAAAGTACTTTATCAGATTAACCCCACATTGGAAAGGTAAGACACAAAAGAAGCACAAGAGTACAAAACATAAGTGAAGGACACTCAGATGGGGTTTTTCCCCTCCTTTCTTCAACCTCTTCATTCTCCTTCATCCTAGTCTCCCAAGATTCCATTGTTCTTTTGCTTCACCTCTTAGAAGCGACATAATCTCATTTTTTACCACCCTGAAGGAATGAGTAGGAAAGAGAAGCAATGAACAAAAGAGAGCTGCACATGCTCCGTTTAGTATTTTTATTACACAAAACAAGTAAGAGCGTAAGAACATGAGATATGCCATACTGGGTCAGACCAAGGTCCATCAAGCCCAGTATCCCGTTTCTAGCAGCAGCCAAGCTAGGTCATAAGTACCTGTTAGGTTCCCAAAAAGGTAGACAGATTCCATGTTGCTTATCCTGGGGTGAGCAGTGGATTTCCCTGGTCCTCTTTAATAATGGTTTATGGACTTTTCCTCTAGGAACTTGTCCAAACCATTTTTAAACTCAGCTACACCAACAGCTTTTACTACATCCTCTGGTAATGAATTCCAGAGTAGAACTATGCAAATGCTTTTTCTGTACCCAACAAAAAATAATGTAAATAAAAATTTGAAAATAAAAAAAACAATCAAATAAAATGGATAGACACAAAAAAAAAAGTAAAAAGGCAAGCTAAAAGACTTCTCTCAATACAAAAACACTGTCCAGAGTCCACCAGTGCTTTTAAATTGTTCATCATTTACCCCACAATCCCCATTTGTTGTCGCTTTAAAAGATATTATAGAAAAACTCTCTCCAATCAAAGATATTTCACACATCAAATTACTGAAAAATGGCAGCAAGCAATAAGTTGCATTTAAAGCTTAATATGAACATGTAAAGAAAAAAGTACAAAACTACTTAACTTCACAATAGTTCCAATGCAGTTAGTCCACCAAACTTCACTTTCGCATTTCATCAGGTTTATTCAGTGTGGCATTAGCAAAACTATTCCACCGGCATCTCTTCAATGGCATCAAAAAAGCAAAAGCTCATTTGCACATAACTCAAACATATTCAGTATGGTGCCAAAACAGAAATCTTACTGGCAAGCTGCATCAATATTGGCATTCATTCAAACTTCTTTATTTCAAAAAGCTAGTAGAATGAAGCCTCATTTACAGAAGGGGATGGGGGAGGGGGATCTCTCCCAAGGATAGCCTCAACGACTACCGAAATATAGATAAAGATAAAGGGAATAAACGAATTAAATAAACTAAGCAGCAAAAGCCCCACTGACTCACTCAATGTCTCTCCAGTAAGCCTAACCCTAGCTTGCTGATTCCCTCCAGCTGCTTGGAGACTGAAGCTTACTGGAGCTGGTGGGAGATGCCAGTGGTATTTATACCCAAGGGTCATCAAATTGATGACGAGCTCAGTCTCCAAGCTGCTGGAAGGGGAGCACAATCTAGAGGAAAGGGACTGGACTGGAGGGACGCTTAGGAAATTGGCATTCTTTTAAACTTCTTTATTTCAAAAAGCTAGTAGAACGAAGCCTGATTTACAATACTGCATGCATCACATTTGCCCGACACCATCAAAGGGCCTAGGTGTTTCAGCAGTGAACCATCTGCATCAGGGGCTAAATTCTTTGCAAAGCACTCATGCGCTTGGGAATAGAATTCTTTCAACATTCTGTTTAACAATAAGACGGGGAAAACACCAAGACTCTGCTTGTTTAGATGAATGTGTGTGTACACACTCAGGACAATCACTGGGATGCAACTAATCGGACAAGCACTCCAGGCTCCATGCTTTGGGGAGCCATGCACAATGCACCCTCCACTGTTCCCACCCTGCACTGAGAGAGCTCACCACAGCATCATCTACCCCTTCTTGTGCTACTTCCCACCAGAGGAGACCTAAGAAAATAGCTGCCTCCTTTAGGGCTTCCTGTGCATTCAGACCAAGATGTCAGATGGAAGCAGCAGATGTTGGCTCCTTTCCTGCTACCATAGATAGGAAGAGGAAAGATAGAGAAAGACTCTGGAGTGGAATCGCTGGGTGGAGGGAATAGAGCGCAAGAGATAAGGACGGGGGGTGGTGAGGGAAAGGCGTCAGTGCTCGTGTGTGTAATTGGGGAGTGGGGGGGGGGAGTATGAGGAAGGCACTAGTGGAGGTGGCGGAGAGAAATGGAAAGCATCAGTAGGGGTGGGGTGGGAAGGTGAGAAGCGAAAGACAACAATGTCTGTGGTTGAAGGAAGAAATGGAGCAAGAGAGAGAAAAAACACTGGTGGAGAGAGATGAGGCGATGGAAGAGAGGAAGGCACAGGCAGGGCCGGCCCGTCCATTGAGCGAGAATGTTTTTTGCACAGGGCCCCGCGTTTCAGGGGGCCCTGCGCAAAAAACATTCCGATCCAAAAGTAAAATTTAAAAAAATTTTTAAAAAGCTGTCTGCTGCCACTTCCGGGGCCGCCGCGGCAGAATCGAGTGTGCCGCGGGGCCCCCCTGTGCCCGGCAGAGCCTGCCCTCCCCGGTATCACCTCTCTGTTTCCAGCTTCAGTCACACGCGCCGGCTTTCAGAGCGCAAGGGGAGAATTTCTCCCTCGCTGCTCTGTTAAGTCCGCGGGGGCTGATGGGAAGTTCCCATCAGCCCCCGCGGGCTTAACAGAGCCGCGAAAGGGAAACTAGTCCTGGAAATGGGCTGGTGGGATTAGGACTGGGAGTGGGCTATGGGGGGCTAGGACTGGTAATGGGTAGGGGGGGTTGCTAGGACTAGAAATGGGCTAAGTGGAAGGGGGCTTGAACTGCAAATAGCTGATGGGGAGGGGGGCTTGGAATGGAAATGGGCTGAGTGGAAGGGGGCTTGAACTGCAAGTAGCTGATGGGGACGGGGCTTGGAATGGAAATGGGCTGAGGGGAAGGGGGCTTGAACTGCAAATAGCTGATGGGGAGGGGGACTTGGAATGGAAATGGGCTGAGTGGAAGGGGGCTTGAACTGCAAATAGCTGATGGGAAGGGGGGCTGGGAATGGGCTCTTAGGGGAGGGAGCTAGGACAGGAAATGGGCTGATGGAGGGGCTAGGATAGGACTGGGAATTGGGTGTTGGGGGGAGCTAAGATTGGAAATGGGCTGTGGTGGGGGCTTGGATTGAAATGGACTCATGGAGGGGCTAGAACTGGAAGTAGGCTCATGGGGGGCTTGGATTAGAAATGGGCTGAGTGGAGGGGAGCTAGGATTTAACATGGGCTGATGGTGGGGCTAGGAAAGGACTAGAAATGGGCTGATGGGAGGCTGGTATTGGAAATGAGCTGATGAAGGGACTCGGATAGGACTGGAAATGGATGGGGGAGCTAGGACTGGAAATGGGCTGATGTGGGGACTAGAAGGGAGCGGATACTGGGTGGGGCTGGAACTAAAAGGGAGCTGATGTTGGGGGAGATTAGAAGAGGATGGGGCTGGGAGAGTGAAATGGAGAGGGGAAAATATTTTGTGTGGGAGGGAAGAAAAATGTACAATTGGCCGGGTATTGGGAGACTAAGTGGGGATTGAGGATGGAGGGGTAAAATTTGAGTGGATGAAATAGGAATGAGGAAAGAGCAAAAGGAGAAAGATTATTATGTTAAAGCAGATGTAGACAGAGAATGGAAAAAAACTAGAAGAGAAGAAAGGACAAATGGACAGCAGACAATGGAGAGATAGCAGAAGACACAAATAAACCAGAAGAAAGTGGCTGGAACAATTGCAACTGAAAAAAAAATGCACAAAAGGTACAAAGATATCTCTTTATTTTGAATTTATTAACTGGAATATGTCAGCTCTGGGAAATGTGCATCATTAATGTCTGTGCTTTGTTTAGTACAAGAGGAAATTAATTTATAGTTTTATTTCTACATTGTTGTTGTACATTCCAAGTTTGGCTTTTAGGGTTCCCAGTTTAATTATTGTCTTCCTGTTTTTAAATTGTGATTCCTTGTTTGGTGATGGTCTATGTTCTGCATGTGTAACTGAGCTGAGGTATTCTGTTTATGTAATTGCTATTTGACATTGTCACTTGTTCTCTTTCCCCAGTAGGTCATGTATTGTTATTCTCTGAAATGTATTGGTTTAATATTTGCAGTGTTGCCTTTTGATAGGTACGGTATGGTGCTTTATGAGTCCTGGTAGTGCTGTTACGATACGGTGGGTTTGCTATGGGTTCTAAATGGGCAGTGTTTGTAGTAGTTCCTAATGTGCCTGGCGGTTGGCACTGGATTATAGTAATGTAGAAATCTTTTAGTCTTTCTTTATCCATACACTCATGAAGAGGCATGTTTACTAAAAGTTAGTGTATGGTAACATTATGCAAATATTTATGCAAATGAGGCCCCTTATGCAAATGAGGCCCCGCACCGAGTCTCCACACATGGCCCCGCACCCCCCTTGGGCCGCCCCTGGGCACAGGTGATAAGAGACCGAGAAAAACACCCATGGAAAGGGATTGGTGAGAGACAAGACTGAACGGTCTTCTAGGGCGTCCAATACTCTTGCACCGGCCCTGGCTATGGAATACTAGTTTTGCACATATGTGCTAAAATTGAGCGCTCCACCTGTTAAGTGGGTATGTAGTGCACACTAAAAGGTTTTGGGAGAGAAATTTAATGAGCGAACCTTTTCACTAAGCTACAAATGCTCTCTTTATTTAATCTCCACAAGAGTGAGCTTTTTTTATCATTGTCTTATCCAGGCTTCCTTTACTCTCCTCAACACCCAGAGT
This sequence comes from Ichthyophis bannanicus, assembly GCA_033557465.1. NCBI lineage: Eukaryota > Metazoa > Chordata > Amphibia > Gymnophiona > Ichthyophiidae > Ichthyophis > Ichthyophis bannanicus. The sequence continues at coordinate 297,475,296 of CM066042.1, forward strand.
TATATCCCATTCATTTTTAAACTCTCATCTCACTTCTAAGTTCTCATCCTTGAGAGGTAACATCTCCAAAGGGTTAGTTTTACACATATCATAAGAACAATGAGCCTCACTCTGAAAAGAGAATAATCTCTAACTCTGATTTACCGCTAATGCTCATCCTACATAAAGCGTAAATGCTTGGAAATTCTTTTTCATCAGGCCAGTGGAATCCAAAGCCTTTGGAACGTCATCTGCATCATTATTAGTCTCTACCTGACCAGGGATCTTTTCTTTTGCCACATGTAGTACTGACACTTTTATTACTAAGGCATTCGTGTGATTTCACCCATTACCACAACATCCAATTCTCTGGCTTCTAGCTTTTTATCAGCTGCAGTGGGAGCGTCACAGTTCTGTCAGGGTCGTGATCCCAGAGTTTTTCTGGTACAAGGATGAAATACTGTTTATTGTTTCCAGTAGATAGGACATTTTGATTTATGAATTGCATTATCCTTACATCCAGTATGATTTACAAAATTATATAAAAATCCATTTCCAATATCAAATAAATAAAACAGAAAATTATATTAGGTCTTCTGACATCAACATGTCACATCCAGCAACAAAATAAATAATTGTTTCTAGTTCTGTGCTACTGAATCTGTACATCTCTTTTACTGTCTTTCCATGTTAACTCTGAACCGTTCAACTGCAATCCACCATGCTGTGCTACAGGATGTCAAACCTCCCATCCAGAGACAGCCCAAGGGTGATGCGGGGTCATGTGTAGAGACTCACTGCGGGGCCTCATTTGCATAAATATATTTTAAAATTTATATACCGCCTATCTAAAGTCCTAGCTGGTTTCCAAACATACATACACAATATATTAAAAGATATTACAATAAAACATAATAATAATTAGGAATCAAAATTATCTTAAAACAATTTTTACAGACCTATCAAATCATCATAAATATCTGCATACCATATTTATTTGGTCAGTGCTATGACCAGCTTATTGGTGAGGAGGGAAGATATAAAATAAGAACTAATAAATACTGATAACCAGGAATTCAAGATCATAGTGCTCGGGCTGGATTGGACCATATTAGTGGAAAAGCCCAGAAATCAGCAGCAGTGAAGCTATCGGGCTACTCGGCAAAATTAAACTGATATGTCCCCTTAAAATTTGAGATTTCCTTGAATCTGAACTAATAAAATATTTGAAATTTCAGATTGCACTACCAACTACAGTTGACTACACACCAAGAACAGGACCCATACAACAAATCTATCATTCCCTAACAGCACTAACTTCCAAAACTCCCAGAATGAGGAGCGCACCCAGAAAGAAGGGCACCGTAAATACCGCAGTGGAACCTAGAACATCCACACACCTACTGGGAAAACTGAACAAGCAGATTCCTACAAAGAAACTCTATGCTAACAGAATACCTGGCTTCGGTCACACACAGCGTAGAGAGACCCTCATCAAGTATAAAATAAGGGACCACAAACTAAACAGAAATGTGTTGACAAAATTTATTTGTCGGAGGGGGGCAGAAGTGGAAGTACAAATGGTACCGAAGCACTGGAAAAGAAGGTAACCCCGGCTCCACGGTGCCTCTTATGTATTGCCGCCGCTGCATACCCTGGAGAGCAGCAGCAGCAGCGAATAAAAGCAGCACATGGACAAAGTGCGGGGCACAGATAAGGGGACGTCAGAGATGAGGGGAGCCCTCTGCTGGAAAAGTTTGTTCTGTGCCCCATAAGGGGTTGAAGCGGCCCGGCCTCCCACAGCACTGCTGCGGCTGAATCGATCACGTAGCAGCAGCGGTGTCTGGAATCGGGGGGGGGGGGGCATTGAGGACAACATTCCTGCACATGCCTCGGGCCAGCCCTGCTCCAATCTCTAGCTTCAAGCTTCCCTCTCCTTAACTATTCCTGTGCCGGACTTTGATCTACTTAGGATTTCTGAAGTACCCCTTATATTTCCTGCTTGAGCCACTCGGTTTTCCTTGTTTGCTAGTCTGATTCTTTAAAAACCTTTTTCTCTTTTTTTGCAGATTCTGCTATTACTTCTCCCCCTGCGTGCTGGTGGATTCTCAGTCATTCCCTCAGTTGGCAGGACTCACTTCCGAGTTTAAGGATGGAGACTTAGGGCTCCCTTTTACTAACACTTAGCTCGAGCTACCTGCTGCCTCTCCCATTTTAACTTGAACTAAGTGTTAGGAAAAGGTGTCCTGAATCTGGTCATTTGCTTTTGTTTTTAAAAAATTTTTTTTTTTTTTTTTTTTTTTTTTTTTTTTAGTATTTCAGTCTGCTGATTCTGTTAAGTATGTGATGATAGTAGCTCACTGAGGATAATTTCATATCAGGACACCTAAGTTAAGTGGCCTGGAAGGCACATATTTTGTGCCTATTTTATAAAGAGAATTAGGCAACTGTTTGTCTTTATAATATACTAGTGTAAATCCTGAAGAAATTGTGCCCACATTACAGGCAAAGACATTACACATTTGCTCCGGAGCAGGTCTCAATGTTTGTGCAAAAATTATTGAAGTGCATATGCAAATTAAAGTATTTTATAATCTGTACACATACTTGCACTTATAGGAAGTCATTCTGAATCACGGGTTGCAGGACGTGCAGCCCCACAAGCCACCTGGGCCCTATTCCCACTCTGGACCTCCCCGCATGTCCCGTGCTTTAAGATGGGAGAGCCGATGGGGGGCGGGAGGGGGTGGAATCTGGTAGTAAGCGGCACTTTTGGAGCAATCAGGGCCGGGGAACCCCACCGCCTGATCCAGGCCACAGCAGGCCAGCCGTAGGTCGGGTGGTGGAGAAAAGGGGGGGGGGGCCGGAGCTGCGGATGTCAGGGGCGCCTGTGAGGAGGACGTCCCCACAGACAGCAGGGGCATGTTGGGCCATCCTTGGGCCTAATTCTGGCTACCGCGGGAATGCTTTGTTCCCATGGACCAGAATCAGGTCCTAACACCCCATCTTCCTCGGGGACGTCCAGACGGCCCAGACTTCCCCCTCCATGAATCAGGCTTATAGTGTCCACAGAAACACTTACAATAAAAGTATGCACGTGCATGCCGTCCTGCATGCTGTAATGCCTGGTGCACTTTGATAAGAGACATTTTTATGCACACATATTGCCAGAAACGCACAAAAATGACTGTATAAAATGACTTCCTATGACTGACATCGTGCGGTCCGAGGGGGCGAAAGCAAACAGCCACACGGCGCTAAGGTTGTTTCACTACCTCCTTTCCCTGCAGACCAGCTTTACACTTTGTTTCACAAGGACATTTCCCTTGCTACGTAATCTAGCATAGGGTTCTGCTCCCCGCGCACCAGGCCTCTAACTCTTTTTGTACCAATTCTCCCACAAGCTGTATGATGTCACCAAGAGCCAGTTGATTTTTCTGCAACAGAAAACAAAACTGACAAGTTGCCTTCATCAGTTTCTAAATAAAGCATAAAGTGTTTACCATAACAGGTGTACAGCAAAATAGCCGCTCAACTCGAAGCTGTCAATTAGGGACAGAACATTCTTCAGTAGCATGTGGGCTTTGTAAAACTTCACTCGATTTAAAGCCTAACAAACTGGTAGCAAAGATTATTTTAATGTGATTTCATGGCTAGCTATTTTTGGTGAATGTCATAAAACTATTATTTTTCACTGAATGACAACCGGCTACAAGCCAGAACAAGACTGTTGTCATAGGTTAATGATCACTTTTAAGAGCCCCACTGTGGGGTCACCTGAGTGGTTTAGTGGCAGTGCTGCGGGGGGGGGGGGGGGGGAAGGGAGCCAGTCATTGTGCAATAATGACACCAAGTGGCCAGATCACACAGTTCAGTGGCCAGAAAGAGGGTGCAGGTGAGACCCATGGTCTATACTGGTTGTTATTAAACGAAAAATAAGGTTGATTCCAGTTGAGCTGGAAATTCAAAAGAGGAGAAGGAAACTGCCCGAACTCCCCCACCCGCCAAAAAGGAAAAGAAGTCATGTGACCTATTCACAAGAGGGCAATAAGAGGATGCTCGGTGCAAATGGAGAGGAGGAGTGGCCTAGTGGTTGGGGCAAGGTACTTCAGGCCGGAAGGTCGAGGGTTCAAATCCCACTAGAGGACAGCAACCTTGGGCCGGAAGGACTGGGGTTTCTAGTCCCACAGGTGCTCCTTGTGGTCTTGGGCAAGCCACTTAACCCTCCATAGCCCATGTTCCCTGTAAAATAGTTATCTCCAGGTTATAATGCCCTGTTCAATGTAATTTCAGTTTGTTCAATGTAAACCGCACTGATGCAGAATAGCGCGGTATATAAGAGAATGTAAATAAATTATTGAACTGAAGTGTAACACTCACTAATTAGAGGCCTTGTAGTTTGTTTCAATGCCCTGCTTGTTAGCTGAAGCAGACTGTAATTAACAGGATTAGAGAAGGGACAGTGGGGATGGGCCAAGATTAATGCAGAGCATTTGGTGGACTAAGGGTCAGTATTACATGTGCTGGGTTGCTATGGACACAACTGTGAATCATTCAGGCCTCCTGGTTATGCCACAGGGAATTTTTTAAAAAACTTTTTTTATTTATAGCATTTCAATAATAAATTATCCATAGTGGAATAATTAGATATCAGAAGATACCCCACTATACACTCAACAAAACAGAAGAAAACAATCCCGAAAAGATAGACCACAAGTTTTTAGTAAGCCCAATAGAGAAAACAATTACTTCAGAAAGAAGATTAAGGAAAGAAGAAAAAAAAAAAACAGGAGCAAAGTTGATAACATGACATGGCAGCCCTTAGCCCTCAGGAACAATCTCCCATGCTAGCAAACAATCACTCAGTGTTTGGGATAAAAAAATAGATTTATACACAATATAGCATATACCATGGATATTTCAATGGATATGTAACCCCCAAGGCAGTGAGCCTCCGGCGAAAAGCCAGAGGATCTCTCCTCTGCTTCGGCGTGCCTCTAGACAAGTCAGAAAAAATAGACAATTGTGTCCCCATATACTGAGCAGCCATACTCTTAAAATATAGGCGCAAGACTGAATTTCAGTCCGCTTCAAAAGCAAAGCACACCAGCAATGTGGCCTACCAGTCACCACTTCAAGAAAACTTTCCAGGCAGCTGGTGAGATCTAAACCGCTAACCAGCTAGATTGCACCACTAGCCAGTTAGCATCCATGGCTAAAACTAGGGGAGCCAAAAGCTGGCCTAGTTTTAGCTGCGGATTGCTAACTGGGTAGCGATGCAATATAGTCGCTATCCGGTTAGCAGCAGTCTCCGCCTCTGCTCCGGATTGCCTCCGACATGTCCCGATAACCAGATAGCATTGGGGCACGTAGGGGAGTTAGAAGGGGATATGGCACTAACCGTGTAGGTGCCCTTGAATATCCCCATTTAAGGAATTTAAACGGTTTACTGGGCTGTAAACCATGTAAATGCCTTTCGAATATCCGGCCCATAATCTCTTGATTCAATGTTCCCACCACAGAAAAGAGAAAATTATTGAGGGTAGTTCTTGCATCCCACAAGTTATCAAGAGTAACCACAGCCGGTTTTTTCAGTCTACTGTTTCCCAGAGGAAGTTGTCCCAGTATCTTCCCAGTGGCTAGTTATCTCCAAGGAGCTCCAATTCTCCCCCAACTGCCTCTCCAGAAGACATATGAAAGTTGGGCTGAAGGCTCTCTGTTTCTCCCGGTGCCGCCAAATTACTATCATGGGGCACCGAGCGCGATTCCAGCTCAGTCTGACCAGCACTTCTGGGTTGTGGCAACGAGGCTCTGAAGTCGGGGCTAAACTCAACCCCATTGCTGCTCTGGTCCGTCGTAGAACCTAGCAGGCCCGCTGAAGCCATGTGAGGCAGCCAGGGAGAACAAAACTTATTCAATATTTGCAGAGATCCTGCCAGAGTCGGCAAAGGGTTGGAGGGCTGGCTCTTTTGTTTTCTCTTACACTGCCCCATCAAATTCCTACAGGGCTTACGATACAGCATGTCTCCAAAACAGGCAGGTAAGCAGAGCTCCACCCAGCAAGCCTTTCTCCACTGCCATCTTGGACAGTCCAAGCGGGAAATTTAAAAGAAACAAAAACAGCACTCGAAGGGTTACAGCAGCAGTTCCCAACTCCAGTCCTGGAGGACCAAACACCATTCAGCTTTTCAGGCTGTCCCTAATAAATATGCATGAGATGCATTTGCATGCACTGCCCCCATTGTATTCAAATGTATCTCATGCATATTCATTAGGGACAGCCTGAAAACATGAATGGTGTTTGGCCCTCCAGGACTGGAGTTGGGAACCTCTGGGTTACAGCAACAGCTTAATATAGCAAAATATTCAAGTGTATGACTGTGCACTCACAAGTGAACTGAACTGAATCATGCTCATCAACTAGATATCATCCCTAAGAGAGAGGCGAGCAACATCAGTCCTCCAGAAATGCAAATGGGTTCTGCTGAAAAACAAGCCTCCCACCAGCAGAATGAATGGTATGTATATCTGATGAAAATTCTGGGGGAGGAATTTCAAAATAATAAACTATTTAAAAAGCGAAAAAAAACATAATAAATATATTTTAACTCTTCTTTTCTTTTGGGTGATCTCTGAAATCTCTCTCTCTCACACACACACGTGCACTATAGAAAACACGTTTTATTTAGGGGTTTTTTGCTTTACTTTTCTTTGTTTTTATTTTTCTCCACCCAAGCAATACTGTATATAGTTCTACTTTTTGCTGCTTTGCACTATGACGCAGAATTGCATTCTCTCTGGAGGGCAGGGTGTCAAACCTTGACCTGGAAAGAAAGACACAAGGCAGGTCTTGTTTTCCAAACTGAGCAAATGCTGGTGCACCATCAACATTCGTTACTGGGAACTTCCAAAAAAACCCCCAAACAAACCTGGTCTGCTGCCCTAAAGAAACCCGAGTTTGACCTTTGCTGAGTCGGAGAGTAATCTGCTGTAGGAGATGCCTATATGCAACAACTGAATGACTCCTCAAAGGTTCAAATCTCAGCTAGGTCAACTGGGCCCACTTATCTTTAGTGGTGGATGCAATGAGAAACAAAAAGTAATGTAAGGATCGACAGAATGGTGTTTCGGGGATGCTACAGACGTTCTAAGATAGGGGTGTCCACAAACCAGTCATGTTCTCAGGATGTCCCCAATGAATAGGCATGACATATATTTGCATGCACTACCCCCATTGTATGCAAATATATCTCATGAATATTCACTAGGGACATCCTGAACACCACGCTGCTTTGAGGCAACCCAGGACTAGAGTTGGACACCCCTATTCTAGAAGGTTTTGTTTGTGATGAATAATCAAATATAAAGTGTCTCTCCCTCGCCAGAACAGAGACGTTTCACTACTGCTCATCACCAAGATCCGAACAGCTCGTGACACAGAGCGAGACCCAGTGTGTGTCAAAATTAACCATTATTAGAAAAGTAATCACATCTTTGCACTTACTGTTGTTTTGAAGTGGAAACAAGTCTTAAGGTAAGAGTGATGCAATTTTGACCTCATCTGTTCCATCCCAATGGCCTGCAGAATGGGAACCTGGTATCAGCGTGACGCAGCTCACTTGCAAATGTGTCTATTAGGACATGTCTGTGCCAGAGATGCTCCATCATCGTGCATTTAAATGCAACTTGAAATCACTGTTCTCTGTAACAGCTTCCAGCTAATTCAAGTTGAAAAGAAAGGGCCCCCCCCTGCTAAAGAGCAACTCTCACTCTATGGCTGTGAATCACCCAGAATCCTCGGGAGCAGCCTCTCGAGCAACAGTTAATTACCCGATCACTCCAGAACCGGTTATGACTTCACAATGAGATCATATAAACTGTCTGACCATCAGGAGTGGACTAGTGGTAGGAGCCGCAGATTGAGGGTTCCAATTCCACCTCTCCCAATAATGCTCCTAGTGACCTTGGGCGAGTCATGTTAACCTATATTGTCTGAGATTTTAAGTCCTGTGGGGTAGGGAAATAACCTGCTGAGCCCATATGTAACTCATATTCAGCTTGGGTTTAGAAAGCTAAGACATTATATCGAAAACCGAAATCGAAATTCCAGTGAGGTAGGTGTGGCACCGCAGCTCGCTTCTGCAGCTAAAGTAAGGCCAGCATTGGCTGCGCCTTATTTTAAACACACATCACTAACCGGGCAGCGGCTCAATATCATCATGGCCCAGTTAGCGACGGATGCCGCCCTAGAACACCCCGACACGCCTCAATGCTAACCAGTTAGCACCGGGGCATATTGCGGCAGCACTAACCATACTAGAGCTGCGAAATATCCAGCTCAGCGGCATTTACATAATTTGCAGATCTGCAAACCGTGTACATGCCTTGAAATATCCCCCCCTTTGAAACTAAAGGCATTGCGGTAACATTTCTAACTGATACATGACAAACATTCCTTTTTGATGTCCGTGATATGGAAACACTGTACCATGTAGCTTCCCCGCTGCTTTCAACATGACCTGTCTGAGTACTGCGCTGAATATTCTTCTAATTCCTATAAACCTGTCTAGTTTTGTTGTTGTTTTATCAGATAGTTGGTATCTACAGTATATAAAGCTCCTGTTGTAAGGGTGGTACCTTTTAGCCCCACTACCATATTCCATTCAGCACCTTTCGGCATTTGGAAAAGCAAATGGTCCTGCCCGGTGGCCAACGAGAAGCTGGACAAAAGGTGACGAGAGATTCATTTTGATAATGGAATACAAAAACTGGGCAACAAGGAGCCTACTATTGAAAACTTGCTTTTCCCATCCAGTCTTGATATTTGAATAAACTTCTCACAGCAAGAATAAATATGAAGCAATATTTTCTCAGCGTGTGCTCATAAACCTGGAAAGCCTATTACATTACCTCTTTCAAGAGATAAACGCAGACCACCATAAAAACCTCTTATAATCATATCCCTTTCCATTATAATACTGCATCAATGCATGACACTTTAAAATCCTTTAATAATGCCACTCAATGAATGTTTATATGTGTCTTTTTTTTTTTAAACACAATGCTTTGAAATATTGTTTCATATTTATTCTGGCTGTGAATAGTTTATTCAAATATAGAGACAGTTTTCTGAGGATCAGGAACAGGGCTGGTGGGATGTTTCTTGTTAGCAGTCATTTTGGTGATTGCAAGAGCGTGGAAACTGTGGAGGGTGGAAACTGTAGAGGAGTGGATGGTGAAAACCGGAGAGATGTTGGTGTTAGAGAGACTGACCTGTATGTTTCAGGGAAGGATGGGAAAATTCTGTAGGATTTGGGCCCCTTTTGTCATTATGTATGTGTTTAAAGGGAAAATATCTATATCAGGGCTGGTCCCAGATTTGGTTCAAGGTGTTAGCACCACAGTCAAACCTTAAGCTTTACACCCAGCCCCTGGTCGTCAAAATCTATTATTTAGCTTTGAATGCCCTGCTGTTTGCCACCGCAGCCCCCCCCCCCCCCCAGGTGGCTGTCTAATTTGTCTAATGGTTGGCCTGTCCCTGGTCATGTATTTACTGCCTCGGAGGGGGGGGGGGGAGGTGAGGAGGATGAAGACATTTTGTTGGATTGTTATAGTTCTCTTATTGTAATTGTTTGGTTTATTTATTTTATTTATTTAACAGTTTTTCTACACCGTCTTTCCACAAGTCAAGACAGTTTATATGGAACTTAGTGCAAGAACAGAAACTAATAAAACCAGAAGTGCAGATTACATTGAACTAGTGTGTAACATCTTAGAACATGATCCACACATTATATCATCAGAACATGTTATAACATAATAAACATGCCTCTGGGCAAGGTTCAAGTGAACACATTATAACATTAGCTAGGGGGGCTAGCTAACTATGTACCTGTGGGCGATGAACTAGAAAATGGGGATGTGTTTGATGTTTGGTTGATTATTTATGTTATTTCGTAATCTGCCTCAAAACTATATGATTGGTGGAATATAAATCATTTTAAATAAATGAATTCTCTATTGGAAGCAACGGACAAGGCAAACGCAGCACAAACTTTGCAAGCTATTTTCACACAGCAGTGGGATTTGAACCTGGCTCCCCTGGTTCTCAGCCTGCTGCCCTAACCATTAGTCTACTCCTTTATAAACTGCAAACATTGCCTTTTTAAAAAATAAAGAAGCAGCACTTCTTAAGTTTAAATGGTGCATTTAGTGTGAATAAAATAGCGAGACAACACCAAGAACAGAGTTTCTACTTTATGGTATAGCGCACGCAATGTATTCCTTCAGCACAGTGATGCAGATTAGTCTCCCATCAACCTTTGCTCTCTTGGTTCAGCTGAACATAGACATATAAGGCCCGGTTGTAGAGAGGGGCTCGTGATTCTGCTCCCGCGGGGCACGTCTAGCTCCGCGGAATCAGAATCGCGGTCAGGCATGTATATGCAGATCGAGACTGCGATTCGGTCCACTCTGCACATACATGCACAGCCCGACTAACTTAGTCGGGACTTTTAAATGAAGCTGTAGCGCCACAGCTTCATTTAAAAACCGCGATGCCGGCCACCTGAAAACAGTGTTTATTCCCCGCAGCCTGACCCCCAGGGAATGTCCCCTGGCTCCCGCTGCCTCATCCTCAGCCCAGGCAATTAAAAAAAGCACATCCAGAGACGTTATTCCACCTCGGAGGCGGAATAACTTCCCCACACATGTTGCCAGCCCTGAACATACAGGGCCGACATTAGAATCAGCCCTATAATGTCCATAGCCGGCGACTGCCCACTGCCCACCCAGACTCTGCCCCCCCAGGCCGCCCCTTCCCGACCCCCATCTAACGTTCCTGCACAACCGGCGGGGAAGTTATTCATGGGCAGGAGAAGGCACGAATAGGGGGGATGGACGTCCATCCCCGCTATTTGTGGCTCAGAATAACCCTGATAGAGACTATGTTCAGTTCTCGAGAGGTAGAAGTGATTAAGTGAGTAAATATGACTTGAAATCCCTGAGCAAAGGTGCACATATCACCGAAATCTCTTCTTCTACCAAATAATCTCGAGTACTGTAGACATCAGACAACCCTATATGGTTACCAAGGTCCCGTTACAGCAAAACATTTACACTCTCTAACATTCATCAAAACATCAATGTCCCTTATCTGACACTTGTTCTTCCTCTATTGGTCTTATTCTACATTGCTTTTCATTATTTCAAATATTTATTTATTTAACACTTTTTATATATCGCTTTTCAGGGTTATCAAAGCGGTTTACATATATTATATATTTCTTATATATAGACACAGTCGGCTGTGTACTTTTAGTTCAAATCTCCTTTATTACATCAGCTGTGTACTTTTCATTAAAGCCAATTTCCCATTTTCAAACATCTTTTCCAGCAAGTCGCTAACATTTTAGGGCCTAGCAATTTCTTCTTACTCTTCTGGGCTTCCAGTTGCAAGTAGATGCTGAGATCCGGAGCCTTCGGCCTTCAATTGCCACTACTTGTCGATTTTCCCCTATTTTATATTCCCTCCCCATTCAACACAGTCATCGCAGCAAAAAACTGTAGAACCCGCTTAACATGTTCCCTAAATCTGGCCAGTAGGTGCCGCCATCGAGCAGTGACCAGCTCCTCGCAGGGGATGAGAAAGCCTCCTCAACAGCACTTTTAGTTCCTGTCAGCCCAGGGAATGGAAGAGCCGGCCCAGGAATCCAATCCAGGCCTCCACACATGCCAATGGGAAGTCACTGAGCCACCAGGACATCTGCATTTTTCTGCAATCTTGCCAATCAGAACTGTTCACATATAGCAAAAAATCCAACTTCTCACTGCAAGCTCGCTTTCTGTACAAGATTGATTCTTGGATATTTGTTTAAACTGCATAAATATAAAATGTAAAGAAAAAAAAAGAATCTGACTTCTCACGTCAACGTGGTTCACAGTAAGAAAAAATAAATAAATGCAGTTTCATTCTGTCTCACGTCTAGAATGAAAGTCATGTTGCTTACTCTCAGCTACTGACAGCGCCATTAAATAATACGCTTTGATTTAATCTAGCTCCATCAGCCCATAATATTACAGAGCACGTAGAGAGAACATGAATGAAAGCCTTTGCCTGCCGTCAATCTCAACATGTTGAAGTTTGCATAGGAAAACAATGGGAACGGCTCTCTCCATTGAAAAGAGAAGATATTAAATATTGATGGCTTTTGCCATTTTGATGAGAGAGCTGCCAAGCACTGGAAAAAAGAAGCCAAAGAGGGAAAACAGAAAGATGAGGTCCTGCTGTCCTTAAGAGCGGCGCATGGAGACTACGGGCACCTGCAGTGTGTCTGTCTGGGAAAGCCACCCCCACAGCCAAAAGACTTAATTGCTCCTTTCATGACTCTGCAGCATAATATGGTCTCTGCATGAGGGCTTTCAGCTCGTCTGTGCGCCTCCTTTTCCCGGAAGGCTGGACTGCAGTTTTGTTCGTGCATTTCTCAGAAGTTCAAGGTGCGTTACATTCAGGTACTGGGGGTATTTCCCTGTTTTCCAAGGGCTTGCAATCGAAATTTCTACGTAAGGCAATGGAAGGTTAAGTGACTCATCCAAGACCACAAGGAGCAGCAGTGGGATTTCAACCTGGCTCCCCTGGCTCTCAGCCTGCTGCCCCCTACCATTAGTCTACTCCTCCTTTAGGAACTGCAATAATATCCTTTATAAAAAAGTAAAAAGAAGCATTTCGTAAGTTTAAATGGTGCACTTAGTGTGAGTGAAAAGGGCAAGACACTGAAATCAATGGGGCCACGGCTCCGATATCGCACAGAGTCCGCTACCGTCCTTTAGTAAACTGTCCCCTTAGATATGTAGAACATGGCTGAAGATAAGTACCTCAGAGGGCCATCCAGTCTACCCAGACAACTCAACCTCTCGAGTAAGGAGCCCTCACTCTTTGGCACTCCTTGAGCCCTATTACTGGTGAGCCAGACCTCAAGGAGTTCAACCAACATCCTCTAGTCGCTTTACCACCGAAATATACCTTCCATTTTATTCTGTACTTTTTGAAAGCAAGCATGGGTATTAAAATCCTGACCTCCAAAAAGTATTGATAAGCCAGCTTTGGCAAGGTCTTCCAAAGCATGTCTTGGAGACCCCATAGTCAGCTGAATTTCTGGGATATCCACAATTAATATAGAAACATAGAAAAATGACGACAGAGAAAGACCACATGGCCAATCTAGTCTGTCCTTCCATATCAACAACTACAACAGTCCCCTTTTTTCCTTTAGAGATCCTCTGTGTTTGTCCCATGCTTTTTTGAATTCAGATACTATCCTCATCTCTAATATTTCCGCATATCACTCCTGAATCTATCCCCTTTCACCCTCATCCCATGTCCCCTCATAGCAGAACTTGCTTTCAATTGAAAGAGGCTCTCTTCCCCCGTGCATTTATGCCACAGAGGTATTTAAACATCTCAATCATATCACCTCTATTCCTCCTTTCCTCTAAGGTGTACATATTAAGATCTTTAAGTCTGTCCTCATATGCTTTATAATGAAGACCAATAACCATTTTAGTAGCCTCCCTCTGTACTAACTCCAGCCTGTTTATATCCTTTTGAAGGTGCGGTCTCCAGAATTGCACGCAGTACTCCAAATGAGGTTGCACCAAAGACTTATACAGAGGCACTATCGCCTCCTTTTTTCTGCTAGCCATTCCTATCCATATGCACCCAAGCATCCTTCTAGCTTTTGCAGTCGCCTTTTCTACCTGTTTAGCTACTTTAAGATCATCAGACACAATCACACCAAGGTTCCGCTCATCTTTAGAGGACAAAAGTACTTCACTCCCTATACTATATTGCTCCCTTGGATTGCTGCAGCCCAAGTGCATGACTTTGCATTTTTAGCATTAAATCTCTGCTACCAAATTCTTGACCATTCCTCAAACTTAGCTAGATCCCTCCTCATGTTATCTACACCTTCCTGTGTGCCTACTCTATTGCAGATTTTGGTATCATCCGCAAAGAGGCAAACCTTACCCAACAGCCCTTCCGCAAGATCAATAACAATGATGTTAGAAAGAATCGGACCAAGGACAGATCCCTGGGGCACACTACTGGTAACTTTTTTCTCCTCAGAGTGAGCTCCATTTACCTGTACCCTTTGTCGCCTCCCACTCAACCAATTTCTAACCCAGCAACATTAGGGTCCATCCCTAGGGTGCTCAGTTTATTAATAAGTCGCCTGTGTGGAACAGTGTCAAAGGCTTTACTGAAATCTAAATACACCACATCTAGGGCTCTCCCTCGGTCCAACTCCCTGGTCACCCAGTCAAAGAAATCAATACGATTTGTCTGACAAGACCTGCCTCTGGTGAATCTATGTTGCCTCAGATCCTGTATTCCTCTGGACTCCAAAAACCTCACTATTTTCTCTTTCAGCAGCATTTCCAATAATTTACTCACCACTGAAGTTAAACTAACTGGCCTGTAGTTTTCAACCACATCCTTACTTCCATTTTTGTGTATAATTCAAATCTGCATAAGGAGTGTCCAATATTCATTGACTGGCTGTAGGTTCCCAGGACAGGTTTGGTAAGTCCTGTTGTAGACAACCAGAAGGGAACTTACTCAGTCCAGCATGGTTGATGTATCGCGGAGTCTGCACTTCAATTTAATTTCATTTAATTTAACCTCTTCTACCCTGCCCAAAGTGAAAACGCAGAGCAGCTTACAGTAAGTAAAACTAATAAAATTACAACAAAATACAAACAGAAAATTGAACTCACAAAGTTCAACTCACCCAATTGTCCGATTGGTTACAGTTATTTAAAATACTTTACAAATAGCCAAGTTTTCAAAGATTTTCAAAAGGCTAAATATGATCTTTCACTGTGCAATTCCAGTGAAAGCTTATTCCACGTTGAAGGCGCTAAACCTTGGAATAATCTCTTGCCTGCCCCTATTAATGCAATGAATTTCATATACATATTCAAACAGGCAAAAGGATGTGGCCTTATGTGTGGCGGGAGAGCAGTTAAGTGGTTTGGTGGGGGTGCTGCTTTATTACTCAATTTGATTTTTCAAGTACATTTTGAAATGGTGGAAACGGTCACATTTTGGGACCCTTTTACTAAAGCATGCTAAGACGATTATCATGTGCGCCAAGTGAAAAACCTCCACGGTAACTGTCAGAGATGTGAACAGCATGTTCCCAACAGTTAATGCTTGGGATGCGCAGAATAACGCATGATGTTGTTACCGCGGGTGCACTGCACCCACACTAACTGCAACACTGATAGCGCACAATATGTCCCCTGCGCTAACTACAATGTTCTCACCACACCCGCTCTCCTCCCCAACCTGCCCATTCTCCATCCCCATGCACAACTATCGGTTAGCGTGTGAATCAGTGTACGATAACAGTCATGCCCTGTGCTAACAGTTACCGCGAGCTCATGCGCGCAATTACCATGCGTCAAAACATAAGCTAACTGCTTAGCGCACTTTAGTAAAAGGACTCCTTAGAGGAGAAACCACGACAACACTCTTTGGGAGGAAACCTTTCAGCCATTTTTAAGGACAAACAAATAGATAGGTTAAAAATCGCATTCCTCAGAAGTGCATGTGGGCTTTCATCGGGCAGGTCTTCTGTCCGGGTTTAAAATGCGCGTTCTAGGGAGGAGAAAAACAATGTTCGTATTTGACGTTTTCAAATTGCTCAGTGTTAGACTGTTTTTTACCTGGTAAAGCAATATATAGAACTGCAGAACTCTCTGCTGGAGCTTTTGCTTGTGATACAATCCATGAGCAGGGGGGGCCTGAAGTGGGGGAGGGGGGTGCGACTTTATTTATACAGACACGGCAGCCGTTAAAAGACCAGCTATAACAGAGAAAGGCAATGCAGTGGTATTTACTAAAAATATCAGGCCAAATCAGTCACTTAAAATAAAATTAAACAAATTTGTGACTTATGTTTCAACCTGCCAATTCAGAAGTTCAGCACAGAATGGGACAATTCAACTGTATTCGAAAAGAGAATTCTTCAGAGAGCTTTCCCTGCAGCAAAACAAAATAAAGACTAAGTAAGGATTGCTTTACTTTTTTTTAATCTATTTTTTTATTTATTTAATTGATTCCAGAGATCAGGGGTGGTTTATAAATAACGAAACAAGTTACATAGTAAAGTGGGATATTTAAAAAGTAAACGTTTTTCAAGTTACATAGAATAGGTAGGGCGAATTGCTACATAAAATCATATACAAGGGACAGATGATAAAGCATAGCTACTCACCTGTAACATGTATTCTCCGGGGACAGCAGGAATCAGTCCTCACATATGGGTGACATCGGCACCGATGGAGCCCTCGCAGAAGCAGACAAGGCCCTGTCTTTGGGAGGTGCCGGGGATTCGGGGAAGAACTTGTCATGCTGCTGCTGGCGACTCTTGAGGGCTTCTGGACATCCTCTTGCAGAGACCACAGGCCGCTGGGTCATAGTCTGGCCCGAGGCAATGAAGGCAACAGTCGTGTGTGTCGGTCAAAGACATTATTTTAGAGCACCGTTCACACTCCTTAAACCCACGGGGAGCCAAGGGGGAAGAAAAAAGGCGCAAAGGTGCCAGGAAAGAAAAAGGAATGAAAACTACAAAAATTTGAAACCAAACCCGATGTTGAGGCACCAAGGTCGGTAGCGGGAAGAGGACCGGCGCAATACCGGAGGCGAGTTGGAAATTTGAGGAACAAAAATATCAACTTTTTCCGGGGACAAGCCAGATGACTTCTGAAGGGCTCTGCGGAAAAAAGGAGACTGAGCAAGATGGCACCCTTGGGTGGGAAGGGGACCACGCATGCGTGGTGGCATCTCCCAAAGGCTTTCTTTGAAAGTTGGGGGGATGCTTCCACGATGTCACCCATATGTGAGGACTGACTTCCTGCTTTTTCCCGGAGAATAATCCTTCCTACCTTGCCTACTTAAAACAAAACCTCAGAAAAAAATCCTTTTTCTTCCTATCGGAAAAAGATATGTCAAACCTGCAGACACTGGTAACAATAAAACAGAAAGACACCCAAAGCAGTTCAGCTCACCACTGCAAACGTTAATTGGAGGCTATGAAGGAGCGGTATTTATATCAGCTGACAATTAGCAAGAAGACTTTAAATACATATTATTTTACTTTTTCAATGATCTCATTAGTGGAAAGAGTAAAAACAGTTCTGACACTGTCTGAACATGCCGGATAGCAATTATCCTTTACACATACTGTCAGACTGATCATGCAAAGACACAGGTTTTTGATACATTGAGACTTGTAATTGCAACAAAGCCATGCATGGATGAGAATGCAGAACTGGGCAACCAATGATGCACACATGGGTCACCAAAAACTTGTGAGGAAAATCCAGATTTGTGCAAGACCATTGAATTTTTTTTTCAACACCTTAAAACTAATTATTCCTGTGGGAATTCTGTGTCAACACAGAATTAAGAAACATGGAAACATGATGGCAGAAGAAGACCACATGGTCTATCTAGTCTGCCCTTCCATATCAACTACATTAATCCTCTTTCTACCTTTAGAGATTCTCTGTGTTTGTTCCATGTTTTTTTTTAGTTCACATACTGTCCTCGTGTCCACCATCTCCACTGGGAGACTATTCCACGCATCCACCACTCTTTCTGTAAAGAAATATTTCCGCATATTACTCCTGAGTCTATCCCCTTTCACTCTCATCCTATGTCCCCTCATAACAGAGCTTGCCTTCAATTGAAAGAGACCCTCCTATGCATTTATGCCACAGAGGTATTTACAAGGCTCTGCCTTATCACTCCTATTCTGCCTTTCCTCTGAAGTATACATCTTAAGATCTTTAAGTCTGTCCTCATATGCTTCACAACGAAGACCCCTAACCATTTTAGTAGCCACTCTCTGTACCGACTCCAACCTGTTTATATCCTTTTGAAGGTGCGGTCTCCAGAATTGCACACAATACTCTAAATGAGATCGCACAAGAAACTTATACAGAGGCACTATCACCTCCTTTTTCTGCTGGCCATTCCTCTTCCTATGCCGCCAAGAATCCTTCTGACTTTCACAGTCGCCTTTTCTAGCTGTTTAGCTACTTTAAGGTCATCAGACACAATTACATCCAGGTTCCGCTCTTCTTTTGTGGACAGAAGTATCTCACCCCCTACCCTGTGCAGCTCCTTTGGATTTTTGCAGCCCAAATGCATCACCCTGCATTTTTTAGCATTAAATTTCAGTTGCCAAATTCATAATGTAAACAGCTTTGACTGAAGGATAAGGCGGTATAGAAAACTGGTTAAATAAATAAATAAACCAAGGTTGGCATTAGAGATTGGCAAACTGGGCAATTGTCCTGGGCCCCCATGCCACAGGGGGCCTCAAGTCTGCCTCAAGCTGAAGGAGGCACAGCTTGCAGGCGGGCATAGGGGCCCCCTCACCAGTTTCTGTCCTGGATTCCTGCATATCTAACTCCGGCTCTGATGTCAGCTGGGGCCATGCTGCAATATAACACACCAGCTTCCAAATAAATTGGCTAAAAATGAATGAGGCTTCTACTGTCCTTGTAATCTGATAAATCTATCAAAGTTTGCCGGGTTTTGTGCTCCCTGCACAACAGCAGCTCTAAGCTGTTAATTTCTCTGTACAATTTGGGAGATGCTGATGAAATCTGTAAAAAGAGGAAGTTCACAGAATGTTGTTTTTGATTTTAAGTGCCGTCAAGTCAATGCTGACTTTTGGTGACCCAGCAGCCCCTGGGTTTTCTTAGCAAGGTACGACCGGAAGTAGATTACCCTCCTTTACACCTTGGAAGAAAAGGACTGGCAAAGTGACTTGCCCAAGGTCACAAGGAGACCCGGTGGGGGACAAACCTTGATCTCTTGGGTACTAACCACTAGGCGGCTTACTCCACGCCACAGAATGGTATCTGTATGTTAAAAAGAGGCACAACTGCTCTAAACTGTCCATCCACAAGGGGGTGAGCAAATGAAAGGGAATAAAAGACATGGACCTGGTTAACAAATTTCTATAATTTTTTTCTAGTTAATGAGACTAGTTAATAAGGGAGGAGTGGTCTAGTGGTTAGGACTTCAGGCCGGAGGGCCGGGGGTTCAAGTCCCACCTGGGGACAGCAATCTCAGGCCGGAGGGACTGGGATTTCTAATCCTACAGGCACTCCTTGTGGTCTTGGGCAAGCCACTTAACCCTCCATTGCCCATGTTCCCTGTAAGTATTAGCGTATGTGTGTCATATCCCCTTGTGTTAAATGCATCTCCCAATTGACTGCTTTGACCCGGTGAAAAGCGGGATATAAATACAGCTAAATAAAATAAATAAATAAAATGAGACAAGACTAGGGAGAGAAGAGGGCTGGGTGTCCTTTAAGTTAACACTCAGCATGGAAGATGAGAAAATAAAGTGAAAAGTAAAGGGGAAGGCTGGGTCCGAATGACCTTGACTCCAACCCTTCTCTTGCCCGATTACCTCTATGGACTTCAAGTTCCAGTTTCTTTAAGAAAAGCGTAGTTACTCACCTGTAACAGGTGTTCTCCAGGAGCAGCAGGAATCAGTCCTCACTTATGGGTGACGTCGGCGCCGACGGAGCCCTCGCGGAGCAATTTTCCCCAGCTTTCAAAGAAAGCCTTTGGGAATTGCAGCGCGCATGCGCGGTCGTCTTCCCGCCCGAGGGTGCCATCTTAGCCAGTCAGATGACATAGCTAAAAAAGACAGCATAAAAATTTGCAAAAAAGAACATAAGCAGACGATTGCAACTCCAAGGGGAGGAGGGAGGGTAGTGAGGACTGATTCCTGCTGCTCCTGGAGAACACCTGTTACAGGTGAGTAACTACGCTTTCTCCAGGACCAAGCAGGAAGTCAGTCCTCACTTATGGGACTCCCAAGCTCAAGGCTACCGGAGACCCCAAGCACAAAAATGAGCTCCCTCTAGCTCAGCAGCACAGAAGGATAGAAACTTCGCTGAATTATCACCCACCGGTAGCCCACATCCGGGATGGAGGGTAGGAGTTGCTCAGACCTCAAAGAGATTACGGAGGACTGCCTGTCCGAAAGCACTGTCCCTACGGGACTCCCTCTCGAGACAGTAATGGACCGCAAAAGTCTGGCTCGAAGACCAAGTAGCGGCCCGGCAGATGTCTGCCAGCGGAACAGAGCGGAGGTAAGCCACTGACGTGGCCTTTGCCCGAACGCAATGAGCCGTGACTCGACTTTCTAAGGAGAGTCCGGCTGCCCCATAAGCCCAAGAGATACAGTCCGCAACCCAGATGGACAGAGTACGCTTGGAGACCGGGAGCCCCAATTTATTGGGGTCAAAAGACACAAAAAGCTGAGCAGCTTTACGGTGCTCCCGCGTACGGTCAAGGTAGAAGTTCAATGCCCTTCTACAGTCCAGAGTATGGAGGACCGTTTCAGCTCGGCTGGAGTGTGGTCTGGGAAAGAAGGTTGGAAGTACCACCTCCTGATTGATGTGAAAAGGGGAGACCACTTTAGGCAGAAATTTTGGGTGAGTCCGTAGGACTACCCTATTCTTGTAGAACCTAGTGTAAGGGGGATCAGACACGAGGGCCTGCAATTCACTTACGCGTCTAGCGGAAGTGAGGGCTATCAAGAACAGTGTTTTCCAAGACAGAAAACGGAGAGAACAGGTAGCCATAGGTTCAAAAGGCGGACAGGTGATCCGCTGCAAAACCACATTCAGGTCCCAGTCAGGCGCTGGCGGGCGCAGAGGTGGTTTAAGTAGAAGGAGACCTCGGAGAAACCTCGCTACGAGAGGGTCATTGGAGAGAGGTCTGCCGTCCACTGGCACATGATGTGCTGAGAGAGCACTGAGGTGAACTTTGACGGAGTTGGACTTAAGTCCCAGATTAGAGAGGTGCAGCAAGTACTGCAAGATCACCGACACCGGGCAGGAGAAGGGATCCTGAGACTGTTGGGTACACCAGACTGCAAAGCGACGCCATTTAAGGGCGTAGCATTTGCGGGTAGAAGGCCGTCGCGAAGCTAAGACGACCTCCTCCACCTCCGCCGGCAGGAGAAGGGGAGCGAGGACTACCCTCTCAGCAGCCAGGCCATGAGGTTGAGAGACCTGAGGTTGGGGTGCAGAAGGGACCCCTGATCCTGAGTGAGGAGATCCGGTTGTACCCCCAGAGGGATTGGATCCTCCACCGCCAGTTGCAGCAGGAGCGGAAACCACGGCTGCCTGGGCCAGCGAGGGGCCACCAGGATCATGAAGGCTTTGTCTCGGAGGACCTTGAAAAGAGTCCGAGAGATCAGCGGGATGGGAGGGAAAGCGTACAGAAGGCTCCCCGACCACGAGATCAGAAAGGCGTCCGCCGCAACCCGAAGGGGGTGTGGCTGACGAGAGCAGAAGCGAGGAAGCTGCCGGTTGTGAGGACTGGCAAAGAGATCCACCGTGGGGAGACCCCACTTGAGGAAGAGCTTCTGAACTACCAAGGGATCCAGACGCCCCTCGTGCGGCTGGAGGACCCTGCTGAGTTTGTCTGCAAGGCAATTTTCTTGGCCCGGGAGATAAACTGCCTTGAGGAGAATGCCGTGACTGACGGCCCAAGAGCAGAGCTTCTGTGCCTCCCGGCAGAGGAGGAAGGAGCCCGTGCCCCCCTGCTTGTTCACGTAGAACATGACAACTTGATTGTCCGTCTGGACAAGGACGGACTGTTGGGAAGTCAGGTGGGAGAAGGCCTTGAGAGCTAGGCGGATCGCCCTGAGCTCCAGGAAGTTGATCTGCTGAGCAGACTCCCACGTGGTCCAGAGGCCCTGAGTACGTGCCTCTTGGCAATGTGCCCCCCAGCCCAGGAGGGATGCATCGGTGGTCAGCACCCGGGTCGGCTGAGGTGACTGGAAAGGCATTCCGAATATCAGGTTCGGCTGCCGGAGCCACCACCGGAGAGACGAGAGCAGCGGCTCGGAGACGCGCACTAGGTCTGCCAGGCCGCCTGTGGCTTGTCGCCACTGCTGGCGGAGACACCATTGAGCAGACCGCATGTTCAGGCGGGCATTGGGGGTCACATGGACGGAGGAAGCCATATGGCCGAGCAGTCTCAGGAAGCGCCCGGCGGAGACCAGGGGCTGGCTGCGAAAGCGGTCGGCTAGGTCCATGAGCCGTTGAGCCCTGTCGAGCGGTAAGTACGCTCGTGCCCGAGGAGTGTGCAGCCTTGCGCCGATGAACTCGAGATCCTGTGAGGGGAGCAAAGTGGACTTTGCGAAGTTTATGACAAAGCCCAAGTGCTGCAGCAGAGTCACCGTGCGGCACGTGGCGTTGGTGACCTCCTGAGCGGACGCTGCTCTGATGAGCCAGTCGTCGAGGTACGGAAAGACATAGAGGCCGTGAAGCCGGAGATGGGCCGCCACGACCGCGAGACATTTTGTGAAGACCCGCGGTGCGGAGGATAGGCCAAAGGGCAGTACTCTGTACTGGTAATGATTTCCTGCCACCCCAAACCTTAGGTATTGGCGGTGGCTTGGGTGGATGAGGATGTGCGTGTAGGCATCCTTTAGATCCAAGGAGCATAGCCAATCTCCCTGCTGGAGGTAGGCAGAAGGATTCCAAGGGTAAGCATTTTGAACTTCTCCCGCACAAGGAACTTGTTGAGGTTGCGCAAGTCCAGGATGGGTCTGAGGCCCCCTGTTCTCTTTGGTATCAGAAAATACCTTGAATAAAAGCCTTGACCTCTCAGGTGGTGGGGCACCGGTTCCACCGCCTGTTCCTGCAGAAGACCTGCTAACTCCTGAAGGAGCAACTCCCTGTGCAGAGGGGGCGCGAAGGTTCTCCCGGAAAATAGGAGGGAGGGACCTGATGGAAGTGGAGAAGGTAGCCTTCTCGCACGACCTGAAGTACCCAGGCATCTGCGGTGATGCTGGACCACCTGTGGCCGAAGTGAACCAGCCGGCCTCCGGTGCTGGGAGGAACCAGCGGGGGGGGAGAGGCTATGCTGAGCGAGTCAAAAACCCCCACCCTGCTGAGCAGGGGCTGGTGGTGCAGGCTTGGGGGCTTGCTGCCTACGGGACCCGTTACCCCGTCCCTTGGCCTGCTGGCCCTGTTGGGGAGCTGCAGGGGCCTGATAATGGGGGTACTGTTTGTAGGCAGCCGCCTTCCTCGGGTAAAAGGACTTTTTTCCCGAGCCCTTCTTTTTCTGGGAAGGGGCGGAGGTCTTCCTAGAAAGCCTGGTCCTGGTGAGAGTCTCAGTCTCAATTTGTGCAGCCCTTTCCGCCATGGGCTTGCCAAAGAGGTTTTTCGCCTCGGCAGGGGACATCGACCAACTTGTCCTGTACCCAGGGCTCAAGATCCGACGACTGAAGCCAAGCCTGTCGGCGGGCACCGATGCCGGCTGCGGCCACTCTAGCCGAGGCCTCAAAGCCATCATAGGCTGCTCGGGACATGAACTTTGAGCATTCCCGAATGCCCGTGGACAAGGCTAGGAACCTCCGCAAGGGCTCCTCGGAGAGACCAGCGGAGAATCCGGCTAGCTCTTTAGCCAGATCCCGGAGATACATGCCCATGTAGAGCTGGTAAGTCTGGACACGACATGCGAGCATAGAGCCCTGGAAGCACTTCTTGCCAAGGCCATCCAGGTTACGGGCCTCCCTTCCAGGAGGCACCGAGGAGTGCATCTTCTGGCTCTTAAGACGATGCATGGCCGATTCCACTACCATGGAATGGTGTGGCAGCTGTGCCTTCTGAAAGCCAGGGCTCTTGCGGACCCGATAGATAGAATCGACCCGCTTGCTCAGGACCGGCGAGGAGGCCGGACTCTCCCACATGCGGAGGAGTAGTCGTTCCAGCATAGGAGGAACCGGCACAGTAAAGTGCTCCCTCGCGGGAGAGTCATACTGGAGGGCGTCGAGCTCTTCGGCTCGAGGCTCCTCCTCGGGATCCGCAGGGAAGGCCAAAGCCTTGGCCATATCCCTAACGAAGTCCGAGAACCGGGCATCCTCCGGGGGGGACTGCTTCCGAGGTTCGGACCCCGGTGAGTCCGATGGGACACACCGAGTCCGGAAAGAATCAGGTGACTCTTCCTCCTCAGACTCCCAGACCGACTCCGACGAGGACTCGGTGGGGTCGGCCCGGGCAGGGTGCGGCGCCAGCCGCCCCGACGTCGAGGGAGTCGGCGTCGGCGACCTCGGTCCCGAACGGGAGGCCGAGGGTGACCTCGACCGAGGATCGACTCGAGTTCTCATTGACTCGAGGATCGGCTCGGTCTCCGGGGTCGACTTGGACGTCGACGTCCCGGCGGTCGGGGCAGCGGCGCCAGCGAGGCCAGCGAGCAGTGCCCGCTGCTGGTCCATGAAGGCAGACAGTCTGCTCTCCAAGGCCGTCAACCTGAGTCCGAGCTCAGGTGACCCAGCAGCCCCCGACTCGGGCCCCGACGGCGTCGGGCCCGACGTCGGCTGTCGCGGAGGCGAGTCCAGAAGGACTACAGGACTTACCCGGGCAGGCATCTCCGACTCCAGGCGAGGTCGCTTCGGGAGATGTTCCTTCTCCAAGGACCCGGGCGGCTGTCGGGGCTATGCGACCTGGCCCTCGCGGAGCCAGGAGCGTCCACCGACGCCGCCCTCGCGGGTTTTTCCTTCCGACGATGGTCCCCGGAGGGAGAACCCCGGTCGGAGGAGCTCCGGCGACGGTCCGAGCTGGAGCCCTTTGACACGGAGGCCTCCGACGAGGTCCGGGTACGGCTGGGGTCAGCGAAGATTCTCTCGCGCTGATGCCGCCGACTTCTCAACGCCTTCGAGGACAGTTTGCTGCAGGGCCCACAGATCAGTTCCTCATGATCCGGGCCCAAGCAGCGGAGGCAAAAGTCGTGTGTGTCGGTTAGTGACATATTTCGGTCACACCGACCACACCGCTTAAAGCCACTGGCAGCCATCGGGGGAAAAAGGGCCCCTGCGAGGTCAAAGGACCGGGCTGCCAGGGAAAACGAAAATGAAAACTGACTAAGTCAGAAAAACCGAAAAAACGCTAGAGGACTCGAGACCGGCGTCGCGAGTCCGGGCGGGAAAACGATCGGCGTCGAACCGAAAGAAAAAAGTATAAAATAAAGAGGAAAATCAACTTTTTCGCGGGGACAAGACGGGGACGTCTGCAGGGCTCCGCGGAAAAAAGAAGACTGGCTAAGATGGCACCCTCGGGCGGGAAGACGACCGCGCATGCGCGCTGCAATTCCCAAAGGCTTTCTTTGAAAGCTGGGGAAAATTGCTCCGCGAGGGCTCCGTCGGCGCCGACGTCACCCATAAGTGAGGACTGACTTCCTGCTTGGTCCTGGAGAACACGGAATTACATGTCTGTTAGGTTTTTTTTTTAAACCATGGACCAAAACCAGATTTGGCTCGGGCAGCCCTTCAGGACTTACTCACCAGAAACAAAATGCACCAGCAATGTACTCCACCACCACCTCACCACCCCCAGTAGTTTGTTTGGGGAGGGGATGGCTAGTAGGTTTACATAGTGAGTGCATCCCCCACATCAACCCTTGCAGCATTCTCTCTCCCCTCCTCCACTCCCCCCCCCCTCCGGGAATGCAGTTTTTCCATCTAGAGCTCTCACCCCTGGTCTCCTCTTCTTCCTCCCTTCCTCGTTCACCACGCCTCTACTTCTCACCTAACTCTCTCACTGTCCTCATCTACTTTAGCCCCCCTTCCCAGTCCTCTCACACTCCTCCTCTGCTTCCTCCTCCCCTCCCAGCAACAAACCTATCTCCAGCTTACCCAGCCCCAATCAGGGCAAAAGATACAACCTCCTTTTCCAGGGCTCCTGATCAGAGCCCAAATGAGGGTGAAGAAGGCAAGCTCTCACTCACAGAAAAAAAAAAGTCTGCTCGCCAATAGATACTTCAAACCCTCCTGATTTTTCCCTGAGAGAACTACGACTTTTTCACTTGTTCACTCTCAGGACGTGACGTGGGGAGCGGAGCTCAGAATGAAAATCTGCACAAAGGCCCAAATGATCGCTGGGAGAAAGGTTCTCCAGCTAAAACACCTTACACAAATTCTCTATGCCCAGTCACAGGGCATCACCCAAAACTACAGGACAAGGTCATGTATCCCAGGTTGCTCATGACACTTTTGGCACTAGCCCCTGCACTGATATTATTCTCTTTAGCTCACTCCCAAAATTACACAATGGTAGAACGTAAAACAAAGAGAAACGAAACAGCACAGACAAAATCTGAGAGCTCCTCATTGCATCTGCACTGTGCCTGTAAACAACTGACTCATATGCTGATCATTACGGCCCAGGCAGAATGCAGATGAGGGCAAAAATATTACATTTCTGATCAGCTCTCCACCGGCACACTGCAGCTGGAGGGACACAACAGAGAGGCAACAAACCTTCCGAGGCCAAAGCATTTCAGCCAACCAACAGAGGTTTATTTTTTTTTAATAAAGCTATGGATCTCCAGATGCCAGGCACATATTACTCCGATGAAATGTGCTAGATTACCTGTTAATTGCATCGACCTGCACAAGAATTATTTACCAAATTGGACCATGTAATCTCATAGAAACATGGCGGCAGAAAAAGACCACACGGCCTATCTAGTCTACCCTTCCATATCGACTACTACAATAGTCCC
Organism: Ichthyophis bannanicus; assembly: GCA_033557465.1. Lineage (NCBI taxonomy): Eukaryota > Metazoa > Chordata > Amphibia > Gymnophiona > Ichthyophiidae > Ichthyophis > Ichthyophis bannanicus. The sequence continues at coordinate 297,501,892 of CM066042.1, forward strand.
CTTTTTCTCTTAGAGATCCTCTGTATTTGTCACATGATTTTTTTGTATTCAGATACTGTCCTCATCTCTACCACCTCTATTGGGAGACTATTCCATATATCCACCACTCTTTCCGTAAAGAAATATTTCCGCATATTACTCCTGAGCCTATCCCTTTCACCCTCATCCCTATGTCCCCTTGTAGCAGAGCTTGCTTTCAATCAAAAGAGGCTCTTCTCCTGTGCATTTATGCCATGGAGATATTTAAACATCTCTATCATATCTCCTCCATCCAACCTTTCCTCTAAAGTATATATATTAAGATCCTTAAGTCTGTCTTCATACGCTTTATAACGAAGATCACTAACCATTTTAGTAGCCACCCTCTGCACCAACTCCAACCTGTTTATATTCTTTTGAAGGTGTGATCTACAAAACTGCACACAATACTCCAAATGAGGATGCACCAAAGACCTATACAGAGGCACTATCACCTCCTTTTTTCTGCCGGCCAATCTTCTCCCTATGCATCCAAGCATCCTTCTAGCTTTCGCCGTTGCCTTTTCTACCTGTTTACCTACTTTAAGATCGTCAGACACAATCACGCCCAAGTTCTGCTCTTCTTTTCTGGACAGAAGTGCTTCCCTGCGCCCCCCCCCCCCCCTTCCTACACTGTACCGCTCCTTTGGATTTTTTCAGCCCAAATGCATGACCCTGCATTTTTTAGCATTAAATCTCAGCTGCCAAATTCTAGACTATTCTTCAAGCTTAGCTAGATCCCTCTTATTATTATCTACTCCTTCCTGGGTGTCTATTCTATTGCAGAGTTTGGTATCATCTGTAAAGAGGCAAACCTTACCCGACAGCCCTTCCACAATATCACTAACAAGGATGTTAAAAAGAATCGGACCAAGGACACACCACTGGTAACCTCCCTCTCCTCAGAGTGAGCTCCATTTAGCTGTACCCTTTGTCACCTCCCATTCAATCAATTTCGAACCTAATCAGTAACTTTAGGGTCCATCCCTAGGGTGTTCAGTTTGTTGATAAGTCGTCTGTGCGAAACGGTGTCAAAGGCTTTACTGAAATCCCAGTACACCACATCTACGACTCTCCCTCAGTCCAACTCCCTGGTCACCCAAGTCAAAGAAATCAGATTTGTCTGAGAAGACCTACCTCAGGTAAAACCATGATGCCTCAGATCCTGCAATCCACTGGACTCCAGAAACCTCTCTTTTAGCAGAATTCCAAAAATTTACTCACCACAGAGGCGTGTAATTTTCAACCTCATCCTTGCTTCTGCTTTTGTGTAAAGGGCCTACATGTGCCTTTCTCCAGTCCCCTGGAACCACTCCCAACTCCAAAGAAGCATTGAAAAGGTCACAGTGGAGCCACTAGAACGTCCCTAAGTTTCCTCAGTATTCTCGGATGTATCCCATCCGGTCTCAGTGCTTTATCTACTTTTACTTTAGCTGGTTCCTCATGAACACAGTCTTTTGAAAATCGTTCAAGTTCCCTGTCACTTCTGCTCTTATTTGTGGGTGTTTTCTGAGGTCCTGCTCCTGGCCCTTCATCTGTGAACACAGAACAGAAATATTTGTTAAGCAATTCCGCTTTATCCTCATCAGCTTCTACATATTCCTCCCCTGCACCCTTGAGTCTGACAATACCACTTTTGCCCTTCCTCTTCTCACTAACATATCTGAAAAATATCTTATCCCCCCATTTTATTGCATTGGCTATTTCTTCTTCTTGTAATATCTTTGCTTTCCTGACTATTTTGCTAGTTTTAAGTTTTTCCAAATATAGATGCCTGTGTTTTGCTCTCTGTGATCTCTTGCATTTCTCCATCTTTTCAGATACTTCTTTTGAGAACCATAGTGGCCTCCTTTTCCTTTTACCTTTATTTACCTTTCTAACAAAAAGGATGGTTGCTCTTAATATGCCCCCTTTGCGTTATGCCCACTGTTTTTCTACATCCCCCAGTTGTTCCTATCTCACTAATGACTTCTTCAGGTAAGGGGCGGCCCAAGGGGGGTTGGGGCCATGTGCGGAGATTAATTGTGGGGCCTCATTTGCATAAGGAACCTAATTTGCGTAAATATTTGTATAATGTTAACATGCGCTTTTAGTAAACATGCCTCTTAATGAGTGTCTGAATAAAGAAAGACTAACAGATTTCTACATTACTATATTGCAATGACAACCACCAGGCCCATTAGGAAGTACTACAAACACTGATCATTTAGAACCCATAGCAAACCCACCGTTATCATAACAGCACTACCAGGACTCACAAAGCACCAAACCCTACCTATCAAAAGGCAACACTGCAGATATTAAAACCAGTACATCTCAGAAAATACCAATACATCTCACTGGGGGAAAGAGAACAAGCGGGACTGTCAAATAGAAACAATATGAACAGAATACCTCAACTTGGTTACACATGCAGAACATAGACTGTCACCACACAAAGAACAAGGGATCACAATTTAGAAATAGGAAAATGATAATTAAACTGGGAACCACAAAAGCCAAACATGAAATGTACAACACTGGAGAAATAAAACAATAAATTAATTTCCGCTTGCACTAAGCAAAAACGGAAAGATGTTAGCAATACACACTTCCCAGACCTGACATATTCCAGTTAATAAATTCAAAATAAAAAGTAGTTTTCTACCTTCTGTTTGGGATTTTATTTTTCAGCTGCAATTGCTCCAGTCACTTTCTTCTGGTTTCTTCATGTCTTCTGCGGGCTGTCCATTTGTCCTTTCTTCTCTTTTAGATGTTTTCCATTCTCTCTTTATATCTGCTTTAACATACTGATCTTTCCCCTTCCCCCTTTTCTTTCCTTATTCCTAAAGGGCATTGCCTTTAACCTCTCCCGGCATTCGCGGCTTCACAGATACTGCCGCTAGCGTGAGGGAAAGGGAGCCGGGGCCTTGCGCGATCTTCCCCGGCTCCCTCTGCAGCCGTCCACATTGTGCATTAATGGTGTTCGCGCGGGGCCCTGTGCGAACAACATCATCGCACAATGGACAGGCCGGCCCTGCTTGAGGTACTGGCCCATCTTGGCAAAGTTAGTTTTCCTAAAATCTAAGATCCTCGCTTTTGAATGGATTTTATCACCCCTAGTCCTAATACTGATCCATGGTATCTGGTGATCACTGGATGTGAGATGATCTCCCACTATAACATCAGAAACACTTTTACCATTGGTAAGCACCAAGTCCAGTATGGCCCCTTCACGAATGGATTCTGTTACCAGTTTCCTGATTACTCGTACAGTAGTTCTCCCTGTACAGAATCCAGAATCGCCTTACTTCTAGATGGCACTGCAGCAGGGATGTGCCAATCAACATTGGGCATATTGAAATCACCTATCAATAGCACTTCCCCTTTCCTAGCAATGCTGTGTATGTCTTCTATGAAATCTGCATCTACTTCTTCTCCTGTGAGGGAGGTCTGTATATCACGCCAATGCAAATGGCTTTCTCTTTCCCTCTTTCTAGTTTAACCCACAGTGCCTCCTCTCTCCCTTTTAAGCCCTGCATTTCCATAGCTTTAATGTTATTTTTTACAAATAGTGCCACTCCTCCTCCCTTTCCTCCTACCCTATCCTTCCTCAATAAGGTATAGTCTCACATAATTACATCCCAGTCATGGTTGTCCATGAACCATGTCTCTGTAACTGCTACTAAATCCAAATCAGCATGTTCTATTAAAGTCTCAACATCTGGGATCTTATTTCCCATGCAACGGCATTTATACACACTGCTTTCTAGATGTTGCCCTTTTACCCATTTCTATAGAGATATTTAATGTTTCACTTACCTTGGGGCTATCACTTACCTGGGGGCTTTCAACCATCCCCAACAAATCTAGTTTAAAGCCCTCTTCAGTAGGAAGTCACTTTTGATATGCTCAGAGGGATACCTGGCAGTATCATTAGTGCCAACATGGATGAGCAACATTGGATAATAGTCAGTAGGCTTGATGAGTCTCGGCAAACTCTCCGTAACATCTTGGATTTCATCACCTGGCAGACAGCACACCTCTCTGGACATCAAGTCTGGTCGGCAGATGGATGCCTCAGTACCCCTCAGAAGAGAGTCACCAATCACCACGACCCTTTGCTTCCTTGTGGTCACTGATTTTGCAACTTCAGGGTGCTCAAGCTCTGGTTCTTTCTTTTCCTGGGATGCTTTCACCTCCTCCACTTCCAGGGCTGCATAATGGTTCTTCAATTCAAGGGCTGGAGGAGTTGGATTGGTAATTCTGCAGGCTCCAGTGTCCATCTTTCGTCATTCTGCAGGTTCCCATCTTCATCTCTGTTGGAGAGCTTGGATGTTTCAAGATGCATCACATCAATGTACTTCTCACTGTCTTGAATTCTCCTCAGCCTCGCCACCTCTTCTCTCAGCTCCTTCAGTTCTTTTCTGAGAGCTTCAGCATGCAGGCATCCTGCACATGGAACTTGTCCTTCAACTGGCATTGGGACCTCTGTCTGGACAGAGGCAGAAGCTGTAATGGAGGCAACAGCTCTGGCAATACAATTCTTCGCTGCCATGTGCCAGTTGGTGGAGCTTTGGTACCTGTTGAAATAAAAGAGAGAGATCTACCAAAGTATCTGCCTGTTCCTCAGCTGTCCTTTCAGAGAAAAAAAAAATTACTTCTTTTAAGTGTGTTCTAACAGTGCTGTTCGGAATCTCTGTGTGTAGCTAATTGGTGAGCTGCCCTATAAATCAAGACTGCTCACATGCCTTGGGTGAGAGCTGGGGTGGGTAGGGAAGGAGCTAACACCTAAACAAAAAGCTTGCTGTGAATAGAACAAAAAACAATTTACTCTGACAGAGCTTTTTTGCCCAACAGCACAAAAAAATCTCCCTTTGCAGATAGAAAAAACAAAAACAATTGGTTTTTACAGATGATAACCAAAACCCCTTTAAGAGTTTTCAGGCAGAGATACTGTAGTTAAAAGCCACACAGAATTACCTTGTTTGCAACCGAGTTCCTGCTTGAAATGTCAATGCTTACAAGGCCCTGTAAGACCTTTATACAGCACTCAGCTAGCCAACTCCTCTCAAGGAAGATTTGCTTGCTAACTCAGTATGCACATTACTACTAATGATTTATTATTGTTAATACTGTATTAAATTACATCCATTTGACATGAGGAAAGTCACCACTTGCCAGCGTCAGTGCCAAGTGACAATTCTGTACTACATGTGGTGGGAAAGAAGATCCTCAGGTACTAATGAATGCAATCGGAGACCAAAAAAATGTGTCAGGATAAAACATGGTTTGAATGAAAAGAACCTACAAGCACATGTTGATATATTGCCGTGCATTTGACACCTTATGAACTTCAGAAGGAGGCGTTCTCTGGAACAATACAAGTGTTCAGTCTAGCATTAGCAGTGAATCTGAGAGACTGAGATAACCTCCAACATAACCTGGCACAGGAGTGAGATTCCTTTCTGTCATGGTATGTGCAAAATTCTGAAACATCAATGATCACTGCACTGTTCTACATTTAAAGTGGAATTTTAGCAGGGATGTCTAGGAGGAATCTGCGACATCCAGAACACAACATCAAAAAATCCGGGGAGTGGCAGCAGTGAAGGGAGGTACATATAAGTGTCTTCTGAAATTGTTCTATCTCCCCCCCCGAAAGATGAACATCTCAGTAATCGGTATTGCGCAGATAACGAGGAGGACTATGTGCATGGGTGGAATCTAATTCACAAATATGGACATCCCTGAATTACAAGGCTGCACAGCCTCAGAACCCATACTTGGACGTGCCAGAGGGGATATTTCAGAAGGGGGCAGCTCTTATGAGACTTGCAAGATCCAGCCAGCCATTTCAGATACTCAGACGTGTGGCAGCAGGCCAGTAATATGTTTGGAGAATGTATTTACATGCAGGTTTCTTCGGCCAGGAAATATAAACTGCGACAATGTAAGCGCATTTTGCTCTTCCCCCTGGAAGTGTTGCAGCCAGGAAACAAGCACTGTTTTCGCAACTTATTGGGGTCAGGAGCAGATACAGGCATGGACGCCTCAGCAAGCAGGACCAGACATGTTTGTGCCGTTCTGAAATTGCATTGTGATGTGTATCTCTGTTGCTCTGCCCGGGTCACACCTACACCACGCCCCCACGCTCATGCAAGGCAGTACATTATGCAAATTTTGCCATCATATATACATAGAGAAGTGTATGTAAGGAGACATCCTATTTATTTCTTTGTTTATTTAACAAGTCTTCTATATCACATTTCTTAAATTCAATGTAATGCAAAGATGAAATGAGGCCTTACCTGATAATTGGCTTTCCTTGAGGAACTCCAGTCCAGTCCGACACCTCAGGGTAGTCAACCCCCACTAGCAACTTGGAGACTGAACATGTCATGTTTTAATGACATCAGGATACTTAGGCAGCCCCCAGTAACCTATTGACAAAGCAGACTCACAGGAGCAACAAACAGACAGTGGGACACTGTGATACCTGGGTACAAACTGTATCGTAATGATAGAGCTGATCAAATTGGTGGAGGGGTTGCGCTCTATGTTACAGAGGGCATTGAGTCAGAAAGGATTAAAGTTTTGCAGGAAACAAAATTTGCTGTAGAATCTCTATGGATTGAAATTCCATATAAAAAGGGGAAGGCGATGGCAGTGGGGGTGTACTATCGTCCGCCTGGCCAGAATGAACAAATGGATGATGAAATGCTCAAAGAAATCAAGGAAGCTAGCAAAAGTTACAGTGCAGTAATAATAATGGGTGATTTCAACTACCGCGGTATCTACTGGGTCAGTGTCACAACAGGACATGCTAGGGAGATAAAGTTCCTAGATGAAATAAATGACTGCTTCTTGGAGCAGCTGGTTCATGAACCGACCAGAGGGGAAGCAATATTAGACCTAGTCCTTAGTGGAACACCAGATGTAGTGCAAGAGATAAGGGTGTTGGGGCCACTTGGCAATAGTGATCATAGCATGATCGCCTTTGATTTAATTAGTGGAGGAGGGATAGTAAGGAAATCCACAGTACTACCTTTTAACTTTCGAAAGGGAGAATATGATAAAATGAGGAAAACAGTTAAGAAAAAACTAAAAGGAGCAGTTGCAAAGATTAAAGACTTACATCAAGCTTGGGTGTTGTTTAAAAATACTATCTTGGAAGCCCAAGCCAGCTTTATTCCACGATTTAAGAAAAGTGGAAGGAAGTCAAAAAACTGCCAGCATGGTTTAAAGGTGAGGTCAGAGAGGCTGTTGTTGCCAAAAAAGCATCTTTCAGGAAATGGAAAAAAGAGCCAAACGACGAAACCTGGAAACAGCACAAGCACTGGCAAGTCAAATGCAAGGCATTAATAAAGCAGGCAAAGGGAGAATTTGAGAAGAAGCTTGCTGCGGAAGCAAAAACGCGAAATAAAGATTTTTTCAAGTACATTCGCAGCAAAAAACCTGTGAGAGAGTCAGTTGGTCCATTAGATGATAGAGGCGTTAAAGGGGCACTAAGAGGTGACAAGGCGATAGCAGAGAGACTGAATGAATTCTTTGCTTCGGTCTTTACTGAGGAAGATATAGGGATGTTACCCATGACTGAAGTGGTATTTAAAGGTGCAGAAGAGTTGAAGGAAATATCGATACATCGGGAAGATGTATTACAACTATTAGATAAACTGAAGAGTAGCAAATCACCTGGGCCGGATGGTATACATCCAAGGGTGTTGAAAGAACTGAAATATGAGATTGCAGACCTGCTATTAGTAATCTGTGAACTATCATTAAAATCATCTCTAATTCCTGAAGATTGGAGGATAGCCAATGTAACACCAATTTTTAAAAAGGGTTCCAGGGGTGATCCGGGAAACTACAGACCGGTGAGCTTGACGTCAGTACTGGGAAAAATGGTAGAAACCATCATAAAGAATAAAATTATTCAGCATTTAGATAGTCATGGCCTAATGGGAGACAGCCAACATGGCTTTCGACAAGGAAGATCTTGCCTTACTAATCTGTTATGTTTTTTTGAAGGTGTGAATAAACAGGTGGACAAAGGTGAGTCGGTTGATATAGTGTATCTGGACTTTCAGAAAGCCTTTGACAAGGTCCCTCATCAGAGACTTTTGGCAAAACTAAAGAGTCATGGGATAGGAGGCAGTGTACTTCTGTGGATCAGGAACTGGTTAAAAGATAGAAAGCAGAGGGTAGGGCTAAATGGCCAATTTTCCCAATGGAGAAAGGTGAATAGTGGTGTACCCCAGGGATCTGTGCTGCGTCCTCTGCTTTTTGACATATTCATAAATGACCTGAAAAGTGGAATAACGAGTGAGGTTATCAAATTTGCAGATGACACAAAACTATTTAAAGTTGTTAAAACCCAAGAGGATTGTGGAAAATTGCAAGAGGATCTTGATAAATTGGAAGACTGGGCATTAAAATGGCAGATGAAATTTAATGTGGACAAGTGCAAAGTTATGCACCTAGGAAAGAACAACCCAAACTATGGTTACACGATGCAAGGTTCCACATTAGGAACCACCACACAGGAAAAAGATTTAGGCGTCATTGTGGATAACATGTTAAAACCCTCGGCCCAGTGTGCAGCGGCAGCCAAGAGAGCAAATAGAATGCTAGGTATGATAAGGAAAGGAATGGAAAATAAAACAAAAGATATTATAATGCCTCTATATCGTTCCATGGTGAGACCGCACCTTGAATATTGTGTGCAATTCTGGTCGCCGTATCTTAAAAAGGATATAGCATTATTAGAAAAGGTTCAGAGAAGAGCCACCAAAATGGTAAAGGGGATGGAAGGATACTCCTATGAAGAAAGGCTAAAAAGGTTAGGGCTCTTTAACCTGGAAAAGAGACGGCTGAGGGGAGATATGATAGAAGTCTATAAATTAATGAACGGAGTGGAACGGGTAAACGTAGATCGATTGTTTACGTTATCAGAATATAGACAGACTAGGGGACATGCAATGAAGCTACAGGGTAAACTATTTAAGACTAATAAAAGAAAATATTTTTTCACTCAACGTGTAATCAAACTCTGGAATTTGTTACCGTAGGATGTAGTAAAGGCTGTTAGTGTAGCTGGGTTTAAAAAAGGTTTGGACAAGTTCCTGGAGGAAAAGTCCATAAACCATTATTAAGAAGGGACCCAGGATATCAATGCTTGACCCAGTACAAGCATTGTGGAACCTGTGTCTTTTGGGGAAACTGCTAGGTACGTATGACCTAGATTGGCCACTGTTGGAAACAGGATACTGGGCTTGATGGACCTTGGTCTGACCCAGTATGGCATATCTTATGTTCTTATGTAACATCATAAAAAAACCTTAAAAAATTATATTGGGTTCCCCTAAGGAATAAAAAACCCAGGAAGCCTTCTCTCTGGCCCCCACCTGTAACACGGGAGCCCACCAAACAAAGGGCAGCTTACCTATCCAACACACCACTTGAGAATGGGACAGGCTTCTTACCAAAAACAGACAGAGGAACCTGCGTGTCTTCTCCTTCTTTATTACATTGCCACTCCTAATGTCCTAGGCTTTCCACTAAGTTGAGATTCTTCAGGCCCAGGGTCGTGAGAACTGCTTCAGAATTGCAGATGGGAGGGTTTCGGAACTGGACTGAAGTTCATCAAGGAAAACCAATTAGCAGGTAAGGCCTAATTTCACCTTTCTTATTGTCCCTCCAGTCCAGTCCCACACCTCAGGGATCTAACAAAGTCTCTTATCCGTGGGAGGGACCTGTGAGCCTGGTCTGGAGCACTGCTGATCCAAACTTTACATCCCCCGTCGCTTGCACATCTGTAATGCTTCACAAACGTATGCAGGGGCAACCAGGTAGCTGCCTGACAGATATCCCCCGGAGGAACCAAACTCCTCTCCGCCCAGGAGGCTGCCTGCGCCCTGGTGGAATGAGCCCACAGGCCCTGCGGGACCACTTTGCTCTGCAACATATAAGCTGCCGCAATTGCTTCTTTAATCCATCTAGAAATGGAGGATTTTGCTGCTGCTTCCCCCTTATGCAGCCCACCCAAACAGGACAAATAGCCGATCCAATCTTCAAAAGGAAGCTGTTCTCTTCTGATACCTTCTTAATGACCGCCTGACGCAACTGCAGGTCCGCCACGTCCTCGGTCAGCCTCGTGCCACGCTCTATTCATGCCTCTCCTTGCTTGTCTCTCTTCTTACGGTAAGCCTGTTAATCCTGCCTGGTTTGTCACACACTGTTTGGTCCTTTGGCGCTAGCTTCCAGCCTCTGCCCTACTCCTTTCATGGCTGCTATTCCCGTTATCTGGGGCCACCGCCCACCTTTTCTGGCCCCTCCACCTCCAGGGTCCTGTTCACGCAATCTGCATAATCTTCTCCCCTGTCCCTCTTCCCAGCTGCTCGCTGGTCTTCCTCCATCGGCTCCTTCACCCTCTGCTCTACTGACATTCTCATTCGCCCTCCTTAACTGTCGATCCCTTCGCACCAAAACTCACCTAGTCCACGACCTCCTGACCCAGCATTCCTTAGACACTCTTTCTCACTGAATCCTGGCTTCGCGAGGGGGGAGACGGCCTGCTTCTCCGTTGCCTTCCTCCCGGCTACTCCGCTCTGCATACTCCTAGCCTCCGCCGGACAGGCAGGGGAGTAGCACTTATCCATAGGTCTTCTCTCACGTTTTCACTGGTCACTCCTCCCCCCCCCCCACTACCCTGAATCTCTCCTGCTTCGCACAGGATCCTCCTCTCCTGTGTACTTTCTTCTTCTATATGCCCCCCCCTTCCTTGCGTGCAGACCTCTGGGATTCCCTACTGCTCTCTCTATCAGATTCGGCCCTTTTATCCCCCCTACCTGGTTGTTCTGGGTGACTTCAACACCCACCTTGGCTCCCTAACCAGGACACACAAGACCCTCGCCTCTCTCCAATGACCTAGCCCTCACTCAATATGTCACCTGCCCGACTCATACCTCTGGTCATACCTTGGATCTTATTCTTACCACCGCATCCTCTCCCTATTCACTAACCAGTATTTGGGCACTCCCTCTTCCCTGGCCGGACCACCATTGTCTGCTCTTCTCTTTCCCTCTCCCCTCCTTAGGGTCTTCAACCCATACCACTGCAATCCCCCCGCAACTAATTCTCAAACGTCACCTTACCCCTCTCACTCCTCAGCATTTTTCTCCCGCTGACTCCCTCCTTCCCCCAGACTTTGCTTCCCTCCCAGTAGATCAGCAGGTAGACTCCTGGACCTCCACCCTTTCTGCTATCCTCGACGCTCTCACTCCACTTCGCCCTATTTCCTCTCGCTCCACCTCCCATCACCCATGGTATCACCCTGGTCTATACTTACTCCGCTCACATCTTCGCTGGGCAGAACGCCTTTGGCGACAGAGGCCTTCTGCATATTCTGCCTCCACCTTCCGCCAGGCACACCAACATTATCGCTCCATGGTAACCTCTGCCAAGAAATCTTATTATTCACAACTTGTCACTTCCTCCTCTAATTCCTCTAGGCGTCTGTATCAGGTTCTCAAATCCCTCTCCTCCCCCTCCGCCCCCCCCCCACCTTCTTCCACACCAGCCGTCCTTAGCCTGACCACCCTCGCCTCCTTTTCAAATAAGGTTCAAACCCTTCACTCCTCTTTCCCTGCATGCCCCCACCTCTCTCCCCCCTCCCCCCTTCCTCCCTCTACCTCCACCGCCTACTTGCACCTTTCCCTACACCTAGTGTACTTTCAGTCCTCTCACCTCTGCCGAGCTCATTAAAGCCATCTCTTCTTCTCATCAGACCACTTGTCCCCTCTATCCCCTTCCCTCCTCTTGGCTCCTTAACACCTCTCTCGCTCTTATCCCCTACGTCCTGACTATCCTTAACTCCAGTCTCTCCTCCGGCTGCTTCCCCACCAGTTGGAAACATGCTGTGGTCTGCCCCGTCTTAAAAAGTCTCCCCTAGACCCTGCCCTTCCCGCCAACTGGCATCCTGTTGCGAACCTTTCTTTTCTCTCGAAAGTCCTCGAAAAACTCGTTTTCTCTCAGCTTGCCACTTACCTCGATTCCACCCTCTCCCTCCACCCATGCCAATCAGGATTCCGTGCCGGCCACAGCACCAAAACTATTCTCATAGCACTTCTCTCCGAAATCCACTGCTCCCACGATCGTGGGGACCTACATAAGAACATAAGATATGCCATACTGGGTCAGACCAAGGTCCATCAAGCCCAGTATCCTGTTTCCAACAGTGGCCAATCTAGGTCATACGTACCTAGCAGTTTCCCCAAAAGACACAGGTTCCACAATGCTTGTACTGGGTCAAGCACTGATATCCTGGGTCCCTTCTTAATAATGGTTTATGGACCTTTCCTCCAGGAACTTGTCCAAACCTTTTTTAAACCCAGCTACACTAACAGCCTTTACTACATCATCCGGTAACAAATTCCAGCGTTTGTTTACTCGTTGAGTGAAAAAATATTTTCTTTTATTAGTCTTAAATAGTTTACCCTGTAGCTTCATTGCATGTCCCCTAGTCTTTCTATATTCTGATAACGTAAACAATCGATCTACGTTTACCCGTTCCACTCCATTCATTAATTTATAGATTTTTATCATATCTCCCCTCTCTCTTGTTGTTTCACTAGACCTCTCCTCTGCCTTTGATGTTGTCGATCATCGCACTCTCCTTTCCCGTCTGTCCGATTTGGGTATCTATGGCACAGTTTTGGGGTGGTTTCGGTCTTTCCTCTCCTCCCGTACTTTCGCTGTCCACATGGGTTCTAGTGCTTCATCCTCATTCCCGCTGCAATGTGGGGTACCACAGGGTTCTATTCTTTCTCCCTTGCTTTTCAACGTCTTTCTTGCTCCTCTCGCCTTGCTTATCCAGCAAACGGACATCTCCTCTTATATCTACGCCGATGATATCCTCTTAGTGTACCATACTTCTTCCTCTGCTCCCGACCTTTCTCCTCTCAATGACTGCCTTACTCTCGTTGCCTCCTGGTTCAACCACAATTTTCTTCATATCAATCCATCCAAATCCTCCGCAATTTGGTTCTCTTTTGGTGCCCCTTCTCCCACCCTGTCACCCACTATGTCTGCTCGTCCCATCCCCCTTGTTTCTAGTCTCCAATATCTAGGTGTTACCCTCGATTCTTCCCTCTCCTTCTACCAACACATCTCCTCTGTGGTGCGTGCCTCCTTTTTTCATCTCCGCAGAATTAGGTCCGTCCGTCCCTTGCTTTCTACCTCTACTATCACTACTCTCGTTCTGTCCCTCGTGATCGCTCATCTAGACTATTGTAATTCCGTTTTTGCTGGTCTTCCCCGTTATCAACTTCGCCATCTCCAGTTAGTTCAGAACACTGCCTCCCGTCTCATCACTCACTCCCCTGTTAATACCCACGTCACCCCTTCTCTCCTCTCCCTTCATTGGCTTCCAATCTCTGTTAGGTTCATCTATAAGCTCCTCACCATCACCCAACAAGGTCCTGCATACCGGTACTCCACAATACTTGGCGGACATAATTTACCTTCAGCCTACCCCCCTGTCTCCTCCGCTCTGCTCACGGCAACCAGCTTTTTCTTCCTTCCCCTTCCCAGGCCCACCTTGAGCTCACCAGTCACTCTGGCTTTTTTTTCCTTAGCCCTGCCCTCTGGAATTCTCTCCTGCACTCCCTTCGCACTGAACCCTCCTTCCCTCAGTTCAAGTCTCTCCTAAAAACTCACCCTTTCTGTCAGGCCTACGACCTTCCTGCTCCTGCTGGTGGCTCAGACTCTTCCCCATTGGGCCCCCCCCCCCACTGCTAGTTTCGTGACCCCCTGCCTAACTTACCAGACAGCTCCCTCCCCTTGCCCTGTATCTCTGTTTCTCCCATGTCGTGTCTCCTCTCTGTCCTACTTTTTCGTTCCTTTTTCTCTTGTACTTTTCCTGTCTATTAATGGCGTTCCTTTCTCCCCTTTATTTTCTGTAGCCCATGGTTTATTGTTTGTACACCACCCTGACGCTTCGGCAAGGGCGGTATATCAAGTTCTGCAAATAAAGATAAAGATAAAGTCCTGACAACACTGGGTGAGTGACCGGCTGATTCAGATGAAACAGTGACACCACCTTTGGCAAGGAGGAGGGTACCATTTACAGGACCACTTTCTCTCTGGAGAAGGATAGAAAAGGCTCTCTACAAGACAATGCCTACAGCTCCGAGATCCTCTGAGTGGAACAGATTGCCACCAAAAATACTATCTTCAAAGTCAAGTTCTTCAGAGTATATGCCGCTAATGGCTCGAAGGGTTCCCGTGTCAGTGCCGAAAGCACCAAATTGAGGTCCCAAGAAGGTACTGTCGGAGCTGCTTAACTATCCTCAGGAAACGAATCACATCTGGATGCGTTCCCAAGAAGACCTCCTGGATCCTGCCTCGATAACACGCCAGCGTGGCCATTTGCACCTTCAGAGAGCCACAAGCCAGCCCTTTATCGAGCCCCACCTGAAGGAACTCAAACATCTCCGGAACAGATGCTGACAATGACCTGTACCCTTTATCAGTGCACCAGCCCTCAAAAATCCTCCACACTCGAATGTAGGACAATGACGTGGACCTCTTCCTAGCCCTAAGCAGCGTGGAGATTACCAGAACGGAATAACCTCGCTTCCTTAACCGAGCCCTCTCAAGAGCCATGCCGTAAACAAGAACTGATCCACCTAGGGCATTAAGACTGGACCCTGAATCAGCAGGTCCGGCCTGCTTGGAAGTCTCCATGGCTCGGCTGCCTTCAGCCGAATTAGGTCTGCATACCATGGGCACCTCGGCCAATCTGGGGCAACCAGGATGATCAGCCCGCAGTGCACCTCCACTCTCGGAATCACTCGCCCTATGAGCACCAACAGAGGGAAGATGTAGAGAAGTCCCTGGCTGGGCCAACACTGCACAAGTGCATCCCGGCCTTTCAACATTCTCTCTGTCCACCGGCTGAGGAACCTGCTCGCTTTGGCCAATGCAAATGTTGCCATCAAATCCATGACTGGTGCCCCCCACCGGCACACGATTTGCTCGAAGACTGCCTGGTTCAGTTGCCATTCCCCTAGGTCCAAGCATACTCGACTAAGGTAGTTGGCTGTCACATTCTCTGTTCCGGCCACGTGTGCCGCCGAAACTGCCTGCAGATGGGTCTCTGTCCAACTCAGCAACATCTCCACTTTGCTCTTCAGCTTGACATTGCCTGTGCCCCCTTGTTGATTGGTGTATGCTACCGTGATGGCGTTGTCAGAGAAGACCCATGCTGCCTTCCTGTGCAGTAGTGGGTGAAAATCCTGCAAGGTGCAGAGAACGGCTCTCATTTCCAGTCAATTAATAGGCCAAGTCTGCTCTTCTGCAGTCTACTGACCCTGAGCAATGCGCTCCTCGCAGTGGGCTCCCCAGCCCGAAAGGCTGCCATCCGTTGTTAAGGGAACCCAGAGCGGCAACTCCAACATGACTCCCAACGCCAGATTCTCTTTTACAGAGCCACCATTTGAGTGCTGTCTGAACCTGCCATGGACAGGTCAACAGGCGCCACAGGGGATGTTGCTGATGTGCCCACCATCGCAGCAGGGCTTTCTGCAACGACTTCATGTGGGCCAGTTCTATCATTTCTGCCATGGTCCCTAACAGCTGGAGATAATGCCACGCTGTCGGCTCCACCATGTGGAGAAACTGTCAGACTAGCAGCCTCAGCACCTGTGTCCTCTTTTGTGGCAGAAAGAATCTGCCACTGTGGGTGTCAAAGTGAGCCCTGAGGTACTCGAGGTCTTGTGAGGGAGTCAAGTGACTCTTGGAGACACTGATGACCCAGCCGAGACTCTGCAGGAATTCGAATACCTGAGTCGTGGCTTGAGTGCTCTCCTGCTCGGATTTTCCTCGAATGAGCCAATTATCGAGGTACGCATGCACTAGTATGCCTTCGTGACGTAAAACCCAGCCACCACGACCATTACCTTGGTGAAAGTCTAAGGGGCCCTTTTGGGTCGCAAGCCCAAAAGGCAAGGCTTGAAATTGAAAGTGTTCCATGGGCACCGCAAAGTGGAGAAACTGATGATGATCTGGATGGATGGATGGGGACATACAGGTATGCTTCTGTCAGGTCCAGAGAGGTGAGAAACTCCCCCACTCTCTTGCAGTCATGATCACTGACCTGAGGGCTTCCATATGAAACCTCAGTACTCGAGGCACCTGTTCGCCTGCTTGAGATCAAGAATAGGCCAAAAGGAACCTTCTTTCTTTGGAACTAGGAAATAAATGGAGTACTGACCTGTACTGCATTGCTACGTGGGTATCGGTACTACTGCCTCCAACTTCAGGAGCCTTTCGAGTGTTTCTCATACCCCGTGCACCTTACCGCACGCCTTGCAGGGGGAACAAATGAAGGCCAGCACGAATGGTCTGGTGAAATCCAGCATGTAGCCATACTATACCACCTGTAGGACCTACTGGTCTGTGCCCAGAAAGGGTAGAAGTCCCACAGCCAACCTCCCATGGGCTGCACCCCCGCCTGGGCTCTCCTCACTTTATTGCGGTTTCTTTTGGGCCGAGGAGGTGGCGGAGGCCAAGTAATAGCCTCTAACTTCCCCACAAAAGCCTCGAAACCGTGTTCCTCAGGAGGCAAACCGTCCTCTCTGGTACGTTGTAAAGCACACCGTCCAAAAATGCTTAAAATTCATGGGGCTGCCCTCTGCTCAAGCCAGAGCTATGCCCCTGCTTCGGCTTATCTTTGGACTCCCCCAAGTCCTTTACCAATTTATCAAGTTCCTTCATGAACAACTGCTTACCCTTGAAAGGCAACTTACTCAAACGGTCCTTCGAGGAAACATCCACCGACCAGTTATGGAGCCAGAGGTAGTGGCATGCCGCCACCACTGAGGCCATGCTGTTGGAAAGCCCCCTATCAAGATTATAGATGGCGTCTACCAAGTAGGCCGCTCCAGACTCAAGTCTTGCTGTGGCCCCCTGCCAACTCGGGGATACTTTGTGCCCAACACAAACATGCACGTGCTACCAATGCCCCACAAGCTGAGGCCTGTAGGGACAGCACACTTACATCAAAGGCAAGTATCCAGTTTTCTATCCTGGACGTCCTTGAGCACCATACTCCCCTCCAAGGGAATTGTGATCTTCTTAGTTACTGCTGATACTGCGGCATCGACCTTCGGGGAATGGAACATCTCTTTTTCCTGTTCTGACAATGGATATAACTGGGTCATGGTTTGAGATCCTCTGAGCCCGGCCTTCAGAAGGTCCCACTCATCTAGGATCATCTGCTTAAAGACCTTATGCAGGGGGAACACCCTCTGAGGTTTGTGCATGGCCTGGAGAATCGGGTCATGCAGGGTCTCCTCCTCGGTCGCTCACCCGTTGGGCATACTGAGAGTCTTAAGGAATTCAGCAATAAGAACTGCCAACTCCTCCCTATGAAAGACTGACTATTCAAGATTCTTCCTCCTGTGGGATCTCCCCCTCTTCCAAGTTCCTCTGGCTCCACCCTGTCCTCAGCCTCACCATCTGAGGGAAGGGACACGGTCTCGTTAGCTATCTCACATTCGAGGTGTCTCTTAGCAAGTGGCTGCGTAACACCCAGATCAGACTCTTGTAGGTCTGCAGGCATCCCTCTCTCTCTGACGTCACCCGCCTGGCACTGTTTCAAGCAAAACGCCTTGTGGAGCAAGAGCACAAACTCGTGGGGAAAAAAATCACACGAGACCCCCTCCCCCTGTCCCTGGGAGGAAGAGGGGCCAGGAGAGACAAAGTCCTGTTGGAAAGATCACAGCAAAGGTGGAGACGGACCAGCCACTCCCTCCTTCTGAGCCTGTATCCCCCCAGTCAGTGGGGAACCTGGAGTCTGCAGGACGGACTCCTTGGAGGTCCCTGCTTCCTCCTGCGTACTTTGTTCTGCCATGTGTGCCTCTGCGGCATATCCCCGGCAAACCCCTTCCATGGAGAGCGTGCCTCTACGTGCCCCATAAGCCACACACTGGGGCCTTGCAGGCATGGCCTCCTTGCCCAATTGGAAGATCTGCTGCCCAGTCAGACAAGCTTCCTGCTTAGTCTCTCTCTAAGGTTTTTTTTCTTTTTCGAGGTTTTTTTTTTGCTATAACCCAAGCAAATTCAGTAGGGCAACTAAAATTAAACTAACTACCTAAAAAGGCAACAAAAATGAAAGAAACTAAACACACAATGGAGGAAAATCCAAACTGCAACTAAACTGAAGCTACATGGTGTAAAAAACGCGGCTGCAAGTTTCCCGCAAAAATGGCGCGTCAGCCCGCCTCCTCTGCAGACAGGCCTCTGCCATGCAGTTTCTCCGGCTGCACTCACCGACTCCAGAGTTGCTACCTGTGGTGGAAATTGGGCCCCCTCGCTGGCACGAACACACACGGGCTGCTTTTTCTCCCCGCTGTGCCTGGCCGAGTGCTTCGGAAGTCACTGCTCCCCCGGTGCTCAGCCGATCTGCGGCTTCGGCACAGATGTGGGAGATCAAAGGGACTGACTTGCCTGTTCCTGTGCTTTCCAGGCTTGCCTGTCCCCTCCTTTACTGCACTTCCTCGCCTGCTGTATGGGCTTGGGAACTTCAAACCGCCTCAAGCAATTTACTCCGGCAGCACTCAGAACCAATGTTCCCTCTAATTTTCTGTAGGCTGTGTGCGCATAAAATATCAGCTGTGCAGCTTTTGAAGGAAGGTTAAATTTTTGTGCGCCACATAACACTCAGAGTTATATACCTTAAAATTTGACTACATGTCAGAATACAGTATGTACACCACATTGATTTTAATCAAATTAAATGAAAATAGACGATTACTAAATGAAGCGGAAAGTTTCTAGTAATTACAATCACAACTTTTAAATTTTAAGATGTCTGTGTTGTTTTCTATCAGAATCAGAACCATAATTTTTGTGCGCTCTGTTGTAAAGTATGTGCGCGCGCACACGCGCACAGCTTAGAGGGAACAGTGCTCAGAACTCCTTCCTCTTCTGTTACACTGTGAGAGAACAGCTGAGCTCCCAAGAAGGGGACCGCAGGGGCTGCTCCCCTCTGCAGGGCACTCGGTCTCGTGGGGGGGAGGGAGGAGGTAGGCCCAGACTACTGAGGAAGGTAAAACAATAGGAAAATGAAAAGTAAAGAAAAAGCTTCTTAGTCATTCCTTCAGTGAGTCCAGATCTCTGGGATCACCCGCTCCAGCTGCTTGGAGACCAAGCTTACTGGGGGCTGGTGGGTGGTGCCAGCTGCCTAAGTATCCTGATGTAATTAAAACGTGGCATGCTCAGTCTCCAAGCTGCTGATGGAGGTTGACTACCCTGAGGTGCGGGACGGGACTGGAGGGACGATAAGGAATGAATACATTAAACAGGGAATATTAACTTGGAGTGTTACAAAATATGAAATAACCTATTCTGCATTTGATTATAATCTCCTTAACATATCAGGTCCAAAATGCTCCCTGAAGAGCTGAGTCTTCAGCGCTTTTCTGAAATCTTTGATATCAGATATGGATCTTAATTCCCCTGACAAAAAGTTCCAAAGAGATGAAGCGTATAAAGACAAGGAAGGGTTACAAGTTTTTTGCTTTGTGCTTGTATGTTGCTTAGGTATAGATATTAAATTCTCGCAAGAAGATCTTCTCTGTCTATTGTTAGGTCTCATCATAAGTAAAGGTTGAAGGGTTGCTGGAAAAATATTATGTATAATTCTGAAAATGATCAGAACTGATTTAAACTTGCAGCACATATGAATTGGAAGCCAGTGTAACAAATAGAATTGGAGTTATTTGATTCATCTTGAAGGCTCCCATGATCAGACGTGCAGCTGTGTTCTGAATAAGTTGTAGTGGGTATATCGATTTCATTGGAAGATTAAATTGCAATAATCCAGGGTAGGTGTCATCATAGATTGACAAATCGTCCTGAAGTCACATTCATTTAGTATAGGTTTTAATTTCTGGATTGTTTGTAACTTATAGTAAGCCTTTCGAGTTATTCTCTTAATGTGTTCTTGGAAGTTGAGATTTTGGTCAAGAGTTATACCAAGATAGTTTATGTGTTGCTTAACAGCTAGATCATAATCTAGAATACGTACATTCTTAGGTGGTGTAAAAAGAGGCGTTTCTTGTAACATAAAGGACCTCAGACTTTGTGAAATTGCAAGGCTTAACTTATTAAGGCAGACTATCATTGCTCTTTGACAATTTGCAATCCGAGAGTGATCCGGTTGATCAGTATTGAATGGGATACAGATCATAATATCATCCGTGTAAATCTCATAGTTGATATTATCCTTGCTTATAATGGAGCAAAGCGGTTGTAGATAAATGTTAAAATGTACAGGAGATAGCGCTGAACCCTGAGGAACACCTTGGTGTACAGTAAACGGATTTGATTGATCATTTCCACATCTGACCTGCTGCTTCCTATATATTAGATAAGAAATGAACCATTTCAGGACCATACCAGAAATTCCAATGTCACTGAGCCTTTTAATTAACGTATAGCGGTTTACTGAGTCAAGGCAGCTTTGATGTCAATAAAGATTAAGATATCACCTGTTTGAATTAAAGCAGGCTGTCCCAGGGACGGGGGAGTTGGCAGCAGGCGTAAATATGCAAATGTGGCTGTCACTGCTGGTTCTACATCTCAGCAGCAATTTTAGAGGAGACAACATATATGTACTTCTCCTTTCCGAAATCAACACTTTTGACCGCATCCACTTATGTGGCCAGTTCTAAAACCAACTCCTACATGTGCCGGGGGGGGGGGGAGGGGGGGCTGGGGAGAAAAATAAGAGAGGAAAAAAAAACCCCTGAATAGTTGAGAAGGCTCATGGTGACAGATCCCAGGGCTGGCTCTGATCTGAGCAGAAAGTATTAGAAAAATAAAAAGCAGGAAGAAACTGCCAAGTCAAAAAAAAAAGGGTCAATATGCAAAATAGTCCCGAAAATGAGTCATGACTATGGAAATGTGTCTATTTACAAGTCAGAACTGTTCTGTGCAGATCACCGCTTACTGTGAATGACTGCAAGCCAGCAGAGATGATGACTGCTTCTTTCATGATGTGTCCTTAATGCATGCATACCACCCTCAGGTGTTAGTGTCCTTAATTAGCTGGCTTAGGAGCCAGGCAGTGGAGTTTTATATAGAGGTCTATAGTGCCTTGCAAGTTCTGCCAGTTCCAGAGGGTCTCCACTGCAAACAAGGTGAATCTGTGGCTCTAATATCATTTCTCTGCCTGAGAGTTCTTAAAAGGGGTTAATTTTATTTTAATAACGTTTTCTGCCTTTCTGCCAACTGATTTGTTATTGTAGTTGTATTACAGAAAGGGATTTTTTTCCTGCAGCTATTTTCATTTCTCTCCTCAAACTTTCAGGTTCAAAGGGGAAGGCAGGCTCTTGAAGTTACGACACTGCCCAGCTTCCACCTACCCCATGAGAGTAATCTTACCATATAGGGCAACTCACCAATTAGCTTAATAGAGAGAATAAATTTTGTTATTGGTTGTAAAGAAAAAGTGCATAGTTCCACATTTAGATATCTGCTATAAGCAAGCAAGTTGATATCATAGAAGGATCTTGATTAGGTAATTTCACAAATGCAACACAGACTACACACCTCAGACACACATATTAGGATTTTAATAGCTTAGCATAGTAACATGGTATATGACGACAGAATGGTCCATCTAGTCTGCCCAGTAAGGTGGCTAGAGTAGAAGAAACTGCTCCTTATCCAACTAAATGTTTATCAAACAAGCAGAACTACACACAGGGATATAGTACAGAGTTGTTACAGTTTAGGACAACTATCCAGAGGGTCAGCATGAATTGACAATGACTCCACGACACTTGACACCACAGAGTTGTTAGATCCCAGATAAAAGACTAGCTGCTCTTTGTTTTAAGGACAGGAGGAAGGGAGAAGGACAACTTCCACAAATTTAAAAACCAAGCAAGGAGCGGAAGACATAAAAACCCCTTCCAAGGGCTGCTGAGCCGAGATTGTGTCCACCTATCCAAGAAGGATCGCAGTGCCTTCCACAGCAGACTGGAAAACCTACTGAAGAGGGCTTTAAACTAGATTTGTTGGGGACGGGTGAAGAAAGCCCCCAGGTAAGTAAAACATTAAATACCTCTGTAGACATGGGTAAAAAGGGCAACATCTGGAAAATGGTGTGTATTAATGCCTGTAATATGGGAAATACGATTCCAGATGTTGGAGCTTTATGGAAGAGGCTGATTTGGATTTAGTGGCCGTTAGAGACATGGTTCACAGAGAACCATGACTGGGATGTAATTATACCAGACTATAATTTATTCAGGAAGGACAGGGTAGGAAGAATGGGAGGAGAAATGGCACTATATGTAAAAGATAATATTAAAGTTACAGAATTTCATGGCTTACGAGAGAAGGGGGAAGCATTGTGGGTTAGACTGGAAAGAGGAAATGGCGCATCCATTTGCATTGGTGTGATATACAGACCTCCTTCACAGGCAGAAGTGGACAGAGATTTAATTGAAGCCATTTGCAGTTTCGCTATGAAAGTTTTGCTGATAGGTGATTGCAATATGACAGACATTGTTTGGGACATCCCTGCTGCGGTGATGACAGCTAAAAGTAGGGGGGGATACAGTTACAATTTTAATTTATTTAATGGCCGAAGGCATCTAGGCAGTTAATAATAAAATTAAAATCTGTAATAAAATAGCAGGGGGGAAATGCAACAATGTGAGATGAGAGGACAAAGGATAAGAAGAGGGGAAGGAGGCCAGGAGGGAGGGAAGGAACAACAAAAATAGACAAGGACATTATTTATAGAAAGAACTATTTTGGCAACTGGTAACAGAACCCACACGTTAGGGGGCCATACTGGACCTGGTGCTAACAAACGGGGAGAATGTTTCTGATGTTATAATGGGTTATCATCTCATATACAGTGAACATTGGCTGGTGTGCTTCAGTATTAGTACTAGGACTGATAAAGTCCAGTCAAAAGTAATGGTCATAGATTTTAGGAAAGATAACTTTGCCAAGATGAGACAATACCTCAAACAATCATTAGCAGGATGGGACCAGCTGGAAGATGTAGAAAAGCAGTGCGCAAAAAGGGGATATTTATTTATTTAGTTGTATTTATATCCTGCTTTTCACCGGGTCAAAGCGGTTTAACAAAAAAGGGGGGGAGGGGGACAGTAATCGATTCGACAGAGAAGGGGGGGCCATCACCAGGGGGGCCAACATTGATGATCTGAACAGGAGGTAACAACTTAGACAGCTGACATAAGTCTCTTAGTAGATAGTCTTGGGGATAGGCTAGAAGATCTGGAAGAGTTGTCAGTGAGAGATGTCAGTTCCTGGTCCACGATATTCATGAAACAGGATGGTTTTTAGTTGTTTTTAGTTGTTTAGATATTTTAAGGGAAACAATGTTTAGATATTTTAAGGGAAACAAACATTTTTTATTAGGAAAGTAAGTAAATGTAAAAGATAAAGGAGGCCATTATGGTTCTCGAAAGAAGTAGCTGAAAAGTTGAAGAAAAAGAGGGTGGCCGAGGGTGGGGATTGTGGGGGGGTTGAGTTGCTGTTATACTCTATTTGTTAGCTTTGTTTGATCTCTGTGGGAGCTGTTGTGCGTTGGTTGCATATGTTTTGATATGACCACTGTACTTTAATAATTGCTGTAAAACTAATAAAAATATTAAGTTAAAAAAAGAAAAAAAAAGAAAGAGGGTGGCCTTCATAAAACACAAGAGATCTCAGAAAGAGGAAGACAAGCATCAATATATTGAAAAGCTTAGAGAAGCTAGGAAAGAAGATAGGAAAGCAAAGATACAAATGGAAGAAAAATAGCCAAAGCGGTGAAATAGGGGGAAAAACATTTTTCAAATTTGTTAGTGACAGGAGGAAGGGCAAGAGTGGTATTGTCAGACTGAAGGGGAAGGGAAAGAATATGTTGTAGCTGATGAGGATAAAGCAGAATTGCTCAACAGCATCCCATGGTTTCCTAGACCATGGGATGCTGTTCCAAGAGTTGCAGAGCAGAGATGGCATCCATCTGTCCAAGAAAGGTCAACACATCTTTGGTAGTAGACTGGCTAATCTACTGAAGAGGGCTTTAAACTAGATTCGTTGGGGATGGGTGAAGAAAGCCCCCAGGTAGGTGAAAGCCCCCAGGTAGGTGATACATTAAATACCTTTATGGAAATGGGTAACAGGGGTAACATATGGAAAGCAGTGTGTATTAATGCCCGTAGCATGGGAAATAAGATCTCTGAAGTTGAAGCTTTGGTGGGAGTGGCTGACTTAGATTTAGTGGCAGTTACAGAAACATGGTTCACAGAAAACCATGACTGGGATGTAACTATACCTGGCTATACTTTATTCAGAAAGGACAGGGTAGGAAGAAGGGGAGGAGGAGTGGCACTATATGTAAAAACTACTATTAAAGCTTTGGAATTACAGAGCTTAAAAGGGAGAGAGGAGGCATTGTGGGTTAAACTAGAAAGAGGGAAAGAGAAATCTATTTGCATTGGTGTGATATACAGACCTCCCTCACAAGAGGAAGAGGTGGACAGAGAGTTAATTGAAGACATACGCAGCATTGCTAGGAAAGGGGAAGTGCTACTGCTAGGAGATTTCAATATGCCAGATGTTGATTGGCACATTCCTGCTGCAGTATCATCTAGGAGTAAGGAGATCCTGGATTCTCTACAGGGAGAACTATTCAGGCAATTGGTAACAGACCCCACACGTGAAGGGGCCATACTGGACTTGGTGTTTACCAATGGTGAAAGTGTTTCTGATGTTGTAGTGGGAGATCATTTTGCATCCAGTGATCACCAGATGGTGTGGTTCAGTATTAGGACTAGGGCTGTTAGAATCCATTCCAAGGTGAAGATCTTAGACTTTAGGAAGACTAACTTTGCGAAGATGGGCCAATACCTCAGGGAGTCATTAGTGGGATGGGAACAGCTGGGGGATGTAGAACAACAGTGGACAAAACTGAAAGGGGGTATTTTAAAGGCAACCAACCTTTTTGTTAAAATGGTAAATAAAGGCAAAAGGAACAGGAGACTGCTATGGTTTTCGAAGGAAGTAGCTGAAAAAGTGAAGAAAAAGAGGGAGGCCTTCATGAAATACAAGAGATCACAGAGAGAGGAAGACAGGCATCTGTATTTGGAAAAACTTAGAGAAGCTAGCAAAGTAGTCAAGAAGGCAAAGATTCAAAAGGAGGAGGAAATAGCCAATGCAATAAAATGGGGGGATAAGACATTTTTCAGATATATTAGTGAGAAAAGGAAGGGCAAAAGTGGTATTGTCAGACTCAAGGGTACAGGGGGGGGGAATATGTAGAAGCTGATAAGGATAAAGCGGAATTGCTTAACAAATATTTTTGTTCTGTGTTCACAGATGAAGAACCAGGAGCAGGACCTCAGAAAACACCCACAAATAAGAACAGAAGCGAGGGACATCTTGAACAATTTTCAGAAGACTGTGTTCGTGAGAAACTAGCTCAACTTAAAGTAGACAAAGCGATGGGACCGGATGGGATACACCCTAGAATACTGAGGGAACTTGGGGACGTTCTAGCAACTCCACTGACTGACCTTTTCAATGCCTCGTTGGAGTCGGGAGTGGTGCCAAAGGACTGGAGAGAGGCTCATGTGGTGCCTTTACACAAAAGCGGAAGTAAGGATGTGGCTGAAAACTACAGGCCGGTTAGTTTAACTTCAGTGGTGAGTAAATTAATGGAAATGCTGTTGAAAGAGAAAATAGTGAGGTTTCTGGAGTCCAGCGGATTACAGGATCCGAGGCAGCATGGATTCACCAGAGGCAGGTCTTGTCAGACAAATCTGATTGATTTCTTTGACTGGGTGACCAGGGAGTTGGACCGAGGGAGAGCTCTAGATGTGGTGTATTTAGATTTCAGTAAAGCCTTTGACACTGTTCCTCACAGGTGACTTATAAACAAACTGAGCACCCTAGGGATGGACCCTAAAGTTACTGCTTGGGTTAGAAATTGGTTGGGTGGGAGGCGACAAAGAGTACAAGTAAATGGAGCTCACTCTGAGGAGAAGGATGTTACCAGTGGTGTGCCCCAGGGATCTGTCCTTGGTCCGATTCTTTTTAACATCTTTGTTAGTGATATAGCGGAAGGGCTGTCGGGTAAGGTTTGCCTCTTTGCGGATGATACCAAAATCTGCAATAAAGTAGACACCCAGGAAGGTGTAGATAACATGAGGAGGGATCTGGCTAAGCTTGAAGAATGGTCTAGAATTTGGCAACTGGGATTTAATGTTAAAAAATGTAAGGTCATGCATTTGGGCTGCAGCAATCCAAGGGAGCAATACAGTATAGGAGGTGAAGTACTTTTGTCCACTAAAGAAGAGCGGGACCTAGGCGTAGTTGTGTCCGATGATCTTAAAGTAGCTAAACAGGTAGAAAAGGCGACAGCAAAAGCTAGAAGGATGCTTGGGTGCATACAGAGAGGAATGGCTAGCAGAAAAAAGGAGGTGATAATGCCTCTGTATAAGTCTTTGGTGCGACCTCATTTGGAGTATGGTGTGCAATTCTGGAGACCGCACCTTCAAAAGGATGTGAACAGGATGGAGTCGGTGCAGAGGGTTGCTACTAAGATGATTAGTGGTCTTCATCATAAAGCATATGAGGACAGACTTAAGGATCTTAATATGTACACCTTAGAGGAAAGGCGGGATAGAGGTGATATGATTGAGATGTTTAAATACCTCCGTGGCATAAATGTTCAGGGAGAGAGCCTCTTTCAATTGAAAGCAAGTTCTGCTGCGAGGGGACATGGGATGAGGGTGAAGGGAGATAGATTCAGGAGTGATATGCGGAAATATTTCTTTACGGAAAGAGTAGTGGATCCGTGGAATAGTCTCCCAGTGGAGGTGGTAGAGATGAGGACAGTAACTGAATTCAAAAAAGCATGGGACCAACACAGAGGATCTCTAAAGGTAAAAAGTGGACTGTTGTAGTTGATATGGAAGGACAGACTAGATGGGCCTTGTGGTCTTTTTCTGTTATCATGTTTCTATGTTTCTATGTAAATGTTTCTGTTCTGTGTTTACAGATGAAGGGCCAGGAGCAGGATCTCAGAAAACACTGACAAATAGCAAGAGAAGTGAACTGGATCTTGAACAATTTTCAGAAGATTGTTCGCGATGGGCTAGATGGGATACATCCAAATGTGCTAATGGAACTTAGGGAAGTTCTAGTGGCTCCACCGTCTGACCTTTTCAATGCTTCTTTAAAGTCTGGTGTGGTCCCAGAAGACTGGAGAAAGGCGCATGTGGTCCCTTTACACAAAAGTGGAACCAAGGATGAGTTTGGGAGCTACAGGCCAGTTAGTCTGATCTCTGTGGTGAGTAAACTAATGGGAAGGATGCTAAAACAGAGAATAGCGAGGCCCCTGGAATCTACTGGATTAAAGGATTCAAGGTAGCATGGTTTTACGCAAGGCAGAACTCATCAGACAAATCTCATTAATTCCTTTGAGTGGGAGATGGACAGAGGGACAGCTCTAGATGTGGTGTACCTAGATTTCAGCAAACCCTTTGATATTGTTCAGCATAGGCGACTTATAAATAAATTGAATGCCCCAGGAATGGACCCTTTAGTGACGGTGACAGTGGTGTGCTTCAGGGATCTGTCCTTGATCCAATTCTTTTTAAACATTTTTGTCAGTGATATTGCAGAAGGGCTAACAGGTAACATCTGCCCTTTGCGAACGATACCAAAATCTGCAATAGATTAGACACCCAGGAAGGAGTAGATAACATGAGGAGGGATTTAGTGAAGCTTGAAGAATGGTCAAGAATCTTACAGCTGAGGTTTAATGCTGAAAAATGCAGGGTCATGCATTTGGGCTGCAAAAATCCAAAGGGGTAAAGTGCTTCGGTCCATGAAAGAAGAGCGGGACCTGGGTGTGATTGTTTCTGATGATTTAAGGTGGCCAAACAGGGAGAAAGCACAGTTACTTACCTGTAACAGGTGATCTCTGGGAACAGCAGGAATTAGTCCTCACATATGGGTACGTCGGTACCGACGGAGCCCGTGCGGGAAAGCTCCCCAGCTTCTTAGAATAGAAGCTTTTGGGACCTCCCACTGCACATGCGCACTGCCTTCCCGCCTTCCTGAACAGCTCTCCTCAGTTTCGAGTTTATAGCTGAGTCAACAGAGAGAGGACAGGAAGATAGATAGATAAAAGATACAACTCCTAGGGGAGGTGGGTGGGTTGTGAGGACTAATTCCTGCTGTTCCCAGAGATCACCTGTTACAGGTAAGTAACTGTGCTATCTCCAGGAACAAGCAGGAATAAGTCCTCACATATGGGGACTCCCTAGCTTAGATGCATGGGATCCCCTGTAAAGGTTCGCCATCTTCGTATGGATCTCAGGCATCCATTCTGGGAAGGTGGGCAGGAGTTGTTTAGGAATGGAACAGGTGCTTGAGGACAGCCTGGCCAAACAAGGCATCCCGGCGGGAGTCCTTGTCCAAACAGTAATGGGCTGTGAAGGTATGAACCGAGGCCCAGGTAGCGGCTCGACAGATCTGATCTATGGAAACAGAGTGCAGATGAGCCATAGAAGTTGCCATGGCCCTCACATTGTGAGCAGTGACATGGCCTTCCAGAGAAATGTTTTTGCTCTGGTAAGCAAAAGAAATACACTGAGCAATCCAATTGGAAAGTGTACGCTTGGAGACTGGAAGTCCCAAATGGGAAGGATCAAAGGCCACAAAAAGTTGAGAAGACTTTCGATGTGGCTGAGTCCTATTAAGGTAAAAAGCGAGAGCTCTTTTACAATCCAGAGTATGAAGGTTCCTCTCTGCATTGGATGCATGAGGAGCTGGAAAAAAGACAGGTAGATATACCTCTTGATTAAGATGAAAAGGCGAGACCACTTTAGGCATAAAGTGGGGATTCGTCCTAAGGACCACCTTATCATGATGAAATCTTGTGTAAGGTGGATTAGCCACTAAAGCCTGCAGCTCACTGATGCGGCGAGCCGAAGTGACTGCAATGAGGAAGATGACCTTCCAGGAAAGAAATTTCAAGGAGGTGGAAAACATTGGCTCAAAAGGTGGCTTCATAAGTTGACCGAGCACTAGATTCAAATCCCATGCGACCGGGGGTGGTCTGATGGGAGGTTTAGTGAGAGTCAGGCCTCTCATGAATCTTGCAACAAGAGGATGAGAGGAGATAGGTTGTCCATTTATATGTTTCAAGGATGCTGCAATAGCACTTAAATGGACTCTTACCGAATTCGTCTTGAGGCCTGCATTGGATAGATGCAGGAGATAATCAAGAAGAGAATTCAAAGGAAGTGCCAGAGGGTCAAGACCCTGCTGAGCACACCAAATGGAAAAACGTTTCCATTTGAAAGCATAGGAACGCCTGGTAGAGGGTTTCCTAGAGGCAGAAAGGATATCTTTCACTGGTTGGGAAAGATGAAAGTCTTGAAGGCTTAAGCCTTCAGTAACCAAGCACTGAGGTGAAGGGATTTGGGGTTTGGGTGCCACAAAGTCCCCTCCTCCTGAGACAGGAGGTCTGGCGCAGCTCCCAGATCCAAGTAGGATCCCTGGGAGAGCTGTAGAAGTAGAGGGAACCACACTTGGCGTGGCCAGCGTGGAGCTATGAGGATCATAGTTCCATGATCCCTCTGGAGTTTGAACAGAGTCTTGGGAATCAAAGGAATGGGTGGAAAGGCATATAGGAATGCCTGATTCCAATTCAGGAGAAAGGCGTCCGTAGCCTGAGCTCCCTGACACGGAGTTCTGGAACAGAACCGGGGAAGTTTGGCATTCCACGGACTTGCAAAGAGGTCTATGTCCGGGGTCCCCCATTCCTGAAAGATTCGGTTTATTTGGTCCAAATGTAGGGACCATTCGTGTGGCAGCAGAACTCGACTGAGCCTGTCTGCCCGAGAGTTTTGAACTCCTGGGAGATACACTGCTAGCAGGTGAATCTGATGCTCTCTGGCGAAGGCCCATAGTCTTAGAGCTTCGTTGCAAAGCGACAGAGAGCCCGTCCCTCCTTGTTTGTTTATGTAAAACATGGCCACCTGATTGTCCGTCTGAACTAGGACAGTGAGGTTGGCTAGGAGGGAGTGGAAGACCTTGAGGGCAAGGTAAATTGCTCGCAGTTCCAGAAGATTGATATGAAGGGTGGTCTCCTGTAGAGACCAAGTGCCCTGAGTGGAGAGAGTTTGCAGATGGGCTCCCCACCCTGTTTGGGAGGCATCTGTTGTGAGGGTTGCTTGGGGTAGCAATGGTTGAAATGGAGCCCCCAACAACAGATTCTTGGTGGAAGTCCACCAGTGGAGGGACCAAAACAGACGATCGGAGGTTTGTATTTGGTCTGAGAGCGCTCCTGACGCCTGAGTCCACTGAGTGGCCAGGGTCCATTGAGCTGCTCTCATATGAAGACGAGCATAGGGCACCACATGCACTGTGGAGGCCATATGACCCAGTAGGCGTAGCATTTCCCTGGCTGTCAAGTGAGTGCTGGACTGAGCTTGGGAGGCCAAACTCAGGAGGCGCTGGCCTCGAACATGTGGAAGGTAGGCCCTTGCAGTGATGGTGTCCAACTGGGCCCCTATGAATTCTAGAGATTGAGTAGGGATGAGTTGGGACTTGGGAAGGTTTACTACCAGTCCCAGATACTGCAAAAGGCTCCTTGTGTGGTCCAGGGAAATCTGGGCCTGTGACTGAGTTGGAGCTCGGATGAGCCAGTCGTCCAGATATGGGAAGACAAAGATTCCCATGCCTCTTAGAAATGCGGCTACGACTGCCATGCATTTTGTGAATACTCTTGGAGCAGAGGCTAGACCGAAGGGGAGTACTCTGTATTGGAAATGTTTTCCCTGAAACAGAAAGCGAAGATACTTTCTGTGGGATGGATGGATGAGTATATGTGTATACGCATCCTGTAGGTCTAGAGAACAAAGCCAGTCCTGACCCTGGAGGTAAGGAAGGAGAATGCCGAGAGACAGCATTTTGAATTTCTCCTTGAAGAGAAATTTGTTCAATTCTCTCAGATCTAGGATTGGTCTGAATCCCCCTGTCTTCTTTGGAATGAGAAAATAAGGGGAGTAGAAACCGGACCCTTGTTGAGGAAGAGGAACCTCTTCTATGGCCCCTTGGGCAAGAAGAGAGGAAACCTCTTGACCCAACAGGGTTAGGAGAGATGGGGGAGAATTGAATGGTCTCACCATATGATGGGGAGGAAGGCTGGAGAAATGAAGTTTGTAACCCTCTCGAATGATAGAGAGGGTCCATTGTTCTGTTGTGATTTGTTCCCATCTGGGAGCAAAGTGAACCAACCTTCCGGGTATGGTGAGAGGTTCTGGTTGTGTTAGAACCAGAAGTGGCAAGTTCCCTAGGAGCAAGTCAAAACCCCTGAGGGGTTGGAGCCTGCTGAGCTACAGTAGCTGCTGCAGGCTTAGCTCGTGCTTGTTTGGATTGCTGACGCTTAGCAGTATAGCGAGGTTGAGAAGACTGCTGGCCAGTATTTGAAGCAACTCTGGCCTTCTTATAGTAAGGCCTTTTAAAAGACTTTTTCTTAGTAGGAATTGAAGTGGACTTTGAAAGTCTTTCCAAGGTGGCATTTTCAGCATCCATCTGGGTGGCTTTGATTTGCCACTCTTCCCCAAATAAGTTCTCACCTGTACAGGGCAGATTCCGTAAGCCATCTAGAACCCAAGGTTCCAGATCAGAGGCCTGGAGCCAAGCAAGACGTCGGGCTGCAATAGCAATGCCCGAAGCCCTACTGGCTCCCTCAAAGGAATCATATGCTGCCCTATTAGAGAACTTAGAAACCTCTAAGAGTTGTTTCACTAGGGAAAGGAATCCCTGCTTTTTATCCTCAGGGATAAAGGGGGCAAAATGCCGCACCTTTTTGGCAAGTTCCTCCAGGAACATGCCCATATAGAGACTGTAGGAATTAATCCTGGCTATAAGCATACTAGCCTGGAAAATTTTCCTACCAAAAGAGTCCAAAGTCTTACATTCCCGTCCTGGAGGGGTGGAAGAGTGCCTTTTGGTACTCCTAATCTTCTTCATTGCAGACTTCACCACAATAGAGTGGTGGGGCAATTGAGTCTTTTGGAAACCAGGAGAAGGAGGGACCCTATACATGGTGTCCAACCTACGGGAATAAGGAGACAAAGTCAAAGGATTTTCCCAGAAATCCATCAGTTGTTCTTGAAGGATTTCATGGATAGGCAGGGTAATTGCCTCCTTAGGGGCCTTTGAGTATCCCAAAATATCCAGTTTTTTGGATCTGGGTTCCTTTTCAGAGGATGTGGTAATAGAAAGGGCTGTAGCCATATCTAAAACAAAGTCCTGGAAGGACAAATCCTCTGGAGGGGACATTCTCCTTTTAGGAGAAGAGGGCTCCTCAGGTAAGTTGAGTGAAAACTCAGCAGAATCATCAGAGGAGTGAAAATCCTCAGAGGAATCGGTGCTTTCCTCTAACGCACGATACGCGTACCGATCGGTATCGATATCGGGCGTATCGGGTATGGAACCGGTATGGAGCGAAAGCCCATACGGTACCGACTTGCGTTTAGAGGTGGACGGCCTCGATACCGGCATGGCGGACGATACCGGTATCGGGCCCGGAACCGCTGAAAGCGGAACCGATGGCGTTGCAGCTTTAATGAAAGCCATGACGGCTTGCTGCATGGACTGTACAGTATCGCCCATGGACGCCATAGCTGCCTGGATGTCGGTACCGGAGTGACCCGGTACCCCAGAGCAGGCTAACAGGTGATCTGTCGAGGCCGTAGCATCGATATCAACCTGAGACCCCTGAATTGGCGTTTTTGGAAGTTGGACTTCCCGCCGGGGTTGTTTGGCTGGGGCAGGGTCCTCAAGTTCTAAGCTAAGAGCCTCTCGATGCTTTGAAGGAGATTTGCTCTTTGAGGACTTGCCCACAGAAGGTTTGGTTACCTGAGATCCATCCGGAGAAGAAGACCTGGATGACTGTGATGCTGTATTCTCTGAAGCAAACAGCACATGGAATTTGTTGGCCCGGTTCTGCAGCCCACGTTTAGACATGTGGGAGCAAGATGGGCAGTCCGGTATGGAATGGTCAGGTCCCAAACATTTCAGACACCAGTCATGGGTGTCTGTGACTGAAATAACAGCATTACATTTGGTACACTTCTTAAATCCAGGGGCTGGCTTCTCCATGAGGAGAAATTGAGTAGGCCGAGAGGCCTCTCTGAAGTGACCAAAAAGCTAAAAAATAAGAAAAAAGAATTATAATTTTTTAAAGAAAGAAAGAAAAGACCGGCGATACCGGTATCGGTATGGGGAAGGCAGGTACGCGGTCTAAAGAAACAAATAAAATAACAATTTCTTCAGCGGTGACAGGAACACGACCTGCTGGCTCCGCGGAAAAAGAGAAACTGAGGAGAGCTGTTCAGGAAGGCGGGAAGGCAGTGCGCATGTGCAGTGGGAGGTCCCAAAAGCTTCTATTCTAAGAAGCTGGGGAGCTTTCCCGCACGGGCTCCGTCGGTACCGACGTACCCATATGTGAGGACTTATTCCTGCTTGTTCCTGGAGATAAGGTGACGATGAAAGCCAGAAGGATGCTTGGGTACATAGAGAGAGAAATAGCCAGTGAGAAAAGGGAGATGATAGTGCCTCTGTATAAGTCTTTGGTGCGACCTCATTTGGAGTATTGTGTGCAATTCTGGAGACCGAACCTTCAAAAGGATGTGAACAGGATGGAGTCGGTGCAGAGGGTGGCTATCAAAATAGTCAGTGGGCTTTGCCATAAGGCATTTGTGGAAAGACTTAAAGATCTAAATAGGTGTACTTTGGAAGAAAGACGGAAGAGGGGAGATGTTTAAATACCTCCGTGACATAAATGCACAGGGGGAGAGCCCCGTCAGCTTATCAGAAAGCTCTGCAATGAGGCATAGGATGAAGGTGAAAGGAGATAGACGAGAGAGTAATTTGGAGAAATAATTCTTTACGGAAAGAGTGGTAGATGCGTGGAAGTCTCGCAGTGGAGGTAGTAGAGACAAAAACTGTATCTGAATTCAAGAAAACATGGGACAAACACAGAGGATCTCTAAAGGAAAAAAGGACTGTAGAGCTTAGCAGTTCATATGGAAGCGCAGATTGGATAGACCCTATGGTCTTTATCTGCCGTCATGTTTCTGTTTCTCTGGTTGGGTCCAGGTACAGCTTTACTTTAAAAATGCCACCTAATCTATCAATAGACCCAGCAAGACTCCTTCACACCAGATCGAGGGTACTAAGAAGGGGGTCTCCTATGCCCCATCCCAGCTTGGTGTCCCAGTGGAGCAGAGCCTAGCATAAGAAAATACCTGCACCGCTCCCACCACACATCAGCATTGTGTTGGAGATAATACCGTAACTTCATAAGAGTCTGGGAAATGTAAACAGAGAAAAAAAAAAGTTGATGGTGGTTGTCAAAAAACAGGATCCAGTATTCAGAAGAGAGTAAATATGAATTTCATATTAAATCCTCCTCTCCAACTATCCCTTGTAGTCTTGTATTGTTAATCAGCTTCTCAAGCTATGACACTATTACCCCTCAACCCGAGGCTAGTTCACGTCCCATCATTTGTCTCCTGCCATGTCCTCCATCAGCCATGTCAGGGATGAAGCGTAATTCTGTTTAATAGCCAACAGGCTCTATGAACACTAAAAGGGATGGTAACATGATTCCCAGCAGCTAGGCAGAGAGGCGGGTACGGTGCTGGATTCCACAATGCTGTCAACTGCATCACACGGAACAGATGCAGAACGAGAGGCTCGGAACAAAAGCTGCCCCTTTGCTCTACGGCTCCGCCACTAGAGAATTCGCTCACTCAGAAATCTAATTACACAGTTTGCACAATTAAGAAACAATTAGATAAATCATAAGGCTGTTAATGTCACTCTCTGGGAAGCTCAAAAACGAAAAGGGCAAAAAGTTCTTAATGTTTGAAATTGTAGACATCCCTATTGGTTATAGAAATGAAAGACATAGGGGCATACTATCTTCAAAGCCCTGATCGATATAGCCCACGGGGGGGGGGGATCAGATAAGGGTGCCGAGAGAGATATTCAGCGGCAATATCCAATTAGCATCACCGAATAGCTTCGGCTGTCTGAAAAGTAGCCCTAAATTGCCATCTGGATAAGACAGTGCTTATCCGGATAGTGGCTGTACAAGTCAGGATTCAGCAGCACTTTTGATGATCTTGCCGATTATGCTTAAACGCTGCAGCCGACTGCCGCGGCGTTTAAATACCAGCCTTTTGGAATACTGGGCAGACAGGGGCTCAGTTCTCCACAGGATTTAAGTGCCTAGTTCTGGAAGTTAAGGAGGCATTTTCAAAGCAATAGATGCAGTGAGCAGACCTGCTAACTGCACTAATCACAAGGGGCACGATATTCAGGGGCACTAATGCTGAGTAATCCCCGGGTGCTGTCGCTGATCGCCCCGATGCTAACTGCCTAGCGTTGGGATGCTCCAGGGACAGATTGGAAGCAGCACTTGTGGATGAGAGTGGTACAGAAAAACAATCAAATAAATAAAAATAAAATAAATAAATAACTGGCTAGCGGCAATATTCAGCCACTAGCTGGCTTCTCTCTCAGCAGTGTAAGTTGGGCACCTCAAAGGCTGGCGTAACGTTTGCCGCTGAAGCTAAGCAGGCAGTGGCGGGATACTGCCGCTGTTCGGTTAGCTTCTCTGCTATTCAGCCGACCCCAAATACTGAATGCCGGTAGCCAGATTCTGCCCCACCATTGATATTGTGATTTAAAGTTCAGTGGCGACAGCTAGTCACTGTCGTAGCGCTAGCTGTCGCAGCTGAATAGCTCCCCCCCCCCCCAACCATCTAAATCAGCCTCTTTGAAAACTGACCAGGACTGAGAACCTAAATCTAGAATCCTAAAAAAGGTGGCTGGCTGTGACGGGGGGTGGGAGAGATAGGCAGTGAAATGTATTAGGTGCCTAAAACTCATTCTCAGCACTATGCGGCTAGCTCAGGATCCTAAGGAGGTCATTCTAGAAGTATCTACATGAGTAAGCAGCAATATTTAAACATGCAGACTGGCTGCCCGTGTAAAGAGGGATTTCAGAAAGCTCCTTTTTATTCCTGTGGACTAACAGCTTGCTAAGATTCGAAGGTGGCATGCTGTGAGCGTGGTATGGGAAAGTCCTAATAGTATATGCGCACTTCCCATTTTATAAAGAGAATATAGGTATATTCTAATTAATTTCTCCCTTGGCTTTCGCACCAGCTTCAAACTAGGCTTGGTTTTTATAAAAGTGCTTATTTTAGCCAGAGTTTAATACGAGGGATTGTCGTGCTCTTAATCTCCATGCATTATTTTTGCCTTTAAATTAAAAAAAAACAACAAACTTTTACAGCTTTCCATGGATGATGTCGAATGGTGTCACTCTTTATCCCACATATACTTTTGCAAAATCAAAGCATCTGCTGTACCTGCCGGCAAAATACAGGTGCACTTGCCGACATCTTTCTATGTATTTTACAAAAGGCTCTGCGCATTCAGCAGAGCCTTTTGTAAACTACTGGAGAAATGTGAGCAAAGTCGAATTTCCCACATTAGCCCCTATCCAAAACGTGACTTTAAATCTAGTCAAATAATTTAATTACAGTGCCAGTGGACACTGTGGGGATGCATCACTGACCCCTCCTCTACAGTGGCCTAGCTGGGCGTGTTTTTCACAAAGGAGGCCTGCTGGCAAAGTCCCACAGAGCAGCAGTGGAAAGAGCGCATAGCCACGGCACCACTAAGCGCAAGACACAGCGCACCACCTGCTGCTACTATGCTCTACCTCAAGGAACAGAGGCCCACTTCCCTCAAGCACAAAGAGTCCGAGAGCCCCCAGGGGGTGGCTCATCACCTGCTCTTTTCCTGCCAGAGCTGACAATGGCTGCTGGTAAGAGGTAAAATCTAAAATGATGTCCCTGCCTGAATGGATAGGAGGCCTCTGCAGACGTGCAGCTGAAAGGCCTCTGGCCAGTTCATTTGTTTGGGGGGGGGGGGGGGCTTTGCAGGATGCAGCATATATTTTGGGGACAGAGATGTGTATGGGGAGCTCATCTTTGGAGGATGGATCATGTGTATAGAGATGGGGGAGGGGGCTCTAGGGATGGTTCCTGTATACAGAGAAAGGTGTCCTGGGGAGATCTCTGCAGGTCAGTGCCTAAAGCAGCAGTAATCGGAAGACAGCAAATGAGGAAGATCACAGGAGTGAAAGAGTGCAGCCTCCTGTGAGTCCCAGGATCTGAAGTCTGTAACGTCCCCCCCCCCCCCCCGCCGTGTGTTCACTGGAGCGATGCTTGCACTGCACATGCTCAGTGAGGCCCATGGACCCAAAGGCCCTAGGCCTGCCACCCTACACCATCCCCCAATATGGGAAGAGGTGGCAGTAAGCCGGCACAGCCACTGACCATCTCCTCCTTACCCTCTGCAGCTCAGGGCCTGTCTTCCACTATCGTCTGCACAGGACAGTGTGGATCAAAGCACAGATTGGGCCCCCAAACATCAGATAAGGATGCTTCTCTTTCCTCTCCTCTCCAGTCCTATGTCTCTCTCTTCCTCCTCCCCCTCTTCATCCCTGTACTGATACTTGATATTGCTTATCCCAACCCAAAATTACCAAAACAAATTACACAGACATAAAAGCCATGTTGTAACACTACTTTTATAATGTGCGGGAATACCGCAGACAGGAGGGAAGAATGACAGGAAATAAGAGCAGAAGTAGGGTGGGGCAGGCAAATTGCTCTTTTTTCTCTTTTAAAAAGCTGACAACCTGATCCACTCTGAAAAGATATATCCCAGCAGCCCATCGTTGAATGAGGTTCCTTTGAGACATCTCTTTTTTACAGGACACTGTTGTACTGAAACTTAATTGCTTGGCAAATCAACCACTCCCGACTTTTCTTAGGCTCTCAAAAGCAAGCAGTCCCAGGGGCACGGCTAGGTTTGCGGCAGAATCGTACCTGGCTAGTGCACATTTTCAACAGCAACTTGCTAAGTTTGGCAACTGAGCCTGTGCATAGGGAGAGCAGGATTATATCAAGTTGGCTGTATTATAGCCGACTGGACAAAGGGAATTTTCAGCCACAACCCAGTTAGTTTGGTCATAGCAGAAAATTTGCTTATACTTGGCTAGCTAAAACATTGCTGGTCAACTTGCTGCTCAGCCAGGGCCAGCCCAACTATGAGGCAAAACCAGGCCAAAACCTAGGGCGGCAGCTTCTGAGGGGCGGTAAAGAGCAGCAGCAGTCAAAGCAAAATAATAGATCCTGAAAGATGGAAACTCAAAGTGCCGTCAGCACATTCTTTTACTGGCAGGGAGACTGGGCACATACATGCATACAAAACAAAAGTTTAATGTTTAAAAGTATGATGTCCAATTATGCATTTTTACAGGATTGTTGTGGGAGGAGTAGCGTTTCGATGATCATGACTGAAGACTCATCTAGGATGCCCCCAATATCTTTGCACCAGACCTGCGCT
Source organism: Ichthyophis bannanicus (assembly GCA_033557465.1). Classification (NCBI taxonomy): domain Eukaryota; kingdom Metazoa; phylum Chordata; class Amphibia; order Gymnophiona; family Ichthyophiidae; genus Ichthyophis; species Ichthyophis bannanicus. The sequence continues at coordinate 297,540,448 of CM066042.1, forward strand.
CAGCTGCCTAATGGAAATTAGCCCCATGGAATCTCATAATGTCGCTATCCATGAACCTGCGCAAAGGCTGCCCTCACACCACTTCCAAGCAGCCGATTTTAGTATTAAGGGCCCGGTACTGAACTCGGCAGGCTATGTGCCGCTATGGCGCATAGCCCTGCCCGCCAACCCTTAACCCTGGATATTTAATGCTGCGGTGACGGAACTGAATATCCAGGGTCGTCGCACATCCCCCAGAGCCGCCAAAGCTATCCAGGTAGTGGCAATATTGCACCAGTACCCGGTTAGCTTCTGCGGGTAAAACTAGGCCAGCTTTTGCTATGCCTAGTTTTACCTGCCGATTGCTAACTTGGTAGTTAGTAGTGCAAAATCGCCGCTACCCAGTTAGCGACAGTCTCCACCTCCGCTCCACCCCCAACATGCCACTGAATATCCCGATTTAAGGCATTTACATGGTTTACTGGGTTGCAAACCGTGTAAATGCCTTTCGAATATTGGGCCTTATATCTCTAGATGGTTTACCTCTTTCTGTTATTCCATTCAAACACACATCAGAATAGATCAGGTCACCATCTGCAGCAAAACTAACTTTTCATCTTGCTAGGACTGAAACAGGACACAGTCCTAATTCCCCAGAGTGCTAGGTCCTGGCTTTCCTGCCTACAGTAACTGCTTTTCCTTAGGAAAAAGGAGATTGAGGACAGAACATTATCTCATAGTTCTCCAAGACAAAAGGCTGCTCCGTCCATTCATCTTCTAAATGCTCCAAGGAATCAATATGTGAACTGAAGCGCTGCACCTCTGGGCCAGCTCTTTGGCTCAACCTACCATGCTGCAGCACACGGGTTTGTATGCCCCCTAATGATCCCTCATGGCCAGAAGGGTTTGGGAAGACTCAGGAGGTGGCGCATTCTGGCCAAGGAAAAATGTGAAGGCCAACAAGCAGCACCAAGATCCTGCTTTGAAGAAAGCGTTCTTCCAGCAACTTTGTTGGTGAATGTTTCTCGAGCAAGTCAGGCATTCTGCCTGGGGTTAATTTAATTCAATTACATTCAATTCAATTAAGGTGACCAGATTTCAGGGAGCAAATCTGGTGACGCTTGGAGAGAAGGTGTACTGGAGTTTTCAGATTGAGGAGAGAGGGATTCCACCTTGGCAGCAAATGAAATCCTGAAAAGAGCTCCCAATGTTTCTTTTTGACCACACATTTCTGAAATTGCTGCTCTACTGAAGAAATATACTCTTGCAGTATTTTAAATTTATAATAAAAAGAAAGTAAAAAAAAAAAATAGGGAGGCCAATTTCCAGATTTTTTGCCTTTGGTCTCCGCAGCAGTTTTAAAAGTGAAAGTATCCACACACATCCCCCCCCCCCCCTCCTTTCTGACAACATACTTTTTCTCCCCTGACCCCGACCCAACCCCAACCCCAGGAATGCCCCCCCTATCTATTCCCATTTGGATTCTGAGCCCAATTTGTTCCTGCTATCTGGCCACCTGGAAGCTGTAGGCCTTGGGAGGAGCCTCCTAATGGTTAGAGCAGCGGGCTGAGAACCAGAGAAGCCCAGTTCAAGTCCCACCATTGCTCCTTGTGACCTTGGGCAAGTCACTTAACCCTCCATTGCCTCAGGTACAAGCCCTCCAAGGGATAGGACTGAAGCCCTCCAAGGGATAGGAAAATACCGACAGAACTCATCTTGTGCTACTCCTGGAAAAGGTGTGAGCCAAATCCAAAACCCCTTCCCTTCCCTATTAACAATTTGTCAGGATGCTGCAATCTGTACCAGCAATGTTTAAGTTGTGGGAGCTGTAATACACTGGCCAACTGCACTAAGCATTTCCCCCACTGACATGAGACAGGAAAATTATGTTACTACATCTGGCCCAGAGTTATTTAACTACTGCACCACTTCATCAGTCTTCATAATATAATCCTTGGCCGTCATTCCCCCTGGGTTTGTTTTCATTTAGCAAAATCCCCACCATCAGTGCAATTAAACCTCATCAGTAATGTTCCCTGACAGGGCAAATTAGATTAGAACGACTGGAAGACTGGACTGGGCCAGCAGTAAGACGACGACAATCATTTTCTTTGAGTGTAATTCCAGGGTGCAGAAATGTTTGCTAATGACGTTCTCAAGAGCTCTAGGAAATTATTTACGGTTGCACTAACCGCTCCATCAGACATGAGCCAGAGCTTTTTGTTTTGTGATTCTTCCTTGGGTTTTTGGGGGAGGGGGAAGGGGGGTTTCCTTATTTATGGTGCATACTGCCTCTGTACCCGGAAACCGGGGTGCCCACACGCACACCAGTAGGGAAGCAAAGGGTTTCAGGCAACAGGCTGCAACGCTGGCCACCGTCTACAGCTGTGCAAAATTACTGCATCAAAAGTCTTGGCAGCCATTACAAAACTCTGACACTGACACATGTGGCAAGGAGCAATAAATTAGAACAGTAACACAGCCACAGGCAAAATATAAATAAACAAGAAATTTGGTTGTCGAGTGGAAACCGAGCCACTTGCACTTGGAATGGAAAGGAAGTGCTTGGATTCCAATGCATACAATAGATACATTGTCCCACAGTAAATGCATAAAAGGTAAACAGAACCTGTTAGTAGATGTCATAATTAGAAGATAACGTAAACATTCCAAGCAGGACGGGCTGCAGAATAACAGTGAAATGTTGAAGAAGGGTGTGCAATGCAGCCTAGCTTCTGCCCTAGACCCATATAACGCAGACGTTACGAAATAAGATATTTGACCATGCTCTAAATGAATCCGGGCTATTCACTATAATATGTAATTGCGAAAAGGAAGAAAAAAATGGGATCCAACTCTTGACCGTGTTATAAGTGATCCTGGCATCCTGCATTATATGGGATCTATGCTATGGAATGCTGGGTGTCAGGTGTCACATCACACGGCAATCTAAGCATACAGGTGACCACATCAACTCTATGGGGCTGGTTTAAGCCCCAAGCTGGTAACACAGCTTTGGGACACATTACTAGCACAGGGCACTGCTCTAGATGCGGGAGGAGGGGGGGGGGGGGCAGGGGACAGCCATCCTCCTGAATTTAGCACAGCTCACAGTGGTAGTAAAACCGTGGGGAACTACCACCACGGCCAATTATGCTGGCAGTAGCTGCTCCCCACTATGCATGACTAGTGTGGGCTTTCCAGGCTGGCGCTAGTGGCACTGCAGCAGGAACACCCATGCCCTCACTATGCACCATCCAGATGTGCACTACCCGGATAGTTGGGCTTTTTAGCACAAGGTCCTGTGCTACTTTGCAGCATGGTGCCAAAAATGTGCACTACCCTGTGCTACTCAGGTAGTGCACTTTAGTAAAGTGGCCCCTATAGTTGCTACTGCTGGAGGGCCAACATGCTGATTTCCTTTACCATACTCAACCCATCAAATTGCCACTGATGAAATTTCACTTATGGGGTCAGTGTAATCAATTACCGAACAGCAATATAATTTTATAGATTTCAGAGACAGATGATTGGGCAGCGGAACACCTCTTTTGGTTGGCGGCACCAAAACAAACCAATCTCTGCTCCATCTCCCCAACTTCTTAGCTGGTACTGCTGTGTAGGCATACGGTTGCTCAAGCCCTGGTCCCTCCATTCTGCTAGGATTCAAGGAAAGAAAATAATCAGGTAGGTACAATTTCTCCTTCCTTATCATTATGCTAGACCATTCCAGACACGTGGGATGTGCCCAAGAAGTCAGGACACAGAGTGGGAGGAAGACAACACTCTAGACAGAACTGCACTGCCAGAAGCGTCATCAGCTCCAACGCCCACGCATCCTGTAGTACTTCACAAAGGTGCTGAGTGAAGACCATGTAACCATCTCACAGATGTCCTCTGTAGATACCACATAGGAGGAGACCTGTGCCCTAACGGCGTGAGCTCTGACTCTCTCCAGCACACACTTACCAGCCAGGAGGTATGCTGACCCAATTGCTTACTAAAATCCAGTGGACAATAAAGGACTTGATTGCTGCCAGTCCTTTCCTCAGAATGTCAAAGACACAAAAAGATTATTCAAAAGGTGGAAAGGATTGGTCATTTCCAGCTATCTAATCAACACCCTCTGCATGTCAACCAGACACAGCAAGGAATCCTCCTGAAGATCCTCTTCCAAGACAGTCTGGTTAAGGTTAAGGAGGAAAGCACCTTTGAGAGAAAGGACGGCACAGTTCGCAAGATAGAAGTTGCTGAGATGACCAGAAAAGGATTCCTGCAGGACAAGACCTGCAGTTCTGACACCTGCCTAGTGAACGCTATAGCCACTAGGAACATGAACCGTAACACTAGGCACCAGGCACCAGGCACGTTAGCAGTGTTCCATATGGCAAAGAAAAGAACTGTTGAAAAAAACGGCACATGCCACAAAAAAAAAGAACTGCCGAAAAAAAAACACAGGCTGCGAAAAAGAACCACTGAAAAAAATGGTGCAAGCCGTGAAAAAAAGCACCGCCATGACAAAAAAGGAGACGTGAAATGGGAAACCCAGCACTCGACAGGCTGGACGGTGAAATCCAAGCAGAGCTTCCCCAGCCACCTACACAGGCTCCATTGCCTCCACCTGCCAGCAAGGGAGCGTAGCCCATGTCTGGACTAGTCTAGAAGGCTAAGAACAGGCTGTTCTATGGCTTAGAGGTCAATGCTATGATCCAAAATCCCCCTTTCTGCAATCAGTGCAGAATACGTGCTCGTAAACGGTTTGGAGGATTCCTTCCGGGTGCTATTAAAATGCTTGTGTCTTGTCAGATGGCTTCTTGGCAAGAAGCATCCCAAGTTTATTTGGTTACAGTGGGGGTCATATTAAGCAGCGGCAGCTAGAGCTGGTAAAGGCTAGCCGGCACTGCTGAAATCTAACCCTGGATATTCAATGCTGTGGCCACATCAGGACAATGGCATTGAATATCTGGGTTAACGTCCACGGGTAAAGTCAAGCCAGCATTTGCCACAAATACTTTACTCCAGGGTTCAACAAAGCACAAGCGCCAGGTTGCCATGGTGACCAGAAATTTATACCTGACATCTGAGGTTTGCTCCTCCCCCCCGCACCCCCAACACATCACAGGCAGAAAACTCCTTTTGTCTGCCAGCAAGAACAGGAGGGATCTTTGCTGCAATCAGGGCTTAGATGCAGCAGACAACCCATGGGGATCCGATCCGCGGCTTGTCTGCTGCATCTAACCCCTGATCGCATCTGCAGGAGATCCGATCCCCGCGGGCAGTCCAGGATAGCAGAAAAGCCATGGAGATCATTAGAAAAAAAAAGGATGGGGACAAAGAAACATACGGCATTTAGATAGCTGGGTGGCTGGTGGACATGAGGATCAGCTGTCAACATGCCTGCCTGGTGTGAAGGTAGCAGACCTCACACACCACCTAGACAAGGTTTTAGATAGCGCTGGGGAGGAGTCTGCTGTCTTGGTACTTGTTGATACCAATGACATAGGAAAGTGTGGGAGGGATGTTCTGGAGGTCAAATTTAGGCAGGAAGTTGAAATCCAGAACTTCCAGGTAACATTCTCCGAAATGCTTCCCATTCCACGCGCAGGACACAAAAGGCAGACAGAGCTCCGGAGTCTCAATGCGTGAATGAGACAACTGTGCTAAGAAGAGGGGTTTGGATTTGTTAAGAACTGGGCAACATTCTGGGGAAGGAAGGAGCTTTTCCTTAGGCTCCACCTTAACTGGGATGGTATCAAGCTGCTGGCATTAACCTTTAAAAAGGAGAAAGAGCAGCTTTTAAACTAGATAACAGGGGAAAGCAGACAGTCGCCTATGAGCACATGGTTCAGAAGGATGTATCCTTGAAGGATACTAACAAAAGAGGGAAGTTAGGACATCCCATCTAAAAAAATAAGATGCTAGAATATATAGCGCTAAATGAAAGGTTAGATATGACTGGCATCTCAGAGACCTGGGACACTGTGATACCTGGGTACAAACTATATCGCAAAGATAAGGTAGATGACATTGATGGAGATGATACGCGCTATGTTAGAGAGGGCACTGAGACACACAGAATTCAAGTGTTGCAGAAAACAAAATACACTGTAGAATCTCTATGGATAGAAATCCCATATAAAACGCAGAAGACGAGCCGGTCGATATAGTGTGGCATATTCTTAAGAAAAAATGTAAAGGCACAGCACCTAAAAAAGTACAGAGGATGGGTGAGGGCAGAGGGTGGGAGTACTGGGGGGGGGGGGGGTAGGGGGAATGGGAGGTGAGAGTCCAGAAGGGGAACAGAGAATAGGGAGAACACATGGGAACAAAAATGACAAACCAAATATGCCAAAGGGTGCATTCCTCCCCCCCCCCCCCCCCCCCAAGACATAAGATATGCCATACTGGCTCAGACCAAGGTCCATATCAAGCCCAGTTTCCTCTTTTCCAACAGTAGCCAATTCAGGTCACAAATACCTTGCAGTTAACTGAAAAGAGACACCCAGGTTCCACAATGCTTGTATTGGGACAAGCAGTGGACTTCTCAGGTCATCTTTAATAATGGCTTATGGACCTTTCCAGTACTAAACCATGGTAGTAAAGAAGAAACCTTTATTGCAGATCAAATAACCACGCCATAAATGCCCGACACAGGCCGTGTTTCAAATTTTTCTTCCTCAGGGGAATTCTGGCGTACTCTTTTTGTAAAACAAAAGCGATCAGAATGACCTTGTACTGAAGACAAAACGCTCATTTAAAGCAGGAAACCTTCCATGTAGGCCGCTGCATGGCAAAAGTAAACTATTCAGCTTTCTCCATTGGGAAAATTGGCCATTTAGCCCTACCCTCTGCTCCTGATCCACAATAGTACACTGCCTCCTATCTCATGACTTTTTAATTTCGCCAAAGGTCTCTCATGAGGGACCTTGTCAAAGGCCTTTTGAAAATCCTGATACACTACATCAGGCATGTCCAACAGGTAGATCGGGGAGGGGTCAGAGGTAGATCTTCAGCCCCACTTGTCTCCATCTCTCCAGCAGCTCGCCCCGTCGCTAGGAGAGAGCTCGTGCTGGCAGGTCGTCTGCCGAGGGCTTGCTGCCGCTGCTGATCCTTTGCCTGTCTTTGTTCCCTGCCTGCGGGAATCTTGCCTGTGGGTGTATTGGGGGCGCTTGTTGTTTTCATGCCAATAGTTTGTGAATACCCCAGGGGGCCGCCGCCCGCGCCCCGCGACGAGACACCACAGGCCTGGCGTCATACCTCGTCTCCTGCCTCTCAGAATCACCCATTCCTGCGCCCGCCCCAACACCCCTTAGAAACGTGTTACTGTATATACTGGGCGATATCCATTCGCCCGGGTTTTACCTGAATACACTTACCATATTAGTTGTGTCGTGTGCTGGTCGTTGGTCGCTTTATAGTTCGCTTTCATTAAACGTTTTTGGGCAGACACAACAAAGTGTCAAGAATTTGGTGATTTTGGCGGGCTTTTCCAATTTTGTTCTAACTTGTCTATGCCTTGCCTTCTAATTGGTTCAAACCACTGTGACTTTTTCTTGCCTCTGCAATTTTAATTTTGCCTAGCCTTTGCGTTGATTCTACACTGCAATTTTATTTTGCCTAGCCTTTGCGTTGATTCTACACTGTGTGCAGAATTTATTAAATCGTGTGTGGTGGTATTTAAACTTGTTTGGCGGTATTTGATTTTATCTAGTTTGCTGGACAGGTGTTTGAGTTTTTTTGATGATTGTTTGGTGGTATTTGATTATTGGTGCCAGTATGATGAATTCTTATTTTTACTTTTAGAACTGCATGTGTGGTTTTGGCATCTCCAGTCCTTGTATTGCACATCATCCAGAGGTCTTCAGTTCCTGTTGATCTTTAATACTTTGGGACAGTGGCAGTTTTGGACCAGTTTCAGCCAGTGTTTATACTAACTTAGCAGATTTGGCCTTCTCACATCCAGCCACCTCGGTATAACGAAGATGAGCGTTCCAAAGAAGAGCAAAACCTACCACTTTCATGATGAATAGGAAATGGACTACTTCTTCATCATGGTGAAAGAGAAGTGTTGTTGTCTAATTTGTAACGCCCCAGTATCCTTGCCGAAAAAGGGTAATCTGGAACGTCATTATAAGGCTCTGCATAGCAATAAGTTTGATGCTGATTTTCCACCCAAAAGTGAAATTCGTAAACTGAAGCTCAAAGAACTTAAATCGAAACTGGCTACTCAGCAACAGTTGATGACGAAGCCAAGGTCACATTCGGTCAATGCAACCATAGCATCCTTCAAGGTCAGCAACCTGATCGCAAAGAAATGCAAACCTTTCACTGAAGGGGAATTTGTAAAAGATTGTTTTCTTGAAGCAGCTGACAATCTTTTTGAAGGATTTAAAAATAAGAAAGAGATCATAGCTGCTATTCAAGATGTACAATTGTCAAGAAACACTGTCGTGCGACGAATAGAAAAGATTTGTGGAGACACAACTGAACAATTGTTGGAGGATGTTTCAAATTGTGTTGCTTTCTCACTCCAACTGGATGACTCTATAGACATAAGAGACATAGCCCAGTTACTAGTCTTTATCCAGATGTTTTTTGAAGACTTCAATGTTAAAGAAGAACTACTTGGAATGATTTCTTTAAAAGGGAGAACTACCGGTCAGGAAATATTCAGTTCTTCCATTCTTTTGTGACAAAGTGTAGTCTTCCATTGCATAGACTTGTTTCCATCACTACTGATGGAGCAAGAGCAATGACAGGTGAGGTTAACAGTTTCATAGCCCCCTGTAGACAGCATGACGACTTCCAAGATTTCCTCTCTTACCACTGTATCATTCACCAGTAAATTTTGGCAAGCAAGAGACTCAATACAAAGACTGTCATGGACATCACTTTCAAAATTGTAAATTCAGTTCGTGGAAGATCGCTTCAAAGACGGCTTTTCAATCTTACTCTTGATGAAGTGGCAGCGGAAATCATTTTGCACACAGATGTAAGGTGGCTAAGTAGGCACAAATTTCTGCAAAGATTTCGTGATTTGCTGAATGAAATAAGAAGTTTTTTGAAGGAGAGGGGAGATGACCAAGCAGAGTTGGAAGATGAGGAGTGGTTATGTGATCTGGCATTTCTCTCCGACTTTACAGGCGAACTAAGTGATATGAACCTTGAACTACAAGGTAAAATCAAATGCATTGGTGAGATGATGAGTACAGTTTCATCCTACAAGAGCAAATTTGAGCTAATGACGACTGACCTTGCAAACAACACTTTTGATCATTTTCCTAATATGCAGGACCATCTGGGACAATATCCAAATTTTGTTTTTCAGAACGAGAAGTATGTGACAGAAATCTGTTCTGTTATCCAGGAATTCGAAAATAGATTCTGTGACTTCCAAAAAACTGGAACAGTTGTGGAGCACTTGTCATACCCATTCAAAGTAGATGTGGACATTAAAGAAACTGCAGCTGCTATCAGTAAAAATTACTCATTGAACAAGCCATCTCTTGAAAACGATATATTAACCCTTAAAAATGACATTTTTCTCAAGACCCGTGCTGAGCAAGAATTGTTTTGGAAGCTAGTGCCTAGAGACAAATTTCCCAACTTGAGAAGATGCAGTGAAGCTGTACACTCCTGTTTCGGTTCAACTTGTGTGAATCTGCATATTCCCATCTGAAAATGACAGAGTACACAACGTTCCAACATGACAGATGAACATCTCCAGGATTCCCTGAGACTGGCCCTCACGCAATATTCACTCAACTTCAAAAAGCTGGTGGATGAAATGCAGGCTCAGACGTCTCACTAATGAGCAAGAGCGAAATATTAAAGATTATGCAAGATCAGCCTGAATCAATACTCAACCTAAATTTAACACATATTATTCAATAAAAGTTAAAGAAAGTTATTAAGACAGTTAAAGAAAGTTATTACTCAATAACACTTTAAGAAAACATGTACTTTCCATTTCCCCTCGAAGTTCTTACTGGATCTTCGTCTCTCTGCTTTGTTTTTGCTTAACAGCTGATCACATCCAAGTAAATGACAAAAGGTTCATTAAAAATGGGGGGGGGGGGAAGTCCTCCAACTTTATTGGGTTAAAATTAAATTTGAAACTAATTTGAAACTTAATTTTCATGGTGGTAGATCACCGGCACTTTTGGCCGGAAGAAGTAGATCATGACCTGTTCGAAGTTGGACATGCCTGCACTACATCAACCAACCCACCTTTGTCTACGTGTTTATTCTCACCTTCAAAAAAAATAACAGATTAGTAAGACAAGATCTTCCTTGGCTAAAGCCATGTTTGCTGTCTCCCATTAAACCATGACTATCTACATGTTCAGTAATTTTCTTCTTTATAATGTTTTCTACCATTTTGCTGGTACTGACACCAGGCTCACCGGTCTATAGTTTCTCGGATCACCCTGGAATTCTTTTTAAAAATTGGAACATACATGAAAGCACCTCACTCCCACACTACACTCACATGCACTCCACCTTTGCATGACAGACACACAGAGGCACCACACACACATACACTTCACCTCCGCACCACACATCACACGAGAACATGAGACCAGTGTGAGAGAACTGGAGGGGGGATGAGGAAGTCACAAGTACTTGCTCCTAAGATTTTGGCTTGGTTCCGAAATCAGTACAAAGTTCGTCAAGGTCTGCTTTACCTTCGTGTCACTAAACGGGCAGTGGCTTGGTATCACTGCTGCCCGGTTAGTGGCGGGTGCCGCCTCTGCTCCACCCCACCCCAGAACACTCCAATGTTCACTGCTTAGCATCAGGGCGTGTAGCAGCGGCACTCGCGGAGATTAAGTGGCACTAACCATGTTATCCAGCTCAGCGGCATTTACATGGTTTGCAGCTCTGCAAACTGTAGAAATGCCTTTGAATATTGCCCCTAGTACTTTTATCCGCTGAGGACAGCATAGGAGTCACCCTTGCGCTTTGTGCCCTGCTTTACAAAACTATCCTTAGTAACTGGATGCTCCCTTTACAGCTGAATTTTAAGCACTAATTATAATGCTTCAAAGAGTCGGACCAGAAAAACTGATAGTTCTAGGGTGTTTAGCAAACCTGAGAACCCTTCTATTCATAGACTGCTCCCACCATAACTTTCAGCAAGTCCTGTGCTCAAAGTCATAATTTAATATCTTTGGGGTTTGGACACAGCAACCGTGTGACTCATACCATCTATGCCATTGGCTTCCAAGTCTGTCCTGTAGAGTCCATGGCCAGCTGCATTTTCAGGATATCTGCTCTGACTATGCATGAGATAACTGGCTGTAGGATCAATAAAGCGTAGTTACTCACCTGTAACAGGTGATCTCCGGGAACAGCAGGAATTTAGTCTTCACATATGGGTATCGTCGGTAACGACGCAGCCTGCGCGGGAACGCTCCCCAGCATCCAATAGAAACGCTTTTGGGAGTCTCCCTCAGCACATGCGTGCTGCCTTCCCGCCTTTCCAACTGCCCTCTTCAGTTAAGTTTGTAGCTGAGTGAAAGGATAGAGGGGAGGTGGGTGGGTTGTGAAGACTAAATTCCTGCTGTTCCTGGAGATCACTTGTTACAGGTGAGTAACTACACTATCTCCAGGAACAAGCAGGAATGTAGTCTTCACATATGGGGACTCCCTAGCTGAAGATGATAGGGAGATAGCCCCAGGAAGCTGCCACCTATAGTAAGGTGAGCCATGCTTCCTCCCATGGATCTCTGGCATCCCAACAGGATTGATGGGTAGGAGTTGAATTAGGTCTGAAAGATATTTTGAAGAACAGCTTCGCCAAAGAAAGCACCCCGACAGGAGGTTTTATCTAGGCAGTAGTGGGCTGCCAAAGTGTGTACCGAAGCCCAGGTGGCTGCTTGACAAATGTCATCAATAGACACAGAGTGAAGGTTAGCCATAGAGGCTGCCATGGCCCTCACATCATGAGCTGTGACATGGCCTTGAAGAGGAAGACTCTTACTCTCATAAGCAAAGGATATGCATTGTGCAATCCATTTGGATAGAGTTCCTTTGGAGACTGGAAGTCCCAAATGACTAGAATCAAAAGCAATAAAAAGTTGAGACGACCTTCTTTGTTGCTGTGTTCTTTGTAGGAAAAAAGCCAAGGCTCTTTTACAATCCAAAGTATGAAGGTTCCTTTCTGCATTAGAGGCATGAGGCCTTGGAAAGAATACAGGAAGATAAATCGATTGATTTAAATGAAAAGGCGAAATCACCTTTGGCATAAAGTGTGGATGAGTTCTGAGAACAACCTTATCATGGTGAAAGCTAGTATAAGGAGGATCCGCCGCTAAAGCTTGCAATTGACTAATGCAACGTGCAGAGGTGATTGCAATTAGGAAGATGACCTTCCAGGACAAACGCATTAGGGTTGTAGTGGCTAAAGATTCAAAGGGCAGTTTCATAAGCTGCCCGAGAACTAGATTTAAATCCCATGCCACCGGTGGTGGCCTGATGGGAGGCTTTGTTAATAGAAGACCTCTCATAAATCGTGATATGAGTGGATGAGAGGAAATTGGTTGTCCATTTAGAGGTTTAAAGGAAGCTGCAATTGCACTAAGATGGACTCTTACTGAATTGGTCTATAGACCAGAATTTGATAAATGAAGTAGACACTCTAGTATCGATTCCAAAGGTATCATAAGGGGGTTTAACCCCCTCTGTGAACACCATTATAGTAAAACGTTTCCACTTGAAGGTGTAAGATAGTCTTGTGGAAGGTTTTCTAAAAGCCTGAGGGATATCCTTTACCTGTTGGAAAAGGTTGAGATCCTGAAAGTCTAAGCTTTCAGCAACCAGGCCCTGAGATGCAGGGACTGGGGATTCCGGTGCCATAGCATCCCGTTCTCTTGGGAGAGAAGATCTGGAGCATACCCTAACTCCAGAGGTGCAGCTTGAGAGAGATGTAGAAGCAGGGGATACCACGTTTGGTGTGGCCACCGTGGCGCTATGAGGATCATACAACCCCTGTCTCTCTGAAGCTTGAAGAGTGTTTTGGGGATGAGGGGAATGGGTGGGAAGGCATAGAGGAAGTCGTGACCCTAGTGAAGAAGGAAAGCGTCCCTTGCCTGGCAATTTTGAGCCAGAATTCTGGAACAGAACCAGGGACGTTTGGCATTCAGTGGACTTGCAAATAGGCCTATGTCTGGGGTTCCCCAGATCTGAAATATCTTGGCCACCTGGTCTAGGTGGAGAGACCATTCAAGAGGCAGCAGTACTTGGCTGAGTTTGAATGCCTGGAAGATATACCACGAGAAGGTGAATTTGATGCTCTCTGGCCAGGTCCCATAGTCGTAAAGCTTCGTTGCATAACGACAGAGAGCCTGTTCCGCACTGCTTGTTCACGTAGAACATGGCTACTTGATTGTCCGTTTGGACTAGGACTGTCTTGTAGCTGAGCTGGGCATGGAATACTTGAAGAGCTAGATAGATTGCTCTGAGTTCCAGGAGGTTTATGTGAAGACAAGCCTCCTGTGGAGTCCAGGTACCCTGGGTAGAGAGATGATGCAGGTGGGCTCCCAATCCAACCTGTGATGCATCTGTTAGGGTGGCCTGGAATAGGGGTTGCTGGAAAGGAGACCCCCATTAGAAGATTTTCCAGTGATTGCCACCATTGGAGGGACAAAATCAGTCGTTGTGAGTTTCATATGTTGTCCGACAGATGTCCTATTGCCTGTGTCCACTGTGTGGATAGGGTCCACTGGACTGCTCACATATGAAGGTGAGCATAGGGAACCACATGAAACGTGGATGCCATATATCCCAATAGTTGTAGTAGTTCTCGAGCAATTAGGGAGGACTTCACTGCTGCTTGAGAAGCTAGTTGCACTATGCGAATGCAGTGGGGTTGTGTGAGAAAAGACCTTGACTGTCTGGTATCTAAACGAGCTCCTATGAACTCCTGGGACTGAGACGGAGCAAGTTGGGATTTTGGGAGGTTTATGACCAATCCAAAGTATTGAAGGATTCGCATTGTGCGAGACAGTGCAGAGCTGGCCTCTGGAACCGTGGGGGCTCAAATGAGTCAGTCGTCTAATTAAGGGAAGACGAATATCCCTAGGGTTCGCAGAAATGCATTTCGTGAATACTCTTGGTGCCAAAGCCAGAACAAAAGGAAGAATCCTGTATTGGAAATGTTTTCCCTTGAAAAGGAATCGTAAGAATTTCCTGTGATCTGGATGGATCAGAATGTGAGTATATGCATCCTTTAGATCTAGAGAACAAAGCCAATCCTGACTTTGAAGGTCTGGCAGAAGAGTTCCCAGAGAAATCATTTTGAACTTTTCTCGAAACAGATATTTGTTCAATTCTCTGAGGTCTAGAATGGGTCTGTGTCCTCCTGTTTTCTTTGGAATAAGAAAATAGGGGGGATAGAACCCTGTACCCTGTTGAAGAATGGGCACCTCCTCTATTGCTCCTTGAGCAAGGAGTGTTGAAACTTTCGATCCAGTAGATTGTCTGTAGAGGTTTGGGAAATGAACTGTCTTACGATTGTAGGAGGGGGTATGCTGTGGAAATGAAGCATGTACCCCTCTCCCACAATGGACAGAGTCCAATTTTCTGTTGTTATTTGGTGCCATCTGTTGGCAAAATGACACAACCTGCCTGGAATGTTTAGGGGTTCTGGACTTTTCAGAGGCAGGAAGGCTAAGTTCTCTATGAAGGAGTCAAAGCCCTTGAGGGGGCTGGGCCTGTGGAGCTGGTTGAGCTCTTAGGCCTTTTGGCTTCTTTTGTTGTCTGGATTGTTGTTGTTGACCTTTCTGGGCAACTTGACTCTGAGCTTGCCCTTGCTGGGTATAGGATGGATAAAACTTCCTCTTTTTGCTGAAAAAGGGTTTTTTAATATAAAGCGTTCTAAATGAGAACTATCAGTGAACACATACGATGCCCCCTCAAAATTAATAACACATCGACAAGGAAAACGTAAGTAGAACGTAGCTCCCAAACTCAGAACTTGAGGCTTTAAGGCTAAAAAAAGCCTCCGTCTGAGTTGGGTGCTATGTGCCACGTCAGGAAAAATATTCACTGTGTAACCACAGAATTTAACAGCCTTACATTTAAAGAAGGCTTTAAGAATTCGTATTTTCAAATCCAGGGAATGAAAAGTCACCAATAGCGTAGAACGAGAATGTATAATATCCTGTGAGTCTTCAAGAAAAGCGGTCAAATTAGTTATAGAAGGTTCAGGCAAAACATTACCCCCTTCAGGAGAGGACACTTTTTTAGGACGTAGGGGAAGGTAATAAAGAGAAGAAACATCCACTAATTCAGTGATAGAGAGGACCTCCTTCAGGTATTTATCCAGTAAAATCCGAGGTGCTAACAAGGAAGTACATGGAAAATTCAAAAAACGTAAATTATAAGCACGCACGGAGTTCTCAAGGGCCTCTATCTTAGAGTGTACCATCATGGAATCTTTTATACCAGCAAGATTAGCAACAGTAAGAGGAACAACTTGGTCCTTTAATTTGGAGACTACTCTATCTACTGACAGAATTTTCTCATCCAACTGCCGCAATGAAGCAACAGTTTCATGAGAAAATGTACACAAAGACTGAACATTAGCAGTTAACTTACTATCTATACATTGAAGCGCTCCCCATATATCTTTTAAAGTGACCTCACCGTCGGGAGAAAGAATAGGAAGCTCTGAAACAGAGCTAGACTCTAATACAGGAGTAGGTAAAGTCAAAAAAGAAACATGACTCACCATATCTGAAGACTCCAACAAGGAAACATCAGGAGGGAGGGGCATTGGACAGGGAGGGGGAGTCCGACCCCCAGAACTTAGGGAGACTCCCTCCGGAGAGGATTGCGCCAACGGACGGGGAACAAGGTGCTTGTCTAAAGGGCCCACTACCTTACCTCCTTTTACCCCGGCAGCGCCCTCTGCTGGCACCTTGTTCTCCGTTTTAGCCTTCCTCTTCCCCATTTACAAAGCAGTGACTAACCGCAGCTAAGTGCCAACAGTTCAAAATACCAAAGAAACTAAATGATAAAACTAGAAGAAAATAATAAAGAGGCCACGAAGCGCCGCGTGGCGCCAAAGGGGCGTGAAAGGGGCAGTACCTGCCCCTTTAAACACGCCCCTTCAGATCACGCCCGCGGTCACGCTCCGCGGTCGCACAGAACGCCAACTAATTTATGGAAAAAATCTCAAGACACAACCAATCAATGGCAACGAACAGAACGTCCAAAGTAGGAGAGGGCGTCGTCAGCGGCACGAGAACCGCAGCAGCAATCCCAGGAGCCTGTCTCCAGGCTCCGTACACCTCCTCTCACTCACAGCGATAGTTCCAATACAGCAGGGCCACAGCACAGCTTTTAAAGGGACGTCGCAGGACCTCAGCAGCAGGTAACCACGGCGATGCCTGCCCGATCATTCAGGGCAGGAGAGGGCGTCGTCAGCGGCGCGAGAACCGCAGCAGCAATCCCAGGAGCCTGTCTCCAGGCTCCGTACACCTCCTCTCACTCACAGCGATAGTTCCAATACAGCAGGGCCACAGCACAGCTTTAAAGGGACGTCGCAGGACCTCAGCAGCAGGTAACCACGGCGATGCCTGCCCGATCATTCAGGGCAGGAGAGGGCGTCGTCAGCGGCGCGAGAACCGCAGCAGCAATCCCAGGAGCCTGTCTCCAGGCTCCGTACACCTCCTCTCACTCACAGCGATAGTTCCATATTGGATCGTCAGGTTGTGTCTGGGGCTATTCAGGGTGAGTGATTTTGTTGTGCACCTTGTAGATGGGCAAGATGTTTGCTCTGATTTCTGTAATGTATGTTTCATGCATTTATTTTACAAATTTTTTTTGGTTATGAGATCACAGTGAGTTCCCGTAATGTGGTCTTTATCATGTTCTTTTTCTTGTGACAGATGTTTATATCTTATTTCTTTGATTTTCCTTGTGTTTTTCCGATTTTTGTAAATTTTGGAAACTTCATAAATAAAGATTATAAAAAAAAAAAAAATGAAAAAGGGTTTTTTATAGGGTTTCTTTTTGGCTGGAGTGGCTGTAGATTGACAATCTATCTAAAGTGATATTGTCAGCATCTATCTCATTAGCCTTTTCCTGCCAATTCTTGCCAAAGAGATTTTCTCCTGTGCAAGGGATGTTTCTTAATTTATCTTGTACCCAAATCTCCAAGTCTGATGCCGGAAGCCAGGCAATCCGATGTGCACCAATGGCAATAGCAGAGGTTCTGCTGATGCATTCAAAGCAGTCAAAGGCTGCACGATTTACAAACTTGGAGACGTCTTGAGCATGCTTGACAAGAGTAAGGAAGTCTTGTCATTTGTCATCAGGGAGAAGGGGGCTCAGAAGCTCCAAATCTTCTGTGACCTCTTTGAGGAACATTCCCATATATAAAATATATGAGCTGATCCTAGCTGAAAGCATGGAAGCCTGAAATGTTTGACACCCAAAAGCGTCAAGAGTCCTGCATTCACGACCTGGAGGATCGGATGCATGTCTTTTTGCACTTTTCATCCTACGCATGGCTGACTCCACTACCATTGAATGGTGTGGCAGCTGAGCCTTTTGAAAACCAGGACATGGTGGGAGACACCTTTGACCACATCTCCTCATTCTAGGAGACTCAATACCATGTATCATCCCCTAGAATGAGGAGATGTGGTCAAAGGTGTCTCCCACATTCTGAGCATCAAATCATGAAGAATTTCATGAATGGGCAAAGTGGCTGCCTCTTTGGGAGCCTTAGGGTATTGGAGAATTTCCAATTCCTTTGCTCTAGGTTCTTTTTCAGGAGCTACCTTGATTGAAAGGCCTCGGGCCACATCACGAATAAAATCCTGAAAAGACATGTCTTCTGGAGGAGACATTCTGCGTTGGGGAGGAGTCTTCCGGGAGAAACACTCTGGTACCGGCAGAATTATCAGAGTCATCAGAATCGGAGGATTCGAAGTATCTCTGATCCCGATGTTCATGCAAAGCATGGTCTCGATCGAAGTCGGTACCGAGGTCCAGTACCGATCTGTCGATGACAGACAAAGTCAGCATGGGAAGAATTCTCGTCGGTACTGGTGCCTGTTGAACCCCCGGTGTCAATATATATATATATATATATATATATATATATATATATATATATTTTATTTTATTTTATTTTTTTTTTTTTTAAAAGAAGAAAAAAGAACCAGCAGTACCGGTAGGTGTCGTGCAGAGGCAGACGTGACCACAAGAAAGTAAGTTTAAAGAAGAAATTTTCTGCGGTGACAGGGTATAGTTTATGTAATTTTATGTTTGGTTTTGTGTATACTGGTTATTTGTATATATGTACATATTCCACATCAGTGTACTTATTTACACCACTTGTGTGATGTGCCTACCCTCCGAATCAACCTATGCGCGCCCCAAATTCTACCGTATTTATTACTCTTGAATTTGTTTTGTGTATACTGGTTATTTGTATATATGTACATACTCCACATCAGTGTATTTATGTAAACTATGCCCCTTATACCCACTTGTGTGATGTGATGTGCCTACCCTCCGAATCAACCTATGCGCGCCCCAAATTCTACCGTACTGATTTGACAGTTCTCCTATTGTAATCGGACCGCTGCTGATCGCTGGAAGCAGCGGTATATAAATGTTTGCTAAATAAATAAATAAAATAAATAAATAAATAAAATAAATGTGTCCTGTCGGCTCCGCGGAAAATGAAAAACTGAAGAGGGACAGTTGGAAAGGCAGGAAGGCAGCGCGCATGTGCTGAGGGATGCTCCCAAAAGCGTTCCTATTGGACGCTGGGGAGCGTTCCCACGCAGGCTCTGTCGGTACCGACGATGCCCATATGTGAAGACTACATTCCTGCTTGTTCCTGGAGATAAAAGGTTTCAAAACCACTAGTCTACACAAAGGGGGTAATCTAATGAGGCACCTATTTTAAGCATGAAAGTAGGCAACTAAATGGGGTATTTTAGCAATTTATGAGTGTATCTGGGCATATAATTTCTGCGCACACTTAAAATATATACACTTGTATTTTAGAAAGAAAACTAGACACCTATTTAAAAACAGCACACAAGAAAGAACGTACTTGCCCTTTTAAATTAGGCATTTATCTATGGACAAAAGGGGCAACTGCCATCCTCGTGCCTCTCGTGCCCACTGCCGCAGCTGATGCCACCCTTCCCTGGTACGTGCAGCATTGGCAATACATTCAAAAATGCACCAAGGTGCCGTGGTTACCTTCTGTTTCGGCACTAGTGTTTGTGCTTCCGCCCCCCCCCCCCCTTCTGATTCCACTTTAAGAGAAAGAGAAGGTAACTCCGGCACCCTGGTGCGTTTTTGAATCTATTGCCGCTGCTGCACGTACAGAGGAGGGGGTCCGTTTCTAAATGTTTGCCTAAGGCCCCATAAGAGGTTGAAGCAGCCCTGGGCATCGCCTTATAAAATTATTCTCTAAAGGGTATCATGCAGACCTCAGGACACATCAAGGGTTTTCAGGATAAGATTATAATTTTCTTTCTTCTCTCTGCTGGTTTCTTGCTACCAATATAGAATTTAACTGTTTGGTTTTTGGGGATATCGCTAATATAAGGTTTAACTGTGGTTATACGTTATGTTTGGGGATATTCTGACTAATTGCTTTCCTGTGTAGCCTTGGAGCAGATATCTGTGGGTGCTCCAGTTCAGGAACAGCCTACTGGCCAGAGACACTTAGGTTCCCGCCCACCCTACCCCTCACCCCACCCACCCCAGGGGCTGCATTGCCTATATAGTGGTCACATACGTTGCCATCTATCCCTTTAACTTGGGTTACGGCCCACCTCTTCTTCTTCCTATCTTCTCCTTTCTTCTTCTTCTAGGACTGCTTATTCAGCATGTCGTCTATTCAGTGCAATAACTGCGGTACATTAATTCCAAGACAAATCATTTGGAACCTAAGAGCTTGTCCTCTGTGCTTCAGGTCAGCTGCAATGCATAAAGAACTGACTCTACTAAGGGAAGACCTAGCTGCCAAGCATAAAGAAGTGACCCTACCGAGGGAGGAACTGGCTGCAATGAAACGCACCTCTTATAGGATACAAACTGAACAACGTCTACCACCGCTCCCACAAAGAATCAAACACCCCAGGGACAAATGGATCACATTGGGTTCTGGTAGACTGTGACCTGTGACACACAGACATCCTATGCATCAAGAGAGGTCCCTGTATGATGCCTCCTCTGCCTTGCCTAATGAGGACAAGGAACTGAAATGCACCTCTTCTAAGATACAAACTGAACAAACATAGAAACATAGAAACATGACAGAAAAAGACCACAAGGCCCATCTAGTCTGTCCTTCCATAACAACAACTACAACAGTCCACTTTTTACCTTTAGAGATCCTCTGTGTTGGTCCCATGCTTTTTTGAATTCAGTTACTGTCCTCATCTCTACCACCTCCACTGGGAGACTATTCCACGGATCCACTACTCTTTCCGTAAAGAAATATTTCCGCATATCACTCCTGAATCTATCTCCCTTCACCCTCATCCCATGTCCCCTCGTCGCAGAACTTGCTTTCAATTGAAAGAGGCTCTCTCCCTGAACATTTATGCCACGGAGGTATTTAAACATCTCAATCATATCACCTCTATCCCGCCTTTCCTCTAAGGTGTACATATTAAGATCCTTAAGTCTGTCCTCATATGCTTTATAATGAAGACCACTAATCATCTTAGTAGCAACCCTCTGCACCGACTCCATCCTGTTCACATCCTTTTGAAGGTGCGGTCTCCAGAATTGCACACCATACTCCAAATGAGGTCGCACCAAAGACTTATACAGAGGCATTATCACCTCCTTTTTTCTGCTAGCCATTCCTCTCCGTATGCACCCAAGCATCCTTCTAGCTTTTGCACAAGTCCACCACCGCTCCAACAAAGAATCAAACACCCCAGGAATAAATAGATCACAGTGGGGTTCTGGTAGATTGCGACCTGTGACACAAAGACATCCTACACATCAGGAGGTATCCCTGCCTAATGCCTTCTCTGCCTTGGCTAATGAGGATGCCCAATCCAAAGAAAATGAAGGGCCCTTAAATGAGACAGACAATGCCCAATCTCCCTGCTAGAGGACCAAATACGAAGAAAACCTCACCAAACGGCAAACTGCTAATACTTGGGGATTCCATCATCAGAGGCACCAACTTGTTGGCACTGACCTGTTCCTGTTAATAATATATACCATCTCAAGTTATGTTCTATGTATGCAGTTGTAATTCAGTTGTAACTCACAGCCTGTTGCGTTATATGGAAACCGTCTTGAATTGTAGAAAGACGGTATATAAAAACTGTTAAATAAATAAACTTGGGGGCACAGTTCATTGGAGAGAATATAGTCAAGTGGCTCCCAGACTCTCCAGCCAGCAGGAATACAAACCAAGATGTTGAAGTACTTAGAGCAGAAAGTGAACACAGATGTGAAGATCAAGCTCCGGACGTCACCCCCTGCAAAAGCAAAACAACATCAGAAGCAGCCACACTTTTAAACCACACATCCAAAACAAGTGGGAAGATGTGGACAGAACAAAAGCAATGCAAAATACACATAAGCCAGTTAAATCCTGGAAAGCAATGAGCACAAATGCTCGAAGCTTAGCCAACAAAGTTCCGGACCTGGAAGCCCTAATGGTGGAAATGGATTTGGACATTGTGGCCATTACGGAAACTTGGCTTAATGAATCGCATGATTGGGATATAGCCATAGCTAGCTATAATCTATTCAGAAGAGACAGAGAAAATGGAAGAGGAGGAGGAGTAGCTTTGTATGTCAAAAGCAATATTAAAGCTACTGAAATGCAGGGGGCATGGGGAAAAGAAGAAGCGCTCTGGATTGTGTTGGAAAGAGGAGGTGGCACTGTTATCCATACTGCTGTAGTATACAGACCTCCAACACAAATTGAAGAGATAGATAATGAATTGATTATAGATATTGCCAAGATAGCCACAAAGGGAGAAGCGATCATATTGGGTGACTTTAATCTACCTGATGTGGATTGGATAACTCCTTCTGCAAATCTGTAAAGAAGCAAAAAGAATTGTGGATGCTCTCCAAGATGCATTACTTAGACAAGTGGTGATGGAACCAACCAGGGAAAGCTCAACGCTGGATTTAGTGCTCACCAACGGTGATAGCGTGTCGAATGTCTGTGTGAGTGCCCCTGTGAGCACCAGCGATCATCACACGGTGTGGTTTGAGATAAAAGCCATGGTCAAGGCCAATCATAGCAAGCTCAAAGTCCTAAACTTCAAAAACACCGACTTCAATAAAATGGCCGAGTACCTAAAGGAGGAGCTGACAGGGTGGAAAGAGATAAGGGAAGTGGAATTGCAATGGGCTAAACTAAAGGTGGCAATAAAAGGGGCAACGGCTAAATACGTAAGAAAAGTAAACAAAAACAAGAGGAGAAGAAAACGTATTTGGTCTACCAAAGAAGTGGCTGCTCAAATTAAGGCAAAAACCACAGCTTTTGCAAAATTCAAAAGCTTGCAAACAGAGGAACACAGAAATGAATACAGGATCAAACCCAAAGAGACAAAGAGAGAAATAAGGATAGCAAAATCAAAGGCAGAGGAAAAGATGGCTAAAGATGTGAAGTGTGGCGACAAAATTTTCTTCAGGTATATTGGGGAAAGGAAGAAGATCAGAGGTGGAATACCTCTGCTCTGTTTTTACTAAAGAAAGTCCTGGAGAAGGACCACATGTGACTCCCAAATATAAAAATGGGAATGAAGTAGATACCACACCATTCACAGAAGATGAAGTGTTAGAACAACTTGCAAAACTGAAAGTGGACAAGGCTATGGGACCGGATGAGATACATCCCAGGATACTGAAAGAGCTCAGAGAGGTTCTTGCAGGGCCGTTAAAGGATGTTTTCAACAGATCCTTGGAAACAGGAGAGGTTCCTCAGGACTGGAGAATGGCTGACGTCGTACCTCTACACAAAAGTGGTGAGAGGGAAGAAGTGTCAAACTACAGGCCTGTGAGCCTTACCTCAGTGGCGGGAAAACTAATGGAGGCACTCCTGAAAGAGCGAATAGTGAACTTTCTCAAAGCCAACAGGTTGCAAGATCCGAGGCAACATGGTTTCACTGAAGGACGATCTTGCCAAACAAATCTGATTGAGTTCTTTGACTGGGTGACCAGGGAACTAGATCAGGGGCATGCGATGGATGTCACCTACCTGGATTTCATCAAAGCCTTTGATACTGTTCCACATAGGAGGCTTATCAATAAACTCAGTAGCTTGGGGATAGATCCCAAGATGGTAAATTGGATCAGAAATTGGTTGACTGACGACAGAAGGTGATAGTACATGGAGCTCACTCGGATGAAAGGAAGGTGATTAGCGGGATGCCCCAGGTGTCAGTCCTGGGCCCAGCACTGTTCAATGTATTTGTGAGTGATATTGCTGAAGGACTTCATGGAAAAGTCTGCCTTTTTGCAGATGACACGAAAATCTGCAACAGAGTGGACTCCCCCGAGGGAGTGGTTAACATGAGGAATGATTTACAAAAGCTGGAAGAATGGTCTGATGCTTGGCAGTTAAGATTTAATGCAAAGAAGTGCAGAGTCATGCACTTGGGTTGCAGAAATCCAAGGGAAACGTACGCAATAGGGGGCAAGAGATTGGTGAGCACCGATCAGGAGAAAGACCTTGGAGTGATTATTTCTGAAGATCTCAAGGTGGCAAAACAGTGCGACAAGGCGGTGGCAAAAGCCAGGAGAATGTTGGGCTGCATTACGAAGAGGAATTACCAGCAGAAAGGAAGAGGTACTTATGCCACTGTACAAGTCACTGGTGAGGCCTCACTTGGAATACTGTGTTCAATTTTGGAGACCATACCTTGCAAAGGATGTAAAAAGACTGGAAACTGTTCAGAGGAAGGCGACCAAAATGATTTGGAGCCTGCGTCAGAAGCCTTATGAGAAGAGACCTGAAGACCTAAACATGTACACTTTGGAGGAGACGAGGGACAGGGGAGATATGATTCAGACCTTTAAATACTTAAAGGAAAATAATGAACAAATAAACCTCTTCCAAAGACGGAGAAGCTGCAAAACTAGAGGGCATAACATGAAGCTACAAGGGGGTGAATTGAAAGGTAATGTCAGGAAATACTTTTTCACTGAAAGGGTGGTGGATGCTTGGAATGCCCTCCCGATTGAAGTGGTGGGGGCAAACACAGTGACAGAGTTCAAAAGGGTATGGGTCAGACACAGTGGATCCCTTTACAGCAACAAGAAAATATCAAAATAAACTGAATCATCAAATTCCTTAACAAATAGGGGTGTCCTACATGGAGTGGTGGATTCACCCCTGGGCAAAGACATGGGGAGGGGTGGCCTGCACAGAGCGGCAAGTGTACCTACTCTTGACATTATGCTGGGCAGACTAGATGGACCATACTGTTCTTTATCTGCCGTCATTTACTATGTTACTATATTTTTAATGCACTGTCTTATCTGTGTGCAAATTGATCACATGCATATTCACTGTGAATATCTTAAAAACCAGACTGGCTGGCCGTGTCCCAAGGACTGTGTTGAGTACTCCTATGCTATACCATGTGGAGGAGTAGCCTAGTGGTTAGAGCAACTGCCTAGTACCCAGAAGATCAAGAGTTCGATTCCCACTGGCACTCATTGTGACCTTGGGCAAGTCACTTTACCCTCCATTGCCTTGGAAGAAAAGGCTGGCAATCTACTTCCAGTGATACATTGCCAAGAAAACCCAAAGGTAGCTGGGTCACTATGAGTCAACACTGACTTGATGGCACAAAAAAAAATGTTATACCAACAATTAGTGCTATTATATTCAGGACTATGAAGGTGCCCTCTGTATATGTGCTGTCTAGAAATGATCAAGCATTTTCCAAATCAGTTTTATTGCCCTGCTGAGGGCTGCAATAGAAGCATTTGTTCTTAAGCAGCATTTAAAGTGTCTGGAACAGTCACTTTTTAAAGTTCTTTCCAATTAACTAGTGCCTTTCGCAGTTTCCTCATTTGCATCTCAAGAGCAAGATTTGCATGAACTGTGCTTTCGGTGTACTGTCAGGAACAAAAAAGAAAGCAGACCTCCATGGTTACAGCTCCTGGCTCTCTCCAGAAGAGAAGCAGTTTCAAAGTTATTAGTATTTATATTTAAAGCTATGAAAAATGGGAAACCATTGTATTAAAGAGGTTGTGGCCTTATGTGCCAAAAAGATTTCCATTTCTTTGAAGGGAACCTCTTAGAGGTCCATGATGTTACTTCAATTCGTAAGGTTATTTGAAGATCAAAGGTCTTTAGTGTGGTTGTCCCCTAATCAAGGAGTGCTCTACCAATTTCATTAAGAGGAGAAACCAATTTATTAAGTTTTAGAAAAGGAGTGAAAACAATTGTATTCCCCTTGGAAGAATAATTTTTATATAGGGGTTTGTGATTAGGGAAAGTATTGTTTGATTAATTTCTTCTTCTATATTTCAAATCTTTTATTATCTCATTGGTCTGCCTTTTATTGAGTCTTATGGATTTGTGAACCATTTTGAATGATGGCTGTCATGAAGACGATATATAAACATTTTAAAGTAAATAAAATGTTAAAGATGGATGAACTACGGATAAAACAGAAATTGCAAAGCAGGGGAGAGAGAACAGTCTGTCCTCAAGTCTCGCAAAATACATTCATACGGTGACCTTATTGCATAAGATCTAAACCAAACCTCAACAAGAGGACATTACAATGGAAGTATGGCTTCAAGGAAAAAGAATGATCTATACTGGCTGCATGCCACACAAGATAAAGTGCTCACTTGTATCTTACTCATGATGGTGAGAGCGTGCGTAGAAAACCATAAAGGCAAGAAATATCCCTGCTGCAATAATGAGCCAAAGTGAACTTGTTCATAGATCCGCTGCAATGGGAGATAAACCACAGAAGCTAATGAAAACTTTAGGAGAGCTGATCGAGGATGACCCCTAGGTATTTCACCTCATAGCTGTCAAAAGTGAGGTTAAATACCTAGGGGTCATTCTCAATCAGAACTTAAACCTACAAGCCCAAATTAACAGAAAACCACCAAATACATACCACAAATTGAAAATCATCAGGAAACTAAAGTCTCTAATAACTTCAGAATGGTTCTACAAGCCATAGTCACACGAGTATTAGACAACTCTAACTCACTATATCAAGGCCTGCTAGCAAACACCATTCATTCACTGCAGATGGTCCAGAACACAGCTGTCCACATTCTCACAAGAACACACACACCATGAGCACATAACACCAACACTGGCCCAACTACACTGGCTCCCAATCAGGAATCACGCAAGATTCAAGGCAGCAATTAATATATTCAAAATTCTGCAAAATGAATCACCCGAGTCACTCCAAGGTCTGATTAGAAGCTATCCTGAAAGCTGCCCAATGAGAAACAAAAACATATTAGTTACTCCAAATGAATTCTCCAAAACTAAGCAGACCATATTCAACAGGGCTTTATCACTTTATGCCGCGAGCTTATGGAACTCCCTCACAGAGGATATCAGAAATAAGAAGGATACCAAAGACTTCAGGAAAAAGTTGAAGACATTCTTGTTTATTGAACATTTTGGCAACATCACATAGAAAAACATGTACCATCCATCCACGCCAGCACTGGACAATGAATAACGAATAATGCTGCACGACCACAAAGACTGACCACAAATTGTTAGGCTTGCAAATAAGTTATGAAAACGTACTGTTAATAATTACTTGTGAAATTTCCCACATGATGTAATGGAGGCACTCTTAAAAGAGTGAATAGTGGACTTTCTCAAAACCAACAGGTTGCATGATCCGAGGCAACATGGATTTACCAAAGGACAATCCTGCCAAACAAATCTGATTGAGTTCTTTGACTGGGTGACCAGAGAACTAGATCAGGGGCATGCAATGGATGTGATCTACCTAGATTTCAGCAAAGTCTTTGATGCTGTTCTGCATAGGAAGCTTATCAATAAACTAAACAACTTGGGGATGGATCCCAAGATGGTGAACTGGATCAGAAATTGGTTGACCGATAGACGACAGAAGGTGATGGTAAACGGAACTCACTCAGATGAAAGGAAGGTGATTAGCGGTGTGCCCTAGGGTTCCGTCATGGGACCGGTACTGTTCAATGTATTTGTGAATGATATTTTTGAAGGACTGAATGGAAAAGTCTCCTTTTGCAGATGAGACAAAAATTTGCAGCAGAGTGGACTCCCCTGAGGGAGTGGATAACATGTGGAAAGATCTACAAAAGCTGGAAGAATGGTCTAATGCTTGGTAGTTAAGATTTAATGTGAAGAAGTGCAGTGTCATGCACTTGGGAAGCAGAAATCCAAGGGAACTGCATGAGATAGGGGGTGAGAGGTTGGTGGACCAGGAGAAGAACCTCGGAGTGATTGTTTCTGAGGATCAAGTGGCAAAACAGTGTGACAAGACAGTGGCAAAAGCCAGAAGGATGCTGGGTTGCATACAGAGAGGAATTACCAGCAGAAAGGAAAAGGTACTAATACCACTGTCACTTGGAATATTGTGTTCAGTTTTAGAGACCGCATCTCGCAAAGGATATAAAAAGACTGGAATCGATTCAGAGGAGGGTGACCAAAACTATTTGGAGCCTGCACCAGAAGATGTATGAGAAGAGACTTGAAGACCTAAATATGTACACACTGGAGGAGAGGAGGGACAGGGGAAATACGATTCAGACCTTTAAATACTTAAAAAGAGTATTAATGAACAAACAAACCTCTTCCAAAGATGGGGAAGCTGTAAAACTAGAGGGCATAACATGAAACTGCAAGGGGGTAAACTGAAAGGCAATGTCAGAAAATGCTTTTTCACTGAAAGGGTGGTGGATGCTTGAAATGCCCTCCCGATGGAAGTGGTGGGGGCAAATACAGTGACAGAATTCAAAATGGCATGGGACAGACACAGTGGATCCCTTTATAGCAACAGGATAAAATCAAAATAAACATAACTATCTGTTATATCTCAACAAACTGGGGTGACCTGCAGGGAGCGGTTTGTACACCCTTAAACAAAAGCATGGGGAGGGGTGACCTACACAGAGCGACAGGTGCACCTACTCTTGCCGCCTTGCTGGGCAGACTAGATGGACCATGCTGGTCTTTATTTGCCGTCATCTATTATGTTACTATGATGTGCAACCCCAGCCCCTCTATGATGTTATAATATATTCAAGTTATTGAGTTGAATGTAAACCACGTTGTTACAATGTAAACATTTAGAGTTCAGTGTAAGCCACCTTGATTTAAGGAAAAGGCAGCATATAAATACTGTTAAGTAAATAAATAAAATAGTCACGTGAACCCCTGAAAAGGAGATAAGGCATTGCTACTATTACGCCACAAGTCCGGTATTTGATTACAGAGGGAATGCAAAGAAAGCTCGTCAAAATGTGGAAAAAAAAGGAAAACCTACAAAAGGTAACTGATGCCAATCTAAGATCTCTAATTGCACAAATTAAATAAAAAACATCTGAGTGAGGACATCTTAAAACATCTGAGCAATGGAACAGAAGGAGAAATAGAAGGAAGAGGTCACCACAACAAAGCAGTCCTAAAAGAAAGGTGTCAAAACACACAGAGCAATTAGAAGAGGCAACGGTGGGACAGCAGTGAATGATAGGAGAGAAAAGAATAGTGAGGGAGTAACAGACCAGGAAGCAGAGGGGAGAGGAAAGAAAGGGGTGGTTGATCTTCTAATCTGCATGGAGATGGCTGTGTAGGCTGGAATCCAATAACTACTAGTACTACTATTAAATATTTATGCTGTCGTACCCCTCCCTGAGCTATCACCAGGCCAATCCCCCCATCCCATCCATCCCTGTCCCACCCCTTCATCCCCTCTACTGATTCAACCCTCCCCCCCTCCATCTATCATAGGTCATGCTCTGATGTGATTTATTTATTTATAGATTGCTTATATACCGCACTTTCCCATAGGTTCAAACAAGGTTTACATATAACAATTTTACGAATGGCATAACAATAGGGATACCTATTCGTCTTACATAGAACATTTGTAACTATTTACAGAGAACAGTTAACTATATACATAAAATGGGACATGTCCCACACACTAACCATGTGCAGCTATATACAGCGTCTAACTATTACATAAAGATGTGAATGGGTCCATCGCTCTGACAGTGTATCGCTATGTACACATGTAAGGTTTTGCTAGTTAACTTTTCTTGTCTAAGGTAAACTGGGTTAGGCTCAAATTGTACTTTGGATTGAGTTATGGGTGTGCAGTAGGTTGTTGTCGTCTTGTGTGTCAGTGGTTGTTAAAGGGCCAAAGTGGGTACTGAAGAGGTGTGTTTTAATCCTTTTGTGAAATAGTTTGATGTCATTTATCTGTCTAATTTCGTCTGGTCGGTTGTTCCAGAGAGTCGGAGCAATGTGAGAAAATGCTTTGTTATTTGTGAATTTTTTGGCTTTAGCAAAGTCTTTTGGTGGTTCTATTCTGTTTCTATTCTTCTTTGATTATGATTTGGGGTTTCCCTGGAGATAAGAGTATTGAGGAACGATGGTGCTAAGTTGTTGATTACTTTAAACATCGTGACCAGAATTTTGTAGTCTATACGGTGATGTATTGGAAGCCAGTGTAGTTGGAAAAGAATAGGGGTAATATGTTGGATGGAACGTGCATTCAGGGTAGTTCTGGCTGCTATATTTTGCACAAGTTGGAGCCTTCTGAGGTTTTGTTTAGAGACACCGTGGAGAACGGTGTTTGCAAAATCAAAGTGGGGTGTGATGACGGCTTGAATTACGGATATGAAGTCTTGCAGGTGTATCAGGGGACGGAGTTGTTTTAGCAGCTTGATTTTGTAATGTATCTTTTTTGTTCTGTTTTTTTCATGTGGGGTTCGATACTGAGGTGCTGATCTAGTATCACTCCTAGGTATTTTACTTCCTTTTTTGGTATGATCTCATGGTTCAGTAACACAATGGATGTAGGTGGAGAATAGATTTGATTTCTTGTCACATATAGTACTTCAGTTTTTGAGAAGTTAATGTGCAAGTTGTGGTTACTGAGCCAGTTTGAGAGTTTGTTGAAGCATTCCGATATCAGTTGCATTGGGGGGGTTAGGTATCCTAAATGGGAGGTATACCATTATATCGTCCGCATATATTTGGTAGTGGACATGGAACCGTTTAAGGATAGCGCAAAGCGGTTGAGATAAATATTAAATAGGAGTGCTGCTAGGGCAGAGCCTATCAGCACTCCTATTGTGATAGGGTCCTCTCCCCCATCCCGATCCCCCCCTTTAACCCTTCAGTTGACCATCCCCCTCCCCCCATCCTAGTCGCCCTGCTGCCCAATCAGTCTTACTGCCTGCGACAAATCCGTTCTGGGTTACCAGTATCGGCCATACATACAGCTCAAATCAGGTACTGCTGCCAGCAGTGGGAGCCGACTCCCTCCCCCCTCCCCCCCCAGCCCATCTACATGGCTTTCCCCCTTTTATCTATGTCCAGCAGGTTCTGGTTCTGGTACAACAGTCCTTCATAACAGTCATTCATCAATCAGGGAGGGTTTGCCTCCAGGCCCGGCTCCCCCTTCCTCCCCCTACATTCAGCGTTTAACCCCGCAGTTAAGTCCAAACTGTTGTTGTCCGATCTCTCACCCTACTCCACTCATCTCCTCATTTTCACTGACTCATTCTCTTGTCCACCCATCTCATTCTCACATTACATAAGAACATAAGATATGCCATACTGAGTCAGACCAAGGTCCATCAAGCCCAGTATTCTGTTTCCAACAGTAGCCAATCTAGGTCATACGTACCTAGCAGTTTCCCCAAAAGACACAGGTTCTGCAATGCTTGTACTAGGTCAAGCATTGATATCCTGGGTCCCTTCTTAATAATGGTTTATGGACCTTTCCTCCAGGAACTTGTCCAACCCTTTTTTAAACCCAGCTACACTAACAGCCTTTACTACATCCTCCGGTAACAAATTCCAGAGTTTGATTACACGTTGAGTGAAAAAATATTTTCTTTTATTAGTATTAAATAGTTTACCCTGTAGATTCATTGCATGTCCCCTAGTCTCCCTATATTCTGATAACGTAAACAGTCGATCTACGTTTACCTGTTCCACTCCGTTCATTAATTTATAGACTTCTATCATATCTCCCCTCAGCAGTCTCTTTTCCAGGTTATAGAGCCCTAACCTTTTTAGCCTTTCTTCTTGAGTATCCTTCCATCCCCTTTAATATTTTGGTGGCTCTTCTCTGAACCTTTTCTAATAACGCTATATCCTTTTTAAGATAGGGCGACCAGAATTGCACACAATATTCAAGGTGCGGTCTCACCATGGAACGGTATAGAGGCATTATAATATCTTTTGTTTTATTTTCCATTCCTTTCCTTATGATACCTAGCATTCTATTTGCTCTCTTGGCCGCCGCTGCACACTGGGCCAAGGGTTTTAACATGTTATCCACAATGACGCCTAAATCTTTTTCCTGGGTGGTGGTTCCTAATGTGGAACCTTGCATCATGTAACCATAGTTTGGGTTGTTCTTCCCTAGGAGCATAACTTTGCACGTGTCCACATTAAATTTCATCTGCCATTTTGATGCCCAGCCTTCCAATTTATCAAGATCCTCTTGCAATTTTCCACAATCCTCTTGGGTTTTAACAACTTTAAATAGTTTTGTGTCATCTGCAAATTTGATAACCTCACTCGTTTTTCCACTTTCCAGGTCATTTATGAATACGTCAAAAAGCAGCGGACCCTGCACAGATCCCTGGGGTACACCACTATTCACCTTTCTCCATTGGGAAAATTGGCCATTTAGTCCAACCCTCTGCTTTCTATCTTTTAACCAGTTCCTGATCCACAGTAGTACACTTCCTCCTATCCCATGACTCTTTAGTTTTGCCGAAAGTCTCTGATGAGGGACCTTGTCAAAGGCTTTCTGAAAGTCCAGATACACTATATCAACCGACTCACCTTTGTCCAAAAAAACATAACAAATTAGTAAGACAAGATGTTGGCTGTCTCCCATTAGGCCATGACTATCTACATGCTGAGTAATTTTATTCTTTATGATGGTTTCTACCATTTTTCCCGGTACTGACGTCAGGCTCACCGGTCTGTAGTTTCCCGGATCATCCCTCGAACCCTTTTTAAAAATTGGTGTTACATTGGCGATCCGCCAATCTTCAGGTATTAGATATGATTTTAATGATAGTTCACAGATTACTAATAGCAGGTCTGCAATTTCATATTTCAGTTCTTTCAACACCCTTGGATGTATACCATCCGGCCCAGGTGTTTTGCTACTCTTCAGTTTATCTAATAGTTGTAATACATCTTCCCGATGTATCAATATTTCTTTCAATTCTTCCACACCTTTAAATACCACTTCAGTCATGGGTAATATCCCTACATCTTCCTCAGTAAAGACCGAAGCAAAGAATTCATTCAATCTCTCCGCTATCGCCTTGTCGCCTCTTAGTGCCCCTTTAACTCCTCTATCATCTAATGGTCCAACTGACTCTCTCACAGGTTTTTTGCTACGAATGTACTTGAAAAAATCTTTATTTCGCGTTTTTGCTTCCGCAGCAAGCTTCTTCTCAAATTCTCTCTTTGCCTTCTTTATCAATGCCTTGCATTTGACCTACCAGTGCTTGTGCTGTTTCCAGGTTTCATCGTTTGGCTCTTTTTTCCATTTCCTGAAAGTTGCTTTCTTGGCAACAACAGCCTCTCTGACCTCACCTTTAAACCATGCTGGCAGTTTTTTGGACTTCCTTCCACTTTTCTTAAAGCGTGGAATACAGCTGGTCTGGGCTTCCAAGTTAGTATTTTTCAACAACACCCAAGCTTGATGTAAGTCTTTAACCTTTGCAACTGCTCCTTTTAGTTTTTTCTTAACTGTTTTCCGCATTTTATCATAGTCTCCCTTTCGAAAGTTAAAAGGTAGTACTGTGGATTTCCTTACTATCCCTCCTCCACTAATTAAATCAAAGGCGATCATGCTATGATCACTATTGCCAAGTGGCCCCAACACCCTTATCTCTTGCACTAGATCTGGTGTTCCACTAAGCACTAGGTCTAATATGGCTTCCCCTCTCGTCGGTTCATGGACCAGCTGCTCCAAGAAGCAGTCATTTATGTCATCTAGGAACTTTATCTCCCTAGCATGTACTGCCGTGACATTGACCCAGTCAATACCAGGGTAATTGAAATCGCCCATTATTATTACCACGCTGTAACTTTTGTTAGCTTCCTTGATTTCTTTGAGCATTTCATCATCCATTTGTTCATTCTGGCCAGGCGGTCGATAGTACACCCCCACCGCCATCGCCTTCCACTTTTTACATGGAATTTCAATCCATAGAGATTTTACAGCAAATTTTGTTTCCTGCAAAACTTTAATCCTTTCTGACTCAATGCCCTCTCTAACAGAGCGCAACCCCTCCACCAATTTGATCAGCTCTATCATTACGATATAGTTTGTATCCAGGTATCACAGTGTCCCACTGGTTGTCCTCCTTCCACCATGTCTCTGATATTCCAATCACATCTAACCTCTCATTTAGTGCTTAATATTCTAACTCTCCCATCTTATTTTTTAGACTTCTAGCATTTGCATACAGGCATTTTAGAGACTGTATTTTATTCATATTAATTTGGCTATTGGTAGACATGGGTAATTTGGGATCTTTAAGCTCTGTCTGCTCCATACTCGAGGGCATTTGGGCTACTTTACTCTTTTTTGAAACCTCTCTTCTTTTGGTAGTATCCTTCAAGGATACATTCTTCCGAACCACCTGCTCTTGGGCGACTGTCGGCTTTCCCCTATTATCTAGTTTAAAAGCTGCTCTCTCTCCTTTTTAAAGGTTAATGCCAGCAGCCTGGTTCCATCCTGGTTAAGATGAAGCCCATCCCTTCAGAAGAGCCCCTCCTTTCCCCAGAATGTACCCCAGTTCCTAACAAATCCAAACCCCTCATCTCTGCACCATTGTCTCATCCACGCATTGAGATTCTGGAGCTCTGCCTGCCTTTTGGGTCCTGCACGTGGAACGGGAAGCATTTCGGAGAACGCTACCCTGGAAGTTCTGGATTTCAACTTCCTACCTAAAAGCCTAAATTTAGCCTCCAGAACCTCCCTACCACATTTTCCTATGTCATTGGTACCAACATGTACCAAGACAGCAGACTCCTCCCCAGCACTATCTAAGACCTTATCTAGGTGGCGTGTGAGGTCCGCTACCTTCGCACCAGGCAGGCATGTTACCAGGCAATCCTCACGTCCACCAGCCACCCAACTAGCTACATGCCTAATGGTCGAATCACCAACTATAACGGCTGTTCTAACCCTTCCCTCATGGGCACATGGCCCTGGAGAAACTTCCTCGGTGCGAGAGGGTTTTACATCACTTGGAGGACAGGTCCTAGTTACAGGATCACTTCCTGCCACACCAGGGTGATGCTCTCCTGTCACGTGACCTCTCTCCTCCATGGCAACAGGGATGCTGCCAGACTGGAGGTGGGACTTCAGGACTATATCCCTGTAGGTCTCGTCTATGTACCTCTCTGTCTTTCTTATGTTTTCCAAGTCTGCTACTCTAGCCTCTAGAGAACGGACTCGTTCCCTGAGAGCAAAGAGCTCCTTGCACCTAGTGCACACGTAAGACCTCTCACCAACTGGGAGAAAATCATACATGTGACACTCAATGCAAAAGACTGGAAAGCCCCCATCCCGCTGCTGGACTGCTGTCTGCATCTTAGTTTTAAGTTTGTGTTTAGATCTAAGTTCTTTACTTACTAAGGGTTGCTATGGATATTTATACTAATAAAACTGTACCTAATACGTGTAATATACCTTGTTCACCTGAAGCTTAACTAAGCTCAGGTCCTTAGTGTATGACTGATTTGGGTAATGAGCAATCCTCATCCACGATCTTATCAAACGGGAATCCCTTGATGCTTTATTTCTGCTTGAGACATGGCTCAAGGAGAAAAACCCCCTCCTGACGTGATGCCTGCCCCCGGACTATGCAGCTTTTTCCGTTCCGTGTATTGGGCGGACTGGTGGTGGAGTTGCGATTGCCTATCGCTCTTCGATTCCAATCACTCAAATTTCTTCCCCTTCTCTCCGATACCCAGAGTCTCTTCTCCTCCATCTGAACTCCCTCCCAGTTCTTCACTTACTAATGATCTATTCTCCCCCTTCATCCTCCCCTCCGCTCTGGGAATCTCTCCTCTCTTTTATCTCTGATTTAGCCCTGCAATTCTCTCATTTGGTCCTATTAGGGGACTTTAATGTGCACTTCGATTCACCCATCTCTTCCAGGGACAGCTCATTTGTTTCACTCCTACAAGATCTCTCATTGGTACAGCATGTCAATTTCCCTTTGCATGCCGCTGGTCATACCTTGGATTTGGTTATCACCCCAGTCAACTCTTCAGTTCAGCCCTTATCGTTTGCCCGCAAGCCAGTTCCCTGGTCAGATCATTCCTGCCTCACCTTTTCTCTATCTCTCCCCTCTTGTCCTCAAGCACTGTCATCTCCCTCCCCTATCTCACCCCCTCCATCCTCTCCACTGTCCCATTCCTGGGCCAACTTCCATTCGCTGACATCCCCTGATCTTCTTAAGCTTCTTTCCACAACTCATAAAACCACTTGCCCCTTAGATCCTATACCATCTACTTGGCTATCTGAACCATCGCTCAGCTTAGTCTCACCATTACTCACTATCATTAATTCCAGCCTTGCCTCTGGATCCTTTCCTCACTTATGGAAGTATGCTTTGGTCCGTCCCTTCTTGGAGAACCCCTCCTTGGACCTGTCTGTTCCAGCAAACTATCGCCCTGTTTATAACTTACCATTTTCCTCCAAACTCTTGGAGAAAGCAGTCTTTTCCCAACTCTCCCATCATCTCGACTCAACTCATTTCCTGCACCCCTGTCAGACCAGCTTCCGGCCGGGCCATAGTGTCGAATCCATTACCACAGCTGTTCTGAATGAAATACACTCATCGCACGACCGGGGTTATATCTCGGTGGCAGTGTCTTTAGATCTTTCTGCTGCCTTTGATTTGGTGGACCATGCTCTTCTTCTCTCCAGACTGCGGGTCTTCGGGGTACTGTCTACCACTGGTTCCACTCTTTCTTGTGCTCCCGATCCTTTGCTGTCACTTCGGTCTTTTCCACTACAGATCATTTTCCCCTTGTCTGCGGTGTCCCACAGGGCTCAATATTGGCTCCTTTACTGTTCAACATATTTCTGGCTCCTCTAGCTTTATTAATTCAACAATCAGGCATCTCGGCATATTTTTATGCCGATGACATTTTTCTTCTGCACCACACCTTTCAGATCAAGTATCATCCATTATGACATATCTTTATGTATATAGTTTCATGTATTCTGCATCTATCCTGAAATATGTCAATATGTAAATAGTTACCCATGTTCTCCAAGTTCTATTCCCTGTTATAATGTAAACTCAATCAATCAGTCTTCTCTGATCTGAGTATTCTTTGTTAAATGTAAACCGCACTGATAAAGCGTAGTTACTCACCTGTAACAGGTGTTCTCCAGGAGCAGCAGGAATCAGTCCTCACATATGGGTGACGTCGGCGCCGACGGAGCCCTCGCAGAGCAATTTTCCCCAGCTTTCAAAGAAAGCCTTTGGGAATTGCAGCGCGCATGCGCGGTCCCCTTCCCGCCCAAGGGTGCCATCTTAGCCAGTCAGATGACATAGCTAAAAAAGACAGCATAAAAATTTGCAAAAAACTAAAGCAGATGATTGCAACTCCAAGGGGAGGAGGGAGGGTTGTGAGGACTGATTCCTGCTGCTCCTGGAGAACACCTGTTACAGGTGAGTAACTACGCTTTCTCCAGGACCAAGCAGGAAGTCAGTCCTCACTTATGGGACTCCCAAGCTTAAGGCTACCGGAGACCCTAAGCACAAAAATGAGCTCCCTCTAGCTCAGCAGCACAGAAGGAAGGAATCTTCGCTGAATTATTACCCACCGGTAGCCCACATCCGGGATGGAGGGTAGGAGTTGCTCAAACCTCAAAGAGATTACGGAGGACTGCCTGTCCGAAAGCACTGTCCCTGCGGGACTCCCTCTCGAGACAGTAATGGACCGCAGAAGTCTGGCTCGAAGACCAAGTAGCGGCCCGGCAGATGTCTGCCAGCGGAACAGAGCGGAGGTAAGCCACTGACGTAGCCTTTGCCCGAACGCAATGAGCCGTGACTCGACCTTCCAAGGAGAGTCCGGCTGCCCCATAAGCCCAAGTGATACAGTCCGCAACCCAGATGGACAGGGTACGCTTGGAGACCGGGAGCCCCAATTTATTGGGGTCAAAAGACACAAAAAGCTGAGCAGCTTTACGGTGCTCCCGCGTACGGTCAAGGTAGAAGTTCAATGCCCTTCTACAGTCCAGGGTATGGAGGACCGTTTCAGCTCGGCTGGAGTGTGGTCTGGGAAAGAAAGTCGGAAGTACCACCTCCTGATTGATGTGAAAAGGGGAGACCACTTTTGGAAGAAATTTTGGGTGAGTCCGTAGGACTACCCTATTTTTGTAGAACCGAGTGTAAGGGGGATCAGACACGAGGGCCTGCAATTCACTTACGCGTCTAGCGGAAGTGAGGGCTATCAAGAACAATGTTTTCCAAGAAAGAAAACGGAGAGAACAGGTAGCCATAGGTTCAAAAGGCGGACAGGTGATCCGCTGTAACACCACATTCAGATCCCAGTCAGGTGCTGGCAGGCGCAGAGGTGGTTTAAGTAGAAGGAGACCTCGGAGAAACCTCGCTACGAGAGGGTCGCTGGAAAGAGGTCTGCCGTCCACCGGCACATGATGTGCTGAAAGAGCACTGAGGTGAACTTTGACGGAATTGGACTTAAGTCCCAGATTAGAGAGGTATAGCAAGTACTGCAGAATCACCGACACCGGGCAGGAGAAGGGATCCTGAGACTGTTGGGTACACCAAACGGAAAAGCGACGCCATTTAAGGGCGTAGCATTTGCGGGTAGAAGGTCGCCGAGAAGCTAGGACGACCTCTTCCACCTCTGC
Source organism: Ichthyophis bannanicus (assembly GCA_033557465.1). Classification (NCBI taxonomy): domain Eukaryota; kingdom Metazoa; phylum Chordata; class Amphibia; order Gymnophiona; family Ichthyophiidae; genus Ichthyophis; species Ichthyophis bannanicus. The sequence goes on from CM066042.1 coordinate 297,578,556, forward strand.
CGGCAGAAGAAGGGGAGCAAGGACTACCCTCTCAGCAGCCAGGCCATTAGATTGAGAGATCTGAGGTTGGGGTGTAGCAGAGACCCCTGATCCTGAGTGAGGAGATCCGGTTGTAACCCCAGAGGGAACGGATCCTCCACCGCTAATTGCAGCAGGAGTGGAAACCACGGCTGTCGGGGCCAGCGAGGGGCCACCAGGATCATGAAGGCTTTGTCTCGGAGAACCTTGAAAAGAGTTCGAGAGACTAGCGGGATGGGAGGGAAAGCGTACAGAAGGCTCTCCGACCATGAGAGTAGAAAAGCGTCTGCCGCAACTCGAAGGGGATGTGGCTGACGAGAGCAGAAGCGAGGAAGTTGCCGGTTGAGAGGGCTGGCAAAGAGATCCATCGTGGGGAGGCCCCACTTTAGAAAGAGCTTCTGAACTACCAAGGGATCCAGGCGCCACTCGTGCGGCTGGAGGATCCTGCTGAGTTTGTCCGCCAGGCAATTTTCTTGGCCTGGGAGATAAACTGCCTTGAGATGAACGCCGTGACTGACGGCCCAAGAGCAGAGCTTCTGTGCTTCCCGACAGAGAAGGAAGGAGCCCGTGCCCCCCTGCTTGTTCACGTAGAACATGGCAACTTGATTGTCCGTCTGGACAAGGACGGACTGGCGAGAGGTCAGGTGGGAGAAGGCCTTGAGAGCCAAGCGGATCGCTCTGAGCTCCAGGAAGTTGATCTGCTGAGCAGACTCCCACGTGGTCCAGAGGCCCTGAGTACGTGCCCCTTGGCAATGTGCTCCCCAGCCCAGGAGGGATGCATCTGTCGTCAGCACCTGGGCCGGCTGAGGTGACTGAAAAGGCATGCCGAGTACCAGGTTCGGCCGATGAAGCCACCACCGGAGAGACGAGATCAGCGGCTCGGAGACGCGCACTAGGTCTGCTAGGCCGCCTGTGGCTTGTTGCCACTGCTTGCGGAGACACCATTGAGCAGGCCGCATATTCAGGCGGGCATTGGGGGTCACATGGACGGTGGAAGCCATATGGCCGAGTAGTCTCAGGAAGCACCTGGCGGAGACCAGGGGCTGGCTGCGAAAACGGTCGGCTAGGTCCATGAGCCGTTGAGCCCTGTCGAGCGGTAGGAACGCTCGTGCCTGAGGAGTGTGCAGCCTTGCGCCGATGAACTCGAGATCCTGTGAGGGGAGCAAAGTGGACTTTGCGAAGTTTATAACAAAGCCCAAGTACTGCAGAAGAGTCACCGTGCGGCGTGTGGCGTTGGTGACCTCCGCAGCGGACGCTGCTCTGATGAGCCAGTCATCGAGGTACGGAAAGACAGAGGCCGTGAAGCCGGAGATGGGCCGCCACTACCGCGAGGCATTTTGTGAAGACCCGCGGTGCGGAGGACAGGCCAAAGGGCAGTACTCTGTACTAGTAATGATTTCCTGCCACCACAAACCTTAGGTATTGGCGGTGGCTTGGGTGGATGAGGATGTGCGTGTAGGCATCCTTTAGATCCAAGGAGCATAGCCAATCTCCCTGCTGGAGGTAGGGCAGAAGGATTCCAAGGGTAAGCATCTTGAACTTTTCCCGCACGAGGAATCTGTTGAGGTTGCGCAGGTCCAGGATGGGTCTGAGGCCTCCTGTCCTTTTTGGCACTAGAAAATACCTGGAATAAAATCCTTGACCTCTCAGGTGGTGGGGCACCGGTTCCACCGCCTGTTCCTGTAGAAGACCTGCTAACTCCTGAAGGAGTAATTCCCTGTGCAGAGGGAGTCGTGGAGGTTCTCCCGGAAAATAGGAGGGAGGGACCTGTTGGAAGTGGAGAAGGTAGCCTTCTCTCACGACTTGAAGCACCCAGGCATCTGAGGTGATGCTGGACCACCTGTGGGCGAAGTGAACCAGCCGGCCTCCGGTGCTGGGAGGAGCCAGCGGAGGGGGAGAGGCTATGCTTAAGGAGTCAAAAACCCCCACCCTGCTGAGCAGGGGCTGGTGGTGCAGGCTTGGGGGCTTGCTGCCTACGGGACCCGTTACCCCTTCCCTTGGCCTGCTGGCCCTGTTGGGGAGCTGCAGGGGCCTGATATTGGGGGTATTGTTTGTAGGCAGCCGCCTTTCTCGGGTAAAAGGACTTCTTTCCCGAGCCCTTCTTTTTCTGGGAAGGGGCGGAGGTCTTCCTAGAAAGCCTAGTCCTGGTGAGAGTCTCCGTCTCGATCTGTGCAGCCTTTTCAGCCATGGGCTTGCCAAAGAGGTTCTCGCCTCGGCAGGGGACATCGACCAACTTGTCCTGCACCCAGGGCTCAAGGTCAGACGACTGAAGCCAAGCCTGTCGGCGGGCACCGATGCCGGCTGCGGCCACTCGAGCCGATGCTTGAAAGCCATCATAGGCTGCTCGGGATATGAATTTTGAGCATTCCCGAATGCCAGAGGACAAGGCCAGGAACCTCCGCAAGGGTTCCTCGGACAAACCAGCGGAGAATCCGGCTAGCTCTTTAGCCAGGTCTCGGAGATACATGCCCATGTATAGCTGGTAGGTCTGGACACGACACGCAAGCATAGAGCCCTGGAAACACTTCTTACCAAGGCCATCCAGGTTACGGGCCTCCCTGCCAGGAGGCACCGAGGAGTGCATCTTCTGGCTCTTAAGACGATGCATGGCCGATTCCACTACCATGGAATGGTGTGGTAGCTGTGCTTTTTGGAAGCCAGGGCTCTTGCGGACTCAATAGATAGAATCGACCCGCTTGCTCAGGACCGGCGAGGAGGCCGGACTCTCCCACATGCGGAAGAGTAGTCGTTCCAGCATGGGAAGAACCGGTACAGTAAAGTGTTCCCTGGCGGGAGAGTCATACTGGAGGGCGTCGAGCTCTTCGGCTCGAGGCTCCTCCTCGGGATCCGCAGGGAAGGCCAAAGCCTTGGCCATATCCCTGACGAAGTCCGAGAACCGGGCATCCTCCGGGGGGGACTGCTTCCGAGGTTCGGACTCAGGTGAGTCCGAGGGGACACACCGAGTCCGAAAAGAATCAGGCGACTCTTCCTCTTCAGACTCCCAGACCGACTCCGACGAGGACTCGGTGGGATCGGCCCGGGCAGGGCACGGCGCCTGCCGCCCCGACGCCGAGGGAGTCGGCGTCGGCGACCTCGGTCCCGAACGGGAGGCCGAGGGTGACCTCGACCGAGAATCGACTCGAGTTCGCATGGACTCGAGGATCGGCTCGGTCTCCGGGGTCTACTTAGACGTCGACGTCCCGGCGGTCGGGGCAGCGGCGCCAGCAAGGCCGGCAAGCAGTGCCCGCTGCTGGTCCATGAAGGCAGACAGTCTGCTCTCCAAGGCCGTCAACCTGAGTCCGAGCTCAGGTGACCCAGCAGTCCCCGACTCGGGCCCCGACGGCGTCGGGCCCGACGTCGGCAGTCTTGGAGGCGAGTCCAGGAGGACCACAGGACTTACCCGAGCAGGCAGCTCCGACTCCAGGCGAGGTCGCTTCGAGAGGTGCTCCTTCTCCAAGGACCCGGGACGGCTATCGGGGCTATGCGACCTGGCCCTTGCGGAGCCAGGAGCGTCCACCGACGCCGCCCTCGCGGGTTTCACCTTCCGACGATGGTCCCCGGAGGGAGAACCCCTATCGGAGGAACTCCGGCGACGGTCCGAGCTGGAACCTCTGGACGTGGAGGCCTCCGATGAGGTCCGGGTACGGCTGGGGTCAGCGAAGATCCTATCCCGCTGATGCCGCCGACTTCTCAACGCTTTGGAGGACATTTTGCCGCAGGGCCCACAGATCATTTCTTCATGATCCGGGCCCAGGCAGCGGAGGCAATTGTCGTGTGTGTCAGTTAGTGACATATTTCGGTCACACTGACCACACCGCTTGAAACCACTGGCAGCCATCGGGGGAAAAAGGGCCCCGGCGAGGTCAAAGGACCGGGCTGCCAGGGAAAAAACGAAAACGAAACTGACTAAGTCAGAAAAACCGAAAAAGAAGAAGAGGACTCGTGACCGGCGTCGCGAGTCCGGGCGGGAAAAAGACCGGCGTCGAACCGAAGGAAAAAAGAGTAAATTATGAGTAAATATCAACTTTTTCGCGGGGACACAACGGGTACGTCTGTAGGGCTCCGCGGAAAAAAGAAGACTGGCTAAGATGGCACCCTTGGGCGGGAAGGGGACCGCGCATGCGCGCTGCAATTCCCAAAGGCTTTCTTTGAAAGCTGGGGAAAATTGCTCCGCGAGTGCTCCGTCGGCGCCGACGTCACCCATATGTGAGGACTGACTTCCTGCTTGGTCCTGGAGAACAAATAGTGCGGTATATAAGAATTGTTAAATAAATAAACACCTCCTCCTCCCTTCACCCCTCTCAATGAATGTCTATCCATGGTCTCCACATGGCTATCCACAAACTGCCTCGTCCTTAATTTTTTATTTATTTATTTAACAGTATTTCTAAACCGCCTTATCTTATTAATCAAGGTGGTATCACAGCAAACAATCGGGTAAAGTGAGTGTGTTAAACATGCAGTGAGGGTGAAATTTAGTTGAGTGTGTGTTGTATTGTGTGCTAGATTGGTTTGAGCTATGTACAATGTGTGTTGTATTGTGTGCTAGAATGGTTTGAGCTATGTACAATGTGGGCTATATACAGTGGTGCTAAAAATATTTTCTATACATACAGTGTTTAGGCGGAATCATGAGCTGTTCACATTCTCTGAGGTTATGTGATGTGTCCATAGTGTTCTATGAACAGCATGGTTTTTAGCTGTTTTCTAAAGTCTTTGAGGTCTGTAGTTGCCCTTAAATCGTCCGGTAGTTTGTTCCATATTGTTGGAGCAGCCATTGAGAGTGCTCTGTCTGTTGTGTCCTTGCGTGTGTGTTTGAATTCACTTGGGGTGCTGACTCGGTTGTTTGTTTGTTTTCTTCTAGGACGTGTGCTGGTGTCTGGTTGTATGAGGGTGTGCAGGCTGTTGGCTGATGTGTGCTGATTTATCTTAAATAGGTTTGTGATAGTTTTGTATCTGATGCGTGCACCGATTGGGAGCCAGTGTAAGTCCTTTAAGGTAGGTGTGATGTGCTCCTGTCTTGCAGTACAGGATATTATTCGTGCTGCAGTGTTTTGTGCTAGCTGGAGTGGTTTGAGGGCTTGTTTCGTTAGTCCAAGGTATATCGGATTTCAGAAGTCCAGTAGTGGGGTTATCAGTGCTTGACAGACAGTACGAAAGTGTTCTGGGGCGAGGAGTGGTTTCAGTCTCCTGATGATTCGCATCTTGTAGTAGACTTTTTGGATTGTTTTGTCTATGTGTGGCTTGAGGTTTAGTTTATTGTCCAGAGTAACTCCGAGGTATCTCACTTCTGATCTTATTGGTATAGTAGTGTTTTGTATCTTGATATTTGGCAGGTGTATGAAGCTTTGGTTCCGAGTGATGATTAAAGCTTCGGTCTTGTTGTAGTTTATTGCGAGGTTGTTGTTTTGACACCAACTCGTCATTTGGGTAAGGCAGTCTGTTATCTTAGAAACATAGAAACATAGAAACATGACGACAGAAAAAGACCACATGGCCTATCTAGTCTGTCTTAGAGAAGTCCGAGTTGTCGATTGATATCGGGGTGTATATCATGATGTCGTCTGCATATATTGTGTATTGAATGTTGTTCTCTTTCATGATGTTGCATATTGGTTGGATGTAGATGTTAAATAGGAGTGCTGAGAGTGCGGATCCTTGAGGTACTCCTTGACGGACATTTATGGGTCGGGAGGTGTTGTGTCCCACCTTGACCTGTAGCTGTCTTTCGGTTAGGTATGAGTGGAACCATTTCAATGTGATACCATGTATACCAGTGTTCTTTAGTCTTTCCAGGAGCGTGTTGTGGTCCACTGTGTCGAAGGCTGAGGAGATGTCGATGAAGATCATTATGATTCCATTCCTGGTGTTGTCAATTATTCTTAGGATGCTGTCGAAGAGGTAGATCAGTAGCGTTTCGACTCCATGGTTGGGACGAAAGCCGTGTTGGTTGTCGTCGAGTGTTTCATGTTTGTCGATGTGATCCTGGAGTTGTAGTTGAACCGTTTTTTCAATGATTTTTGCCAGGAATGGTATGCTGGAGATTGGTTGGTATGCTGCTGGATCTTTTTTGTCGAGATTTGTTTTCTTTGTGATTGGTCTTACTGAGGCAAGCTTTAGTTGCTTTGGCATGAGTCCTTGAGTGAGTGAGTTGTGTACCATTTTATGTATGGTGTGGATGAAGTTTGATTTGGTGGCTTTGACCCATGACACTGGGCATGGGTCTGTAGGAGCAGTGCTTGTGTTGATTGTAGAGATGATGTGGGATATCTGCTCTGTTGAGGGTGAGTAGAATGTGCCCCAGGTTTTGGTGTGTGCGTCTGTCCTGGTGGTCCCACTGGGTGTTGTACGCTCTGTGGAGTGAAATTTGTCTTTGATGTGGTCGGCGAATTCCTGTGGATCAACTTGTACTTCCCCTTCTGTTTGCTCTTTTGTGAGGATCTTGACTATTTCGAAAAGCTCTCTGGGTTTGTTGATGGAAGTATTTATCATGTTTGTGTGGAATTCCCTCTTTGATTGGTTGATGTGTTCATTGTATTGTTTTTGTTTTGTTAGGTAAAGATGCTGGTCGGCTGTTGTTTTGTTTTTTCTCCATCTCCGTTCAATCTTCCTGAGCTCCCTCTTTTCCCGTCGTATTTTTGCTCCAAAGCAGCCGCTATTTGGTTCCCTCACAGCTCTACTTGCCCCTTCTTTTTCAGGTGTCCTCATCTCCCTGGTGTCTAAGCTCCATTACCTTGGCGCTCTCCTTAACAGTACTTTTTCATTCAATGATCATATTTCCCAAGTTGCTTGGGGCTCCTTCTTCTTTCTCCGGCGTATTCGCGCCATCAGACCATTTCTCTCCCCTCAGGCTTGCTCACTCTTTCTCTTGTTGGTCATCACTAGACTTGATTTCTGTAATTCCATATTCGCCGGTATTCCTCAATATCAGCGTCGCCGATTACAGTTAATACAAAACACTGCAGCCCGGATGGCATCTCATGCCTCTTCCCGGGATCATATCACTCCAATCCTACAACACCTCCACTGGCTGCCGATAAATTTCCAAATACAATTCAAGATCCTCACTTTGGTACACAATGCCATTTACTCACACAGACCTCAGTATTTAGTTGACTTACTAAAATTCCATACACCCACTCGTAGTCTCCGCTCTGTCCACATTAACCGTCTCTATCTCCCCTCCCCCTCACAAGCTCACCTTCAATCAACCAGACAGTCAGCTTTCTTTTACCTCGGCCCCTCCCTGTGGAATTCCCTGCCCACTGCCCTTCGACTAGAAGAGTCTTACCCCCAGTTTCGGTCCCTCCTGAAAACTCACCTCTTTTCCTCTGCCTTTGACCTTGCCCCCTGATTTCTCGATTCCCCACTCCCTACCTCTACTGAATTTTTTTTGTCTATTTTCCTCTTTCCTCTCTCACTTTTCTTTATATTGAATTGTAATTTCCTTTCCCTTTCTGATTTATTTTTTATTCATATTGTAAACTGCCCCGATGTAACGGAGGGTGGTATATCAAAAGTTTTAATAAACATAAACAGCAAAACAAACTCCAATACCTCAATTTATTCACTGCCTACAAGGACACAAACAAAGCCAAAAAAGACCACCACACCAGAATCATAAATCATGCCCTAAATCGACCAAGAGAGCTGTTTGCCATTGTCTGGACCCTAACCAAAAACCAATCAAAATGACTCAGGCATATGCAGCATAGAACCCTGCATCCTTGCCAACCACTTTGCCAAAAAACTGAAAAGCAAAAACCACCACCTCACCCCCTCCTCACATGAACCCCCAACAAATCCCAACGTCTGGACTACATTCTGCACACTAGACAAAAAACACATGCTAATGATTATATCTAACATTAACACAACCACCTCCCCCTGGATCCGTGCCCTGTATCATGGATCAAAGCCACAAAAACCGAACTCGCCCTATACCTCCTCCAAATAATAAACGAATCCCTACTCCAAGGCGTCATGCCCGCCGACCTAAAAACGTCCTCCGTTCGCCCTGTACTAAAGAACAAAGCACTAAACAGAAATGAACCAAACTCATACAGACCAATAACAAATATCCCATTTGTTGCTAAAGTAATCAAAAATACCATCCTTAACCAACTCCAAGACTGCTTAGATACCAACGCCCCCTTAGACATGCACCAGTATAGTTTTTGCTCATTCCATGGGGTTGAAACCCTGCTCCTAGCCCTAACAGATAACCTTATCCGAGGCATAGACAACCCCAACCATGCATTCCTCCTAGTTTTTTTAGACATTGCCTCAGCTTTTGACAAGATTAACCACAAAACCCTCATCTCAAGACTGGAATACCTCAGCCTGGGTGGAATGTTTCTACTCTGGTTTAAAACCTACATCACAGACTGCAAGCTCTGGATCGAAATAGGAGAGGAACCCCCAAACACCTTCCCACAAGACCAAGCTATACCGCAAGGCTCCGCCCTCTCCGCCCTCCTATTCAGTCTCTACATACAGCTCATCACCCACATATTCAGAAAGCATAACATTCAATACTATATCTATAGTGTCTCTCCCAATAGATGTAACAATCCCACCTACAATAACCTAGCCGACTGCATTAATGAAACCGACTCCTGGTTGAAATCCAACAATCTTAGCTTAAATTTCAACAAGACAGAAGCGCTACACATCACAAGGAACCAAAACATAACTCTACCCCAAACTATCACCATTAACACCACCACAATTCCAGTCAAGCAAGAGGTAAAATACCTTGGCATAATCCTTGATACATCACTCGGCATGATACCCCACCTGAAGCAAACAGACAGAACAATCCTACACAAACTAAAGACCATACAACACATGAGACCCTTCCTTGAAGCAAAAAATTTTAGATCAGTTATACAAGCCATCATCACCCCATATTTTGACTACTGCAACAGCCTGTTGCAGGGTCTACCAGCAAAAAAACCTATAAATACTCCGAGCGCAAAACATTGCAGCTAGAATCAACTGCAAAGCCCGACTAACCAACCATGTCACACCCCTCCTATATGACCTACACTGGCTCCCAATAGAAAGCTAGATAAAAAACAAACTATTCATGACAACATTCAAACTCATCAACAGTGTTGCACCATCCTTCCTCTCAACTCTCCTCCTCACCCCTGCAAACACCAGATCCTGAAGGGAGAACACTCTTCACTCCCTAACAATCCCATTCTCTATGCGGAAAACAAAATAAACCACCAACTCTTGAGCCTTTACATACACCGCCCCAAGCCTCTGGAACTCCCTCCTTTTACACATCCGTGCAAAGACCTCAGAGTTCAGAAACCAAATCAAAACCCACCTCTTCACCATACCAGGGCCGGATTTACCTTGAGTGAGGCCCTACGCCAACAAAAATTGTGGGCCCCCAGCAGGGGCGGCCCAAGGGGGGTGCGGGGCCTCATTTGCATAAATATTTGCATAATGTTACCATATACTAACTTTTAGTAAATGTGCCTCTTAGAGCGTATGGATAAAGAAAGACTAAAAGATTTCTACATTACTATAATCCAGTGCCAACCCATAGCAAACCCGTCGTATCCTAACAGCACTACCAGGACTCACAAAGCACCATACTCTACCAATCAAAAGGCAACACTGCAAATATTAAACCAATACATTTCAGAGAACAATAATACATGACCTACTGGGGAAAGAGAACAAGTGGCAATGTCAAATAGGAATTACATAAACAGAATACCTCAGCTCAGTTACCCATGCAGAAAATAGACCATCACCAAACAAGGAATCACAATTTAGAAACAGGAAGACAATAATTAAACTGGGAATCCCAAAAGCCAAACTTGGAATGTACAACACTGTAGAAATAAAACTATACATTAATTTGCTCTTGTACTAAACAAAGCGCAGACGTTAATGATGCACATTTCCCAGAGCTGACATATTCCAATTAATAAATTCAAAATAAAGAGATATTTTTCTACCTTTTGTGCATTTTTTTTTCAGTTGCAATTGCTCCAGCCACTTTCTTCTGGTTTCTTCGTGTCTTCTGCTAACTCTCCATCGTCTGCTGTCCATTTGTCCTTTCTTCTCTCTTCTAGTTTTCTTCCATTCTCTCTCTACATCTGCTTTAACATACTAATCTTTCTCCTTTTGCTCTTTCCTCATTCCTATTTCATCCACTCAAATTTTACCCCTCCATCCTCAATCCCCACTTACTCTCCCAATACCCGGCCAATTGTAGATTTTTTATCCCTCCCACACAAAATATTTTCCCTTCTCCATTTTACTCTTCCAGCCCCATCCCATTCTAATCCTCCCCCAACATCAGCTCCCTTCTAGTTCCAGCCTCACCCAGCATCCATTCCCTTCTAGTCCCTGCATCAGCCCATTTCCAGTCCTAGCCACCCATCAGCCCATTTCCAGTCCTAGCAACCCCTCAACCCAATACCAGTCCTAGCCCCCCCATCAACCCACTTCCAGTCCTAACCCCCCATCACCTCATTTTCAGTTTAAGCCCCCCCTATAACCCATTACCAGTCCTAACCCCCCATCAGCCCACTTCCAGTCCTAACCCCATTAGCCCACCTCCAGTCTTAACTCCCCAGCCCATTTCCAGTCCTAGCCCCCCCATAGCCCATTACCAGACAGCCCCCATCAGCCCACAGCCCATTATCAGTCTTAACCCCCCCTCATAGCCCATTACCAGTTCTAACCCCCTCCCCCAACAGCCCACAACCCATTATCAGTCTTAACCCCCCCCCATACGCCCATTACCAGTTCTAACCCCCCCCCCAACAGCCCACAGCCCATTACCAGTCCTAACCCCATCAGCCCACCTCCAGTCTTACCCCCCCCCGCCCATTTCCAGTCCTAGCCCCCCCCATCGCCCATTACCAGACAGCCCCCATCAGCCCACAGCCCATTATCAGTCTTAACCCCCCCACATAGCTCATTACCAGTCCTACCCCCCCCAGCCCATTTCCAGTCCTACCCCCCCCCCCCCATCGCCTCAAGTAAAATGAAATTTTAAAAAAGCAAAACCGCTGGCTGCTACCAAAGCCGCGGCAGCATGGACGGTCCCACGGGGCCCCCTCTGCCCTGCCGAATCCCTCCCTCCGCGACGGCTTTGAGAGGCACGAAGGGAGAGTGTCTCCCTCGCGTCTCTGTTAAGCCCGCAGGGGCTGATCGGCCCCTGCGGGCTTAACAGAGATGCGAGGGAGACACTCTCCCTTCGCACCTCTCAAAGCCGGCACGGAGGGGCTCAGCCGGGGATTCGGCAGGGCAGAGGGGGCCCCGCGGGACCGTCCAAGCTGCCGCGGGAACGTCCATGCTGCCGCGGCAGCTTTTTGTGGGCCCTTGCCAGCTGTGGGCCCTACGCCATGGCATATAGGTAAATCCGGCCCTGCACCATACACTATGGAGAAGATAACCCATACCCAAATTCACATGCATCACCGAAACACCAGCCCATCACCTAACACAACTAGGGATAAGGACTACACAAGGCCACACAGAACCAAATCATGCGCACCCAAACCAAAGAGCACCTGTATATAGTTAATCTGTACATAGTTACAGTTGAAAAGTGATTCAAGTCGAGTTCTCTTGTAAAACATTTTTACCCCTGTTCTATGTAACATGTTTTGGTTCTCTGTAAGCCACCCCGATCTCTGGAAGGAGTGGTATAGAAAAAAATGTAATAAATAAATAAGATGGACAATCTGACATTCCTAACATCAAGGTCCAGTGAGAAATATTTCAGAGAGATTCTCTGTCTTTATCCTTGCCACTAAATCCATTGAATACTCTCAACAACTCACTGGGGCAAGGATTTAGTGTTAATCCTAAAATACTAATGATCAACAGATAATATTACATCTACTGTTTGTACATAATCTAAAGCTCTATGGATCCAGTGATCAACACTTAGTTAACTGAAGACTATGCATAAAGGACCTTGAACACGAACGTGTCTAGAAATATCTAGGAGCAGAGGAAGAAGCAACAATCCAACATTAATTGCTGAGAAAAAAGATCAGCAAAGAATATTACAGAAGACAAGCTGATATTAAAAAGTGCTTCAACGGCACAGAATAAGACAAGCAGGGGCAGGTCTATCATTAGCCAGCGTGGAACACTCAATTCAGGCAGAAACAGCCCCCCAAACACCCCTGCAGCAGCAGCCTCACTTTGCTAAATTTAGGGGTGGGGGGAGAACTGCAGTCCAGGATCTCACTTCCAACCCCCCCCCCCCCCCCCAATCTGTCCCATCTCCCCTGGATCTGTAGCAGTGACAATTAAAAAACAAAAAGTAAGTGCAGGGTCTTCAAGCCTACGGGTGCTCTGAAGGCCCTCTTTCATCCTGTCCCCTCCAGCACAGATTTTGTGTTTCCATGGGGAAGGAAACAGCAGGGTTCAAAGGACTCGCACGTACTGGCAGCAGCAAGAAAACATAGTTACTCACCTGTAACAGGTGATCTCCGGAAACAGCAGGAATTTAGTCTTCACATATGGGTATCGTCGGTACTGATGGAGCCTGCGCAGGAACGCTCCCCAGCGTCCAATAAGAAAGCCTTTGGGAGCATTCCATAGTGCCTGCGTGCTGCCTTCCCGCCTTTCCCAACTGTCCCTCTCCAGTTGAGTTTAAAGCCGAGACAAAGAGAGAGGGAAAGAGAGAGAGATAGATAAAGAGATACAACTCCTAGGAGAGGTGGGTGGGTTGTGAAGACTAAATTCCTGCGGTTCCCGGAGATCACCTGATACAGGTGAGTAACTATGCTATCTCCAGGAACAAGCAGGAATGTAGTCTTCACATATGGGGACTCCCTAGCTGCAGATGCCAGGGAGAAACCCCAGAAGTTGCGTGCCCTTGTGAAAGGGCTCCACTTCCCCCCATGGATCTCTGGCATTCTACTAGGGATGGTGGGTACGAGTTGATTAAGTATGGAACAGGTGTTGAAGAACAGCCTGACCAAACAAGGCATCCCGGCGGGAGTCCTTGTCTAAGCAGTAATGGGCTGTGAAGGTATGAACCGAGGTCCAAGTAGCTGCTCGACAGATATCGTCGATAGACACAGAGTGAAGATGAGCCATATAGAGGTTGCCATGGCATTGTGAGCTGTGACATGGCCTTCAAGAGGAAGGTTCTTACTCTCATAGGCAAAAGAAATACACTGTGCAATCCAGCTGGACAGTGTTCTTTTGGAGATTGGAAGTCCCAATTGACTAGGATCAAAAGCAACAAAGAGTTGAGAGGACTTTCTATTTTGCTGTGTCCTTTGCAAGTAAAAGGCCAAAGCCCTTTTACAATCTAAAGTATGAAGATTCCTTTCTGCATTTGAGGCGTGAGGCCTTGGGAAAAATACAGGAAGGTAAACCGCTTGGTTTAAATGAAAAGGTGAAACCATCTTTGGCATAAAGTGTGGATGAGTCTTAAGGACTACCTTATCATGATGAAACCTTGTATAAGGAGGATCAGCCACCAATGCTTGCAATTCACAGATGCGACGTGCTGATGTGATTGCAATAAGAAAGATGACCTTCCAGGAAAGGAATTTCAAAGAGGTAGTAGCTAATGGTTCAAAAGGCGGCTTCATGAGCTGCCCAAGAACCAGATTTAAGTCCCATGCCACAGTGGTGGCTTAATGGGAGGCTTAGTTAAAAGAAGGCCTCTCATAAATCTCGCTATGAGAGGGTGAGAGGAAATAGGTTGGCCATTTAGAGGTTTGAAAAAAGCTGCAATAGCACTCAAATGAACTCTCACTGAATTGGTCTTAAGCCCTGTATTAGACAAATGAAGGAGATACTCCAGTAATTTTTACAGAGGTATCGCAAGAGGCTAAGACCCTTCTTCGAGCACCATAAGGTAAACCTTTTCCACTTGAAAGCATAAGCGCGTCTTGTGGAAGGTTTCCTGGAAGCATAAAGGATAACCCTTACCTGCTGAGAAAGGTTAAGACCATGAAGTTCTAGGCTTTCAGCAACCAGGCCCTGAGATGGAGAGACTGGGGATTGGGATGCCACAGCATCCCGTCCTCCTGAGAAAGGAGATCTAGAGCAGATCCTAACTCCAGAGGCGGAGCTTGAGAGAGATGTAGGAGCAGAGGGTACCACACCTGCCTTGGCCAATGTGGAGCTATGAGAATCATATGACCTCTGTCTCTCTGAAGCTTGAACAGGGTTTTGGGAATTAGGGGAATGGGTGGAAAGGCATACAGGAAGTCCTGACCCCAATGGAGGAGAAAAGTATCCCTGGCCTGACAACCCTGAGCCGGGATTCTGGAACAGAACCGGGGAAGTTTGGCATTCAGCGGACTTGCAAAGAGGTCTATGTCCAGGGTTCCCCAAATTTGAAATATTTTGGCCACTTGGTCTGCATAGAGAGACCATTCGTGTGGAAGCAGAACTCGACTGAGTCTGTCTGCCCAAGAGTTTTGAATGCCTGGAAGATACACCGCAAGGAGATGAATCTGATGCTCTCTGGCGAGAGCCCATAGTTGCAAAGCTTCGTTGCAGAGCAACAGAGAGCCTGTTCAACCCTGCTTGTTCACATAGAACATGGCTACCTGGTTGTCCGTTTGAACTAGGACTGCCTTGTAGCTGAGTTGGGTGTGGAATACTCGAAGAGCAAGGAAGACTGCTCTGAGTTCCAGGAGATTGATGTGTAGATAGGTCTCCTGTGGAGTCCAGGTACCCTGGGTAGAGAGGCCTTGCAGGTGGGCTCCCCAACACACCTGTGAGGCATCTGTTGTCAAAGTGGCTTGGGGTGGGGGTTGTTGGAGGCGAGCATAAGAAATCACATGCATGGTGGATGCCATGTGGCCTAGAAACTGTAACATTTCCCGAGCAGTGAGGTGAAGCTTTAGCACTGCTTGGGAAACTAACTGCACAATGCGAAGGCAGCAGGGCTGTGGAAGGAAGGCCCTTATCTGTCTGGTATCCAGCAGAGCTCCTATAAACTCTAGAGACTGAGTGGGAGCAAGGTTGGATTTTGGGAGGTTTATGACAAGTCCCAAATACTGAAGGATGTGCATTGTAAGAGAGAGAGAAACCCTGGCCTCTGGCTCTGAAGGGGCTCGAATGAGCCAGTCGTCTAAGTAAGGGAAGACGAATATTCCTAGGGTGTGAAGAAATGCTGCCACAACAGCCATGCATTTTGTGAACACCCTTGGTGCCGAGGCCAGGCCAAAAGGAAGAACCCTGTATTAGTAGTGCTTCCCTTGAAACAGAAAGCGAAGGAACTTTCGGTGAGTTGGATGGATGAGAACATGAGTGTACGCATCCTTGAGATCTAGAGAACAAAGCCAATCCTGACTCTGAAGGTATGGCAGCAGAGTTCCCAGAGAAATCATCTTGAATTTCTCTTTGAACAGGAATTTGTTTAGTTCTCTGAGGTCTAAAATGGGTCTGTGTCCCCCTGTTTTCTTTGGAATAAGGAAATAGGGGGAGTAGAACTCTGCACCCTGTTGGAGAATGGGTACCTCTTCTATTGCCCCCTGGGCAAGAAGCAAAGTGACCTCTTGACCTAACTGGGCGTTGAGAGAGGTCTGAGAATTGAACTGTCTTACCATTGTAGGAGGGGGCATGCTGAGGAAATGAAGCTTGTACCTCTCTCTTACAATGGACAGAGTCCAATTTTCTGCTGTTATCTGCCCCCATCTGGGGGCAAAATGACATAACCTTCCTGGAATGGTGGAGGGCTCTGGGCCGTTCAGGGCCAGGAAGGCAAAGTTCTCTAGATAGGAGTCAAAGCCCCTGTGGAGGCTGAGTCTGCTGAGCCGGTTGAGGCTTAGCAGCCTTTGTTTTTCTTTGCCTAGGTTGTTGCTGCTGTCCCTTTTGGGCAGACTGACCTAAACAATGCCCCTGCTGGGTATAGGAGCGGTAAAACGTCTTAATGAAGAAGGGTTTCTTGTAGGATTTTTTCCTTGCAGGATCAGCTGTAGATTTAGACAATCTATCCAAAGTGATATTGTCAGCATCTATCTCATTAGCTTTTTCCTGCCAATTCTTGCCAAAGAGATTCTCTCCTGTGCAAGGAATATTCCCCAGTTTATCCTGTACCCAAAGTTCCAAGTCAGATGCCTGGAATCCTACATGCACCTATGGCAATAGCAGAGGTTCTGCTTATGCACTCAAAGCAGTCAAAGGTTGCCTGATTTACAAACTTGGAAACATCCTGAGCATGTTTGACAAGGGCAAGGTAATCCTGCCTCTTATCAGGAAGGAGAGGGCTCATAAGCTCTAAATCTCCCGTGACCTCCTTAAGGAACATTCCCATATATAATATATAGGAACTGATCCTAGCAGAAAGCATGGAAGCCTCAAAGGTTCGACGTCCAAAGGTGTCAAGAGTCCTACACTCACATCCTGGAGGATTAGATGCATGCCTTTTTGCACTCTTGATCCTTCTCATGGCTGATTCCACCACCATGGAATGGTGTGGTAGCTGAGTCTTCTGAAACCCAAGACAAGGAGGAACTCGATACATGGTGTCGAGCCTTCGAGAGTGAGGAGAAGTGGTTAGAGGTGTTTCCCACATCCTTAACATAAGGTCATGCAAGATCTCCTGAATAGGTAAGGTAGCTGCCTCCTTGGGAGGTTTAGGGTATTGCAGGATTTCCATTCCTTTGCCCTAGGCTCTTTTTCAGGAGCCACTGTGATGGAAAGACCTCGAGCCACATCTCGGATAAAATCCTGAAAGGACATATCCTCTGGTGGAGACATCCTACGCTGAGGAGAAGAAGAATCCTCAGGAAGAAGTACTCTGGTATCGGTAGAGCTTTCAGAGTCTTCAGACTCATCTGAGGATTCAAAGTATCTCCGATCCGGGTGATCGTGCAAGGCATGGTACCGGTACTGATCGAAGTCAGCATCGGAGGGGTCCGGTACTGACTTGTCGATACCAGATGGATAAGCATGACTCGGTCCCGGTAGAATACCTGCTGATGTCGATGCAGTCGGTACCGGTACCGAGGTCGGTGCCGGTACAGGTTGAATTGTCTGAAGCGGTTTCAAGGGCATCGAGGCCGTGAAGAGCCACCAGACTGCATTCAATAGCCAAGAATCTCTGGTCTATCGACGCTGCCGATGCTTGGGTATCGGTACCGGATGAAGCAGCCGATACCCCAGAGCATGGCACCAGTAGTTCTGCTGAAGTTGAGGCCCCGAGAACATTCTGGAGCCCCATTAGTGCTTTGGAAGCTGAAGCCTCCCACTGGGGCAATTTTGCCGGTACAAGTCCCTCAAGGGCAACATCAGAGGCATCTCGATGCTTAGAAGGAGATCTACCCTTTGAGGACCGGCCAGATTTATGTTTAGTTACCTGAAATCCATGGGAGGAAGACGAAGCCCTAGAAGACGTTGATGCCACAGAGGCTGCATCGGAGGGAAAAAGGGTGCTTAGTTTAGCAGCTCGGTTCTGCCGGCCCCTCTTCGACATCATCCCACAGGCAACACACTCCAAAATAGAGTGGTCAGGACGTAAACATTTGAGACACCACTCATGGGTGTCGTGACGGAGATGGTACCGCCACACTTAGAACACTTTTTAAAACCCGAAGTGGGTTTTTCCATTTTAAAGGAAAAGTTGGGCCTAGTGCCCAAAAAGGCATGTGGCACCTGAGGAAAAAATACCTGGAAAAGACTCCAGAAGAAAAGTTTTTGTTTTTCTTTAAAAGAAAAAAAGAAAGAAGAACCGGCGGTGCCAGTGTAGCATCGAGGGAAGGCAGACGCGACCACAAAAAAGAAGAATAAAAGGGAATATTTTCTGTGGTGACAGGATGTGCGACCTGTTGGCTCCGTGGAAAACGAAGAACTGGAGAGGGACAGTTGGGAAAGGCGGGAAGGCAGCACACAGGTGCTGTGGGATGCTCCCAAAAGCTTTCCTATTGGACGCTGGGGAGCATTCCTGCGCAGGCTCCGTCGGTACCAACGATACCCATATGTGAAGACTACATTCCTGTTTGTTCCTGGAGATCTGACGGAGGGCAATGGAAAGGAGCTGCAGGATTGTGGGATGTTGAAAGGTCAGAGCCGAACCAGGAAAGGGGATGTGAGAGAAGGGAAAAGCTGGAATGGGAACATGCTAGGGAGAAGGGATACAGACGAGAGATGCTGG
Source organism: Ichthyophis bannanicus (assembly GCA_033557465.1). Classification (NCBI taxonomy): domain Eukaryota; kingdom Metazoa; phylum Chordata; class Amphibia; order Gymnophiona; family Ichthyophiidae; genus Ichthyophis; species Ichthyophis bannanicus. The sequence continues at coordinate 297,596,692 of CM066042.1, forward strand.
ACAGGGAGGGGAAGAGGACAAGGAAACATGCTTGACGGTGAAGGGTAAGAGAGAGATGGGCAGATGCTGGACAGGAAAGGGTGGGGGAGGGAACACTGGACAGGGAGTGGAGAGAGAGACTGGGGATGGAGAAAACGACGGGGGCACCATGGGCCCGATGAAGAGCAATTCCCAAGCACACAGTGATGAGGTGTCTATACATATTACACGCTATGAACTTCAGCAGGAAGCAATGCAGGTATTACTGTAAGTGCATGCAGTGAATCTGAGGGACCGAGATCATACTCCAGATATCCTGGTTTAGGGGCAAGATTCATTACTGTCACAGCACAGGAAAGACGCTGCCCCTCATAGAAATCAAGGGTCAGAAACACGGCATGGGGGCACACCAGAAATAGATTGCCAGTATAATGAACATCACCCTTCAGACACTATCACTCTGATCTGAGATGGTCTTAACAGTAAATATCGAGCAGCAGAAAAAGGGGAGCAGTTTAGTGGCAGCTACAGCTATGGTGCAGAGGTAAGTACTTAACCACCACAGGAAATACCTAGCTCTGTGACTTATTGCAATATAAAGCACAGTTACTTACCTGTAACAGGTGATCTCTGGGAACAGCAGGAATAAGTCTTCACATATGGGTACGTCGGTACCGACGGAGCCTGCGCGGGAACGCTCCCCAGCTTCCCTAAAAAGGAAAGCTTTTGGGAGCATCCCACAGCACCTGCGTGCTGCCTTCCCGCCTTTCCTAACCGCCTCTCCTCAGTTCGAGTTTAAAGCTGAGACAATAGAGAGAGGAAGGAAAGGAAAGAGAGAGAGAGAGAGAGATACAACTCCTAGGGGAGGTGGGAGGGTTGTGAAGACTTATTCCTGCTGTTCACAGAGATCACCTGTTACAGGTAAGTAACTGTGCTATCTCCAGGAACAAGCAGGAATGAGTCTTCACATATGGGGACTCCCTAGCTAAGATGCCTGGGAGATCCCCAAGGATATGAGACCCTGGGAAGGGTTCTACGTCCTCCTATGGATCTCAGGCATCCATCCAGGGAAGGAGGGTAGGAGTTGTTTAAGAATGGAACAGGTGTTTGAGGACAGCCTGACCAAACAAGGCATCCTGGCGGGAGTCCTTGTCCAAGCAGTAATGGGCTGTGAAGGTATGAACCGAGGCCCAGGTGGCTGCTCGACAGATCTGGTCGATGGACACAGAATTTAGATGAGCCATAGAGGTGGCCATGGCCCTCACATTATGAGCTGTGACATGGCTCTCCAGAGAAAGGTTCTTACTCTGGTAGGCGAAAGAAATACACTGAGCAATCTAATTGGACAGTGTCCTTTCAGAGACTGGAAGTCCCAAATGAGAAGGATCAAAAGCAACAAAAAGCTGGGAAGACTTTCTATGTTGCTGTATCCTTTGTAAGTAAAAGGCAAGAGCTCTCTTACAATCCTGAGTATGAAGAGTCTTCTCTGCACTGGATGCATGAGGAGCTGGAAAAAAGACAGGTAAATATACCTCTTGATTAAGATGAAAAGGTGAGACCACTTTAGGCATAAAGTGTGGATTGGTCCTAAGGACTACCTTATCACGATGGAACCTTGTATAAGGTGGATTAGCCACTAAGGCCTGCAGTTCACTGATGCGGCGAGCTGAAGTGACTGCAATGAGGAAAATAACCTTCCAGGAAAGAAATTTCAAGGAGGTAGAGGCTAAGGGCTCAAAAGGTGGCTTCATAAGCTGACCAAGAACTAAATTTAAGTCCCATGCCACCGGAGGAGGCCTAATGGGAGGTTTAGTTAAAGTTAGGCCACTCATGAATCTTGCAATGAGAGGATGAGAGGAAATAGGTTGTCCATTGATAGGCTTAAGGGATGCTGCAATAGCACTCAAATGGACTCTTACTGAATTCGTCTTAAGTCCTGCATTGGAAAGATGCAGGAGATAATCTAACAGAGAATTTAAAGGTAGTGCTAGAGGGTCAAGACCCTTTTCAGCACACCAAATGGAAAATCTTTTCCATTTAAAAGCATAGGAACGCCTAGTGGAAGGTTTTCTGGAAGCATGGAGGATATCCTTCACTTGCTGAGAAAGATTCAAGCCTTGAAGGTCTAGGCCTTCAGTAACCAAGCTCTGAGGTGAAGGGACTTGGGGTTTGGGTGCCACAAAGTCCCTTCCTCCTGGGACAGAAGGTCTGGAGCAGCTCCCAAGTCCAGAGAGGGGGCTTGGGAGAGATTCAGAAGTAGAGGGTACCACACTTGGCGTGGCCAGCGTGGAGCTATGAGGATCATAGATCCTTGATCCCTCTGGAGTTTGAACAGAGTCTTGGGAATCAAGGGAATGGGTGGAAAGGCATACAGGAAGCCCTGACCCCAATGAAGGAGGAAGGCATCCTTGGCCTGAACTCCCTGACACGGAATTCTGGAACAGAACCGGGGAAGTTTGGCATTCCACGGACTTGCAAAGAGGTCTATGTCCGGGGTTCCCCATTCTTGGAAGATTCTGAGTACCTGATCCATGTGCAGGGACCATTCGTGTGGAAGCAGAACTCGACTGAGTCTGTCTGCCCAAGAGTTTTGGATTCCTGGGAGGTATACTGCCAGGAGATGAATTTGATGCTCTCTGGAGAAGGCCCACAATCTTAAAGCTTCGTTGCAAAGCAACAGAGAGCCAGTTCCTCCTTGCTTGTTTATGTAAAACATGGCTACCTGATTGTCCGTATGAATGAGGACTGTCTTGTAGCTGAGGAGGGTATGAAAGACCTTGAGAGCTAGAAAACCTGCTCGAAGCTCCAAGTGGTTGATATGAAGAGAGGTCTCCTGTGGGGACCAAATGCCTTGAGTGGAGAGGTCCTGTAGATGAGCTCCCCAACCTGTTTGGGAGGCATCTGTTGTGAGGGTTGCTTGGGGCAACAACTGTTGGAAGGGGGACCCCAGCAACAGATTTTGAGTGGACATCCACCATTGGAGAGACCAAAAGAGACGTTTGGAGGTTGCTATTTGGTCTGAGAGAGCTCCTGATGCTTGAGTCCACTGGGTGGACAAAGTCCATTGAGCTGCTCTCATGTGTAGGCGAGCATAGGGTACCACATGCACTGTGGAGGCCATGTGGCCTAGCAGTTGTAGCATCTCCCGGGCAGTTAAGTGGCTCTTTGACTGAATCTGGGAGGCTAACTGCACTAGATGTTGGCAACGAGCCTGGGGAAGATAGGCCCTTGCAGTGGTGGTATCCAACCAGGCCCCTATGAATTCTAGGGACTGAGTAGGGGTGAGCTGAGACTTTGGGAGGTTTACCACAAGTCCCAGATACTGCAGAATGCGCCTTGTGCGGTTCAGGGAAATCTGCGCCTCTGACTGAGATGGAGTTTGGATGAGCTAGTCGTCCAGGTATGGGAAGACAAATATTCCCAGAGTGCGTAGAAATGCAGCAACTATTGCCATGCATTTGGTGAACACTCTTGGAGCAGAGGCCAGACCAAAAGGAAGCACCCTGTATTGGTAATGTTTTCCTTGGAAAAGAAAACGTAGGAATCTTCTGTGAGATGGATGGATGAGGACATGTGTGTACGCATCCTTGAGATCTAGAGAACAAAGCCAATCCTGACTTTTTTCACCCAGCAGACCTGGTTGAGAGAAAGGAAAGTGTTTTAAATTAAGAAAAAAGTGCATATAAGCCGCAATATCTGGAGGAACCAGGTAGAGGGAGCCAGAGGGACTCCAGAGTGACTGTGGAACCACGCCCCACTGAGCATGATGTAATGCCAGCCAGCTTCCAATCCAGGAGCACAGAAGGACTTCTTAAGGAGGCTGTGGAAGACAGGAAGCAGAGCGGTGGCAGCAAGAACAGCAAGGGCAAGAGCAGTTGGAGCGGCAGGAGCGGCAAGAGCAGCAGATGGAAAGGCAGCTGTGAAGACAGTTGGAGAGACGGCTGGAGAGGAAACAGCAAGAGTAAATGCGGCAGGACAGAGTGCAGCAGGAAGCAAGGCAAGACAGAAGGAAAAAGGTTGGAATGCAAACCTGAATATTCCCTTGCCAAAAGTTCACCTAAAGTGAAAGGTGATTGTCTGAGAGCTAAGAAGGAACCTGGGAAGGTCTCAGCTCACAGAGAGGTGAAAGCTGTTCGTCTAGAGTGGCCAAGGCATTACTGCAGTTGTTGTCCAGAATCCACAGGGTCACAGCAGGAAGCCCTAAGCCGTGCTAAACCGGCCAGCCAAAGGAGAGACTGGGGTAGGCCTCAACCTTCGCTGGAATCCAAGAAGCCAAGTGCCCAAGGTAAAGCTTTTATTGAGGCAAGCTATAGAAAAAGCTTATATGATAAGAAAAGCTTGAATAACAAATGTTTGTATAAGACTGCCACAAAAGCTCCAAGGAGAGAGGTTTTTCCTCCTTATAAAATAGCACAGAGCCGACGCCCTAAGTGTTACCCAGAACATTGGGCTGTGCTGGAAAAGCTATACAAAGAGCCTGAGTATAATATACCTGAACCCAGGGACTCAGAGTCCGAGGTGTCCGCCTATGAGCCAATGCAAGTGGACCTGGCAAGTGAGGCTTCAGATAGCGAAATGGATTGTACATACTGTACCAGTGGAAGCCTGGAGTCTTTGCCAGACTTGTAAGGTGTAGGAGTTGTTGCCTAGAAGATTACTGTTTGAATGAACCCCAGCGCTACTGTGAAAATAACAGTTTTTTCTTTAAGCTTTTTGTTTTACTTTTCTTACCTGAATGAAGGACATTTGCGTTTGTTGTTGTTAGCCAATCCTTTGAACCCTTGCGTAAAGGGAAATAAAAGCCTTTATTTTCCCACCACTTGTGCATTTGATTCTCTGGAGATTAGGCCCAGGAAACAAATAGGGCCAAGAGCCAACTGGCGTCAGGATTACTGGCCAATCTCCTCCCCACATTTTTTTATGTCCGAGCGCTGCCTACACGCCAGGGTAGTGCTCGCGACACTTTGAAGGTATGGAAGGAGAGTGCCCAGAGAGAGCATCTTGAACTTCTCCTTGCATAGAAATTTGTTCAATTCTCTGAGATCTAAGATGGGTCTGTATCCCCCTGTCTTCTTTGGAATGAGAAAATAGGGGGAGTAGAACCCTGACACTTGTTGAAGAAGAGGAACTTCTTCTATTGCCCCTTGGGCAAGAAGGGTAGCCACCTCCTGACCTAGAAGGTCGAGAAGAGATGTGGGAGAATTGAAGTGTCTCACCATGGTGTGGGGAGGAAGGTCTGAGAAATGAAGCTTGTAGCCCTCTCTTATGGTGGAGAGGGTCCACTGCTCTGATGTGATTTGCTCCCATCTGGGAGCAAAATGAGCTAACCTTCCTGGAATGGTGAGAGGCTCTGGCTGTTTTAGAGCCAGAAAGGCTAAGTTCTCTAGCATCAAGTCAAAAACCCTGAGGAGGTTGGGTCTGCTGAGTTGCAGCAGCCCCTGTAGACTTAGGCCTGGCCTGCTTAGGTTGCTGACGCTTAGTGGCAAAGCGACCTGTAGAAGATTGTTGGCCAGAAGTAGAAGGAAATCTGCCCTTTTTGAAAAAAGACTTTTTAAAAGGCTTTTTCTTGGCAGGAATGGAGGTTGACTTTGAAAGTCTATCCAGAGCAGAGTTCTCTGCATCCATTTGAGTGGCTTTTATTTGCCACTCTTTGCCAAATAGGTTTTCACCTGTACAGGGCAGATTTCCTAAGCCATCTTGAACCCAGGGTTCTAGATCAGAAGCCTGGAGCCAAGCAATTCTGCGAGCATCTATGGCAATGCCTGAGGCTCTGCTGGCACCCTCAAAAGAATCAAAGGCTGCCCTGTTGGAAAACTTTGAAATGTCTTGAGTATGCTTAAGCCAAATGAGGAATTCTTCCCTTTTATCTTCTGGAAGAAAAGGGAGGAAAGTGTGCAGCTTTTCTGCAACTTCTTTTAGAAACATACCCATGTAAAGACTATATGAGTTGATTCTGGCAATGAGCATACTGGCTTGGAAGAATTTCCTACCAAAAGCATCCAAGGTTCTGCATTCTCTTCCTGGAGGAGCAGAAGAGTGTCTCTTTGTACTCTTTATCCTCTTCATAGCTGACTGCACCACAATGGAATGGTGAGGAAGCTGAGTTTTATGAAACCCAGGACAGGGAGGGACACGATACATAGTGTCCAATCTGCGAGACTGAGGAGAGAGAGGGAGAGGAGTCTCCCATAAATCAATCATGTGTTCATAAAGAATCTCATGAATTGGTAAGGTGACTGCCTCTCTAGGAGCCTTAGAATAACCTAAAATATCTAATTTTTTTGCTCTAGGCTCTGATTCAGAGGTTACTGAAATAGAAAGTCCTTTAGCTACTTCTCTTATGAAGTCTTGAAAGGACAAGTCCTCTGGAGGAAACATTCTTCTTTTTGGAGAAGGCGGCTCTTCAGGAAGGGCTACGGATACTTCAGGAGACTCCTCTGATGTATCAGAATCACCAGAGGAATCAAAGTACCGTCTGTCAGGGTGCTCTTCTAACGCTCGATATGCGTATCGAGCAGTATCGACATCGGGCGTCCTCGGTACCGGATCGGTACCGATAAGCAGCCCTGGACAAGGAACCGCTGCAGTCGGTATCCTGGTCGATACCGATGCAGTCGGTACCGGTATCGGTGCTGGTGCCGGTACCGGAGCCTATACCGACAACGGAGTTTGTTGTGATACCAGCAGCGTCACAGCTTGAATGAAGGCCGTGATAGCCCGCTGCATGGACAGAGACATTCTGATCCATCGACGCCATGAATGCCTGGAATTCGGTACCGGGAGATTGTGCCGGTACCCCAGAGCATTCTAACAGGTGATTGGTCGAGGCCGTGCCATCGATGTCAACCTGTAACCCCATAGGAGGAGCTTTGGAAGCCGGAGCTTCCCGCCGGGGTTGTTTTGCTGTTGCAGGATCCTCAAGGGCAAGCCCGGAGGCATCTCGATGCTTAGAGGGAGATCTACCCTTCGAGGACCTGCTAGATTTATGTTTGGTTACCTGAGATCCATCAGGAGAAGAAGACTTGGAAGATGTCGATGCTACCGAAGCTGCATCAGCGGGAAACAGCACATGGAGCTTAGCTGCTCAGTTCTGTAAACCCCGTTTAGACATTAGAGAGCAGGACGGACAATCCGGAATGGAGTGGTCAGGACCCAAACATTTAAGGCACCATTCGTGGGTGTCTGTAACAGAAATAGTACCGCTACACTTAGTGCATTTCTTGAACCCGGAGGCTGGTTTTTCCATGAGGGAAATTTTCTTGTAGGCCCTGAGGCCCAAAGAGAAAAAAATACACTAAGTGAGGAAAAGTACAGATTATTTTATTTTATTTTTTTTAAAAAGAAAGAAAAGACCGGCGGTACCGGTCCGGAGTCGGGGAAGGCAGACACGCGACCAAAGAAATAAAATAAAATAAAGAACTTCTTCAGCGGTGACAGGGCTCGACCTGCTGGCTCCGCGGCAAAGAAGAACTGAGGAGAGGTGGTTAGGAAAGGCGGGAAGGCAGCGCGCAGGCGCTGTGGGATGCTCCCAAAAGCTTTCCTTTTTTAGGAAGCTGGGGAGCGTTCCTGCGCAGGCTCCGTCGGTACCGACGTACCCATATGTGAAGACTTATTCCTGCTTGTTCCTGGAGATTATATAATATAATATAATATAACATGCTCTCGCTAGGTTAATTCTTTTTTTGGTTAAAATAGAGCTTTAGCAAATCACTTTGTTTTGCGGTTGGAAACCTGTCTCGGGATCTGCCATGCTGCATGTTACAAATTCCATATCCAAGAATACAAATCATGTTTGACAGTTTCATGATTAAGAGCTTGTCAGCTTCAATGGTTGTTCCCAGTGAGATAATGAACTGCTTAACTAACTAATACAAAATATCAGCCAATCAGAAGTTAATAAGGAAAGACAGATGCGTATAATTTCTATAGTCCTCTTAAATAAGAAGAAATAACTGTAAGGGAGTCAATAAATTCCCCCTTATTGATCTGGCTTCAGAGGCTCAGTCTCTGGCAGTAGTGCGTTTATGAAGGGCGACATATAAGGAAAGGTGTCAGAAGAGAGTGATAGATAAAACCTCACGGTGTGGAAGCAGTTGTGGGTCCCTTTTCCCTCTACCCTTCCTGTAGGATGCTGGGGCGTAAGGGGAGCAGGTCCCAACCACCATGGGGGTCTGGGATTTGGAAGAAAAGGTCCACATATGAAGAGGGCCGGATAGAAGAGGGCCCCATAGGCAAAGGCAAGGGGGATTATTTCTCTCTCCACCCCCCTGAAATCGCCTTTACTCAGATCCTCCCTTTACCACTGCTGCCGTACTTTAAATCCCCTGCAGCACCAAGCACTATTTTTCTCTTAAGCAATTCTCCAGCACTCATGCTCGGACAGGCCCTGCAATACTCTGCCTATCTTCCAGCATGGGCTTCTCAACACCACAGAAACCCGTGCAAGGGGCGGGACATCACAGAGCACCACCCATTATCAGATATAAGGGCCTCTGCGCTGTAAGACCTAAATGGCTCAGTACTATTTAAATCCAGTGTAAGTGTACTCTTTCTTCACTCACCTGATATAGAAGGATCAGGGCTGGAGCAAACATTAGGTAAACTAGGTCAGCAGCTTCTTGGGGGGGTGGGAGGTAAAATGCAAAGCATACAAAGCTAAACTACAGATTCTGAGAGCCAGGTTGGGGGGGGAGGTTCAAGGTTTGCCTAGGGTGCCAATACCTTAAACCAACTCTGGGGCTGGCCCTGGGAAGGATAATTCTGGAAGTACTGAGTTAGTCCAGTAAAAAGGTCTCGCATAAAACTTGTTTGTTAACCTTTATTTCTTCAGTAACTGGAAGATTTCTACATTTTATTGATGGCTTATCTGTGAAATTCAAAGATAATTTCCATGACATATATTCCAGGCTATATGACAGACAATTTGCAGCAAATGCTTCAAGGAAAAAAAAATATACTTAATTAATACACCATAAAGATTCTGAGTATCACACAAGCACTCTAAAAACGTCCCCTTCCACATTTGAAAAGCATGATATTCATCTGCCTCTTAAAGAGGGGGTGCACAGTGTTGCGTTAATGTTTGTAGCATAGCAGACAGGTGATTTCCAGAAAGAAGAATAAGAAAAACAAGTCTTCGGAGTCGCCTGCACTCTCCATCCCTCATATACCTCTTAATAGCACCTGTACATACTGTGAATCAGCCAGTAGGGTTTCATCAGCCCTCTGCAGATGGTGTTAGCAAAATTTGTCATAACTTTCCTTCTCCTGGCTTAGCGTCGACTGCCGCTGTTGACCCCTCACAAAGCAAAGTTTGGAAATTCTTTCAGAATATTCTTCTGGTTTCTTAATCCCTTGTTAGGCATTATGGGAGTGGATTTTGACTACTCTACATCAGTGCAAAGTACACATGTACCATTGTTGGTTTACAGTTGTGGCCAACATTATTGGTACCTTTGCAGTTCAACCCCTTTATTTATTTATTTAACATTTCTTATATACCACCTTTCATGATATCAAGGCGGTTTACATTGAACAAACTGAAATTACATTGAACAGGGCATTATAACTTGGAGATAACTATTTTACAGGGAACATGGGCTATGGAGGGTTAAGTGGCTAGCCCAAGACCACAAGGAGCACCTGTGGGACTAGAAACCCCAGTCCTTCCAGCCCAAGGCTGCTGTCCTCTAGTGGGATTTGAACCCCGACCTTCCGGCCCGAAGTATGTTGCCCCAACCACTAGGCCACTCATATCTTCTAAACAAAAAGTGGCCAGTGAAATGGCTTTGGACTATATATGCACGTATGTTTGACACATAAAAGAATCAAATAAAACAAGACCAATTAAAAAAGGAAATAGTAGAGAACAGTATAAAAACTGGGACATTGTCAGGACACGATTATTGGTACCCTTATAAACAATTAAAATCAGTTTGAACAGAAAAAACACATTCCCATTGCAGTAAAATTAGATGTACCTGTGATCACTTGTTAGTACTCACATGACTTGAATCGACCAATGAATGATGGCTCTAATGTTTAAAATGGCCACATTCACTCCCTTCTCCATTTTCACAATGGTGAAGACAAGAGAGCTGCCTGAGACTGTCAGAAAAGCCATCATCACTAAACCTCAAAGGGATACAAGGCCATCTCCAAAGACCTTGAGATTCCTGTATCTACAGTTCACAATTTTATGGTGAAGTTTCCTGCTCATGGAACTGTCAAGAATCTCCCAGGATGTGACGGAAAGAGGAAAATTAATCCAACAAGTCGTTGAAGGTTAATGCAAACTGTTGGAAAAACACCATGCACAACATCCAAAGAGCTTAAGGCTGACCTGGAGCAATCTGCACAATATGCCGTGCACCATACGTCACGCACAAAAAAAAGAAAGACTGTGGGCGAAGGCGAAAGAGGACCCCACTGCTCAAAGACAGACATAAAAAGGCACGCCTGATCTTTGTCCAAACCCACCTTGAGAAACCACAATCCTTCTGGGAAAATGTTCTGTGGACACATGAAACCAAACTTGAGCTCTTTGGCAATGCAGATCAGCGGTACATTTACAGGCGAAGAAATGAAGCTTATAAGGAAAAAAACACCCTTCCTATAGTTAAATATTGTGAAGCTTCCATAATGTTTTAGGGCTGCTTTGCTGCCTCAGGAACTGGAGGCCTGGAATATACTAAAGGAATCGAAGTCAGAAGGCTACCAAGGTATTTTGGAGCGAAATGTGTTACCTAGTGTCCCCTTATCCCCTTAGCTAAGTAGATAATTTTCTGCGTGACGTGCTAACCTTTCAAATCTTTATGTACAAAACAAAATTATTCTGTCTTGATTCGACAGCTTTTTCCATGTAATCTTACCCGCTTCTGATCGCTGGAAGAAGCGGCATACAAATGCTTGCTAAATAAATAAATAAAAAAGCTAGGTCTGGGTCGAAGATTATGAGCCCTCCAGGGGAACAATGACCCAAAACATACATCCAAAAGTTCAAAAGAACGGTTAAAAAGGAACAGATGGACTGTTTTAAATTGGCCAGCAATAAGTCCTGATCTCAATCCAATTGAGAACCTTTGGAAAGAGCTGAAATCTGTCATTGATGAAAGGAATCCTGGAAACATTCACGAGCTGGAACAAATCGCAGTTGAAGAGTGGGAGAAACTACCAGCAGACAGATTTTCGAAACGTATAGATGGCTACAAGAAACATCTGGAGGCTGTCATCACTGCCAAGGGTTGTACAACCAAATATTAGTGAAGGGTGCCATTAATCCTGTCCAAGTCATATTTTGTTTTTTTTTCTCAGAAATTACTATGCCTATATTGCATAGACATCTTTTTGTTGTTGTATACTTTTGAACATACTATTATACTATTAAATAATTATGATGACATACAGTTGGAATATTTCCAATTAATTCTCAGGATTTTGTACACAACATACCTAAAATGCAAGGGTGCCAATAATGTTGATCACAGCTGTACGTATGTATGCTGTTTCACTCTCCGGCTCTAAACATCCTCTTTCCAGTACTGCCAAGAGTAAGCATCTTGTGAACGTTGGACATTACTTTTAGCCACTCTAAGGAGAATAAATTTCAGTCCAATTTACCTACATGTAAGTAAATGACTTCAAAAATTGCCCTTAGCTGGGAGAAATTTTACAAGTGACATGAGCATGTAGAAAAGAGCATTTTTTGCACTCAAGTAGGTGTTTATAAAAATTGCTCAAGGTTTTATGTGCATAAAAGCAGCCCCTCAGAAATCTTAGGGTTACGTTTACTAAACAGCGGTAGCGGCTTCCATGCGATATCCTTTAGTCTAAACTTTTATGTGAGTGCCGTAGTTAAGACTGAATAAACCCTATATTAACATGGTGTTGTCGCCCAAGATAGTGGGTGCTAGGGGAGATGCCCCCTCCCCCCCCCCCCAAGGTCCAGCCAGGAAACGGAGGGGAATGGAGACGTAAATTAAAGGGTATCGGGGCAGTGTGTGTGTGGATATCAGGGGCAGGAGTATGGTGCACTGGGCAGGAGTGTATATGTGGCAAGTGTAGAAGGATATTTAAGACAGTAAGAGCGTGTGGGGCGATGTCTGAGATGTGGAGAAGGGGATTGCGTATGTCAGAGATACCAAGGGTGGCCCATCCCAAAGAATGAGATTTTTCCAGCATTATTTCAGGAGTATAAATTTACGCACAACCCTCCTCCCATGCAATACCTTCTTCTTTGGCCTCAATTAATCAATCTCCTCCAGCCTCCCCCCTTGACCTCAGTTACCCCCCATTTCTCCCCCTCCCAGCAAACCACCCCTTGACCTCTTAATATCCCTGCTACTTCTCCCAGCACCCCTCCCCCTCACCACATTCAATCACAACCCTCGCTTATGCTCAGTCACCCTCATCCCCACCAGGATCATTCTCTTCTTCTTAGCCATCATTTCCCACAGCTCACCACCACTTCAGTCCAGCTTCAACACTACCACTCTGGATTCCCTCCTGCATTCTGCCACTCCAATTCAGTACGTGGAGCTCGCAATTGAGACATCTAGGTCGGGATGTACACAATTCCAGCAGTATTTCAGAAAAGGCTCTGCCAAACATGAGCCTTTTCTAAAGTACAGATAAGGACCTGCAAGAGTACATGTGGACATGGATCCATGTACAGTGGGAAGAGGCATTTTACAAGCCTTCATGTGGGAAAATCAGTGGAGAAAACTCGGCAATTTACACGTTTAACTACTGCACTTACTCAAGTAAGTTTACATTTTTGCACCTTGCACATGTAACTCATATGCGTTAAGTTCGAAATGTGCAATCCTAAACACTTACCAATTAGCTACAAAGACTGCTGTCTTCATTTGATGTCAATATGAAGGGGAAATAAACAATGAGGATTAAGGAAGCTAATCCCCTTAATCCCTCCTGTATAGGGCCGGCATAAATGAACACTTTTTATAAACCTACACGTGCCAGGGAGAAGTTGTAAATTCCGTCCTAGACAATTTTGGTCATACGCATGTATCCCTATATGAAACTGGGAATATGTGTATAGATTTTGACCCGGCCAGGCCATGCCCAAACCACAACCCCGACATATCCCTTGCAATTTTTACGTATTAGTGCCATCCATGTGTAAATTTAACCCTTTCCGAAATTGCCATTTCCACATCGATGCCATTTCCATGTGTAAATGCCAGATTTTCCACATGGGAATCACAAATTCGGCTTCTAAATTAACTCCTCTAATGCATGTGACTTGGCACCTTGGCAATGTTGGGGAAGGGATGGGATGGGATTTTGGATTTAGCTCACGCCTTTTTGCAAGAGTAGCTCAAGGTGAGTTATATTCAAACGTGTGATGTGTAGAAGTGTGTGCCAGTGTGTATCAGGGACCAAGGACAAAGATGCTGGGTGCAGGGGGTCTGGTCTGAAAAGGGCTTCTAGGGCAACGGAGCAGTGGGCATGGGTGTCTGAGGTGGGTTTGCAGGGAGGATTCAGGGAACACTTCTTCCATGTCCCACTTTCCCTCCTCCCAGGCAAATAAAAGTAAGGCCATAAGGCTGAAAATTCCCACACTGCTCATAATCTCCACATTTGTCATCTACTTGATAATATGCTCCTGTTCCTTTGTATATGCAGGACATCCGGTGGTGAGTTATTGACAAAGTGAAGATTATGAGCAAAGAGTTTTAACATCAAAGAATATACCTGGATATATCAGCTGAATTCTATAATGTCTAATGTTCCTAATCATAAGAGAGAACAAGTGTCTTTGATTTAATGCTGATTGGTAGATTTTGTTGATGGTGACTTTTTAGTTTGTTTGGCGCCATCTTGTTTTTGACTGCAGAAACATACCGAGATTAACTGAAGCTGTTGAGCTAGCATGAATAAGAAAAAAGGACCTCTAAAATTTTATGTCAGAAACGGAATGTATCCCTCACGCAGAGAGGTATCAAAACACGACATTGTGTCGGATGGATGAATTATGGATGACATTTGGACGGCTGAACGATTTAGCTGTCAATTATGGGACTATAAATGAATATCAAATAAGAATTCAAGAAGATATATGTTGTGAAGCCTATCAATTTACTATCTGGATCCTGGATCCTTTATGTTAAAAAAAACACTTTGAGCCCGATTCTGTCCCGCACACACATCCCCTTTGTACGTCCGGTATGAGCCGGATGTACAAAGGGGATCGCGATTCTGATCCCACGGGGCACATCTAGCCCGCAGGATTAGAATCGCGAACAAGCCTGTACATGCAGGCCGGGACTGCGATTCAGTTCCGACCTGCACGTACAGGCACTGCCCGGATAGCTCAGTCAGGCATTTAAATGGAGCCACGGCGCCATGGCATCATGACATCGCGGCTCCATTTAAATGCCGCGATGCTGGCCACCAAAAACTAAAGTTTATTTCCCGCAGCCCAACCCCCAATCTGGCCTCCTAAAGCCAGGGTCGGGCTGCGGGGAATAAACCCTGGCTCCCCCAGCCCCTTCCATGCCCCGGACCGCTGAAAAAAACAGCGCAGGCTGCCCTCACTTGTCCCGACAGCAGGAGCCGAACCTAGTCGTGTCTCAGAATAACCCCCTTTGAGTCTAAATTGGACACTTCTTTCTATAGGACCAACAATGAAATGAGTTTGACCTAGCTCTATGGCCTATGGTTATTTTTAGGCAAAATTTGCCCGATGCTACAATACTCATACTGTATGAGGTCCACCAAAAATATTTCTGTATAGTGATTCCCTTTTTGAGACCGTGTGATATTGGGCCTTTATAAAAGGAGTGTAAGATATGTTTATGTTTATTAAACTTGCCATACTGCCAAAAACAAGGTTAGGTACCATAGTGGTTTCCAATCTAAAAAATCGACATTAGAATTCCTAAAAGAAAAGAATTCCAGAAAATAAAATAGATGAAATAAAACAGATAGAAAGAAGAGGGCAAAGTAAAGAGAGAGAGGAACGCACATTATCAGGAAATACAGGAAACAAATGCTACCTCCACCCCCTCCCCTTCCCCCCCCCCGAAGTCATAAAGGCTTGCTCAAACTAATGGGTCTTTAAAGCAGATTTAAAATTTCTTAAAGGATGACACCAAACGGATATGTTCAGGTAAAGTGTTCCAGAGATAGAGGCTAACAAAACAGAAAGCACACTGATGAGTGATCTCGTACTGGCTCAGGGTCCAGATTGTACTGCAGAAGGTTTATGTTTGTGGGACGTCTCTGCCTAATCTTCTCATTATAAAATTTCTCCCTATATGGGCACAAATAAAGGTCAATGAATAAAAAAAAAAATAAGATGATATCTTTTTACTGGACTAACTTAATACATTTCTTAACTAGCTTTCAGAGCTAAAATTCCCTTCCTCGGATCAGGACCGGGCCAACCATTAGTCAAAACAGGCAGTAGCCTAGGGCAGCATGGCGGTAAAGAGCAGGACATGTAAAGCTAAACAACAGTTTTGGACAGCCGGGGGTGCTTAAGGTTTACCTACAGCACCAACACCTTTAACCAACTCTGGGGCGGGCCATGAGAATGACAAAATACCAGAAAATATAAGCGAATCATGAAAAGTCTTCCAATAATAGTCTGCAGGGGAAAGATGATTATTAGAAGGCGACAGATGGTACGATTCATCATTGCTCTTTTTAGATAGGACATGGAGACCAGAACTGAGACAACCAAAAGGATGGCAGAAGCAAGCCCTGGATGCCTCAATTCCTCCTATATTTTACAAAAACGTTCCATCAGACATGGAGCTCTTTGTAAAGTACATACAGGATAAGGACGTACAGGAATGTGCATGTATGCTATGCAAATAAGTAGCAGTATATTCACTGGTATCGGTGGCAGAAATTCAAATTATGGGCCCCCATGCAATAATTTCTTTTTTTAAATTAAGATTTTCATAGTTGCATAGGAAACAAAAACAGAAAAATACAATATTGCAAATATCCCACAAGCACAAGAATCATATCACATAGCCATACTCGTAAGCAATAATTTTAAAGGACCCCTAAAAGAGAGTAAGTCCACTTCTGAAGATACGGGAGCAGTTGCAAGTAGGCCCCCTTCTTCTTTGGGCCCCCCCTGCACTGCAGGGGCAGCTTGGGCAGAATTTACGTCACTTGCTGGAATGTTCATCAAGAGTAGCAATTTTACAAATTTACACATGCAGCTTCCACGGATAAGTGCCGGTAATTGCACGTAGAAGCAGCCATCTAGTGGCTCTCTCCGGGGCGCATGTGGCCAGGGTGCTGAATGTCATTAATTAACTAGATAAACCACAATTTGCTTTCCTTCTAAAATGTGGAAGAAATAAAAAAAAAAAAGAGATGAAGGAGAATTATTTCCTTAAAGCCTCATGTAAAAGCCCTGGCCAAAATAACTCTTTCCAGGGCATCCCTCCAGTCCGGTCCAGACAAGTGGGTTATGTCTGCCAACCAGCAGGTGGAGACTGAGAAAATACTCTCTCAGAACAGTATAAATAGCCTGTGCCTTCAGTATTTTTCCAGTCTCCAGCACGTGGCGGACATAGCTTGTATGAAACTGTGAAGCCGTGATTACTGGGCCGATTTGGGCTTGGGGTGCAGAACGCAGAGGATCCGGATCCCTCCCCCAGTAGCTCCCTCCAGTGGCTCCCTCTTTTCTCCCTCCCCAACCCTTGGGAGGGGGCTAAAGGTGGAAGCCCTAGGGTGCCACATTTGCTGCCTCTGCCTTTAAAGTAAAAAAAAAAAAAAAGGAAAAGAAAAAAAAAGGACAGCAGGGGAGGAAAACCACGCAGATCGACGTGGGGGAGTCCGGTGGTCCTGGCCTCTGCCGGCGTGAGGCACCCTGGTAAGTCCAATTGCCGATTGTGGCTCTGAGGTGGTATTTCTTCTTTGCTCATTTTTGCCTGAGAGATACATAGTGCACAGCTTTTGGAGATCGGACTGTGCAGTAGCTGCTGAAAAATTGCTGCTGAGGGCTTCAGGGAATCCAGAGATGGCCCCGATTTGGATGAGGACAACATGCTGAGCATAGTGGAGGCCGCGGCTAACTCGTAATTTCAGCAGGAACCGCCGCCATATTGAATTCATCACTGCAGACCTCTGGGTCTGTTTTGAGGTCTCAGGGGCAGTCGGCACCACAGGATTTTGGCACAAGACCAGTCCCCAGCACGTTAGGAAGCACAGGGGCAGTGAGTGCTGCACCCTTTTCCCCAGGCTGATGAAGCAGAGCACAGGAGAAGTCCCTGGTCAGCGCCGGGTAAACACCCCTGAAGGGACCGTGTGGAGATGGAGCAGGATTTTGGGTATGGTGGTTCCACTGACTGCTTGGATCCCTTTGAGGAGCCCATGGACCTCCTCGAGCAGCACCAGCAGGACCTGGAGGAGGCGGAGATCCTGGGACCCAAAGATTCTTCAACTGCTAGGATCTTTCATCAGGATTAGCTCCCGACCTTGATATCTAAGTCACTTGCAGTCCTGAGGATCGTGAAGCCAGGATCACTGGACCCGGAGCCCAATGATGATTCTCTCATGGAAGGGATCTGTAAACCCTCAGGCCTTCCCGGTGCACAGGGTGCTCAGGGCTATGATCGACGAGGAGTGGAATACTCCTTATGCGTGCCTTCAGGTGGGGGCGCAGCATGGCTCAGCCCTACCCTATCCCACCAGAAAAGAAGGAGAAGCTGCACCTTCCCAAGCTGGATGCTGTGGTGGCTGCGGTCATTCACAAGACCACCATCTCAGTTGAGAGAGGCATGGCCCTAAAGGACCTGCAGGACCGGCCAATGGAGGTGCTTCTCAAACAAGCCTTTGAGGTGTTGGTGCTGGGCCTGCAAAGGGTTATCTGTGAAGCCTATGTGGCCTGGATCTATATTCGGTGGTTGCAAGGCCTACAGGAGGTAGGTTCGGAGGCTGCTGGTAAAGGTCCAGACGTGAAACTGGAGTCTGGGGCTGCATTCTTGGTGGACCTGCTTTATGACCTTCTGCAGGTCTCCACTAAGAGCATGACCACAGTGGTAGTGGTTCCTCCTGTGACTGCATAACTGTTCAGCAGACATAGCCTCTAAGATACGGCTTAGCATGCTCCCCTTTGTGAGCAAATTGCTCTTTGGGGAGGATTTAGAGAAGTTGGTGAAGTCCCTGGGCGAAACCAAAGTGCCTCGGTTGCTGTAGGAGAAGCCCAAGGGTTGAGGCTGCCCCTTTTGGGGCATGGCAGGAACTTTCAGGGGTTTTGCCCCCCCAGGCTGCCAACCTCCAACACACCCAGTTTCTCCAGTAGAGATCTTCCTTTTGAAGAGGAGCACGGGATGGTCAAGGTTTATCCTTGGCCCCCCCGGCCCTGTCCAAGCCCCCGCAATGAGAGTGAAGAGGCCCTGGTGTGGGTGCAGCCAGTGGGCAGTCGCCTATAGTGCTTCCTTCCTGCCTGGGCTCAGATCACATCCGATACTTGGGTCTTGGAGGTCATTTGCAAGGGCTATGCCCTTGAGTTTGCCCGGCCCCTGGCAGACCTCTTTATGCTCTCCGCCTGCAGGTCTGCTCAGAAACTGCAGGCAGAGGAGGCAATTGAGCGGCTGGTGCAGTGGTCCCAGTACCTCAGGCCAAATGGGGATCCAGAAAGTACTCCATCTACTTTGTGGTCCTCAAGGAGGAGGGGTTCTGGCAGCCCATTCTGAACCTGAAGGCGATCAACAGGGTCCTCTGAGTTCTGTGCATTCACATGGAGACCTTGTGGTCAGTAATAGTGACATTACACCAGAGCAAATTGCTTATCTCTTTGAAACTCACCGAGGCTTACCTTCATATTCCAGTGAGGGTGGAGCACCAGCATTTTCTGCGCTTTGCAGTCCCCAGAGGGCACTTTCAGTTCCAAGCAATTCCCTTCGGGCTGGTCATGGCTTCATGGGTTTTCACAAAGATCTTGGTGGTTGTGGCAGCTTGCCTCTGCAAGCAAGGGGTCCTGATGCACCCGAACCTGGACGGCTAGTTGATTCTAGGGAAGTACCTCGAGGAGAGCCAGCTTTCGACGGACATAGTGATCCACTGTCTCAAAGGTGCTGGGCTGGGTAGTCAAATCTCACCAAGAGCCATCTGCAGCCCTTGCAATCTCTGGAATATCTGAGAGCTTGTTTTGACATCAAGAGGGGTATTGGTCTACCTCTTGGAGGGCCATATTGCCATATGCACTACCTCCAGGTGCTGGGTTCTATGGTGGCTTCATTGGAGCTGGTGCTGTAGGCCCACCTGCACATGTGGGCCCTTCAGGAACATCTCCTGGTAACATTTTAGTTCATATTTATTAAGGTTTCCAATGTTAATATCTTCATTTATTGTTAATTTATTTAATTCACTTATGTTCCATATTTATGCTCTTGTTACTTGTAAGATCACCTTATTATGTTAATTGTATTACTTAAGTTACTTGTAGGGTGTTATTGTTCTCTGTAATCTGCTTTGATTCATTGATAAGGTGGTATTTAAAAAAAACACCCAAATAAATAAGTGAATAAATCTCCTGGCCTGCTGGCTGCCTCTCCTCCACTCTTGAGGTTCGGCTCCTGCTGTCGAGACAAGTGAGTGCAGCCTGCGCTAAACCCGGCAAACTTGCTGGCGGGAATGCCTCTGAAGCCTCTGGACTGGGTGTTCATCACCATGGATGAGAGTCTATCTGGGTGGCGTGGTCACTATCAGTCGAGGGTGGCGCAGGACAGGTGGTCAGCTGAGGAAAGCCTGTGGCCCGTCAACTGGTTGGAAACCAAAGTGGTGTGGTTGGTGCTCAAGGCATTTCTGTCCTTAGTACAGCACAGAGCAGTGCGGATCTTGTCTGACAAGGCCATCGCACAGGCTTACATCAACCGACAGGGCGGTACCCAGAGCTCCCATCTGGTGGCTCTCTCGGTGGCACAAGTGGCCAGGGTGCTGAACGTTCAGGCGGACTATCTCAGTCGACACACTCTGGACCTGGGGGGACTAGTCCCATTCAGAGGGGGCGTTTTCAGTTCCTCGTGGCTCGCTGGGAAACCCCAGGGATGGATTGATGGTGCAGCAGGAGAACACCAAGGCTCAGTGGTTCTTCAGTTGTAGGAGATCACCAATGTCCGAATGCCTTGATGCTCTCGTGCAACCATGGCCAAGTATAAAGCTGCTGTATGTCTTCTCGCCCTGGCCTCTGATAGGGCGGGTGTTGTAGCGCATAGAGGTGCACCAGGGGAGAGTGCTCCTAATAGCACCTGATTGGCCTCACAGGCCATGGTACGTAGACCTGGTACGGCCCCTAGTGAACAAGCCCTTCCAGTTGCCGACCATGCCAGACCTGCTCACGCACCTGCTGGAGGGTAGACAATTACTGGCTTCTCTCAGTGCTGCACCAGTGCATATACTAATGACATCATAGAGTTGCTCAGATCTGCCTCCTCCTGCTGGCAAAGGAGCATAACTTACTCGTCTGGACTGGTCAAACAGCATAGGGAAACCTTGGCTTCTTGTTTTCAGTGGCAGGACAGAGAAAAGAAAAGAAAAGAACATGAAAATGTCTCTTAAATGTCTCTGTTATTTTTTATAAAAATCTCCCCATCACTAGGATCTTTACATGTCCCTTCCTGAACTGAATTATGGTCAGATTAAATACATAACAAGTGGAGCTCAAACCCCAGTGAATAGATAAGAAAGGCCGCAATGAACAATAAAACTGTACCTTTCAATTACATTCACTCTCAACAGACTTTTCGTCTCAAGAGCAGGTTATGAGCACCTTGAAGGCTTCGCTGAAAATATGGGGGTGCAGAAGATAAGGGTATAAGAGTCATTTGCTTTTATGCAGTCTGCTAAATTATTTTTTTAGACTCTGAATCTGTCCAAAACAGGTGCAGCTACCTCTAGGGTTGAAGCGTGACTAACATTTTCAAATACCAATGTACATGAAAGCTTTTAAAGGGACATACGAGAGGGATCAATATCACTATTATTGCCCAATCTAAACTCAGTACATAGAGACAGGGAGATAAAATGACTTGCCTAGGGTCAAGAAGAAAGAGAGAAGAATTTTAAATCAGATCTAGTGGTTCTTCCAAAGCTTCTGCCTCTAGAGAGAGATCACAAGCCTTTTCTGGTACACAGACCCGAGACCTCACATGGAATTCACTGCCAGGTCTTCTTTTAAGGATTTTCATAATGAACCTTTCCAAGGAGCTCTTACCCAAAGTTGGGTGCAGCATATAAAAAATATCCCAAATATATTTTAACTAGCCATTGGTATGATCCATGAGGGCTACAAGAACCACTCTCTAATCCGTTCATCTATAGAAGTACCGAGAATTTTCAGAAGGGTAGCCATGTTAACCTGGAGTATTAAAAATGTCAAGAGGCAAATGGCCGCTTTTGGGTACTAACGAATGCGTCAGACGAAGTGAACTCTTGCCCTTAAAGGCTATGCCTTAAACTGGCCATCTGACAGAGACAATAGTCAGTTTTGTCATTGCTAAATGCTCTATAGCAGTGTAAGGACTAATCATCATTGCACATTAGTGACACTGTTTGCTCAAATGCCGAAAGCACCATGTGAACTATCCACCCAAAGCTACTCTGAACCCTTCTACCATATCCAAGCCACATAGGAATGGTCACATCAGAAGACTCGAGCCCAGATGTGGAAGGGAAGAGGAGGGACATCTAAGCTTTGGTGAGAAGTTGCCTATTGAACATCCCCCCTAGTTGCGTCATAATGTTTGATGCAAAGAACTTACCCTTCCCGTCCTGCAGCCTTGCCTCTGATCTCTAAGTCCCACTGCATCCTAATATCTGAGCCCTTCCCAAGAGCACACTGTAGCTTGGGGCCATCTGGGGGGCATGAGGAGTCCACCGGCTAAAGTCACTTGCCCATCAGGAGATTCCTCCTGAATAAATTAAGCCCTGGTCGGGGGGCAGCTGCGTCAGCGATAAGCCAAGAGCGATCAACCACACAGGTAACGCCTGAAGTGGCTGAAGAGTAAGTCTTCAGCTGAACCACTGCAAAAACAGCCATGATCCCAACAATCTCCCCATTAACTTAGTGACATTAAAAGACAGTGAAGGACATATTCAACACCAGCAGCCAGTGAGAGTAAAGCGTCTGGCTGGTGCCACATTAATTTAAACCTGGATATCACTGCCAGGAAATAGTCCAATGAAACAAGCAACCACACCCGCAAAAACAACACCGGATACGAGGAGCAGGGGTGACAAAAACACACCGTGGAAGTATCTAAAAACCTTTCATAAGACATTTGAATAAAAGGATTTTAGACACTTCCACGGTGTGTTTTGTCACTCTATTCTATGCCAGGAGCCATATCCAGGCAGTGACCTTTAATATCTCTGGGTTGCCCAAAGAGTCATTTAACCATCCTGTCAGTAACGATATTCAGCCACTGGCCAGACACCTAAACCAGCTAAAATTAGGACAGCTCTTTTATTTACCTAACTTTAGTTGGTTAGGGTTAACTGGTCAGCGGCTCAATATCCTCACTGTACGGCTCAGCCTCTGGAGCCGCGCCAGTAACACTCCTTCGCTAAGAGATTAGCGTTGGAGCATTTAATCCAGGTAGGAGGGTATATTCAGTAGCACTGCTGTCCGGCCAAACCATTGTGAATGTGCCCCTCAGTCTCTTTTCCAGTGTGCAGGGTCCAACAATAAAAAAAACATAGAAATATGCTGACAGAAAAAGACCACATGGCCTATCTAGTCTGTCTTTCCACATCAACCACTACAACAGTCCCCTTTTTACCTTTAGACATCTTCTGTGTTTGTCCCATGCTTTTCTGACTTCAGATACTGTCCTCATCTCTACCACCCCCACTGGGAGACTATTCTACGCACCTACCACTCTTTCCATAAAGAAATATTTCCGCATGTTACTCCTGAGTCTCTCCCCTTTCACCCTGATCCTAAGCCCCCTCATTGTAGAGCTTACTTTCAATTGAAAGAGGTTCTCCTCTTGTGCATTTATGCCATGGAGATATTTAAACATCTCTATCATATCTCCTCTATTCTGTCTTTCCTCTAACATATACATACTGAGATCTTTAAGTCTTTACAACCAGTTGTCATATGTTGCCCTTTTGAATAAGGCATTTTTGTGGCATTAAAACTAATTTGTGTAGACGTCTGCAGAAATGTGTTTGTTGGTGGGGGTTTTTTGGGAGGAGGGGCCCTCAAAGAAAAATGTAGGGTGGCTGAATTATTGTGCAATGTGTCTCACATTCTGCAGGTAAATCTTTACACCGTCACCCCTGCCATCTTTCAGTTCCAATGCTTGCTGGCAACTAAGCCCCTTCCAGAACACGAATGGTAAAAATTTAACATCTGATCCAAGGCTAGTATTAAATTTTAGCCTTTATTGAGTGCATGGTAAATGGCATGAGGTAAAGACATCACACCCTGTAGAATGCACTTGATTAGATTGTAAGCTCTGATGAGCAGAGACTCTCTCTTACAAGTATATGTACAGCACTACCTTGTAGCACTAGGCAAATAATAAATAGTAGTAGATAAATCCCTATTTGCATGTGAAATTCCTTCACATATACGCTTGGAGCTGTTCGTTTTAGCATAATCCCTTTAATGCCTTTTCAGCTTGCTTTTAACATGCACAAGGTGGTCTTATCATAGTCCATATGATTTTTAATTTGCACATTCATCTTTCTTGCATAAGGTCTATCAGGAAGGGTGCAGGTATTGGATAGAGCAGTCCTGTGGATATCTAGCCTGCTCAATTCCTGGACTCCCCCCAGGGTTGAGACATGTCTTTTACTAGGTTTCTAATTATGCTCAGAACTACAGGAATCTAAAGCAGCGAGCAGCATAGTGAGAGCCAAGGCGTACTCTATTTCTGTAAGGCAAGCCTGCAGAGAAATGAGATTATCAGAATGCATCAGGTGTTCCTGGAATATGCTCAGGGAGTTTTCTCTGTCTCCTGCATAGCTCATAATTTCACTTCCAAATGCTTTTCAGTAAGAGTTTTTTAGTGCACTTCCAAGTAGGCAGCAGCATGCATGAAGGGTTCTGAAAGAACACAACTGATGGGGTGATACACGCAGTCGTGGGGGTGGGGGGTGGGGGGGTCCTGCTTCTATTGTAAGAAGAGTGGTGTTGATGAATCAGCTAGGAGGAGACCTTCCACTGCCCCTCAAGGACTGGTACCATCTGGCAAGTGACAGGGAGACCCACGAAGCTCAATCAAATGTTCCACATAAGTTCCTGCTCTTTTTTTTTTAACTTAACTTTTTATTGAAATTCCACAAAGACATAAAACAAACAAAACAACCCCCAAACATTACATCACAAGCTTATCTCCCTCCCCTTCCCCCTGGAGCTAATCGCTTCCTCCCCCACTCTTCACAAATACTCAGAACAGACCGTTCTTCATTCCATTTTTCAACTATTTGCTTACGCAGTGCTGTCAACCTTTCCGTGAGGAATACCTGCCTCAATCTCAGGATACAATGTTCTAACAATGGTGCTTCAATCTGCTTCCATTTGTAGGCGACCTCACACTTAGTCGCACTCAGGCAGGCAATAACCCACTTCCTATTTTTCCCCCTTTCCACCAGGCCAGCAGGAAGATCCGCGGATCCAAAGCTAGCTCAATACCAAAGATCGGACAGATCCATCCTTGAATGGTCTGCCAGAAGAGCCTTATTTTTGGCCATGTCGATCAAACGTGGAAGAAGCAGCCTTCTCCCCCACAAGCCCGCCAACACCCCACAGTCATTGCTGGAAACATCTTGTGCAGTCTAAGGGGCCTATAGTACTATCTCATTAAGATCTTATAACTGTTTTCTCTTACAGAAATAGAGATGAGTGCCTGCCTGATTTTCTCTATGACTGTTTTCCAATATTTGATATCCAACTCTTCCCCCAGATCCCTCTCCCATTCTAACACGCACTTGAGTTTAATACATTTAGAATCCCTCACCGCACTATGCAACGCAGATATCAAACTCTGAAAACATCTTTTCCCTTACCATTTAATTTCCAGATCTGTGAAATCCCACCCACTCCCTCCCGACCCATTTTCTTTTGAATGTAATGCGACACTTGAGCATATTGAAAGTAATCAGATCCTCGCAACCAATCCTCGAAGAGTTCCTCAAACGCTATCACCTCTCCCCCATCCAGAAACTGATAGAAGCATTTCAGACCTGTCCTCTCCCACTTAGCATACACCTGTCCTTCCTGTACAGGGGTAAAATCTGCCATGTACCTCAGGGACTTCATCAATGAAAAAGTAGTAGCCGTGATCCCACCGGCTTCTCTCTTCTACACCCTGTCCCAAATAGATAAGGCATGTCTCACAAAGGCATTCACCCATCCCCCCCTTGTCTCTCCACCCAAGGCATCCATGGTAACCACAGCAGACCCCTCCTCCTCCTCCTGCACATAATTCTTTGTTTCTACCCCTTCTCTCCAGTCCATCAGGTGTCAAATCTGTATATTCACATCTTTCGGGGTATAAAAACCTCCAGGCATCCACCAGACTTAAACAGGTCAGCAGTCCCTTCACTATTCTCTGGCTGCGGCCCCCAGCCTCTTGCAGCTTTGCTTGATGATCCCTCCCCCAATATCAACCACCCCTGGACCTTCTCCAGATGTTTCCGCACCCCCTTCCAAAACAAGATCTGCCCCCCATTTGGCACATATACCGTCGCTATAGTAACTTCTTCCACTTCATATTCCCCCATCAGAATCAGAACCCTACCCTCTTTATCCCAAAAAACCTGCTTCACTTGGTAGGGGCATTACCTGTGAATTAACATAGCCACTCCTCCCTTCTCACCCCCTCCCCCTGCGCACAGTATTGCTGCAGGAACCATTCTCTGCGCAATAACGTTTCTTCCCTGCAGAGCAAAAGGGTCTCCTGTTCACAATGTCCCATTGTAGTCTCTCTGCCTCACGGAACAGTGATTTTGTACATTATATTTAAAGGGGGCATGTTGCCACAGAACTATTTACAAAGCATTCTTAGTGGGGGGGGGGGGAGGTTGGAGACTGGGGAGGGCAGCGCTGCGTATGACTTGTAGCGCTATATAAATGCTCAGTAGTAGTAGTAGTTAGGGGATGGGATCAAAGTTCAGGGTGAACAGGTGGGTTTTGAGGAAAATGTTTATGTTTATTAAAATTCTATAAACCGCTCTTCATAAAAACAGCAAAGTGGTATACAATAGTGCTATAGTCAACAGTCATACAAACCTCCATTTATCCATCTCATTTTCCAGTCCTGCATTTCCTAGTGCTAAAGCAGTTCCCCAGGATTGACCCTATTTGGCTGTATATCAAAAGTTCATAGCCTGCCTGCTAGCTCCCTTTCTAAAAACGCTGAAAATATTACTAAGTCTTTGATGTTTCCAATTTTGAAGTGCACCATTTCTATTACTCCTCTGGAGGTGGCCATGTTGACATCTATTATTGTAGCAGCAGAGCGCAGACAAACCAATGATACCAGGAGTCTGTTCAGAAGGTCCAAATCATTTATTTGTGCACAAGTCTCAAGCAGAATCAAATTCAAAATGGCTGAGCAATGGTTTCTAGCAAAACAACAACTTTTATACTGTTCTTCTCCATTCTAGACATAGGCAAACTTTTCATTGGTCCCAGTAACCCCTCTCACCCATCTATTGGTCCCGGTACCACTACGTAGCTATCCAATGAGGACCTTGATCTGGGCTCAGCACCTGGTTGCCCCCCTTTCAGTCCTCATTACAATGGACAGTTCTTAGACTTTCGATACTTCTCTCCTCCAAGGTCACTGGCTTGCTAGAATATGAGTGAGAGCGGGGCACTGTAACCTTGCTTTCTGCAGAGTTAATTAATTCCATAGAAGCTGTGCTCTCTTATCAGTACCAATTAGACTTGTTTTTCTATATTTTCTAAGTTTCGATTCTGCTTAGCTATACTAAATTGTGTTCAGTTAAGTTTCAATTCTACGGTGTCATCATTCAGGGGGGTTTTCATTCCTCTGGGCCTAACTACAGGCTTCATTTACAGGTCAAGCTGCTTAGGCCTGTCTGTTTAGTTCAATTAGCATGGATCATAGGCCTTCGCCTACCACATTCCCCCCTTTGATTATTCTCACCCGCAAGTGAGAAAGGGTGAGAATCAAATCACATCATACTAGTGGTATAGGGTAGTAGTTTCACATAGCTGGTAGCTTTGTAGCTGCCTTACGCTCTACAGTGTTATTAATAACTGAAGTTAGCATCCGCAAGCAAAATGACAAGAAACAAGGGAGCAACAAGCAGATAGTCAAAGTCCATAGTTTGGCAAGAGTGGGAAAAAGAACTAAAGGATTAGAAGGTGCAGGAGCATTTATGCCGGACCACCAAGATGTCTTCTTTGTTGTGCTGTTGTAAAACTTCTGATTTAGACAGTCCAGCTGTCCGATCTTCATAGCAAATTGTGGTCCGGTGCGAACAAAACACAAACTGTCAACAATGGGGTGGGCCAATACCCACTCACTAGTAGTATTATGTAAATCAGTCTGATCATAGGGGATGAAATAATTCAGTTCTTGAGAACAAACAGTCATAAATGTGGAGACTAGATGCTACTGCGTCAGCAAGTTCAAGAAACAAGTTCTGGGAGGCATGAAGAACCTTTAGCCCAGTTCGTGTGTTACTTATACAGGCTGCACAGGGAGGTAAAGCAAAAGTCATTTCAAAGCACTCAAAGGCTGCTGCCAAAATAAAGCAATAATAAGAATTCATAATGGGCATAGTCTCTGGAGAATTGGTGGAACTGTTGGCATCCACAATAGATAACAAATGTAGAGTTGATTGTAGATCCTCAAGCTTCTGCCGTACGTAGACCTACCAGCTTTGTGGCAGGAGTAGGGCTGTAGATCCCAAAGTATCACTGTCCTCTGGGATGTCTCAGGTTCTTAAAATATCATAGTACAGTCTCTCAGGCTATTATTGCCTTGAGGAGATCAGAAGACTCAATTTCTTAACACAACACAGTCTATTTCTGATGATTGCAGCTTTCTCCAGATGCGAGGCTTACCTTCAGATAAACAGATAGTCTTGAAATAGTGCAGTTTCGGAGGGACCAATAAGTCTTAGGTCCGTGGTTGTTGTCGTAGGGTGAGGCGCAATGGAGTCTCAGGATGCTGTACAGAAGTCCAGTAATCAGGTTCAGAAACAGTTGCTGGCTTTACTCGACTATGATGGATCCAAAGTTCGAATTCTGTGACTTTTACTGCAGTTGGAGATGACAGGATGACAACATAGGGTCCCTTCCAATGCAGGGCTAACGGTATCCTTCTCCACTCTTTGATCCACACCAAGACTCCAGGCTTGAAAGGATGCAGGGGTTCAGGCAAATTGATGGGTGATCAATTTTGTACCCAGGTATGAAGACTCTGCAAAACAGAACTTAAAACCAATAGTTCATGTCTGAAAATTTCAGATCCTATCTGTCTCACATCTCCTTTTATTCCCTATAAATAGGCTACAGATTCTCAAAATCTCAAAAAGGGGAAACTCCTAAAGACTTAGCAGGGGCTAAGTATATCCTAAGAAGGGCTATAGGAAGAACCTGGGGCCACTTCAGGTAAACTTCTTGGCAAAGTTTGGACAACTGAGATTTCAAGGTTCTATTCATACATTCTATTTTTCCTAAAGTTTTGAAAGCTGTAGGTAGTATGCACCTGATAATGTCAATATCTTGGAGCCATACTTGATGGACTTGCTTCCTAAGGTTATCCACCCTCATTATTTGTACAGGGTCCCGTGTGCATGCAAGGTTGTAAGGGCATACTTGGAATCTGGGTACACATTTAGACAGAGCCCTTTTCCTATTGTTAGTGCTCTAGTGAGGGCTATCAGTTCAGCTTTTTGTGGTCAAGTTTCTGGGGCCAGGGCTGAGGACTCAACTACCAAATCAGGGGTCTCCACTGCATATCTAGCACAACAATGTCCATTGATGATGAAACTGCCTTCAGCCACAAAGAAAGTCTGTTCAGGGTTCTCCAGAGAGACATCAGTCAAATCCAGGCGGCTTGAGAATACAGTGTCCATAATTTCTAAACAGTCATGATCAGGGGATCAAGACCAACTGATAACAACATAGCAGGATTGAAAGCTTGACTGACCCTTCAGTTGTATCTGGGGTTTTCACGCAACATACTCTAATACTTCAACATTCATAGATTTGTTAGCTAGTAGTTTCCTTTGTATTTCATATTGGTTAGAACAGAGTGTGGTACAGTAACTTGAAGATTCTGTCTCAAAGGGATTTTTTTGTTAGTTTTTGCTTACTAGGAAGGCTGTAGCTGTAACAGCTTCTCAAATAAGGTCCAAGAGATTGAGTCAACACTCCTAGAACATTTCCTTGTGACTCATGAACATAGAGACTGAAAGGTTTTCTGGACATCTGGTAGACCCAGAATTGGTGACAACATCAGAGTGTTTTTTCAAAGATCAAAAGGCTGCATCCTGTTCAAGTCCCCATTCCAATGGAGACTTTTCCATTCCTTTGATAGCTTGATACAACGGTTTTGCTAGCAGCGCAAAATTGGGGATCCATATACAACATACTTTGTGGCACCCAAGAAGGCTCTCACTTGCCTCCTGGTGGTTGGAGTAGGAATACTGCATACAGCTGCTTTGCGTTCTGGTAAGGGTCCCAGGCGTCGAATTCCGCAGGACAACTGGAATCCTAGGTATTTAACTTGTTTGGCATAATTGCACCTTAGCTCTTGAGACTTTGTATCCAGCCTCAATAAAAAGGTGCAAGAGTTCACTGGTGGCTTGTAGACATTCACTTTCTGAGTTGGTGGTTATAAGCAAGTTGTCCACATATTGCAGTAGAATTCTTTCTCCTGGAATTACTGGATAACTTGCCAAATCTTTTGCTGAGTGAGGCGAGTTCTTGAATCCTTGAGGTAATCTTGTCCAGGTGAGTTGGCCCCGCCTTCCTGTAGTGGGGTCTTGGGCTAAGCGTATGCAGAAAAAGAAAAACATCTTTTAAATCCAGAATGGTGAAATGTGTGTAGCTTCAGCAGAGATCAGTCCTAAGAGTGTGTAAGGATTTGGCACAACTGGATGTATAGTTCCAGCTGCATCATGCATTCTTTCTTAGATCCTGCACTAGGCGGTAATCACCTGTCCCAGGCTTCTTAACAGGAAAAAGGGGAGTGTTCCAAGGTGACTAACATTCCTTTGAAAAGTCCATACTTCAGCAGTTTCATTAAATGGCAGTGGATTCCTGCAATGGCTGGTCAGGGAAGAGGATACTGCTTCACATGCACTGGTTCCGCTTCTGGCTTGAGGATGACGATGACAGGGGCTATGTTCTTCGCTAGGCCAGGTGCATTATCTTCTGCCCATACCCCAGGTGGGGCTATAGGGTTGGCGGGTATACAGGAACTTGTTGACTTAACTGGAGGTGTGTTATAGAACCGCTACTTCTCTTCTCAGGGAACAGTCAGCACCATCAATCCAGCAGGCTCTGGGTTCACAGTCATTTGCATTTCTCTCTCTCCAGCAAAGGATATCTGTGCCTGAAGCTTTGCAAGCAGATCTCGGCTCCAAAAAGTGGAATAGGGCACTCAGGCATATACAGGAACTGGTGCATTATTTTCTGTCCCCCTTGTTCACACATGCGGTTCTGCAGAAAAGGCTTTGTGGCCTTAGCCCCAGTAGCTCTGATAATGGTGATGCATCAAGAAAAACACAGGGGCTACTGGCTTTAGTATTCTGCTCCTGTACCCCCCATAAAGTCCATATATTGGTCCCCTATTTTCAGACTGACCATAGGCTCCTGGGGACCCAGGGAAACTTAAGAGTCCGGTCTGGCCTAGTCTTCATTCATGCTGTAGCCCTCTCCGGCTGGCTTTTTTTTTTTTTAAATCAAGTACTCCCTCCTCCCCCCTGGGGTGGAGATAAGATGCGGGCATTCACTTCTCCAATGTCTTCCTCTGCAATGGGCGCACTGACTCGCACCCAGTTTTTACTTCCTCTGCTCCTTCGATCAGGATAACCTCCTCCACATCATTCAACTAAAGCATCAGCAAGAAGATCTGTTCTCTTCTCCATCTTTACATTTACTTTCTCTACCACATTCAACAATTCACATACTTTCTTGTTCAACTTCCATTAACTATCATGCCCGCAAATCCATCCAGTTTCATTTCTGTTTTATATCTCTCTGGGACTGACTGACAAAAACGCAAAATTCTCCTGGGCTGCTAGATTGCATGGGGTATATAGTGAAGGCTGCCTGCGCTATTTGGATTGGGTCTGCAAAGCTGGACCTAGTGCAATGGGATTAGGATTACGTGACCCTCTCTCTTACTGGTAGTTATACATTTGAAGGCATACAGCAATCAGGCTGAACTAGCAAATAAATCCCTACTTGTGCCGGGGCTTCTCTTCTCCTGCTGCGGAGGTGACTTGTGACATTTGCAGGGAGGTATCCCCCCTCCCCCCCTTGCTCCAGGCTCTGCCCGGGATGATAGCAGAGCTGAGGGAACTGGCCTATAAAGATAATAAACGGGCAGGATTTTTTTTTTTTTATTATATATGTTCTACTTCTCTGCTGTGGGCACATTAGTTCACGCCTACCGGGGGGTGACATCATCGGTGGACTGGACCCCATCCCCCCCCCTTAAGCACTCTGAACGGAGCTGGGGTTTCTTGGGGAGCTACTTACAGAGAGAAAAACTATCTAGAGATTCTGGGGCAAAATATGGTGAACTAAGGAAATATGGAGCAACTAGCAGAAGCCACTCCCTTTCACCATGTCGACTGCATGCTATACGCTGACGATGTCCTGTTGTACATACCCTTCTCTACTGAACATCCGGACCTCTCCTCATTGACGAGCTGTTTCGACGCAATATCTGACTGGCTTTCCTCCCAAAACCTCCGAATACAACATAAGAAAACGGAAGTACTCTTCATTACGAGGAACCCTAACTTCACCCCACCACCATTCCTTAAAGTAAAAGGAGCAGAGTTACATTCTAAACCTTCAATACGCTACCTAGGAGTCACCTTGGATCAACGCCTGGACATGAAAGTCCACATAGCGAACACTGTCAGAGCAGTATACTATAAGATCCGCTCACTTAGGCATTTACGATCCATGCTAGAACCAAATGACTTCAGGACTATATACCAGGCGTTGATCATACCTCATTTTGACTACGCCAACGCCATCCTTCAAGGCCTGCCCCTATCCACCTTACATCCACTACAGCTCGCCATGAACGCTGCAGCAAGGGTCATCCATGGAGCCTCCAGAAGTGACCACGTGACACCTCTGCTGATACAATTACATTGGCTACCTATCCAGGCTAGAATCGTCTTCAAGACACTGTTAATCACTTTTAAAGCTATTAACAAGCTCTCCCCTGAGTCAATATCGACCCTCATCCATATCACATCTCCTAATAGAGCAAGGAGATCCACAGCTACAAACACCCTAAAAGTCCCGAAAGCATTAACAGCGTGCACAACATCTACAGCCAATAGGGCGTTTAGTATCAGTGCACCAAGATGCTGGAACGCATTACCTCCAGATATCCGGGCGATTAAGAGCCTCACACAGTTTAGGAAAGCCCTTAAATACCATCTTTTCAATAAGTACCTCATAGAACCCAACCTCACCCACTGAGACAGAGATGCAACCCGCTAAGCAATTATATGATTTCCCAACAACATGCTAAGAAAGATTCCCTAACCCTTAGTGGTGCAATTGTTTCTATGGTATTCATGATCATACGACTTTATGTAGCAATATTTGTAAATAGTTTGCCACTGTTATACAAGTTTATGTAGCAAATGCTGTAAATAGCTTACCCCTGTTATCCAAGTTACTTGCCCTGTTATCTGTAAACTCTTACATGTTAACTGTACTGAGCATTTTTGTTCCATGTAAACCGCGCTGATGCCGAATAGTGCGGTATATAAGAGACTATAAATAAATAAAATAAATAAACATAGCATTCCTAATTGGGACAGAGACATTTATTACCATAGTCTTCAGTAAATCCCTTACTGAAATTCTTGATCATACTTGAAAAGACACTTATTAAAAAACCTTAGTACCGTAAACATAAGACAGGCAGAAAACATAAGCTTAGATTGAGCACAGACATACAATTTAGATACAGTTCTTAAAATATCTTATAGAGAGAACTATAGCTATCTGTTACGTATATTCAAGAGACATGAAACGGATACTTTTCCATAGCTGTGGTGGATATCTAAAATGCATATACACCCTCTTTTTGTTTTGTTTTGTTTTTTTTTTAACAATAAATATGTCTTCTATCAGGTGCTTGCCACAGTATATCAGGAAATAACGTCTTGAAATTTTTAAAAGACTCTAAAAAAAACAAAGTACCCCCTTTTCCTCTGGACACAGACACACAAAATTCAAATACAGAAAAACTGATGAATTTATTCTGAATTGTAAAGGTCGTCATTAGTCACTAGTACAGAGTTTAACAATTCAAAGTAATTACCTTAAATCTTACAGTATGGGAAGCATGCATTCAAATGACTTATACTTGTGTCCTAACATAATTTCTTATTCACTCATAATTTAAACCATTCATTCTCAGGTTGCAATCTGGTACACTTCCAACCCAGAATGCTGCACCGTCCCCCAAGGTTCTTAACCTCTATTTTTGAGGGTCAAAGGAAAAACACTTTATTTTCTCTCTCTTGTCTGTGTCCGTTAGTTTTTGAAACAACAGATATACTTCCTTTATTTTAAACAAGCAAGAGACTGCTCAATCGGGAACGGCTGTCTCATTTTTTTTTTTCCTAGCAAGCTGTGTGAGCCACACCCCTTCGCTCACTGGAAACAAAATGATCATAGTTTCACAGACACACAGAGACATGCAGAGCAGAGAATATAACTAAAAACAGTTTACGGAGCTCCGATGAGGTTAATTCGACCTTCAAAACTAAAATTCTGACTAAATATTCCTATCGAATGGTATATAATACCTGACCATAGTAGAAGGAACATCACCATTAAAACACAGTGAATAATTGCCCTAAAGTAAGCTCTAATTAGCCCAGCAGAGAACGTTGAAATCATGCCTTCATAGGGTTAAAAAGGCACCTCTGCACAGACGCGCCCCTTGTCAGCCTCACACTGTTCTGTAGGAAAAGCTCTGACTGAGTGAGACATGTTCTTGATTTTTCAGTGAGTCAAGCGGTAAATTATCATACATTACCCAACAGACTATAATCTTACATTAAACAAAGACACATAGACAAACGACACACATGCTAGCAACGTATCCCAGAATGCATTCATTTCTCTCTATTCTGACTAGTCTTTTGCAAGTTCCAAATGCAAGAAGACGGGAGTTTCGCCCTGCTTTACTTACGCAGGGGTAGTCGGTCCGTCTTTGAGAGGTGATCAAGCTCTCTTACAAGTGCTAGTTCCAAGTTCATGCAAGATTCAAGTGGCAGTACTGCTCTTTCTTATCTGTCTAGACACATGCTAAAATCAAAACTCTACTCACCGGATGCGGTCCTCAAAGTTCCCAAGCAAGCGCATGAGTTGGACCTCGGACTCCCCTCACTCGGGTTCGAGGTGTTGGTTCCAACCGGGTCCGGCACCCTCCGAGGCCTGGCCAGCTCCCTCTGATGCAACAGGACCGGTGGCGCCTGGGAGCCGAGCCCACGTCGGGAGGGCACGATCCCAGCAGGACCAAACCTGTTGAGGCGGAAAGTCGTGGTATATTGCCCTGTATACCCTCTATTACCACACCTTCCCGGTCCAACGCACCAAGAATATGTAGCAGCAGAGCGCAGACAAACCAATGATACCAGGAGTCTGTTCAGAAGGTCCAAATCATTTATTTGTGCACAAGTCTCAAGCAGAATCAAATTCAAAATGGCTGAGCAATGGTTTCTAGCAAAACAGCAACTTTTATACTGTTCTTCTCCATTCTAGACATAGGCAAATTTTTCATTGGTCCCAGTAACCCCTCTCACCCATCTATTGGTCCCGGTACCACTACGTAGCTATCCAATGAGGACCTTGATCTGGGCTCAGCACCTGGTTGCCCCCCTTTCAGTCCTCATTACAATGGACAGTTCTTAGACTTTCGATACTTCTCTCCTCCAAGGTCACTGGCTTGCTAGAATATGAGTGAGAGCGGGGCACTGTAACCTTGCTTTCTGCAGAGTTAATTAATTCCATAGAAGCTGTGCTCTCTTATCAGTACCAATTAGACTTGTTTTTCTATATTTTCTAAGTTTCGATTCTGCTTAGCTATACTAAATTGTGTTCAGTTAAGTTTCAATTCTACGGTGTCATCATTCAGGGGGGTTTTCATTCCTCTGGGCCTAACTACAGACTTCATTTACAGGTCAAGCTGCTTAGGCCTGTCTGTTTAGTTCAATTAGCATGGATCATAGGCCTTCGCCTACCACATTATGACATCACAGTAATTAAGTGTACCAATCAGATACAAGTGCATGAAATTTTCTGATACTCTTAATGTAGCAGGTCCCTATTTAACATTTAATATTTCTTATATACCGCCTTTCATGATATCAAGGCGGTTTACATTGAACAAACTGAAATTACTTTGAACAGGGCATTATAACTTGGAGATAACTATTTTACAGGGAACATGGGCAATGGAGGGTTAAGTGGCTTGCCCAAGACCACAAGGAGCACCTGTGGGACAAGAAACCCCAGTCCTTCTGGCCCAAGGTTGCTGTCCTCTAGTGGGATTTGAACCCCTGACCTTCTGGCCTGAGGTACCTTGCCCCAACCACTAGGCCACTCCTCCCCCTAGTGAGTGGAAAACCGCTTACAGAATTTAAAAAATAATGAGCACGGAATAAGCACTTCTTTCAAACAGGAAGTCACAAAATCCCCCAGCTTTGTTCTTAACAGAAGAATAAATTGTCTCCGCACTGCTATTTAACCCTTTAAGGATTTCTTCACCTTTTTTTACTTTCTTTGGCTGAAACATTAATCCAAATTGAGCAAAGGATCCATTTCTATCCTGCAATTACGCTCAATAATGTAGCAGATGCAACCATGTGAAATAATTGGCTCTTTCTTCAGGAGCCAGAATCAGGCACTGTATTTTTATGATTCATAACAGCAGGAGAAAAGAACCCTACTCTATTGTGAGAGCTATTTCATGTTGCCCTTGGGAACAAGTCTCCAGAAAAAGGCGTCACTGTTTATTATCCAAATATTTGGGGTATGTTACTGCCATACTCTATTTCTTGTGGATCTGGGTGTCTGGGTGCCATTTGTCACAAAAAACAACTGAAGAAACTAAGTCTTTCTGACAAAAAATGTAGCCTAAAATCTGGACAAAGACTGACGACGTCCAACTTAAACAGCTGCTCTTGCAACATTAAGCCCTGATGAGTTTACAAAAGTAATTACTTTTATGGATATTTTTCTTCAGATTTATATGCCAAGATAGTATTTTGGAGATGTGCGAGACTGCCGCACTTTCTTGGTCTGGAAGTTTCCATCTTCTGCTTTGGGTGTCCAATTTAATCAAGACCAGTTTCTACATGAGATACGGCAGCAGGAGTTTTCTCCATTTTTAAACCTCCCTCATCTCAGTGGCCAGGCACAAGGACCTCGGCTTTATCTGAAACAAGGTTCAACCTGCACCCTAAGGTCTGGCCACAAGGTGCTGCCTTTGTGCAATGGATGGAACACTCTCTCCCCACCTTGGGTTTCTCCATGCAATCCCTAGGACCGGCTTGCCCAAGAAGCAGAAACCAAGCCCAGGAATCAAAACCAGGTTTTCTACACAGCACCAGCAGAGTCTCTGAGGGAAGGAAGGTATCTTGACTGCTACTCTTTAATGAGAAATACTTTTGAATGCACATATTCAAAAGGGAGGGAGGAGTAGCCTAGTGGTTGGGGCAAGGTACTTCAGGCCGGAAGGTCAGGGGTTCAAATCCCACTAGAGGACAGCAATCTTGGGCCGGAAGGACTGGGGTTCCTAGTCCCACAGTCTTGCATACTTCTCTCCCCCATATATATTCGATCTCTCCCATGCTCTTGATACACTCTATAGCTGCAACCCAACCTGTAAACATACCAATACACTCACCTATTAGCACAACCAACCCAATAACCCCAACCATCTCACTCACCCATCTTCCATTTCCCCATCCTCTTACAACAGTCCCCACCCCCCACTCATACTGATCCTTCCACTCACATACTACTTTAACCTTTATTCCCCCAAAATACGATTGCTAAGTCTCTTATAATACTTATTGTCCATACCTTCCAGGTACTTCCAGACACACAATTAGACAAGCCCTGCCCCTTTGACATGACCC
Source organism: Ichthyophis bannanicus (assembly GCA_033557465.1). Lineage (NCBI taxonomy): Eukaryota > Metazoa > Chordata > Amphibia > Gymnophiona > Ichthyophiidae > Ichthyophis > Ichthyophis bannanicus. The sequence goes on from CM066042.1 coordinate 297,634,018, forward strand.
TTTAACACAATACTTCAGTAGTGCCAATGACTTGATGTAAATGGCTGATCATGTCAAAGGGTGCTAAAATTTCTTAGCATCAGTGTCTAATACTGGCAGCACAACTCTCTCAGATAGGCACAGAAAAACCACAGAACAAGTCGTCTGAAGTGTAAAGTGCTACATCCAGTCTCTCTTTAAACTCTAGCGTGCATTACAACTTAACACTAATAGAATATCCACTTAATCAAACCTACTCTTGTCCCAAAAACTGAAAAAACTATTGAGGGAGTTTATTAAAGATCTTCTAATAGCATTTTCTAATACTACAGCTATGTCTTGTGTCTAAAAGATTTTCTTTTCAATCACATCGTAAGCCCATACCAACCATGCTGTTAGGGAAATGCAGTGGGCGTATGTTTTTCAGTTTGTTTGGACTTTTCTCCCCAGTTTCAGGCTTTTTTTGGCTCATTTCACATATTAGTTGTAATTAAAAAAAAAATAGTGCATGTTAGAACTTTAACATGCACAAATCTACTGAATGTGCATTGATCTGTAGGTTTATATATATTAAACTGATTTAGTACACACTAAATTTTTAAGATGCGCTAATGAACCAAACACACACTGGCAAATACACATCCATAGCGTATGGCCAGCAGCGACAAGCTGACATCGATAGCAAGAGACGTAGACTCGGCACGCTTGCCGGAACACAAGTTTTTCATTTTTTTGTCGATAAAATATCTTATTTGAACAATTCTGTCGTTAGACCGATTTCCCGGTGGTCTCCGCCTGGAATACTAGAGCCGGCCATTGCAACATTTCAAACATTGGTTTTGAATGATCTGAAGAAATCCGAACATTTTTTTTCACATTGGAAATCTAATGTTACCAAATTGGACCGTGAGTGTTTAAACCAGATCTTAAGGGACTCATCTGTGACCATACGGTGTGCAGATAAAGGAGGAGCCATCGTGGTACAGACAACGGATGATTACATTCGAGGATTGTGAGTTCATGTGTCAGATTCTCAAGTTTATATGAAATTGGATTGTGACCCCACTCCAACATTACAAACAGATATTCGAAATCTAGTAATCCAGGCACTTGCAAATGGATGGATTACTAAGAAAGAGTATCGAATTTTGCTTGTGACCAATCCCAAGATACCGGTCATCTATATGGTACCCAAGATACATAAATCTTTGCAAGCCCCTCCCAGTAGACCAATAGTTTCATGTCGTGGCTCTGTACTAGAGTCGTTGTCAAAATTCTGTGATGTTTTCTTGAAGGAGGAAGCTTCTGGGGTATGATCATTTATTAGGGATTCTACACATTTTTTGACACTCTTGAATATGTTGTCCTTACCATCATCTGAGTTGTTTTATGTGACCTTAGATGTCACTGCTTTGTACACGAACATTGACCAACAAGGAGCTCTATTACTGCTACAGTCTCTGTTCACCGGGGTGCCTCCTAGATTACCTAGATCTTTTTTGATGGATCTAGTAACATTAGTCCTTACACGTAATTATTTCCTGTTTGAAGATAATTTTTTTCAACAGATTTTTGGCATAGCAATGGGAGCCACGGTTGCTCCCTCGATTGCCACGTTGTATATGGCAGGCATGGTTGAACAACATATGTATTTATCATCGTTTTGTGTTCACGTGCCCCTTTGGAAAAGATTTTTAGATGACATCTTTTTTATATGGACTTCCGACTTGGTTTCCCTGCATTAATTCATTGAATGGCTAAATTCTTTAAAGCCCAACATTAAGTTTACAGCTCACATTGATCCTCAACAGTTGGAGTTTTTGGATATGCTTATTTTTTGGTCTGGATGTTCCTTGCTTACCACTTTATATCGAAAATCTGTTCAGCGAAACAGTTTACTAAACTATCAGAGTTTCCATACGGAACCCCTTCGTAGGGGTTTACCATATGGTCAGTTTCTGAGAATATGCCGCCTCTTGTCATCCATTAGGGATTTTAAACATCATGCACATGATTTAACATTGCGATTAATATCCAGGGGTTATCCTCCAAGGATTGTGTTTCGCGCTTATCGACGCGCATGTTACACTCATCGTGAATGGCTACTTGGTGCACCTGCTACAACTTCTGATACTTCAATTGAAGATATGATGGTGGGTGTATTGCCCTATATGTGTCATAGTTCAGAAGTGATGAATATTTTGAAGAAACATTGGCCTGTGCTATCTTTGCGCTCTTGTTTTGATAAACCATTAAGGTTAGCTTTTTCGTGGGGGTTTAATCTAAGGAACTTCCTTATAAATCTATGGTGTCTCTGGATAAACTGGTTTACCCTGACGTGAATTCTCGGGGTCATTTCCCTTGTAATGCGTGTGTTTATTTTACTACCACTTTGTCAGGCACTACCTGGATTGATCCAAAAATCGGGGCGGATATACCATCGCCGCTGTCTACCACCTGTACTTCCACTTTTGTGGTATACATCTTACAGTGCACTTGCCCCATGCTCTATGTGGGGCGCACAACGCATTCCATAAAGGTTCAATTGGGTGAACATGCATCCAGGATACGTCAACAGGTGCTTTCGACACCTATTGTTCAGTATTGCATCACATATCATCATTCTTTTGACCAACTCTCTTGGACTATTACAGATCATATTCCAAGGAATCCTAGAGGGGGCGATTGTACAGCCCATTTGCAATGGAGTGAACAGTGATGAATTCATCTACTGCAATCAGTTCACCTGGTTGGTATGAATCGCGAGATCGATTGGACTAGCTTGTTCTGATGTATCACCAATCACTGGTGGGCTTTCCCTGGGTTTGTGGGAATCCCCATTCGTATTGGTGTGTTCTAAGATGAATAGCAGCTATTGTTAGCCACCCACATGAACTTAAGTCCTTTACATGATTGGCTGCCTCTACCGGCGGCGTTTTGTAGCAGTTGTAACAAGCCACAGAGCACTTGATACAGGGGTAGGAGCACCCCAAAATGTGCATGTCGTGCGATTCTCTTGGATTAAGATAAGTGATCCTAGTTTCAGAGGATTTATGGATGGGCTTGTTTTTAAATGACGACAAATAATTTAGACACAAATCATATAAGAATAAAATGGACTCCGCTTGACTGGTGTGGACAGATTGTAGTACTGTCCTCCCTCAGCAGTGCCTGACAAAAATTATTTAAATTTATCTTTTTGGGACTATCACAGTGACATTGGATGGTTTCTATGTACTAGTGGTCACTGGTTTTTGGGAATTGTATACTTTGGAACATAAGACTGGAGCAGGCCATGGAAGGAGAGCATTCATTTCAAGCCAACATCAGGAACTGGGTGCCAAGCAGGGGGTGGATGCAAGAGAATGAAAACAGCTGGCACAGATCATAGACTCCCGTCTCCAAAGAAGGTCCCGGTTTAGACATGTGCAAGAAGGATACTGAGTGGGGAAGAGGAAACTGAATCACGCTTTCCACTAAGTAGTCTGAAAGTTTGCTGATGTCTCTTCCAACAGTCCCTATACTCATAGGCAATACATTTGCCCTGAATGTCCTTATTCTGAGGTCACTACTCCATCACTGCTCTACACGAGCCAAATAGATTCATAAAGAAGTTATTTTACTGCCAGAGACCTCAGTCCCCTGCAGAACTGCAATTGGCCAGTCCAAATTCAGCACTTAGAAAAACATTTTTGATATACACTCTGTTCTTCGTTAAAGGTCAATTATACTGGGCAACCACATTTAGGATCAATTAATTATATATTAGCTCTTTGGGGGATGGTGCAGGAGAATTAGATGCTTCAGGTGAACCTTCAGCCTTGCACTCTCCCTGCCCACACCCCCCACACAAATGCTCTGCATCCCGTCCAATCCCCGAATCCTCACTCTCCCCCCCCATCTTAATCCTTTTTGCATCCACTCTCCTTTACCACATTCCAATCCACGTGTCACCACTCTTTCCTCCTCCAACCAGTTTCCAAGTTCTCCCCCTCCCCATTCCCTGAATCTCCTCTCCCCCGCCTCAATCTGTTCCTCCTATCTACCTTCTCAGCCCATCTCTCCTTCCGCCCTTCGTGGGCTGGTAGGAAAGAGGGACCAATACTCTGATGTTTAGGTCATCGCTACTCCTGCTGCAGATTGTGCCTCTTTTCCCTTCCACATAATTTTAATTAGCTGATTGAAACCTCACGAGCGGGAGAGGAGAGACATTAACTGAAGCCAGAGAAGTACAGCACTTGATCTCCTACTGGCCACAAAGCAAAGCGATGGGAGTGGTGGGGTGGGGCAGGCTCATTTATTGGTCGCACCAGTGACAGCTGATGGGAGGGATTGGACAGGCATCAACGGTGGCTCTTCTTCAACTCATATGAACATGATCACCATGACTTTACTGTTTGGTCACACAAGCCCATGAGGGCAGGCAGCACCTTGATAATACCAACACAAATCCTCCCAAACGCTGCCCTCCAAATTGTGTCACTCTCAGCAACCCCCTAGGTCACCTGTCATACAATTTTAACCAACCATTCTCATTGTTAATTTTTTTCATGCTTCTCCAGCAAATGGACTTAAGAGTATTTTACAGCAGCTCTGAATGAAGATCAGATAAGGCTCATAAACCAAGAGTGATAAATAACACAAGGATACAAGTTCTAATAAACCATGCTAGATAGCATTACATGGGCTTGAAGATAATCAGAAGCCAAGAGGTGAGCAAAAGAAGAAACTCATGTTCCAAAGACTATCAAATTAGACACAGGGCTGCTCATAAAAACAACCAGATATTAATCGACTGTAAAGGAAACTCATTAGCACTGTGACTTTCCGAGCAGGTCTTCAAAACCTAAAATATCACTGTATTCTTAAACAAAAAAGAAGCCAGAGCACAGTATGCAAATGACATGTTCAGGAAGAACAAAAGACAGAAAAATGATCAATTCTATTACTCAGTCATGCAAAAATAGTATGTGTTGCATGGAAGACGCAATGACAACATTTCCTTTTCCGATGAAGAGCTCATGCAGCGACTTCCCCTTTCTACGGGCTTCACAGATTTACTTCTCTCTCTCTATCCATTAATCCATTTGGGATGAGACAGAGTCAAACGGCTCCTGGTAGCAAGTCAAAGAGTGATTACTTACTGGTTTAGGGCAATGGATGTATCTGGCAAGGCTGATGATCAGGTCATGGGTGATGGGATCTACCAGGTTTCTGAAGCTGGCGTACCGATAAAGGACATCATCCAATGAGGTGGACTCCATTCCTAGATCCTAGACAGAAGAGATTATTTATTTAAACTCATTTCTATACAGCCCTTCTACTATTCAAAGCGGCTTACATATAACCAACAAATTTAACAGGGCATTTAGGGAGCGCTCGGTTGTACAGGGAACAAAACAGTAAAACAGTAAGATGCATCGTAACTCTGAACTATTTACAGTGTAAGTAGAGGGGGTAATTACTGAACATTAATACATTATGCTGCCCCTCCCTTCCGAGCTTAGATTACAAAGACAAGACTCCTCTCCAGTGGAGGATACCCTCCAAGAGGCATATTGGCTTCAACAGTACAAACTCGTGCTTGCTATTCAGAGAATCAACAGAGAACCTTTTACAAGGGGAGTTGCTGATTCCTCAGGGTAGTCAGCTGTCTGCTGCAAGCCAATGACTGTAATTGCTGCTTTACCAAAGCAAAACATTTCCAACTCTAGTTTGCAGTACAATTAAAATGTCCATCCAGCTCACTTAGTATCCTTGATAAAGAGCAAAGAAATTGACTGTTTCATTGACAAGGTATAACTGTACATGCTAAGAATGGGCACAGGGCAAAAACTTTCAGTTCATTTTTGGTTCATCTGGGATTTTATTTTATGAGTTTCAGACTTTTTTCTGTTTGTTTCACACATTCTAATAAAAAACAATTGTGTGTACGTTAGAACATTTTAATGCACTCTGACTTAACACATCTTAATTCATAATGCATTAAATCAATTCTTGCACACTACGTTTTTTTTTTTAAAGACATGCTAAACCAAATATGAATTAATGATTGTGCATCCCTAACGTATACCGGTGCAAATGCACCACCACCTTCTCACTGTAACCTTATCGAGGGGGAATTATTCCAACCTAAGGAGCTAGCGGTCAGCCTGGGTGTGCACACTAATTATAAATTCTCTTTTGGTAGTTAAATAGAAAAACTACCATTAAAGTGGACTAACATGGCAATCCCACCAAATTCTCTTTTGACCCCCACATTTCATATGTGGTACAGGCTGCCTTTGGTAGCCTCCTTGTGATTTGCCACTTGCAGACACTGGTTCCGTTTTCTACTCTCTGGTGACTAACAGGATACGCTATTGCGTTTCCTTACATCAAGGTCTTCTGAGACAGAGTATAACTTGCCTGCAGTGGCTGCAGATCATAGCTGTGAGGAAGCTAACAGGGTTGAAAGTAAGCTACATGTGTTGCACAGACTCCTGGAATTGCATTGCTAGCCAGCGGCATGGAACATTCACTTCTGGGTCACTGTCCTAGTTTACAAGACATCGTCCGACCTGAAGCACGAATATTTGAGAAAGCTGTTTATTGCCTACCAGTCAGGCCCTGGACTGAGCCTGTCCCAGCAATGTCTTTTAATGGCAAACATTCCCCCAGATCAGGCTTAGTGAGCAGAGGGCGTTGAACTTTGTGGCTCCAACTGTGTGGAATACCATCCCCCTTGGAGATTCCACTGGGAAAATCATTTTTCCAGTGTTCAGGAAGATGCCGAAAGCCTGTTCATTTCCTCAAGCATTCAGGGAGCGGGGTGGGGAGGAGAAGTTAGGTCAGTAGTTAGGGGTCAGTTTACTCGATGATAACCGCAAAATATTGTGCCGTGATATATCACCTGTTTATTGTACCCTGCTGTAATCTCTCTTGAGGACTGGCAGTTAATCGAGCACTCTGAAATAAATAAAGGTGCTTTCTTGTTTGCTAGCACTGAGATTCTTAACACGAATGCTGTGTTTTATGTCCACATCAGCTTTAGGAAACAGCAGTTTTCTCTTTTTTTTTTTACACTTTTGCATAGGGTGCTTCCTTGGAGCTGTGCAGATGCAGAACACGTATAGTACAAAGCAAACAACAAAACACCATCCCAATGAAAGCTGCAAGATGTTAGGGAGATTCCCTAACCACATTGCCAGCAAACAAACCAATTGTCATCATAAAAACAGAAGATATGCCATATTAGGTCTGAACAAAGGTCCATCAAGCCCGATATCTTATTTCCAACAGTGGCCAATGCAGTCAGGTAGACAGAGTCCATGATGCTTGTCCCAGGGGTAAGCAGTGGATTTCGCCAGTCCACTTTAATAATGGTTTATGGACTTTTCCTCCAGGAATTTGTCAAAACCTCTTTTAAATCCAGCTACACTAATAGCTTTTACTACATCCTCTGGTTACGAATTCCAGAGTTTGATTACGCATTGAGGGAAAAAATATATTTTTTCCAACTCTGGAGTAGGTGTACATTTTAATTTAATTAACAGATTATTTATATACCGCTCCTTCCATTGATCAGGTGCGGTTTCCATATAACAACAATAAACAGTGTGGTCTGTTTTTACATATAACATTTGTAGCTAGGTAAATACAGTTAACAATTAATAATTAACAATTAACAATTAGTAAACTATGTACAGTTGAACATAATTAAACTATATACATTGTTTTGTTTTTCATTTACTTATTCGCTTTGTTTTAGGGTGTATCACTTCATTCTTTTGATGAGTTGTGTATTACTCGGGGTGGGATTATCCTTTATCCAGTTGGGGGGTGTGTGGTGTGCTGGTCAGAGATCCATAATGCTTTGTGAATAAGTGTGTTTTGAGTTTTTTTCTGAACTCCATTATGTCGGGTAATTGTCTTAGTTCTATTGGGATTGTGTTCCACAAGATAGGTGCTGCATGGGAGAAGGCTTTTTTGTTAGTGGATTTATTGGCCCTAATGAATTCTTTTGGAGTGGTTAGTTTATTAAGCTGGTCTCTCCTTTGTAGATTGTGTGTAGGTTCTATTTTGATAAGGTTATTTATGGGCAGGGGTGCAGTTTTTGTTATGGCTTTGTAGGTGGTTAATATAGTTTTATATTCTATGCGGCTTTGAATCGGGAGCCAGTGTAGATATTCTAAGATTGGGGTTATATGTTGGAAAGGTGGGGCTTTCGTTATGGTCCTTGCTGCTGCGTTTTGTGCTAATTGAAGTTTTTTTATGGCTTCCTTGCTTACGCCAAGTAAGGTTAGGTTTGCGAAGTCGAAATGTGGGGTTATGATTGCTTGTATGACGCGTTGGAAGTCCTGTAAGTGCATTAGTGGGCGGAGTTGCTTTAATATTTTTAGTTTAAAGTAAACTTTTTTTGCTATGTTTCTTACATGTGTGTCCATGCTGAGATGTTTATCCAGTATCACACCTAAGTAGCGTATTTCAGTTTTCAGTATGATATTATTATTTTGCAATGTTATATGCGAGGGGGGAATAAATGTTGTGCATTTAGTTACTATTAGGGCTTCTGTTTTTGAGTGATTGATGTGCAGATTGTTTTCATTTAGCCAGGTGTTGATTTCAGTGAGGCAGTCGTTAATGAGTTGTGTAGGGATATTTGGGATTTTGAATGGGACATACATCATTATGTCGTCCGCATATAGGTGATAGAGGACATTGAATTTTTTAAATATTGTACAGATGTGTTTTAGGTATATGTTAAAAAGCAACGCTGATAGAGCTGAGCCTTGTGGGAGGCCTAGTTCTTGTTTGTATGTTTTTGATGAGAGATTACCGATTTGTACCGTTGTGATCGTTCTGTTAGATAAGAAGTAAACCACTTTAGGACAGTGGATTTAATACCTATTTGTTTAAGTTTATTGATCATTATTGAGTGGTGAACACTGTCGAAGGCTGCAGACACGTCTATGAATATGAGTAAGAATGCTTGTTTAGGTTTGTCTATTCCTCTCACAAGTGTATTGATTAGCACTGTTAGTAGTGATTCTACTCCGTGTCTGGGGCGAAACCCATATTGCTGGTCGTCAAGTGGGGCTGAGCTATCAATGAATTCTTGTGTTTGAATTTGTACAGTTTTTTCGATTAATTTGGCCATGAATGGAATACTCGATATGGGTCTGTAAGAATTAGGTGATGATTTGTCAAGGGTAGTATTTTTTAGAATTGGGCGGATCTGTGCATGTTTTAGAGTAGCGGGTAGGTATCCACTTTTTAGGGAGAGGTTTATTATTGGGAGGATGAACTGAGAGAGTACAGGTAGGGAGTTCTTTATCCAGGTTACTGGACAGGGGTCAAGTAGAGATGTAGTAGTATTAATGTTTGTGATGATGGATTTGAGTTCAACTTTGGTTAAGGGTTGAAATACAGACCATTCATCTGTGTTAAGTATTTGTGAAGTGTCTACTGGCTTAGGTGGTATGGGATGGTACTTTGTCTTGTTCATGTAGTAATTTGCCAGTGTTTGTGGGGTAATGTCTGTGATTTCATTACTGGAGTTGTGATTATTATTAGTCAGCTTTTGGACAATTGAGAAAAGTTCTCTAGGTCTATTTATTGCGTTGTTTAAGATAGAGGCGTGGTAGTTTTTCTTGGCATTGTTTATTGCGTCTTTATATTTGTTGAGTTGCGTGAGGTATGAGTCTTTTGTAATTGTGTTTTTATTTTTCCGCCATTTATATTCGGCTTTTCTTAAGTTCTTTTTCATTAGCTTTAAATCTTATTGTACCAGTGGGTTTGATCTTTTTTAGGGTGTGTGTTTTTCTTAGTTATTTGTTTATTAGCTGCAGCATTTTTGATGGTTTTGTGCCAGTTCGTTACTGCTGCATCTAGGTTTATTGGTGATGTAGATAAATTAGGGATTATTATGTCGAGGAATTCTTCATTGTATTTTTTAAATCTTGATGTATGTGCATTAGTTGTTGTTCGTTTAACTGATGTGTTTATTGTGATCTTAAAGTTGATAAGGTAGTGATCTGACCATGGGGTCCGTGTGCAATTGAGGGATGTTGGGTTATAGAGTTGGTAGAGTTCGTTTGGTAGGAATACCATGTCAAGGATACCACCTTTTTCATGTGTGCTAGTGTTTATTATTGGGTGAAAATCCATGTCTATTGTTGATTCCATAAAGAGGGAGGCATATGATGCTGGTAGTGATGGGGTGTTGAAGTCTCCAAGCATAAGAATTGGATTTTGTTCAGTGGAGGAACTTAAAAAGTCAATTAGTGGGTCTAGTTTTCTGATTGTTTGTCTGGTGGCCTGTAAATTAGGCAGATTGTTATGTTGCCAATTTTCACAATGAGGGTATCTATGTTGGTGTGTAGGTTCGATGTTAGTTTTTTGGCTTTTAGTTCTTTTTTTGACATTATTAGTACTCCACCACCTTTTTTGTGAGTTCTATGTGTGTAGAATGTGTCGTAGTTATTGTTGCTTAGTTGATTTAGGTAAACGTTGTCTGTGTCTGATAGCCATGTCTCGGTTATACATAGTATATCTGGTTTTTGGTTGTCTAGAATGTCTGTGAATATAGGTACTTATTTTTCATTGACCTGGCATTGATTAATATTGTTGATAATGATTCTAAGTTTTTACATATCAGAGTGTTTGTTGACTGAGGGGATGAGGAGTATTTTATGTGTATTAATCTATGGTTTTTTGTTTTGGGATGATGTTCTATGTGTGGGTGCCATGATTGGGGGTTGTTTTGTGCAAAACTGTTTATGATAGGGATATTTTTCACATTATTGTTGTGTAGGCTCTGAGCAATAGTTATTAGTATCGCTAGTGTGATACTAATTAGTATTATTTTACATTTGTCAGAGTTGATTAGTTGCATTTTGGGTGATATGTTATACCGGTGCTAGTTAAAATTAATATTAATGTGGGTGCAATTGCTGTTATAGGTACTGGTAACAGTAAGAGGTTGCTATCAATGTGAATGTATATACAGTTTTGGATTACTGACAACAGTACTATATTACTAGCAATGTTATATGCAGATTTCGTTGGAAATACTGACAACAGTACTATATTACTAGCAATGTTATATGCAGATATCGTTGGAAATACTGACAACAGTACTATATTACTAGCAATGTTATATGCAGGTATCGTTGAAAATACTGACAACAGTACTATATTACTAGCAATGTTATATGCAGGTACAGTTTTAAAATATTAACATTATAGGTTACGTTTTTAATTTCAATGCAGGTACTGATGAGATAGTGCACACAGTGATAGGAGATTTTGATATGACCCCTCAAAGTTAATTTGCAATTTTAAACCAGTAGTGTAAAAGTTTTTGTTTGTATTTGTTTATACTTGCTGCGATTTGAAGGTCTGCTGTATAGGAGATGTATGCAAACTCAACTCTGGGGGAGCTCTGCTGTGCTTTGTTGCTGGTCTCGGTGTGTTTTTCAGTTTGGTTTCCGTGTCCGTTTCGTGCTCCTTACGGGCCTTTTCCTAAGGGCCGTGCCAAAGGGCCCTCTTGCGCGGCCCTCCGGCGCGGGCCCGCAAGGCGCGGGTGCGCCTGATCGCGTCCCCTTTTAAAGTGGATTTCTGTGCCCCGATTGGGTGAGGGTGAGCAATGACGCGCTGTAAACGTGGTTGCACAAATGTGCACATATACTCTAAATATGTTCAAAATATACAACTCTGCTCCTGCTCCGCTCAAACTACACCCCTAGGAACACCTACGCACGGCAACTTGTCAGCGAGAATACTTGTCCACACCTATACCACATGGGGCAGCTTTATAAGAGGACGTTACACAGAAAGACTTGTATGAAATGTCCCCTTAAAGCGTATTTGTACTGTATCGTCTTATGAACCCTTAAAGCTTATTTGTACTGTATTGTCTTTTCTCTCTTTAGTTCAAAAATAGGATGATTTTTGGATCACGGCTTGGCCCATGTAGGGTATCCACATGGCGCCCCCTTTCTTTAGGATTGCAGGATTATATAAGTAAGTTCCAAATTAGCTCCGCCTCATACTATACCGGAATCTTTCTTGGATCATTGACCCAGCTAACCCTTCCTTGACTCCTTTCCCTTCTTTCCTCTTAATCTTTTCACATCTGTGCTGCTCTTCTGCACCCGTCAGCCCTTCTCTCTTGGCTTTTCCATCTCGCTTCCTCCACCTGGGTCTCTCTTTCCTTCCCTTCTTTCTGTTACCAGGGTCAGGGCTCAACAAATCCAGAGTGCTAAGATTATGGCACCTAGAAATGGCATCCTGGCACCCAAAGGTTTCTGCTATCCCAGGCAGAAGCCCAGGCCGTGCTGCCCCCCCACCTCCCATACTACTGCCCCCACTTCTATGGCGGGGGCAGCTTGGCTTGGCATGCCCCTGTCGGAGGGTGGGTCAGAAGCGGCAGGCCATGTGGGCCGAAGCACAGCCTGGCATGGGGGCCGTGCCACCTGCAGAGATCTATGGCCCTAGGAGCTGCCTAGCCTGCCTACTGGACGGGCCGGCCCTGCTCGCACCGAGAATCTTACATCCCTGAAGGTTTTAGTATGTGCGAAGCGCAACATTTTCACTGCAGCAGCAGCACAAACTGCCAGCGGACAAGAATGGTGAGAGAGAAAATTGGTGAAGGGAGGTTGCGGGTGCTGTGAGAGAGAGAGTGGGTGAAGGCTGCAGCGGGCTATAGAGAGAGAGACTACTTTTGCTTCACATATTACCATATGATAGATGAAAAAAAAAAAAGAAGTTGATGCCTCAGGGGCAGCTATAAGGGGTCATCAATAAGCTGCTGAGAGCGTGCTCATGGGAGTGGTGAGCGGGGCAGGAGGAGAAGGGTCACTGCCTTCTGTTGGCACTGTGCAATGGAACATTAAGGCCCTGATTAACTGAGCTTTCCTTTCTTGTAAAAAGTGGGAAAATAGTAAATCAGGTCCTAATAAAAGGAGTTGCGATACACTTTTGGGAAAGGGGGGGGGGGAATGGACTGAGACCTAGGTCTCGGCAGCTGGCTTCTACATTTTTAAGAAGGGTCCTAGATGCCAATAACATTTGTCAAGACTTGTTTTCTTTTCTATTGCCCTAAACCTGCTGCCTCTTGCCTGGGTGGTAACTTTTCAGCCTGCCTGATCTACAGTAACCAGGATTCAAATGACGCACTATCAGGATGGAGCAGCAAATAGACATTCATCAATCAAACTTGATGTGCTCACCTTGAATCCCTAATATGTTTTGACTTTTCTTTTTTTTTCACCCACAAAAGTAACGCTCCACTTACTTCAAAGGGTATTCAGTTTGGATTCTGTACATTTCAAACATTGGAATTGGATAATCTATTTGTTAATTATCATGCTAATTTGAGTCACTGTCCTGGTTTTTAGATTCTCTAAAATTTCTTAAAGGATCAATGAAAAAGCATCATCTCTCTTGAAAAGCTTACATTACTTTGTCTATTCTTGGGCTCACATAGGTGAGTTTTGTTTCCTTTATGAATTATCCAATAGTGTGTGCCCTATATGAGCATGAAGGGTCCCCTATGGAGCTCAAGGTGAGTCTGTGGAAACAGGACCTTTGGGTCACCCAAGTAGTCACTTTTTTTTAAGACTTGAAGGCTGGGGATCTATCCTACCTGCTGTGCCTGAGGAGAGCAAGTGTGGGGCGTTTATCTGCCTCGTTGGAATGCTGCTTGTGCATTGGCAGCACCTGCCACTGACATCGGGCAGATGATTTGAAGGAGACCCCCTGGGAGGACCCCAGTCCCATATAAAAGAATTGCTGCTGGTACATGCGCCTGCGTGTCGCGGTCTGCAGGTCGTGAACCGAAGGGTCATGACCAAAGGGACTGGGCGTGCCCCTTCGGCACACCTGAACGCATTGGAGCAATTCAGAGGTACTCTTGCTTGTCTGGACTATCATGATGGGCAAACGTAAGAATAAGGGCAGCAGTAAATTAGAACGTGTTCATAAGAACATAAGATATGCCATACTGGGTCAGACCAAGGTCCATCAAGCCCAGTATCCTGTTTCCAACAGTGGCCAATCTAGGTCATACGTACCTAGCAGTTTCCCCAAAAGACACAGGTTCCTCAATGCTTGTACTGGTTCAAGCATTGATATCCTGGGTCCCTTCTTAATAATAGTTTATGGACCTTTCCTCCAGGAACTTGTCCAAACCTTTTTTAAACCCAGCTACACTAACAGCCTTTACTACATCCTCCGGTAACAAATTCCAGAGTTTGATTACATGTTGAGTGAAAAAATATTTTCTTTTATTAGTCTTAAATAGTTTACCCTGTAGCTTCATTGCATGTCCCCTAGTCTTTCTATATTCTGATAACGTAAACAATTGATCTACGTTTACCCGTTCCACTCCGTTCCTTAATTTATAGACTTCTATCATATCTCCCCTCAGCCGTCTCTTTTCCAGGTTAAAGAGCCCTAACCTTTTTAGCCTTTCTTCATAGGAGTATCCTTCCATCCCCTTTACCATTTTGGTGGCTCTTCTCTGAACCTTTTCTAATAACGCTATATCCTTTTTACGATACGGCGACCAGAATTGCACACAATATTCAAGGTGCGGTCTCACCATGGAACGATATAGAGGCATTATAATATCTTTTGTTTTATTTTCCATTCCTTTCCTTATGATACCTAGCATTCTATTTGCTCTCTTGGCTGCCGCTGCACACTGGGCCGAGGGTTTTAACATGTTATCCACAATGACGCCTAAATCTTTTTCCAGGGTGGTGGTTCCTACTCAACAAAGTAAGAAGGTGGGCCTTATGGACAGGCATGTGATTCGTCTGTCGTCCAGCTCTGTCTCTGGAAGGAGCTTCGTTGAGCTCCGGTATCCAGATGCCTCTGCCTCCTCCTGTCCCTGCTCCTGCTGTCTCATCGACTGTTTTGGAAGAATTTGCTCGTGACTTTCCATCCTCTGTTCCTATACCTCATCCTGTTGTCCCAGTAGATTCTAGTGTGGATGTGGCCCCTTCTTCTGAACGGGATATTACATTACACTGAAGAATCTATTTGGTTCAATTAAGCATATTGATCTTTGGTTATCAGCTAGTGTTGCTTGTTTGTGTACATTCACGGGTGGGGTAGTAGATAAGCTATCCAAACTAGACAGGCAGATTTCTAGTCTACGTAAGTCTGTGGCTCGGGCACAATCTCAGTTTCAGGTGACTGTTGTTTCTCATACTTCTTATATTAAGGATTCTTTAGTGGTTCATGCACGGTTGGAAGTATTAGAGAATGCGGCCGGAGCCAAAAACCTTTGGTTGTTGAACTTCCCACTTACTCGTTTATTTTCTCCAGGTTATCTTTTAAATTTTTATTTCATTGATGTTTTGAAATGTACAGATACTATTGATGTTACACAAATGTACTATGTTCCTTCTATGGTTCAGTCTGTGGGGGGGAGGAGGGGGAGGAAACTTTGATCTCCTTCGCCCAACCCCCAGTCAGGACCTTTCAGCCTTTTTAGAAGATTCTTCAGATATTATTACTAAGCGTGGGACCCTGGTGATTAGCCTAGGGTCTGAATCTATTAAATTTAGAATTTTGAAGGCTTTCTTCAAGCATAAAGATGAACTGTTTTGTGGGTTTAAGATCAATATTTTTCCTGATGTTACTCGTCAGACT
The DNA here is from genome assembly GCA_033557465.1 of Ichthyophis bannanicus. Lineage (NCBI taxonomy): Eukaryota > Metazoa > Chordata > Amphibia > Gymnophiona > Ichthyophiidae > Ichthyophis > Ichthyophis bannanicus. The sequence goes on from CM066042.1 coordinate 297,649,642, forward strand.
CAAGTGCGGAGAAGGCAATTTCTGGAATTGAAGAATAGGGTTGTAGCTTTGGGGGCAACCTTTTATCTTCACTTTCCCTGCAAATGTGTAGTTGCTTTGCAGGGTCGTACATATATTTTCTGGGACCCTTCTCATTTGCAGAATTTTGTGCTTGAGAGAGAAAAATCGGTGCGTTAGGTGGCAAATTGTTGCCTTTCTCCTCTGTTTGGTGTCAAAAGTGATGCCTAAAATTTCTACTTTCACAGTGCTTGTTATTGGTAGATTTTTCTCTCAGTGTGGGCTTGACTAATTTATTATCTTTGTATATGTTAAGTTTATTGATTGTTCCTGTGATGGTTTGCTTTGACTATGTGGAATTGCAGTTTGTTCTGAAAATCTTAATTAAAAAAAAAAAAAGAATGACTTCAAGGCTGTATTTATACACAGTCTCCTTGTGTTCACCCAAATATTTCATTATGCCATACTTGTTTGAGATAAGTTTCATAACTCACCCTGTTTCGGTGTTGACCAAGTGGGGAAGAGAGGGAGACAAGAGGTAGGGAAGAATGATGATAGAGCTTGAAATCAAGGAAACAGGCATACCATCCAAATATTTTCATGGAGAAATGTGCAGTCACTGGCAGCATCAACTGCAAAAGCATCGTAGTTGCAGATTCCTACAGGCAATTGGCTGTCCAGACATGATCTAGAGGGACCCACCCATTCCTGAAGACCATGTAACTTTCAACAGTCCACACTGTAAGGGTAATTTGACAAAGGTTTTTTTCTGCACATACAGCCACACAGACAAGGCTTTTATAGAATTGCACAGCCGTATACATGTGTCAACCGTATAGACACCAAAACACCATACGTAGGCTTTCCTAGGGATGGAGAGGGGGTAAATTTGCACATATGCAGTTGCTGGCTAGTGGAGCCAATTCTGGGTGGTGCCTCTGACGTATTTATAAAATGTGGAAAGAAGGGTCAGCAAACAAGTGGTAGGAGATCACGAACTACATCTTACAAGCATTCAAGAGATACCCTCTTTTCATCAGCTCAATGAAGAAGCCAGGCAATTAGACTGGATTTAAACGGTTCAAACTCATCTAGGCCAATGAAAAGGGGAGGTGGGATGGACAGAGATAAAATAGACACTTTAATCTAGGCATCATGCTATAAAATTACCTCCTAAGTGTGTAACTAGAAGGCTTTGCCTTTGGCTGAAAATAACTAATGCAAACCCAGACACATATGTAGACAAGGCCATTTAGCAGGCTGCACAGAAGACCTCGAAGGCCAGATGTTCAAGCAGCAATCACACTAGGTAGGTATTTAGATCGGGGCTTCCCAAAACTCTCACAGGGATTCCAGAATCTGCTGGAATTCAGGATATCCACAATGAATATGCATGAGAGAAAACGTCCATCCATCATATATTCACCATCTCCTGTTTAGACAGCTTATAGCCATATATTTTGTATTTTGTTGATATCTTGTGACCTGTGTTGCTCAGAGTAACCCAAGTACCTGCAGGAATCATGACACCTTTAATTTCACAGGTCAAATACTGCACGTGACCCATTCCCTGAGTCTAGTCCCATCAGTGTCTCTCTCTGCTCACATTCCCCAGCTCAGAATGTAACTTTTACGCCAAATGGTCATCTGGAGAGATGCCTAGTCATTCTCTTTTCTACCTTCAATTCAAATATCTTCTGAAGAACAAATCACACCTGTATTGGACCCAGAACTTGTATAATACTCTTAATTTCACTATGTAAGTTCTTTGTTTACGTCCTAAAAATTCAGTTTGCTCTGGAGTCCCCAGAACAGGTTTGGAAGCCCCGATTTATATTATTACAAAACTCCATTAGGCATGGGAAGGGAGGGTGTATGGTGCAAAGTTAGTAAACATGAGAACATAAGATATGTCATTGAAGACCAAACCAAATGTTCATTGAGCCCAACAAACCATAGGCATTGGAACGAGGTAGGCCACATGGATCCTGGCCCTCCCAAAATTTCCCTGCCAATCGCAGCCTGGAAGCAAGATGTCTGCCCATGGGAATTCCATCTCCCGTTGGCAGAAGAGACGAGCACAGCTGCAATTGCAGCAAAGACTTCCTCCATCTGCTTGCAGGAAATAGAATCGCCGTGGTCAGAACAGGAGGGGAAGGCAGAAGAACAGTCAGATCAGGACTTGCCAAGAAAAAAAACAAACAAAGAAAAGTTTCGATTTGGCGGGGGGGGGGGGGGGGGAAGTGAGGCAGCATAAACTTAAAGGGCCAGTAGCTTAAAAAGAGGAAGAAAGAGTGGGAATAGTTTGGAGGGAGAAGGAAGGATGAGTTCAAGGTGTTGAAAGTTAAAGGAATGAATGCACGAGGACAAAAGAGCAGAACGTGTATTTGCTGAATGGTGCACTCCCTGCCCCCAAAACACTCACACAAGCACTCCATGCTCACACCACACACACAGGCACCTCCCCTCTGCACGACAAACACATATCCCAACTCCACCTTTCATCTACATGTACACACAGGCATTTCACCTCAGCCATGCACCCACGCACACCCCCACGGGCACCCCACCTCTGCACACCACACACAGAGGCTCCTCAGTTCTGCAATACACACACACACACATGCACCGCAGTCCTGAACATCACCCACATCCCCATACACAGACAAGCACACCATCGTTGCACCACACACAGACACTTACTGTCTGAAGCTATAATTGTTATCGAAAGACGACGTGTGATATAGAAACTCTGATGCTGGTCTCAGGAGACTTGAGAACATGAGACCAGCATAAGAGACAAGGGCAGAGGGATATGAGGAGGTCACAAGCTCGTTCCTAACATTTTGGCATGGCTCCTAAATCCACACAAAATTTGTCAAGACTGGACTACGGCGGCAAGCACAACACAACTGTGAAATCAGAGAGCAATTACTTCCCGTTCGTGATACAGAAAGTTCTTGTGCTCAGATTTCACAGCTGTGTGATACCAGTGTCCAGGGCCGAAAGAGATAGGGCAGAGGCTAGGGACGGAATTAAGAAAGAGACTAGGTGGAGTTTTGGAGTGGAGGAATAGCCTATGGATTAGAGCAATAGCCTAGCACCCAAAAGATCTGGATTCAATTCCCATTGGCACTCCTTGTGACCTTAGGCAAGTCACTTTACCCTCCATCGACTCTGAAGAAGAAGCCTAGCTATCTACTTCTGGTCATACCTTGCCAAGAAAACCCAGGGGCTGCTAGATCACCAGGAGTCAGCATTGACTTGACAACAAAAAAATGGGTGGCATTAAGGCAGAACTTGGATCTCCCCCCCCCCCAAAAAAAAAAGGTGTTCCGCTGCCCCTGCAGCAAACTATCAAACAGTGGCCAATCCCAGTCACCAGGAAGTATCCAGCAGATCCCATTAGGTAGGCCCATTCCTTGCAACTCATTCCCAGAGTGCCTTTCCAAGTCTACCTAACTAATAATTGTTTATGGACATTTCCTCTAGGAACTGCCACAAAATTTTTTTTTTTTTAAATCCAGCTATTCTAGATGCCTCGATCACATCCTTCAGCAATAAATTCTACAGCTCGATTAGGCACTGAATGCTCTCCAGTTTGTTTTAAATCTCCTATCTATTCATTTTATGAAGTGTATCATGCTGCTAATATCATTTGAAGGAATACAAAAATGTTTCCTATTAACCAGTCGCACCCTCTCAGTCAGCTCTTGCTGAAGAGCCCTAACCTGTTTCACCCTTCATCATAAGGAAGTTAATCTCATATGTGCATCTGTTCAAGCTGACAGAGTACAAAGGGCAAAGAAGACAAAAGCTACCGTGGATAAGGAACGAGATCTTAAAAGCCATCACACTCTATGGCCAGCAACTGCAATATGCTCTTAACTCTCAAGATCTGCAATATCGTAGGAAGTCATTTTATAACAGGACACCTCTAAAGATTTCCAAAAATGTGTTTATTTTGTAAAGGCAATAAAACCTTTAAAAACAATCCCCAATAGTGCATAGATGCTCTTATAATTTTTTTTTATGATTCACACCTTTGCAGTAGTAGTTGAAGGTGAGTTACATTCAGGTACAGTTGGTATCTTCCTGTCCCTGGAGGGCTTACAATCTAAGTTTGTACCTGAGGCAATGGAGGTTTAAGTGGCCTGCCCATGGCGTGTCAGCCTTGCACAAATTTACACCTGCTTCGAGGCAGATACAAATACATGCGGATGTTACATGATTGCGCACACACATTTTATAAAGTACATAGGTTTATCGCAAATCTGCCCCGGGGAACACGTATGCAAATATCACGTAAAACTGGGAGCTATGTTTCTGCGTGCATATACCCTATGCAATTTTACAAGAGCCATTTTCCATGTGCGAAACATGCTTTTCATGCCGAAAATGTTTTTTAAAATTAGCCCTCGACATACAGCGCAGATGATCTAGGATAAACTGCTTCCTTCAACAGTTAGGTCGCCAATGTCAGATTACAGCAACACCATTTCCTTCCATTCCACGTGAGCCACAAACAGGTCAGGCTTTCAGGACATTCCTAATAAATATGCATGAGATTGACTTCATACAGTGCAGGTCATATGCAGGCAAATCGATCTCATGAATATTCTTTAGATCTATCCATAGAAATTGAGAAAATCGTGCGGGCCTGGATTAACACTCTATTGGGCCCTAGGTAGAGTGAAGGAGCAGCCTAGTGGTTAGAGCATTGGCTTGGTAACCAAGAGACCAAGGTTTGATTTTCACTGGCACACCTTGTGACCTTGGACAAGTCACTTAGCCCTCCATTGTCTTGGAAGAAAGCCCTGGCAATCTACAAGTCACACTTCTAAGAAAACCCAGGAGCTGCTGGGTCGCAAGGAGTCAGCATTGACTCAAAGGCACACATTGCATTTTTTTGGGCCCTAGGCAAGTATACATTTTTGGGCCCCTACCACGACTCCCATGTACTTCTTTTATCACCCCACCCCACCCCACATCACATTCACTCTTTCCCTGCACTCATCGCCTGGGATATTTAATTTTTTCCCTGTCACGTTCGTCCCAGTCTCCTATGTGCTTTACTCTGTCTTCTGCCAACTCTCTTTCCAGTGTATACTGTCCATTTTTCATTTTTCTTCTTTCCTCCTGTCTTTTTCCGTTCCCTCCCTAGATCTCTTCCCTCTCTCCTATTAGCTGATGGCATTCCTTTCTATTTTCAATGGTTTTAATGGTTGTAAACTGACTTGCCTCTAAAAAGAAAGGTGGTATATAAAGTCCTAAATAAACATAAGCAAACATATTGGTCTTTCCCTTTTAGTCCTTTCCTCCTTTCTTTCTTTTCTGCCACTCTCCTCACTTAATTTCTCTTTCTTACCTTCCAGTTCTCAATCTTCTTCTTTCTAATTTCCACCTGCCCATCACCTTTCCATGGATAGTGTGCATGGGGATGCACTTGGAGTGAAACCAACATAAGCGCCTCTTGCGGCTGCAAACTGAAGGAGGCGTGCCGCTAAGGAAAAGTGGTGAAAGTGCTGTGGTTTGCTGCTTCTGTCTCGTCCAACAGCCAGGTAAGCAGGAGAGAGGGAATATCAAAGATGCTAGATAAGGGAAAGGAGCAGGAAAAGTTAGTCAAAGTGCAACGGTTTGTGCACCTGCATCGCCTACCATAGACCTCCGTCTATGGCTGCGCTTTTTCCATGACACAACTCCCAGGGTCTTGCAACACACCGGTGTAGTGGAGCCTGCTGCTTTAGACTATTCCTTAAGCTTTGTTAGATTTCTCTTCATGTCATCCATATCTTCCAGGGTATCTATCTTGTTGCAGATTTTGGTATCATTTGCAAAGAGGCAAAACATTTCCAACAGCCCTTCCACAATATTACTTACGAAAATGTTGAAAAGAACCAGACCAAGGACCAATCCTTGTGGCATTCTCAGAATGAACTCCATTTATCACAATCCTTTGTCGTTTCCCACTGAACCAATGTCTAACCCAGTCAGTTTAGGACCCATTACCAAGGGTATTCAGTTTATTCACAAGTTGCTTATGTAGAACCATGTCAAAGGCCCTGCTGAAAAGCGTAGTTACTCACCTGTAACAGGTGTTCTCCAGGAGCAGCAGGAATCAGTCCTCACTTATGGGTGACGTCGGCGCCGACGGAGCCCTCGCGGAGCAATTTTCCCCAGCTTTCAAAGAAAGCCTTTGGGAATTGCAGCGCGCATGCGCGGTCGTCTTCCCGCCCGAAGGTGCCATCTTAGCCAGTCAGATGACATAGCTAAAAAAGACAGCATAAAAATTTGCAAAAAGAACATAAGCAGACGATTGCAACTCCAAGGGGAGGAGGGAGGGTAGTGAGGACTGATTCCTGCTGCTCCTGGAGAACACCTGTTACAGGTGAGTAACTACGCTTTCTCCAGGACCAAGCAGGAAGTCAGTCCTCACTTATGGGACTCCCAAGCTCAAGGCTACCGGAGACCCTAAGCACAAAAATGAGCTCCCTCTAGCTCAGCAGCACAGAAGGAAAGAATCTTCGCTGAATTATCACCCACCGGTAGCCCACATCCGGGATGGAGGGTAGGAGTTGCTCAGACCTCAAAGAGATTACGGAGGACTGCCTGTCCGAAAGCACTGTCCCTACGGGACTCCCTCTCGAGACAGTAATGGACCGCAAAAGTCTGGCTCGAAGACCAAGTAGCGGCCCGGCAGATGTCTGCCAGCGGAACAGAGCGGAGGTAAGCCACTGACGTGGCCTTTGCCCGAACACAATGAGCCGTGACTCGACTTTCTAAGGCGAGTCCGGCTGCCCCATAAGCCCAAGAGATACAGTCCGCAACCCAGACGGACAGAGTACGCTTGGAGACCGGGAGTCCCAATTTATTGGGGTCAAAAGACACAAAAAGCTGAGCAGCTTTACGGTGCTCCCGCGTACGGTCAAGGTAGAAGTTCAATGCCCTTCTACAGTCCAGGGTATGGAGGACCGTCTCAGCTCGGCTGGAGTGTGGTCTGGGAAAGAAGGTTGGAAGTACCACCTCCTGATTGATGTGAAAAGGGGAGACCACTTTAGGCAGAAACTTAGGGTGAGTCCGTAGGACTACCCTATTCTTGTAGAACCTAGTGTAGGGGGGATCAGACACGAGGGCCTGCAACTCACTTACGCGCCTAGCGGAAGTGAGGGCTACCAAGAACAGTGTTTTCCAAGACAGAAAACGGAGAGAACATGTAGCCATGGGTTCAAAAGGCGGACAGGTGATCCGCTGCAAAACCACATTCAGGTCCCAGTTCGGCGCTGGCGGGCGCAGAGGTGGTTTAAGTAGAAGGAGACCTCGGAGAAACCTCGCTACGAGAGGGTCGCTGGAGAGAGGTCTACCGTCCACCGGCACATGATGTGCCGAAAGAGCACTGAGGTGAACTTTGACGGAGTTGGACTTAAGTCCTAGATTAGAGAGGTGTAGCAAGTACTGCAAGATCACCGACACCGGGCAGGAGAAGGGATCCTGAGACTGTTCGGTACACCAGACTGCAAAGCGACGCCATTTAAGGGCGTAGCATTTGCGGGTAGAAAGGCCGTCGCGAAGCCAAGACGACCTCCTCCACCTCCGCCAGCAGGAGAAGGGGAGCAAGGACTACCCTCTCAGCAGCCAGGCCATGAGGTTGAGAGACCTGAGGTTGGGGTGCAGTAGGGACCCCTGATCCTGGGTGAGGAGATCCGGTTGCGCCCCCAGAGGGATTGGATCCTCCACCGCCAGTTGCAGCAGGAGCGGAAACCACGGCTGCCTGGGCCAGCGAGGGGCCACCAGGATCATGAAGGCTTTGTCTCGGAGAACCTTGAAAAGAGTCCGAGAGACTAACGGAATGGGAGGGAAAGCGTACAGAAGGCTCCCCGACCATGAGATCAGAAAGGCGTCCGCCGCAACCCGAAGGGGGTGAGGCTGACGAGAGCAGAAGCGAGGAAGTTGCCGGTTGCGAGGACTGGCAAAGAGATCCACCGTGGGGAGGCCCCACCTGAGGAAGAGCTTCTGAACGATCAAGGGATCCAGACGCCACTCGTGCGGCTGGAGGACCCTGCTGAGTTTGTCCGCCAGGCAATTTTCTGGGCCCGGGAGATAAACTGCCTTGAGGAGAATGCCGTGACTGACGGCCCAAGAGCAGAGCTTCTGTGCCTCCCGGCAGAGGAGGAAGGAGCCCGTGCCCCCCTGCTTGTTCACGTAGAACATGGCAACTTGATTGTCCGTCTGGACAAGGACGGACTGTTGGGAGGTCAGGTGGGAGAAGGCCTTGAGAGCTAGGCGGATCGCCCTGAGCTCCAGGAAGTTGATCTGCTGAGCAGACTCCCACTTGGTCCAGAGGCCCTGAGTACGTGCCTCTTGGCAATGGGCTCCCCAGCCCAGGAGGGATGCATCGGTGGTCAGCACCCGGGTCGGCTGAGGTGACTGGAAAGGCATTCCTAATACCAGGTTCGGCTGCCGGAGCCACCACCGGATAGACGAGACCAGCGGCTCGGAGACACGCACCAGGTCTGCTAGGCCGCCTGTGGCTTGTCGCCACTGCCGGCGGAGACACCATTGAGCAGACCGCATATTCAGGCGGGCATTGGGGGTCACATGGACGGTGGAAGCCATATGGCCGAGCAGTCTCAGGAAGCGCCTGGCGGAGACCAGGGGCTGGCTGCGAAAGCGGTCGGCTAGGTCCATGAGCCGCTGAGCCCTGTCGAGTGGTAGGTACGCTCGCGCCTGAGGGGTGTGCAGCCTTGCGCCGATGAACTCGAGATCCTGTGAGGGGAGCAAAGTGGACTTTGCGAAGTTTATGACAAAGCCCAAGTGCTGCAGCAGAGTCACCGTGCGGCACGTGGCGTGGGTGACCTCCTGAGCGGACGCTGCTCTGATGAGCCAGTCATCGAGGTACGGAAAGACAAAGAGGCCGCGAAGCCGGAGATGGGCCGCCACGACCGCGAGGCATTTTGTGAAGACTCGCGGTGCGGAGGACAGGCCAAAGGGCAGTACTCTGTACTGGTAATGATTTCCTGCCACCACAAACCTTAGGTATTGGCGGTGGCTTGGGTGGATGAGGATGTGCGTGTAGGCATCCTTTAGATCCAAGGAGCATAGCCAATCTCCCTGCTGGAGGTAGGGCAGAAGGATTCCAAGGGTAAGCATTTTGAACTTCTCCCGCACAAGGAACTTGTTGAGGTTGCGCAAGTCCATGATGGGTCTGAGGCCTCCTGTTCTCTTTGGTATCAGAAAATACCTTGAATAGAAGCCTTGACCTCTCAGGTGGTGTGGCACCGGTTCCACCGCCTGTTCCTGCAGAAGACCTGCTAACTCCTGAAGGAGCAACTCCCTGTGCAGAGGGGGGCGCGGAGGCTCTCCCGGAAAATAGGAGGGAGGGACCTGGTGGAAGTGGAGAAGGTAGCCCTCTCGCACGACCTGAAGCACCCAGGCATCTGCGGTGATGCTGGACCACCTGTGGGCGAAGTGAACCAGCCGGCCTCCGGTGCTGGGGGGAACCAGCGGGGGGGGAGAGGCTATGCTGAGCGAGTCAAAAACCCCCACCCTGCTGAGCAGGGGCTGGTGGTGCAGGCTTGGGGGCTTGCTGCCTACGGGACCCGTTACCCCGTCCCTTGGCCTGCTGGCCCTGTTGGGGAGCTGCAGGGGCCTGATAATGGGGGTATTGTTTGTAGGCAGCTGCCTTCCTCGGGTAAAAGGACTTTTTTCCCGAGCCCTTCTTTTTCTGGGAAGGGGCGGAGGTCACTGACTATCCACACCTAATTTTTAGTATGTTAGAGGAGTCCAGGGAATCTTGACTCAAGATAAAATTTTAATTATTTTTGTGATCCACATATACATGCAGACGTGTGCCAGGAAGTAGCCTCAAGCACAGAGCTTCCTGCTTAGTCAAGCCAGGTGAAGACAAATGCCTTGTTTTCTGTCGGCTCCCGGAGATACAGGGAAGCTTGAACTCATGCCAAATGCTCTGAGGTCAGAGGGCTGATATTTCAGCTCCTTCATCTGGAGGCACAATTACTGCTGAAACTCCTGCTTCGAACACAGGGAAACTAAGTCAGGCATGCTATAATTGCAGCGTCTCTGGCTGCTCTCCGCCAGGCTTCTCTGGAAGCCGAGTACCAGCCGGAGCACTTGCCCTTTATTACAGTAAGTAAGGAGACTTCCTGTGTGCCAACAGGCACTACGCAGAATAAAACCGAGTCTGGCAGCACGCTTGTCTGTAATTTCATAGCTCAACATCAGTTCATGCTGCCATTGACAAATCAGGAAGCGTCAACTGTGGAACAAACACCAAGTATTTGCCTGGTATAATTAACTTCCTTTCTCTAGTATAACAGTTCAGCCTTCCTCTTTTCTGAATGCCAATCACTTACGCAGCAAACACAGTTTATCACCAGTCAGGGTGCCTGGGGAAGATAATTTCACACATGAACCAACCATAGCGTACACTTTAAAAGAGGAATTTTATTTTCCTGGGACAAAACCTATTCTCTGTTGCTGCGGCAAATGTGCGGCATTATGTGGCGAGAGGGAAAAACACAATAGACCTTTCATCTGTTTTATGCTCCAAATTCCACCTAAGCAAACCCTCAGTGCAAAGGAAGAAGGAGATCCACCTGCAGCCCCTTCTGGTTCTTCTGAAGCAGACCCTCCCTTGTACTGGATAAAATGAAAGTGCGTGTCATTGAGTCAATGACAACTTCTGACGACTCAGCCCCTGGGTTTTCTTGTGCCCCTTTGGAAATTTTTGCTTGGGGGCCCTTAATGTGAACTTATGTCACGTGTACCCCTGGCATCTTTGAGAGTTTGCAAGGTGTCGCTGTGATGTTGTGCCCAAACAAGTCAGCAGCTGTATCTCACATCCGATAAACAGAACTTCAACACATCCAGCACAAAGGAGTTGGCAGCATGCCATGCTTGGAAATATAAACAGCCACCATCGGCAAGCCTCCAAATTGTTGGCAAACTATTACAATCTGATCAGTGCCATGCACTCACTGAAAAGACAAAATTAAGGGTGTACAGGAAGTGCAGCCCTAAACGGTCACAACCATGGAGGCACCAAAACTTCTTCTTCCTGATAAGTCTATGTTTATGGAAGTCTATGGAAGGACAGACTAGATAGGCCATGTGGTCTTTTTCTGTCGTCATTTTTCTATGTTTTATTTAAAGATACAACTAGTATTAGTCAACTTCACTCTTTTGGGAGGGGGAAAATGTAGAACCTATGTTAGACATCAGACTAAAAAAGACAACCACAAGGCTAGAGTCAGAGGGTATAGATACAGAGTAGCCCCATTAGACTCAATTACAGCTTGCAAGAGCATGGCTAGAGGAGTCTGGTGTCAGACAAGCCTAGGATGAAGGGTAGGAGTTGAGATTAAGTTCCAAAAAGATGCTGAAGGACCGCCTGGCCAAAGACAGCATCCCGATGGGAGTCCCTGTCTAGGCAGTAATAAGTAGCAAAGGTGTGAATGAAGGGCCAGGTAGCTGCTCAACAGATCTCTTCAACAGAGACAGACTGAAGAGTGCAACAGAGGTTGCCATGGCCTGCACATTGTGTGCAGTAACGAGGCCTGCCTGAGCATAGGCAAATGAAATGCAATCCACAGTCCATTTGGATAGGGTGCGTTTCAACACTGGATGTCCAAGGTGACTTGGATTAAAGGAGACAACATTGAGAGGATTTCCTGAAATTCTTGATTCTGTCCAAGCAGAAAGCCATAGCGCATTTGCAATGTAATGTGTATAGCGCTGCTTCAGTTCTGGAGGCATGAGGTCTGGGAAAGAAGACCGGGAGCATTACAGATTGATTAATATGAAAAAGTGAGACCACCTTTGGTAGTGGACGAGTCCAGAGAACCACTTTGTCATAATGGAAGCGAGTGTACCGAGGATCTGACCCTAAGGCCTGTAACTAGCTTATATGGTGAGCAGAAGTGAGGGCAATGAGGAAGATGACCTTTTCGGGAGAGGAATTTCAAAGGGAGGCTTTAGAAGTTGCATTAGGACCATATTAAGATCCCACGCTACCAGCAGAGGTCTGATCAGTGGATTAGACAGCAGAAGACCCCACATGAAGTGTTGCACTAAGGGGTGCGAGGAAATGGGCTGCCTGTCCACAGGCCTACGGTAGGCTGCAATGGCACTAAGATGCACTCAGACAGAGTTAGTCTTAAGCCCTGCAGGGATAAGTGAAGGAGGTATTATAAAAAAAATTCCACTGGGCAGGCAGAAGGGTCAATAAGTTTTGGGGTACACCAGATGGTGAACCATTGCTATTTGAAGGCATAAGAACGTCTGGTAGACAGCTTGTGTGATGCAAGTAAAATGTCCTTGACCTGTTGAGGAAGGTCGAGGTCATCAAATATTATGCTCTCAGCAGCCACTCCATGAGATGTAGGGCCCTTGGATTGGGATGGAGGAGCGTCCCACATTCCTGAGAGATGAGGTTGAGCGCATGTCTCAAGCTGAGGGGTGGTGTCTGGCTAGATGAAGCAGCAGAGGAAACTGTGGCTGGCGGGGCCAGTAAGGGGCTATTAGAATCATAGAGCCCCTGTTGGCTTGCAGCTTGAACAGGGTTTTGGTGATTAGGAGGATGCGTGGGAATGCATAAAGCAGGTCCTTGCCCCAATAAAGAAGGAAGGCATCTGTCACCTGACTACAAGGGGAGGGAAGTCTTGAGCAGAACAGCAGCAATCGTGTATTCTCCTGTGTGACAAACAGGTCTATTCTCAGGGTCCCACATAGGTGAAAGATCCAGGAGCTATTTCCTGATTTAGAATCCACTCGTGTGGATGGAGGATGCAACTGAGCCTGTCCGCCAGGAGGTTCCATTCACCGGGGAGAAAAAATGCCAAGATGGATGCGCTGTGCAATGGAGAAGAACCAGAGACAAAGGGCTTCGTAGCAGAGGGGATAAGAACCTGCTTGTTCACATAGAACATAGCCACCAGGTGACTGTCTGGACTAAAACCTGTTTGCCCAAAAGTTGGGATTGAAAAACCCGAAGGGAATTGTGAGAGCACGAAGCTCGAGGAGATTGATCTGCATTTGGGATTCCTGTTGCATCCACTGCCCTTGTGTAGTGAGACTGTTCAGAAGCATCCATCATTAGGGTGCACTGAGGTGGAGGCATCCAAAAAGGTGACCCTCCAAGTAGGTTTTGAGGGGTGCACCACCACTGAAGGGAGTTGACCAGAGAAGGTGTGATGCAAATCTTGTCGGAGAGATGCCCGGTTGCTTGGGTCCATTCAGACCATAGCATCCATTGAGCTTGTCGCATGTGTAGCTGGGCATATGGGATGACATGGATCATGGAGGCCATGTGACCCACAAGGCAAAGCATCTCTCGAGCGGTGACCACTGTGAGGCTTCTTATAACATGGACCAGCTCAATGAGATGGACAAAACGATCCTGTAGGAGAAAAGCTCATGCCTGATGAGTAGAAGTACCCTGATGAATTCAAGCTGCTGGGATGGCACCAAGTGGGATTTGGGGAAATTCAGAACAAATCCCAGACTTTGGAGCACCATGATGGTGTGATGAACAGCTGGTTTTACCTCTTCTTGGGATTCTCCCCTTATTAACCAATCATCCAAGTAGGGGAAGACAAAGATCCCCAAAACATGAAGATAGCCTGAGACCACCACCATGCACTTTGTGAATACTCAGGCTGTGGATGCTAGCCCGAAGGGAAGCACCCAATATTGGTAATGGGTTTGCTGAACCCGGAACCACAGATAATGTCTGTGTAGAGGGTGGATCAGCAAATGAGTGTATGCCTCCTTGAGGTCTAGAGGTCAAAACCCTCACTAGCAACAGAGCTTTCACATATACAGCGCCCACCCAATGGAACAACCTACCATACGCACTAAGAGCCAACAATGACCTAAAAGATTTCCGGAAGAACCTAAAAACCTACCTATTCCAGGAATATTACAACATGTCCTGATGCAACTGTACACAAAGGCTATGTAAATGACCTGAAACACATGTAAATATGTATATAAACTTGCTTCATCAGCTTGCAAGCTGTAAATAGATATAACCATACAAATATCATATTGTACAATTTTAATCCTGCGTATAAAATGTACAAAATGTTTTCTGTGTAAATTTTTCATTGTAAACCACTACTGGTCACTGGAAGAAGCGGTATATAAATGTAACCAAATAAATAAATATAGCCAATTATTTCTCTAAAGGTAAGACAGAAGAGTTCCTAGGGACCTTGGATTTTTCTCAAACAAGGAACTTGTTGAGATCTTGGAGATCTAGAATGTGCCTGAACCCTCATGTCTTCTTGGGAATGAGGAAGTAAGGAGAGTAGTAGCCCTTGCCCTCTTTGGCAAGAGGAACTATTTTGACAGCACCCTAAGTTAACAGGGCAGCCATTTCAATTGAAAGGAGGCTGACCTGTAAGGGGTTGGCCGGATAATCCTTCATGAAGGTGGCGGGGCGAAAGCTCTGGAAATACGGCAGATAACCCCTTTGGATGATGTTGCGAGTCCATTGTTCTGATGTGATGAGATGCCACCTGTGGGCATAAGAACAAAGTCTGCCTGCTATGTGAAGGGGCTGGGGACCCTGCAGAAGCAGAGTGGCTATGCTCTCTAGAAAGGAGTCAAAAACCAGGTGCTGACTGTGGTGGTACAGTTGGTTGTGGCTTAGGTGCCCTAGGCTTCTTAGGCTGATGAGGGTCCTGTTGCCTCTCTTATTGCGGCTGGGACTGGTAAGCAGCCTGAGGTGGAAAAGAAGGGTAATATCTTTTCTTTTTAGAAAAGAAAGACTTCTTGGAATTGGCCTGCTTTCTGGAAGGATCAGAAGTCTTTCGGGAGAGCCTTTTGAAGGTGAGATCATCTGCCTCAAGCTCCCCAGCCTTCTCTCTCCAACCCTTTACAAAGAGGTTAAATAAGAATATAAGATATGCCATATTAGGTCAGACCAAGGTCCATTAAGCCCAGTATCCTGTTTCCAACAGTGGCCGATCTAGGTCATAAGTACTGTCACCAGGTGCCCCTAGTGGTTGGTTGGAGTAAGGGCATCTGGCGCATTTAATTAATATTTAAGGAGTGATTGACCTAAAGGGCCTAGAGGATTCTGGTCCTTGTAGTACAGAACTCCTTATGAAGAACGATTCAAGCCAAAGTGTAGAGTAACAAGGCTTTATTTCCCCGGTCAACGCTAAGGTCCAGTAAGACACAAAGAAAGTAAATACAGTCCTTCTCTTTAACAAAAAGGTTCCACCAACATTTCAAACAATCAACTGTTGTAGGTTTCACAGTTAAGGGTAAGTCTGGGCTAAGGCTTCTTTTAAATCAAAACAAATTAATATATCAGCAGAGAAATGGTTACAAACTTCACCATCAGCAGAGTTCTTCTCTCTCTAGAAATCCTGCAGGGAATTCATGCCAGCTGCTGAACAAAGATTACATTCCATCGGCTCCTCCTGAGGAATGGGAATACTGTTTTCATATTCAAAGTCCATTGACTCAGGGTCACTGCCCTCCTCAGATGAATGATAATTTTCACTCCCTGTTAACTCCTCACAGGGATTCTTTTGCTTCCCATAAAACTCTCTTACTAAGCTTTGGGGAAATGCTTTTAAAAGGTCAGTTTTACTTCTTCTCCCCTTATAAAGTTTAACTCTTTGAACAGGGTTTTCATCAGTAAAACTTTCTCTTAGAATTAAGGATTTTGCATACCTTGGCTTCTCTAAGCTGCCACACCCAGAGCTCTCCTTGTAACGTGCTTTCTCAGGCAGACAAAGCACAGTTACTTACCTATAACAGGTGATCTCTGGGAACCGCAGGAATAAGTCTTCACATATGGGTACGTCGGTACAGACGGAGCCTGAGCGGGAACTCTCCCCAGCGTCCAATCAGAAAGCTTTTGGGAGCATCCCTCAGCACCTGTGTGCTGCCTTCCCGCCTTTCCAACTGTCTCTCCTCAGTTGAGTTTTATAGCTGAGACAAAGAGAGAGAGAGAGGAAAGGAAAGATAGATAGAGAGATACAACTCCTAGGGGAGGTGAGTGGGTTGTGAAGACTTATTCGTGCTGTTCCCAGAGATCACCTGTTACAGGTAAGTAACTGTGCTATCTCCAGGAACAAGCAGGAATAAGTCTTCACATATGGGGACTCCCAAGCTAAGATGCCTGGAGCCCTAGCATTTTGGAGATTGAAACATGCTACACCTCATATGGCCAGGCATCCTGAGGATGGAGGGTAGGAGTTGAAAAAGAGAAAAGCTGTAGAAAACAGCTAATCTAAGATAGGACTACAGGCAAGGAGTCCTTGTATGTATGATAATTATCATGAAATATATTGAAATGAACAATCACAATATGGACCTCACCTACTGGATTGCAGGAAGTAGAGAGGCTGATGGAGTCTACTGGGGATCCAGTAGAGGAATCTTCAAGGTGACCTCACTGAAGTGAAGGTGAAGGTCAAAATCTGGAAGTGACAGGTGACCCCAGGATTCAACTGGGGTAGTACAAAAACGGTAGGTCTTTAGTGGGAAGCTTTATGGAAAAAGCCGAAAACTCTTTTGGCTACAGAGTTACTCACAGTTAGGAGCAAAAGAGGAAGACTGACCGATTTGGACAAACTGGCCTAGTCCTTGAGGGAAGAAGGGGTCTGGGAAAAACCCCCGTATTCCCAAGGACGGACAGATGTCTGAGGAGTTGAAACCTCAGATCTACTGAAGATCCACCATGTCTTTCCTAACTGGTGAGAGGTAGGAAGATATTGGAGCATGGAGCTTCAGGGATACCTAAACCTAGGGTTATGGTAGGAGCTGTCAGTACCACAGCAGTGGCTGTGTGCATAATACCCCAAACATACTGTGGAACAGTATGAACATGTGCAAAGCCCACTGTCTGGAACATATGGGAAGGTAAAACCTTTATGAGCATAGACAGAGAGATAAGTATGTAAATACATATCTACCTTTAACGAAGCATCTCGACAGATACACATTATATATATATATATATGTCTATAGTGAGATCTAGAGGGGCATAACATATGCACACACAGCTGACAGACATATGTATCTATAGAGATGTATATAGATATATATACATATATGAATATATAGGTCTAAAGATAAATGTCTGCAATTAAGCAGACAGAGATATGCCTATAAGAACATTCACATGGGAGATGTGAAGAGGAAAGATTCATCCAATAACAAGAAGGTGGAACCTACTTGAGAAGATATATAGAGAATCTATTCCCCCTGGTTAAAATGGTGCAGGAATGCTATCCATAGCCCATGTTCCCTGTAAAATAGTTATCTCCAAGTTATAATGCCCTGTTCAATGTAATTTCAGTTTGTTCAATGTAAACCGCCTTGATATCATGAAAAGCAGTATATAAGAAATGTTAAATAAATAAATAACCAGGATGGTTGCGTGAAAAAACAGAGGATAATATCAGTCTGTAAACAGCAAGTCCTGAGTCCTGTAGAACTCTAGCATGGTAAATGGACAGAAAACGCATAGGATGAGATACCACTTGAGGGACAAAAAGGGGTATCATGCGTTTTTTAGTTAAATATGTGCTGTCCATGAAGGATTAGGATACCATGAGGACAAGCTGCAAGGAAAAAAGAGCATATTCCCTGTAGGAATTGGAGAACTCTTTAGACTTTCACTTAGAGAAGGCTTATGTCCTTTATTTTAAAGGAGATAGTAGGGTGTGAAGAACCCTCACAGTCATGGGGAATGACTGAGGAAGCCTTTTTCAACCATATAAGATAGTCATTAGAGAAGAAAACCCATGCTCTCTAGCAAGGGCCCATAGTAGAAAGCTTCTCTGTAGGATTGCAGAGAGCATTATGCAGGAGAATTGGGAGATAGAACTGGCTGTTGGAAAAACCAGCAGCCACGTCAACTATGCTGCCAAATCCAAAGGAATTGGAGATGGCAAGAATAGAAGATAGTGTGATAAGCCTGAAGTGATAAGGATTATCCAAGAAAGATGTATGCACTGTCTTGGAATCACTACTAAGGCCAGACAGAAAGTAGTGGAGGACAAGACTGGAAACTTGTGGAAAAGTACCAGTAGTCCAATCACTGGAACTCCTGCATGGGCAGCTGCTGAAAAAGACAGCAGAGAGAATCTTTCTGTGTAAAACAGAAAGAACAGACAGAACAAGAGAAGAAATTCCTGTCCCTGTCTGATGAGCTGCCCAGGCAAAAGGAGGGAGTTTACTCAAGAGAAAAAACTCCACACTGGAATGGAAAGAAAGACTAGAAAGGCTAAAGAAGCCCTCCAGTGGTATGGTACCACTCTTACAGGGGGAAACCCTGGATAAGAGGGTAGAGAAACAGGAGCTGAAGGGTGACTTACCACATGGTAAGTCTGTGGAAGAAAAAAAATTCATGTTGGTACAGAAAACTATCATGGGATAGTTGTTAAACCTCTCTTCTTGGCAGAAAGAAGAGGAGAAACCTGTGACCCATAGACATGAATATCCTGACAGCTCAGCAGACCTAGGAGCAACTGGATGTCCTGAGAAAAGGAATCCAGGTGTAGAGTTTTGAATGAAAAAACAGTGAAAAACTTCTGCTGAGAAGAAGTCAACTGTAGGTTGTAAACTCCAAGAGGCAGAAAACAGATTAAATCAGAACCCTATGGTTGCTGGGTTTGTTTAGCCTGGCGAGAGTTTGGATTCTTCAGACCAGGGCGAGGTTTCCCCTGCTTGGGAACATCTATATGATGGGCAGGAGAAGAGTAAAACCTTCTCCTCCTAGGGAAAGAAGGTTTGGTAGGGCATTTCCTACCTACTGGGGAAGGAGAAGGCTTAGGATAGCCTTCAGAAACAGGGAAGTCAGTGGACCACTGAGCAACCTGATGTAAAGACTCCTTATTGAAGAGATTTTCTCCAGTGCAAGGAGTATTACTCAGTCTTTGTTGTGCCCATTTGTTTAAGTCTGAAGCTTGGAGCCAGGCTCTACGTCGTGCCCCTATGGCTATAGCAGAAGTTCTGCTAACAGACTCAAAGGAGTCTAGGGAAGCACGAGTAAGAAACCAAGAGATACTTTGAATATGACTAAGTAGTAAGGAATAGTCTGCAGTCTTGGGCTCTGAAAGAAAAGGAGTCAAAAGATATAATTTCTTTGTGACCTCCTGAAGAGATCGACTCATAAAAAATATATGAGAGAATCCTTGTTGACAGCATGGATGTCTGGAAGGTTTGACGTCCAAAGGCATCTAGTGTCCTAGACTCACGACCTGGTGGGTAAGAAGAGTGCTTCTTCTTACTTTTCACCTTCCTCATTGCTGATTCCACCACAATGGAATGATGGGGAAGTTGAGTCTTTTGAAACCCTGGAGAGGGGGGGCACCTGATACAGAAGATCAGTTGCTCTAGAAGGTGAGGGAACCCTTAAAGGTGCTTCCCACAGTCTTAGAAGAAGATCCTGCAAGGAATGATGTAAAGGAAGCATTATATTTTCCTTTTCTCCAGTAGAAAGAGAGCCTTGTGTAGGATCATAGCCAGGGATAGGAATAGCAAGAGATGTTGCCATATTCAGGAGAAAATTCTGAAAAGAAGGATCTCCAAAAGGAACCGTCCCTGGACAGGCTAGACCTGAAGAACTAGCCTGGGCACCGGAGGATCTACTTGCACAGTGCAAGAAAGGATCCTTAAGGGATGGATGCTGGTACTGGAGGTCATGACCTGAGACAGTCAGTACTGCATCGTCCATGCCAGGTATCGACTGCAAACTTGGTATAGAAAGGAGCGACTCTGGTGAAAGAAGCATGGAAGGAGCTGGCCCCGATGTTACTGCGGGTACCGGCACCGATACCGATACCGGTAGCTGTGTCGGAATCGAAGGTGATACCGACATCGAAGCAGTCATCGGTGGCTGCTCAATCGGTACCGAGGTAACCGAAGGCCTTTGGTAATCACCCTCGGTACCGAGCATCCGGAACCGGTAAGCGTCGGTTCCGAGACGTGTCGGTACCCAGTCTTCCAGACTAGAGATCGATTCCAGACTCGGCATCGAAGGAAGCGAGTCTATCGATGCATGTCTAGAGGGTACCGACGTCGGTGGTAGTATCGGCGGTGATGCCGATACTGGAAAGTCAATCTGGGACGTATCGACCGGTCCCAAAGGTAGTCAGATGACGATCCCTGGTGAGGAGTGAATCGCTCAAAGCGTATGCCACCACCGAGCATGGCTCAGGTATGTTCTGTGAGGGGTGAGCCCCAGGAACAACCTGAAACCCCTGATAGGCTTTGGAGGCCGAAGACTCCCGCCAGGGTTTTGAAGCCAATGGACCCTTGAGGGCAAGGCCGGAGCCGTCATCATGCTGTGCATGAGACCTATCACTCAAGGGTTGGCTAGTCTTAACAGACTGTTTGTGGGTTACCTGATCCTGTGGAGAAGAAGAAATGGTCGGTGCCCTGACACTGGAAGGGAACTCGGTATCGAGGGAAATTCGAAATGGAAAATCTCTTCTCACAACATTGTAGCCTAATGGCTCCGGAGGAAAATGGTCAGGACCCAAACAGGTTAGACACCAGTTCTTGGAGTCTAAAAACAAAACTGTACCGCCACAGCTTAGACACTTCTTAGGAAAAGAAGGTGGCGGCTCCATGATGGAGAGGCCTAGAAGGCCCAAAAAGTTTAAGACAGAAACTGAGGGAAAAAATTCCCTGAATTTAAGAAAAAGAAAAAACACCGGCGGTACCGGTGGAGTCGGGGAGACAGCCGCGACCACAAGAAAACAAAGAATTAAAGAAAAAATTTTCTGCGGTGACAGGAGGACGTCCTGCCGGCTCTGCAGAAAAACGAAAACTGAGGAGAGACAGTTGGAAAGGCGGGAAGGCAGCACGCAGGCGCTGAGGGATGCTCCCAAAAGCTTTCTGATTGGACGCTGGGGAGCGTTCCCGCGCAGGCTCCGTCGGTACCGAAGTACCCATCTGTGAAGACTCATTCCTGCTGATGCTGTTCTATGCAGTGCTCTGCTTTCAGGGCTATCAGGCAAACCCTGTATGGATTTCCCCCCTTTGTGGTTCTTAGCAAAGGTATCTCTGTAGTAGGTATCTCTGTAGTATCTCCTTGTTCCTTGCTGGTTTGATACAATGAACTTACTTGGGCTAGGAGAGTTGCTTTTATCCAGCAGACTGCTTCTTCTGTTTGCTTTGCTATGGACTCTGTCCCAATATGTTTGACCTCTCTGGACTCTATCCCTTTGAGTGAAACTCCTTTGGATTCTGTCTCTTTGAGTTGGCTGCACGTGGAAGCTGTCCTGTTCCAGGTTCCTTTTCCCACAGCTATCCAAACTGCTGCTCCAGACTGTGCTCTGTCCTAAGCCTCTTGCTGAGCCTCTTGCAGTGATACTTGCTGTGCTTCTGGCTATGTTCCTGGTTAGGCTACTTTCGCCGCTCCTGTTGCTTCCACGGCTCTCCTTGCTGCTTTGCCGGCTCTTAGTACTGCTCTCCTTGCTGCTTTGCCGGCTCTTACTACTGCTCTCCTTGCTGCCACCTTCTTCTACCATCTGGTTTCCTTTATAAAGGGATTTTTGGTTTGAACATTTTGGGCTTGATCTCAGGTGAAACTGCTTGCTACTAATGCAATCAGTGTCAGAGCACGTTGCTTCTGGCTCTGTGGAACTGCTCATACGCCCTCTGGCTGTGCTGCGCTGGAACTGCGCTCTCTGCATCTTCTCAGTTCCATGTAAAACAGGGTTTATTTTCTAAAACTATTCCCTTCATAGGTTCCGCGTTATGACAGTACCTAACAGTTTCCCAAAAGACACAGATTCCTCAATGCTTATATTGAGTCAAGCAGTGATATCCTGGGTCCCTTTTAATAATGGTTTATGGACCTTTCCTCCAGGAACTTGTCCAAACCTTTTTTAAACCCAGCTATACTAACAGCTTTTACTACATCCTCCGGAAACAAATTCCAGAGTTTGATTACATATTGAGTGAAAAAATATTTTCTCTTATTAGTCTTAAATAGATTACCCTGTAGCTTCATTGCATGTCCCCTAGTCTTTTTATATTCTGATGATGTAAACAATCAATCTACGTTTACCCGTTCCACTCCACTCATTAATTTATAGACTTCTATCATATCTCCCCTCAGCCATCTCTTTTCCAGGTTGAAGAGCCCTAACCTTTTTAGCCTCTCTTCATAGGAGTATCCTTCCATCTCCTTTACCATTTTGGTGGCTCTTCTCTGTACCTTTTCTAATAACACTATATCCTTTTTAAGATACGGCGACCAGAATTGCACACAATATTCAAGGTGCGGCCGCACCATGGAACAATACAGAGGGCATTATAATATCCTTTGTCTTATTTTCAATTCCTTTCCTTATGATACCTAGCATTCTATTTTCTCTCTTGGCCACCTCTGCACACTGGGCGGAGGGTATTAACATGTTATCCACGATGACCCTAAAATCTTTTTCCTGGGTGGTCGTTCCCAATGTGGCACCTTGCATCGTGTAACCATAGTTTGGGTTGTTCTTTCCTAGGTGCATAACTTTGCATTTGTCCACATTAAATTTCACCTGCCATTTGGATGCCCAGTCTTCCAATTTATCAAGATCATCTTGCAATTTTCCACAATCCTCTTGGGTTTTAACAACTTTAAATAGTTTTGTGTCATCTGCAAATTTGATAACCTCACTCGTTATTCCCTTTTGCAGGTCATTTATGAATATGTCAAAGAGCAACGGACTCAGCACAAATCCCTGCAGTACTCCACTATTCATCTTTTTCCATTGGGAAAATTGGCCATTTAGCCTTACCCTCTGCTTTCTATCTTTTAACCAGTTCCTGATGCACAATAGTACACTGCCTCCTATCCCATGACTTTTTAGTTTTGCCAAAAGTCTCTGATGAGGGACCTTGTCAAAGGCTTTTTGAAAGTCCAGGTTTTCTCCAGAACAGAAATATTGGCTAATTTATCCTGAATCCACTGCTCGAGGTCCAATGCCTGGAGCCAGGCCATCCTACAAGCACCAATGCAGATTGCTGAGGCTCTGCTGGAAGACTTAAAGGGCTGGGAGGGTGTGGTTCACAGGGAGAAAAGAACCCAGCTGGCTGCAGGAGAAAGAGAGAGGCCTGTGGAGCCAGGAGTCCTTCCAAGGAAAACTGTGCTAAGGATGTGGCAAGAGAAGGGTCGGGAGGACCAGTTTAAGGAGTCTTAACAAGCTGGGACAGAATTAAGCTGATTGTTTTCCCTGAACTGCTGTCTGCTCTGGGTTTTGTTTTGTGGAGGTCTAACAAGCTGGGACAGAATAAAGACTGCTATTCGATGTTTCCTTGGATGTCCTACTAGTCATTAAGAAGAAAAACATCTTTACTGTCTGCACTGTATTTACACTGAAAAGCAGAACAAAAACAAGCACAGATTCTCATGGAAATGCCTAAAAAACAAACTATTGGCAAAGCAATAGCAGGTCAAGTCAGAGTGCCAGCAAAAGGCATAATCCAATAATGAAATCATATTAGCTTGCATTCAAGATTAGTGGTTTGGCCCAATAACTGTCCATCATGTTTGTTACCTCATCAGTTAGACCACAAGTTCACCACTGATGAGACGTCAGCTTATTGAGTTTCTGTGCTAAGCAGGGGGCAGCAAGTCACACTGGGACATAAACATTGCCAGTGAAGCTCATTTTCTCTTTATTAATCCATTTGTCACTGTAAAGTCAGTTTTAGTTCGGGATCAAACACTGTTTCTTCTTTGCTTAATTTAAATTAACTTTTCCCTGCCGAAGGGGAGTCACTGCATTGATGAATCGACCACAATGCACTGGGTCTTCTTTTCACCAGGAGGAAAGTAAGCAAAGAAAGATAGTCCAGGAAAAGGGAAGTCATTTAAGCAAGGCTGCCACTTCTGTTAGTCACAGTGTGAAAGTTCAGATTTGTAAATAAAGAGATTCTGGATAGGGTTGTGTGCCCAAGATTTTCCAGAACATGAATGCATGTTTGCTAAAGAAGCCGCTACATGCCAAATTTGGACCGGATGTAGCACTACATCTGAAAAACTGGAGCAGCATGCAAGCAGCCATGGCGTGAATTAAAAAGAGTGCTAGCAATAATATAGTCCAGGGGCACCGTATGCCTTTGTGGACTGGCACAGGATAATTGGTTTAAACAGGGGTGGCTCTATAATGAGGCCGAGTGAGGCGGTGGCCTCAGTCGGCAACTTTCTGGAGGCAGCAAAAAATACCCCACTCGGCCTTCAAAATTAAAAAAAAAAACTGCAGGACAAGATGCTGCTGCTGCTGCTGCTGCTTCTTGACAGCGGCAATCAGCTGCCCCGTGCCTCTCCCCCCCCCCCCTTTTTCCAGTTGCCCCGGCTCATCTTTGCAGAGACGCAGAAAGGAAAAGCGTTTCTCTTCTTTCCCGTGGCTCTGTTAAAGTTGAGCCTGCTGGCGCTGAGCCGTAATCTAGGCATTTCCTGTCTCGCATGCGACAAAAAATCCCTAGATTACTCTCAGTGCCGGCAGGCTCAACTTTAACAGAGCCACGGGAAAGAAGAGAAACGCTTTTCCTTCCCGCAGTTATGCAAAGGTGAGCTGGGGCGCCGATTAGGAAATGCAGGGCTCTTCCGTGGGGGTGGGGGGGCTTGGACTAGTAATGAGCTGAGCAGGGAAGGGCAGGGCTGGGCTGGGGGGGGGGGGTAGCCCCAGAAATGGTCTGATTGGGGGAGTAGGACTGGTAATGAACTGATCAGGGGGGTTAGGCTTGGTAGTTGGTTGATGAAAAGGCTAGCACTGGTGATGGGTTGATGGGGGGGGGCTAGAACTGGAAATGGACACTTAAGCAAGGCTAGGACTGGAAATGGGCTGATGAGGAGGGTTAGGACTGGAGATGGGTAGACTGGGCGGATGCTAGGACTGGAAATGGGCTGATTAGGTGGGCTAGAACTGGAAATGGGCTGATCAGGGAGTTAGGACTGGAAATGGGCAGACTGCGGGGGGGGAGCTAGGACTGGAAATTAACTGGGGGAGTTAAGGCTGGAAATGGGTAGACGGGGGGGGGGGCTAGGACTGGAGATGGGCTTATTTGGGGGTTAGGACTGGTAATAGGCTGATTGGGGGGGGTTATGACTTAATGGGCTGATGGGGTGCTAGCCCTGGAAATGGGGTGATCGGGGAGCTAGCACTGAAAATGAGTTAGGACTGGTAATGGGATGATGGGGGGAGCTAGGACTGGAGTGGGCTGATGGGGGGGAGCTAGGACTGGAAATAGGCTGGGACTGGAAATGGACTAATGGGCGGAGGAGAGAGAGCTGCTGGCACTAGAAGATGACTGGAGGCTAGAACTGGAAGTGGGCTGATGGGGGAGGGGAGGAGAGAGCTGCAGGCTCTGAAAGAAAACTAGGGGGCTAGGGCTACAAATGGGCTGATGCAGGGGGATGGGAGAATGGTACTGGAAGGGGACAGATGCTGAGATGGTCTGCCAGGGGAAGGAGGGGCCAGGAAAGGAGCTGACATGGGGTGTGCAGGATAGGAAGGGAACTGACACCTGGGGATGGTGCTGAAGGGGGACTGGAAGGGAGCTGATACTAGGGGATGGGATTGGTAGGTGGCTGGGTAATGGAGAGGAGGCTGGAAGGGAGCTGACATGTTGGGATAGCACTGGAAGGGGGATGGACAGAGGGTAGGGTGACTGGAAGGGAGCTGATGGGAGGGAGTGGCACTGGGAGTGGAAGTAAGCTGATACCTACGATGTTATTTGGACTAGAAGGGGCTAGACAGTGGGGAAGGAGGGAGACTGGAAGGAAATGGACACCAGAGGCAGTCCTGGGAATGCAAGGCGGTTGACATTGGAAGGTACAGGGAGGGGAGGACTGGAAAGGGAGCTGATACTGGGGAGGGTTACCAGGACTGGAAATAGGCTGATGGAAGGAAGTGAAGAAAACAAAAGAAGAGATAAGAAATGGCAGATGGACCATAGACCACAGAAAGAGAGCTAAGAGAAGAGAGCTGGAAAGCAGAAGCCTCAGATCGGGACCAGCATGATCAGAAAATAAAATGGTCAGACAACAAAGGTAGAAAAAGTAATTTTATTTAAGTTTTGTGATTGGACTTTGTGCTATCTTTATATTTTACACAGTATGGGGGAACTGCATATCTTATTTATCTGATGTTACACTGCATGCGGAGTCTGACTTCTTGAGGTTTCAGTTTAAATTTTGTCTACATATTTTTATTTTTACTTTAGATTGTGGTTACTTATTCTGTACTTGATGAGGGTCTGTGTTCTGAGTGTGACTGAACCCGGGTATTCTGTTAACATGGAGTATGTACATAAAGATCTATACTGTACAAACAGTATAGATCTTTATGTTCAGCTTTTCAAATAGGTGTATGGATATTCCAGGGCCCACTGTAGTATTTACAATGATGCTTTTTTTGGATGGGCTCCTTATGTGAGTTTTGGAAGTTGGTGATGTATGGTATCGTAGATTTGCTCTATAGATGCTCAGTGACTTTGTTGTAGGGTTTTGTATTAGTTTACAGTATGCCTGGTACTGGAGAATCTTGCCATTTTCCTCCATATAATCTAATCGGCTTTTTGGTTTGGTTCAGTCCCTGACTGGAGTTTTGAGAAAGCCCCCGCTCCCCTCTACAGGGGGACAGGGGGGCCCACCTCATCCTTCACCTCAGGCAGCGGATTGCCTTGAGCCACCCCTGGGTTTAAATGTCGTACCGGTCACTGGTGAAACTCCATGCCATCCAAAGCTTTTCAGTGACTTATTGGAAAGGTATTACTGGTCTCATTCCACTTCCAAGAGCACATGTGCTCTTGTCATTTATTCACCATTCAGTCTTAATTATCTGTCTTTTCAGCAGACGTCCAAGACAAAGTACGAGGAATACCAATATGTAATACACAACACACCGGGGCCCTATTTACTAAGCTGCATTAGCTGCTGAACATGGGAATTATCAATAAGTGTGTAGTAAACCCCACATTCAACAGCTAACATGGAAAGGGCTATAAATGGGAGAGGATTTCATCTTCTAGTTAACAAGGAGGTTGTAGCTAATTGCAGAGCACTACGTATATGTAAGGTTACCAGACGTCATCGATTTTAGAGCTGTGCCTCGACTCCTACCTGTTTGGCAGCCTTATGTCCCCTGTTCCAGAAATGGGGACAGGAGGAGATAGAACAAAAATTATTTTCAATTTAGTGACTGGAATGTGTCTGATTTTAGAATAGACATTTATTAGCTTTATAGTTTGCACAGCACTGTTTGTCATTGTTTATATGCTGGGCACTTAACACGCTGTAAAGCCATTTTCTCTGCATTAATTACACAACACAGGGCTGGGGGAAACCCCCCCCCTCCCCTCAACTAGAGCTGCTGCTCTAGGTTAATTAGCAGATAATAACAGCACAACTTAGTAAATGAGGCTCTAGGGAATAAATGAAGAACCCTAAAGGCCTACTGTACATGGCAACCAAGGCATAAAACCAGGTCACATCCCTAGCAACAGTGCCTGCTGGAATGTTCAGCTAAAAGGACAAGTTCTGGAGAGTTTCCTAAAGGAAAGGTAAGCCTCAAGCCTTATCTCAATGGGCAAGGAAGTCCATTAATCTGGTGCAAATCCTTCTGTCTAGTGCTCACTAGTATAGCCTCTGAGAAGGGAAACGGAGGGAGAAAGGGAACTGGATTTAGCTCACACCTTTTCTCAGAATTTGGAGACACTCAACAAAGCTTACTAGGAGGACCTGAGAGCTCCCGCAGGTTTGTAGTGTTAAAATCGCTCATGCAAGTATTTGGACCAAAGTTGGTTCAGTAACTTAAGAGACCAGAAACAGGACCTTAAACACCACTCTACAATACTTGACACCCTTATTGGCAATGTCAGGAAAGGGTGAAAGATTACTCTTTTACCCTCACAAGTGGTCCTTCCAAAAGAAGGCTGAGGCAGAATGGGGAAAGCTAGCACCACTGCTTCCTGTGCCATAAGTGCTCTGGATAAACTGAGAACATCAGTTTCTACTGTTCTTAATCCAGCACCTTTGGAGGCACCAAAATTCACACTAAAAAAAAGAAAAATCAAGAAGAAATACTTTTACAAAAAGTCACTTATTTCAGCGGATGGATGTTTTGCATGAAAAGAAAAAGCTTCTTTTCAATGCCAACTTTTTTCTATGACATCTTTTTGTCTATGTGATTCTGCAAAAAGAAGTAGGATGCCAAGTTAAATTTGTTGCCCTGACAAGCAGGGCTGGCCCAAGGGTTTCTGCCGCTCTAGGCAGAAGCCTTGGCCATGCCGCCCTCTTCCCTCCCCCACCCCACACTTTCCTCCCGAAGCACATGGCCTGTTGCCCACACAGATCTGCCACCCTAGGCAGCCGCCTAGTGAACGGCCAACCCTGCTGACAAGGTTCCAACACAGGTTTCACAACCTGACCTGCTTGCCAATGAATTCTATTTAGACACAAAGACAAGAACTTTATCATTTATATAATGCTATCAGTGGGCACAGAACTGGTTAAGAGATACACCATGCTTACAAAATCCCTATCCGAAAGGACTGAAAATTAGGATTACAGGGACTTTGCTCAAGGTCACATAATGATCTAAAACTGTGTTTCTAAATGTCAAAGCTCTGTGTTCTAATTACCTGGCTGTACTGGCAAAATAATATTCACTTCCCGACAGCAAAACAAAACCTGAGACAGCCAATTCTGAACAGGATCCACGGTATGCCACCGCACCAGGCTTCATCTCCTGAACATAAATGTAAAGTCTGAAACTAGATTCCTTCTACAGGATCCTGTCTTGTTTTCCTGCCATCGGTAGTTTCTAAAAGATCCATCCGTCATTACCATACAGGAGAAACATGGTTCAGGTCCAAACAGGCCAGCAGGATTCATCTTACTGAGTTTCAACTTACTCCAGCACACACTTATCATCCATAGTGTACACTGACCTAATGACCTTCTTAATCTCATGGACAACATTCAGCTGCTGCCAGGCCTCTTCTCAGCCTGCCGAGAACAAAGGGTGAGTTCAATGGAGGAAGAAATTAGCAATTGCCATGTACCTGATCAACAGTCTCCTCACCTTCCTCAGATGCAGCAAGGGATCCTTCTGAAGATCCTCCTCTAAGATCGAAGACAGACTGATAGCCAGGTTAAGATAAAAGGAGACCACTACTGTCTCAGGAGAGAGGATGGCACAGTCTAAGGAGAAAGAAGCTGTCAAGATAACGAAGAAGGGTCTCTGCAAGCGAAGGCCTGCGGCTCTGACACCTGCCCGGTGAACACTATAACCCCCCGCCCCACCCACCCCAGGAAAACCATCTTAAGGGCCAAGACTTTGAGAAAGGCGTTAGGAATGGGCTCAAAAGTGTCTTACAGAATAGAGAACGAATTCACTGAGGCAAAAAGAACATGCAGACAAGCAAATGGAACTGCTTCATTCCCCTGAGGAAGCAGGGGGCATTGGGGTATGCCACCAAAGAAATCCCTTAGATGCAACCCCTGAAGTCCCAAAGGGCTGTCAACCAAACTTTGTGAGTTTAGGACTGAGCCCTGGTCCTGGCCAGACTGCAAGAAAGATTTTCACCTAAGCTAAGGAAGTAGAGGCACTCTGGGACTTAAGCAGGGTGTCCACCACCAAACTACTCTTCTTGGAGAGCTTGTGCCTCTTGAGGTCCAGGCCACAAGTGATATGAGACAAGGGTCTCCAATATCAGGAGTCCCTGCCACAGTAGGCCCTATTCTTGAGGAAGCAAGGGAGGGGGGAAGGGGTAATACCAACCAGTTCAAGAGATCACTATACCACAGCTAGCAAAGGCCAGTTCAAGGCCATTAGATCACTAGGTCCAGATGGGCTTGAAACTTGTGCAACAGACAATTCACCAGGAGCCAGGGAGGGAAACACACATCATTCCTCCCCAAGGCCACTCCTGAAAAATGGCATCCAAGGCTGCCATCCATAGAACCATGCCACAGCTGAGAAAGTTCCCCACATCTGCATTCTTGAGCAGCCATCAAGTTGAACACTGGAAGACCCCTGCTTCTCACTATGAGATCACATGCATGAGGGCTGAGCTCCCACTCACACAAAATCATAGTAACATAGTAAATGACGGCAGATAAAGACCAGTATGGTCCATCTATTCTGCCCAGCACAAAGTCAAGAATAGGTACACCTGGGAGTCAGGATTGACTCAAAGGCACACATTGCATTTGCCGCTCCGTGCAGGCCACCCCTCCCCATGTCTTTGCCCAGGGGTGAACCCGCCACATAGGACACCCCTATTTGTTGAGGAATTTGATG
Organism: Ichthyophis bannanicus; assembly: GCA_033557465.1. NCBI lineage: Eukaryota > Metazoa > Chordata > Amphibia > Gymnophiona > Ichthyophiidae > Ichthyophis > Ichthyophis bannanicus. The sequence continues at coordinate 297,679,935 of CM066042.1, forward strand.
GTTCAGTTTATTTTGATATTTTCTTGTTGCTGTAAAGGGATCCACTGTGTCTCTCCCATGCCCTCTTGAACTATGTCACTGTGTTTGCCCCCATCACTTCCATCAGGAGGACATTCCATGCATCCATCACCCTTTCAGTGAAAAAGTATTTCCTGACATTGCCTTTCAATTTACCCCCTTGTAGCTTCATGTTATGCCCTCTAGTTTTGCAGCTTCTCCATCTTTGGAAGAGGTAGGTTTGTTCATTATTTTCCATTAAGTATTTAAAGGTCTGAATCATATCTCCCCTGTCCCTCCTCTCCTCCAAAGTGTACATGTTTAGGTCTTCAAGTCTCTTCTCATAAGGCTTCTGACGCAGACTCCAATCATTTTGGTTGCCTTCCTCTGAACAGTTTCCAGTCTTTTTACATCCTTTGCAAGATACGGTCTCCAAAACTGAACACAGTATTCCAAGTGAGGCCTCACCAGTGACTTGTACAGTGGCATAAGTACCTCTTCCTTTCTGCTGGTAATTCTTCTTCGTATGCAGCCCAACATCCTCCTGGCTTTTGCCACCGCCTTGTCGCACTGTTTGGTCACTTTGAGATCTTCAGAAATAATCACTCCAAGGTCTTTCTCCTGATCCGTGCACACCAAACTCTCGCCCTCTATCGCGTATGTTTCCCTTGGATTTCTGCTACCCAACTGCATGACTCTGCACTTCTTCGCATTAAATCTTAACTGCCAAGCATCGGACCATTCTTCCAGCTTTTGTAGATCATTCCTCATGTTAACCACTCCCTCGGGGGAGTCCACTCTGTTGCAAATTTTCGTGTCATCTGCAAAAAGACAGACTTTTCCATGCAGTCCTTCATCAATATCACTCACAAATACATTGAACAGTGCCGGGCCCAGGGCTGACCCCTGGGGCACCCCGCTAATCACCTTCCTTTCATCCAAGTGAGATCCATGCACCATCACCTTCTGTCTGTCAGTCAACCAATTTCTGATCCAGTTTACCTTCTTGGGTTCTATCCCCAAGCTACTGAGTTTATTGATAAGCCTCCTATGAGGAGCAGTATCAAAAACTTTGCTGAAATCCAGGTAGATGTCATCCATCGCATGCCCCTGATCTAGTTCCTGGTCACCCAGTCAAAGAACTCAATCAGATTTGTTTGGTAAGATCGTCCTTCGGTGAAACCATGTTGCCTCAGATCTTGCAACCTGTTGGCTTTGAGAAAGTTCACTATTCGCTCTTTCAGGAGCGCCTCCATTACTTTTCCCGTCACTGAGGTAAGGCTCACAGGCCTGTAGTTTGAGACTTCTTCCCTGTCACCACTTTTGTGTAGAGGTACGACATCAGCCATTCTCCAGTCCCGAGGAACCTCTCCTGTTTCCAAGGATCTGTTGAAAACATCCTTTAACGGCCCTGCAAGAACCTCTCTGAGCTCTTTCAGTATCCTGGGATGTATCTCATCCGGCCCCATAGCCTTGTCCACTTTCAGTTTTGCAAGTTGTTCTAACACTTAATCTACTGTGAATGGTGTGGTATCTACTTCATTCCCATTTTTAGATTTGGGAGTCGCATGTGGTCCTTCTCCAGGACTTTCTTTAGTAAAAAACAGAGAAGAGGTATTCGTTTAACACTTTCGCTTTTTCAATGTCACTTTCCACTAGTGCGTTCCCAGCACTTCTGAGTCCTGCAATTCCACCTCTGATCTTCTTCCTTTCCCCAATATACCTGAAGAAAGTTTTGTCGCCACACTTCTCATCTTTAGCCATCTTTTCCTCTGCCTTTGATTTTGCTATCCTTATTTCTCTCTTTGTCTCTGAGTTTGATCCTGCATTCATTTCTGTGTTCCTCTGTTTGCAAGCTTTTGAATTTTGCAAAAGCTGTGTTTTTGGCCTTTATTTGAGCAGCCACTTCTTTGGAAAACCAAATAGGTTTTCTTCTCCTCTTGTTTTTGTTTACTTTTCTTACATATTTATCCGTTGCCCCTTTTATTGCCACCTTTAGTTTAGCCCACTGCAATTCCACTTCCCTTATCTCCTTCCACCCTGTCAGCTCCTCCTTTAGGTACTCAGCCATTTTATTGAAGTCGGTGTTTTTGAAGTTTAGGACTTTCAGCTTGCTATGATTGGCCTGTACCATGGCTTTTATCTCAAACCACACCGTGTGATGATCGCTGCTGCTCACAGGGGCACTCACACAGACATTCGACACACTATCACAGTTGGTGAGCACTAAATCCAGCGTTGAGCTTTCCTTGGTTGGTTCCATCACCACTTGTCTAAGTAATGCATCTTGGAGAGCATCCACAATTTTTTTGCTTCTTTCCAGATTTGCAGAAGGAGTTATCCAATCCACATCAGGTAGATTAAAGTCACCCAATATGATCGCTTCTCCCTTTGTGGCTATCTTGGCGATATCTATAATCAATTCGTTATCTATCTCTTCAATTTGTGTCGGAGGTCTGTATACTAAAGCAGTATGGATAACAGTGCCATCTCCTCTTTCTAAACACAATCCAGAGCGCTTCTTCTTTTCCCCATGCCCCCTGCATTTCAGTAGCTTTAATATTGCTTTTGACATACAAGGCTACTCCTCCTCCTCTTCCATTTTCTCTGTCTCTTCTGAATAGATTATAGCCAGCTATGGCTATATCCCAATCATGCGATTCATTAAGCCAAGTTTCTATAATGGCCACAATGTCCAAATCCATTTCCAGCATTAGACTTCCAGGTCTGGAACTTTGTTGGCTAAGCTTCGAGCATTTGTGCTCATTGCTTTCCAGGATTTAACTGGCTTATGTGTATTTTGCATTGCTTTTGTTCTGTCCACATCTTCCCACTTGTTTTTGATGTGTGGTTCAAAAGTGTGGCTGCTTCTGATATTATTCTGCTTTTGTAGGGGGTGACGTCCAGAGCTTGACCTTCCACATCTGTGTTCACTTTCTGCTCTAAGTACTTCAACAACTTGGTTTGTATTTCTGCTGGCTGAAGAGTCTGGGAGGCACTTGACTATCTTTTCTCCATTGAACTGTGTTCCCAAGTTGGTGACTCTGATGATGGAATCCCCAGGTATTAGTAGTTTGCTGTTTGGTGAGGTTTTCTTCGTATTTGGTCCTCTAGCAGGAGATTGGGCATTGTCTGTCTCATTTAAGGGCCCTTCAGTTTCTTTGGATTGGGCATCCTCATTAGCCAAGGCAGAGAAGGCATTAAGCAGGGATACCTCCTGATGCATAGGATGTCTGTGTCACAGGTCGCAATCCACCAGAACCCACCGTGATCCATTTAAAAAATAACCAGATTGATCCGAAAAAGGACAAATCCTACAGACCAATTTCAAGTATTCCATACCTAGCTAAAATTTTAGAGAAGTCAACTCAAAGACAAATCCAACAGCATATAGACACAACCTCCCCAGATGGCAGATGAAATTTAATGTGGAGAAGTGCAAGGTTATGCACCTAGGGAAGAACAACCCAAACTATGGTTACACGATGCAAGGTTCCACATTAGGAACCACAACCCAGGAAAAAGATTTAGGCGTCATTGTGGATACCATGTTAAAACCCTCGGCCCAGTGTGCAGCGGCGGCCAAGAGAGCAAATAGAATGCTAGGTATGATAAGGAAAGGAATGGAAAATAAAACAAAAGATATTATAATGCCTCTATATCGTTCCATGGTGAGACCGCACCTTGAATATTGTGTGCAATTCTGGTCACCGTATCTTAAAAAGGATATAGCGATTTTAGAAAAGGTTCAGAGAAGAGCCACCAAAATGGTAAAGGGGATGGAAGGATACTCCTATGAAGAAAGGCTAAAAAGGTTGGAGCTCTTTAACCTGGAAAAGAGATGGCTGAGAGGAGATATGATAGAAGTCTATAAATTAATGAACGGAGTGGAACGGGTAAACGTAGATCGATTGTTTACCTTATCAGAATATAGAAAGACTAGGGGACATGCAATGAAGCTACAGGGTAAACTATTTAAGACTAATAAAAGAAAATATTTTTTCACTCAACGTGTAATCAAACTCTGGAATTTGTTACCGGAGGATGTAGTAAAGGCTGTTAGTGTAGCTGGGTTTAAAAAAGGTTTGGACAAGTTCCTGGAGGAAAGGTCCATAAACCATTATTAAGGGGGGACCCAGGATATCAATGCTTGAACCAATACAAGCATTGTGGAACCTGTGTCCCTTGGGGAAACTGCTAGGTACGTATGACCTAGATTGGCCACTGTTGGAAACAGAATACTGGGCTTGATGGACCTTGGTCTGACCCAGTATGGCATATCTTATGTTCTTATGTTCTTAGACCCATGCCAACACGATTTCAGAGAAGAACACGGTGTAGAAACCCTACTGACTTCATTAATGAACACACTCAACAACGGGATTGATGACATCAAAAAAGGCTTTGCAATGATCTTTCTTGACATCGCTGCAGCTTTTGATTCAGTTGACCATGAACTACTCCTGATGAGACGCCATGCAAAAGGAATCCAAGATTGTGCATGGGACTGGTGCAAATCATACCTCCAAGACAGAATGCAACAAGTACGGGTTGGCAACAAGACATCAGAACCCTTCCAACAAAGACAGGGAGTGCCACAAGGCTCATCATTATCGGCACTACTTTTTAACATTTATATACAACCAATATGTCACATAACTCGCTCATTCGGCATATCCTGCCTCATGTATGCTGATGACGTTCTGCTATTCACCCCTATATCAGTCACTTGCCCGGATTTCTCAATCTTAATCAAATGCTTTGATGCAATAACTGATTGGCTCCTCACTATGAATCTACGGATAAATTTCAAAAAAACCGAAGTTCTAATTATCACTCGGAACAAAGACTTCTCCCCACCATCAACACTAAAAGTCAGGGATGCAGAACTTCCGGTAAAACCCAATATACGCTACTTAGGTGTAATATTGGATCAACATCTGGACTTCAAAGATCACATCAAACATACAGTAAAATCTATATACTTCAAAATCAAAACCCTCCGTCATCTGAAACCCATGATGGAAGCTGACGACTTCAGAACTGTCTTCCAAACCTTAGTAACTCCACATTTTGACTATGCCAATGTAATACTACACGGCCTCCCAAAAAACACCATAAACCCGTTACAGTTGGCCATGAATGCAGCTGCTCATGTCCTGTATGGAGCATCCAAGAATGATCACATTACGCCCATACTAAAGGATCTCCACTGGTTGCCAATAGGATGTAGAATCCTATATAAGACATTCATCATTACATTCAAAGCATTCAATAAGACAGCACCTTCATCTATTGTTGATCTAATCACGCACACCCCCAAAAACAGGACTAGAAGAACGTTTACAGAAAACATTCTAGTAATACCAAGGGAATCCATAAAATTTAAACAATCAACCATTAATAGAGCATTTTCAAGCTATGCACCAAGGTGCTGGAACAATCTCCCTACCAACATAAGAGCAATCAAAGAGATCAAGCAATTTAGAAAAGCCATTAAACACTACTTGTTCCTCAAGTACTATACACAGCATGATGATCCACCTCCATACCCACACACTCACCCAGTTCTCCTAGGACAAGCAGGATATGTGTCAGCCACACCTGGTGACGTCATCCGACGGCGCCGTGCGGAAGTGCTCTCTAGAGCTCAGATTTCTCTGAGCATGTGTAGGAGGTCCCACCTCCCCGGCCCGCCCCCAGCCAGATCAGTCTTTTTTCTTCCGCCTTTGCCTTAAGACGGAATTGCTAGCTCTCTACAAAAAAAAAAAAAAATGCCCAAACCGGGTTTTAAGAAGTGTTTGCAATGCAAGAGGAAGATGAATGCTGCAGACACTCACCTAACCTGCCTTCGATGCCTCGGGGCAAGCCACAACGTCCAGGACTGCCCCAGCTGCGCTCGGATGTCGCCCAGAGCGAGGGAGTTCAGGGGCCATACTTTGAAGGATTTCCTTTCCTCCTCGGAGCCCGCGCCCGCAGCAGCCTCCTCTTCAACAGTCCCCAGCTCTTCCAAAGATCTTCGGGGTACAGCGGCACGGGATGTGCTCTGCAGAGCCTCCATCCCCGGCCATGCTGCTCAAGACTCTGGCGCATCTCCCGGACTTCGCACGGACGCCACCACGAACTCCTCTACCCTTCCGGTGAGCTTGCCTGCTGCAGAAAACCCCGGGGTAGCTTCTGGGCTTTGCGGCTTCCCACGCGGTCCCTCCAGCTCCCTCCAAGATGGCGCCGGCCACGCTGCGCTCCAGGGTGCCGCCTCTGATTCCTCCCCCGGACACGCCTCCTCTCCCCTGATTGGCTGTGACCCGGTTCGACCCTCCCGCGCCGACGCGCTGCTTCGCCCCCCCGGGGCAGGGAATCCCCTGATCGCGCCGAAATTCGGGCCAGGGAATCCCTCCGCCGCGCCGAGCTGCCTCGAGCCTACAGAAGCCCCAGCACAGAACACCGGCGCGGGAGAGAGAAGCGGCGCGATCGCGCTAAGGAGACAAGTGGGAAGCACAGCAGCAAAACGAAGCACCTCCACAGGAGAGACACGTCCAACGACCGCGGACACGACAAACGTAAGCGGTCCAGCTCCAGCAGGGGTAGCTCGCGTGACAGCACCTCCCGAGCCCATAGGAGAAGCAGGCATCATTCTCACTCAAGCTCCTTCTCTTCAAGGAGACACAGGAGCAGCCGCTCTTCTGAGAACAGCACCTCTGCCGCAATCTTACAACTGCTGGCACGCCTGGTGGACCAGACTGCGCCAGCACAGCTCCACGAGAGGTCCGCCTCCAGAGAGGCTTTAACTGCAGCCCTGCCCAGCCCTGCCAGACCGGAGGAGCCAAGGACACCACGGGCACCCTCCTGCACGCCTCGCAGATCCCCCTCACCTGAACAGCTCCTAACCTCTGATGAGAGCCAGGAAGAGGGAGAGGCCCCCGACTCTCCCATCTCCAAGACGACGCCAGAGGATACTGAAGAGACCCAGCGTCCGTTGCCACCGGAGGACCTCACCTATCCCAAATTCCTGAGGAAGGTGATGAGCAAACTCGGCCTTCTCATCGACGACACCGCAGGCGAAAAGGATCCAGAGGTGATGAAGTACCTGAGTGACCCCAGACCGGCTGTAGCCCTACCGCTTCACCGAAAGCTTCAGGACAAGCAGTCTACGCTATGGCAGTCACCGGCCTCCGGCCACGCCTGCTCCAGGAAGCTGGACAATAAATACCTCCTCCACCTGGCTCCGGGATTCAGTAAACCTCAACTCCCGCACCAGTCTATAGTGGTCTCGTCTGCTCTAAAGAAGGCGAGATCCTCGCGCACACAGACCAATCACCCACCAGGCCGGGATCCGAAGCTCCTCGACGAAGTGGGCAGGAGAACCTACCTAGGGGCGATGCTCAGCGCCAAAGTAGCAGCGCACCAGTTCCAACACATCCTTTTCCAGGATACTCTCCTAGCCGAGCTCAAGTGCAATCTCGCAGCCCTACCCAAGGACGCGCAACCGGCAGCCTCCGCTACACTACAAGACCTTGCCGAATGCAGCAAACATCTGATGAGCACGGCCTTTGATGCCTTCGACTCAGCCATAAGGACGGCTGGCACAGCCATTGCGGCACGCCGCTGGGCATGGCTGCGAGCATCCGGCCTCAGGGAGGACACCCATGATAAGATCGCGGACTCGCCCTGCACGGGTGAATCGCTCTTTGGCGACAAGGTGGCGGACACTGTGAAAGGCCTTAAAGAGGATTGCACCACCTTGCAAACACTGGCTGCGGACGGACTCGAACGCTCCTCATCACAAAAAGGGAACTATTACCGCAAGCCCTTTTCTTCCACCAAGAAATTTTACAACTCTAATCGGAGATGGGCAGCACCTAAGTACAAACAATCATACTACCCTGCCTCCTCCTCCTTTCAGAGGCAGCAGCCGAGGGAGCGCAACAAACAGAAAAGGCAAAACTCCCAGCAGTCAGGAAAGAACTCCACATCCTTCTGACAACTCGCCTCGGCCGGGGCCCTCAGGAACCCCAGCATATCTACCGGTGGGAGGCCGCCTATCACGATTCATGCAGGCTTGGCAGGCGATCACCACGGACAAGTGGGTCCTTCAGATCATCCAATCAGGCTACCGCCTACGCCTTGCCTCCCCACCGTGGCAACGCTCACAGCCTACCAGCCAGACCCCACCGCACCTAGCAGCACCACTGGCGGAGCTTCTGCGAAACCTCCTCTCTGCTCGTGTGATAGAGAAGGTGCCCCCCGGGGAGATCAACACTGGCTTCTACTCCCGGTACTTCCTTATTCCCAAGAAACACGGTGGTCTCCGTCCGATAATGGACCTCCGCAAACTGAACATGTTCATCATCAAAGAGAAGTTCAGGATGTACTCCCTCAACGCCATCCTACCTCTTCTAAAAGCTGGAGACTGGATGGCGACCCTGGACCTGCAGGATGCATACTCCCACATTCCAGTCCACGAATCGCACAGGAAGTTTCTGCGCTTCATAGCGCTGGGGGTCCACTATCAGTATCGAGTTCTCCCTTTCGGGCTCTCCCCAGCGCCCAGGATCTTCACAAAGTGTGTAGCGGTTGCCGCGGCACACCTACGCAAGCAAGGCGTCGCCATCTTTCCCTACCTGGACGACTGGCTGCTTTCGGCACCCTCGGCCTCAGAGCTAAAGAAGATCGTGCGATTAACGACGAATCTGCTACGCCAACTGGGCTTCCTCCTCAACAAGGAGAAGTCCCGCCTCGACCCGGCACAGAAAATAGAATTCATCGGGGCGATAATCGACACCGGTGCTTCGAAAGCTTTCCTTCCCCAGCCACGGGTAGAAATAATCATGTCCCTCGCTCGGAAGATGTCCATCTCCAGGATGACCACAGCTCGCTCCATTCTACGCTTATTGGGACACATGGCAGCGACGACTTCGGTGCTACCTCTAGCCAGACTACATATGCGCATCCTCCAGTGGCATCTCCGGTCCCACTGGAAACAACTCTCCCAGCCGCTCAATACCCGCATCCCCATCAATGCCAAGGTCGCGCAGGACATCCGCTGGTGGACAAAACGGAGCAACCTCTCAGCGGGCAGGGATCTCCAACCGCGCAAATACCAACTCGTCCTCACCACAGACGCGTCTCCCACAGGATGGGGAGCACACCTCTCGCAACTCAGCACTCAAGGAGCTTGGTCCAAAGCAGAGCGGTCGCTACACATCAACCGGCTCGAACTGAGGGCAGTCAGGTATGCACTGCAGACCTTCAAGGTCCAACTGGCCGGAAAGTCTGTCCTAGTACAGACAGACAACCAGGTGACGATGTTCTACATCAACAAGCAGGGAGGCACGGGGTCACGTCCCCTATGCAAAGAAGCCCTCCGGACGTGGTACCTAGCCCTGGCCAACAACTGCGTCCTACAAGCGGCTTATCTCCCAGGCGACCAGAACGTCCTAGCGGACAAGCTGAGCAGGCAGCTTCAACCTCACGAATGGACACTCCACACGGAGGTAGCGGCCAGCCTCTTCCGACGTTGGGGAACTCCCCAAGTCGACCTCTTCGCAACAGAGACCAACACGAAATGCCGGGCATTCTGCTCCAAGCACCCATCGACAAAGAGAATGTCCTCGGATGCTTTCACACTGCCATGGGGAGGTTGGACGCTGGTGTACGCCTTTCCCCCAGTTCCCCTACTTGCTGCAACGCTACAGCGCATCGTCATGGACAGAGTGCATGCCATACTGATCGCCCCCTATTGGCCACGCCAGATGTGGTTCTCCCTTCTACTGCGGTTGGCCCAGGAGCCGCCGATCCGGCTACCAATGCGATTGGACCTGCTCACCCAGAACGACGGCTGCACCCTGCACCCGAACCTGAAAACTCTGGCCTTGACAGCCTGGAGATTGAGAGGATGACTCTTGACTCCCTCCAATTACCCTTGGAGGTGCAACAGATCATCCTAGCTGCCAGGAGACCATCCACAAGGAAGTCATACAGCCTAAAATGGAAGCGCTTCAGTATTTGGTGCACTAAACAAGACCTCAACCCAGTCTCTTGCCCGGTGCCTAAGGTTCTGCAGTACCTCTCTGCCCTTTTCAGCTTGGGCTTAAAACCTCAATCCATCAAGGTCCACCTCGCCGCCATTGCATCTCTGCACGAGCAACGGTGTGGACCCTCCAGGGGTTCCCTCGCGGCAGTGCCCATCGTGTCGCGGTTCATGAAAGGCCTCGTGAACCTGCAACCCCCGGTACAGAAACCGGTACCTTCTTGGGATCTCAATGTTGTCCTGCAGCAGTTGACGCAGGAACCCTTCGAGCCAATGCACACCGCGGATGGGAAGTTCATGTCCTGGAAGACGCTCTTTCTCATCGCCATCACCTCGGCCAGGAGGGTCAGCGAGCTACAGGCACTTGTAGCGCATCCACCGTACACAAAGCTCCTCCATAACCGAGCATCTCTGCGGACCCATCCAAAGTTCGTCCCCAAGGTAGTCTCTGCCTTTCACGTAAACCAGTCAGTAGAACTTCCCACATTCTTCCCAGCGCCGCATTCCTCACCGGAGGAACAACGGCTCCATTCGCTGGATTGTGTGCGAGCCCTACGCATCTATATTGACAGAACAGCCGCTGTCAGGTTGGGGACCCAACTTTTTGTGTCATTTGACCCGAACAGGCCTGGACGACCCGTCACCAAGCGCACGCTCTCCCGTTGGATATCGGACTGCGTGGCTTTTTGCCTTCATAAGGCGGGGTCCCTCCCAGCGGGCAGGGCGGGGGCGCACCAGCTCCGTGCCCTATCTACCTCGCTCGCCAACCTGCATGAGATCCCGGTGATCGACATCTGCAAGGCCGCCACCTGGTCTGCACAGTCTACCTTCCAGAAACACTACTGCCTCGATCTCCAGGCTGAAGCTGATAGCTCCTTTGGCAGGGCTGTCCTGTCTATGGCTACCTGAGGCCGGTCCGCCCAACCACAGCTGACTCTATACCAGGCAGCCTAGCCCACATGGTGACTGATACAGAGTACTTGTTTTCTTGCATAGTTATGCTTGTATGTTGATGTTGTTTGCTATGTTGCACACCACCTCATTGTGTTGATGTTGTTTTACTATGCTGCACACCGCCCTATGGTGGATCAATGTGACCTCCCCCGATGGTTGTGTTAGTATGTTTGCACTTGCACTATGGCACCTTGTGGTTCACTACAATGTTACTTGAAATTGCACGTTTGCACCGGTTGCTGTTGCACCTTCACCAATAAATACCTTGCCTCACAGCTAATCCAAGTCTACCTTGATGTTGTCATGCCTCCCTGATACCCCACAGCGCATCTGCTGCTTGGGAGGCACCAGGTGTGGCTGACACATATCCTGCTTGTCCTAGGAGAAAACGGAGTTACTTACCTGTAACAGGAGTTCTCCGTGGACAGCAGGATAGGTCAGCCACACGATCCCACCCACCTCCCCTGTATGAGGGTGGCCTGCACCGGCCTGCGCCCTAGCCAGTAAGGCATAGCTAATCACTCACTGATCTGGCTGGGGGCGGGCCGGGGAGGTGGGACCTCCTACACATGCTCAGAGAAATCTGAGCTCTAGAGAGCACTTCCGCACGGCGCCGTCGGATGACGTCACCAGGTGTGGCTGACCTATCCTGCTGTCCACGGAGAACTCCTGTTACAGGTAAGTAACTCCGTTTTGTATCACTTGATAACACATGCTTTACTCAGTTGCAACCTGATTAATGATTAGTATACTAACACAATGCATTAATGCCTCATCACCATTTAAATACAAAAATGTTATAGTCTAATCCCGATGGTAAAATTTGTTATATGTATGTATGTATATAGTTTTACCCAGTTAACCCAAGTTTAAAAATCCTGTTTTATGTAAACGTTGACGATTTGTCCAAATATTCTGTTCATTGTAAACCGCACTGATGTGAAATAGCGCGGTATATAAGAAATGTTAAATAAATAAATAAATAAATAAAATAAAATAAATTTATTCCTGGGGTGTTTGATTCTTTGTTGGAGCGGTGGTGGACTTTGTTCAGTTTGTATCTTAGAAGAGGTGTGTTTCATTGCAGTCAATTCCTCCGTCAGTTCCTTGTCCTCATTAGGCAAGGCAAAGGAGGCATCAGGCAGGGATCTCGCTTGATGCATAAGATGTCTGTGTGTTACAGGTCTCAATCTACCAGAACCCACTGTGATCCATTTGTCCCTGGGGTGTTTGATTCTTTGTGGGAGCGGTGGTAGACATTGTTCAGTTTGTATCCTATAAGAGGTGCGCTTTATTGCAGCCAGTTCCTCCCTCAGTAGGGTCACTTCTTTATGCTTGGCAGCTAGGTCTTCCCTTAGTAAAAGTCAGTTCTTTATGCATCAATGACATTAAAACAAACGCTCCACTGTTGGCCAAGCACCATTAACAAAACATCAGCAACCTATACGGGTCATTGATGCAAATAGGAGCTTAGGGTTTTGAGTTTTACTTATAAACCCGAGAAATCAGCTCCATATTAGTCTGAGACCCGGTTGCATAAGAAATAACATACCTCACATGGTGAACAGTGGAGCGTTTGTTTTAATGTCACTGAGCAGTACGTGCAGCTCCGAAAAGTGATCACATCTAGTTCTTTATGCATGGCAGCTGACCTGAAGCACAGAGGACAAGCTCTTAGGTTCCAAATAATTTGTCTTGGAATGAATGTACCGCAGTTATTGCACTGAATACACGACATGCTGCATAAGCAGTCCTAGAAGAAGAAGAAAGGAGACTCAAAAAATCAGCCTGCATTTTGTCAATGCTGTGGAAAGGATAATCAGATGTTCCTCTGTCCAACACACAGCTTGAAAAACTCTAAAGAAGGACTGTGTTGGCCATAAAACCAAGGTCAACTGCTTGGAAGTCAATGATGATGCTAACCACTGTATCAACAATGCCTTGCTTCTGGCACTGTGAGATCCCCCCTTCTTCTTGACATATGCTGATGCTGCCATGGCATTGGCTGAGAACTCCAGACCACCTTGCCCACTAAGAGAAGCCTGAGTCTCTCCAGGGCCAAGAGGATCATTCTTGCCTCTGGGCAGAAGAATGTCCAGGAAACCTCCTGAAAGGACCAGAGCCCCTGGGCCAACTGACCCAGACAGTGCATATCCCAGCCCTTCAAGCTGGCATCTGAGGGGGTAATTAGTTAATATGGACTTTCCACCGGCATCCCGGCCATCAGATGGCAGAACCGCAATCACCATCTTAACTGCTCCTTGATCTCCTTGTGAAGAGAAAGGATCTGGTCAAACAGCTGGGAACAGGGAGATCAGAAGTTTAACAGGTGCCACTGCAGGGCGATGCCAGGGGGACCCGAGGATCTGGCTGTAGTCCCTGATCCATGGAGCTGCCCAAGGACAAAATGTCCAGAGTTGGCTGAAGCTTGAGGGACCTCTCCATCATGAGGAAAACTCCATCCAAGAGAGTATGGAACTGAGCCCTGAGACAGAAGCCTTGTGTGATAGCCGTTTCCCCAGTGATTTCTGCTAATTTGCCGACACTTCATATAATTGAACCATCGAAGACCAAGGTGGTTTTGTCTGCCACCAAAGGCGGTTCTGTGAAAATATAAGATCAGGATTTGAGGCAACCTATGGATTCTGAATATGTTACTTCCTTAGGTAATTTGGACAGTAGTAAGCCTGAAGGATAGGGATCAGAAACCACAAAAATTACATGGACTAAGATCTGGGAGATGTTAATGAAATTGAACTCTGTAGTTATTTATTGCTCCTCTGATATTAGGCCTCTTTTACAAACAAACAGTGGGAGGACTTGCCCAGAAACAAGACTCCTTGGCTAAATAATTTACAGAAAAAGTTTCAACAACTGAAAAAAGATGTTAAAGATTCTGAATTGGTGACCGATACTCTAGTTAAGGATAAAATTATTATACACCGTAACCTTAGACTGCTTGAAAACCAGCTTAGTCATTTAAATTTGTGTTTATTTATTTATTTATTTATTTAGTATACATTTGTATACCGCTACTTCCAGCGATCAGCAGCGGTTTTGATTACAGATTAGAAATTGTCAAATCATGACAGGAAATTTTTGAGGTATAAACACATTGATTAGACAGGAAAGCACAGCACACAGAGAACTATTTTACAGGGAACATGGGCTATGGAGGGTTAAGTGGCTTGCCCAAGACCACAAGGAGCACCTGTGGGACTAGAAACCCCAGTCCTTCTGGCCCAAGGTTGCTGTCCTCTAGTGGGATTTGAACCCCCGACCTTCTGGCCCGAAGTACCTTGCCCCAACCACTAGGCCACTCCTCCACTCTTACTCAAGCTTCCACAGATCCCTGGTATTCCTCCCTTGGAGGGCTTTAAGAAATATTTAATTGAAGTCTTGAAGATTCCTGACTCTGAATTAACACCTGCAAATAAAATGTATTTCCTTCCTCCTGGCTAGGAAGTAGGTAGTTTTATCTGCTGGTTCTTTGAATGTTTCTGCTCCTTCAGAATCAATTGTTTTCGGAGATGCAGGGGAGATCTACTGTGCTGGCTGGCTTGGTTTTTTCAGAAAGATTTATCTATGATTCTACAGTTGTACTTTAAAAGAGGCAAAGAACTCTCTTGGCCAGAGGCTATGGATTTATCAGGATGTCGCTAGATCTATGCAGAAACATCGGAAGCTATTTTCAGCTATGCAACAGGAAACTCTTGCTCTGCAAGCTACTCTCCTTTTGCGAAACGTTTGAATGGTAGATTTTCTTTCACCTTGATCAGTGCGAAAATTTTGGGATTTGAAAAAAAAAAATTAGCAGTCTCTCCCTCCCTCTAATCAGACAGCTGAGACGATGGACCAAGAGTGGCTTTTGAATTGATCCTGGAGGACAGCATATTAAGCCTTTTCCTTATTTCTTGCTTTCTTTTTTGATTGCTTCATTCTTTCTTTTTTCTTTTGTGCTCTAAGGGAAAGGTGAACTGTCTGACCTTTTGGTGCGCAATTTTCTTTTTTTTTTTTTTTTCTATTTCCTCTGTCTCTTTCGTGTTTATTAAGCTGCGATAATTGTTAACACTGCAGATAATGAAGCCAGATAGTGTGAGCTAACAGATAACGCATGCAAAATGCAGGTAACTATTTTTGCGCTATCTGCAGAATCGGGTTAACTGTATGAGTGGGTGGGATTAACCTAAAGAGTGAGCATGTCTGCAACATGCGGTTACTGATGGTCTCAACAGCATGCAGTAACCATCAGATTTGCAGGCAGCACGGGTGCAACTACTGCCACCTCAATGAATGCTGTTAACTGCATCCACGCTGCAGTCGGACCACTCGCTCTGCATTTTTGGTGTGCTATCTGATGAGGAAATGCTGCGCATGTCCGCAAAGCGTAGTTACTCACCTTAACAGGTGATCTCCGGGAACAGCAGGAATTTAGTCTTCACATATGGGTATCGTCGGTACCGATGGAGCCTGCACGGGAACGCTTCCCAGCGTCCAATAGGAATGCTTTTGGGAGCATCCCTCAGCACATACGCGCTGCCTTCCCACCTTTACAACTGTCCCTCTTCAGTTAAGTTTGTAGCTGAGTGAAAGGATAGAGGGAGAGAGGAAAGAGAGAGAGATAGAGAGACAACTCCTAGGGGAGGTGGGTGGGTTGTGAAGACTAAATTCCTGCTGTTCCTGGAGATCACCTGTTACAGGTGAGTAACTACGCTATCTCCAGGAACAAGCAGGAATGTAGTCTTCACATATGGGGACTTCCTAGCTGAAGATGCCAGGGAGATGGCCCCAGGAAACTGCCACCTATAGTGAGGTGGGCAATGCTTCCACCCATGGATCTCTGGCATCCTATCAGGGTTGGTGGGTAGGAGTTGAATTAAGTCTGAAAGAGATGTTGAAGAACAGCCTGGCCAAAGAAGGCTGCAGTAGTGGGCTGTGAAGGTATGTACCGAAGCCCAGGTGGCTGCTCGACAGATGTCATCAATAGACACAGAGTGAAGATTAGCCATAGAGGCTGCCATGGCTCTCACATTATCTGCTGTGACATAGTCCTGAAGAGGAAGACACTTACTCTCATAAGCAAAGGATATGCATTGGGCAATCCATTTAGACAGAGTTCTTTTGGAGACTGGAAGTCACAAATGACTAGAATCAAAAGCAACAAAAAGTTGAGAAGACTTTCTATGATGCTGTGTTCTTTGTAGGTAAAAAGCCAAGGCTCTTTTACAGTCCAAAGTATGAAGGTTCCTTTCTGCATTAGAGGTATGAGGCCTCTGAAAGAATACAGGAAGGTAAATCAATTGATTTAAATGAAAAGGCGAAACCACCTTTGGCATAAAATGTGGATGAGTTCTGAGAACAACCTTATCATGGTGAAACCTTGTATAAGGGGGATCAGCCACTAAAGCTTGCAATTCACTAATGCGACGTGCGAAGGTGATTGCAATTAGGAAGATGACCTTCCAGGATAAAACCTTTAGGGTTGTAGTGGCTAAAGGCTCAAAGGGCGGTTTCATGAGCTGTCCGAGAACTAGATTTAAATTCCATGCCACCGGTGGTGGCCTGATGGGAGGCTTTGTTAAAAGAAGACCTCTCATAAATCTTGCTATGAGTGGATGAGAGGAAATTGGCTGTCCATTTAGAGGCTTATAGAAAGCTGCAATTGCACTAAAATGGACTCTTAACTGAATTTGTCTTTAGACCAGAATTTGATAAATGAAGTAGGTACTCTAGTACCAATTCCAAAGGTATCACAAGGGGGTTTAAGCCCTTTTAAGAACACCATATAGTAAAACGTTTCCACTTGAAGGCGTAAGAACATCTCATGGAAGGTTTTCTGGAAGCCTGAAGGACATCCTTTACCTGTTGGGAAAGGTTAAGATCCTGCAGGTCTAGGCTTTCAGCAACCAGGCCCTGAGATGCAGGGACTGGGGATTCGGGTGCCATAGCATCCCATTCTCTTGGGAGAGAAGGTCTGGAGCACACCCTAACTCCGGAGGTGCAGCTTGAGAGAGATGTAGAAGCAGGGGATACCACGTTTGTCGTGGTCACCGTGGCGCTATGAGGAGCATACAACCTCTGTCTCTCTGAAGCTTGAAGAGTGTTTTGGGGATAAGGGGAATGGGTGGGAAGGCATAGAGGAAATCCTGATCCCAGTGAAGGAGGAAGGCATCCCTTGCCTGGCAATTGTGAGCCAGAATTCTGGAATAGAACTGGGGAAGTTTGGCATTCAGTGGACTTGCAAAGAGGTCTATGTCTGGGGTTCCCCAGATGTGAAATATCTTTATCAGTTGGTCTAGGTGGAGAGACCATTCGTGAGGCAGCAGTACTTGGCTGAGTTTGTCTACCCAAAGGTTTTGAATGCCTGGAAGATAAACTACGAGAAGGTGAATTTGATGCTCTCTGGCGAGGGCCCATAGTCGTAAAGCTTCTTTGCATAACGGCAGAGAGCCTGTTCCGCCCTGCTTGTTCACGTAGAACATGGCTACTTGATTGTCCGTTTGGACTAGGACTGTCTTGTAGCTGAGCTGGTCATGGAATACTTGAAGAGCTAGATAGATTGCTCTGAGTTCTAGGAGGTTTATGTGAAGACAAGCCTCCTGTGGAGTCCAGGTACCCTGCGTGGAGAGATGGTGCAGGTGTGCTCTCCATCCCACCTTTGATGCATCTGTTGTTAGGATGGCCTGGAATGGGGGTTGCTGGAAAGGAGACCCAACTAAAAGATTCTCCAGTGATTGCCACCATTGTAGGGACAAGATCAGTCGTTGTGAGTTTGATATCTTGTCCAATAGACGTCCTGTGGCCTGTGTTCACTGTGTGGATAGTGTCCACTGGGCTGCTCGCATGTGGAGGTGAGCATAGGGAACTACATGAACTGTGGATGATATATGTCCCAGTAATTGCAGCAGTTCTCGAGCAGTTAGGGATCTATGTCCCAGTAATTGCAGCAGTTCTCGAGCAGTTAGGGAGGACTTTCCCGCTGCTTGAGAAGCTAGTTGCATTATGCAAAGACAGCAGGGCTGTGGGAGGAAAGCCCTTGACTGTCTGGTATCTAAACAAGCTCCTATGATCTTCAGAGTCTGAGAAGGAACAAGTTGCGATTTTGGGAAGTTTATGACCAATCCCAAGTATTGGAGAATTTGCATTGTACGAGACATTGCTTCTGGAATCGTGGGGGCTCGAATGAGCCAGTCGTCCAAATAAGGGAAGACGAATATCCCTAGGGTTCAAATCCCACTAGAGGACAACAACCTTGGGCCGGAAGGACTGGGGTTTTTAGTCCCACAGGTGCTCCTTGTGGTCTTGGGCAAGCCACTTAACCCTCCATAGCCCATAGCCATTTCAGTTTGTTCAATGTAAACCGCACTGATGCAGAATAGCGCGGTATATAAGAGAATGTAAATAAATAAAAATAAATAAATGTTCCCTGTAAAATAGTTATCTCCAAGTTATAATGCCCTGTTCAATGTAATTTCAGTTTGTTCAATGTAAACCGCACTGATGCAGAATAGCGCGGTATATAAGAGAATGTAAATAAATAAATATAAAATAAATAAATTACTGTCATGCATTTCGTGAATACTCTTGGTGCCGAAGCCAGACCAAAAGGAAGAACCCTGTATTGGAGGTGTTTTCCCCTGAAAACGAATCGTAAGAATTTCCTGTGATCTGGATGGATAAGAATGTAAGTATATGCATCCTTTAGATCTAGAGAGGAAAGCCAATCCTGACTTTGAAGGTATAGCAGAAGAGTTCCCAGAGAAATCATTTTGAACTTTTCTCAGAACAGATATATGTTCAATTCTCTGAGGTCTAGAATGGGTCTGTCTCCTCCTGTTTTCTTTGGAATAAGGAAAAAGGGGGAGTAGAACCCTGAACCCTGTTAGGGAATGGGCACTTCCTCTATTGCTTCCTGAGCAAGGAGTGTTGAGACCTCTTGATCCAGTAGATTGTCTGGAGAGGTTTGGGAATCGAACTGTCTTACGATTGTAGGAGGGGGCATGCTGTGAAAATGAAGCTTGTACCCCCTCCCCTACAATGGACAGAGTCCAATTTTCTGCTGTTATTTGGTGCCATCTGTTGACAAAATGACACAACCTGCCTGGAATGTTTAGGGGTTCTGGACCCTTCAGAAGCAGGAAAGCTAAGCTCTCTAGGAAGGAGTCAAAGCCCTTGAGGGGGCTGAGCCTGTGGAGCTGGTTGAGCTCTCAGGCCTTTTGGCTTCTTTTGTTGTCTGGATTGTTGCTGTTGTCCCTTTTGGGCAACTTGACCCTGACCTTGCCCTTGCTGGGTATAGGATGGATAAAACTTCCTCTTTTTGCTGAAAAAGGGTTTTTTATAGGGTTTCTTTTTGTCTGGAGTGGCTGTAGATTTTGACAATCTGTCTAAAGTGAGATTGTCAGTATCTATCTCATTAGCCTTTTCCTTCCAATTCTTGCCAAAGAGGTTTTCTCCTGTGCAAGGGATGTTTCCTAATTTGTCCTGTACCCAAGTCTCCAAGTCTGATGCCTGAAGCCAGGCAATCCGACCTGCACCAATGGCAATAGCAGACGTTCTGCTGATGCATTCAAAGCAGTCAAAGGCTGCACGATTTACAAACTTGGAAATGTCTTGAGCATGCTTGACAAGAGTCAGGAAGTCTTGTCGTTTGTCATCAGGGAGAAGGGGGCTCATAAGCTCCAAGTCTCCTGTGACTTCTTTGAGGAACATTCCCATATATAAAATATATGATCTGATCCTAGCTGAAAGGATGGAAGCCTGAAATGTTCGATGCCCAAAGGCGTCAAGAGTCCTGCATTCACGACCTGGAGGATTGGATGCATGTCTTTTTGCACTTTTCATCCTACGCATGGCTGATTCCACTACCATTGAATGGTGTGGCAGCTGAGTCTTTTGAAAACCAGGACATGGTGGAACTCGATACATGGTATCGAGTTTCCTAGAATGAGGAGATGTGGTCAGAGGTGTTTCCCACATCCTGAGCATCAAATCATTAAGAATTTCATGAATGGGCAAGGTAGCTGCCTCTTTGTGAGCCTTAGGGTATTGGTGTATTTCCAATTCCTTTGCTCTAGGTTCTTTTTCAGGAGCTACCGTGATTGATAGGCCTCAAGCCACATCACTAATAAAATCCTGAAAAGACATGTTCTCCGGAGAAGACATTCTGCGTTGAGGAGAAGAGCAGTCTTCCGGAAGAAGTACCCCGGTATCGACTGAGTTTTCCGAGTCATCAGAATTGGAAGATTTGAAGCGTCTCTGATCCCGATGTTCATGCAAAGCACGGTATCGGTATTGATCGAAGTTGGCACTGAGTTGGTCCGGTACCGATCTGTCGATGCCTGAAAAAGTCAGCATAGGTAGAATTCCCACTGGGGCCGGTACCATTGGTGCTGGTGCCAGTATCGGTACCGGTGCTGGTACTTGCTCCGGTATCAGTGTCGGTACCGGTGCCCGTTGAACCGTCGGTAGCAGTGTCAACGGTACTGCAGCTGTAAGGAGAGCTGCAAGACTGCGTTTGATAGCAAGGAATCTCTGGTCTATCGATGCTGCCGATGCCTGGGTGTCGGTACTGGTAGAAGCGGCCGGAACCCCTGAGCATGGCACCAGTAGTTCTGCCGAGGTCGAGGCCCCAAGAACATCCTGGAGCTCCATTAGTGCTTTGGAGGCCGAAGCCTCCCGCCAGTCTGAGATCAATAAAATCTGCCTGCGGGGATTCTGTCCCCTGCGGCTGAAGGGCTGCAAGACAGGTGGATGGGATTCCCAAAGACAGGCAGCCTGGTCTCGGCCGCAATTGCAGCCTTTTGCCTGTGGAACATGGGATCCCTGTGGGCAGAAGGGCTGCAAAAGGCTGTGATTGTGGCAGAGATTGGCAAAGTCTGCCTGGGGGGGGATCCCATCTCCCCAGGCAGACTCCACCAGTCTCGACGGCGATCAGTAGGGTGATGGAGATGGGGTCCCCACGGGCAGAAGGGCTGAAAACGGCTGAAGTGCTGCTGGAGTCTGCAAAATAAAAAAAAGTTAGGAGGGGGGGGATTTTGCTGCACAGTTGGCTTAAAAAATTTAAAGAGGCAGCAGTTTGTTTTTTTAAAATAAAGGAGTATTCAAAGGCAGACTTGCAAACCGTATAAATGCCGCTCTACGGGATATCCAGCGGCACCAACATCGTTCGTGCCGCTGAATATCTGCAGGTGCTGCAGCTACACACCCTGAGGCTAACTGGTTAGCATCGGAGTGTATCGGGGGCACTTTGGGGCGGCACCTGTCGCTAACTGGGCAGTGGCAATACTGAACCACTACCCAGTTAACGACATGTGGTGAAGTCGGGCGCAGGAAACACTGACCTAGCGCTCACTGCAGAAACTAACCGGGCAGTGGCTGAATATCGGCAGTAATCCAGACAACCCAGAGAGGCACCAGCATTGCTAGAGGCTTCAGCAGCACTAGCTGCCGGTGCTGATATCGGGCCCTCTATGTGTGTGTGGGGGGGGGGGGGGGGTTGGAGAGCAGGAGGTGAGTGCAAGAGGGGAAAAAGGAGGAGAGTGTGTTTGGGAAGGGAAACAGAGATGGGGTCGGGGAGGGACAGCAGGGGAGACGTTGGAGTGGGGCGGAGAGAATTACACAAGCGGTTGGAGGGGTGAAGAGATGAATCCAAAAAAGGATCAGTGATGGTGGTGGGGAGGGAGAAGGAGTGGGGTCATTTGCTTTCTGTTGGCACTGTGCAGTGGCCCATTAAGAGCCTGATTTATTAAGCTTTTTCCCCATAGAAAATGGGAAAACAATAAAATAAAGCCCTAAAATCTAAAAAAAAGTAACTGGGATACACCTTTCGGGAGGATGGGGGTGTGCACTGTGACTTAGCTTTCAGCAGTCGACACCTAGATTTTTAAGTTGGCTCCTAGATTCCAAGAAAATTTGTCAAGGCCTGAGGTAGATATTATACATTCCAGTGAGTGGAGACACCAGGGATGTTTTTAGTTTTGCAACTGGTACGATTTTGCAGGTCCAGGTTCAGTTCCACTCAGAAGCTTTGGATTCTTGATCATTTTAAATTTACATATGAATTCCCCATTATCAAGGTTAGCCAAGGACTTTTCTTTTAAGTTCAAATATCTTTATTGATTATAGCCATAATACAGTGAACAGAATATTTTAAACCATTTTACTGTTTCCCCATTTTATTGCTATAATCAGCCACCCAAGTTTTGAACATTCTGGGTCCTTGCTGGGTTTTACACAGTTTTTGCTCCCGCAGGAGTGGCAGGTCTTATTTAGACCTGGTCTGTCATTAGGGTTGCCAATTGGCCGGTTTTCAGCCGGCCTGGCCGGTTTTTCCATGGCCAGGCCGGCTGCCGGCGCTGAGGTAAAACCGGCCCTTGAAAAGCCGGTTTTTTGCTCTGGCCGCAAGATTGGGAATGGCCAGAGCAAAAAAACGGCTTTTCTCCCAACCCGTCCAAAAAAAAAAAAAAACCTTCCCCGGGGCGGCCCACACACCGGAGGGCTTCAGAGGGAGCCGGGGAAGCCCGCGCGAGGCCCCGGCTCCCTCTGTACAGCCGCCAGCGTGAAAAGCCTTTTCCTTCACGCTGGCGGCTGTTTCTGTAAAGCCGCGATTGCTGGGAAAGGTTAAAGGCAATACCCTTTAACCTTTCCCAGCATTCGCGGCTTCACAGAAACATCCGCCAGCGTGAAGGAAAAGGCTCTTTACGCTGGCGGCTGTACAGAGGGAGCCGGGGCCTCGCGCGGGCTTCCCCAGCTCCCTCTAAAGCCTCAGACAGCTGCGGTGCGGGGGAGGAGGGAGGCCAAGGACTGCATGGGCTGTGATGGGGGGAGGGGACCTGGACTGGAAAGGGGCTATGGGTGGGGGGGGGACTTGGACTGGAAAGAAATGGGCTGTGATGGGGGGGGGGACCTGGACTGGAAAAGGGCTATGGGGGGGTAACTTGGACTGGAAATGGGCTATGGTGGAGGGAGGGGGAACGTGGACTGGAAATAGGCTGTGATTAGGGGGGCTAGGACTGCAAATGGGCTATGATGGGGGGGGACCTGGACTGGAAAAGGGCTATGGGGGGGGGACTTGGACTGGAAATGGGTTGTGAAGGGGGGGGGACCTGGACCGGAAAAGGGCTATGGGGGGGGGGGGCAATGGACTGGAAAGAAATGGGCTGTGATGGGGAGGGGGACCTGGACTGTAAAAGGGCTATGTGGGGGGGGGGGGGACATGGACTGGAAATGGGTTGTGAGGGGGGGACCTGGACCGGAAAAGGGCTATGGGGGGGGGAGCATTGGACTGGAAAGAAAGGGGCTGTGATGGGGAGGGGGACCTGGACTGTAAAAGGGCTATGGGGGGGGGGGAACATGGACTGAAAATGGGTTGTGATGGTGAGGGGGACCTGGACTGGAAAAGGGCTATTGGGGTGGGGTGGGGGGGACATGGACTGGAAATGGGTTGTGATGGGGAGGGGGACCTGGACTGGAAAAGGGCTATGGGGGGGGGGGAATGGTCTGGAAATGGGTTGTGATGGGGAGGGGGACCTGGACTGGAAAAGGGCTATGTGGGGGGGAGACCTGGACTGAAAATGGGTTGTGAGGGGGGGACCTGGACCGGAAAAGGGCTATGGGGGGGAGGGAGCATTGGACTGGAAAGAAATGGACTGTGATGGGGAGGGGGACCTGGACTGTAAAAGGGCTATGGGGGGGGGGACATGGACTGGAAATGGGTTGTGATGGGGAGGGGGACCTGGACTGGAAAAGGGCTATGGGGGGGGGGAATGGACTGGAAATGGGTTGTGATGGGGAGGGGGACCTGGACTGGAAAAGGGCTATGGGGGGGGGGACTTGGACTGGAAATGGGCTATGGTGGAGGGAGGGGGAACTTGGACTGGAAATAGGCTGTGATTAGGGGGGCTAGGACTGCAAATGGACTGTGATGGTGGGGGGGGGGCTAGGGCTGCAAATGGGCTGTGATGGTTCGGGGGGACTCGGACTGCAAATGGGATGAGATGGTGGGGGGGCCTAGGACTGGAAATAGGCTGTGATGGGGACTTGGACTGGAAATGGGGTGTGGTTGGGGGGGGGGCTAGGACTGGAAATGGTCTGTGATGTGAGGGCTAACACTGGAAATGGGCTGATGAAGAGCTGGAATAGGACTGGAAATGGGCTGATGTGGGGCATGGGAGAATGGGACTAGAAGGGAGTGGATGCTGGGTGGGTCTAGAACTATAAGGGAACTGATTTTGGGGGAGGACTAGAATGGATGGGGAATGAGAATGGAGAGGGGAAAAATATTTTGTGTGGAAGAAAAGTCTATGATGGGCTGGGTATTGGGAGAGTAAGGGGCTTGAGAATGGAAGGGTGAAATTTAAATGGATGATAAAGGAATAAGGAAAGAATTGGGGGAAAGAGCAAAAGGGAAACAATCAGTATGTTAAAGCAGAAATAGAGAGAGAATGGAAAAGAGAAGGAAGGACAAATGGATAGCTAGCAGAAGACACGAAGAAACCAGAAAAAAGTGACTGGAGCAATTGCAACTGAAAAATAAAACGCCCAAACAGAAGGTAGAAAAATACTTTTTATTTTGAATTTATTAACTGGAATATGTCTGGTCAGGGAAGTGTGTATTGCTAACATCTTTGCGTTTTTCTTTAGTGCAAGAGGAAATGACTTTATAGTTTTATTTCTCCAGTGTTGTACATTTCATGTTTGGATTTTGGGGTTCGCAGTTTAATTATTATCTGACCAAGGAAGTTAGCCTACACGTATCCTCGGTAATTTTTGTGGGTGGGGCTGGGGGCGGAGAATGGGTGGAGCATGGCGAGCCACAGGTGTCGGGTTTTTCTCGGTGAAAAAGTTGGTAACCCTATCTGTCATCACCCAGCTCTGGATGCATGGGGTACTATTAGTGCAACTTTGCATCTATTTCCTGGTCTGATCACATGGTCTCGTTCACTGTCAGAGATGCTACTGTGTGATCTCAAGAGATCAAGGTATGCAGTCAGACTCTGTCACATGCTGTTGGAGGGGGCCCTTTGTGGAGAGGTGGCCACATATAACCTTGTCTGAAGCCTATGAAAGTGGAGCCATTTTGTGTAAAGATGTTTGAGTGAGGAAAAAACATGCACCCTGGTATCCCACAGATACCAAAGAATTAACGGAAATTGCGTAAGTCGGAACAGAGATGTAGGACGTGTAAGTTGACCTATCAGGCTTATTTGGCCGATTACAGCTAAAGAAATTACATTTTAAAAAAAACTTTGGAATTTAGTTTTTTTTAAAGCAACATTTGTTCCAAGGAAAATTTGAACATCCTCAAGCAAGCTTCATGAACTGTTTTTCCCCAACGTTCATTTTTTGAAACGTTCCTTTTTTGAAAGGGCTTCTTTTTCCTCGCTAGACCTCCCAGACTAGTAAAAATTTGGTTTACATTATATGTATTAAAAAAAATAAATCGGCTCAGTTTTGTTGTAATTTTTGTTTTGTGCCTATGACAACATTCACATTGGAGGTAATTTTATAAAGGATGTTTCTGCACATAAATGCCAGTAAACATGCATAAAAGGCCACTTTTAAAACTACCTCACGCTGATGTGACTTTACAGCAGACATGTACAGGGGAGAAGTTTGGACAGCACATGGGAGGACTCTCCGTTACACTCCTATTTTATAAAATATGATCCGACTTTACACACTAGAATTAATGCCTGCCCCATGGAATAACTTGACATAATTTCCCCTCCTAAGTGTCCTTTTTATGTACTAACTCTTTTTACATATGGTATTTAAGGTTAATTTATGTTTTATCTATTTATGGTATTTAACACATACCTGCTTAATATTTAGTCTAAGCATAGCATTCTCTTTTTTGTGTATCATCTTTTTATGTACCAACTTTATGAATATCATTTATCATCATTTTTTATTTATACTGTATTATGTCATTTTATCTCAATTTTAACCTTATGTTTTTACATATATGTATTATTGCTTTTTAGGCTATAAACCCCTGATGAAGGCAGTGCTGAAACACTGCCGTGTCGGGTATAGGCCCCTGTCTCTTACTGCAATAAAATAAGCTTTCTTTACACCTCGCTTCTGGATAGTGCTGTTTCTACGCGAGTGTGTCTGTGCTTTTATAAAATTGGCTACAGACATCCACGCCTATGCAACCTCTCCTAATATTATCCGCAAAGAATCTGAAAAATGCTCCTACCAGATTCCCAGAGGCGAGTGTAACTACATAAGATCTGGGATGCTGCTTTGTTGCTTCTCATGAAAAACCAAAACAAGCATCCAACTGACATGCATCAATGCTCAAGACAGGACGAAGATCCACAAAGAGACCAAAGTCACAATTTAAAAACAGCAAAACAAAACTGTAACAAGATATAGATAAGATATATTTTTATAAAATGGGAAAAAAAATCTGGCAAATCTTCGTTTAGCCTAGGCCGATCCATCCTTCTCCAAAGAAAGTTTCTGCCTGAAGCAGCTTAAGGAAATATCGGAAAGCAGCATACAATGGGGAATAGCTGCACAAAGCAGCATTATGGAGACATGTACGCTTCAAAAAAGTTATTTCATTATTATTCTGTTTCTCTCAAAACATATTTCTGATTATATTTGTGTCACTTTAGGGCCCAATGTGCTAAACCTGTGGCCCTGTACACACCTGTAACTTTATAAGGGAGGCCTAGTTAAAGCAATATTTAAGGCACTTATGTTAAGTAGGTACCTACTTGTCTTTATTAACTACTAATGTACGTGGCAGAAATTGCACCTTAAATTTTGCACCAGCCCAAACGCCCACACTTATAATTTATGTGCATTCGTGAAAAATCTGATCGTTTATGATTTATGTGCTCCGCCCACACTCCACCTAGGTGTACATGGTGTAATCTCTTTATTGCAAGAACATAAAAATTATCCAAAGATGATAGGAGGCAGGGATTGTTTAAGACTCCATTAAATCCCGTCTTCAGACAACCGAAAAAGGGACCTGCATAATCTCAAAAGCTGATACACATCATGAAAGAAGAGACCACAGCCTGAAGAATGCTGGGTAACTAATTTAATCTGAGTCATTACCATTCCGATAACTTTCAAGATCTTCAACACTCTCAGGAATCATTTAAATAAAACTTTTCCTTTTGTCAATCCTAAGCTATCCTAGTTTCACACGGTTTGCCAAATACGCCTTTGCACAGAAACAAAACTAGCTAGCCTTAAATCATCTTAACACTATGTTTAATAAATTATGAGCCCTGAATTAATTGTCTTAATTTATCAGAGACAGAAAGGCTTCATAACACGCCGTACTCTCTCGTGCAGGGAATGTTTCTGTTGTCTTTGCGGCTGCAGAAT
Source organism: Ichthyophis bannanicus (assembly GCA_033557465.1). NCBI lineage: Eukaryota > Metazoa > Chordata > Amphibia > Gymnophiona > Ichthyophiidae > Ichthyophis > Ichthyophis bannanicus. The sequence continues at coordinate 297,707,269 of CM066042.1, forward strand.
ACAGTCTGTATTCAATTACTGATCCAGCTAATGCAGGGGTCAAACTGGACAGAGATAAACAGTGGTCAAGGATCCTCTCAGACCTGTAACACTGCTGTCCCCAACCTGATTATCAAGTCTGACAGGGAAAACCTGGAGCTGGCCCAAAAGAGTTGGGACAGCACAGTGAATATGCTCAAATTGTCCGTATGACAGGATTTGGAGAACACTGAAGAGAGAGTCAGTGCCTTGACCTCAACCCCCTCCCCTCTCCCCCCCTCCCCCCACCCACCCCTCCCACCAGATCTGGCATTATTTATTTGGTTTAGCTTGCCTTTTTGGTTAGCATGGCATTACCTATTTACCACTGCTGAAAGATACAAGGATAGGCAAACTCTACAAAATATACACATGAATCCAAATGCTAATTTCAAGCACTTTCATGTTCACTTTGTGGCCATTTCTTCCAACCTCATATTAACAGTCCAGAGATGTAAAGAAATCAATACTAAAAGGATTTAGGATTCAAATGTTGAAATGCTAAAAAAGTGTACCACGGCTCTGTTCTTGAAGTTACGCTCCCAAAACGTAAGGGGACTTCAGCACTGGATTTAGGGCAGTGAAAAAAAAGTTAGAAGCCGAGCATACATTTTTAGAACTATGCACCTAATTTAGGATTCTAAATCCAGGCAAATAAATAGCTGGCCTACATTTAGGAGCTTAAGCTTAAGGTGACGTTTCAGCAGAAAAAAAATAGGATTCTAAATTTGGCTGAAAATAGTTTCCTACTTTAGGAACTCAGCTTTCGCATAAATGATAGCACCTAGTGGGGAGGCTCCAGTCGACTGTGTATGGGTTGGTTGGCTGTCTGTACACATAGGTTTGTCTGTGCTTGTGCAGGAGGCAGTGCTGTGGCCAAAAAAAGTTGTGTCTGCTGGCAGGGAGCTCATCAACTTCAGGCAAGACTAGGGCAAGGTCAGCATTGCGGCCAAAAAGCATAGTTATTCACCTGTAACAGGTGTTCTCCGGGGACAGCAGGAATCAGTCCTCACATATGGGTGACGTCAGCGCCGACGGAGCCCTCATGGAAGCATCTCCCCAGCTTTTAAAGAAAGTCTTTGGGAGATGCACCATGCATGCGTGATCCCCTTCTGCCCAAGGGTGCCATCTTGCCTCAGTTTAATGACATAGCCAAGACAGCAAAAATAAAATATGATAAAGAATCACCTCCAAGGGGAGGAAGGAGGGTTGTAAGAACCGATTACTGTTGTCCCCAGAGAACACCTGTTATAGGTGAGTAACTGTGCTTTCTCCGGGAACAAGCAGGAAGTCAGTCCTCACATAGGGGACTCCTCAGCTACAGGCTGCTGATGACCTGTACAAAATGCCATGGGTGACCAAAGGTGGTGAGCCATGAGCTGCAGCAGTTGAGTTCCAACCAGGATACTCTCCCTACTGGAGGTATGGCAGCAGTGTCCCAAGAGAGAGTATCTTGAACTTCTCCTTCACCAGGAATCTGTTCAGGTCCCACAGGTCTAAGATGGGCCTGTTCGTTTGGGAACAAGGAAATATCTGGAGTAGAAGCCTGAGTCCAGAGGGTGTTTGGGCCCTGGCTCTAGTGCCTTGTCCTTGAGAAAGCCTGCGAGCTCTGTGAGGAGCAGAACCTGGTGGAGGAGAGGCCAGACAGGCTCTTCTGGAAAGTAAGTGGCATTTGTTCCTGGAGAAACGGCAGAATCTGCTGGTGGGGATCCCATTCCCCAGTGGCACAGAGTGTCCACCAGCAACAATAAAGAGCTGGCAAGAGTCCCCAGCTCTCAATGACATGAAGCAGTTCTGGCACTGATGAAGGAACAGTCGAAGTCCCCAGCTCCCACCAGCATGGAATGGCCCCATCAGCAATGAAGGGCCAAGCAGGAGTCCCCAATACCAGCCAAAATGAAATGTGTTTGGCACCAATGAAGGGCTATTATAAGTCACCAGTTCCCAGTAGCACAGCACAGCACAGCTGTCCACTGGAGAAGAGGAGGGGCAGAGCAAGAGAAAGCGGGCGGGATTAGCATGAGGGGCGGGGTGTGGGGCAGAGCAAAATGGAAGGAGTGGGGTTAGCAGAGGAAAGGAGAGGTGGCTTAAGAGGACAGCAGAGTAGAAGTGGTGGGGATAGAGAGGAGGTAAGGGACGGTGTCAAGTGCAGGAAGAGTGCTGGGGGGGAGGGAAATTGAGAGAGAGCAAGAAAGGAGAGAAGGGAGGGAGAGGATGCATGAAAGGCGCTGCAGGGACTGGAGGAGAGGGGGAGTGGCCAAGGGTAAGGAGGAGGAATAGTTTAGGAGGATGGGGAAAAGTGCAAGAGAGCAAGAAGGCTCAATGCCCAGATACACACATGCTCACACCACAAACTGCCAAGACATGCACACCAGCGACACACACACACAGAGCATCTGATGAGCACACTGATGACCCAATAGACAGCTCCTAAAATGCATCTTCACACACACGCTCCCCTCCCCCCCCGACATCTTATTTTCATATCCTCACACATAAATAGCTAAACTGTGCCTGTAGAGCTGTGGTTCTCAACTCAGTCCCGTGGGATTTATTTATTTATTTAGCTGTATTTATATCCCGCTTTTCACCGGGTCAAAGCGGTCAATTGGGGGATACATTTAACACGAGGGGATATGAGACACACACGCTAATACTTACAGGGAACATGGGCAATGGAGGGTTAAGTGGCTTGCCCAAGACCACAAGGAGTGCCTATAGGACTAGAAATCCCAGTTCCTCCGGCCTGAGATTGCTGTCCCCAGGTGGGACTTGAACCCCCGGCCCTCCGGCCTAAAGTACGTTGTCCTAACCACTAGACCACTCCTCCCAGGCCAGTCAGGTTTTCAGGATATCCACACTGAATATACATGAGATAGATCTGCATACAATGGAAGCAGTGCATGCAGATCTGTCTCCTGCATATTCATTGTCGATATCCTGCAAACTAGACTGGCCTGGAGTCCCAGAGGACTGGGTTGAGAACCACTGCTGTAGAACTATACACATCATATGAGTGATACACGCACCCCCCCCCCAAACCCTCAAATACACCATTAGTCACTACCTACACTATGTATACTCTCGCCTGTTCACAATCTCCTGCTACCTGACAGAGTCACACTTTACAATGGCTGTTTCACCCAAATCCCCCCACACAGACAAGCCCGAGTCTACAAATAGAGGATAAAGGAAATGCGCCATTTTGACACCTTATATATGTGCACCTTTCAGCTTTTTAAAAAATATTGGCCTCATATTATTTAATTCAATCTTTAAGGTCATGAAAAAGACTTGGGAAGAGTGGAAACAGATTAGAAAATATCCAAAGGAACCAGTCCAGGGCAACTGCCTCACACTATACAGATGGTTCCCATTTGCCCTGTCCTTTGTCGAATGTCATAGATTATGTCTGATCATAGCTTGTTCACCCCCCACCCCAAGTCAGACCCTGGATATTGTTTCCCTTTACTTAATATGGTTTGCACGATAGAGAGAGAAGATAAAATACACCAAACTATAAGAGCTCTCTGCATCTGTCAGATAAAAAACAATTCTAGAGGAATACATGTTCTGTGTGCATGGTAGGTTTTCATTTTTTGTAGACAGTTTCTCCCCCCTCCCCCCCCAGCTCCATTATCCTCCTGCAGTTATTGCAAAATACAGCTACCTCCTGCTTCATAATGAGCAAAACTTTGATCACATCACTCCCCTTTTAATTCAAGAACATTGGCTTCCTATTTCATCACAGATAAAATATAAAATCCCTCGCTTAGCTTGCATCTTGTCGTGCTGTGAGGACTTGTGTGCATCAGTGATGCTTAGGGCTAAGCTATCAGTAGCTTAACTACTGGCCAGGTCTCCCAAGAAAGACAGGTCTCAGCTGAAGTGCCAAAGACAAACCAACCATCTGAGCAGCAGCAGAATGGGATGGTGTTGGCGGCAGAGGATCACATTCCTGTGACAACGCCAACAACACTAGAATTAAACTGCGCGGAAGAAAGGACAGGCAATCTACTTCCATATCTTGCCACGAAAACCCAATGGATGGTCACAGCAAAATAAATTGCACTATAGTATTGAAAGATGGGACCCCCAGGTTGGAAGGCACTCAACTGGCTACTGGGGAGGCGCTGAAGACATTTCAGAGTAAAGCCAGCATTTATGATGTGGTTGGATCAAAGCCCTCAGAACGTCCGACTTCTGATGTGACTGCGCATGAAATAAGAGTCAGAAGCTGCAAAGATGTCTTACACATTGGGACATGGAACATACGAAGCATGAACCAAGGGAAGTTGGAGATGGTCAAGAATGAAATGGAACTTGTACAACTCGATCTATTGGGTGCCAGCGAACTGAAATGGACTGGCATTGGGCACCTTTCATCCGATAATCATATAGTCTACTATGCTGGAAATGAAAGACGAAGAAGAAATGGTGTTGCATTTATAATTAAGAAGAAACTTGCAAGAAATGTAATAAAATACAATGTAATCAGTGAAAGCTTAATTTCTATTTGTCTACAAGGAATCAACACAACTATAATTTAAGTATATGCCCCAACAACAGCTGCAGAAGAGGATGAAGTTGATGAGTTCTATGAACAAGTACAAGCTGAAATTGACAGAAAATGCAAACAGGATATGCTGATAGTCATGGGTGACTGGAACGCAATTGGCAACAAAAAATATAGACTTGGCAACAGAAATGAAGCTGGAGAAAGATTGATAGAATTCTGCAAGATCAATGATCTATTCATCTCAAACACCTTCTTCCAGCAACACAAACAACAACTGTACACATGGACTTCACTAGTACTTCACCTTGTCTTGTCTTGCTGCACGTTAGAAATCTCTGTTGAGTTCCTCAATTGTCTCTCTCTCCTCTGGTTTTAGCTTCTCTGCGTTTTTGGGACATTTTCAGAGTTTTTCGGTCATCCATTTTGGCCATTTTTGCTTTTTTACCTTTTGAAGAGACTTCTCACTTTCTTCCAACACACCCTTCTTGATGTCATCCCATAACTCTTCTGGAGCTCTGTCATTTGTATCTAAAGCAGCAAGTGGAATTTTGCAGACAGTCTTTAAATTCCGGTGGTATATTCTCAAGGTCATTTTGCTACATTCACGAGTGGCTTGCTCTTTTTCAACTTTAGCATGAGTTTGCATACTAGTAGTTGGTGATCTGCACCCAGTCATCTCCAGGTTTTGTCTTTGTTAATGTTACAGAGCTTTTCTATTGTTGATTCCACAGATGTAATCAATTTGATTTTTGCAATGATGCATGCAAGGAAATAGAAGCAGAAACTATTAGAAGAATAAGATCAGCTTTCCTAAAGCTACGAGAGTTAAGGAAAAAATTCCAGCCTCGAATTGGAATGTTACAAGATGCTCAAGGAACCATGTTGAATGATGCTGAGAAGATCAAGAAAAGGTGGAAAGAATATACAAAATCATTATACGATAAAGATCAAGTGCATCAACAGCCATTTCAACCTGTACCTTATGATCAGTCGAAGCAGCATTGAAAGCCTTATCAAACAACAAAGCACCTGGCATTGATGGCATTCCCAATGAAGTACTACAGCAATGGATGCAGCTGTTACCATACTTACAAGAAAATCTGGAAAACAACATTATGGCCAACTGACTGGAAAAGATCCGTGTTTCTACCAATACTAAAGAAAGGTGATCCAACTGACTGTGGAAATTATCACACAATCGCTCTGATCCCACATGCTAGCAAGATTCTACTTGAGATTATTCAGCAGAGACTACAGCCATACCTGGAACGAAAACTGCCTGAAATACAAGCAGGGTTCAGGAAAGGGCGAGGAATGAGAGACATCATCGCGGATGTGAGATTGATCCTTGAAACGACCAAACAATACCAAAAGGATATCTATATGTGTTTTATTTACTACAGCATGGCTTTTGACTGTGTAAACCATGAGAAACTCTGGGCCACATTAAGCAGCATGGTTATACTAGAACACCTTATAGTTCTCTTGCACAACCTTTAGATTGATCAAGAAGCAACAGTTCAAACAGAACAAGGAGAAACAGAATAATTTAAAATCAGCAAAGGTGTACAACAAGACGGCATACTTTCTCCCTACCTGTTTAATTTATATGCAGAACAAATCAGAGAAGCAGGACTGTATGAAGACAACGAGATGTGAAGATTGGTGGAAGACTCAACAATCTTCACTATGCTGATGATACCATTTTACTGGTTGAAAGTGAAGACTATCTGAAACATTTGCTTCTCAAGATCAAGAAACAATCTTAAAAGGGCCTGCACTTTAATGTAAAGAAGACAAAGATCCTGACAACTGGCAAAATCAATAATTTCATCGTTGATGGAGACGTTGAAATAGTGGACAACTTTAACCTATTTGGATCAACTATCAATAAAGAAAGAACAAGCAATCAAGAAATCAGATGACGCATTGCTCTTTGGCAGAATGGCTATGAAAGACCTAGACAAGATTCTCAAGAGCAGAGATGTCTCTCCATACAAAGATTTGACTCGTTCAAGCCATGGTATTTTCAATAATGTCATAGGGATGCAAAAATTGGACAGTGAAAAAGATAGAGAGAAAGAAAATTGATGCCTTTGAATTATGGTGCTGGCGACGAATTCTATGTATATCATGGACTGCCCAAAGAAAAACCAGTCAGTACTAGAGGAGATCAAACCTAAGCTTTCTTCAGAAGCTCAGATGACAAGACTTCAACTTTCATACTTTGGACACATCATGCGAAGAGAGGGATCATTAGAAAAAGACATCATGCTTGGCAAGGTAGAATGTCAACGCAAAAGAGGAATGTCAGCAACAAGATGGATAGTTACAATAACAGCAGCTATGGGTACCACTCTGTCAACAATGAGCCACCTGACTGAAGACCGAACACAGTTTAGGACAACTATCCAGAGGGTCGCCATGAGTCGACACAGACTCGACAGAACTTAACAACAACAACAACAAAATACAAAGTAGTCTTATTCAGATTGACAAAAGCAGTTTCAGACTTCCTTTATAACTTTTTGGTTCCATATATTCCAACAAGGATCTTGTGGTCCTCTCAAGACAATCTTTCGGTAATTCCTTCACATACCTATATGAAATATGCACTCACATGTTACTCTGCCTTTTTTTTTGTTTAGCCCTCACTCTCTGGAATGCTCTTCCTCATTGTCTAACAGCCAAAACATCTCTTGCTAAATTTAGAAAAGGTCTTAAAGCTTATTACTTTCAGTTGGCGTTTGTGGGTGTCCTCAGAGAAGGGTAGACAGTGACACTTCCCAGCCTCCCATTTCTCTAAGTTATCACCTTCCGCTTTACATTCAATTATTTCTTACACTAATTAACTTTTAATTTATTTTATTGTTATCTAACAATTTTTATTAACTATTTTTATTGTTTGTTCTTAGCTTGATTGTATCCCCCCAAGTTTTACTAAACAATGTTGCTACAATTAAGTTTCCTCTCTTCAAACTATTTCAAGATAAGCAAGTTGTTCTTTAGGAACCGATTGAACTCTGCTAAAACTAATAGAAATAAATTAAAAAGGCACATAAAGATGATACCCTAGACTGCCCAACTTTGTTTCAGGTGCAGAGCTCAATTGATGTCTGGTTTTCCCCTCACTAGCTGGAGCTTCTTTGTTCTTATTCCTGGCTTTCCTGAACTTTGACTCCACTGCCTCTTTTTGGAAGCCCTTCCCTGCATTCACCACCCTTTCTGTGGAGAAATATTTCTTGTTCTAGAGCACTCTTTCCCTGAAAAAAGGTTTAATTCTTATGCATTTAGACCTTTGAGCATTCAAATGCCTTTATCATATCTTCTCCCCTCTCTATTCCTCCCCAATATAGCCTTTCCTCCAGAGTATACATATTCAGTAGTCCTTACACCCAGAGCAGACCTAAGAGTTTCTGCTACTCTAGGCAGAAACTCCGCCCTCGCCACTCCCCCCCCCTCTCCCCCCCAGCTGCTGCTGATTCTGTCACGGGAGGCAGAGGCAAGCAGCAGTGGTAGCTGGAGGGAGTGGCGTCACAGATGTCCATGTGTGCCATTGCTGTCGCTGCCCACCCAGGCCAGTCAGCCCTGCTGACACCCTATCCCTAGCAGAATTTCATCAGTACTCCCGCCTTCCTCGAACAGGAGAAAATGGAACAGCTTCCAGTCACAGTGCTAACTCCTGATCAGCTCAGACAGTGGTCACTGCCTGTACCAAGCTGCTGCTCTGGGTGAAACCATAACATGAAATTAAAATGTCACCTGGAGAAACGAGACTCACCAGTGATGGGCCGCAAATCTTGTGCTAAGTTAAATGAGGCTTCTTGCACATGTAAACTTGCAGAAACTGCTTAAATTCCTCAAGAACTTCACTTTCCTAGTTTGGGTTGGGGGGGGGGGGGGACCTTAGCGTAAATCCTACAGAGATCACGCCTACATTGCAGACACAGACATTATGCCTGCTTGAGACAAGGTGTAAATTGTCCGCGAATAGATTACTGAAGTATTTTATCATCACCATGTAAGTACTTCCCAACTCTGCCCAGACTGCACCATCGGCAAAGCCTACAGTAAAGCTACTTGCATGCATACTGGGCTTAATTTTGTAAGAGCCATTTTAGGCACATATATTGCCACATACATACAAACATGACTTTATAAAAGGACCTCTTTATGTATATAGGATCATTATTATCCAGCACCATGTTTTCAGGAATCTATGATCAAGTATACGCTGTAGCTCAACCAGGATGTGCCTTGCCTGTCAGAGGCAAGGTTGTAGATTCAAGGTCAACCCTACAAGGTCAATGAACATGTCTCTCCTGGCAGGTGTGCCTCATCCTCTGAAACACAGTCACAGCCATACCCAGGTCCTCTTCTTAGCACAGAAGATCTCTAAAGGAAAAAAGGGGACTATTGTAGTTGATATGGAAGGGCAGGCTAGATAGGCCATGTGGTCTTTTTCTGTCATCATGTTTCTGTGTTTCTAAGTGATTTGAATATTCCATTGGGAGTCCGAGGAAATCCAAAACACGATCCGCCATTCCTCTATGGGTGACTTTGGCCAAGTCGTCTTGTCTCAATATTTCCAGTAATAAGTTGATACTTCGGTTTCTTTAAATCATGGCATTTTTGCTAACTCTCTACTACATCAATGATGTTACCTTCAAAGCTTGCTTTTTGGATGCAAACAGAAGTCATTTTCTGGGTGGTCCAGTGTTCATGACGACTGCCGAGAAGTAACAGAGATGAGGACTGGACTAGGTACAGTAGGTATTTTTTCTCTCCCTAGATGACTTACGATCTAGGGACCCAGTATTCCAAAGGGTTCATCCAGTTAGCAGGACCTGCTAACCACATAATACCACTGAATACTGGGCTCAGCGTGGTTTATTTCGTTAGTGCCACCGAATATTTCTTCTAACTGCTGCAGCACTATCTGGATAGGGCCATGACAGTCCAACAGATTATCAGATTAGTAGTGATTTTCAATCTGCTAACCACACAAAAACTGCATTAAGTTACATTTAAAAAAAAGCAACCCAGGCCTAACTTTATTCAGTTGCTATCTGGATCGCCAAACCGCAGATCACCACTATCTGGATAGCCTGTAGCAGTCACTGCTGAAACCGGATATTCAACAGAAGTCACTACCCGGGCTCTTCTGCCGATATCAGCCAATAAGCTGGTACCTGAGGCAATGGAGGATTAAGATCCCGAGAAGCGGCAGTGGGATTCAAACCCAACTTCCCTGATTTACAGCCCAGTGCTCTAACCATTAGGCTACTGGAAAGCCTCCTTGAATCACACCGGCGATTGTTTTCATAAAAGCTGATGGAGAATGAATTAATACAGACAAAAAAGCAGGTGTTAGACTTCACTTCTCAAGGTGTGAGCTAAAGCAGAGATCATGCAGATTGTGGATGAAAGAAGCTGCAAGAGTAGGTACTGGTGTGTCCTCCCGAACACTCCTATCAGATATGGAGTTAAACTGAACTGCTTCTGTTTCATTTTATACTGAGGAAAACTACAAGTAGGTACAATAATGGCAACTAAGCAGCTGCTTCTCAGAACGGACTGATAATGCGCTTAAGCTAGTCTAGAAAAAAATGTCATCTGTCTCCCATTTAGCAGAGAGTTGCCAGGAATAACATGGCATTCATTAGCACGTTCTCAAAACATGACTCCACCATCTGCGAGCTACACTTGAGCCGTACACAGGGCAGCCTTTGCCCACAGATCCCTGCATTCATGGAAACCCCTTGTCAGCTTACTCTCTAGGATACAGGTTATAGCTGAGCACTGGTTCATTCGAGTGGCCTTCACTGTGCAAGGCTGGATGCGCCCATTAGACTTTATTTGCTACCATATGCTGTGTAAATGTTGCACTCCAGAGACCTCGTCTGAACACTGATAACAACCTTTACTTTCTCAGATGCTTTCCATATTGGAATTATCAGACATACAGAGCAAGTCATTGTGTGTTCCTAAAGTGGCAGGATTTGAAAGCACATTGGAGTTCTCATGAGACAGCAAAGGTCCATTAGAAACACGTTGAAAGTGTGACTTAGTAGAGTAGCAGCGAGTGTGTGCCTGCCGGGTGAGCATAGTGTGGGTAGTGACTTAGTGTACATCAGGGGCATATCAGGTGGTATGATATGTATATGTTTGCTTCCATCGCCATGGACAGACTTTAGCTGTTTATTTGTGGGGATGTGAGGGTGGGATGTCCAACGGTACAGTGATACCTGTGTGTCTTAGGGGAGCTGAGGGTGGGTGGGCAGTCTGTCTTGGGAGGAGGGCTGAGATTGTGTGTGTGTGTGCGTGCGGACAGTATGTCTCCGGGGGGGTCTGAAGGTGTGTGTGTGGGCAGTGTGTCTCGAGGGGGTCTGTGTATGTAAGCAGTATGTCGGGGGGCTGAGGGTGGATAGGGAATGTGAGTAGTGTGTCTCGGGGGGGGGGGACTGAGAGAGTGGGGGGGTGTGGGCAGTGTGTCTCAGGGAGGCTGGGAGGGGGTGGGCAGTGTGTCTCAGGGGGGCTGAGGTTGTGTGAATGCATGGGCAATGTCTCTCGGGGAGGGGCAAGGTTGTGTGGGTGGGTGTGGGCAATGTGTCTCAGGGAGACTGAGGGTGGGGGGGTGGGAAGTGTGTCTTGGGGAGGACAGAGGATGTGTGTGGGTGCTTGTAGGCAGTGTCTCTCAAAGGGGGGAGGGGACTGAGAGTATGTACATTTCTCCCTGGACAAGCAGGATTTTGTCAGCCACACTTGGGTGACGTCATCCGACGGCGCCGGGGACGGAGTGCTCTCCTATAGCTCAGAAAGGTGAAGCCTTTCTGAGCATGCTCCAGTGCCCTCACCCCTGGGCCCGCCCCTACCTGGCTCAGTTTTTTCTTCGTCCGCCTGCCTGCAGGGCGGAATCTACAGCTCTCCTAAACTTTTCACCAACATGGAACAGATCAACAAGGAAAAACAAGAGAGGAAAAGCTCCAAACCTGGTTTTAAGAAATTCCCAAGCTGCACTAGGAAGATGAACTCCGAGAAAGCCCACGACTCTTGCATCCGTTGCCTGGGGGAAGCTCACCACGTGGAGGATTGCCCCCACTGCGCCCGCATGTCCCCCAGAGCTAGAAAAGCAAGGAATTACACCCTCAAAGAATTCCTCTCCTCTTCTGGAAGCGCCACGAGTAAAGTTCCAAATCCCGGGAACGAAAAAGCATCAATGAAGACCAACTCCACTAAAAGGAAACCCGGTGCCAGTAGGAAAGAGGTGAGCAACATGGCCGCGTCCAAGACTCCCTCCTCCTCCGCAGCTCCTCCAGAGGCTCCGACCCGGCCCACTGATGTCTCCCTGGCTGCTCAACCTCCTCGACGCTTCTCCGAGTCGGCCCAGGCAAAAGGAAAGACCGCCGCCTCAACCGGACTATCCTCCGAGCTCCAGCCCTCCTCCAAGCAGCCTCCCCGCGCCGAGAAGCATAGGCGCGATGTAACTCCGCCCACCGATGACGTCGCGTTGCATCACCTCTGCTCCGACGAGGAATCTCTCCACGGCTCCAGCAGCACCAAACGTGGCGCCGGCAAAGGGAAACAAGGCACGGTGCCCTGCTCCCGTGCCACAGAGTGCAGAGATGACTCCACATGCCCCAGAGACTCCAGATCGCGCAGCCCCCGCTCCAGAGAGCACAGATCGCGCAGACTCCAGATCGCACAGCCCCCGCTCCAGAGAGCTACGGAACGGAGCACAGATCACGCCAGAGAAGCAGATCCCTCAGCAGCAGCCCCTCCAAGAGCCCTCACAGGGGCAGAAAACACCACAGAAAAAGTCCCCCATGCAGATCCCATTCAGACACGTGTTCTCCACTCGTGGGATGCAAGGGATGCCAGCAGGAGAAACAATGACACCCTGCACAATTCAAGATCACTGGGGGACAGCGTGCAATCAAGAGAAACATAAACAGCGCTCATAGAGCTCCTATCTGAACTTATCTCTCAACGGGACTCCAGCCGGCACTCCACAAGGACTCGCTCCCCGGACCCAACAAGGCGTTCCCCACCAACCTCTTCAAGGTCAACTCAACACTCCAGGATGCCTTCCCCACCTGCATCACCGGTGCTAACCGACTTCTCACCAGAGCCACTAACGGACAGCGATGAGGAACACGCGGTGGGGCTGACTCCCTCCAGTCGCTCCTCCAGCAAACAACGTTCCCGCTCACCATCACCACCAACTCCGACGCCGCCACCTCTACCGCCGTCTCCACCAGAAGACCTTACGTACCCCAAATTTCTACAAAAGATAATCGATGCGTCTGGTACTCACGCCCATGGACATACCAGACCCAGGAATGAGGTCCTGGGCCTCCTCAAGTTCCTAAACACACCCAGGTCCATTATCTCCATTCCAGTGCACCACCTGCTCCTAGAGAACCTCAACAAACTTTGGCAAACCCCAGCGTCCAGCGCGGTAACTTTGCGGAGACTTGAGGCAAAATACTAAGTCACCCCTACTCCCGGCTTCGACAAGACCCAGCTCCCCCATCAATCCATCGTGGTGGAGTCAGCGATGAAACACAACGAGAGCACACGGACACACTCCAATGCCCCCCCAGGCAAGGACTATAAAATGCTAGATGACTCGGGAAAAAAGACTTACCAAGCAGCCATGCTAAGCGCAAAAATCGCATCGCACACCTGCCAACAGGTGCTATACCTTGACTCAGTGCTCGACAACCTCAAGGAAGCAGTTGAAGGGCTCAACACAGACAAAAGCTCCTTCCAGCCTATACTCAACGACTTGAAAGAATGCGGCAAACACCTCATCCACGCCGCCTTCGACTCCTTCGATTCGGCGGCCAGGACAGCTGCCAATGGAATTGCCTCCAGACGCTGGGCATGGCTGCGAGCTTCTGGCCTTCGAGAGGCCACCTATGAAAAGCTGGCAGATGTGCCATGTGCAGGGGACAACCTCTTCAGAGCAAAGGTCAAGGAAGCGGTAGACGATATGAAAGACCGCTGCTCCACCCTCAAGACCTTAGCCTCTGAAGGCATGTAGCGCAACTCTAACTCATGCAACAAATGGGGCCCTTACCAACGCAGGTCATTCACATCCTCCAAACACTACCAGCCATACCAGAAGTGGCAGCCCAATAGACCCAAGCAGCAGCATTACCAGTACCAATCCTACCATCAGAAGCCACGACAGAAGGACCGCAGACAGCAAAAGCAGCCGTCTTCATCCTCTGGAGAGAGCACACCATCCTTTTGACCCTCCGCCAAGCAGGACCCCACAGGTGGGAGGGCACCTCTCGGCATTCATACAAGCCTGGGAGAGCGTCACAACCGACTCCTGGGTCCTACAGATCATACGCACAGGATACAGGATGCACTTCTGCACAACCCCAACCCAGCGCTCACAACCTTCCACCCGCACACCGGACAAACTCCTAGCCACCATGGCGACAGAGATTGAAAACCTCCTAGCATCGCATGCCATCGAGGAAGTACCCCCAGCCCAGCGGGGACGTGGGTTCTACTCAAGATATTTTCTCATACCCAAGAAATCTGGTGGCCTCCGCCCCATCCTTGATCTCAGGGCCCTCAACAAATTCATCCGCAAAGAACGCTTCCGGATGTATTCTCTGGGGTCTATCCTGCCGCTTCTACGACCGCACCACTGGCTGGCTTCGCTGGACCTCTAAGACGCCTATGCCCACATCCCCATCCACACCTCACACAGACAATTTCTGAGCTTCAGCTGCAACCAGAAACACTATCAGTACCGGGTACTACCCTTCGGCCTCTCCCCAGCTCCAAGGGTCTTCACAAAATGTGTGGCCATAGCGTCAGCACACCTACGAAAGAAAGGAATCTGCATTTTTCCCTACCTCAATGACTGGCTCATCTCTGCTCCTTCAAAGGGCAAGACGCACAGAGTGGTGAAGGACACTGTGTCGCTGCTATCCACCCTGGGTTTCCTCATCAACTTCCAGAAGTCCCAGCTACAACCCAGGCAGACCCTGGAGGTCATTGGCGCCTCCCTCCATACAACCCTGGTAAAGGCATTCCTTCCAGCACCAAGAGCGGACGCCATCATCTCCCTCTCCACGTCAGTGGCCAAGTCCAACAGCGTGTCGGCCAAGACACTGCTACGCCTCCTAGGCCACATGTCCTCGACTACACAAGTGCTACCACATGCCAGGCTCCACATGAGGTCCATTCAGTGGCACCTCAGAAAGAACTGGAACCAAAGAAAACAGCCCATGTCCGCGAGGATCAACATCGACCAGAGGACGCGAAGCGCCCTCCGCTGGTGGCGCATCCAGGAAAACCTGGCCCAAGGGAAACATTTCCAGGCACCCCACCACGACATGGTCCTAACCACAGACGCCTCCAACATGGGACAGGGAGCGCACCTCGGTCACCTGCGCACGCAAGCGCCGTGGACTGGGTCCGAGCGCAACCTGCATATCAACCTCCTCAAACTCCGCTATGGCCTCCAGGCCTTCTCGAAGTGGATACGCGGAACCACCCTGCGTGTCCAGATTGACAACCAAGTTGCGATGTTTTACGTCAACAAACAAGGGGGCATGGGCTCCCTACCTCTCTGCAGGGAGGCTCTCCAAACCTGGACCCTGGCGCTCCATATGGACTGTCAACTACAAGCGGTATACCTACCGGGCAAAGACAACCAGCTGGCGGACGGGCTGAGCCGCCAGTTGCTACCTCACGAGTGGTCCCTCAACCAGAAGGTAGCAGAGAGCTTATTCCAGCGATGGGGTCATCCACAAATGGACCTCTTTGCTCACCTGTCCAACACCAAATGCCTCCACTTCTGCTCTCGGCACCCATCTCAAGGGAGGACGGCAGCAGACGCCTTCGATCTACACTGGGGGGGGGGGGGAGTTCCAGCTACTATACGCCTATCCCCCCACTCCACTGATCCCCAAAATACTGCAGAAGATCTTGCACGACAGCACCACGGTCATCCTCATTGCGCCCTACTGGCCCAGGCAGATGTGGTTTCCCATCCTGAGCGAGCTCTCAGACAAGACGCCCATCCGGCTACCCGCGAGACTGGACCTCATCACCCAGGACGAGGGGAACACCCTTCACCCCAACCTAACTACCCTTGCACTGACTGCTTGGAGCTTGAAAGGTCCCAGCTGTCCTCCATGCACCTGACAGCGGAAGTCCAGCGGTTCATTCTCGCGGTTCGCAGGGACTCCACGCGCCGCTCCTACGAGATGAAGTGGAAATGCTTCGACGCCTGGTGTGTGGGAGAGGACCTACACCCTATCTCCTGCCCCCTGCCGCAAGTCCTCCGCTACCTGACCACCCTCATCCACAAAGGACTCAAAGCATCGTCAGTGAAGGTACACCTCTCAGCCATCGCTGCCTTCCACGAACATGTGGAGGATAACCCGATCTCCACCCATCCATTAACCACCAGGTTCATGAAGGGCCTCTCCAACCTACACCCACCACTACAAAAACCGATACCTCAGTGGGACCTACCCACCGTCCTCAACGCGCTCATCGAGAGCCCTTTCGAACCTCTCACAGAAGCGCCTCTAAAATTCCTCTCCTGGAAAACCCTCTTCCTGATTGCTGTTACATCCGCTAGAAGAGTCAGCGAGCTGCAAGCCCTGGTAGCTCACCATCCATACACAGTCCTGCACAAGGACCACGCCTCACTACGGACCCATCCCAAGTTTGTACCCAAAGTGGTGTCCTCCTTCCACGTCAACCAGAGCATTGAGCTCCCAGATGTCTACCCCGAACCGCATGCTAACGGCAAAAAGCGTCGCCTCCACACCCTCGACTGTGTGCGGGCTCTGCGTACCTACCTGAGCTGCACGGAGGGACACTGCAAAGAGACGCAACTCTTCGTGTCTTTTGACCCTGACAGACCGGGTCACCCCATCACGAAAAGAACCCTCTCCAGCTGGATCTCCTCGTGCATCACCTTCTGCTACTCCCAGATGGGGACGCATCCACCTGCGGCAAATGCACACCAGCTCAGGGCCATGGCCACCACAATGCCCAACCTCCATGCTGTGCCTATCCAACATATCTTCAAGGCTGCCACGTGGTCCTTGGTGCACAATTTCCAGCGACACTACTGCTTGGATCAGTTGACTCACAGCGACGCCTCCTTTGGACGGACCGTCTTGAGCACCAGCACGGACGCGGGACAGCCTTCGGGCCCTCCTTCCTAATACCTGCGCTTTTGAGCGCAACAGTGTTACCCTGCTCTAGGTTGTACGAGACAATTGTTGAAAGATATGTTTTGTGTGTTATGTTTGGGTTGCAGTGCCACTTCAACCATCTATGTTGTATCGCAGTGCCAACACAACCTGTGTTATGTGATTGCTTGTGATTGTTAATAAATTTGCTAATAAATTCCACATGACCATATACTGGTCTCCGGACTGGCTGTACCCTGCTATGACTCTCGGGCCATCCGCCCACAGCATGATAGGCCTCTGGCCTCGCTAGGAAGTCACCAAGTGTGGCTGACAAAATCCTGCTTGTCCAGGGAGAAAGTGGGGTTACTTATCTGTAACGTAGGTTCTCCTTAGACAGCAGGATAAGTCAGCCACACATTCCCGCCCTCCTCCCCTACGGATGGCCTGTACGTCCATCGACATTAAGGACCGCACCTACCTGCCAGAGACGCTACTCTTGGCACAAACTGAGCCAGGTAGGGGCGGGCCCAGGGGTGAGGGCACTGGAGCATGCTCAGAAAGGCTTCGCCTTTCCTGAGCTATAGGAGAGTACTCCGTCCCCGGCACCGTCGGATGACGTCACCAAGTGTGGCTGACGTATACTGCTGTCCAAGGAGAACCTACGTTACAGATAAGTAACCCCACTGTCTTCCCTGATCCCACCCTGTCCCTTTTGCTCAATCCTCTCACCTGCCCCTCCTCCTCTCCTCTTTAACCCCATCCTTTTCTTTATGTTCTGTCCTCCTTGCCCAGCCCCTCCTTTCTATTCTTCTCTATTCCTTCCTTCCATTTTACCCCACACTTTCTATGGTGCCAGGTCCATCTTTGCCAGTGGGTCCTGAAGACTCCTGCTGGCTTTTCTGACTCTCCTCTTCTGCCTTCCTCTGATGGTGTGATCTGGGAACTCTCACCAGATGTTCAACACTGCTGCTCCACTTCCTGTGCTAGCAGGACCTGGGGAACCCCACCGGCTCTTCACATTTCCTCTCTGCTCTGTTGAAGCCCTCCACATTTGTTGGTGCATGCTTAAACAAACAGAGGCATACAAACAGACATTCATATGGATGGACCTTCCCCAAAAGGTGCTATCAGTTAATCAAAAGTGCTGAAAAATAAATTGTTGCTGCTTTTTATGGTCTATCATTTAAAGCTCTTTGGACCTGATTTAATTCCATAAAGAAAGAAAGGGTATATCAGCCTCCCTCCAAACCATGGCCAGTCCAACCATCAGGCAATACTAGGCGGGCAACAACTTTTGATGTGGATGGCAAAAAGCATCCATAATGAAAGCAAAATAATAAATCTACTACTATTACTACTGATCATTTGTATAGTGCTACAAGGCATACGCAGCACTGTATAGGTACATATAAAAGATGGTCCCTGCGCATCAGAGCTTACAATCTAGTCAAGATAGACCACACAACAGCTGAGGACAAGGATATATCTAGAGAAACGGTAAGGAAGCACATAGGAGACTAAGCGGATCAGGATCCAAAATTGCAACAATTCTGGCAGGCAAGCAACGCAAAGAAACCATCCGCGCGTTTTTACCTGCAGAGAGAGCAGGCACACACATATATACAAAGCAAGTTCAGGGCTGGCCTAAGGGTTTCTGCCACCCTAGGTAGGAGCCCTGGCTGAGTGCCCATGCTGCTACCAATTCCATCTTCTGGGAGGCCGGTGGTGGCAGGCTTTATGCCACTCCTTCGGTGCCTGTGGAAGGCCATGTGCTTCAGCACACACGACCTGCCGCTCCTGACTTCCCTCTGACAGAAAGTGGCATTGGAAGTGGCGGGGGGGGGGGGAGGTCAGAAGGGGCAGGCCATGTATGCCAAAGCACACGGCCTGCCACAGGCACCAAAGTGGTGGCTGATAGCTACCGTGCCACTCTAGGCAGCTACCTAGCTCTCCTAGTTGATGTGCTGGCACTGGTAAGGTTTCATATTTAAAAGTAAGATGTCCCATTATGCATCTTTACAGGATTGTTATGGTAGGGGTTGTGTTAGGATGATCATGACTGTTGAGTATAATTAGCAAAATCTGTGATGCTTAAGGTTTGTCCAGGGCACCTAAAAACCCCTTGCACCGGTCCTGCTCCAAGCGCACCTTTTCACTGTAACTTAGACCTTATCTGAGAAAGCTTGAAATCAAGCTGCCCTCCCAGGCCTTCAAAACGTCCTACATAGCTTTACTTCCTAACCTCCCGCTTTCTCTCTCACTGGGTCTGACAGAGCTCCACCCCCAATCTTCTGGGTCTGCCAGAAATGCACTCCTTGATCTTCTGGAGGTTCTGTCCCATTAAATCCGACACAGCTTCGCTGCCTCATCTCATGGAGTTTCCCTCTCATTTCTCATTACATGCTGCAAAGTTCTACCCCCTCCCCCTAGCTTCTGGATCACTGGATCCTTTGAAGGCGTTTGAGGCGCAGGAGACCAAATTCAGGTAGTTTCCTGATAGGCAACTTACAAAACAAGCAAAAATGGGATTCCCACAACTGCCTGTCTCAAAGGGGGTAATTTTACAAACTTTTCCTGCACGTAAAAGGGCTTTTAAAAAAAACAAGGTTATGCACGTAAAAGTGCACATGGTGATAAGAAAGAATATTCTTGGATGCGACCAGCCTGAAGGCATCTTCTGAATGGACTTTGGGCAGAGTTGCAAATTACAAACGTACTTTAAAATGGCTATGTACACCGGGTGTCCCACCATGAGCGGGCCTTTAGAGTGGTCATTAGTGAATGGTAGAACAGACTGCTGCTAGAGCTTCGTAGTTGCTGTGTGCGCTGGACTTCCAGAAGGCCCTGAAAACATGGCTATTTCCTGCAGGGGAAGGGGAGGGGAGGGCCTGATTATAGGGGAGGTCCTATGGGAACTGGGATTTCCTGATTTGTTTTTGATTGTTGCTGTCGGGTGATGTGCACCCTTGTGATTGATGTAAGTCAGAAAGGTGGTTAAAACACTTGTAAATGAATAAATAAATATACTTTACATGCTAACATTTATAGCTGCTCTTGCGCAGGCGTAAACGTCCGTGGGCTTCAATCTAACCGTGATGTCTGCTGGTTTTCCCCTAGTATTTTATAAAGACACATAGGCACCTGGTTGCCTCTCAACCTAGACGACCCGGTTATAAAATTAGCCCCAGTGTGTGCACTTGAAAGCGTTGGTTTCTTTTAATTTAGCTTTTAACCGAGCTTTCAAACCAGTGATCGATGCCTGGAACATTCTGTTACAGACCTTTTCACGACAAAAGCGTTTTCAACACCTTCTTAGCTGAGACGTATTAGACTCCATTAGTTATTCATAAACTGCAGCTATAATTAATGAAACCAGTCCTAAGTGGTTATATAGTTCATATTCCATACAGGGGCTCAAGAGCATAAATCAATGCACAGGCTTCAAAATCATAAGCAAATGAAACAGTCTTATTTCATGTAATTTAGCACTCATCTTCGATTAAATATGTTCTAATTCTGGCTTTGGATTCTCCTCTACTTTTAAGGATGCCAGCGAAGCATATTGTGCGTTCAGATCCTGGGTCAGCTAGCATGACATGTTCCCGCTCTCTTAACATGTACACGAGTAGATGCCGTCATAAAGCCAGGTCCACAACCCGACACATTGAGCTAATACACTGCGATGTCCTTTACTTTACCCGAGGCTATACCAACCCATTCCTATCGTCTCCATCTGCTCAACAGATTGCGTAGCTTTAGCCAACAAAACAACATTTTAAAAAAAAGGCACAAAGCAGAACATGTTTTTAAGAGTGTGCCAACCACAAGAAGATGTGCAAATTACTTCTCTAAGAGACCTGAACAAACTTTGCATTTTTAGACATTTCTTTTAAAGGGTTCTCCATTCTTCACAGGCAGGGATGGTGCAAGGCTATCAGGCATCCTAGGCAAACCTTAATCCTATCGTGCCCTCCCCCCTCGTTTCCTCCTCTTTGTGGGCCCGCAGCAGAGGCAATGCCCTTTAAGCTCTATGGCACAGTATTGCAATTCCTGGCCTCTCTGAACTGTGGCTTCTCCAGGAACAAGCAGGAAGTCGGTCCTCACATATGGGTGACGTTGGCACCAACAGAGCCCTCGTGGAAGCATCCCCCCAGCTTTTAAAGAAAGCCTTTGGGAGATGCCACCACGCATGCGTGGTCCCCTTCCCGCCCAAGGGTGCTGCCATCTTGCTCAGTCTCCTTTTTTCCATGGAGCCCTTCAGACGTTCGTCTGGTTTGTCCCCGGAAAAAGTTGATTTTTCTCTCCGAGTTTCATACTTGCCTCCAGTATCGCACCGGTACTCTTCCCACCACCAACCTCGTTGCCTAGGTGTCAAGTTTGGGTATATTTTTGTAGTTTTCATTCTTTCTTTTCCTGGCACCTTTGCGCTTTTTTTTCCAACTGGTTACCAGTGGCTTCAAGAAGTGTGATCGGTGCTCTAAGATTATGTCTTTGACCGACACACACAACTGCTGTCTCCACTGCCTTGGGCCAGACCACGACCCGGCAGCTTGCGGTCTCTGCAAAAGGTTTCAGTTACCAGGACTCAAGTATTATTTTTACTGGCTATTTCTTGTCTTAGTTTTGTTTAATGCTGTCCTTATTCTCTAGTTTTTTGTTTTTCGTACAAAAAAAATAAAAATAAAAACACGTCAGAGTGTCAGTCCTTTCTGTGTAGAAGTGTGGGCGTATTATGGAAGGAACGATTGGAAATGGAAAGGAACATTGCACAAGTTGCCACAGCCTGAGTGAGTCCCCTACTGCTGAAGTCAGGGTAGTACTGCTGAGTAGCTCTGGAGGATCCTGCATCCAGGCCGCCCACCTCCCTTCTCCGTACTGGCTCAAACTATAGCTGACAATGCTCCAAATTCCCAGGAGAACAATACAGGCCATTTAAAAAGTTTCACATAGAAGCATGTGCAAGTCATAATGATGATTTTTGCAGGCCTTTCCCTCCTCCTACCAGCTGATTGCACTGTTACAGAAATTGTAAATGCGCTGTAGTGAGAAAAGAAGTGGTATTTTAGAAAATTATAGCAAACAGTCAAAACTGCCAAATTGCACACTATGGACTCCTGCAATGACTGTACATACAAAGAATAGTTTAAAGCACACAGAAGTACAAATTGCCTTTATTTGAACAGTTTGTTCATGCCCGATAGTTGGAGAAATGAATGTCGTTTGCTGTCCAGCCTAGGGACTCCTGTAATTGCGAGGTCACCAGCATTGCAGTGGAAGAGCCTTCGCGTTTCCACCCTATGTCTCGACTTATTGCAGCGCGCGGCCCCTGCCTGGAAAGTGCGTGCTCCAAGACGTCTGGAGCTCATTAGCTCTCCACGCGAGGGGTTTCTTTCTGTCTCTCTCTTTAGTAAGCTGTGCTCTCTGGCAGATTTAATACTGTTCCAGTTTTTTTGCAAAGTTATTCCAGGAACAGTCTGACGTAGCCACTGTTTTTCAGAGCCAGCCGGCACAGCATGTCTATCTATGGGGTATGAAACAACAAAGCAAGATGTCCGATTATGGGTATGCGGGCTGGAGTGTCAATTACAGCGCTAGCCACCGATTCCATCAATTGTAGGACATTTTTGAAATCAGGGGAGCTGCTGTAGGTTTTCTGCAGTTGCCATGATAAGACTCATGCAACATCCCCTGGGAGCTGTATGGCAGATCACACTGCACCTGAATGTCACTCTAATGTGGGCTTCTTTCAAAAGACGTTAGGACATTCCCCTTCCAACAGATATTAGAAAATGGACATGAGGAAACCTGGCATAGTAGTAGAGCAAAAAAAATCACCAGAATGGCTTTGATAATAGAAGTGTCTGTTCCAAGCGATTACCGAGTCGAGTGGAGCAGGAGAAGATCCTGAAATACCAAGAAATGCAGTCGAAGACCAAGAAAATGTGGCAGAAAGATACTGAAATCTCCCCCATCATACTGCCAGCCACAGGGCTGATTAGGAGGAATTTCCAATCGCATCTTGGCAAGTTCACTATACATGTTACATCTTATGAAAGCAGATCTCTGTGGCATTATGCAAATATTACAGCAAGCGCAGCAGTAAATTTGAGAGATGAAGATTATACTCCGTATACCCTAGCTCAGAAGCAGGGCTGGCAGAAGGCGATGAGGCGCCCTAGGTGAACCTTATTCCTCGCACACACACAACCCTGCTGCAGTTCACAGAAGGGCAACCATCAGCGGAACGAGGAGATAGAGAGCTGGCTACAACCCACGGTCGGTGAAAGCGAAACAGTCTGGTGCTTCGCTAAACTGTGTTTTGAATTCTATCCCTTTTGGTCTGGTCTTTTGACTTTGAATAAATCACAGCAGTAAGTTAGGTTTATATCCAGAGGCTGCCATGGACAGTGGATTTTATGGAGCGCTTGAAGGGTGAAGGACTGTTGCAGCACAGGATAAGGTTATCAGATTGTTTGCAAGTAAATCGGGGACTTATCCAAAGGGTGATGGGGGGGGGGGTGAGGGGGAAGGGACACCTTCACTTCCGTATGCATGGCACCGCCCGGAGGACGTCGCCAAGTGTGGCTGACTTATCCTGCTGTCCACGGAGAACTCCCGTTACAGGTAAGTAACCTCGTTGTTTGAGTAACAAAGTGTGAAGGAGGGAAGGAGAGTCATTACCCTGCCCCTCCCCCCATCCATCCCATGACAGCAGCAATATCACTTCCAAGCAGACAACTGATGAAGCAATAGAAAGAGTGATGCATTTCCCCCATACCGTGCACAATCTAAAGATAATGGGGAGAATATTCAGCGGCAGCGGCTAGTCATTCTAACGCGGCTAGCCACCCAGATATTCAATGCTGGGACTGGCAGGAAGCTAACTGGGCAACGGTGATAGTCTCCTGCAGTGAAAGTTAAACCAGCCTTTGCTGTGCCTTATTTTTGCCACTTTGCCATAACCGGGCAGCGGCTGAATATTTATTTATTTTAGTTTCTTATATACCGCACTATTTAGTATCAGCGCGGTTTACATGGAACAACGAACAACGAATATCACCATGTTAGTGCTGCTGAATATCCTGGATGGAAGGATTAATGCAGTCAGCAGCTCTGCTAACCGCGTTAATCCCTTTGAATATCGCCCCCCACCACCCCCCACCCCATGGATGTAAATTCTAAAAACTGATATATTCAAATCACTAAATTGAAAATAATTCTTTTTTTAAGTCCCTCAGTCTCCATTACTGGAACTGGGGACAGGAAACTGCCAAACAGGTGGGAGTTGGGGACTTAGTTCCAAAGATTGGGCAGAACCCCCAAAAATTGAGGCTATCGGTTAACCTTAGCATAGGAGGAAGACCACCATCTCAGAGGGGTGACTAGCTTTTTCTACACCTGTGAAAGATATTCAAGCAAGGTGGGGATGGAGGTGTATATTTGGTTTTTTAAGTATTTGAGCATGTTTTAGTTGCGAGGGTGGGCCATTGCATAGAGCAGTGGGGACAGATCTGTCAGTCAAGATAGAGATGGGGCTGCCCAAAAGGCACCCCCCACGGAGTTTGCCCTCCACTGCCCAGCACAGTCCCAGGATTCACGAGCCTGGAGTTTTGTTCCCACCCCACACCTGGTGTTCAGCTCTTCAGCCATCCAGGCCATTACACTACTAAAAAGCTTTTCTGACAGCTCATGGGGCCCCCATCTTCTCCTCCTTCATAGCTTTCTGGATTTCTGTAAAAGGGTTTTCAACTTCTCAAGAGTCAACATTTTCAGAAGGCCAGACTTAAGGGCATGTTTACTAAGCTGTGCTGAGAAATGGCCCATCCACTAGGTTACCTAGGCGGTGGCCTAGGGTGGCAGACCATGGTGTACGGCATGCTCCTCTTTTGAAGCAGCGGTACTTCAGCAGGCATTAAAATGTGTGCGTGCAGTCTCAGCCTCTCCTGCCCCCTCTAACAGGAAGTTACATTGAAGGGGACAGGAGCAGCAGGCTGTGAGCGCAAGTGCGGACATTTTAAAGTCCGCTGTGGCTGAACTGCTGCCGCTTCAAAGTAAGAATTGGTATGCTGCCCCCTCTCCCCAGTGGTTAGATGGATGCTGGGGGGGGGGGGTCGGCGCCTCAGGCAGGGGTGGTACAGAGGGCTGGCCTAGGGCAGCATAAACCCTTGGGCTGGCCCTGGCTGCGCTACCTGTTAACACGGTCGATAGCATGCACTATCAGCTTGTATTAACAGTGCAGAAAATCACTGTGCTAGCTACAGAAACCATGGTACCTGCAAGAGTGGGCAGGCCAGAGGCAGAGAGTGAGAGTGTGTGCAATATGCAGACATTTCCACATCCACTCAAACTTCTCCTGCTGACCTATAAGTGCATTCACTCTGCAGCTCCTCACTACCTTTCCTCTCTTATCTCTCCCTACATCCCTCCTCAGGAACTCCGCTCTTTTGGCAATTGCTTTTATCTGTACCCTTCTCTTCCATTGTTAACTCCAGACTTTGCTCCTTTCACCTTGCTGCTTCTTATGCCTGGAAGAAATTACCTAAGTCTGTACATCAGGCGCCTTCTCTGGCCCTTTTCAAATTCAGGCTGAAAATTCACCTCCACTGCCGCTTTCAGATCTTGATTCACCTGAACTCCTTTGTGTTTCCTTACCATTGCCCCTAGATGTATCCCAAGTCTACAGCTACTGTGTTGTCTGTCTCGACTAGATTGTAAGCTCTGATGATCAGGGACGGTCTCATACATGTATCTGTGCAGCGCTGGGTACGTCTTGTAACGCTATACAAATGCTCAGTAGTAGCAGTAGACAACGTGGATGCAGATAACATCACCTCAATGGGTGAAGTTTTGTGCATCCACGGTGCGTCCAGGCCATACTCTGCAATTTCAGTCTGTTATCTGCTGAGGAAATGCTACACACAGCCCCAGCAGACCTAGTGAAAACAGTGCTGTAAACGCTGTGCTCTAACGGCACGTTAGCTGTAAAAGCCTAATGCGGTTTAGTAAAACCTACCGCTTACTCACTTGACCAAAGCTACTGCCACATTCTTACAGTTTCTTTTGGTTCTTCTGTGCCTCTTGACGTGCAAGAAAGCGTAGTTACTCACCTGTAACAGGTGATCTCCGGGAACAGCAGGAATTTAGTCTTCACATATGGGTATCATCGGTATCGACGGAATCTGCGCGGGAACGCTCCCCAGCGTCCAATAGGAACGCTTTTGGGAGCATCCCTCAGCACATGCGCACTGCCTTCCCGCCTTTCCAACTGTCCCTCTTCAGTTAAGTTTGTAGCTGAGTGAAAGGATAGAGGGAGAGAGGAAAGAGACAAAGAGATAGAGAGACAACTCCTAGGGGAGGTGGGTGGGTTGTGAAGACCAAATTCCTGCTGTTCCCGGAGATCACCTGTTATAGGTGAGTAACTACGCTATCTCCAGGAACAAGCAGGAATGTAGTCTTCACATATGGGGACTCCTTAGCTGTAGATGCCAGGGAGATAGCTCTAGGAAGGTACCATCCTAGAAGGTGGGATCCTTCCTCCCATGGTTCTCTGGCATTCCACCAGGGTTGGTGGGTAGGAGTTGATTTAGGTCTGAAAGAGATTTTGAAGAACAGCTTGGCCAAAGAAGGCATCCCAATGGGAGGCTTTATTCAGGCAGTAGTGGGCTGTGAAGGTGTGTACCGAAGCCCAGGTGGCTGCTCGACAAATGTCATCTATAGACACAGAGTGGAGATTAGCCATAGAAGTTGCCATGGCTCTCACGTTATGAGCTGTGACATGGTCCTGAAGAGGAAGACCTTTACTCTCATAAGCAAAGGATATACATTGGGCAATCCAATTAGATAAAGTTCTTTTGGAGACTGGAAGTCCCAAATGACTAGGGTCAAAAGCTATAAAAAGTTGCGAAGACTTTCTATGTTGCTGTGTTCTTTGTATGTAAAAGGCTAAGGCCCTTTTTACAATCCAAAGTATGAAGGTTTCTTTCGGCATTAGAGGCGTGAGGCCTCGGAAAAAATACAGGAAGATAAATTGATTGATTTAAATGAAAAGTCAAAACTACCTTTGGCATAAAATGTGGATGAGTTCTAAGAACAACCTTATCATGATGAAATCTAGTATAAGGAGGATCAGCCACTAAAGCTTGCAATTCACTAATGCGACGTGCAGAGGTGATTGCAATTAGGAAGATGACCTTCCAGGTCAAAACGTAAGGCCTGTAGTAGATAAAGGCTCGAAAGGCGGCTTCATGAGCTGCCCCAGAACTAGATTTAGATCCCATGCCACTGGTGGTGGCTTGATGGGAGGTTTGGTTAATAGAAGGCGTCTCATAAATCTTGATATGAGTGGATGAGAGGAAATTGGTTGTCCATTCAGAGGCTTATAAGAAGCTGCAATTGCACTAAGATGGACTCTTATCGAATTGGTCTTTAGACCAGAATTCGATAAGTGAAGGAGATACTCTAGTATCGATTCTAAGGGTATGACCAGGGGGTTTAATCCCTTCTTGGAGCACCATATAGTAAAACGTTTCCACTTGAAGGCATAAGATCTTCTTATGGAAAGTTTCCTAGAAGCCTGAAGGATATCTTTTACCTGTTGGGACAGGCTGAGATCCTGGAGGTCTAAGCCTTCAGCAACCAGGCCGTAAGGTGCAGGGACTGGGGATTCGGGTGCCATAGCATCCCGTTCTCCTGGGAAAGGAGATCTGGAGCATGCCCTAACTCCAGAGGTGGCACTTGAGAGAGATGTAGAAGCAGGGAATATGCGACCCCTGTCTTTCTGAAGCTTGAAGAATGTTTTGGGGATGAGGTGAATGGGTAGGAAGGCATAAAGGAAGTCCTGACCCCAGTGAAGGAGGAAGGCATCCCTTGCCTGACAGTTGTGAGCTGAAATCCTGGAACAGAACTGGGGAAGTTTGGCATTCAGTGGACTTGCAAAGAGGTCTCTGTCTGGAGTGCCTCAGAGATGAAATATCTTTGCCATCTGGTCTAGGTGGAGGGACCACTCGTGAGGCAGAAGTACTCGACTGAGTTTGTCTGCCTGGAATATATACCACTAGAAGGTGAATTTGATGCTCTCTGGCGATGGCCCACAGTTGTAAAGCTTCATTGCATAATGACAGAGAGCCTGTTCCGCCCTGCTTGTTCACATGGAACATGGCTACTTGATTGTCCGTCTGGACTAGGACTGTCTTGTAGCTGAGCGGGGCGTGGAATACTTGAAGAGCTAAATAGATTGCTCTTAATTCCAGGAGGTTTATGTGTAACACAACCTCCTGTGGAGTCCAGGTGCCCTGGGTAGAGAGATGATTCAGGTGTGCTCCCTAACCCACCTGTGATGCATCTGTTAGGGTGGCCTGAAAGAGGGGTTGATGAAAAGGAGACCCCACTGTCAGATTTTCTAGTGATTGCCACCATTGGAGGGACAAAATTAGACGTTGAGAGATTATTTTGTCTGACAAATGACCTGTGGCCTGTGTCCACTGTGTGGAGACGGTCCACTGAGCTGCTCGCATGTGGAGGCGAGCATATGGGACTACATGAACTGTGGATGCCATGTGTCCCAGTAACTGCAGTAGCTCCCGAGCAGTGAGGGAGGATTTGCCTGCTGCTTGAGAAGCTAGTTGCATTATGCGAAGACACCGGGCTTGTGGAAGGAAAGCCCTTGCCTGTCTGGTATCTAGATAGGCTCCTATGAATTCTAGGTATTGGGAAGGAACTAGTTGAGATTTTGGGAAGTTTATTACCAATCCCAAGTATTGGAGGATTCGCATTGTAAGGGACAGTGCAGTGCTGGCCTCTACAACTGTAGGGGCTCAAATGAGCCAGTCATCTAAGTAAGGGAAGACAAAAATCCCCAAGGTTCGTAGAAATGCAGCTACTACTGCCATGCATTTCGTGAATACCCTTGGTGCTGAAGCCAGATCAAAGGGAAGAACCCTGTACTGGAAATGTTTTCCCCTGAAAAGGAAACGTAAGAATTTCCTGTGATCTGGATGGATGAGAATGTGAGTGTATGCATCCTTTAAGTCTAGAGAGCAAAGCCAATCCTGGCTTTGAAGGTATGGCAGGAGAGTTCCTAGAGAAATCATTTTGAATTTCTCTCGAAACAGATATTTGTTCAATTCTCTGAGATCCAGAATGGGTCTGTGTCCTCCTGTTTTCTTTGGAATAAGAAAAATAGGGGGCGTAGAACCCTGCACCCCGTTGAAGAATGGGTACTTCCTCTATTGCCCCTTGGGCAAGAAGTGTGGAGACCTCGTGATCTAGCAGATTGTCTGCAGAGGTTTGAGAATTGAATTGCTTTAGAATTGTAGGAGGGGGCATGCAGTGAAAATGAAGCTTGTACCCTTCTCTTACAATCTTCTGCTGTTATCTGATGCCATCTGTTGGCAAAGTGGCATAACCTGCCCGGAATATTGGGGGGTTGGGGACCCTCAAAGGCAGGAAGGCAAAGCTCTCTAGGAAGGAGTCAAAGCCCTTGAGGGGGCTGAACCTGGAGAGCTGGTTGGGCTCTCGGGCCTTTTGGCTTCTTTTGCTGTCTAGTTTGTCCCTTTTGGGCAACCTGACCTTGAGTTTGACTCTGCTGGGTATAAGAAGGATAAAACTTCCTCTTTTTGCTAAAAGAGGGGTTTTTATAAGGCTTCTTTTTGGCTGGAGTGGCTGTAGACTTTGACAATCTATCTAAAGTAGAATTGTCAGCATCTAACTCATTAGCCTTTTCCTGCCAGTTCTTGTCAAAGAGATTCTCCCCCGTGCAAGGAATGTTGCCTAACTTGTCCTGTACCCAAGTCTGATGCCTGTAGCCAGGCAATCCGTCGTGCGCCAATGGCAATAGCAGAGGTTCTGCTGATGCATTCGAAGCAGTCAAAGGCTGCACGATTAACAAACTTGGAGACATCTTGAGCATGCTTAACTAGAGCAAGAAAGTCTTGTCTCTTGTCATCTGGGAGAAATGGGCTCATGAGTTCCAAGTCTCCTGTGACTTCCTTGAGGAACATACCCATATAGAGGATATATGAACTGATCCTAACTGAAAGCATGGAAGCTTGAAAAGTTTGGCACCCAAAAGCATCCAGAGTCCTGCATTCACGACCTGGAGGATTGGATGCATGCCTCTTTGCACTTTTCATCCTACGCATGGCTGATTCCACTACCATTAAATGGTGTGGCAGCTGAGTTTTCTGAAATCCAGGACATGGCGGAACTCTATACATAGTATCAAGTATCCTAGAGTGAGGAGAAGTAGTCATAGGTGTCTCCCACATTCTGAGCATCAAGCTATGTAGAATTTCATGGATAGGCAGAGTGGCTGCCTCCTTAGGAGTTTTAGGATATTGGAGAATTTCCAATTCCTTTGCTCTGCGTTCCTCTTCAGGAGCTACTGTGATTGAAAGACCTTTGGCCATATCATGGATGAAATCCTGAAAAAGGATACACAAGGAGGAGCAGAGCCTCCTGCAGAAAGTCCAGGCAAACACAAGAGGCAGGAGACGTTGGATGAACTGATGAGTCTTTAATGGTAAAAGAAGGACCCCAACGCGTTTCGGCAACGCCTTCTTCAGGGGAATATCACAAAATATGAATGTTAATGGAAAAATTGGACATCCGGGGACAAACAATCAAATAGTACCTTTAATATCACCTTAAGCGGAATTCCAACTTGATCCAGAAAACCAAAGGTGCACGTATTGAACGTGTTTATTTGAAGAAACGGTAACTTGTAAACATATGATATTCTGTCACAGATAAAATGGACAATATTCAGGTATAAAAGCAAACCATCTGGGTTTGAATCCGTTAAGAGATGTGCTGCACTGAGCGCATTAAAAGCAAGTGGCTACACCAAATGAAGATAGTATTTCTAATTGGTCAATATTGTAGCCACATAATGCCCGCGTTTTCCACATGAAATGTTTTGGAAGAAGATATGTCTGTTTTACAGTGAATAGAATGCACAGTGAAGGTACAAGTATTTATGGAGTTTTAGCCTGCCCCTGAAGAAGGCAACGAAACACGGCCTGTGTCGGGCCATAGGCTTAAATTCAATAAAGATAATCCTTCCTGTTGCTATCCACGTTTTTTACTGGGACCGGACGTAGCACATGGATTCGTGCTTTGTTTGTTGGGGAATTTTCTGCGGTGACAAGGAATAGACCTGTCGGCTCCGCGGAAAACGAAGAACTGAAGAGGGACAGTTGGAAAGGAGGGAAGGCAGCACGCAGGCGCTGTGGGATGCTCCCAAAAGCTTCCTAATTGGACGATGGGGAGCGTTCCCGTGCAGGCTCCGTCGGTACCGACGATACCCATATGTGAAGACTACATTCCTGCTTGTTCCTGGAGATAACTGACTCGCTAACAATTCAGCTCCACCACTTGCAGGATACAAGCCTTGAAGTATAGAGCACTTCATCACTGGTTCTCTACCTTCCTGGACAATGGCCATATAAGATCCCATGTCCCTTTCCTCCACCCCTGAGTCTTACCACCATGCTAAAGCCAGGATATGAGCTTGCTTGCTAGGCATCACTGTTAGGGCTTGCACACCCTAAGGCATTTTTCCCCATTCTGAATCTTCGGAAAAAATCTCGGCATATCCAGCCCTTTTGTTGGTGTAGCAGCGACGGGGTTGAAATTCAAAGGCATTTATTCAGACAACAGTTGCCGTTATCTGGATATTGCCTTAGCCGTCACTAGCTATGGATATTCAGTGGCATTATCCAAATAGTGTCGCTGAACATCCTCATGGACTGCCTCGGCTCTATCCAGATAGTACCGGGTTGGCATGTGAGTGGAGCAAGGGGAGAGCAGGAAGTTATCAGGATACTGGAGATACTCAATCTACTATCCGGATATCTTTAGGACAGCAAATGAGCTGACCTCAAGTGACTCCGATAGTTACCCGCATAGTGGACTGAAAATCACCACTATCCACATAGCTCCAGCAGTCGGCACTCTCCGCGTATATTCAGTGCCGGCCGCTAGCCAGATAAACTATATTTATTCAGCATCACTATTTGAATACCACAATAGACTCTTAAAAAATGCCAACTGTGAAGCTCTTCATGCTGAAGGTGGTGTCTTTGAATGTAAAGGGTCTTAATTCCTCTGGGAAACGTTCTTTGCTGTTTACGGAATTGAGATCCTTGAAAGGGGATATTGTGTTTTTGCAGGAAACCCATATCCGCGGTTGTAATCAGGGCTGGTTAAAACGTAAGCCTTATTCTGAGGTGTGGGTAGCGTCAGATGTGAATGGTAGGAAGAAGTGTGGAGTGGCCATGATGTTCCATCAGTGTTTGTCTCTTAGGGTGGAGGAGGTTAAGAGAGATACCCTTGGGCGGTGGCTCTTCATGAATGTTCGCTTAGAGGGCCATTTATTAACGTTGGCTAATATCTATGCTCCCAATGAGGGCCAGGTGACATTTTTTGCGCGACTGAAGGCTTTGCTGGCTGAATTTGCGAAAGGACCTATTATATTGGGTGGGGATTGTAATGCTCACATGATACCCCATTTGGACTCGACGGGTTGTGCTGGGCGGGTGAAAGGTGGGCCTAGTAGGGCGTTGCGGAAATTTATGCTTGATTTAGGACTGCGTGATGTTTGTAGAGATACCCATGCTGGGGAAAAAGGCTATACCTATTATTCTCCTGTTCATCGGGTCCATACTCGTATTGATTACTTTTTGCTGGATCAGCGTCTGATGGATGGGAGAGTGGAGGCTGGGCATGGGACGTTGACGTGGTCGGATCATGCTCCATGTTGGATTGCTCTTCCTGCTGATTTGTGCGGAGAGCGGCAATGGCTGTGGCAGTTGGATGATCGCTTTTTTCGGGGGCAGTGTGCGGTTCAGGATCATGGGCGCTTTATAAATGAATTCTTTGAGTTAAATGATTCTGGGGAGGTTTCGTTATCTAAGGTTTGGGATGCTTTTAAGGCCACAGCTCGGGGTCGTCTGATTGCTGAGGCCGCTCGCACTCGGTGGGCCTGGAAACAGGAATCCTGCCACTTGGTGGCGGAAAACAGGCGCCTCCAGTTGGAACATGCTAGAATGGGCTCTAAACACGTTTGGAGTCAATGGCGGGTAGCGCAGGCTAAATTAGATGCGTGTATGCAGAGAGAATTAGATAATGTGCGTCAGAAACTACGGCAAACGTTTTATGAACGGGGGAATAAGGCTGGTCGGTATCCTGCATTACGGCTTCATCAGCAGCAGACCTCGAGGGTGGTGCGTGAAATTCGGGATTCTCGGGGACATATGCAGATGGTTTCTCGGGAGGTGTGTGAGGTTTTCGCTGCTTTTTTAGAACAGTTGTATAAAGCTGAGCCTTTCGATTTGCTCCATGTGCAGGACTATCTGCGAGCTGTTACTTTACCGCAGTTGACCGATTCTGATAGAGAGCTACTCGACGCTGAAATTACTATGGAAGAGGTGGAGGTTGCCATTCATCGCTTAAAGACTGGGAGGGCGCCGGGCAGTGATAGCTTTCCCGGGGAGAATTATAAAAAATTTAGTGCTCAATTGACACCGACTCTGGTGGTGCTCTTTAATGAGGTTCTGAAGGGGGCTGGGGGTCGCTGCCCTCTTCTCAGCTCGAGGCTATTATTGTAGTTCTTCCTAAGCCAGGTAAGCCCGTAGATGAGGCGGCTTCCTACCGCCCTATTTCTTTATTGAATACGGATGTTAAAATCTTGGCTTCAGTATTGGCTGCCCGATTGAATCGGGTCCTCCCCGCTTTGGTGCATCCGGATCAGGTTGGTTTTGTGCCGGGTCGTCAGGCGGTGGATAATATTAGACGAATGTTACAGGTGATACATGTGGCCCGGCAGGACTCTCAGCCGACGCTTTTGGTGGAGTTGACGCTGAGAAGGCCTTTGACCAAGTCAGCTGGGGATATCTCTGGTGTGTGCTAGATAAGCTGGGGTTCGGGCCTCACTTTACGTGTTGGGTTCAGTGCCTCTATCAAGGTCCTACAGCCTGTGTCCGGGTTAATGGGGGTCAGTCGGGGAGTTTTGTGTTGGAAAGGGGGACTCGGCAGGGATGTCCTTTGTCGCTGTTGTTGTTTGCTTTGGTGATGGAGCCTTTGGCGCAGGGCTTTCGTGAGCATCCGGACATTTTGGGCGTTCGGGTGGGCCCCCTCTGAGTACAAAATTGCACTTTTTGCGGACGATATATTATATTATCGTTGGTGAATCCGGTTGTCTTTCAGCTACTATGCAACTTTTTGAGGCATTTTCGCAAGTTTCCGGGTTCAAAATTAATTATACTAAATCCGAGATTTTAAATGTTGGAGTTCCAGAGGCGCTCTGCTTACAATTGCAGGCTACTTATCCATTTCGGTGGGTGACGGGTTCTCTTTGTTACTTAGGTGTGAATCTGACCGTTGATCGGGCTGCGCTCTATAGGGCCAATTATGGACCTTTACTTCAACAGGTTCGGCGAGACCTGGAGACCTGGGCCAGTTTGATGTTGTCTCGGTTTGGGCGTCTAGCAGTGGTTAAGATGGTGGTTGTTCCGAGGTTTTTATACCTTTTTCAAGTACTTCCTATACCTTTGCCTAGGGGAACCTTGGTCGCTTGGCAAACGCTGCTTATGAAGTTTATCTGGCGGTATCGTCGTCCCCGCATAGCGCGACGGATTCTTTATATGCACACACGCCATGGGGGTATGGGGGCGCCTAACCTTCAGTGGTATTATGAGGCGGCGCAGTGTCACGCTGGGGTGGAGTGGATGAATACTGCTAGCAACAAATGCTGGGTACAAATGGAAATGTATCTTTCGGGGGGCGGGATTTGGGGGATCGGTTGTGGCTCAGTTCCAAGTTGCGCGGTGGATTGCGTTTGCGTAACCCCTATATCCTACATACTCTTCAATGTTGGGACCACTTTCTTTGGCCTCGGGGGATGGCCCTGTCTCCCTTGGCGCCCATTGTGGATAATGCTTTATTTCCCCCTGGGATGACCGACCCCGCTTTTCGGCTGTGGGGCATAAGGGACTTAGCCGTGTCGGTCAGCTCTTTGAGGAGGGTGGGTCGCGTTCTTTTAGTGTGCTTCGGGGAGAATTTGATATTCCCAACTGTCATGCTTTTCAGTATACTCAGGTAGCTCACTGGGTGCGGGATAGAGCCGTTCGGTCTCAAGTTGCACGGGACTTGACTGATGTTGAGCGCTTTTGTGAGGAGTGCACTACCACAAAGGGTGTTATTGCTGTCCTGTATGCTCACTTGCAGGCTCAGCAGTTGGGACCCGACAAGCATAGAGAGCAATGGAATTTGCACTTGGGGCTTAACTATACTGAGCAGCACTGGGAACAGGTTGAGCCTAGGCTTTGGAAAAGTTCGGTGGCGATTAATGCCCGTGAAACTAATTATAAAATATTATATAGATGGTACATGATGCCTGCACGGGTTGCTCGAGTGTATCCGGGGGCATCGGGTATGTGCTGGCAGCAGTGTGGTCAGAGGGGCTCTTTGGTGCATGTCCACGCATCCGAATTTTTTGGAGGGGGATTCAGTACCGGTTACAGCACTTGGGTGTGTTGGACATTCCTTGGGATCTGGGCATTTTTCTGTTCGGTGTGAATGTTCCTGGTGCTCGGTCTCCTCAGTTAGCCTTGATTTGTCATGGGTTGAATGCTGCTTGGCTGGCGCTGGCTGCTGCTTGGAAACAGATTCAGCCTCCGGCCTTTTCTAGCTGGTTGGACCGGATGTGGGAAATGTACACTATGGAACGTGGGGTGGCGGCTGGAAGGATGCGGCTGCCTCACTTTGAGCGAGTATGGGAAGCTTTTGTTTTCAAGTACGGTTCCTAGTGCCCCACGTGTTAGCCTTGTGCTTTCCTGTGCGGTGGCATCCCTGGGTTCTTCCTCTTCCCCGTGTGGTCTGGTCCATTGGAGTCTTCCCTCCTTCTTACCTAGTACAGAAGTTATGGCAGGGGGGCAGGGGGGGGCTGTGAGGAGGGGTGGGGGGATGGAGGGTGGAGGGGTGGGTAGAGTGTACTGGGAGTTATCTTGGTTGTTTGCTGGGGGGGGATTAAAATATTGCCCTAGAGGGGGGACAAAAAAAAAAAAAAGGGCGCTTTGTTGGTTTCTTTAACTGTTGCCTATGTTTTTGCAATGTCATTCTTGTTATTGTATTCTGCATATAGCTTGTACGACTATTGCCTGTTGTAATATGTGCTGCCTTTTAAATAAAAAAAAAAATGCCAACTGTGAAGTTTAAAAATTAACCCGTGAATATGCAAGGCTTTCTCTCCTTTCATATGGATCCTGTCAGCTCTAGATGCTCATTCTCTTGGAGAAAGCATAGGAATGTAAGAACATAAGACATGCCATACTGAGTCAGACCAAGGTCCAACAAGCCCAGTGTCCTGTTTCCAACAGTGGCCAATACAAGTCACAGGTACCTTTCAGGCTCCCAAAAGGTAGACCATATCATACTGCTTAATCCCAGGGATAAAGCAGTGGATTTCCCTGGTCTTCTTTAATAATGCTCTATAGCAGGCATGTCCAACTTCGAACAGGTTGTGATCTACTTTTTCCGGCCAAAAGTGCCAGTGATCTACCACCATGAAAATTAAGTTTCAAATTAGTTTCAAATTAAATTTTAACCCAATAAAGTTTGAGGATTCCCCCCCCCCCCCCATTTTTAATGAACCTTCCGTCATTTACTTGGATGTGATCAGCTGTTAAGCAAATTAAGCAAAAACAAAACAGAGACGAAGATCCAGTAAGAACTGCGAGGGGAAATGGAAAGTACATGTTTTCTTAAAGTTTTATTGAGTAATAACTTTAACCGTCTTAATAACTTTCTTGAACTTATATTCAGTAATTTGTGTTAAATTTAGGTCGCGTATTGATCCAGGCTGATCTTGCACAAATCTTTAATATTTCACTCTTGCTCATTAGTGAGACGTCTGAGCCTGAATTTCATCCACCAGCTTTTTGAAGTTGGGTGAATATTGCATGAGGGCCAGTCTCAGGGAATCCTGGAGATGTTCATCTGTCACGTTGGAACGTTGTGTACTCTGTCATTTTCAGATGGGAAAACGCAGATTCACACAAATAAGTTGAACCGAAACAGGAGTGTACAGCTTCACTGCATCTTCTCAAGTTGGGAAATTTGTCTCTAGGCACTAGCTTCCAAAATGATTCTTGCTCAGCACGGGTCTTGAGAAAAATGTCATTTTTAAGGGTTAATATTTTGTTTTCAAGAGATGGCTTGTTCAATGAGT
Organism: Ichthyophis bannanicus; assembly: GCA_033557465.1. NCBI lineage: Eukaryota > Metazoa > Chordata > Amphibia > Gymnophiona > Ichthyophiidae > Ichthyophis > Ichthyophis bannanicus. Next base: position 297,744,218 of record CM066042.1, read on the forward strand.
AATTTTTACTGATAGCAGCTGCAGTTTCTTTAATGTCCACATCTACTTTGAATGGGTATGACAAGTACTCCACAACTGTTCCAATTTTTTGGAAGTCACAGAATCTATTTTCAAATTCCTGGATAACAGAACAGATTTCTGTCACATACTTCTCGTTCTGAAAAATAAAATTTGGATATTGTCCCAGATGGTCCTGAGCGTATTAGGAAAATGATCAAAAGTGTTGTTTGCAAGGTCAGTCATCATTAGCTTAAATTTGCTCTTGTAGGATGAAACTGTACTCATCATCTTGACAATGCATTTGTTTTTACCTTGTAGTTCAAGGTTTAACAGCAAGTTTGCCTGTAAAGTCAGCGAGAAATGCCAGATCACATAACCACTCCTCATCTTCCAACTCTGCTTGGTCATCTCCCCTCTCCTTCAAAAAACTTCTTATTTCATTCAGCAAATCACGAAATCTTTGCAGAAATTTGTGCCTAAGTCACCTTACATCTGTGTGCAAAATGATCTCTGCTGCCCCTTCATCAAGAGTAAGATTGAAAACCCCTCTGAAGCAATCTTCCACGAACTGAATTTACAATTTTGAAAGTGATGTCCATGACAGTCTTTGTATTGAGTCTCTTGCTTGCCAAAACTTGCTGGTGAATGATGCAGTGGTAAGAAAGGAAATCTGGGAAGTCGTCATGCTGTCTACAGAGGGCTATGAAACCGTTAACCTCACCTGTCATTGCTCTTGCTCCATCAGTAGTGATGGAAACAAGTCTATGCAATGGAAGATTACACTTTGTCACAAAAGAATGGAAAGAACTGAATATTTCCTGACCGGTAGTTCTCCCTTTTAAAGAAATCATTCCAAGTAGCTCTTCTTTAACACTGAAGTCTTCAAAAAACATACAGATAAAGTGTAGTTAATCACCTGAAACAGGTGATCTCTGGGAACAGCAGGAATTTAGTCTTTACATATGGGTATCATCAGTACTGACGGAGCCTGCGCGGGAACGCTCCCCAGCATCCAATAGGAACGCTTTTGGAAGCATCCCTCAGCACATATGCGTTGCCTTCCCACCTTTCCAACTGTCCCTCTTCAGTTAAGTTTGTAGCTGAGTGAAAGGATAGAGGGCGAGAGGAAAGAGACAGAGAGATAGAGAGACAACTCCTAGGGGAGGTGGTTGGGTTGTGAAGACTAAATTCCTGCTGTTCCCGGAGATCACCTGTTACAGGTGAGTAACTACGCTATCTCCAGGAACAAGCAGGAATGTAGTCTTCACATATGGGGACTCTCTAGCTAAAGATGCCAGGGAGATGGCCCCAGGAAGCTGCCACCTATAGTGAGGTGAGCCATGCTTCCTCCCATGGATCTCTGGCATCCTACCAAGGTTGCTGGGTAGGAGTTGTATTAAGTTTGAAAGAGATTTTGAAGAACAGCCTGGCCAAAGAAGGCATCCCGACGGGAGGCTTTATCTAGGCAGTAGTGGGCTGTAAAGGTATGTACTGAAGCCCAGGTGGCTGCTCGACAAATGTCATCAATAGACACAGAGTGAAGGTTAGCCATACAGGCTGACATGGCTCTCACATTATGAGCTGTAACATGGCCTTGAAGAGGAAGACCCTTACTCTCATAAGCAAAGGATATGCATTGTGCAATCCATTTGGATAAAGTCCTCTTGGAGATTGGAAGTCTCAAATGACTAGCATCAAAAGCAATAAAAAGTTGAGAAGACATTCTATGTTGCTGTGTTCTTTGTAGATAAAAAGCCAAGGCTCTTTTACAGTCCAAAGTGTGAAGGTTCTTCTCTGCATTAGAGGCATGAGCCTCGGAAAGAATACAGGAAGATAAATCGATTGATTTAAATGAAAAGGCGAAACCACCTTTGGCATAAAGCGTGGATGAGTTCTGAGGACAACCTTATCATGGTGAAACCTAGTGTAAGGAGGATCAGCCACTAACGCTTGCAATTCACTAATGCGACATGCAGAGGTGATTGCAATTAGGAAGATGACCTTCCAGGACAAAAAACTTCAGGGTAGTAGTGGCTAAAGGTTCAAAGGGCGGTTTCATGAGCTGCCCGAGAACTATATTTAAATTCCATGCCACCGGTGGTGGTTTGATGGGAGATTTTGTTAATAGAAGACCTCTCAAAAATCTGGATATGAGAGGATGAGAGGAAATTGCTTGTCCATTTAGAGGCTAATAGGAAGCTGTAATTGCACTAAGATGGACTCTTACTGAATTGGTCTTTAGACCAGAATTTGATAAATGAAGTAGATACTCTAGTATCACTTCCAAAGGTATCACCAGGGTGTTTAACCCCTTCTGGGAACACCATTTAGTGAAACGTTTCCACTTGAAGGCATAATATCGTCTTGTGGAATGTTTTCTAGAAGCCTGAAGGATATCCTTTATCTGTTGGGAAAGGTTGAGATCCTGAAGATTTAAGCTTTCAGCAACCAGGCTGTGAGATGCAGGGACTGGAGATTCGGGTGCCATAGGATTCCGCTCTCTTGGAAAAGGAGATCTGGAGCACACCCTAACTCCAGAGGCGCAGCTTGAGAGAGATGTAGAAGCAGGAGATACCACGTTTGGCATGGCCACCATGGTGCTATGAGGATCATATGACCTCTGTCTCTCTGAAGCTTGAAAAGTGTTTTGGGGAGGAGGGGAATAGGTGGGAAGACATAGAGGAAGTCCTGACCCCAGTGAAGGAGGAAGGCATCCCTTGCCTGGCAATTATGAGCCGGAATCCTGGAACAGAACCAGGGAAGTTTGCCATTCAGTGGACTTGCAAAGAGGTCTATGTCTGGAGTCCCCCAGATGTGAAATATCTTTGTCACCTGGTCTAGGTGGAGAGACCATTCGTGAGGTAGCAGTACTCGGCTGAGTTTGTCTGCCCAAAGGTTTTGAATGCCTGGAAGATATACCCCGAGAAGGTGGATTTGATGCTCTCTGGCGAGGGCCCACAGTCGTAAAGCTTCATTGCATAACGACAGAGAGCCTGTTCCGCCCTGCTTGTTCACATAGAACATGGCTACTTGATTGTCCGTCTGGACTAGGACTGTCTTGTAGCTGAGTGGGCATGGAATACTCGAAGAGCTAAATAGATTGCTCTTAATTCTAGGAGGTTTATGTGAAGACAAGCCTCCTGTGGAGTCTAGGTGCCCTGGGTAGAGATATGATGCAAGTGTGCTCCCCAACCCACCTGTGATGAATCTGTTGTTAGGGTGGCCTGGAATAGGGACTGTTGGAAAAGAGACCCCACTAAAAGAGTCTCCAGTGACTGCCACCATTGAAGGGACAAGATCAATCGATGAAAGTTTGATATCTTGTCTGACAAATGTCCTGTGGCCTGTGTCCACTGTGTGGATAGGGTCCACTGGGCTACTCGCATGTGGAGGCGAGCATAGGGAACTACATGAACTGTGGATGCCATGTGTCCCAGTAACTGTAGCAGTTCTCAAGCAATTAGGGAGGATTTTCCAGCTGCTTGAGAAGCTAGTTGCACTATGCGAAGACACCGGGCCTGTGGAAGGAAAGCCCTTTACTGTCTGGTATCTAAACAAGCTCCTATGAATTCCAGAGACTGGGAAGGAACAAGTTAGGATTTTGGGAAGTTTATTACCAATCCCAAGTATTGGAGAATTCGCATTGTGCGAGGTAGTGCAGAGCTGGCTTCTGCACCCGTGGGGGCTCGAATGAGCCAGTCGTCTAAGTAAGGGAAGATGAATATCCCTAGGGTTCACAGGAATGCAGCTTCTACTACCATGCATTTCGTGAAAACTCTTGGTGCGGAAGCAAGACCAAAGGGAAGAACCCTGTACTGGAAGTGTTTTCCCTTGAAAAGGAATCCTAAGAATTTCCTGTGATCTGGATGGATCAGAATGTGAGTATATGCATCCTTTAAGTCTAGAGAGCAAAGACAATCCTGACTTTGAAGGTATGGCAGAAGAGTTCCTAGAGAAATCATTTTGAACTTCTCTCGGAACAGGCATTTGTTCAATTCTCTGAGGTCTAGAATGGGTCTGTGTCCCCCTGTTTTCTTTGGAATAAGAAAATAGGGGGAGTAGAACCCTGTACCCTGCTGGAGGATGGGTACTTCCTCTATTGCCCCTTGGGCAAGAAGTGTTGAGACCTCATGATCCAGCAGATTGTCTGCAGAGGTCTTGGAATTGAACTGCCTTAGGATTGTAGGAGGGGGCATGCTGTGAAAATGAAGTTTGTTCCCCTCTCCTACAATTTTCTGCGGTTATTTGGTGCCATCTGTTGGCAAAATGACACAGCCTGCCTGGAATATTTAGGGGTTCTAGACCCCTCAGAGGCAGGAAGACTAAGCTCTCTAGGAAGGAGTCAAAGCCCTTGAGGGGGCTGAACCTGCGGAGCTGGTTGAGCTCTCGGACCTTTTGGCTTCTTCTGCTGTTTGAATTGCTGCTGTTGTCCCCTTTGGGCAACTTGACTGTGAGCTTGGCTTTGCTGGGTATAGGATGGATAAAACTTCCTCTTTTTGCTGAAAGAGGGGGTTTTATAGGGTTTCTTTTTGGCTGGAGTGGTTGTAGATTTTGACAATCTATCTAAGGTGACATTGTCAGCATCTCTCTCATTAGCCTTTTCCTGCCAATCCTTGTCAAAGAGGTTTTCTCCTGTGCAAGGGATGTTGCCTAATTTACCCTGTACCCAAATCTCCAAGTCTGATGCCTGAAGCCAGGCAATCCATCGTGCACCAATGGCAATAGCAGAGGTTCTGCTGATGCATTCAAAGCAGTCAAAGGCTGCACGATTCACAAACTTGGAGACATCTTGAGCATGCCTGACAAGCGTAAGGAAGTCTTATCTGTCATCTGGGAGAAGTGGGCTCATAAGCTCCAAATCTCCTGTGACCTCTTTGAGGAACATTCCCATATATAAAATATATGAGCTGATCCTAGCTGAAAGCATGGAAGCCTGAAAAGTTCGACATCCAAAAGCATCAAGAGTCCTGCATTCACGACCTGGATGATTGGATGCATGTCTCTTTGCACTTTCTATCCTATGCTTGGCTGACTCCACTACCATTGAATGGTGTGGCAGCTGAGTCTTTTGAAATCCAGGACATGGTGGAACTCAATACATGGTATCTAGCCTCCTAGAATGAGGAGATGTGGTCAAAGGTGTCTCCCACATTCTGAGCATCAAATCATGAAGAATTTCATGAATGGGCAGAGTGGCTGCCTCCTTTGGAGCCTTAGGATATTGGAGAATTTCAAATTCCTTTGCTCTAGTTTCCTTTTCAGGAGCTACCGTGATTGAAAGGCCTTTGGCAACATCACGAATAAAATCCTGAAAAGACATGTCCTCCGGAGGCAACATTCTGCGTTGGGGAGAAGAAGAGTCATCCGGGAGAAAAGCTCTGGTACCGGCAGAATTATCAGAGTCATTGGAATCAGAGGATTCGAAGTATCTCTGATCACGATGTTCAGGTAAGGCACGGTCCTGGTATCGATCGAAGTCGGTACCTAGTTGATCCGGTACCGATCTTTCAATGCCAGGCAAAGACGGCATTGGAAGAATTCCCACCGGGGCCGGTACCGTCGGTGCTGGTACTGGTATCTGTGCTGGTACCGGTGCCCGTTGAACCATCGGTGTCAACGGTACTGCAGCTATAAGGAGAACTGTAATACTGCATTCGATAGCGAGGAATCTCTGGTCTATCGACGCTGCCGATGCCTGGGTGTTGGTACCGGTGAAGGCGGCCGGGACCCCTGAGCATGGCACCAGTAGTCTATCAAAGCCGAGGCCTTGAGAACATCCTGGAACCCCGTTGATGCTTTGGAGGCCAAAGCCTCCCGCCGAGGCTGTTTTGCCGGAGTGGTTCCCTCAAGGGCAATGCCAATGGCCTCTCGATTCTTTGCAGGAGAGCTACCCTTTGAGGACCGGCTTTTATGTTTAGTTACCTGAGATCCACTGGAGGAAGAAGAGGCTCTTGAAGATGTTGATGCAATGGACCTGGCATCCGAAGAAAAGAGGGTACCGAGCTTTGCAGCCAGGTTCTTTTAGTCATTCCCATACAAGAGAGACACTCAGATGGAGAATGGTCAGGGCCTAAACATTTAAGACACCAGTAATGGGTGTCGGTGATGGAAATGGTACCGCCATACTTAGTGTATTTTTTAAAACCACTAGCTGTTTTTTCCATCTTTAAGGAAAAATGGGGCCTAGTGCCCAAAATGGCACCTAGCACCGAAAAAGAAAAAAGTTTCTGAAGAGAAACAATTCAAAATGTTTTTTTTTTTTTTTAGAAGAATAGAAAAGAACCGGCGGTACCGGTAGGCATCGTGCAGAGGCAAACGCAACAAGAAAACAAGATTAAAGAAGAAATTTTCTGCGGTGACAGGGTATGTGTCCTGTCGGCTCCGCGGAAAATGAAGAACTGAAGAGGGACAGTTGGAAAGGTGGGAAGGCAGCGCGCATGTGCTGAGGGATGCTCCCAAAAGCATTCCTATTGGACGCTGGGGAGCATTCTCGTGCAGGCTCCGTCGGTACCGATACCCATATGTGAAGACTACATTCCTGCTTGTTCCTGGAGATAGACTAGTAGCTGGGCTATGTCTCTTTTGTCTGTAGATTCATCCAGTTGGAGTGAGAAAGCAACACAATTTGAAACATCCTCCAACAATTGTTCAGTTGTGTCTCCACACATCTTTTCTATTCGCAGCACAACAGTGTTTCTTGACAATTGTACATCTTGAATAGCAGCTATTATCTCTTTCTTATTTTTAAATCCTTTAAAAAGATTGTCAGCTGCTTCAAGAAAACAATCTTTTACAAATTCCCCTTCAGTGAAAGGTTTGCATTTCTTTGCGATCATGTTGCTGACCTTGAAGGATGCTATGGTTGCATTGACCGAATGTGACCTTGGCTTCGCCATCAACTGTTGCTGAGTAGCCAATTTCAATTTAAGTTCTTTGAGCTTCAGTTTACGAATTTCACTTATGGGTGGAAAATCTGCAAACTTATTGCTATGCAGAGCCTTATAATGACATTCCAGATTACCCTTTTTGGGCAAGGATACTGGGGCGTTACAAATTAGACACCACCACTTGTCTTTCACCATGATGAAGAAGTAGTCCATTTCCCATTCATCATGAAAGTGGTAAGTTTTGCTCTTCTTTGGAACACTCATTTTCGTTATACTGGGGTGGCTGGATGTAAGAAGGCCAAATCTGCTAAGTTAGTATAAACACTGGCTGAATCTGGTCCAAACTATCACTGTCCCAAAGTATTAAAGATCAACAGGAACTGAAGACCTCTGGATGATGTGCAATACAAGGATTGGAGATGCCAAAACTACACATGTAGTTCTAAAAGTAAAAATAAGTATTCATCATACCAGCACCAATAATCAAATACCACCAAACAATCATCAAAAAAACTCAAACACCTGTCCAGCAAACCGGATAAAATCAAATACCACCAAACAAGTTCAAATACCACAACACGCGATTTAATAAATTCTGCACACAGTGTAGAATCAACGCAAAGGCAAGGAGAAATACAATTGCAGAGGCAAGCAAAAGTCACAGTGGTTTGAACCAATTCCATGGCAAGGAGCCAAGTGGAGCTGGCGATCTACCTTTGACCCCTCCGCGATCTACCTGTTGGACATGCCTGGTTTATAGACTTCTCCTCTAGGAACTTGTCAAAACTTCTTTTAAACCCAGAAACACTAATAGATTTTACTACATCCTCCAGTAAAGCATTCCAGAGTTTAATTAAGGGTTGCGTGAAAAAATATTTTGTCTAATTAGTCTTATTCCCACCATATGGATTTCTTTTATAATAAGAGCCAATAGGAACACTCTTTCTTGAATAAGGCCTTCATATAGTCAAAACTAGTTAGGTCAGCCAGGACTCAAACCAAAGCCTGGGGACTGGAGATCAGCAACTTGCAGCCAGAGCAGGGCCAGTCCAACCACTAGGGAAACCAAGAGATCGCCTAGGGCATCAGCTTCTTGGGAGGGGGGAGGGGGAGTGCAACAAAGTGCAACTACAATCAAAGAAAAACAGTAGGCCCTAACAACCACACATACTCAGACTCATTGCTGCTTACTTTTACCCAATAGGCAATTTACCAAACAGTCCATTTATCCTTGTAGATGGCTTTTTGAAAATTCCCTCACTTAAATATTAAACTTTGTTTTGTAAAAATATACCAAAAATTATGATATCCAAATGTGCATTTTTATAGGATTTTCTGGGAGGGATGGTGCTGTTGAGATAATTATGACTGATTTTAATTATCATCTTGATGGTGGGATGCTGACAAAGCTAATTGTGATGGGGCACAAGGCTGAAGGATTGCCTAGAGCATCTAATAACCTTGCACCAGAAGCAATAGAGGCTCTTCAGACTGAAGTTGAAGTCCAGGAAAGACATCCCAGAAGCAGATGAAGGGAAAGTCACCCCCAGAGGAGTCCACTGAACCAGTAAGGGATATGTTCTATTCTTCATCACATAACTAACAGACGACGGAAGGTGGTGGTAAACGGAATTCATTCAGAAGACAGGAAGGGCAGTAGTAGAGTGCCTCAGAGGTCAGTCCTGAGACTGGTACTATTCAATGTATTTATGAGTAATATTGCTAAAGGACTGAAGGGAAAAATTTGCCTTTTTGCAGATGACACAAAAATTTGCAACAGAGTAGACTCCTCCGAGGGAGTGGACAACGTAAGGAAAGATCTACAAACATTGGAAGAATGGTCTAATGCTTGGCAGTTAAGTTTTAATGCAAATAAGTGCAGAGTCATGCATTTGGGATGCAGAAATCCAAAGGAATTGTATGCGTCACAGGATGAGAGGTTGGTTTGCACAGACCAGGAGGAGGACATCGGAGTGATAGTGTCTGAGGATCTTGAGGTGGTGAAACGATGTGACAAGGCAGTAGCCAAAGCCAGAAGGATGCTAGGTTGCATACAGAGAGGAATTACCAGCAGAAAGGAGGTGGTGAGGCCTCACTTGGAGTACTGTGTTCAGTTTTGGAGACCATATCTCACAAAGGATATAAAAAGACTTGAAATGGTTCAGAGGAAAGCGACCAAAATGAACTGGAGCCTGCGCAAGAAGACGTATGAGAAGAGACTTGAAGACCTAAATAGGTATACTCTAGAGGAGAGGAGGGACAGGGGAGATATGATACATTTAAATAATTGAAGGGCATTAATGATTGCACAAATCTTTTTCAAAGAAGGGGAAGCTGTAAAACTAAAGGGCATAACATGAAGCTGCAAGGGGGTAAACTGAAAGGCAATGTCAGGATACTTTTTCACTGAAAGAGTGGTGGATGCTTTCAGTGCCCTCCCAATGGAAGTGGCGGGGGCAAATACAGTGACAGAATTCAAAATGGCATGAGACAGACAGAGGATCTTTTTATAGCAAGAGGATGAAATCAAAACAAACATATCTAGCTTTTATACTTCAACCAACAGAGGGGGTAGACCTGCATGGAGCGGTGGATACAACTACTCTAACCATCTTACTGGGCAGACTAGAAGGACCATGCTGGTCTTTATCTGCTATCATATACTATGTTACTATAACGAAGACCAGCAACACATCCTCTGCTGGTTGCACAGTTTTTGATGGGCCTGACCCACATCCACTGCCATTCCAGTTCCCTTTACTTTTTTAGTGGAGTTTTTGACTGATTCTCTCTCCTGCTCACTGCCAAGATTTCTGGCTCCTGATCCATGTCTGGTTCCTGCACTACTACACCCTACTCAGGCCCTAGCAAACTAGACCTTTAGTGGGACAATCCATTAGATCAAGTTCCATGAAGGACTAATAAACAGAAGAACTCTGATCAGGGCCGGATTTACCTATACGCCAGTTACGCCGTGGCGTAGGGCCCACAGCTGGCAAGGGCCCACAAAAATTGAATAGTTTAAAAAAAAACGCTGGCTGCTACCGCGGCAGCATGAACTGTCCCGCGGGGCCCCTCTGTCCGGCTGAATCCCTCCGTGCCGGCTTTTGAATAGTTAAAAAAAAAAACGCTGGCTGCTGCCGTCCCGCGGGGCCCCCTCTGCCCGGCTGAATCCCTCCATGCCGGCTTTGAGAGGCGCGAAGGGAGAGTGTCTCCCTCGTGTCTCTGTTAAGCCCGCAGGGGCTGATGGGAAATTTCCCATCTGCCCCTGCAGGCTTAGCAGAGACGCGAGGGAGACACTCTCCCGTCGCGCCTCTCAAAGCCGGCACGGAGGGGCTCAGCCGGGCCGAGGGGGCCCCGCGGGACGGCAGCAGCCAGCGTTTTTTTTTTTTAACTATTCAATTTTACTTGAGCCGATGGGGGGTAGGACTGGTAATGGGCTGGGGGGGGGGTTAAGACTGGAGGTGGCCTGATGGGGTTAGGACTGGTAATGGGCTGTGGGGGGGGTAGAACTGGTAATGGGCTATGGGGGGGGGTTAAGACTGGTAATGGGCTGTGGGCTGATGGGGGCTGTCTGGTAATAGGCTATGGGGGGCTAGGACTGGAAATGGGCTGGGGGGGTTAAGACTGGAGGTGGGCTGATGGGGTTAGGACTGGTAATGGGCTGTGGGCTGTTGGGAGGGGGTTTGGACTGGTAATGGGCTATGGGGGGGGCTAGGACTGGAAATGGGCTGATGGGGGGGCTAACGAGGTGGGCTGATGGGGTTAGGACCAATGTTCCCTCTAATTTTCTGTAGGCTGTGTGCGCATAAAATATCAGCTGTGTGCAGCTTTTGAAGGAAGGTTAAATTTTTGTGCGCCACATAACGACACTCGGAGTTATATACTTTAAAATTTGACTACACGTCAAAATACAGTATGTACACCACATTGATTTTAATCAAATTAAATGAAAATAGACGATTACTAAATGAAGCGGGAAATTTCTAGTAATTACAATCATAACTTTTAAATTTTAAGACATCTGTGTGTTTTCTTTCAGAATCAGAGCCATAATTTTTGTGCACTCTGTTGTAAAGTACGTGCGCTCGCTCAGCAAGGTGTGTGCGCACGCACACGCGCACAGCTTAGAGGGAACAGTGGTTAGGACTGGTAATGGGCTGTGGGCTGATGGGGGGTTAGGACTCGCAATGGGCTATGGGGGGCTGACTGGAAATAGGTTGATGGGGTTAGGACTGGAAGTGGGCTGATGGGGGGTTAGGACTGGTAATGGGTTATAGAGGGGGCTTAAACTGAATATGGGGTGATGGGGGGTTAGGACTGGAAGTGGGTTGATGGGGGGGGCTAGGACTGGTATTGGGTTGGGGGGTTGCTAGGACTGGATATGGGCTGATGGGTGGCTAGGACTGGAAATGGGCTGATGCAGGGACTAGAAGGGAATGGATGCTGGGTGAGGCTGGAACTAGAAGGGAGCTGATGTTGGGGAGGATTAGAATGGGATGGGGCTGGAAGAGTAAAATGGAGAAGGGAAAAATATTTTGTGTGGGAGGGATAAAAAATCTACAATTGTCCGGGTATTGGGAGAGTAAGTGGGGATTGAGGATGGAGGGGTAAATTTGAATGGATGAAATAGGAATGAGGAAAGAGCAAAAGGAGAAAGATTAGTATGTTAAAGCAGATGTAGAGAGAGAATGGAAAAAAACTAGAAGAGAGAAGAAAGGACAAATGGACAGCAGACGATGGAGAGTTAGCAGAAGACGCGAAGAAACCAGAAGAAAGTGGCTGGAGCAATTGCAGCTGAAAAAAAATGCACAAAAGGTAGAAAAATATCTCTTTATTTTGAATTTATTAATTGGAATATGTCAGCTCTGGTAAATGTGCATCATTAACATCTGCGCTTTGTTTAGTACAAGAGCAAATTAATGTATAGTTTTATTTCTACAGTGTTGTACATTCCAAGTTTGGCTTTTGGGATTCCCAGTTTAATTATGACGTCAGGGCCAACAGCGCGCAGCTGATCCGGCGTGCTCTTTTTCATCTTTTCTGGGGGCCCACAATTTTTGTTGGCGTAGGGCCTCACTCAAGGTAAATCTGGCCCTGACTCTGATAGTTTATAAAAGGCTTTGCAAAAAGCCCTCCACAACATCTGTATCTTCACTTATTTGTCTGCACATGAGAACATTTTGCCATAGCCAGGTCTGCTATGTTGAAATGCTATGCCAAGTGAGCATCTTTCTTAACATCCTTTAGTGATAAACCAGAACAGTGCATTTCATTTGCTCTTCCGTTTAGGATGCCTTTTACCAGAGCTATGCAAACATGAGCGTACATTTGGTTTGTTTGGGTGCCTAAACAATTAAAGTGCGTAAAATGTAGTTATACCTATGAGTTAATGCATGTACAGTCAACTTGCATACTTGAAACAGTTCTAGAGCACATTAAATGCACATGCAAAGAACAAATGGGTGAAACAAACAAACATATGCCCAAAAACTGGGAAACATTTATTTAATACTAGCACAAACTTTTTTTTCACCTCAGTAGCAGGGATTCATAAATCCAGAGTGCGTATGGCTGTGTAAAGTAGGAGGCAAAAATTTTGAATCGGACCTTATATCTATCTTTTCCCTTTCAAACCAACTCAAGAAGAAAGTCTTAGCTACTAAGTAGCTTCACTTTAGTCCCTTTTGGCTTCTCTAGGTAGGCAGGCCCCGAGTTAACACTGGAAGCGTGGGTGATAAGTTGAATAAAAATCTAGTCATACTGTATGTCTCAGTTCTCCCGATGAACATCCCTCTCTGTTCGCCAAGCTAAAATCATTATTATTATTTAGTAGTAGTATTTAGCTCACACCTTTCCAAGAGATCAAGGCGAGTTTAATACATACTGTACCTGAATGTATTAAAACTCTTCTTATGGATTCATGCTACCTTATAAGCTGATAAAAGATATTCTGTTGACAGCGAAAATACAGGAGATAGCAGAGAAGAGGTAAAGTGTTTTGAGTTAACAGATTCCAGTACTGTCCCCACCTAACCTTACATGATTAGGGCTTCCTTCGGTTCATTTTTCAAGCTACAAGTCCCGAGGTCAATAAACAAAGCAGATGACACAAAATTATTCATAGTTGTTAAAACCCAAGAGGATTGTGGAAAATTGCAAGAGGATCTTGATAAATTGGAAGACTGGATGTTCAAATGACAGATGAAATTTAATGTGGACAAGTGCAAAGTTATGCATCTAGGAAAGAACCACCCAAACTTTGGTTACATGATGCAAGGTACCACCTTAGAAACCACCACCTAGGCAAAAGATTTAGGCGTTATCGTTGATAATATATTGAAACCCTCCACCTTGTGTGCAGCGGCAGCCAAGAAGGCAAATAGAATGCTAGGAATCATGAGGAAAGGAATGGAGAATAAAACCAAAGATATTATAATGCCTCTGTATCAATCCATGATTTGTTCACACCTTGAATATTGTGTGCAATTCTGGTCACCATATCTTAAAAAAGATGCATTGTAATTAGAAAAGGCACAGAGAAGAACCACCAAAATGGTAAAGGGGATAGAAGGATACCCCTATAAGGAAAGGCTTAAAGGTTTAGGGCTCTTCAACTCAGAAAACAGAAGGCTAAGGGGAGAAATGATAGAGGTCTATAAATTAATGAATGGAGTGGAACAGGTTAATGTAGATCGGTTGTTTATGCCATCAAAAAGTAGAAAGACTAGAGGATATGCAATGAAGCTACAATGTAATCCATTTAAGACTAATAAGAGAAATATTTTTCATTCAACGTATAATCAAACTCTGGAATTCGTTACCAAAGGATGTAGTAAAAGCTGTTAGTGTAGTTGGGTTTAAAAAAGATTTGGACAAGTTCCCGGAGGACCAAGGAAATCCACTGCTTACCCCAGGATGAACATTGTGGAAGCTGTGGACTTCGGGTACCTGCCAGGTATTTGTGACCTGGATTGGCCACTGTTGGAAACAGGATACTGGGCTTGATGGACCTTGGTCTGACCCAGTATGGCATTTTTTATGTTATTATATTCTAAAGACAACGGACCCAGCACAGATCCCTGGGTTACTCCACTATTCACCTTTCTCCATTGGGAAAATTGGCCATTTAGCCCAACCCTCTGCTTTCTATCTTTTAACCAGTTCCTGATCCACAATAGTACACTGCCTCCTATCCCATGATTCTTTAGTTTCTCCAATAGTCTCTCATGAGAGACTGTGTCTTACATCTATATATACAGTGCTACGTATGCCTTGTATGCAATACAAATGATTAGTAGTAGTAGTTAGTCAGCACTGCCAACTATACACGGTGGTACTGAACAGGCATTTAAATTAAAATGCTGATCACCACCTCTCATACTTTTAGCTATTGTGGGGCCTAATATATTAAGCTTTCCTCCTTAGACACAGAATAGAAAAAAAATACCTTAGTAAATCAAGCCCTTAAAGCTTTATTTAGATACAATTTTAGAGAGTAGTTGCTAAGATGCGCTAAGGAATATAACACATAGCATCTACCACTTAACACACAATAAAAGGCAAAACTGTTATTTTACCATCACACACATTACTTTAAGGCAACACATAAATAATGAGGTGTAAAGCATGTAAATACCTGCAAGTACCTAATTATTAAGGAAGTCAAAATAAAGCTTGTGCTGAATTTCACAAGATGCATTATTCAGACTCCCCCCCCCCTTTCCCACAGACAACCCCCAGGACCTATTGGGGGGGGGGAGGTCCCTAATGTCTAGCAGCTAGGGCAGGAGCAATCTCTTGTTGTTCCTGCCCAGTCCGAGTCTGGGCTCAAATGGCATTGCTCCCTAGAGAACGCTCCTGTCCTAGCCACTAGACATCAAAGAACCCTCCAGTAGATCCTGATGTCTTCTGAGGAAGGGGGTGTCTGGAGACATCTTTGCTTGGGGAGGGAGGAAGAGGAGGAAGGTCTGCACTTAAATTTAAGCACTAGCCCCTTTAAAAAGGCTCCACGGAAGCACTGGGCCATGCATTGACAGTCCAATGTTTCCAGGGAGAAATATAACACTGCTTGATAGGTTGATCACAAGGGAGTTACTAAATTGCAGAACTGAGTTATGACAGGTTATCAGCTCCCAGAACAGACCACTCAAGGGCTTCCAGACTCTACAGCATAACTACTGGCGACTGTATACTGCCAGGCCAAAGACCAGAGACCTAAGTTCTGTTCTTGGACCAGGGTATGCTGGGTTTGCTGCAGACACAACCCCTGGAAGGAGAAAACGAGTGGTAGTGGGGGGGGGGGGGGAGGAGGAGGAGGGAATCAATCGCTTCACAATGGTGATACTCTATGACTGTATTTAAGGCCTATGGTTACAGGGCTTTGGAGTAAGTCCTGATGAATGGCTTTCAGCCAAGGATAATCACTGCAATGACTGGACTAAGGTAAGTTGGGGGAGAAGGGGGCAGAGAAATCCTTGAGAAGTTGCCAATGAAAGGCTCTTGATGCTAGATCCCAGCTCCAGTACAGACTGAGCTGGAAGCCCAAAAGGAGTGGAAGGAAATCACTTGGTAAAAACGATTAAAACCAGATGTATCCGTCTCTGTTGACTGTAGCCAGGACTGAAGCAATGGCCGCCAGGTCAATAAAATAATACCACTTCGAAGATTGCTTTGTTTGTTTCATAGCTCCATTGCCATGACTTGTTCAATCTTATTCTTTGGTAACATATTTCTAAACATTTCTGTCTGCATAGCAGGAGGGCCTCTTTCAATCGAAAGGAAGCTTTGAAATGAGGGGGCATAGGAAATATTTCTTTACAGAAAGGGTGGTGGATGTGTGGAGCAGCCTCTTAGCCAAGGTGGTGGAGACCAGGACTGTTTCTGAATTCAAGAAAGCATGGGGCAAGCACAGAGGATCTCTAAGGGAGAAGAAAGGATTGTAGAGCTTAGCAGTTGGCATGGAAGGACAGACTGGATAGTTGTCTGGTCTTTATCAGTCATCATGTTCTGTTTCAAACATCCCTGCTGTATTTCTGCAGTACACATTTCAGTGTAATGCCCGCAAAGGAACACAAGCAGAAGCATCTCACTAATGCCCCCAATTGCTTAGATTCATAATGATAGAAGGGACTAATGCCTTGAAGCACAGAAACATCTCCCGAAGAATAAGATACAACTCAGAGCACAATGACAGATCTTAAACATTTACATTTAACTGACAAACTTAAAATTTAGAAAACCATGTCTCCAGCACCTCTGGTTTAAATATTTAACTTAGCAGGGTACAGCTGGTTCACAAACGATTTATTCCTTTTCAGTTTAATCATGTGGTGGGAGGAGGGAAGGGCTTACGGTATTAACACACAGCTTAATCCTCTTCCTGGAAAAATGCCCAGATGGAATGGACCTGCAGAAACCAAGCAAGCGGAAATCACCCGGCTCAAAGGCACATGGATTCTAGTTTACTCATGTGTATCGACGTCAAAGGGCTCAACACATTCAAATTCCAAACCCAAACAAAATTTCCAACGAAAATTTAGTAAATAGAAATAATCATACTCTATGGAAGAAAACTGATGACTTTAAATTATGGTGCTGGAGAAGAATACTGTAGTGTATACCATGGACCACCCAAAGAACAAATCAATCGGTACTAGAAGAGATCAAACCTAAGCTTTCCTTAGAAGATCAAATGACAAGATTTCAACTTTCATACTTAGGATACATCATGTGAAGAGAAAGATCATTAGCAAAAGACATCATGCTAGCAAGGATGAAGGTCAGCGTAAAAGAGGAAAACCAGCAATGTGATGGATTAATACAATAACAGCCGCCTGACTGACGACCAAATACAGTCAACATTGACTCGATGGCACTTAACAACAACTTTAGAAAACATGAAACTTCTTGGATGATGGCAAAAGCAAAGAAAACCCTTTTAAGTGGGCTTTTAGCTCAGCCCTAAGCTCCAGCTCCGAATATTTCACCAGATTTCTTACAGTATGTCTGACCCATCTTATCCCTCCTTGGACACAGAAGAGTGCTTATCCAGTATCCCCTAACTGGAAGCTAATGAAGGATACCCACTGGGCATGCTCTTGCCAAAATGTCAATTCATGCTAGGGGCAGAAAGCTAAAAAGCAGCAGCCCATACCTCAGTCAACGCACACTGTCTCTTTTCAATACTCCAAAACACTCATCCAATGTACTCATCTAAACTAGTGCTATCCTTTTGGGTTTGTGAAGCAAAACATCTCCTTTGCCATGTGGCACCGTGATGTGACACAATGCCACATTTGCTGGAAATCAAATTTAATTTCATCTGAATTTTTAGTTACTCACCTGTAACAGGTGTTCTCTGGGAACGGCAGGAATCAGTCCTCAAATATGGGCGACTTTGGTGCTGACGGAGCCTGCGCGGAGCATTTCCCCAGCTTTCAAAGAAAGCCTTTGGGAATGCTACCACGCATGCATGTTCCCCTTCCCGCCCAAGAGTGCCACCTTGCTCAGTCAGATGACATTGCTAAGAAGGCAGTAAAAATAATGGAATGTAAAGAGGCAACTCCCGGGGGAGGAGGGAGGGTTGTGAGGACTGATTCCTGCTATTCCCGGAGAACACCTGTTACAGATGGGTAACTACGCTTTCTCCAGGAACAAGCAGGAAGTCAGTCCTCACATATGGGACTCCCTAGCTCCAGGCTGCCGAGGACCGAATCACAACAGCACCAACGGTGACCAATCAGGTAGCCGTGAGTTGCAGAAAGTGAGTCCATTCTGAGATACTCTGCAAAACCCTAGCGTCCAGCAACACTATCACTCCGGTAGCATGAACACAGAAGGGTTGGAAGGCAGGAGTTGCCTACGCCCCGAAAATACTACAGAGTACTGTCTGACCAAATGCACTGTCCCTGCTGGACTCACTCTCCAGGCAGTAGTGAGCTGCGAACATATGAATTGAAAACCATGTGGCACCCTTGCAAATTTCCATCACCAGCACTGAGCGGAGATTGGCCACCGACGTGGCCATCGACCTCATGCGATGTGATCCAATGCTCAAGGGAGAGGCCAGCTTGCTTGAAGGCGAGAGCAATAGTGTCCACCACCCAAGCAGACAGAGTTTGCTTAGACATGGGGAGCCCCAGTCTACTGGGGTCGTAAGACACAAAAAGCTGCAGGGCTTTTCGATGGGCCTGGGTCCCGTGCAGGTAGAAGGACAGGGCCCGCTTGCAATCGAGCGTATGCAGGATTAGTTCCTCCCGGCCAGTAGGAGGCCATGAAAAGAAGGTGGGGAGGACTACCTCTTAGTTGAGGTGAAAGGGAGAGACCACCTTCAGGAGGAATTTGAGGTTTGTGCGGAGCACCACTGTTCTTATAGAATCTCGTATATGGTGGCTCCGCCACCAGGGCCTTGAGTTTGCTCACTCTTCGAGCTGACGTAAGGGCCACCAAGAAGGCCACGTTCCACGATAGATACCTGAGGTGGCAAGCGGCTAGGGGCTCAAATGGCGGTCTGGTGAGCTGGGAGAGCATCACATTGAGGTCCCATTCTACCGCCAGAGGGCAAAGAGGGGGCTTGGATAGCAGAAGGCCCCAGAGGAATCTGAAGACCAGGGGCTGGCTGGAGAGGGGTTTCCCCTCGATGGGGTGGTGATGACCAGTTATAGAGCTCAGATGCACCCGTACCGAGTTAGACTTCAACCTGGAGTTTCATAGGTGCAGCAGGTACTAGAGGACGAGCTGCACATCACAGGAGAAGGGGTTCGCCCCCCTTTCTGCACACCAGATGGAGCACTTCCTCCACTTAAAAGGCATATGCCCGTCTGATGGAGGGCTTCCGGGAGGCCAGCAGGACTCCTCAACCTCTCTCGGGAGAATGAAAGGGGCCAAGACTACCCTTTCAGCAGCCATGCTGTTAGCATCATATTGGGGTGCAAGAGCGAGCTCCCCTCCTGGGACAGAAGGTCCGGGACCCAGTCCAGTGGGACTGGAAGTGCCACCAAGGAGAGCAACAGGGGAAACCAGGGTTGCCTGAGCCACCTGGGGGGGATTAGTATTACTGATGCCCTGTTGCTCTGGATTTTGAAGAGGGTCCTGGCTACCAAGGGGGTTGGTGGGAACAGTCCACAAGATGAGGAAGGCATCCGCTGCCACTCTCTCCGGGGTGTGGCTGAAAGGAAGCAGAAGCGGGTCAGCTGTGCATTGTCTGGAGAGGCGAATAGGTCCATCACGGGCCTGCCCCAGAGATGGAAGAGCTGTCTCATCACTCTGGAATGCAAGCGTCACTCGTGTGGCCGAAAGACTCTGCTGAGCCTATCTGCTAGGTAGTTGTCCTGGCCTGGGAAGTATACCACACGCAGCAGCGTGCTGTGGCGCACTGCAAAGGAGAGGAGGGCCACCACCTCCTGGCAGAGGGAGTATGAGCCCTGCCCCCACCCCCTCCCGCTTGTTGATGTAAAACATGGCCACCTGGTTGTCCGTCTGGATCAGCACCGGTTGATGTTGCAGGCTGTGGCGGAACACTAACAGTGCCAGAAAGATCGCCCGGAGTTCCAGGAGATTGATCAAATGATCTAAGAGAAAGAATGACCTTTCTACTTTCTGTACAAAATTTAAAACTTACCTTTCTATACAACATTTTGGAAATCAACATGAATCCAATAATGCCGATTTCATCAACCCTCCAATTTAAACGGACCTCACCTCTACTCCTTACTATCTCCTATCTACTTATTGAGCATGCACATAGCAAGTAATAAACACCATCTCCTAATTCAGGAAAATCAAATCAAGGGCACATCACATTGTAAATAGTATGCAACTTACTCTGGCTTAAGCCTATGTTTTGTTCTAATTCTAAAGTATATAGTTCAGCTGTTCTATGTAATTGATCATGTACTGTTTGTTGTACATTTAAAACATTGTTTATTGCAGACCACATTTGATCTATTGGAAAAAGCGTTATAAAACGTCTAATAAAATTAATTAATTAACTAATTGATAAAATAAATAGGAGGGACTCCTCCTGAGACCAGCTGCCTTGTATGCATAGATCTCCACAATGCGTTCCACGACCCAGGAGGGAGGCGTCTATAGTCAGGGTCCTTTGTGGTGTGAGTGCCTGTAAGGGCATTCCTGCCCATAGGTAGTGCAAGTTCTGCCACAAGCTTAGTGAGGTTGCGAGCCTGCGGGTGACCTTGACCTTGTCCCTCAACCTGCCTGTGGATTGCGTTCACTGTGAGCACAGGCACCATTGGGCTGTCCACATGTGCAAGAGGGGCCAAGGGGGTGACGTGGACCATCGAAGCCATGTGGCCCAGAAAACTGAGGAGGCGGTGCACTGGGACTGACCGGCAGCGCTGCACCTCTCCTGCCAACTGATGGAGACATGCTGCCCTCTCTCTCAGGAGGACCGCCCTTGCTTGTAGCATGTCCAAGGGTGCACCTATGAACTCCATGCCTTGAGCTACAGAGAAATGGAATTTGGGGTAGCTGATGATGAACCCCAGGTGCTGCAAGAGGCAGATTGCCTGTCCTGCAGCCTGACTGGCCTCGAGGGCCATACTGCCTCTGATGACTCAGTTGCCAGGTAGGGGAAGACGAAGGTTCCTTGTAGGCACAGGTAGGCGGCCACTACCGCCAGGCACTTTGTGAAAACCCTGAGGGAGGAGGCCAGGCCAAAGGGAAGTTCCCTGTATTGGTAGTGCTCTCCTCCCACCACGAACCTTAGGTACTGTCGGTGGGAAGAGGGGATCAGGATGTGAGTGTATGCATCCTTCAGATCTAAGGAGCACAACCAATCTCCCTTGTGGAGGTAGGGCAGCAGTGTTCCAAGGGAGAGCATCTTGAACTTCTCCCTCACCAGGAACTTGTTCAAATTTCGCAGATCTAGTATGGGCCTGGGGCCTGAGGCCTGCGGCCCGCCCGCCCCCCCCCCCCCAGTTCTTTTGAGGACAAGGAAGTACCTGGAGTAGAAGCCTCTTCTCCACAGATGTTTGGGTACAGGCCTGTGAGCGCTGAGAGAAGCAAGGTCTGGTGAAGGAGATGCTGCATAGGCTCTCCTGGGAAGAACCCCGGGGGTATCTGGTGGAGACGGAGGAGATACTTCTCTCTTACCACCTGCAGGACCCACTGGTCTGAGGTGACCCCAGCCCACCTGTGGGCAAAGGGTGCCAGGCAGCCCCCTGTGTGTTAGGGAGGGTCTCCTGAAGGAGAGGAGTCCCTGCCCCAGGAGTCAAAATCTCCCTGCGGGTTGGATGGGAGCTGGGGCCTTGGGCTTCTGAGCTTTTGGTTTTCTAGGCCCATGGCCCTGGCTCTTAGGCTGAGGGCCTTGCTATTGTTGGTCTGAGAAGGGCTGGTAGTGGCTCTGAGAAAAGGATCCCTTTTTCCTCAAGAAAAGGGGTTGTTTCCCCGATGGTTTCATGCAGGAGAGGGCAGAGATCTTCTTGGAGAGTCTCTGTCTGGTCACTACCCCAGCCTCTATCTTGGCCACCTTGTCAGCCATAGGTTTGCTGAACAAGTTTTCCCTGGTGCAGGGGACATTAAGCAATTTCTCTTGGACCCACTGCTCAAGGTATGAGGTCTGCAGCCAGGTCTGGTGCCAGGTGCCGGTGCCAGTGCCAGCCACTGTCACGTGGTTTGCTGACTCAAAGCTGTCATAGGCTGCTCGGGACAGGAATTTTGAGCAGTCTTGGATCCCAGCTGTCAGGGACTGGAACCGCTGGAGGGATTCACCGGCAAGGCCAGCCAAGAAGTCCAAGAGCTCCTGGATGAGGGCCTTAAGGTACATGCCTATGTATAGTTCAAAGGTTTGTATCCGGCAGCTAAGCATAGAGCCCTGATAGCATTTGCACCCGAGGGTGTCAAGGGCTTGAGCCTCTGCCAGGAGGGGCAGAGTTATAGTTCTTCTGGCTCTTGAGCGTTTGCATGGATGACTCCACAACCATGGA
Source organism: Ichthyophis bannanicus (assembly GCA_033557465.1). Lineage (NCBI taxonomy): Eukaryota > Metazoa > Chordata > Amphibia > Gymnophiona > Ichthyophiidae > Ichthyophis > Ichthyophis bannanicus. The sequence continues at coordinate 297,766,053 of CM066042.1, forward strand.
GTTATGTGGGAGCTGAGGCTTGTGGAAGCCAGGGCTCTTCTTGATGCTGTAGATGGCATCGAGGCATCGGCTGACCACCGGCACTGAGGCCAGGGTCTCCCACATCCACAGTAGCAGCCATTCAAGGATCAGTTGCACTGGCACCGTGAGAGTCTCTTTTGATGGGGACTCATACTGGAGGATTTACAGTTTTTCGGTGCGTGGGTCCTCCTCTAACTCAGTCGGGACCAAGAAGGCCTGGGCCATATCCTGGATGAAGTCGGGGAAGGCCACGTCCTCCAGCAGGGAATGGCACCGGGATACCAGGGTTGACGGCTCCGAGGGAATGTCTCGGTGTCGAGTGGTGGTTGGGGAGGCCTCGATATCAGTTTCCCACTTCGAGTTGGAGGGTGTTGACAATTCTGAGGCTGAGGGGACCCATGCCTCAAGGCTGGCCCTGAGGAAATGGGATCCCCCAGAGGATTTCGGGTCCGACTCCCGGAAACTGGATGGAGAGGACCGGATACCCGAGGACCAGGACCTCGATCGGTACAGAGGGCTCACTTGAGGCCAGTGGTAGTCGAGGCCTGGATTGATGCCCAGGTACTCCCCCCGCATTCGGGGGCCTGGTTGTTGGGGCAGATGATGGGGATGAACCTGCCATCATCGCCTGCTGCAGGGCCAGGATATCGGGTATATTCTGCTCCAGGGCCGCCATTCTGGTTTCAAAGCCAGAGCCGAGTCGGACCTTAGGAACATCTTCTCCTGCAATTCCAACCATTTCTTATTGGTTTTCGGAGTAATGGTTTGGCACAAGTCACAGGTGGTGCTATCGTGGTTCGGGCCCAAGCAGTGTAGACAGCAGTCGTGCATGTCTGTGACAGACATGGTCTGACTGCAGCAGTCACATTTTTGAACCCACCGAAAGACATGGTGGGAGACACCCGGCGGGGTCAACAATCCCTGGACGAAAAAGGGAGCGAACGCCGGTCGAGGGGAGCCTCAATCAAAAAAGAGGGAAGGAGCCAAGAAACAGCGCAGGCTCAAGGCAGGAAGAGGAACTGGTACGCAAACTGGGAAAAAACAACTTTTAAGGATAATTTTAGAGAGATTTTCTGGGGAAACAGGACAAGCGCCCATTGTGCTCCATGGAAAAAAGCAGACTTAGCAAGATGGCACCCTTGAGCAGGAAGGGGACCATGCATACATGGTAGCATTTCCCCAAAGCTTTCTTTGAAAGCAGTGGATATGCTCCACACAGGCTCCGTCGGTGCCGACGTCACCCATATGTGAGGACTGACTTCCTGCTTGTTCCTGGAGAAACATATTTATAAACAATCTGGAAATGGGAACAAGTGAAGCAATTAATCTTCAGATGATAAGAAATTATTCAGAGTTGTTAAATCACATGTGGATTGCAAGAAACTGCAGGAGGGCCTTGAGAAACTGGGCATCCAAATGGCAGATGAAACTTAATGTGAACAAGTGCAAAGTAATGCATGTTAGGAAGAATAACCCAAACTACAGATGGACAATGCTAAGTTCCTCATTAGGAGTCACCACCTAGGTAAAGGATCCAGGTATGATCATAGGCAATACATTGAAATCTTCTGTTCATGTGTGGCAGCGGCCAAAAACGCAAACAGAATGTTAGGAATCATCAGGAAGAATATACAAAGAATAACATATTGTCTCTGTATCACTCCATGGTATGAATGCACCTTGAGTATTCTGTGCAATTCTGGTCACCACATCTCAAGACAGATATGGTGGCATTAGAAAAGGTAGAGAGAAGGGTGGCCCAAATGATAAAGGGGATGGAATGACTCTCCTATGAGGAACGTCTAAAGAGGTTAGAGCTCTTCATTCTAGAAAAGACAGCCGAGGAGAGATTTGATAAGAGTTCTATAAAATCCTAATTGAGTGGAACAGGTAGACATGAATCGATTGTTTACTCTCTCAAAAAGTACAAGGATTAGGGGACATGACATGAAGCTACAAAGTAGAATATTTAAAAGAGATAGAAGAAAATACTTTCTCTCTCATAATTCAGTCTTTAGAACTCATAGCAAAACAGGTAGAAAAGGCGACTGCGAAAGCTAGAAGGATGCTTGGGTATATAGGGAGAGGAATGGCCAGCAGAAAAAAAGGAGGTGATAGTGCCTCTGTATAAGTCTCTTGTGTACCTCATTTGGAGTATTGTGTGCAGTTCTGGAGACCACACCTTCAAAAGGATATAAGCAGGTTGGAGTTGGTGCAGAGGGTGGCTACTAAAATGATTAGATGTCTTCATTATGAAGCATATGAGGACAGACTTAAAGATCTTAATATGGATACATTAGAGGAAAGAAGGGAGGCGTGATATCATATCATAGATATTAAATACCTCCGTGGCATAAATGCACAGGAGAGTCTCTTTCAATTGAAGGCAAGCTCTGCTATGAGGGAACATAGGATGAGAGTGAAAGGGGATAGACTCAGGAGTAATAGTAATATATGGAAATATTTCTTTAGGGAAAGAGTGGTGGATGCGTGGAATAGTCTTCCAGTGGAGGTTATGGACACGAGGACAGTATGTGAATTCAAAAAAACATGGGACAAACACAGAGTTGATATGGAAGGGCAGACTAGATATGCCATTTGGTCTTTTTCTACCGTCATGTTTCTATGATGTGGTAAAAACAAGTAGTGTAGCTGAGTTTTAGTTTAAAAAAAGGTTTGGAGAAATTCCTGGAGGAAAAGTCAACAAACAGTTATTAAAGGCAGCTTAAACAAAAAACACTGTTTATCCCCGGAGATAAGTAGCATGGAAGTGGCTACTTTTGGGATATGTCTGGTACTTGTGACCTGGTCACTGTTGGAAACAGGATACAGGGCTTGATGGATCCTTTGGCCTGTCCCAGTATGTCACATATTATGTTCTTATGTAAGTGCCATAAGTAGACTTGAAGAGAGAGATTTAGCATCTAGATACCACTGTTTCTAGAGAGGTTCTAGTAATAATACTTCCCTATGTGAGCAGTGACACTATAGTAAAAAATGGGATCACTGAATGATGATGCTGTTGTTGTTGATGCTATTGTTAAGAGCCATTGAGCCGATGCCAACTCATGGCAACCCTCTGGGTAGTTGTCCTAAGCTGTGTTTGGTCTTCAGTCAAGCGGCTAATTGTTGATAAGAGTGGCTTCCATACCTGCTGTTATTGTATTGATTCATCGCACTGGCAGTCTTCCTCCTTTTGTGTCGACCTTCAACCTTGCCAAGCATGCTGTTACAGGATCCAGAAAGATTCCAGTAATAACGATCCCCTTCAGGAACAGTGGCACTATATAAAAAATGGAATTGCTGGATATCCATCCATTCTTGATTTAATACTGCACTTCTAATTACCACAAAGGAACACAAGCATGGCTGAGAACAAGAAGCAACCATGTGTAAATAAAGACTTGAACTAGGAGTCCCAAGTTCATGTCTATAAGCAGCGACTTGGTTCCTCTCCTCATACAAATGTTGCCCTAGTGATTCCGTTGGTCTCTTTCCGTAGCTTTATGTAGGGATCAAGCGTGGGCAGCCACAGCTTCATGTACACAGTTTTCTTGTTTCTGATAGAAAAGGAAACTGCATCTTACATCCTAAAGCAAATACCAGAAAAACAGATGCAACTACCTCTCGTGTAGATGCCAACACAGCTCATGCTAGCATTCTGATATTATGCGAGTGTGAAAAAACAACCCTGGGGGGGGATTACTAAGTTAGTCAGGAATCCAAAAGGCTCAGTGACACATTGTGCTTGACTTGCACTGGGGAGCCTTAGATGCAGAAAAATCCTACATTTCACTTACATAGGTATGAATGTTCCCGCATCCTCTGCGCTTCCTTTTTCTGTAGGCAGTATAGCAGGGAGGAAGCATACATGTAAATTAAAACATCTAATTCCATGTGCATGTCTTTTTCCCTTGATCTAAATACACCCTGCCCAGGCCCTCCTTCATGTCTAATGCACTCACAATTTGGTATCCACTTCTCTCTTCTGCATCTGTAATGCACACCACCACCTTCCCTCAGCCAGTCACAATGTCCAATATCTTCCTCTCACCTCCACACCTACAATGTCTCCAACCCCTTCACTGCAAACACTCTTCTCCATATCCTATTGGCGACAGCGCAAGTAGACTCTCCCTCAGCTTGGCAAGAACATTGTTGCAGACAACCCACAATGACACATGGAGAGAGAGCATGCAAGCTTGCCAGCTCTCACTATCTCCAACAACAATGAGCTGCATCTAGTCACTGGCAACGTTCAGATTTAAAATGAAACCTAACCAAAAAAGTCAGAGTTACACCATCGCTGCCCTGGTTCAGAGAGCTTACATTCTAAGTTGTATTTGAGACTATGGAGGGTGAGGTGACTTGCCTAAGGTCACCTCGATGGGATCCTCTCTTCCCTGACTCTCAGCCCTGCTGCTCTAAGCTAAAGGCCACTCCAACATTAGAATCCATGTACAATTCATTTGGAGCTCACTGGGTTTTTGGTTTTTCCCAGGATAAGATCTCTACACAGTCAATTCTCAGCTATATTCCATTTGGAATTAAGACAAAATGTCCATTTTGAAAAGGATATTGTAAAGTAAAACACATTCTTTTTGTGGGCAGAAGATTGCCATTTTTCCCGATGTTGCACAACTACATACGAAAGCTTTCCTAAGTTGAAGCCTAAGGTGCATGTCTACCAAGCCGGGCTAATGGTTAACGTGGACTATCTGTAACTAGGTCCCATGATATTCAGCAGGGCCTAGTTACAGATAGCCTGGCTTAGTAGACATGCCCCTGAGGTTCTAGCTGCAGGATCAACTTTCTTTTTAAAATTTCCCTGTAAATGCCTGGTGACATTCAGGGGAAACTGCTATATTCCTTTACAACATTTGTGAAGGAAAACTCTTCAGTTTGATTTCTGTCTTAGTGTCATCCTAGATTGCGAAGAGTTAAATAGTCCTAGAATTAATTTTCTTCCTCTAGTTCCTGGAGACTCCTTTTCTTTTCTTATCAGATAGTCACTGGATTTTGTTTTTCTCCTTCCTTTGTGGGCTATTGGCTAGAATTGATTGATGGTAAAAATTTACGATTTTTTCTGTATTTTGTTTTTTTTGCTGGTTTATTCTGGCATTTTCTGGTATTTGTACTTTGAAGTATAAAAATTTAAAGTTTCAAATCAAAATAAAATTTTTTTAAAAAAAGTTAAATTCCTGGTCCTGATTGCCTCTACATGGTTCTCGGCTTTCTCTTCATTGTCAAGATGCTGTGCAGAGACACTCACCTCTACCTAACTACATCATTCGCCTCAAGAAGACCACCCCTAAAAAGTCTTCACTCTTACCTACTACCTGGGCTGAGATGGAAACATTTCACAATCGAAAGGTACATGGTTAATCTGCAGGCACCTATGCAAAGAAAGAAGCTAGGGGAATGTCTACAGATGAGACCATAGGTGTGCTCTGTTAATGTGAATGAAATTTTTATGAGAAAAAGAAAAAGGTAACAAACCGTGATTATAGCAAAGAACAGAAAAAAAACAGTAAATACAGATTAATTTCATACAAACGTGAAGATGTATAAATATTTCATGATGTCTGCTTCCCTTCTTTGGTACAGAAATTTGTTCACAGCTATCACATTATGTGGATTTCTGTGTCGTGATTAAACATTAGAGATAGATTTGCCCCTACAGGAAACTTGGCACAAAATGAAGTCAGCTGGTGACTACAGCTAACCAATAGTAGGCAGCTTTCAAAATGCTTAATGAGACACTGCTGAAAGAAAGGATAGTGACCTGTCAAGAATCCAAGGGGTTGTAAAAGCCGAAGCAGTATGGTTTTACCAAAGGAAGGTCGTGCCAAGCAAATATGATTGATTTCTTTGACTGGATTACTAGAAAACTAGATCAAGGGCATGCGATGGATGTGATCTATGTGGATTTCAGCAAAGCCCTCGATACTGTGCCCCAGGTGTGGGGTGGGAAGAGGCTTATGAATAAACTGAGCAGCCTGGGGATGAGTCCCTAGGAGGTGAACAGGATCAGAAATTGGTTGAATGACAGAGGGTGGTGGGAAACAGAACTGACTCGGAAGAAAGGTGTGTAGTGCAGTGCCTCTGGAATCGGTCCTGTGATAGATGCTATTCAATCTCTTTCTGAGTGATTTTGCCAAAGGGTTACAAGGAAACATTTACCTTTTTATGTATGACAGGAAAATTTGCAAGAGACTGAACACCTCGGAGGAAGTAGGCAACATGGGAAGTGAAGTGATCTACAAAAATTAGAAGCATGGGCCAACGCTCGTCAGTTAAGCTTTAATGCAATGCTACATTTTGGGTGCAGAAATCCAAAGGAGACTGAATGCGACAGGAGGGGAGAGGCTGATATACAAGGATCAGGAGAGGGACTCTGAGATGTTAACTGTCTAAGGGTCTCAAGGTAGAAAAAGAATGCGACATGGTGGTGGTGGTCAGAGCCAGAAGGATGTTGGGCTGCATATAGAGAGACATAACAAGCAGAAGGGAGAAGGCAATAATGCCCTGTACAAGTCATCAGTGAGACCTCACTTGACGAACTGTGACTATGCCTTGCAAAGGATGTAAAAAAAAACTTGAAGCAGTACAGAAGAAAATGACCAACATGATATGAGGTCTGCATCCGAAGATGTACGAGAAGAGACTAGAAGACCTGAATATGTACTATATACCCTAGAGGAGAGAAGGGACGGGGAGATATGATACAGATGTTTGAATACTTAAAAGGTATTAATGAACAAACAAGCCTTTTTTTCAAAGACAGAGAGGCTGTAGAGCAAGACGGCATGAAATTAAACTGCAGGAGGTAAACCTAAAGGTAACATCAGGAAATACTTTTTCACGGAAAGGGTGGGGGATGCTTGGAATGTCCTCACGGATAAAGTCGCAGTGACAGAATTCAGAAAGGCATGGAACGAACCGAGGAGCCCTATATAGCAAAGGAATGAAATTAAAGCAAAACTAATGAATAAATGACTTTTACACTTCAAAACTAGAAGCTTGGGGAGAGGGGTACCCCACATGAAGCATCAGGTACAACCCTAAACAAAGGCAAGGAAGAGGGTAATCTGCATGGAGGGGCAAATACAACCCTATGCAAAGGCATGGAGCCGCAGTTACAACTCTAGCCATCCTACTCCACAGACTAGATGGACCATGCTAGTCCATATTTATTTATTTTATTTAACAGGTTTTTGGGGGTTTTTATACTGCTTTATCATTTCAGTCAAAGCAGTTTACATTGTTAACTTAAACATGGTAATATATATTAGGCAGGGACATTGATAACTTGGATTTTTCTTTATCCCCTGTCATTTACTATGTTACTGTGTTCTTTGACCTTCCTTAGGTTTCAACTCATCTGACCCGTTTCCTAAGGAAAAGGAAAAACAAAAAGGGATTCTAAGGAGCAAGTTACCAAGGGCACCTGAAAAGTGTGAACTGGGGATCACTGGGCGCTCTATCTGTGGCACAGACTTAAGTTATCACTCATCATATAAGGCCAGTTTCCTGATGGGAAACCAAGTTCAAATCAATGCTGTCCCATCAACACTGGAATGTACTTTAATTACAGTGCAAAAACTCCACGGCAACAGAGACAGGAATTTTTATGCACACCTTAAATATTATGATGCACCAGCTTAACGAGGATGAGTCATTCCATGCAAGGACTTTGGCATAAGCAGCTCCGCATTCTAATGAGCTTATCAGCCAGAGTAATTTTGTCTTGCTTGGAAAGTGTCTGCACGCAGGATATTCCATTGGAAAAAGAACTTTTTAAAAAGGGGCATAAGGAATATCTATTTGATTTTAAAGAGAAACACAACGGCTGGCTCAGTGGCAGTGTGGTGTGCTGCCATGCAGAGGGTCCATGATTTGATTTCCGGATTGGGCCTTCCACACCCCAAGATAGGAGGGTTTAGGATGCTGTAGAAAAAGTTTTCACAGACCAGGTTGGCCAAATCAAGAACCTACGATACAGGGTTCTAGAAGCAACCTTAGTACCATAAGAACATATGATAAGAACATAAGAACATAAGATATGCCATACTGGGTCAGACCAAGGTCCATCAAGCCCAGTATTCTGTTTCCAACAGTGGCCAATCTAGGTCATATGTATACCTAGCAGTTTCCCCAAGAGACACAAGTTCCACAATGCTTGTACTGGGTCAAGCATTGATATCTTCGGTCACTTCTTAATAATGGTTTATGGACCTTTCCTCGAGGAACTTGTCCAAACCTTTTTTAAACCCAGCTACACTAACAGCCTTTACTACATCCTCCAGTAACAAATTCCAGAGTTTGATTACACGTTGAGTGAAAAAATATTTTCTTTTATTAGTCTTAAATAGTTTACCCTGTAGCTTTATTGCATGTCCCTTAGTCTTTCTATATTCTGATAAGGTAAACAATCGATCTACGTTTACCCGTTCCACTCCATTCATTAATTTATAGACTTCTATCATATCTCCCCTCAGCCGTCTCTTTTCCAGGTTAAAGAGCCCTAACCTTTTTAGCCTTTCTTCATAGGAGTATCCTTCCATCCCCTTTACCATTTTGGTGGCTCTTCTCTGAACCTTTTCTAAAATCGCTATATCCTTTTTAAGATACGGCGACCAGAATTGCACACAATATTCAAGGTGCGGTCTCACCATGGAACGATATAGAGGCATTATAATATCTTTTGTTTTATTTTCCATTCCTTTCCTTATCATACCTAGCATTCTATTTGCTCTCTTGGCCGCCGCTGCACACTGGGCCGAGGGTTTTAACATGGTATCCACAATGACGCCTAAATCTTTTTCCTGGGTGGTAGTTCCTAAGGTGGAACCTTGCATCGTGTAATTATAGTTTGGGTTGTTCTTCCCTAGGTGCATAACCTTACACTTGTCCACATTAAATTTCATCTGCCATTTTGATGCCCAGTCTTCCAATTTATCAAGATCCTCTTGCAATTTTTCACAATCCTCTTGGGTTTTAACAACTTTAAATAGTTTTGTGTGATTTGCCTATTAGGTCAAACTGAAGGTCGATCAAGCCAATATTCCGTTTCCAACAATGGCCAATCCAGGTCACAAGTACCTGGCAGGATCCCAAAAATCTGCAAGATGCCATACTGCTTACCCCAGGGATATGCAGGGGCTTTCCGCAAATCTACCTTAATCATAAATTATAGACACTTCTTCCAGGAATCTTCCCAAAAATCTTTTTAAACTCAGCTGCTTTTACTACATCCTCTGGTAATGAATTCCAGAGCTTAATTAAGAGTTGAGTGAAAAATATTTTCTCCTATTTTTTTTAAATATATTACTTGGTGATTTTATGTTGTAACTCCTAGGGGCATACTTACTAAATGTTAACACATGCTAACAAATGTTACTGCACATTAAGGGGTATGTTTACTAAACCGGGCTAACGATTAACCTGGTTTAGTAAACATACCCTGAAGTATTGCATCGTCCATAGAAATAAAAAGGCCATGGTGGCACTTCATGCTTGCTGTTGTTGTTTTGTTGTTAAGTGCCGTCGAGTCGGAGTCGACTCATGGCGACCCTCTGGATAGCTATGCTAAATTGTGTTCGGTCTTGAGTCAGGTGGCTCATTGTTGACAGACTGGTACCCATAGCTGCTGCTATTGTATCGATCCATCTCATTGCTGGCCTTCCTCTTTTGCGTTGACCCTCTATCTTGCCAAGCATGATGTCTTTCTCTAATGATCTCTCTCTTCGCATGATGTGTCCAAAGTATGAAAGTCAAAGTCTTGTCATCTGAGCTTCTAAAGAAAGCTTAGGTTTGATCTCCTCAAGTACCGATTGTTTGTTCTTCAGGCAGTCCATGGTATACACAGTATTCGCCGCCAGCACAATAATTCAAAGGCTGCGCATGAAATGAGAGTCATGCTTGCTAGCATTCAGTAAACATGCGCCCTAGACTGTATTTTTTGAAAGAGTAATCATCTTCCTTTCTATTGGCGATCTTCGATGCCTTAAATGAGTAGGAGCTGGGCTGGCCCTTCCACTAGGTGAACTAGGCGGTTGCCTAGAGCGGCAGACCCTGGTAGATGGCTCGGCCCTAGACAGTCTCAATGTGCTGCCGCCACATCATCCCTAACATCCAGCCTATCACAGTGGGTTTATAGGCAGCACGGCGATCACCTCTTTGAAGCCACGGCAGTCCTTAAAGCGCACATGTGCATGCACTTGTTTCGTTACCGCTCCTGCCCCCTCTGATAGGAAGTCCGAAGGGGCATGCGCTTTAAGGCCTGTGAAAACTTCAGAGGTGATCGTCGTGCTCCCCCATCAACCCCTGGTGCGAGGCAGGATGTCAGGGGCAGCGAGGCGGTGCAGGGGGAGACAGCAGGAACTCTTGGGCCACCCCTGAGTGGGAGGCACTAGAGGGATATAGTAATGTAAGCGATATTGTGGAAGATCTGTCAGGAAAACATGCCTCTTTGTGGATGATTCCCCCCCCAAAAAAGGAGGAAGGAAATCTCCGTAATCAGTCAATATGAGGAAACAAACAGAGCCAAAACAAAGAACGACCACAGCCTCGGACACACAAATGTTCTTCAAATGAGAATTTGGCAGCTAAAATTTAATGCTAAAAAATACAAGATCATGCAGTTGGACTGCAAAAAAACCAAAGAAGTAGTACACTATGAAGTACAATGCATGAAAGGAGAGTGGGACTGGGGTAATTGTATCAGATATCCTTAAGTGGCCAAAAAGGTAGAAAAGATGACAGCAAAAGCCAGAAGAATGCTTGGGTGCATAGGAAGAGGAAGGGCCGGCAGAAAAAAGGAAGGGATATTTCCTCTACCGAAGTCTCTAGTGAGACTTTATTCGGAGTACTGTGTACTATTCTATAAACTGCATCTTCAAACGGATATAAAATAGGATGGAGATGGTCTAATAAAATGGTCAATGGTTTTTGTCATAAGGCATACCTGGACAGACAAAGATCTCGATATGTATACTTTGGAGGAAAGGCAGGAGAGGAGTGATATGACAAAAGACATTTACATTTTTACAGTAAGGGAGGTGGATGCATGGAACAGCCTCCCAAAGGAGGTGGTGGTGACAAGAAATGTATCTGAATTCAAGAAAGCATGGGATAAGTACAGATGATCTCTCAGGCAGAAGGGATCGTAGGACTTAATGGTTCTCTCATGCATGGGCAGACCGGATAGGCCATACGGTCTTTATCTGCCATTCTTTGAAAGAGTAAAAATTCACATTTACCCATTCCACTCCATTCAGAATTGTCAGATTTTTTCTTATTGCAATTTCCATTATATATACACAACAGAAAAGAGAAAAATAAACTAGCGATAGCAGATGAAATAATCTATCATAAGAAGCAAGATATACACATAAATAAATTTGCCATTAGATCCCATCTAGAAGAGTAAAGTATACAATACCCAAGAGCCCATATTCAAACTTAACATGCAGATCCCAACCCACTTCTAAACATTTTAGAAATACAGTAACTCATATATGAAATACCTATCAGCATTGCTGGGGACCAAACCCTCCCTGGCCCTAATAAATTCCTCATGCTGTAGGGGATCCGTATAAACATTCCCTGGAGTTGAACCAAACATCTGCATGGGAAATGCAAGAAAAATGTAGCTCCCAACGCTAACACCCGAGGCTTGAGTGAAAGGAAATCTTTACACCTTAATTGGGTGACCTTGGCAACATCTAGGAAAATTAAAACCTTTATCCACAAAAGGGAATTAACTTATTTTTGAAATACAATTTCATAACCAAAGATTAGTCTACTTCGGCAGCAAATGACGCAACCAAAGTAGCCTTACTAGGAATTGTATCCACTGATTGTTCCAAAAACTGGGACAAATCAAGGGAATCTTGAGAAGGCTCAGCAGCCACTAAAGGATGCGACCTTCCAGGTAAATAATACAGACGTAGAATTGTCTGATTTTAATATCTCCCCTCAATCATCTCTTCTCCAAGCTGAAGAGCCTAAACTCTTTAGCCCTTCCTCTTAGGAAGCTGTTCCATCACCTTTATCATTTGTCACCCTTCTCTACCTTTTCTAATTCAGCTATATCTTTTCTGAAATGTGGTAAACAGAAATGCCCGCAATACTCACTCAAGGTGCATTTGCATCATAGAGTGATACAGAGGCATTATGATGTCATCCTTTGTTCTGTTCCTTTCCTAATAATTCTTAACATTCTGTTTGATTTTTCAGCCGTCGCACGTTGAATAGATTTCAGCCCAAAATGGTGATATAATCATAAAGAGGTATGGGTTGTTGACTGAACAGAAGAGAATTGTTATTCTTCCCTATGTGCGTCGCTTTCTACCTGCTTGCATTAACATTTCATCCATCATTTGGATGCCCAGTCTTCCAGTCTCCCAAAGTCCTCCAGCAATTTCTTACAATTTGCCTGAAATTTAGCAACTTTGAATAATTTTAAGGGCCATTTTAGGTAAGCTGTGGATAGGGGAATTGAGATGGCCAGGTTATGATGTGCACAGTTCCCCTCTATTTAACACAATGTTCTGCAAAACATGGAGCCTTCTGTAAAATACCTAGAGAGACATAAGGGATTACCAGGGCCAGATTTCAAATGTTGGTGTCCACAGGCAAAACCAGACAGTAGATCCCAGAGAGCCAGGGGGCAGTGTCAGAGATCCCAAAACACCAGAGAGCCAGAAGAAGACCACAGTCATGTCCCTTTGAAGGAGCACATGCACATGGGCCCTAAAGCAGGCAGGAACCGGCTCCACTGGCCTGGGAATATGGCACCTTCTAAATGTAGTGCGCCCTAGGCAGTGGCCTATGTTCCTGTGCTGCCTTTGCATAAAGTCAGACTTGAGATCTGCGCATGTATTTGACAACACAGCCAAAGAGAGCAACAATCTTAAAAAGCTGCATGTGAGGGAAAAAGACAAAAGAGAGCATCCTGCTTTCCTCTAAATGCATGTGGGAGCAGCTTTTCAAAATCGCTGCTCCTAGTATCCAAGCACCCGCATCCCCTTCCATATCAGTCCAGAATCCCCCCCCAAAACATCCCCCATAGTTTACCAGTCCCCGACTCCTCCCAATATCAGCACAGAATTCCCTAGCCTCACCTCAACCCTGATATTACACACAGCACCAATCCCCCTCCCACCTGCACCCCACAGCCCTTACGGGGGGTGGTTGCTGGTCTATGGGCAGCGGGAGTGATACCCTGTCACTCCAGCTCTTGCTCCATGCAGCACCAGGTGCAAAATGGCAGCCTTGACCCCTACTGATAGTCTCATGGGTACCTGCAGCCGCATGGAACAAGGGCAACTAGACATCATTCCTGCTCCCCTATACCACCAGGGACTCCTGGCAAAAGGCCGGGAGGGTGGGGGGGGAGACGTCAAAGTGACATAGAGGAAGCAATACTCCTGCAAAGCTGCACAAGAGTCTTCCGTGCACGCTGCTGTTGATCATAAGACATGCCATACTGGCTCAGTATTCTGGTTTCCAACAGTGGCCAATCCAGGTCAAAAATACTGTACCTGTCAGATTCCCAAAAGGTAGACAGACTACGATATCACATTTTAGCCACAAGCAGCAGGAAGTCTGCTTCTTGTGATTAAAAAAGCAATACTGCAGCAGTTCCCCCCACCGACAGCAACTTGGGCAGATGACTCCTGCACAACTTATCAAGAACAACGGGAAGGAGTAGGATGGGTGCTATGTGTTCATGTCAGAGGGGTGTCAAGGGATAAAGAGTTCAATGTGCTGATGTTGCGGTGAGGGGAGGGGGTCAGAAGCAGGTCAGGCACCGCCATACTGGTGAAGGAGGGGTATCAGGGCAATGAGTGGGTTGGTGCCGTTGGTCTCTGCATCTGCCCCTTCATAACATAAGAACTGCCATACAGGGTCAGACCAAGATCCATCAAGCCCAGTATCCTGTTTCCAACAGAGGCCAATCCAGGTCACAGGTACCTGGCAGGTTCCCAAAAAGGCCCACAGGTTTCACAATGCTTGTCCTGGTGCAAACAGTAGGATGTCCCAGGTCCTCTTTAATAATGATTTATGAACCTTTCCTCCAAGAACTTTTCCAAATCTTTTTTTTATACCCAGCTATACTAACTGCTTTTACTACATCCTCCGGTGACAAATTCCAGAGTTTGATTAAGCCGTGAGTGAATAAATATTTTCTCTTATTAGTCTTCAATGGGTTACGCTACAGCTTCATTGCATGTCTCCTAGTCTTTCTACTTTTTGATGCAGTAAAAACCTATAAACATTTACCCATACATTAATTTATAGACCTCTATCATATCTCCCTCAGGCGTTTTTTTACCAAGTTGAAGCGCCCTATCCTTTTAAGCTTTTCCTCATAGGGATATCCATCCACTCCCTTTACCATTTTGGTGACTCTTTTCTGTACTTTAAATTCTGCTATATCCTTTTTAAGATATGGCAACTAGAACTGCACAATTCAAGGTGCAGCCACACCACGGAACGATGGTTTTATTCTCCATTTTTTTCTTTGATTCCTAGCATTGTATTTGTTTTCTTGGCCGTTGCTGCACACTGGGCAGAGGGTTTCAATGTATTATCCACAATGATGCCTAAATCCTTTCCCTGAGTGATGGTTCCTAATGTGAAACCTTGCATTGTGTAACCATAGGTTAGGTTGTTCTTTCCTAGGTGCATAACTTTGCACTTGTCCAAATTAAATTTCATCTGCCATTTGGACGTCCAGTCTTCCAATTTATAAAGGTCCTCTTGCAATTTTTCACAATCCTCTTGTGTTTTAACAACTTTGAATAATTTGGTGTCACCTGCAAATTTGATCATCTCACTCATTATTCCCATTTCTGGAGTATTTATAAATATGTTAAAAAGCAGCGGGCCCAGCACAGGTCTCCATTGAGAAAGTTAGCCATTTAGCCCTACTCTCTGCTTTCTATCATTTAACCAGTTCCTGATCCACAACAGTACACTGTCTCCTATCCCCAGGCTTTTTAATTTTGCCAAGAGTCTCTCATGAGGGACCTTGTCAAAGGCTTTCTGAAAATCCAGCTACACTATATCGACTGGCTCACATTTATCTACCTGTTTATTCACACCTTCAAAAAATGTAACAGATTAGTAAGACAAAACTTTCCTTAGCTAAATCCATGTTATCTTTCTCCAATTAAACCATGACTATCTACATGGTTCAGTAATTTTATTCTTTATAATGGTTTCTACCAGGCTCACCAATGAACCCTGGAACCCTTTTTAAAAATTGGCGTTACATTGGCCATTCTCCAATCTTCAGGTAGTACAGATCATTTTAATGATAGTTCACAGATTACTAATAGTAGGCCTGCAATCTCATATATCAGTTTGTTCAACACTCTTGGATGTATACCATCCAGTCCAAGTGATTTGCTACTCGTCAGTTTAATCGAACAGTTGTAATACATCTTCCGTGTTTAAATCAACATTTCTTTCAATTCTTCTGATACATAACCTCTAAATACCATTCCATGCATGGGTAACTTCCCTACAACTTCTTCAGTAAAGACTAAAGCAAAGAATTCAAGCTGCCACATGCATTCCCCTTGTTAAATGGGGAATGCACATCTAGATTTTTGACCTAGCCAAACCATGACCTATCCATGCCCATACCACGCTCGCCTTGAAATCTTGACATACTTTAAGTCCCCATCTGTCAATAGCAGCTTTCTAAAATCGCTATTTGCCCATGAAGCCAATCTACATGTGTAGATGTCATTATTTACATATGGAGATGCTTCTAAAACAAGAGCCTGTGTGTCATCTGCATTTCCATATCATTTATCAATATATGACCCTAGGGTACTCCGCTATTCATCTTTCTCCATTGAGAAAATTGGTCATTTAAATCTTCTCTGAAGGATTTTGTTAAATGCTTCCTGAAAATCCAGATACACTTATCACCTGGTTCACCTTTATTTGCATGTTTATGGATGCCTTCAAAAACATGTAGCATATTGAAGAGGCAAGACTTCTCTTGCCTTTGTCCTATTAAACCATGACTACATGTTCAGTAATTTTGTTCTAATAATTTATACCATTTTGCCCAACACTGATCTGTAGTTGCCCAAATCTTCCCTAGAAGCCTTTTTAAAAAAAATAGAGTTATGTAGGTCACTCTCCAGTCTTGAGGTACCCTACTGTAGATGATTTTAATGATCATATATCTACTATTTGTAATCTGTAACCTACCTCATTTTTGAGCTCTTTCAGTATTCTGAGGTATATACAAACCTGGTCCAAGTGATTTGCTACTTTAGTTTGTCCCCACTCTGGCCTTGGTTTCAAAAGCATCTTAAGGCTTGGTTGGGGAAGGGAGGGGGGTTATGGTAGGAGGGAACAGATTCTTATGAATAGGGTTTTATTGTAGCATGGGTTGATGGATGCATTTAATTTTTATTTTATATTGATTGATTTTTAATAAAATATACAAGAATATACTTGCTCCAAAAACATGAAGATGGAGGTAATATGAGTTAAAAGTGAAAGTAAAGTTCAGCTTCCATTTAGGCCACACGTTAAAAGCTGGGGGACAGAAATGAAAACGTGGCTTAATAGGAAACAAAACATATGAAATGTCAGGAGCATAGGCACAGAATTCAGAAATGAACCTCATTCAGCCATTTCCAGCACTTCAGAGGTTAGTGGCTATGATGTCAAACCAGTAAGTTTCTTAAGTCCAAAAGATGTGTTCTTTTAATCGGTTTCTAGCTATGTAAAAATTGCTTGGTATTTTATTAATTTGAAGTGGTATATTAGATAAATAAACCAAATCAAAAATGTGTCCTATTTCATCTTCCAGGTTTACTGAGATTTGTATCATCATCATTGAATACCAATTCTAGGAAGGATAGCTCACTTACATCTTCCTCAGTAAAGACAGAAGCAAAGAATTCATTTAGTCCCTCCACTACATCCTTGTGTTCCTTAGTGCTCCTTTTACCCTTCGATCATCTAATGATCCAACTGACTCCCTCATAGGCTTCTTTCTTTGAATGTACCTGAAAATATTTTTATTATGAGTGTTTGCTTCCACAACAAGGTTCTTTTCAAATTCTCTTTTTCCTCATTAGTGCTGTGAATCCAACTTGCCAGTGCTTATCCTATTTCCTGTTTTCTTCATTTGGATTTTTTCCTTTTTTTCTGGCTATAACAACCATTCGCACCTTACCTATAACCATACTGGAATTCACCTGGCCTTCCTTCCACCTATTTTAATATGTGGAATATGTCTGGTCTGGGCTTCCAAGATAATATTTTTAAATGATATTCAGGACTGATGCAGCTGTTCCATTTAAGGCATTCATTTTTTTTTACCATATTCTTATATATTTTTTTCACTCAAAAAGTAATCAGACTAATTTATTACCAGAGGATGTAGTAAAAGCTATTAGTGTAGTTGGGTTTAAAAAATGTTTGGACAAGTAAAAGTCCGTAGACTATAATTAAAGAGGAACAGGGAAATCCACTGTTTACCTTGGGATAAGCATAGTGGAATCTGTGTGCCTTTTTGGGAAACTGCCAGATACTTGTGACCTGGATTGGCCACTATTGGAAACAGGATAATGGGCTTGATGGACCTTGGTCCGACCCAGTATGGCGTTTCTCATGTTCTTATGTTTTCATTTCATCAGTCTTTCTTTAGAAAGTTAAATGCTAGTGCTGTAGATTTCCTTAGTGCCCTCCCTCCAGTTTTTGATTCAATTTGATCATGTTATTATCACTCCTGCCAAGGGCAGGGCTGGCACTAGACATTAGGTGAACTAGGCAGTCACTTAGAGCAGCGTTTCCAGGTGGCCCATTGCTGTCAATGCTGTCCTCCAGGATCTGCAGCAGCAGCAATGATTTTAAAACTGCTTCTGCCTCTATGCAAAACAGAAAGTCTGCACTGGAGGGGACGGATACACCAACAGCATGCAGCACCAGAGATTTTTGGTAAATGCCACGGTGCTGTTTTAAAGTCATTGCTGCCACTGTAGGTCCCAGAGAGGAGCGGAAGCAGAAGAGTTGCAGGAATGAGGTTTGCCGAGGATGCCTCATATCCTTGCACCAGCCCTGGCTAAGGGCACCAACATAGTTTCCTGTCTCTGCAATGGTCAGACCAGGAACTGCAGATGGAGCTCCTACCAGAGAACAACAGTGACACCTACTGTCTTGTCTCAAATGATGCAGCTGTGCAAGGTTCAAGCAGGAACCACAATCTGTACCTCAGACTCAAGATAGCTGAAACTAAAATGGAAAGGGAGTTAAACTAAAGGATGGGAGACAGAAAATCCCTGGGTAGCTATGCAGAGGTTTATGAGGCTAAAGCCTAGCAGAAGCAGAGTCTGACTGTCTTAGAAACCTAACCAAGCAAATGAAATGAGCAAACTAAAAACAACCAAAATAAACAATGAAGAAAAAAAGTTCAAATACTTTCCCAGTGCTAAGGCTCCCCTGGATGTGGAACTCAAATGCATTCACAGAAATAAAATCTGCAATTTTTTATGCTCTGTGACCGCAGCAGGTTTGCCGCTCCCACTAAAGGCGCAAGGATGACATTAATGTCAGACTGGTTGTGTGTAATTTATAACTAACATGGGCCATAAGGTTTCATATTTTTATGGACTGCCACTAAACGACATAAACATCCCTCATGCAATCTGTTTGCTGAAAATAAGGTAGTTTGGCAGAGTGAAATCACTTCTATTGAAACTTTAAAGCATTTCTCCCATCTACTAAGCTCCGGCATTGATTAAGCTGGCGCATCACAATAAAATATAGCGCTGTGTGCCCCTGAGAGAGGGAAATAAAAGACTCTTCCAGGTTTTCCTCTGTGGTTTTAAGGGTAGTTTTCACTGCTATTCCACTGTCTATTGCAGACTTCCTGCCCCCCCCCCCACCTCTAATATCGCAATATGTTATTATATTTTTTTTATTTTCATTAAATTAATTTTCTCTGACAGAATGCATAAACAGCAATACGCAGGAACATTTCCTTTTAGCTCTATTCACAGAAAATTACTTTCTACATAACTCGTAGCATTTCAAAAGTAGTCTTGGCAGGTACCAATCCTCATCCCACCTCAGCTCACAGCAAAACACATTCAGTTTCTTTTTAAGTCTTGGAGCAGCTCTTCTGAATCCCTAGAGTCATGACATAGAGGCAGAGGCAGAAATGTTCTCAAGCACACTGAACCCCACTGGTCTAACCTGGCTACAATACCACTAAAGATGAATGGCATGTGCCCTTAGCAGAACGCTCCACTCTGAACGGTGAAAACCTTTACCCCATGGCATGCAAGAACAGAAAAAAAAGGACTATATCCCCGAGCATGCTGTGGAGTAAATCTTGGACTGGTAAAGTCTGACTTGGGGCTATAGGATGAACATTCCTTCTTGTTCCTTTGAGAGTCCAGCTTAAAGCAAGACCGAGAATGGGCACCATGAGCCTTCGTTCACAACTCAATGGGGAGTTTTCTCCTATTTTATTCACCCTCCCAACTTACTTTATTCCTGTCTGTGCAGCGACAGGCCTCAGTTAGGTGCTACGCATTATGGCTCTCTGCAGAATGTTAAAATTAAAAGGCTTTGTTGCCTGAATGAGCCCGATCTTAGAAGCCAAGCAGGGTCAGGCCTGGCTAGTACTTGGATGGGTGACCATCTTGGAATACCAGGTGCTGTAGACTTACTGTGTGGAAGAAAGGCCTAGGGATCTACTTCAGGTCACACCTTGCCAAGAAAACCCAGGGGCTGGGTTGCCAGGAGTCAGCATTGATGCCATAGCGGGGCCAGCTATTAGACAAACTAGGCAGTTGTCTAGGGCAGCAGCTTTTAGGGAGCAGCAAAGAGCATGGCAGGCAAAGCTAAACAATAGATTCTGACCGGTGGGGGAGGGGCATAAGGCTTAAGCTTGCCTAGGGTGCTAATACCTTGAAACAACTCTGGGCCAACCCTGTCGATGGCATGCACTATACTAAATCCATTCACTAGTAGTCACCATCAAGCAATGACAATTCAAAAAATGCAAATGCTGCCTCCATTCTGCAGCCTCCGCACCCCACACGCACAACACCTGAGCCAGGCATGAACACAGGTCCTTCCACACAACCGTACACAGTACTGCCACTAAGCCAGACCTAGGAGAGTATTTTGACTACAAACAATTGCTTCTTTGTATCTCAGCTGGGTTGGACATGCTCCATTAAACAAAACTTCATAAGCTGCTTTGTGAGTTTCTATGGTAGGACATCAGTCAAATACCTGGCAATTGAGATTGATTTATTTATTGATTTAACATTTTTTTATGTAACACCTTTCAGATTCTCAAGGCAGTTTACATGGAACAGAACTTGTTTACATAAAATGTTTCATTAGAACTATATACAATTAACTATTTACAGTTCTCTCTGGGATTATAAGACAATGTTTTACATGACTGAAGGGTTATGGAAGTGCTCGGAGAATAGGTAAGTCTTTAGGAGCTTCCTGAAGTCTGTTGTGTGTGTGGTGGCTCTCAGGAGGGGTGGGAGAGAGTTCCATAGCAAAGGGATGTAGAATTCAAATACTCTGTGTAGGGTATTCTGGGAGATGCCTGTGTGTGGAGAGGAGCTTGCAAGTGAGTTTTGGTGCTGGGTTGTCCTTGATCTGTTGTCAGGGGTTCTTCTGATTATGTTTTTTAGGCAGCTGGCTGATTGGTTGTGTTGGATCTTGAATGCCATCATTATGGCTTTATATTTTATTCTTGAGCTGATGGGGAGCCAATGAAGTGATTCAAGTATGGGAGTGATATGGTCGTGTTTGCTGGATCTAGTGATTAGTCGGGCTGTTGCGTTTTGGGCTAGCTGTAAGGCTTGGATAGTACGCTTAGGTAAGCCTTGTAGAATTAGGTTGCAATAATCGAAGTGCAGTGTAATTAGCACCTGGCAAACGGACCGGAAGTGGTTCTGATGGAGTGGAGGTCGGAGGTTTTGTAGGAGCTTCATTCTGTAATAGACCTTGGAGGTAGTCTTGCTAACGTGGGACTGTAAGTTGAGGTTTTGGTCAAGATGGATTCCCAAGTACTTTACCTCGCTTTTTACTGGGATTGATGTGTTCCCGATTGTTTTCTGGAGGTTTGAATGTGGGATCCTTTGTGACTATAAGGGCCTCCAATTTTTTGTAGTTGATCTCGAGGTTGCGTAGGTTTAACCATTCAGTTATTACTGTCATGCATGAAGAGATGCTGGAGTAGTTGGGGGGTTTTGTGTCTAGTTCGGTGTATATCATTAGGTCGTCTGCGTAGAGTTGGTAGTATATGTTGAAGTCTTGTAGGATTTTGCACATTGGCTGTAAGTAAAAGGTTGAAGAGTAATGCTGAAGAGTAATACTACCCCTTTTATTCTTTGCCTTTTTCTCCACTAATCTTATGCTATTTTCTGTCCCTTTTTTTCTTATTTTATGGCGTTCCTTTTCCTTTTTTTTTTTCGCAGCCTTATTTTAATCTTGTTTGTAAACCGCCCAGATGCTATTGTTTAAGGGCGGTATATAAAGTTTTAAATAAACAAACATGAAAGAGATGATCCTTGAGGAAGTCATTGCTTTAGAGCAGGGGTGTCAAACTCAAATACACAGTGGGCCAAAATGTAAAACTTGAACAAAGTCGCGGGCCAGCATTGAACAAATGAACCTTTAAATATGGACCCAAACAAGATTTGCTTTAACATTGAATATGAAGCAACACTTATTACTATACAATTTATAACTTAATAGTTCAGATATGCAAAAACCAATTTCAAATAAAAAAAACCATCAATAACATTCATTTATTAAATAAGATTTAAATAATAATAAATAATAATTTTTAAAATAAAATAATAATAATAAAATTAATCAACCATTCAAGCCCATGTCTTGGAGTAGCAAGAAAAAGTGCATAAAGAAAACGTTAATTATTGCTCAGTTTGCTGCACACTGATCTAATCTGATGTGCCCAAGCCAGATACCTGGCATCTCTTCTTGGATGATAGTTCATCAATGTCTGGGCTCAGGCTTTGAGCTGAGGAAATCCTCAGTATCGAGCGAAGGTGTTCATCAGTCACACGTCTCCTGTGAGATGTTTTGGTCATCTTCATCGAGGAGAAAAGTTGCTCACATAGATAAGTGCTGCCGAACATGGAGAGCATCTGAGCAGCTTGGGTGCGGAGCTGAGGCATTGTGTCAGGGATGAACTGTGGAAACTGGGCGGCGCCCACAGCATCATACTTTGACTTCAGCGTGTCATTACACTGGAGTTCAATTAGCTCCATTTGGAGGTTGGTTGGTGCGTTTTCCACATTAACTGCAAAGGGATTACTGAGCAGTTCAAACCTACATTTCTGGACATCAAAGTCGGCAAATCGCCGGCTAAACTCAGCGCCGAGTACACTGAGTTTTTCAGCAAACTGTGCGCATGGGAACAAGTTGGCAAAGAACTGCGTTTTCATGGTTTGGCAGCAGGGAAAATGGCCAAGGTTTCCTTGCAGCATCTGATTCTCCCACAGGCACAGTTTAGTTTTAAAAGCCCTCACTGCAGCGTACATGTCTGTGATGATGCGCCCCCGCCCCTGAAGCTGCAGGTTCAGCGCATCGAGATGGCTCGAGATGTCACACAGAAAGGCCAGCTCACACAGAAACTTTTTCTCCCGAAGCTCTGCTGTGTCCTTCCCTTTGCTTTCCAGAAACTGACATATTTCCTCATGCAGCTCAAAACATCTATTCAGTACTTTTCCTCGGCTTAACCATCTCACCTCTGTGTGATACGGCACGTCTGCGTATTCCGAACCACACTCCTCCAGAAAAGACTTAAACTGGCAGTGATTCAGACCTTTGGCTCTTATAAAGTTAACTACTTGTGTTACTGTGGTCATAACATGTTCCATCTTTAGGGCTTTGCCACACAATGATTCCTGATGTATGATGCAGTGATAAACAGTTAGTTCACCTGCACAGTTCTCTTCCTGCATCTTCTCCCGGACCCTGCCCACCAGTCCACTTGTTTTACCGCACATCGCTGGCGCACCATCTGTCGTTAATCCCACGAGTTTATCCCACGGCAGCTTTATTTCAGTTATGCATTTGGAAACCTCCTAAAAAATTTCCTTTCCTGTGGTTGTGCCATGCATTGATTTGAATCCCAATAGCTCCTCCGTAACACACATATTTGAGTCCACTCCACGGATGAAGACTGACAACTGAGCAGTATCAGATGCGTCGCTGCTCTCATCCACAGCAAGGGAGAATGCAACGAAATCTTTTCCCTTTTCCAAAAGCTGGTCATACAGATTGGTGGCAAGATCACATGTGCGATCAGCTACTGTGTTTCTGCTCAGGCTCACATTTGAAAAGGCTTGCTTTTTCTCTGGGCACACGATGTCACAAACTTTCAACATGCACTTTTTCACAAACTCTCCCTCATTAAAGGGCCGGGCTGATTTTGCGCTCTCTGCTGCCACAATATAACTAGCCTTTACAGCAGCCTCACTTTGTGATGTGGCTTTTTTGAACATATTCTGTTGTGAAACCAAACTTCTTTTCATCTCCTCCACTTTCTGGCTCCTTTGAGTCATGTCCAGGTCCTTGTACTTGTCATGGTGTTTTGTTTCATAGTGTCGTCGAATGTTATACTCCTTAGTTATAGCCACGTTGACTCCACAAATCAGACAAACAGGTCTGTCTTTTACATATGTAAACAAATATTCTGTCTCCCACCTGTCCAGAAAGTTCCTGTTGTCTGCCTTTCTTTTTGCCATTTTTGGGAAGGGGTTCCACAGTGACAGTTGTAGCTTGAGATCGCTATGACTTCTGTCACACAGGAGAGGGCGTTTCTGGGACCTGTCCTGATTGACGCGCCAAAACAGCAGCAAGGCATTATGGGATTTGTAGTATTAGCGATGAATGAATGCGCTGTATAATACCGGCGGGCTAGCTCTAGTAGTCATTTGGTATAGCCTCGCGGGCCAAATATAATTACACTACGGGCCAAATTTGGCCCGCGGGCCAGAGTTTGACACCTATGCTTTAGAGGGAAAGGTCTTGAAGTGTTGCCTTTAATCTTGACTTGATCTTTTCTGTCTGCTAGGAAGGATTGATGCAATGCAAAGAGGTGCAGAGTGATGGAGTTGGGATGCAGAAACCCAAAGAAGCTGTATATTAGAGAGAACAAGAGGCTGGTCTGTATGGACCAAGAGGACGACCTTGATGTGACAGGTTCTCAAAGCAGCGTGACAAGGTGGTGGCCAAAGCCAAAAGGATATTAGACTGCATACAGAGAGGAAAAACCAACAGGAAGGAGGAGGTATTAGTGCTCCTGTACAGGTCATTGGTTAGGAACAGGGCTTCTGGGATTCATATCCTGCTGCTACTGCTATAGATGAACTTGTGCCGTGTACTGGGCATAATAGAGCACTTTCCTCTCTACACACACTGGACGTTTTTCAGCTTAAATGAGCACTGTTCAGATGCTTGTTCGTCGCTATGCGTGCCTCAGAGATGGTTTAAAGTTAGACGTGACGCTGGACGTCCATGATGTTTCTGTAATCAGGTGGAGACATCCTGGTCCATGGGAATACCCCAACCACACCTCCATGGTCCTGGGAACACCCCAGTCACGCCCCCGTTCAGAGTCAAACATCCTTACGCTGGGGATGTCACCACAGGCGGCTTCTAAAATGGCTTTGGAGAGGTCTCTATGCTTTGGACGTTTCTATGCCCATTTCAGACATCCAAAGCATGACTAGGGCTTTGAAAATTTCACCCCAAAAGGAGCAGCAGCCCACCTTTTCTACAAACAAATTCCCAGAGCTTTCTTCCTGCCAAGCAGCTATCAGGCAGCGGGGGAAAAAAACAAAGAGAAAAAAATCCACCATGTCTAAAAGAAATGAGACACACAAAGATTCTGTAAAAGAGCTGGAAACGGTTCTTCTTTTTGTTGCTAGCGGTGACGTTCTGATGGCAGAAACTTTCTAAACAGAAAGCCAAGACCCAAGAAGATGACACGCCTCATGCACTGGATCTTTGTAAGAACTACGGCATTGCTGTATCAGAAAAGCACTGGGATCACGACCCTAAGAGAATTATGGAGAATGAAGAGGTTATGATAATTGAGACATTCCCATTCCGACGTTTAAGAAGCTGATTGTGAGGAAACAAAGCAGTAAAGGAAAAAAAAAAACAGAACATCACTGATAATAGAGATGTCTGTTCCGAGTAATTATTCTATGAATTGTATGGAGGAGGAGGAGAAGATCCTTAAATACCAAGAAGTGCAGTCAGGAACCAAGAAAATGTAGACGATATAGAGAAATAGTTCCCCATCTTTTTGGGAGCCACAGGCCTGATTAAGAGGAACTCTCAATTGTACCTTGAAAGTTGCCTATACGAACTCCAGAAGGAGGCTCTCTTTGGCATGATGCAAGTCTTACAACGAGCATTAGCAGTAAATTTGAGAGACCGAGATCATACTCCACATTCCCTGGCTTAGGAGTGAGGGTCACGACTGTTGGTATGTGCAAAACTAAACCATTTGGAGACAATGTCCCAGAGAGAATACCCTGCCGGACCAACCACCTCTGGTCATTTCTAGTTTTCATGTCAGATATAAAGACAGTAGTAAAAGAATTAAGGGGTTCTCCTTTAAAAGGGCAAAGGGCTTACTGCCATCCTGAAGGTAGGAGGGTGCAAGGAGGAGCAGGAATCCGCTACCTGTATTCTTTGAGGTTAAACCAACAGACCTAGTGGGGAAAAGTTCCAATAATTCAGTTGGGAATTAAATCCTAAAATTGCTAAAGATCATCACCGCTTTAGAAATTCATTTCTGAGGCTATTTATTTTGTTTATTTTTATGTATTTAGCTCATGCCTTTGCAGTAGTAGTTCAGGGCAAGTCAGGGGCGGTAGAAGGGCTGTCTTTTGGGGGGGGGGGGCCCAAGCACCGCCCTAACTCTGCTCCAAGCTCCGCCCCACAGGCAGACACCCTTCCTATTCTGCCTGCAGAAATCCGATCTGCCATGGGCAGACAGGAAGGGTCTTTGCTGTGATTGTGCCTTTTCTTCCTCTTCTGCCTGTGGGGGATGGGATCCCTGCTGCCTGACAGCTGTAATTTTTGGTGGGGCCAGGGCCCAACCCCTTTCCGACACCTATGGGGAGAGTTACAATCAGGTACTAGAGGTATTTCTTGGTCCCCGGAGGGCTTACAATCTAAGTTTGTATCTGAGGCAGTGGAGGGCTAAGGGACTTGCCCAAGGCCATAAGGGGTGTCTGTGGGTTTTGAACCCTGGTCTATGTGGTCCCAGGATACTCTTCCACTCCATGTTGAAAGTATCTCTCACACTATGCCACATATGCTCCTGCAAAGCCATGTACCACCTGGCAGCAGAGAGGGCAGAGGACTCCCACACAGCTTTGCGAGAATGTTGTAAGCTACACCTACCCTAAACAATAAGAACAGGAAAAGAATTGGTCAAATTTGGACCAAGAGGGGATTTTGCTGCTTCGAGTTTCACTGATACTCTGGATTCTCTCTAATCTGCTGGGCATTTCAAGAAATCAAGATATTTCATTTAATTTCCAGGACAGATCCTTGAGTGCAGGGGAATCTTTTTTGGGGGTTTGATGAGAGGGAGAAGGTGCTAGAATGAGTTGATGACCAGTGATGGATGGGAAGAAAGGTGTCATGTGAACTGATGACTGGGTGGGCTTTGCTGATTCAAGTAAATTACTAAGGATGTCGGGGTGCTGGCAGGAGGTGAGCAAGCCATTGTCTGCCACTTATACCTCCCCACTCATGCATGCATGCAGACCAAGTGGCAAGCATAGGCTCTCTGTGAGAACGGAGCCCCTTCCTGAAAGCCACTTCAGATTTCTCAGCAAGGAGATCACTTTAAAAGGTTTGCATGGCTTGTACACATTTAAAAGCAGTGTTCAAACGCACAGTGTGCATAACACATGTAAACAGCTATTTTTGAAAGATGCAATGCATGTAGGTAGATCCACACCACAGAGTTTCTAAGAAGGCATGCTAAGTGTGGAAAACCATGCATGCATGTCCAAATTTTATGACGATAATTCATGAATTTTCTTAAAAACTGGCCTTCAGTATTTACACCTGCCCCAAAGCAAAAGTGTAATCTAACTACTTGTTTGGGCTTTGGGTTTGCACTAGTGATTGTGGGGGGTGTTGTGTTTACCTACTATAAATCAACTGCCCCACTTTTTAGTCCTTTTTAATCTTATTTTAAAATATCAATGTAAACTACCAACACGACTGCTGCGTTTCGAACCTGCTAATAGTTAAGTTCTGCTTCAGGGTAACATTGATAATACTCATCTCAATGAAAGATGTCTCAGTGTAGTCCGCCTCTATTGAGAAGAGTATTATCAGCGTTACCCTGAAGCAGAACTTAGCTATTAGCAGGTTCGAAACACGACAGTCATGTTGGCATTTTACATTGATAGTTTAAATGAAAGAGTTTTACATGATCACTGAAGATAAGATTGAAAGAGACTGAGAAATGGAGGAACTGATTTGTAGCAGCCTTTATTATACATAGTCCAACAAAAAAGGATTGGGTTTTCTTTATAAAGGAGGGTTTACATTCTATAATGGGGTTTTGACTGAGTCACAGAGTGCAATTGTTTATCCCTATACTGATCCGGTGTGCGAGTGTGACATCCAAATCACGGCAACATCCCCGAAATCATTTCACAAATGACTTTTGAAGATGTTCCCGATACAGGCTCTTCCGAAATAGGCGGGGGTGGGGAGGGGGTGAAGGAGGCATGTCTGGGCCAGGGCGATAGGTTGAGGACATCTGCACCCTCGTCCAAATTTAGACCTGCTTCAGACACAAATAGGCACAGGAGAAGTGCTTGTTTAGGCCAGAAAACCTTTGGATTATGTAGATAAGATGGTTCTCCAGCATCCCTTATACTCTCCATAAGCATAATGAAATTTTTAGAGTAATTGGGAAATTTGTGCTGCGTTTGCTCCTCTGCTGGGTTTGTCCCAATGCTGGAATACTACTTCAGGAGCATCTATGTGGACGGCCTCACAGACATCCATGTAGAGCACATCCACTTTTGCAAAATTGTGCCCAAACTAGACATCCCTAATTTCACTGGGACGTTGTTTCAAAAATGTGCCTTCATATGAATTATTTTCTTCTTACTGAGGAGAAAAGGTATTTAACAGTGATGAGGCAGAAGGGCTGAATCACATCTTGGTGAACCAGGAGGATGCAGGAGAACAAATTGACAAACTAAAGAATAGCAAATCACCTGGGATCAGATGGCACACACTCAAGAGCACTGAAAGAATCGAAAGATGAAATTGCTGAATTACCATTAATATTTTTTAACATATCATTAAAATCATCTATGGTGCCAGAAAATTGGAGGGCAGCCAATGTAACTCCAATTGTTAAAGAGAGCCACAGGGGAACCACAGACCAGTGAGCCTAACCACCAGTGCCAGGAAAAATGGTAGAAACTATTATAAAGAACAAAATTACGGAACACAAGGGAAGATATGGCTTAATAAGGTAGAGGCAACATGAATTTAGTCAAGGGAAGTCTTGAAGGTGTGAACAAACAAAAATCCTGGATAAGTCCTTAACGTGCTCAGATGCTATATGGGTAGCATCGGGGCGTGTTAGGAGCGGTCCGAGGCGGAGAGGGGGCAGAGGAAAGGGCTAAATGAGTAGCAGCGATTTTTGATGCTACCTGCTTAGCCCCTGTGCTTTAAAAATAGGCAATGAAAAAACTTTTCCTATCTTTAAGGCGCAGAGGGTTAAGCGGGTAGCACTGAAAACTTCTGCTGCCTGTTTAGCCTCGGCGGCTGACGGCGCATCCAGATAAACCTGGCTTGTCACTTCCGCTTTCACAGAACTGAAACTCTGGGTTAAGGGGATCAGCGGGCAGCGCATAGCCTGTCTAATTGAAAATCGGGTCATTAATGTATTTAGAGTTTCAGAAAGCCTTTGACAAGTCCTATACGAGAGACTCCTGGGGAGAAAGTCATGGCACAGGAGGCAATGTCTTATTGTGGATTGGGATCTGGATGAACAATACAAAACAGAGTAGGGATAAAAGGACAATTTTCTCAATGGAGGAGAGTGAATAGTGGAGTACCCCAAAGATCTATACTGGGACTAGTGCTTTTTAACATATTTATAAATGATCTGGAATTGGAAACAAGCAAGGCGATTAAATTTTCAGATGATACCAAATTATTCACAGTTATTAAATTGCATGAGGATTGTCGGAAATTGCAGGAGGACCTTGTGAGACTAGAAGATTGGGAATTCATATGGTGGATGAAATTTAAATGTGGACAAGTGCAAAGTGGCGCACATAGGAAAAAATAACCCAAACTATAGCTAAACAATGCTAGGTTCCACATTAGGAGTCACCACCCAGGAAAAGGATTTTTTAGGAAGTAAGAAAAAACTAAAGAATAAAATGAAGAATATCATAATGCCTCTATAATTGCTCCATAGTGTGACAAAGCACCTTGAACATTGTTTGCAATTCTGGTCTCAGCATCTCCAAAAAGACATGGTGGAATTAGAAAAGGTACAGTGAAAGGCAACCAAAATAATAGAGGTGAGGAATGATTCTCCCATGAGGAAAGGCTAAAGAGTTTAGGGCTCGTCAGCTTGGAGAAGAGATGGCTGAGAGGAGATAGGACGGAGGCCTATAAAATCCTGAATGGAGTGTAACAGGTAAACACAAATCAGTTGTTACTTTTTTCAGACAGTACAAATATTAGGAAACATGCCATGAAGTTACCAAGTAGCACACTTAAAATAAAATAGCAGAATATATTTTTTCTCTAAACAAAATTAAGCTTCAGAATTTATTGCTGGAGGATGGGGGTAAACGTAGTTAGTGTAGCTGGGTTTGAAAAAGGTTTGGATAAATTTCTGGAGGAAAAGTCCATAAATCATTAAGATAGACCAAGAGAAAACCACTGCTTATCCCTGGAGATGAATAGCGTGGATTCCTTCTACACCTTTTGGGAACCTCACTACCTTTCCTCTCTTATCTCTTCCTACACCCCTCCTTGGGAACTCTGCTCTTCTGGCAGATTGCTTCTATCTGTGCCCTTCTCCCCCCCCTGCCAACTCCAGACTCCGACCTTTCCACCTTGCTGCTCCTTATGCCTGGAACAAACTACCTGAGTCAGTACGTCAGGCTTCATTTATTTATTTATTTATTTAGCTGTATTTATATCCCGCTTTTCACTGGGTCAAAGCGGTCAATTGGGAGATACATTTAACACGAGGGGATATGACACACATACGCTAATACTTACAGGGAACATGGGCAATGGAGAGTTAAGTGGCTTGCCCAAGACCACAAGGAATGCCTATAGGACTAGAAATCCCAGACCCTCCGGCCTAAGATTGCTGTCCCCAGGTGGGACTTGAACCCCCGGCCCTCCGGCCTGAAGTACCTTGTCCTAACCACTAGGCCACTCCTCCACTTCATATCTCTGGCCCTTTTCAAATCCAGGCTAAAAACTCACTGAGGCTGCTTTTGGATCCTGATTCGCATAGTCTCCTGCTCTCCAACTCTGTGTTTCCTTACCATTCCCCTAGACATATCCTAGGCCAGGGGTCTCAAACACGCGGCCCGCGCAGGGGGGGTATGACTGGAAATGGGCTATTGGCAGGGGGGGGTTATGACTGGAAATGGGCTATGGTGGGGGCTAGGACGTGAAATGGGCAGGTGGGGGTTAGGAAGGACTGGAGGTGGGCTGATGGGGGGAGTTAGGACTGGTAATGAGCTATGGAGGGGCTGACTGAAATGGGGTAATGGGGGTTAGGGCTGGAAGTGGGCTATTGGCAGGGGGGTTATGACTGGTAATGGGCTATGGGGGGTCTAGGACTGGTAATGTGCTGGGGGGGTTGCTAGGACTGGAAATGGGCTGAGTGGAAGGGGGCTTGAACTGCAAATGGCTGATGGGGAGGGGGGCTTGGAATGGAAATGGGCTGTGAGGGGAGGGAGCTAGGATTGGAAATGGGCTGATGGGGGGCTAGGATTGAAAATGGGCTGATGGTGAGGCTAGGATAGGACTGGAAATGGACTGATGCAGGGACTAGAAGGGAGCGGATGCTGGGTGGGGCTGGAACTAGAAGGGAGCTGATGTTGGGGGAGGATTAGAATGGGATGGAGCTGGGAAAGTGAAATGGAGAGGGGAAAAATATTTTGTCTGGGAGAGAAGACGAATCTACAATTGGCCAGGTATTGTGAGAGTAAGTGGGGATTGAGGATGGAGGGGTAAAATTTGAGTGGATGAAATAGGAATGAGGAAAGAGAAAAAGGAGAAAGATTAGTATGTTAAAGCAGATGTAGAGAGAGAATGGAAAAAAAACTAGGAGAGAAGAAAGGGCAAATGGAAGCAGACGATGGAGAGTTAGCAGAAGACATGAAGAAACCAGAAGAAAGTGGCTGGAACAATTGCAACTGAAAAAAATGCACAAAAGGTAGAAACATCTCTCTTTATTTTGAATTTATTAACTGGAATATGTCAGCTCTGGGAAATGTGCATCATTAATGTTTGCGCTTTGTTTAGTACAAGAGGAAATTAATTTATAGTTTTATTTCTACAGTGTTGTTGTACATTCCAAGTTTGGCTTTTGGGGTTCCCAGTTTAATTATTGTCTTCTTGTTTCTAAATCTTTTAGTCTTTCTTTATCCATACTCATTAAAGAGGCATGTTTACTAAAAGTTAGTGTATGGTAACATTATGCAAATATTTATGCAAATGAGGTCCCTTATGCAAATGAGGCCCCGCGTCTTATGCGGCCCCCGGGTTACTTTACAAGTCCTCATTTGGCCCTCAAAGCAATTTGAGTTTGAGACCCCTGTCCTAGGCCCTAGCTGTTGTGTGCTCTGTCTTGATTAGTTTATAAGCTTTGAAGAGCAGGGATCATCTCGTGCATGTCTTTGTACCCTTTATCCATTTTCTAGTCATCTTCCATCTAGACTATTGCAACCTCCTCTTCTCTGGTCTTCATCTGAATCCTCTCTCCTCACTTCAATCTGTTCAGAACTCAGCTGCACAGTTCATTTTCTGCCATTGTCACTATGCTCACATCAACCTTCTTTTCAAGTCACTTCATTGGCTTCCTATCCATTTCTGCATCCGTAAGTGCCTTCATGCGACTGCTCCTCACTAGCTTTCCTCTTATCTCTCCCCACATCCCTCCTCAGAAACCTCCGCTCTTCTGGAAGATCCCTTCTATCTGTGCCCTTCTCTTCCAATGCCAACTCCAGACTTTGATCTTTATACCCCAATTCTCCTTATGCCTGGAACAAACTACCCGAGTCAGTGCGTCAGGCCCCATCTCTGGCCCTGTTCAAATCCAGGCTAAAAACTCACTTTGAAGCTGCTGTAGGATCACGATCCCCCTGGTCTCCCGTTCACCTCGTGTGTTTCTTCTTACCATTCCCCTAGATATATCCTAGTCCCTGGTTGTGTTATCTTGACTAGACTAAGCTTCTAGGAGCAGGGACTGTCGCTTACATGTCTCTGAACGGTGCTGCATATGATTTGTAATGCTATAGGAGGGAGGAGTGGCTTAGTGGTTGGGACAGGTTACCTCAGGCCAGAAGGCCAGGGGTTCAATTCCCGCATGGGGACAAGCAACTTCAGGCCGAAGGGACTGGGGTCTCTAGTCCCATGGCCACTCCTTGTGGCCTTGGGCAAGCCACTTAACCCTCCATTGCCTCAGGTACACTTAGATTGTGAGCCCTTCGGGGACAAGGGAATAAAGAGTACCTGTTAGTATACATGTAAACCGCACGGATTCTAAATAGCGCGGTATAAAAAATAAATAAATAAATATATAAATGATAAGTAGTAGAATTTGTGACCTGGATTGGCTTCTGCTAGAAACAGGATACCTCTGGTCTAACCCCATGTTGCAGTTCTTATGTACTAACATTCACAGTGTCGCTGTCCACTGAGACCCACCAGCATTTCAGGTCTTTCCTCCTCACTGGAACAATGTCACTGTGGGCTGTACGCTATGTGCTACACAACACTGGCGTCAGTCATACAAATTAACCATTATTCACGGTGGGACTGCTGGCCTCCACCACCTGTGCCAAGAGACTTTCTCAGGCCTCACCAGCTTCCTGTTTAGTTCTTAATCAAAGGCATTTCATACCACATCCATGGCAAATACTCAACCAAAGCCTGGAGATATGACACACATTTAAACTTACTTTGCTTTTCTAAAGTTTCTTATTACAGACAGGGAACTGGTCTGGGGTTTTCTCGAGGCTTTGCATATCAAAGGGCTGCCTGGAGAGGGTCCAGATAACAAGCATCACAGCAGCATCTGCTCTCCCCAATTTATTTACTAGCTCTCAAAAACCTTCACAAGTTGACATTTCTTCAGGAATGAAATTAAAATCAGAACAAAATGAGATGGAGAGAGCTTACAAACTATGGTCATTTTCACTAGACATTAAAATAGCAAAAATAACATAGGGGGAAGGAGTAGCCTAGTGGTTCAAGCAGCAGGCTGGGAACCACTAGGCTACCACTAGGTGCCACTAGGCCAGGGTTCAAATCCCAATCTCCCACTGATATTCCATGTAACCTTGAGCATGTCAATTCACTCCTAGTGCCTCAATAAAATCTCTAGACAGGGTACCTGAACTGTAAACCATCTTGAGAACAGCCCAGGTTAGGAAAGTCAGATAATCTAAATCCAATGCAATCAAAGTATTTGAATAGTACTTCATTCCAAAGAATAAATCTTGAATATTGAACATATTTGCCTATTTTAATGTCTTCAAAGGCCCTTCCCATAAGGTTCTGATCTAGGAGAAACTTTAAGTGGCTGGCAGAAATTTTCCCCATTGAGCATATGAGCTACCTCTGGTTTTCTAGATGCCGCCCCCCAATGCAGTTATGAAGAGTCAATGCCAGCCTGCATGGACAAAAGAGTTAGTAAAGTTAGGAACAGACCAAGCTCTGATGAGGAGATTAGGAGTTAAGATGATGGACCTGCTGCAAAAACAAGCGGCCATCCAGCTCCATACCATAAGGGGATGAGCTAATCTCCAGCCCTGATTTTGCGCCACTGCCTGCAGGAATCCGTATCAAAAGGGATGAGGCTAATCCAAAGCTGGTTTTGTCCCACTATAGATTTGTAATTCTGATTTCTTAGGGAAAGCAGTGGGGCAGCCAGACCTAACACTCCATGTATTCAATGGGGAAAGCGAGGACTGGCTCATCCTGTTCTTTCTTATGTGAAGCCTATGGGCCACCCGATCATAGAAAAACAAAGGGCAAAATTGAAAAGGGATATTTTAAGGGCAACAAACCTTTTTGTTAGAAAGGTAAATAAATGTAAAAGGAAAAGGGGGCCACCATGGTTCTCAAAAGAAGTAGCTGAACAGGAGAAGAAAGACGGTGGACTTCATAAAATACAACAGATCAAAGAGAAAGGAAGAAAAGCATCTATATCTGGAAAAACTTAGAGAAGCTAGCAAAGTAGTCAGGAAAGTAAAGATACAAAAAGAAGAAATAGCCAATGCAATAAAATGGGGGACAAGACATTTTTCAGATGTTAGCAAGAGAAGGAAATGCAAAAGCGGTATTGTCAGACTCAAGTGTAAAGGGGAGGAATATGTAGAAGCTGATGAGGATAAAGCAGAATTGCTAAACAAATACTTTATTCTGCATTCACAGATGAAGGGCCAGGAGCAGGACCTCAGAAAACACCCACAAATAGGAAGAGAAGTGAAGGAGATTCTAAAAGATTTTTAGATGACTGTGTTCGTGAGGAACTAGCTAAACTAAAAGTAGACAAAGCGATGGAGCTGGATGGGATATTGGATACATCCAAGAATAGTGAAGAAACTTGGGGACATTCTAGCAGCTCCACTGATTGACCTTTTCAATGCTTCTTTAGAGTTGGGAGTGGCCCAAAGGATTGGACACATGTGGTCCCTTTACACAAACGTGGAAGTATGGATGAGATTGAGAACTACAGGCTGGTTAGTCTGGCCTCTGTGGTGAGTAAATCAATGGAAAGAGTAGTTACTCACCTGTAACAGGTGTTCTCCAGGAGCAGCAGGAATCAGTCCTCACATATGGGTGACATCGGCGCCGACGGAGCCCTCGTGCGGAGCATTTCCCCAGCTTTCAAAGAAAGCCTTTGGGAATTGCAGCACGCATGCGCGGTCCTCTTCCCGCCCAAGGGTGCCATCTTGCTCAGTCTGATGACATAGCTAAAAGACAGCAAAATAGCAAAAATAAATCATATGACCGCAACTCCAAGGGGAGGAGGGAAGGTTGTGAGGACTGATTCCTGCTGTTCCTGGTGAACACCTGTTACAGGTGAGTAACTGCTCTTTCTCCAGGACCAAGCAGGAAGTCAATCCTCACATATGGGACTCCCCAGCTTAAGGCTACCGGAGACCTCAAGCCGAAAAAATGAGCTCCCTCTAGCTCATCAGTACGTAAGGAAGGAATCTTCTCTGAGAACACCCCCGACCGGTAGCCCAACACCAGGGCCGGAGGGTAGGAGTTGCCTAAACCCCAAAGAGATTATGGAGTACTGCCTGTCCGAAAGCACTCTCCCTGCGGGACTCCCTCTCAAGGCAGTAATGGGCCGCAAAAGTCTGGCTTGAAGACCAAGTAGCAGCCCGGCAGATGTCTGCCAACGGAACAGAGCGGAGATGAGCCACTGACGCAGCCTTTGCCCTGACACGATGAGCCGTGACTCGACCCTCCAACGAGAGGCCGGCTGCCTCATAAGCCCAGGCGATACAGTCAGCGACCCATATGGACAAAGTATGCTTGGAGACAGGGAGCCCCAACCTATTGGGGTCAAAAGAAACGAAGAGCTGAACAGCCCTCCGATGCTCCCGCGTACGGTCAAGGTAGAAGGACAACGCCCTCCTACAGTCCAGGGTATGCAGGACCATCTCAGCCCGGCTGGCATGCGGCCTGGGAAAGAAGGTCGGAAGAACCACCTCCTGATTGAGGTGAAAAGGGGAGACAACCTTAGGAAGAAACTTAGGGTGAGTCCGTAAGACTACCCTATTCCTGTAGAACCTAGTGTAAGGGGGATCAGACACTAGTGCCTGAAGTTCACTCACTCGCCTAGCAGAGATAAGAGCTACCAGAAACAAGGTTTTCCAGGAGAGAAAACGGAGAGGGCAGGTAGCCGTAGGTTCAAATGGCAGACAAGTAATCCGCTGTAAGACCACATTCAGATCCCACTCAGGGGCTGGTGGACGCAAAGGAGGCTTAAGCAGAAGGAGGCCTCTGAGAAAATGAGCCACTAAAGGGTGGTTGGAAAGAGGCCGCCCGTCCACTGGCGAGTGGTGCGCTGAGAGAGCACTGAGGTGAACTCTGACAGAATTGGACTTAAGGCCTAGATTGGAGAAGTGAAGCAAATATTGCAATACTACCACTACCAAGCACGAGAATGGATTCTCGCTGTGCTGTGCACACCATGTGGAGAATCTACGCCACTTAAGAGCGTAGGATTTCAGGATGGATTACCTTCTAGAGGCTAAGACTACGTCCTCCACCTCTTTAGGCAGTAGTAGGGGAGCTAGGACTACGCTTTCAGCAGCCAGGCCATCAGATGAAGGGACTGGAGGTTGGGGTGCAAGAGAGACCCCTGGTCCTGAGACAGGAGATCGCGTTGAATTCCCAGAGGCAGGGGAGTGTCCACCGCTAGTTGCAACAGGAGTGGGAACCACGGCTGCCTCGGCCACCTGGGGGCTATCAGAATCATTGAGGCTCTGTCCTTGAGGACCTTGAACAGTGTTTGAGACACAAGTGGCGTGGGAGGAAACGCATAGAGTAGGCCTTGGGACCACGGAATCAGAAAGGCACCCGCTGCTACTCAGAGGATGCGGTTGTCTGGAACAGAATCTCGGGAGTTGCCGGTTCAGAGGGCTGGCAAAGAGATCCATGGTGGGGAGGCCCCACCTGAGAAAGATCTGCTGAACCACCAATGGATTCAATCTCCATTCGCGTGGTTGCAGGATCCTGCTCAGTCTGTCCGCCAGGTAATTTCTTGACCAGGGAGGTAGACAGCCTTGAGGAGGATTCCGTGATTGACGGCCCAAGAGCACAGCCGTTGTGCCTCCTGACAGAGAAGGAAGGAGCCTGTGCCTCCTTGCTTGTTCACGTAGAACATGGCAACTTGATTGTCTGTCTTGACCAGTACAGACTGGCAAGATGTGAGGTGGGAGAAGGCTCTCAGAGCTAGGCGTATTGCCCATAGTTCCAGGAAGTTTATCTGCTGAGCAGCCTCCCAAGGGGTCCAGAGACCCTGAGTACATGCCCCTTGGCAACGTGCTCCCCAACCTAGAAGAGAAGCATCCGTCGTCAGCACTTGAGAATGCGGAGGGGATTGAAAATCCACTCCGAGTACCAGATTCGGAAGATGAAGCCACCACTGTAGAGAGGAGACGAGCAGGGTGGATATTCTCACCGAGTCTGCAAGGCTCCCTGTGGCCTGATGCCACTGAGTGCAAAGGCTCCACTGAGCAGGCCGCATGTGCAGGCGGGCATTGGGGGTTACATGAACCGTGGAAGCCATATGGCCGAGAAGTCTCAGGAATTGCCTGGCGGAGACCAGGGAATTGCTGTGAAACTGCCTGGCTACATCCATCAACCGGAGGGCCCTGTCCACTGGTAGGAAAGCCCTCGCCTGAAGAATGTCTAGCCTTGCTCCTATGAATTCCAAGTTCTGGGAGGGGAGCAAAGTGGACTTTGCGAAGTTTATGAGAAACCCCAAGTGCTGAAGCAGAGCCACAGTGCGAAGGGTGGCTTGACAGGCCTCCTGGGAAGACTGGCCCCTTATGAGCCAGTCGTCCAGGTATGGAAACACAAAAGGCCTTGAAGCCTTAGGTAGGCCGCCACCACCGCCAGGCACTTGGTGAACACCCTGGGAGCGGAGGATAGGCCAAAGGGAAGTACTCTGTACTGGTAGTGGTTTCCCCCCACAACGAATCTGAGATAGTCTGTGGTCTGGGTGAATAAGGATGTGAGTATAAGCATCCTTTAGATCTAAGGAGCATAGCCAATCTCCCTGCTGGAGGTAGAGCAGCAGGATTCCAAGGGTAAGCATCTTGAACTTTTCCCTCTCCAGGAACTTGTTGAGGTTGCGCAAGTCTAGGATGGGTGGAGGGCCTCCTTTTTGGTACCAGAAAGTACCTGGAATAAAAGCCGTGACCTCTCAGGTGGTGGGGCACCGGTTCCACAGCCTGGACTTTAGCAGACTTGCTAACTCCTGAAGGAGTAGGTCCCTGTGCAGAGGGGGTCTTGGAGGCTCCCCTGGAAAATAGGAGGGAGGTACCTGGTGAAAATGGAGAAGATAGCCCTTTTGGACTATATGGAGCACCCAGGTATCTGATGTGATGGCTGACCACCTGTGGGCAAAGTGGACCAGCCGGCCTCCTGTGCTGATGTGAGCCAGCTGAGGAGAAGAGGCTATGCTTGCTGAGTCAAAAAACCCCACCCTGCTGAGCAGGGGCCGGTGTTGGTGGCTTGGGGGCCTTCTGCCTACGGGGCCCATGACCCTGCCCCTTGGCCTGCTGACCCTGTTGGGGAGCTGCAGAGGCCTGATAATGAGGGTATGGTTTATAGGCAGAGGACTTTCTCGGGTAAAAGGTCTTTTTTCCCGAGCCTTTCTTCTGAGAAGGGGCAAAGGTTTTTCTGGACAGCCTAGTCCTGGTCAGAGTCTCGGTCTCAAGTTCTGCAACCTTTTCAG
Source organism: Ichthyophis bannanicus (assembly GCA_033557465.1). Classification (NCBI taxonomy): domain Eukaryota; kingdom Metazoa; phylum Chordata; class Amphibia; order Gymnophiona; family Ichthyophiidae; genus Ichthyophis; species Ichthyophis bannanicus. The sequence continues at coordinate 297,804,880 of CM066042.1, forward strand.
CCATAGGCTTGCCAAAGAGGTTTTCACCTCGGCAGGGGACATCGACCAACTTGTCCTGCACCCATGGCTCGAGATCAGATGACTGTAGCCAAGCCTGTCGGCGGGCACCGATGCCGGCCCTGGCTACTCGAGCCGAAGCCTCGAAGCCATCGTAGGCTGCTCGAGAGATAAACTTCGAGCACTCTCAAATACCAGTGGACAAGGCTTGGAACTGCTGCAAAGGTTCCTCGGAGAAACCAGCAGAGAACCCGGCAATCTCCTTTGCCAGGTCTCAGAGATACATGCCCATGTAGAGCTGGTAAGTCTGGACACGGCAAGCAAGCATAGAGCCCTGGAAGCACTTCTTACCGAGGGCATCCAGGTTCTGGGCCTCCCACCCGGGAGGCACCGATGAGTGCATCTTCTGACTTTTCAGTCGATGCATGGCCGATTCCAAAACCATGGAGTGGTGCGGTAATTGTGCCTTTTGGAACCCGGGGCTCTTGCGGACTCGATAGATGGAATTGACCCGCCTGCTTAACACCGGTGTCGAGGCCGGGGTCTCCCACATTTTATTTATTTTATTTATTTACTTCTCTTATATACCGCACTATTAAAATCAGTGCGGTTTACAACTGAACAAAAAACATACTGCAATGTCACACGACAATTGAGTTTTTACATTGAACATGGACGAGATAACCTGGAGGTAACAGGGGTAACTAATTACAGAGTAATTATTCATGGAGTATGGTGAGAAATTATACATATAGTATAGCTTGGTTTCAACATATTTATAAGAGGTTTAATCAATAAGATGTGTGATCAGTACCAATAATAAATAAGAGAGGGAATATGGTGGTAGAGCTAGTCATTTTCTTTATGGTGTTTATTTATTTATTTATTTATTTGAGTGTGGGGTGGAGTAGGGTGTAGGATGTGAGGATGGGTGGTTGTTTCTGGGATTGGATTCTGGGTAATGGATGAGGAAAAGGTTTTGTTTGAGGGCTTTTCTAAATGACAATAGGTCTGGGGTGGAACGGAGCTCAGTGAGGAGGGCATTCCAGGTCATGGGTGCAAATAGGGAGAAGGCTCTATTGGCAATAGCCTTTTTGCACTTAGTTAGAATGTTGGGGATCTCTAGAGTGTTTGCTTGATTAGATCTCCTGATCCAGTTGAACGGCCGTCTTTGAATGAGTTTGCTGATGGGTGAGGTAATCTGGTTCCTTAGGGCTTTGAATGTTAGTACTAGGGACTTATACTGGATTCTAGCCTGAAGTGGAAGCCACATGCGGAAGAGCAGCCGCTCCAGCATCGGAGGAACCGGAACAGTAAAGGCCTCCTTCACGGGAGAGTCATACTGGAAGACCTCGAGCTCCTCGGCTTGAGGCTCCTCCTCGGGATCCATGGGGAAGGCCAAGGCCTTGGCCATATGCCGCACGAAGTCCGAGAACGGGGTATCCTCCGGTGGGGATCGTCTCTGAGGTTTGGACTCCGGCGAGTCCGATGGGACACACCGAGTCCGATGAGTGTCGGTTGACACTTCGTCCTCCGTCTCCCAGCCTGACTCCTCGGAGGAGGTATCGAGCGGCTCCGGTCGGGCGGGCACCGATGCCATCCGCCCCAACGCCGAGGGTACCGGCGTTGATGACCTCGGTCCCGAACGGGAGGCTGAGGGAGACCGTGGCCGAGGATAGACTCGAGCCTGCATGGACTCGAGGATCGGCTCGGCCTCCGGGGTCGACTTGGACGTCGAGGTCCCGGTGGTCGGGACAGATGCACCGGTGAGACCGGCAATCAATGCCTGCTGCTGTTCCATGAAGGTAGCGAGGCTGCTCTCCAAGGCCGTCAACCTGAGTCCGAGCTCAGGAGACCCAGGAGCCTCCGACTCGGGCCCCGACGGTGTCGGGCCCGACGTCGGCTCCCCTGGAGGAGAGTCCACGAGGACTACAGCACTCACGTGTCCAGGAGACTCCATCTCGATACGAGGATGCTTGGCAGGCCTCTCCGACTCCTAAGACCCGGGACGGCTATCGGGGCTATGCGACCTGGCCCTCGAGGAACCAGGAGCATCCACCGACGACGCCCTTGCGGGTTTCTTCTTCCTGCGATGTTCCCGCGAAGGAGACCCCCGCACAGAGGAACCCCGATGCTGCTCGGGGCCAGAGTCCCGAGACGTCGAGGCCTCTGACGAGGTCCGGGCCCGGCCGGACGCAGAGTCAGAGAAGATCCTATCCTTCTGGTGCTGCCGACTTCTCAACACCTTCGAGGACATTTTGCCACACGGACCACAGATCATCGGGTCATGATCGGGTCCGAGGCAGCGGAGGCAGCAGTCATGTGTGTCGGTAAGAGACATAAGTTTCTTACACCGATCACATTTCTTAAACCCGCTGGTAGCCATCGGGGGACAAAGGGCCCCTGCGAGGTCAAAAGACCGGGCTGCCAGTGAAAAAAGAAAAAATGGCGCGAACGCTAGTCACAAAGGACAAAAACCGAAAAAGAGAGAGTGGACTCGATACCGGTGTATCGGGCCAAGGCGGGAAAAGGATTCGGTGTCGAACCGAAGTAGAAAAAGAAAAAATTAGGGAAATCAACTTTTTCCTTGGGGAAAAACGAACTACGTCCGTCGGGCTCCACGGAAAAAAGAAGACTGAGCAAGATGGCACCCTTGGGCGGGAAGAGGACTGCGCATGCGCGCTGCAATTCCCAAAGGCTTTCTTTGAAAGCTGGGGAAATGCTACGCACGAGGGCTCCGTCGGCGCCAACGTCACCCATATGTGAGGACTGACTTCCTGCTTGGTCCTGGAGAAACACTGTTAAAACAGAGGATAGTGAGGTTTATAGAGTCCAGCGGATTGCAGGATCCTAGGCAGCATGGGTATAGCTGAGGTAGGTCTTGTCAGACAAATCCGATTGATTTCACTGATTGGGTGACCAGAGAGTTGAACCGAGAAAGAGCCCTAGTTGTGGTGTACTTAGATTTCAGTAAAGCCTTGGACATCATTCTGCACAGGTGACTTATAAACAAATTGACCACCCTAGACATGGACCCTAAAATAACTGATTGGGTTAGAAATTGGTTGAGTGGGAGGCAACAAAGGGTACAGGTAAATGGAGCTCACTCTGAGAAGAAGTATGTTACCAGAGGTGTGCCACAGGGATCTGTCCTTGGTCCGATTTTTTAGTGATATTGTGGAAGGGCTGTCAGGTAAGATTTGCCCCTCTTTTTTTATTAAATTTTGTTTTATTTATTCATACATTTGATATATCGCTCAGGCCGAGAAGCGTCAGAGAAGTTTACAATACTGCATTTGTGTTACGGAAATTATGAAAAGAACGCCATATGTAAAATAGGACAGAGTAGGAGCTGCAGTGATAGTTAAAGACATAGGAGAGATAGGAGAGAAGGGGACAGCAGATTACTTTCAGAAACTACCAGCATGACAATTAAGCTCACAGCTTTGTACGAGTGATCCTTCGCCACAGACACCTGCTTAAAGACCACGCCAAAGGGCCCTCCTGCAAGGCCCTCAGGCACAGGCGCGCCTCCGGAGTGGCAGTTTAAATGCCACTGAACAGGGCAGTTGATTGGCAGTCAGTGAGGTGAGAAGAAGGTCCCACCCACACACCTAGATGTTTGCTGCTGCTTTCCCCGGTCCCGAGTGAGCCTACAGAGCGGCGGTTTAAATGCCGTTGAACAGGGCAGTTGATTGGCAGTCAATGAGGGGACTGATCCAAAATCTGCAATATAGAATAGACACCCAGAAGGAATAGTTAACATGAGGAGGGATCTAACTAAGTTTGAAGAATGGTCTAGAATTTGGCAGCTGAGATTTAATGCGAAAAAATTCAGGGTCATGAATTTGGGCTACAAAAATCCAAGGGAGTGGTACAGTGTGAAGGGTGAAGTATTTCTGTCCACAAAAGAAGAGCGGGATGTCGGCATGATGGTGTCCGATGATCTTAAAGTAGCTAAACAGAGGGACTGTCTTTTACATGTGTCTGTGCAGTGCTGCATACATCTTGTAGTGCTATACAAATGCTCAGTAGTAGTAATAGTAAACAGGTAGAAAAGGTGACGAGCAAAAGCCAAAAGGATGCTTGGGTGCATAGGGAGAGGAATGGACAGCAGGAGGAGGTGATAGTACCTCTGTATAAGTCTCTGGTGCAACCTCACTTGGAGTATTGTGTGCAGTTCTGAAGACCGCACCTTCAAAAGGATATAAACAGGATGGAGTCGGTGCAGAGGGTGGCTACTAAAATGGCTAGTAGTCTTTATTTTAAAACATATGGGGATAGACTTATAGGTCTTAATATGTATACGTTAGAGGAATGGTGGAATAGAGGGGATACAATAGAGATGTTTAAATACCTCCGTGGCATAAATGCACAAGAGAAGAGCCTCTTTCGATTGAAAGCAAGCTCTGTAACAAGGGGACATAGGATGAGGGTGAAAGGGGACAGACTCAGGAGTAATATGTGGAAATATTTTTTTATGGAGAAAGTGGTAGATGGGTGGAACAGTCTCCCAGCGGAGGTAGTAGAGACGAGGACAGTATCTGAAGTCAAGAAAGCATGGACAAACACAGAAGATTTCTAAAGGAAAAAAGGGAACTATAGTAGCCATATGGAAGGACAGACTAGATAGGCCATATGGTCCGTCATGTTTCTATGATCATGAAAAACAAGGGTTTGATGCAGAATTTATTAAATAGTAAAGTCCCACTGAGTGCTTGAATGATTGCTAATCCGAATTCTGTGGTCAAGTATGTGGGTGAGCTACTTTGAACCTGCTCTATTTATTCCCTTGCTCTATAAGACAGCTATTGTTGTCACTTGTCATCAATGGCACTGGGGCTGTGTTTTGGAATGCCACCTTCCACCTCCAGGCTCTGCCCTCCGCACACACACACACACACACATAACAGTCTGGTGCTGTCCTGAAACAATGCAACAGTTGTCTGCTCCTGGAACGTGATCAGCAGTCATGATGGGGCCAAGAATCCCAAGGCCACTCCTAAGAAAAAGGGATCTCTATCCAAGACAGAGAAACACAAAACGTCAATGAACTTTCTGAAGCAAAGCTGGTGAAGGTAGTGAACTGTTCTAGTCTATCTCTGGGGATCCGAGCCACTTGATTCTGTCTCATATGAACAGACTGTGCCATTTTTGGCTCACCCCCAATGCATCCATGGATTTGTGGTTCTAATTTCTCTAACGTAAACCAACCTACAAAATCTGATTCCATAGTTTAACTCTCTTAGTCGATCTAAATAATGGCTTAGGGACCTTTCCTCCAAAAATCTGTCCAAACCTTTTTTAAACCAAGCTACACTACCTGCTTTTATCACATCCTCTGGCAGAGTTCAAAGCTTAATTATACAATAAGAAAAAAAGAAATCTCCTATTTTAAATACACTACTTCGTTGGTTCATGGCATGTCTCATAGTCCTTGTACAATTTGAAAGAGCAAACCAATCGATTTCTGTTTACCCGTTCCAATCCACTCAGGATTTGAGACTTCTATCCTCTCCCCCCTCAGCCGTCTCTTCTCCAAACTGAAGAGCCCAAAACCTCTTTAGCCTTTCCTCATAGGAGAGTTGTTCCATGCCCTTTATCATCACTTTGGTCATCCTACTCTGTACCTTTCCTAATACTGCTATATCGTTTCAGAAATGTGAAGAAAAGAAGTGTGCATAATACTCAGGGTTCGGTCACACTGTGGAGCAATACAGAGGCATTATGATGTCCTATTCCTTTCCTAATGATTCATAATATTCTGTTTGCTTTCTTGCCAACAGCCACACACAAAATATTTCAGTTTACTGTCTACAATCACACCTAGATCTCTTTCCTGAGTGGCGACTCCTATCGTGGAACCTAGCATTATGTATCTATAGTCTGGGGTATTCTTCCCTGTGTGCATCACTTTGCACCTGTCCATTTTAATTTGGAGTTGTTAAATTGCATGTGAATTGTGCGAAATTGCAAGAGAACCTTGTGAGACTGGGCATTGAAATGGCAGATTAAATTTAATCACCTTTGTTGTTGTTCCCAATTCCGTATCATTTATAAATATTGAAAAACCACCAGTCCCAGTGCAGATCCCTGGGGTACTCCAATGAAATAAAATGACAATTTATCCCTACTCTTGATTTCTCTCAACCAGTTTTCAATCCACAATAGGACATTGCCTCTTATACCATGACTTTTTAATTTCCTCAGGAATCTCTCATGTGGGATTTTGTCAAATGCTTTCTGAAAGTCTAAATACACTATATCAACTGATTCACTTTTATGCACCTGTTTACTCACACTTCCAAAAACAAATGGAACAGATTGGAGAGACAAAAGATTTCCCTTGCCTACATCCATGCTGACTTTCTCCCATTAAACCATTTCTGTCCATGTGTTCAGTAATTTTGTTCTTCCAGTACTGATATTAGGCTCACTGGCCTTACTTTCCTGGATCACCCCTAGAACCCTTGTTTAAAATTTGGCATTACACTGACTGCCCTCCAATCTTCTGGTACCACAGACTATTTTAGTGATTGGTTAAAAATTAACATAACTCTGCAATTTTATCTTTCAGTTCTTTCAGCACTCTTAAGTGTATACCATCAGGTCCAGATGGTCTGCCGCTTTTTATTTTGTCATTTTATTCTACTACATCTTCCAAATTCACAGAAATTTAATTCAGCTCATTACCATTAAATACTTTTTCTGGCATGGATAGCTTCCTCACATCTTTCTCAATAAAGACAAGCAAAGAATTTATTTAGGGCCCCTTTTACTAACACATAGCTTAACCTATCTGCCACACAGTCCATAGAAATAACATGGGCCAAACAGCAGGTAACTTGAGCTAAGTGTTAATAAAAAGGGTCCTTAGTCTTCTAGCTATGGCCTTGTCATCTTCCGAGTGCTCCTACTGACTCCTTCCTCAGCTTCTTGTTTCAAACGGGCCTGAAAACGATTTTATTGTGAGTTTTTGTTTTTTCAAATTCTCATTTTGCCTCCCTTATCAATGCCTTGTATTGCCAATGCTTATGTCATTTCCTATTTACTTCATTCAGTTCCTTTTTCCATTTGTTGAAAGATTGGTTTTTTTGGCTCTAATAGCCTCTTTCACCTCACCTTTTACCCACCCATGGGGTTAAGTAAAGCTTTCCTGTTCGAGTTCATTGTTTCTGTTTCCTAGCCTTCCATTCAAAGCAAGCTCTTTGAACTCACTGACCTCATCTGTTGTTAGAACCCTTCCTACCTACCCGAGCACCCACCCACCTTCCCATGTGAGAATTCTTGCTATATAGGGCAATTCCCCAATTAGCTTGTTGTTCGTCATTCTTCAAGGGGCTTTGCTTAAGTAATTTTACAAAAGGAACACAATCTGTATTCTTCAGACATCGAATATTAAGATTTACTAATGTAAAGTAATAACTTTCTTGCAAGGAAGTGGGGCCACACACAGGGACATAGAACAGTGCTGTTAGAACACTCATAAAAGAGGTTAACTGCTTTTTCTCTTAAAAATGACAGCTGGGGAAAAGTTAGGAACTTTGGTAGTTCTCTCTTTTACTTCAGATACCAAAGCTCCACTAACTGAATGATGGCTGGGAAAAATCGTATTGCCAAAGCTGTTGCCCCCGTTACAGTTTCTGCCTCTGTCTAGACAGAGTCTGATGCCAGTTGAAAAACTGGTTCTGAGTGCAGAATACCTACAAGTTGAAGCCCTCATGAAATAAGCGGAAGAGCTCAGAGAAGAGGTGGTGAGGCCGAGAAGCATTTGAGATAGCGAGAAGTATATTGATAAGATGCTTCTTGAAATATTCAAGCTCTCTGACAGAGGTGAAGATGGGAGGCTATAGAATGAAGAGTTGGTCACGAGTCACCAGAGTCTGCAGAATCAAACAATCCAACTCCTCCAGGCTTGAGCTGAAGAACCAGTATGCAGCCCTGGAATTGGTGAAAGCATCCCAGGAAAGGGAAGAACCAAAGCTCATGCACCTCAAAGTTGCAGAATCATAGACCACAAGGAAGCGAAGGGTAGTGGTAGTTGATGACTCTCGCTTGAGGGATACTGGAGGTGTCCATCTTCCAACTAGACTTGATGTCAAGGGAAGTGTGCTGTCTGCAGGTGCCAAAATCTGAGATGTTACGTAGCGTCTGCCGAGACTCATCAAGCCTACTGACTATTAGCCGATGTTGCTCATCCATGTTGGCACAAATGATACTGCTAGGTATCCCTCTGAGTATATCAAAAGAGACTTTATGGCTCTGGGACAGAGGGTGAAGCAGATAGGTGCACAGGTGATGTTCTCCTGAATCCTCACTCTTGAGGTTAAGACCAAAGCAGAGAAGCTTGAATCCTGGAGATGAATGGATGGCTGCATGGGTGGTGTCATCGAGAGCGTTTTGGATTCCAGGATCATGGGATGATTTAACAAGGGCTGCAGAGCAGAGATGGCATCCATCTGTCCAGGTAGCGTTGAAATGTCTTCTGCAGCAGACTGGCTATCCTACTGAAGAGGGCTTTAAACTAGATTCATTGGGAATGGGTGAAGAAAGCCCCCAGGTAAGTGAAACATTAAATATCTTGGAAGAAATCGGTAAAAGGGGCAATATCCAGAAAGCAGTGTGCATAAATGCTCATAGCATGGCAAATAAAATCCAGATGTTGCGGCTTTAAAGGAAGAGGCTGACTGATTTATTTGTGGTTCCGGAGACATTGTTCATGGACAACCATGACTGGGATGTAGTTATACCGGGCTATACTTTCTTCAGGAAGGACAGGGTAGGAAGGGGAGGAGGAGTGGCACTACATATAAAAAATATTAAAGCTATAGAATTACAGGGCTTAAAAGGGAGTGAGGAGGCATAGTGGGTTAAACTACAAAGAGGGAAAGAGAAATCCATTTGCATTGGTGTGATATACAGATCTCCCTCACAGGGAGAAGAGGAGGACAGAGATTTAATAGAAGACATACGGAGTATTGCCATGAAAGGAGAAGTGCTACTGATAGGTGATTTCAATATGCCAGATGTTGATTGGCACATCCCTACTGCAGTGTCATCTAGGAAAAAGGAGATCCTGGATTCTCTACAGGGAGAACTATTCTGGCAACAGAACCCACACGTGAAGGGACCATACTGGACTTGGTGATTGAAAGGAAAAGTGCTATTTATAGGTAATTTCAATATGCTAGATGTTGATTGGTACATTCTTGCTGCAGTGTCATCCAAGAATAAGGAGATCCTAGATTCTCTACAGGGAGAACTAGTCCGGCAACTGGTAACCGAACCCACACATGAAGGGGCCATACTGGACTTGATGCTTACCAATGGGGAAAGTGTTTCTGATGTCATAGTGGGAGATCATCTCGCATCCAGTGATCACCAGATGGTGTGGTTCAGTATTAGGACTAGGGCTGATAAAATCCATTCAAAAGCGAGGGTCTTAGACTTTAGGAAAACTAACTTTGCTGGGATGGAACAATATCTCAAGGACTGGGGGATGTAGAAATGCAATGGGATATTTTAAAGGGGACAAATATTTTTGTTAAAGAGGTAAATAAATGTAAAAGGAAAATGAGACCACTATGGTTCTCAAAAGAAGTACAGAAGAGTATAAAATATGCAAAGGGTCCATCAAGCCCAGTTTCCTTTTCCCACAGTGGCCAATCCAGGTCAGAAGTACCTGTCAGGTTCCCAAAAGCAGCTGAAAAGGTGAAGAAAAAGCTGGTGGCCTTCATAAAATACCAAAGATCACAGATAGAGGAAGACAAGCATCAATATTTGCAAAAACTTAGAGAAGCTGAGAAAGTAGTCAGGAAAGCACAGATACAAAAAATTTAGAAATAGCTAATGCAATAAAATGGAGGGATAAGATATTTTTCAGATATGTTAGTGAAAGGAGGAAATGTAAAAGTGGTATTGTCAGACTCATGGGTGAAGGGGAGGAATATGTAGACGCTGATGAGAATAAAATGGAATTGCTTAACAAATGTTTTTGTTCTATGTTCACAGGTGAAGGGCCAGTAGCAGAACCTCAGAAAACACCCACAAATAGGAAAAGAAGTGAAGGGGATCTTGAACAATATTCAGACGACTGTGTTCGTGAGGAACTAGCTAAGTTAAAAGTAGACAAAGCAATGGTACTGTATGGGATACTTCCGAGAATATTGAAGGAACTTCGGGACCTTCTAGCAGCTCACTGACTGATCTTTTCAATGCTTCTTTAGAGTTGGGAGTGGTGCCAGAGGACTGGAGAGATGCACATGTGGTCCCTTACACAAAAGTGTAAGTAAGGATGAGGTTGAAAACTACAGGCTGGTTAGTCTAATCTCTGTGGTGAGTAAATTATTGAAAAGCTGCTAAAACAGTGAGGTTTCTGGAGTCCAACAGATTGCAGGATCCCAGGCAGCATGGGTTTACCAGAGGCAGGTCTTGTCAGACAAATCTGATTGATTTCTTTGACTGGGTGACCAGGGAGCTGGACCAAGGGAAAGCCCTAGATGTGGTGTACTTAGATTTCAGTAAAGCCTTTGACACCATTCCACACAGGTTACTTATAAACAAATTGAGCACCCTAGGGATGGACCCTAAAGTGACTGACTGGGTTAGAAATTGTTTGAGTGTGATTATAGTAATTGATATGGAAAGGCAGACTAGATAGCCCATGTGGTCTTTTTCTGCCATCAAGTTTCTATGCTTTTATGCTGGCTGTCATTTGGACTTCTTCTGTCTTTCTTAATGCATGGGATACATCTTTTCTGGACTTCCAAAATTGCATTTTTAAACAAATATCCAGGCTAGGTGTAAACTCTTGATCTTTGCAGCTGCTCCTTTTAGTTTTTTTTATAACCATTTTCCCAGTCTCCCTTTTGAAAATTAATTGTTGGTACAGTAGATTTCCTTTTGTACTTACTCCAGTTAAGTCGTCAGATTTGATCATATTGTATTATGTCAAGTGGTCCCAACAGAGTTCTTACACCAAATCCTATGTTCCTCAAATGACTAAGTCGAATACAACTCATTCTCTAGTCGGTTCCCAAAGCAGCTGCTCCATAAAGCAGTCATTTCAACTAGAAACTTTACCTCCCTAGCATGACATTTATCTAATCAACATTGGCGTAATTGAAATTGAAACCGTTTAAGATTTGTCTCAAGACTTATTTTTTTTAAGAGGCCTTTCCTAATCTCTCTGTCTAGGGGGGCTACAGTTTGATTCATGTATTTTTCTGTTGCGTGTGCCTTTGTCTTGTCTGAAGCGCTCTTCTCTACCGTCCTGTGAAATATTGCATTCTTTTCGATCTTAAATTAGTCTTAGCATTGTAAACCACTCAGGAACCCTTGGTAAGGGGGCAGTATACAAGTTTCTTAACAAACAAACAAATCAATTATTGTTATTGTGTTGCCAATTTTGTTATCGGAAATTAGAGAAGCTAACATTTCATCATCTGTCTGTTCATTCTGTCACGGTGAACAGTAGTAAAGCCCTACCATTATTTTCTTTTTCTCTTCACAGAAGGAATTTCTATCCATAAAACTTCAACAATGCATTTTGTTTCCTGCAAACTTTTATTCTAGTTGACTCAATGTTCTCTTTAACATATAGTGTCACCTGTCCACCGATTTGATTCATTCTGTCATTACCCTTTAATTTGCACCCTGTTAAGACAGTGTACCATTGGTTATCTTCCCTCCATCAGGTCTCCACGATACCTAGTATAATCTCTCTCCTCATTTAGTGTTACTCTCTTAACAAATGCTAAAAGCTTAAAAATTAAGATTGGAGAGAAACATTTCAAGGCACGGTTACATGAATTTGCAACCTTCACAGCAGTTGACAGGGATAATTTGAAGTCTTTCAATTCTTTCTGCTCTCTGTTTAAAAGCTACCTGGGCTATTTTAAACTTTAATTACAACCACTCTTATCAGGATACCCTATCATCACTGTTTTGATTCTATCCTTCAAAGATACCATATACTCCTGAGCGACTTAACTGTTGCTTTCCCCCCAATTCTAGTTGAAAAGCTGTTCCCTCTCCTTTTTAAATGTTAATGACAGCAGTCTAGTATCACCCTGGTTATGGTGAAGCCCATCATTGTGAAATAGGCTGCCCCTTCCCCAGAATGCAGCTCTATTCCTAACAAATCTAAAACCTTCCTCCCTGCATCATCATTTATTTTATTTAATGAGTTCTTTTATACCACTTTATCCAAAATCAAAGCAGTTTACAGAAAACAATACGTTACAAATAACAATGAATATGTGCAATAACTTGAGGTATACAGAGAATATTGAGTATACATATAGCCAATATTACATAAAGATTGTAGCAGGGATAAGGGATGTAATCACCATCTCATTCACACACTAAGACTCTAGAGCTATGGCTGTCCCTCGAGTCCCGTGTGTGGAAGAGGAAGCATTTTTGAGGCATGCCGCCCTGGATTTCAATTTTCTACCTAAGAGTTTACATTTGATTTGCTGCACGGAACAGGGTGGAGAGGGAAAGGGATGGGTAGCCGAAATTTGGGAGAACCGTTACACAAGGCATTGCGGTGGTGGAGAGGGAAGGGGGGGTCCCAGAGTCTCCCGTTTTTAAGAACGGTTGGCAACTCCTGTTCTGAGCTGGGGACAGGAAGGCCTCAGTTTCAAGAGTGGAGGGAGAAGGGTTGTTCAGATAAGGGTTGCCTGGTGAAATTGGGGAGATGGACACATGGATTAATGTCCCATTGTTTCTCTTTTTTGGTTTTGATAATGCCAGTATAGCTGCTCTACACATTCCTTCAAGTTAACAATAAAGAGACAGAGTTTAAATTTGGCTTCCAGAACCTCCCTCCCACATTTCCTATGTCATTCGTACCAGCGAGTACCAGGACAGTCAGTTCCTCCCCAGAACTGTCTAAAATTCTATCTAGGTTACACGTGAGGTCCACCCCTTTCATACCAGTCAGGCAAAGAATGAAGCCATCCTCACACCTACCAGTCACCCAGCTATCTCTATGTCTAATGAACAAATGACCAACTAAATCAACTATCCTAATCCTTCCCTCCTGGACCCAAGTCCCTGGAGACATACCCTCAATGCAAGAGGATATTGCATCCCTTGAAGGGCAGGTCCTGGATATAGGGTTACTTCCTGCCATATCAGGGTTATGCTGTCCTTCTAGATTACCTTTTTTCCAAGGAAGCATAGAGGTTGCCAGACTGGAGGCGGTACTTCTCTATTGTGTCCCTGAAGGTCTCCTCTACTTAGAAACATAGAAATATGAAGAAAAAGACCACATGGCCTTTCTAGTCTGTCCTTCCATATCAACAACTACAACAGTCCCCTTTTTACCTTTAGAGATCCTCTGTGTTTGTCCCATGCTTTTTTGAATTCAGTTACTATCCTCATCTCTACCACCTCCACTGGGAGACTATTCCATGGATCCACTATTCTTTCTGTAAAGAAATATTTCCGCATATCACTCCTGAATCTATCTCCGTTCACCCTCATCCCATGTCCCCTTGTAGCAGAACTTGCTTTCAATTGAAAGAGGCTCTCTCTCTGAACATTTATGCCACGGAGGTATTTAAACATCTCAATCATATCACCTCTATCCCGCCTTTCCTCTAAGGTGTACATATTAAGATCCTTCAGTCTGTCCTCATATGCTTTATAATGAAGACCACTAATCATTTTAGTAGCCACCTTCTGCACTGACTCCATCCTGTTCACATCCTTCTGAAGGTGCAGTCTCCAAAATTGCACACTATACTTCAAATGAGGTCACACCAAAGACTTATACAGAGGCATTATCACCTCCATTTTTCTGCTAGCACCCAAGCATCCTTCTAGCTTTTGTCGTCGCCTTTTCTACCTGTTTAGCTACTTTAAGATCATCAGACACAACCACACCTAGGCCCCATTCTTCTTTAGTGGACAAAAGTACTTCACCCCCTATACTATATTGCTCCCTTGGATTGCTGCAGCCTAAATGCATGACCTTACATTTTTTAACATTAAATCCCAGCTGCCAAATTCTAGACCATTCTTCAAGCTTAGCTAGATCCCTCCTCATGTTATCTACACCTTCCTGGGTGTCTACTCTATTGCAGATTTTGGTATCATCCACAAAGAGGCAAACCTTACCCGACAGCCCTTCCACTATATCAATAACAAAGATGTTACTTCTGTCTGCTTCAGCTCCTCCAAATCTGCTACTCTAGCCTCCAGGAGATCAGACTCATTCTCTGAGAGCCAGGAGCTCTTTACACTAAGTACACACATACAAACACTTACCACCCAGGAAAAAATCATACATGTGGCATTGAATGCAAAAGATTGGATGGCCCCTATCTCGCTGCTGGACTGCATCTTTGTATTGATGAATTGTTTACTTGTTTAGAGTTACTAAGGGAGTAAGGATACCTAGACTAAAATGAAGGATAACAGGATTTGTATAGTATATTATTTGCCAATATTTTGTATGTGCTTTCCACTGAACTGCTAATCTATTAAGGGTTAATCACTTGGTGATAAAAATATCCTTTTATGAGAAATTTCAGGCTTACCTGGGAAAAATGATTATAAATGAAGGGATGTCCTGGGGTGAGTGAAAAAAAGATTAACTACCTGTCTGTTTCATATTAAACTAAGCAAATACTTCTCTGTTTCATATTAAACCTCTAACATGCCTAACTATAAACTAGGGTAATTTAGTTCTACAGCTTTAAGGTAAGCCAATAACTAAATTTATGCTTTTAAAAGAATTTAAAAAATATATTTTTTTCCCAGCAAAGTTGTGTTCACTTACCCACAGAGAACATCTGCTCTCAGATTCCTCTCATGAAATAGAAGAGAGGAAGAGATGTCATGTGAGTGGCCCAGCATGCACAGCTGACAGGAGAGATAATGTCCTTAGCTAGAGCATTATAAACAGGAAAAACTGGGCACACTGGTGGGTCAGCTGACCATTACCTGCCATCGATAGATTACTAATAGTGGATCTGCAATCTCATATTTCATTTCTTTCGGCACCTTTGGGTTTATACCATCCAGTCCAGGTGATTTGCTTACTCTCATCAAATACTTGTAATACATCTTCCCAGTTTATCGATATTTCTTTCAACTCTTCTGATGTATCACCTTTAATACCATTTCAGTCATGGGTAACTTCCGTACATCTTTGTCAGTAAAGACCGAAGCAAAGAATTCATTCAATCTCTCCACTATGGCCTTGTCCCCTCTTAATGCCCTTTTTACCCCTGAATCATCTAATGGTTCAACTGTTCCTCTCACAGGTTTTTTGCTATGAATGTACTTGAACAAGTTTTTTTATGCATTTTTGCTTCCACAGAAAGCTTTTTTTTTTTAATTTTCTCTGTGCCTGCCTTATCAAATGTCTTGCATCTAACTTGCCAGTGCTTATGTTGTTTCCAGTATGTCATTTGGCTCCTTTTTCCATTTCCTGAAAGATGATTTTTTTGGCTACAACAGTCTCTCTGACCTCCTCACCTTTAAACCATGCTGGCAGTTTTTTGGACTTCCTTCCACTTTTCTTAAAAGTGTGTAATACAGCTGGTCTGGGCTTCCAAGATAGATTTTTAAACAACGCCCATGCTTGATTAAATCTTTAACCTTTGCAGCTCCTCCTTTTAGTTTTTTCTTAACTATCTTTCTCATTTTATCATTGTCTCCCTTTAGAAAGTTAAAAGGTAGTACTGTGGATTTCCTTGCTGTCCTTCCTCCATTTATTAAATCAAATGCAATCATGCACCTTTATCTCTTGCACTAGATCTTGTGTTCCACTAAGGACTAAGTCCAAAATGGCTTCCCCCTCTTGTCTGTTCATGAATCAGCTGTTCCAAGAAACAGTCATTTATTTCATCTAGAAACTATCTCCCTAGCATGTCCTGCCGTGACACTGACTCAGTCGATACTGTGGTAATTGAAATCACCCATTATTACCATGTTGCAACTTTTGTTAGCTTCCTTGATTTCTTTGAGCATTTCATTATCCATTTTTTCATTCTAGCCAGGCAGTCAGTAGTACCCCCCACTGCCATCGCCTTCCCCTTTTTACAGGGAATTTCAATCAATATAGATTCTACAGTGTATTTTGTTTCCTGCAACACTTTAATCTTGTGTGACTCAATGCCCTCTCTAACAGAGCGCAACCGTTTACCCCAATTTGATCTACTCTATCATTGGGATATAATTTGTACCCAAGTATCACAGTGTCCCATTGGTTGTCCTCCTTCCACCACATCTCTGAAATATCAATCATAGTTCACCTCTCATTTAATGCCAAATATTCTAATTCTCCCATCTTATTTTTTTGGACTTCCAGCATTTGCATACAAGCATTTTAGAGGTTGTGTTTTATTAATATTAATCTGGTTATCGGTAGGCAAGAGTAATTTGGAATCTTTAAGCTCTGTCTGTTCTGTACTTAAGAGCAAACAAAGAAAAAGGAGCGCTGTTCTTGCAAAAGTTCACCAGGAGCCACAAAAAGCAAGAAGCCAAGACGTCAGGACGATTCAAATCAATTTTATTAATACAGACCCCAACGCGTTTCGGCAATCAATGCCTTCATCAGGGGGTAGCAGCTACAATAAAATATAATATAATATAAACATAAAAACATAAAAATAAAAAATAAAAATTAGAAACAAAAACATATATAATATGATCTTAAGTAATCAAGAAGGACTGGTGAAATTCTTACCAATATAGTTAACAAACAAATGTGTATAAACGCAGGACACACACATGTAATGAAAAATAATAATTAATAATATTTAAAATGAACAGCATAAATATCCTAAAAAGGATTATAAAAAGGTATTATATAATCAATAGTCAATAATTTTGAAGCAAAAGTTTTCCAAAAAAGTAAAGAAAATTCTTGTATAAATGTAAACATGAAAGAAAACAAATCAAAAACTATTGTACTTACATGTAACCCTATTTATGGATTGTTAGTGTAATCTTAAGTCCAGGGTTGGGCGTATTCTGTCTCACAAATATTGGCAAAACTAAAAGAGAAATTCGTACTCGGATCACTGAGCACAAAAGCTGCATTTCCCGGAAAATCATAGACAAACCTTTGGTTTCTCATTGGATTGCTGCCGATCACAAAATCAATGACTTGAAATATCTAGTTTTGAAATGGATCAAACCATATTGGAGAGGAGGAGACATAAACAACAAACTATTGAAATTGGAACAAAGATATATTTATGAGTTTAAAAGCTTATCTCCAGATGGTCTTAACCAAGAGATAGACTTATCCGTCTTCTTGTGAAGTATAGAGACCCGTTTAGCATTTTTCCATCAACCCATTTAAACCTAGATATGAATTTGCTTAGGCATTGTTCCTTCCTATGAACAACACTACCTCTTATGTTTCGCAGTTTCTCATTATCATAGAAAGGTTCTTACGTACATATACAATACACTGGTTTTAAGTGCTTCGTTTTCATTAACATTACGGTGAGCCATTACGCGTTTCGCCTCATCACTTTTCCTCCAATCAGTTTCCTTGATTTTTGGCGCCAATTTTAAAAGGCTATACTATACCCTTCGGAGCCAGTATACTTTCACTTTCGCTTTCATGTAGCAGTACTAGCGTTTTGTAGCTTTCTAAGGCGGACAATCTTTGTACTCGATCGTAAGATCAACGTGAGTAAAAACTTTTACATCACTAGATAGCATGGGTGCTACTCAAGTACTACGACAATATTTAATCATTTGCCATGGATTTAGCCTGTCTTTATTAAGACACCTATTTTATCTTTAGTTGTAAGTCATGATTTTTAGTGGTCGCCTTTGTTCAGACACTCATTTATTATTTTTTTAAACCTAGATGCTACCTTTTTAGTGTAGGTGAGTTTTTAAAAATAGAAGCGTAAAGCACATTTTTGCTTCTTAAACGCATTTTTCATGCTTATTTAATGTCTTCCGTGTATTTTCCTATACCGTTGGTATATGTCACTTTACAGTTTAGCAATTCTCCTTTAGAAAATGCTTTTTAAGTAAAAGCTAGGATATATGGCAATTTTAACACTATTTATGTGTCCTTACGACATAGGCAATGAACTTGGAAGAACCATAAATCTATGTGTTTAAGGTATTTTACTTTTATTTTATTATCATCATCTTCATTTTATTTCCATCTGTATGCATTTTAAGGTCTCTATATGTACATTTAAGGTGTCATTTTCCATCCTTCGAGTTCATTTATTATGTCTGTTTTTGAACAAGTACCGGCACAATACGCTTCCGAGTTTGCCACCCTATGGATCCGTGTATCTCTTTAGTTCTACATTTAAATTGCGCTATACCGTATCATGGTTAAGTAACTCATGCATTTTATAGGTGAATACTATTGATCCACAACATCAAGGCAGCAACGCTATTAACTTAGAAAGACGTTAACATCTATCAAAATTCATGCATATCCCATTTTTAATTCAATAGTTTCTTTTATAAGTAAAACACCTTTGTTTCATTACAGGATAGAGGACCATTTAAGATAATTGACTTAATTTATTTGTCAATACTTGAACTATCAGTTCGTTATATAAAACACATGTTTAGTTCATACAAGATAGTCAATTTATCTTTTATAACAAATTAATAGGAAGCATCATTTTATAATGTTTGGTTTCTTTGTTCAGTACAAATCCCTATTAATTAACTATGACATTCATTAGTTTGATTTTTAGACTATTTATGTTATCTTCATATTCATGGCATGAAATGTGTATAAGTATAATTTGTTTTACCTTATTGTTTTACTTCATTTATTTCATACATATATATATATTTCATTTATATATATCTTCATTTTTTATGTATCTCTCATTATTGAAATAATTATCATAATTTCTTTGGCTTGACTTTTTGTTTTGATGAAGATTCTCAACCTATGATTCATTGGCTATCATTCATAATTTTAATATTCTTTGTGCATTTAGATTTTTATATTTGGTTTGCTGTTCAGCAGATATCCATAATATAATAAGGCATAAGATTTGCTCATGAATCCAGTCTTTACATGTTTTTTAATTATGAGTCCTTATAATATTTATATGTGTAAATTCATAGTTCTACACAACTATATAATTATCTTACAGTTTATTATTATTATTCATTTATTATTATTCATACTTATTATCAGTCATTTTCCCTTATGCATAATCTATCCCATATGATTGACTTTAACTCAATTCTACGCTCTATGCTCAATTCTGTGTGATTATCTTTAGTTGTTTTATATTTACAGTCTAAGACAGGCGATACTAAGTCTCTTTAATATTGTGAGACAGAATACGCCCAACCCTGGACTTAAGATTACACTAACAATCCATAAATAGGGTTACATGTAAGTACAATAGTTTTTGATTTGTTTTCTTTCATGTTTACATTTATACAAGAATTTTCTTTACTTTTTTGGAAAACTTTTGCTTCAAAATTATTGACTATTGATTATATAATACCTTTTTATAATCCTTTTTAGGATATTTATGCTGTTCATTTTAAATATTATTAATTATTATTTTTCATTACATGTGTGTGTCCTGCGTTTATACACATTTGTTTGTTAACTATATTGGTAAGAATTTCACCAGTCCTTCTTGATTACTTAAGATCATATTATATATGTTTTTTTTCTAATTTTTATTTTTTCTTTTTATGTTTTTATGTTTATATTATATTATATTTTATTGTAGCTGCTACCCCCTGATGAAGGCATTGATTGCCGAAACGCGTTGGGGTCTGTATTAATAAAATTGATTTGAATCGTCCTGACGTCTTGGCTTCTTGCTTTTTGTGGCTCCTGTTCTGTACTTAAGGGCATTTGGGTTCCTTTTGTCTTTATTGGAACCTCTCTGCCAATATGCCGTAACTTCAATCTTTTGCTAGTATCCTTCAAGGATACATAGTTCCGAACCACATATTCTTGGGCGGCTGTCAGCTTTTCGCTATTATCTAGTTCAAAAGCTGCTCTTTCTCCTTTTTAAAGATTAATGCCAGCATGCTGGCTCCATCCCAGTTAAGGTAGAGCCCATCCCTTCAGAAAAGTCCCTCCTTTCCCCAGAATGTTCCTAACAAATCCAAAACCCTCTTCCTTACACCACTGTCTCATCCACGCATTAAGACTCTGGAGCTCTGCCTTTTGGGTCCTCCGTCTGGAACAGGAAGCAGTTCTGAGAATGCTACCCTGGAAGTTCTGGATTTCAACTTCCTACCTAAAAGCTTAAATTTGGTCTCCAGAACCTCCCTACCACACTTTCCTATGCCATTGGTACCATCATGTACCAAGACAGCAGACTCCTCCCCAGTGCTATCTAAATCCTCATCTAGGTGGTGCATGAGGTCCACTACCTTTGCATCAGGCCGGCATGTTACCAGGCAATTATCATGTCCACCAGCCATCCAGCTATCTACATACTTAGTGATCGAATCACCAACTGTAACACTGTCATAACCCTTCCCCCGTGGGAACATGGCCCTGGAGAAACCTTCTCAGTGTAAGAGGGTTTTACGTCACCTGGAGGACAGATCCTAGCTACAGGATCATTTCCTGCCACACCAAGTGATGCTCTCCTGTCACATGACATCTCTCTTCCATGGCAGCAGAGAGGCTGCCAGACTGGAGGCGGGACTTCAATACCACACCCCTGTGGATCTCGTCTTACCTCTCTATCTTCCTTATGACCTCCACTACTGTAGCCTCCAGAGATCAGACTTGTCCCCCTGAGAGCAAAGAGCTCCTTGCACCTAGTGCACATGTTAGACCCCTCACCAACTGGAAGAAAATCATACATGTGACACTCAATGCAAAAGACTGGAACACTCCCATCTCGCTGCTGGACTGCTGTCTGCATCTTAGTTTTAAGGGTTTTTTTAGGTATTTAAGTTGTTTACTTACTTAGGTCTGCTGGAGATACTTCTACTAATACAACTAACCTAATACATTTAATGGACTTTGTTTACCTCAAGATTATTTACTCTCAGGTCCTTAATTGATGTATTCCTGATGAGGATAACCAGCCGCACCTGAAAGTGAATATGGGCACCTCTTTCCCTTTAAATAGGTTTAAGAGCCTATAAAGCTAAGCTTATCCCTGGAGTGGGTGGGAGGGAAAGAGACTTAATAAAAGCTGGCTGGGGTTATCTGCAGGGGTGGATTGGTTGTGATTTACCCCAGTTCGCCTGGAGACATTCATGCTGGAGACTATTTGGGCTACTATTGTCTCCTCGGGTAAAACGTTGCTGCCTCAGATGTCTATTTGGGCTTTTAAAGTTTCTTCTTATGCTAACGCAATTGATGCCCTAAACGCTCAGCTCTCTACTATTCAGACTTCCTTTACTGAGGCTAAATGTAGAGCGATTGCTTTGGAGAATCAAGTTCAAGATAATATGAAGAGTTCCTCTGTTACTCAAACGAAGATTGAGTATCTTGTAAACATGGCTCATGCTGAAAGCTTGAGAATTATTAACTTTCCCAGGGTAGCTATGTTCTCAGCACACGCAAGATTTAAAAAGTATTTAACCAATGTATTGGCGATCTCGGTGGAATCACATCCACCAGTGATGAAATTATATTATCTACCGATGGGTAAGAAGAAATTCTCGATGTTCTAAATGTTTCAGAGCTGTTGGAAACATCTGGATTAGAGGTGGTAACTTCATCTACTCTTTTGGTGATGTTCGCTTTAGTTTCAGATAAGGAGTGACTGTTGAAGTTATTTTTTAAGAAAAGGAATGCATTGTTTCATGGTTTAGTGATTAGGATTTATCCCGATTTGTTTAGGGAGACACAAAAAAAAAAAAGAGACTCTGAATTTCTACTTCTCTGTCTGGGGGATCAACAGCTGAGAGGGTTCTTTTTCTTTAAGCATCCTTGCAAATGTCCGATTAAATATCAGTTTATTTCTTACATTTTTTATGAGCCCTCTCAGCTGTTGGCCTTCGTGAATGCCCATCATCTGGAGGCCTCTATTGACGCCTCAGTGTTAAGTGAGTAATTTAGGAAAGCCTGTTGTCAACTCAGTAATTTTCTTGCATTTTTGTATTTTGAAGTTTATTATATTTTATGTTCTCCCCTCCCCTCGAGAATTAAGGGCTTGAGGTCTTTACTTGTATTAGTTAATGGGAAATATTTTTGTATTTTCTCAGTTTTCTTGAATATATATTGTATGCTCATTTTCTGTACAAGATTGATGCTTGGATATGTTTAAATTGTATAAATATAAAATAAAATAAATTTTTTAAAAAACTGGCTTGCTACACAGTGCCCTGACCTGTGCTTCTAATTTCCTGGGTGATTCACACAATCCTTGATTTGATAGAGGGTCCTTACAAATTGACCCTTTGATATGTCAACTTGTCTTTAACACCTATTTAAGACAACTTCACGATCTCTTGCCTCCTAACTGGAAGGTCTCTTTATATAGGTCTGCAGAAACTAGTTTATTTCTTTCTACTCAGAGATCGTTTATTCTACTTGTATGCTAAGCTATACCCCGATTTAACTTATATAAAAAAGCTCTCTAGAAACAAAATTTATTTCAGAGACTATTTACTCTGTTTTACTTTCTATGCTAAGCTATACTCTGATTTGGTTTAAATGAAAAGCTCTCTGGTAGTACTAAGACCTGACTGACTCAGCAAAAATAGTGAATCCTAAAATACACAGATTAATCAGCTTTAACCCAAAGAATTCCCTATTTCCCCAAGATTTAGAGTATATTCCTGAAGATAAATACTTACAAGTGCAGATCTATTTACAGTTGTAGATAGTCCCTTTTGTTAAACTTAACGATATAGTAGGAGTTAATAGCTACTTTATGTGTTAACTCTACTTTATTTAGCCAGAGTGTATATCATGTTCTATGTAATACAGTTGAATGTTCGATGTGAACCGCTTTGATTCCTAGATAAAGCAGTATAGAAAAACAGATAAATCAATCGTCTACCAGGCTATTATATCCACTTTCGATTTGGTCACCAGCACTGTTCCCTCTAAGCTGTGCGCGTGTGCGCGCGCACACACCTCGCCGAGTGAGCGCACATACTTTACAACAGAGCGCACAAAAATTACGGTTCTGATTCTGATAGAAAACAACACAGACGTTCTTAAAATTGAAAAGTTGTTGTGTATTTATAGTTTTCACAAGTTCTACAATATTTTCTAGTGCAATCAATGTGGTATACATACTGTATTCTGACGTGTAATCAAATTTTAATGTATATAACGCGGAGTGTCGTTATGTTGCGCACAAAAATTTAACCTTCCTTCAAAAGCTGCACAGCTGATATTTTATGCGCACACAGCCTACAGAAAATTAGAGGGAACATTGGTCACCAGTTATATAGCACTGGTACAAACTGGGCTGTGAGCATGAAAAATCAAAGTGACCAGAACATAGCTCAAAAAAAGTCTTTGCAATTTTGCCTCAAACCATCAGTCAAGTTAGTTTACCACACAAAGCCACCACCTTTTAATATCTATCCTAGATAATTACTTTGGTAATCTTCTGAAACTGTTCCATATGTACCACACTGTCAGACCACATACATGCACATGCACCGCTTTGTTAAAATAAGTTATCAAAAGGTTTTAATAAACATCACTAACTCCAAATAAATCCCTGCACAAGTAGCAGAGATTCTGCCCCAGCAAACCCGCTGTATAACAAACTAATTTCTTTCGTATAAAAGTGTGACACACGATTTCCAGAGTCCTCACTAAGCACCACTTTTCTGTCTAACAATCTGTAGATGTTAGCAGTTTCCTTAGGACAAAGTAAAAAGCCAGCAACACATCTCTTGTCACCTGGAAAATTCCTGAACCTCCTCAAAGCCTCTCCTAGGGAGTCTTCATTCCCAGAAGCCTCTACACAGAACAGTCTCTGCATTCCTGCAAGAAGTTCACAGGAAGTATCAAGGCCCAGAGAGAGATGAAAAAAGGCCTGCAACCGTGAACACAAAAACAGATGGGTCCAAGAAGCCTGGTGGCCAGTGGGATTTAACTAGCATCTACTCTTAGCAAAAACAAAAAAAAATATGCAACTGTAATAAATCATTACAGCCACCATTTTTCCACATTCCAAAAAAAAAAAAAAAAAAAAAAAAGAGAAAAGCTTTCAGAAAATGAGCTCACACAATAATTTTTCATAATACTGTATTTACAGGTACAATAAAATAGTTGGGTCGATATTCAGCCACCGTGGAAGGTGGGGTTTGCTTTCAGTACCAGCTGCAGTAATTACAAAAAAAATAATTCATTCAGAGTCAGTAAGTATCCAGATAATTCCAGACGGTACTATCCAGATAGCAGAGATATTCAGTCAGCATTTTTGCTGCCCTATTATTCGGACAGGAGAGCGAATATCACTGCTATCTGGAGAATTTTGCCACTGTGCCCACAGATAGTGCCTATAGTACTGGGGCAATCTGCACAGTGCCACGGAAAATTGTCAGAGAGCCCCCAACAGGAGTTTTAACCTGGATAGCAGGTGCTGCTTCCAAGTACTGACACCAGTGTTTATAAATAGCCAGTACATTAGTTAAGATAAAGAAGAGGTGATAAGGAGTGTGGCCGAGTATTAAAGACCTGATCCATGGACCCTTGGGAGCTGGATCTGGGCTCCCCCTGGGGGACTTTCCCACCCTACGCCTAGTCCTCCTGTGCCCTAATACCTGGGATATGTTACTTAGAAAACAAAACACAAAATATGTGTGTCTTATCCTGGATTACTTTTTTAGACAGATGAAAGCCTTTGCAAGAAAGGTCTCTGAAGTTGTACTGCAAATGCAGAATCCCTTTTGCCGAAGACGCTTTCAAACTGTTCCCTCTTTTGTCCACTGGCTCTGCGTCGGTGGGAAAATGTGTTCTCCATTCACACTGTGAGAGGAGGCAGCAAACAACCGTGTGATATTTAACAGCTGTTTCCTGGTGCGACAGCACTTTCCAGAACTAATGTCATCACTGCAAGCTTTCACCGATTTCCACAGATTGCAGCATGGACCATTGCCTTGATGTAAAGTTCCACATTTCCCTACCCGTCTTTGACACAGGCTTCGACCTCAGTACAATCTGGTCTCTCATTTAAATACGCTAGGCACGTGTCGTACAGATTTTGCACTGTCACAGAACAGTTCAGCCCTACCTGTGCTTTGGGCCAACATTCCCTTGACTTTCAGAGGAATAACACGCCGAGTCCTGCTATTAAGGAAACTGTGGACTGAATTCAATAGAGACGACATTCAAAGGCATGTTTGGCCCATAATCAGTGGAAACAATTATCCTACCTGTATAGTTTTACAAGTTGTACAGATAGTATCAAGCCTTTTAAATCACTGAAGTGGGGTCAGGTTACAATGGAGTGAGGACGGATCAAAAAAATTATTTGGAACGTGGCAATATTCAGTTTAGTCCTGCTATTCAGCAGGCTTAAATTTATTTATTTATTTGTGCATTTTTTTATACTGCCCCTTCCAGAGATCAGGAGCAGTTTACAGAGAACATGTCAAAACATTAACATTAAAATTGAAATTAAGTTATATGGACAGTTCACTATACCTATATTCAGCACTGCTCCCTATATGGATAGCCACGCTGAATATACATACTAAAGTTATGCATCAGTGCCTAACCGAGTAGTCAGTGCACTGGCCAAATCAGCCCAAATGTTTTCATCATTTCCACAATGGAATTCTTTTCTGGTTTAACTTCATCAGTGTGGGACTGGAATATGTTCCTGGGAGAGGGCAGAGGTAGATCTTGCTAAAGTTTGTCATCAAAAAATTTCTTGACCAGAGAAGGGGCTTTGCCTTGGGACAAGAAGAAAGATTTTAAAAACTGCAAACATCTGAGGCAGCCTTGGGACTCCAAGAAACAAGGACAAGAAGCGTGTCTTGCTGTAAACAAAGCAGCTTTCTATACTCAGCCACAGATCTGCACTATTCTTCCAGGAGCTCAGTGCAGACACTATAGATGTGAAGAAGGCCCTGCCTCAGAACTGGTTCAAGGTGATGGCACAATAGGTAAATCTTAAACCAGGCCTTGACAAAATTTTGTGTGGACTTCGGAGCCAGGCCAAAATCTTAGGAGCCAGTGCTTGCGACCTACTTGTCCTCCCCCCCCCCCCACCATATTACTAATTAAAGATTTATTTGAATCAGCAAGGAATATTGAACTTTTGAACCATCCCATATGCAAGGAATCATGCTGAGCCAGCTTTTTACTAGCCCGGAGACCAAAGGTGTAGGGAATGATGGACCAGAATTGTTTATTAACTCGGAGAACAAACAAAGGCTGGAGAAGGACTGGTCAGAAATTATTGTTTAGCAAAGGTGTATGGGGTGGAGAGGAGTGGACAAAGGTGAGTCGGTTGATGTAGTATATCTGGACTTTCAGAAAGCCTTTGACAAGGTCCCTCATCAGAGACTTTTGGCAAAACTAAAGAGTCATGGGATAGGAGGCAGAGTACTACTGTGGATCAAGAACTGGTTAAAAGATAGAAAGCAGAGGGTTGGGCTAAATGGCCAATTTTCCCAATGGAGAAAGGTGAATAGTGGAGTACCCCAGGGATCTGTGCTGGGTCCGCTGCTTTTTGACATATTCATAAATGACCTGGAAAGAGGAATAACGAGTGAGGTTATCAAATTTGCAAATGACACAAAACTATTTAAAGTTGTTAAAACCCAAGAGGATTGTGGAAAATTGCAAGAGGATCTTGATAAATTAGAAGAATGGGCATCAAAATGGCAGATGAAATTTAATGTGGACAAGTGCAAGGTTATGCACCTAGGGAAGAACAACCCAAA
This sequence comes from Ichthyophis bannanicus, assembly GCA_033557465.1. Lineage (NCBI taxonomy): Eukaryota > Metazoa > Chordata > Amphibia > Gymnophiona > Ichthyophiidae > Ichthyophis > Ichthyophis bannanicus. Next base: position 297,831,703 of record CM066042.1, read on the forward strand.
CTATGGTTACACGGTGCAAGGTTCCACATTAGGAACCACCACCCAGGAAAAAGATTTAGGCATCATTGTGGATAACATGTTAAAAGCCTCGGCCCAGTGTGCAGCAGCGGCCAAGAGAGCAAATAGAATGCTAGGAATCATAAGGAAAGGAATGGAAAATAAAACAAAAGATATTATAATGCCTCTATATCGTTCCATGGTGAGACCGCACCTTGAATATTGTGTGCAATTCTGGTCGCCGTATCTTAAAAAGGATATAGCGTTATTAGAAAAGGTTCAGAGAAGAGCCACCAAAATGGTAAAGGGGATGGAAGGATACTCCTATGAAGAAAGGCTAAAAAGGTTAGGGCTCTTTAACCTGGAAAAGAGACGGCTGAGGGGAGATATGATAGAAGTCTATAAATTAATGAATGGAGTGGAACGGGTAAACGTAGATCGATTGTTTACGTTATCAGAATATGGAAAGACTAGGGACATGCAATGAAGCTACAGGGTAAACTATTTAAGACTAATAAAAGAAAATATTTTTTCACTCAACGTGTAATCAAACTCTGGAATTTGTTACCGGAGGATGTAGTAAAGGCTGTTAGTGTAGCTGGGTTTAAAAAAAGTTTGGAAAAGTTCCTGGAGGAAAGGTCCATAAACCATTATTAAGAAGGGACCCAGGATATCAGTGCTTGACCCAGTACAAGCATTGCAGAATCTGTGTCTTTTGGAGAAACTGCTAGGTACGTATGACCTAGATTGGCCACTGTTGGAAACAGGATACTGGGCTTGATGGACCTTGGTCTGACCCAGTATGGCATATCTTATGTTCTTAATATCTGTAGGGAAAAGCTCATGTGAGGAGTCATGCGGTCCAGCTGTGACACACTTGTTACAGCCTATAAAAAGAGATAGAAAATCCAGAACAGGTAGAGAGCCGATATCTGCGTGTGAGGAATCCCAGACTTTTCTCCAGCCTTTGCTGAGGCTCTCCCAGCTGATAATGGGCTGTGATGACCACGGACATTTTGGTGATGAATTGTTATTGCCCTGCAATGATGACAGGGAGTTTGGAGATAGTGATATTACAATGGCAATACAACAATTGTCATTGTAATATCACTAACTCATTGTTCTATTGTAATGTCACTAAGTTATTGTCATATTATCAAGCTAATTGTCATATTAAATAGCTTATTAAATACCATGCATGTGTGGCTGTTTGATCTTGAATTTAATATCCTGGCAAGGCAATACACCCCCCTCCAATTCTCTTGCACTGGTCTCATGTTCTCGTGAGACCAGTGCCGGAGTTCCCACATCATGCATCATCTTTAGATAACAATAGTTATAGCTTCAAATAGCAAGTGTCTCTGTGGGTGTGTGGTGCAGCCAGTCTGTGTGTTGGATGTGGCAGTGTGTGTGTTTGTGTGGGTGGGGTGCATGTGTATGTATGCTGCAGAGCTGGAGAGCGTGTGTGTGTGTGTATAATGTGGGGGGAGAGCCGCTTGCATGTATGTTCTGGGGGAGGGGAATGCACCCTTTGGCATATACAGATTGTAATTTTTGATCCCATGCATTCATTCCCTTAACCTCCACCTTGCACTCTTTCCTCCCCATTCTCTGTTCCCTTTCTGGACTTCTCCTTCCCTCCAGAACACTCACCCCCTGCCCTCCATTCCCCCATCCTCCATTTTTTTTTAAAGGTACTGCCCCTTTAAAATTGTTGCTGCCTCTCTCCCTTATTACTTTTTTTTTATCTGAAGGCACCAATCTTCAACAGGAGGGATCTTTGCCGCATTTAAGCTCCGATCATGGCAAAGATCGCTCCTGTTCTGCCCACGAGAGTCCAATCGCCCACAGGCAGAACGGGAGGGTTTTCTCATGATCAGAGGGGAACAGATATAAATTTCTGGTCGCCATATTAACCTGGCACCTGGGCTTTATCAAGCTCTGTCTTAAGCCTTAGCGCCCCCTGCTGTCAGAATCTTTAGCTTTGAGTGCCCTGCTCTTTGCTGCCTCAGAAGCTGCCGTCCTAGACGACCACCTAATTTGCCTAATGGCTGGGCCGGCCCTGCTTTTCAAAAAAATGCTCTTAGGGTCCCTACAGGATGAAAACAACTGCTCAAAATATGTGCTGGGCAACTCACACCAACTAAAGCCCCTTTTTCGTATCAACCATTGGTCTGGGTGCAAAAAGATCAAATAAAACAAATCAAATCTTTGGCTTAGCAAAAACGTCCTTCCTTCCTTCTTCATCTCGCCGGTGCTCACCAAAAACTGTAATGCAGTTACCGCCAGCAAATACCAGACACCACTTGAGAAAATGGGTCTCTGTCAAGAGTTTTAGCGACATCGTCTGCAGTTGTCTCATCGGCTGTGCTCTGGAGTTCTCTCACACTGGTCTACAAATTACCAATTTTCCAGTCAAGCCTCTATCTCCAGTGGAAAATACTGGTACAACCATGATTGCTGCCATCTGCGGCTACACCACAGTAAGGTACGTCACCGTTTCCCACGGCGTTTAGGGACAAGCACAAAAGAGTTAATTTCTTCTGTCTTTATCTGGTCACTTGAAAGATTTTTTTTGCTATTTCTCAATTGAAGAACAACTTCAGCAAGGCAGAAGAATTATAACTATTATGATGCTTAACACTATGGAAAGCAGAATCACCTTTAGTTGCAGAATTTATATCTTCCAATTTGCTGCAAGGTTTTACAGAAAAACAAAAGTCTATTAATGTTAAAGATGAGCTCTCTCCTTGAACAGCCTTCTTCTGCTTATCTGAGTCGATGAGAGCCCGTAAATCGCCAGCACCTTTATTTATCAGAGATGCAAGCACCCGATCTGCCACAAGCTCTCAGCTTCCCAGGCATCTCAGCCCTTCTGAAAGCACAGACATTCTGGCATTATATTCTATTCTCCGGTGGGTCACAGATTCCATAGAAACATAGAACAATGACGATAGAAAGAGACCATATGACCTATCCATACCAACTACTGAAAACGTTACATTCCCTTTTTTCCCTTAGAGATCCTCTGTATGTGTCCCAAACTTTCTTGTATTCGGGTACAGTCCTTGTCTCTACCACTTCCACTGGGGGATTATTCCACGCATCTACCACTCTTTCTGTAAAGAAATATTTCCACATATTACTCCCGAGTCTATCCCCTTTCATTTTCACCCTCATTCCAGTGCTTTCTCTCAATCTAAAGAGGCTCTCCGCCTGTGCATTTATGATAGACACATTTAAATACATCTGTGGCCTACCTCCCCTCTTCCAAAGTATACATATTGATTTAAGTCTGCTCCCATATGATTTCTGATGAAGACCACTAGACTATTTTATTCGTCTCCTCTACACTGACTATCTCTAGAATTGCTCACAGTACTCCAAATGAGGCCTCAAAGATTTATACCGAGGCACTATCACCACACCTCTTTCCTGCTGACCATTCCTATGTGCCCAAGCACCTTTAGGGCTTTCATCACCTCCTTTTCTACCCGTTTTGCCATCTTAAGATCATCAGAAACGGTCACCCTCAGGTCCTGCTTTTCTTTCACAGACAAAAGTATTTCACCCCTTATGCTGTACTGTTCCCTTAATTATTGCAGCCCAAATGCACAACTCTGCGATTTTTAGCATAAAATCTCAGTTGCCAAATTCTTGAGCATCCTTCAGCCTTCGCTAGGATCCTCCTCATGTTATCTACACCTACCTAGAGAGGTAAACCTTACTCAACGGCCTCTTCTGCACACCACTAGTAATGATGTCCTTATCCTCTCGGTGAATTCCATTCACCAGTGCTCCCACTCAAGCCAGTTTCGAATCCAGTTGTTCAGATTAGTGTATTAATGATATGTATGTGTTTGTCTTTGACAGTCATTTCCTAATAAACCTCTTAACACAGGATGCAGGGGAGAAGACCTGGTCCTCACTGGACCCAGAGTATGTGCAGTGACCATAGAGGATAGCAGGAGATCAGCGATACAAAGCAAGACCATTGCCATTCTCTCTCTCTTTAGCACCTCCATGTGTCTAGACTGACTAATAGGCAGAAGATGGTTTCTCACATCATGTGAGTCAGTCAGTATATTGGTCATGGGCACATAAAAGGATTCCTGCCCCCATGAAAAAAGGCCATTTATGTAATAATCAAAAGCTCTAGAGGACACACCTGAAGGAGCCCAAAAGGATGTTAAAAGGGGACTTTGGTAGCCCTAGTATATTTCCTTTCAAATAGTTTGTACAGGTTAGAAATCATTAGCCAGCCCCCCCCCCATACCAAAGGTACAAAACTCTTCACATCCTTATACATTTTTCGCATTCTGTCTAAATAAAATACAGTTCAGAATGCATTAAGAGTAAGAGTTTGTTTCACCGATCTATACAACATGCTCTGCATTTTTAATGTGAAAGAAAAAATGATAAAATATTAAAAAAGTAATTATGAATAAGTAACCAGTCTTGAAAGCATCCCTCCACGTCACTTTTCACAAGCCCAAATTAGCTCAGCTTCCAAAAACTGCCTTTATAAGGCCCACGGTTAAGTTAAATCAGGAGAACATCTTTTTTGGTTGGAGGGACCAAACAAATCAATCTCCAGCCCCACCCTCAAGCTCTCTAGTTGCAGATGCTGTGCAAGATATTGGTGGGGCTATGGTCTCAATGGCCCAGCCCATTCCACTACCTATAAGCTAAACAGAGCCCCAGAGTCAGGCCAACCACCTGGCAGCACTGTTCCCTCTAAGCTGTGCGCGTGTGCGCGCGCACACACCTCGCTGAGCGAGGGCACATACTTTATAACAGAGCGCACAAAAATTACGGTTCTGATTCTGATAGAAAGCACAGACATCTTAAAATGTAAAAGTTGTTGTGTATTTATGGTTGTCACAAGTTCTACAATATTATCTAGTGCAATCAATGTGGTGTACATACTGTATGCTGACGTGTAGTCAAATTTTAAAGTATAGAACTCCAAGTGTCGTTATGTGCAGCACAAAAATTTAACCTTCCTTCAAAAGCTGCACAGCTGATATTTTATGCGCACACAGCCTACAGAAAATTAGAGGGAACATTGCCAGGCAGACTAGATGGTTGCTTGAGGCAACAAAGAACAGCTACAGTCAACGAAAAATAATTGGTCCTAATAGCCACACAAACTCTAGGGGGTATGTCTACTAAGGTGGGATAATGATTAACCTGGGTTATCTGCAACTAGGTCCCATGTTATTCAATGGGACCTAGATGCAGATAACCCGGGTTAACCGTTAGCCTGGCTTGGTAGATATACCCCTAAGACTCACTGGTGCTTACGTTTACCCAGAGAAAGAATGGGCAATTTGCAAACAGTCCATTTATCCTTGTAAGTGGGTTTTGAAATCTCTTTCATTATGTATATATTTACAAAACAAAGTTTAATATTTAAAAGTATGATGTCCAAATGTGTTTTTATAGGGTGGTTCTGAGATAGATGACATTTAGATGACTATGATTAATTATCAAATTCCTTAGAGGGGGGTGCTAGGAGTCAAAGTTAATTCTGAGGGGGGTGCAAGGCTGAAGGTTCACTTACGGCAGCTAATATCCCCTTGCACCTGCCATGATATTATTGTGCATCTTGGTATGTTCTCTGGAGGCTTTATATCTGTGTTGGATGTGTTTGTATATGTCAAATATTGGTCCTAGAAAACCAGAATTGTTGTTGGTTTAATTGAACCAACTAAAAAAAGGTTTTACCGAGTATTTGAGCTTTCAAGACCACATGGGACCCTACTACAAAGAGTTCAGGATTCAGTGCTGAAAGAGTGGATGTTCGACTTCAGGGCCAGTTCAACCATTAGGAAGAGCTAGGCGGTCACTTTGGATGGCAGCTTTTGAGGGGCAGCAAAGAGCAGCAGCAGTCCAACTGAAATGATAGATCCATTCACATAAGCTCAAAAAACTAACCAGTATATACTTTTATCTGTAGGGAGAAAGGGAACACACATTCATACAAGTTTTAGAAAGCATGATGTCCAACTCTACATATTTATAGCAGGATTGTTGTAGGAGGCGTGGTGATGTGATGATCATAATTATCAAGTTTAATTATCAACATATCGGAGGGGGGGCAATACTGCTGGTTTGCCTAGAGCGCCCAATACCCTTGCACCAGCCCTGTAGAGCCTGCCTGTGACCACAGTAGCTGAGCTTATTTGAATACTCCTGGGTGAAGAATTAAGCAGTTTCTGTTTTGTGCAATGAATCCGAAGCAAAGATCTAAACATACTGAACATGAAGCTGCTGAAAGAACTCCACAATAAAGTTATTCAAATGCATTGGATTGGAGGAAGCCGCACCTTTCAGAAAATTTCAATGTGTCTGTATATCCCTTAGGTACTGTAAGGTTCACCAGCATGACACTGCCTCAACCAGGTCATTCATCCAAAGTCAATAGCTGTGGGTTAAGGAAAGATAACTGTAGGGCCTAACATTTCTTTAAAAGAACTATAAGGGTCTCTTGGTGAGAATGGGGAAAATATGTTGACTGTTGTGATGAGGAGAGTATGGTTGAGTCTATGGAATTGGAAGAAAATCAGCCATTTACCTTTTAAAGAAAGAGACAGGCAAGGAATCAGTAGCTCTCAAACTGCAGGCAGAGAAAAAAAACACGCAGCTACTGAGGACAGGACACACCCAAGCTCTGCTAATCCAAGGGCAGGCTTGGAAATTAATGAAGGACACCTGGGTGAAGGGGAGTGCACGGTAGTTCAGAGACAGTCTTATAAACCCAGGGAAATATTGGAGGAGAGAACGGAGAGAGAGAACAGCCAGAGAGAGGGCAACAGGAACAGTAGTACCAGGACGAGGCAGCACACTGGAAAGAAAGATACAGAAAACCAGCACTCGAGAGAGCTGACCAGGGAGAACACTGGAGAATTCAGTGGGGAGAGAAGCACCAGAGAAAGGCCCAGAGAGTTCATCGTGGAGGAGAACGGTGGAAACTTCCGAGGGAATCTCAGAGGTGAAAGCCCTAGTCAGAAGGAAAGCCAGGATTGCAGGGAAACTGCAATTGATTTTAAAACTAGGAGAGCTGTGCCAGAGAGAAGTGCTGATAAGGGTCAGGCTGCAGTGCCAACCGTTCCTGAACCAGCTAAAGAGCTGCAACTTCCAAAAAGGTGCGTGAATAAAAGGGTAGCCAAAAGTGTCGTAAGCCAGTTAGAGGCATTGTGTCATTTGATGCAAGAAAAGAATCTCCACATTCCTGGTGGAAACCCTGTGCATAGGGAAAAGCCTCAGTGGAGAAAGGTTCTGGAACTTTTAGACACTATTAAGCCTGAAGTTTTTCATGTTGGCTTAAAGCCAGATTTACCGGACACAGGTCCTGAGGAAATGCAGATAGACTATTATGAATCTGACGAGGGGTCTGAAGATTCAGTAATGGATTGTTCTCTGTGCCAGAAGGTAGAATAAAAAGTTCTTGGCTAAAAGAAGGGAAAAGCCTATAACCTGAATGTCCTAGAAGGCAGTGTGGAAACAGGGAGAAATGTGTTTAGCCAGGAATGCTAAAGAACCCTGTTGCTGATGAAAGGATATTTCTTTTGGGTTTGAAGAGAAGCCTTGCTTGATTGCTGAATGATTTGAAAAACAGCGACATGTTAAAAAGCTACATAAAGCAGTTTCATTGTTTGGTTTGGTATAAACACCTATGGATTATTGTTTGGAGAAAGAATCCTGTTTGTTTTGCGTTGAGCCTTAATGCTCTTTAGAAAAATTAATAAATTCCTGTGTTTTGCCTTGTAAACCCTCGGTCTCCACACTACTTGTTTTTTTCTAAACACAACTACAAATCCCAGCAGCCCCGGCGCTGGATGAGGAAGAAAACTCTTTAAAAGGACTAATGAGTGCAGCCCTAGGCTTATAGGCTGTTGCCTGGGCTAGGGGCCTCCATACTGTTCAACAATTTCAAAATTGCTCCACAAACATGGTCTGAATGGGTGGTAAGAAAGAAGCCACGTGATATGCTGCATAACATTTTCAAAGACACACTTAGGGAACACTGGCGCATATGGAAAATGGCTTTCTGGCCCAATAAGACCAGAAATAGAACTTTTTTGTCCCAGTGTTACAAGATATATAGTTTAAAACAAACAGCATGTCACCCTGTCACAGCATGCCCAAAATAAAGCTTGTTGGTAGCAGCATTATATTGTGGGGATGCTTTGCAGCAGTAGGGACAGGGAGGCTTATGAAGATGGAGGAAAAGATGGATGGTGCAAAGTACATGCAGATCCTGGAAGAAAACCTATTGCAAAGGGCCACAATAATGGAACCTTAGAGAAGACTCACGTTTCAGCAGAACAATGATCCCAAGCACAAGCAATGATTGAGTGGCTCAGCAAGAAGGTGGTTGTTCACCTGTCCAAGAAGGGTTGAAGTGTTTTCCGCAGCAGACTGGCTAACCTACTGAAGAGGGCTTTAAACTAGATTCATTGGAGATGGGTGAAGAAGGCCCCCAGGTAAGCAAAACATTAAATACCTCTGTAGAAATTGGTAAAAGGGGCAACATCTGGAAAGCAGTGTGCATAAATGCCCGTAGCAGTGCCGGTTACAGAGACATGGTTCACGGACAACCATGACTGGGATGTAATTATACCAGGCTATACTTTATTAAGGAAGGACAGCGTAGGAAGAAGGGGAGGAGAAGCGACACTATACATAAAAAATAATATTAAAGCTATAGAATTACAAGGCTTAAAAGGAAGCGAGGAGGCACTGTGGGTTAAACTAGAAAGAGAAATCTATTTGCATTGGAGTGATATACAGACCCCCCTCATAGGGAGAAGAAGTGGACAGAGATTTAATAGAAGACATACACAGCATTGCTAGAAAAGGGAAGTGCTATCGATAGGGGATTTCAATATGCCGGATGTGGATTGGCACATCTCTGCTGCGATATAATCTAGAAGTAAGGAGATCTTGGATTCTCTACAAGGAGAGCTACTCAGGCAACTGGTAACAGAACCCACATGTGAAGGGGCCATAATGGACTTGGTGCTTACCAATGTAAAAAGTGTTTCTGATGCACTAGTGGAAAATCATCTCGCATCCAGTGAACACCAGATAGTGTAGTTCAGTATTAAGACTAGAGTTGATAAAATCCATTCAAAAGTGAGAGTCTTAGATTTTAAGAAAACTAACTTTGCCGAGATGGGACAGTACCTCAGGGAGTCCTTAGCGGGATGGGAACAGCTGGGGAATGTAGAAAAACAGTGGGAGAAACTGAACAGGGATATTTTAAAGGAAACAAACCTTTTTGTTAAAGAGGTAAATAAATGTAAAAGGAAAAAGGAGGCCACCGTGGTTCTCAAAAGAAGTAACTGAAAAGATGAAGAAAAAGAGGCTGTCTTATAAAATGCAAGAGATCACAGAGGGAGGAAGACAAGCATCAATAGTTGGAAAAAAATTAGAGAAGTTTGCAAAGTCAGGAAAGCAAAGGTACAAAAAGAAGAAGAACTAGCCAATGCAATAAAATGGGGGGATACGATATTTTTCAATTATGTTAGTGAGAGCAGGAAGTTCAAAAGTGGTATTGTCAGACTCAAGGGTGAAGGGGAGGAATATGTAGAAGCCGATGAGGATAAAGCAGAATTCCTTAACAAATATTTCTGTTCTGTGTTCACAGATAAAAGACCAGGACCTCAGAAAACACCCACAAATAGGAACAGAAGCAAAGGGGATCTTGAACGATTTTCAGAAGACTGTTTGTGAGGAACTAGATAAACTAAAAAGTAGATAAAGCGATGAGACTAGATGGGATACATACAAGGAACCTGGGGACCTTCTAGTGGCTCCGCTGATTGACCTTTTCACTGTTTCTTTAGAGTCGGGAATGGTCTCAGAGGTCTGGAAAAGAGTACATGTGATCACTTTACACAAAAGCAGAAGTAAAGATGAGGTTGAGAACTACAGGCAGTTAGTCTAGCCTCTGTGGTGAGTAAATTATTGGAAATACCGCTAAAAACAGAGGATATAGTGAGGTTTCTGGAGTCCAATGGATTGCAGGATCAGAGGCAGCATGGATTTACCAGAGTTAGGTCTCGTCGGACAAATGTGATCGATTTCTTTGACTGGGTGATCAGGGAGTGGGACTGAGGGAAAACCGCAAATGGGTGTACTTAAATTTCAGTAAAGTCTTTGACACTGTTCCGCACAGGCGACTTATAAACAAACAAAGTCAGCACCCTAGGGGTGGACCCTAAAGTGACTGACTGGTTGAGTGGGAGGCAACAGAGGATACAGGTAAATGGAGCTCACTCTGAGGAGAAGGATGTTACCAGTGGTGTGCTGCAGGGATCTGTCCATGGTCAAATTCTTTTTAACATCTTTGTTAGTGGTATTGTGGATGGGCTGTCGGGTAAGGTTTGCCTCTTTGCGGATGATACGAAAATCTACAATAGAGTAGACACCCAGGAAGGTGTAGATAACATGAGGAGGGATCTAGCAAAGCTTGAAGAATGGTCAAGAACTTAGCAGCTGAGATTTAATGATAAAAAATTCAGGGTCATGCATTTGGACTGCAAAAATCCAAGGGAGCTGTACAGTGTAGGGGGCAAATTACTTCTGTCCATGAAAGAAGAGCAGGACTTGAGTGTGATTGTTTCTGATGATCTTAAATGGCTAAACAGGTAGAAAAGGCGACGGTGAAAGCCAGAAGGATATGTAGGTATAGGAATGGCCGGCAGAAAAAAAAGGAGGTGATAGTGCCTCTGTATAAGTCTCTGGTGTGACCTTTTATGGCGTAGTGTGCAATTCTGGAGACCACAGCTTCAAAAAGATATAAACAGGATGGAGTTCGTGCAGAGGGTGGCTACTAAAATGGTTAGTGGTCTTCGTTATAAAGCACTTAGGGAGAGACTTAAAGATTTTAATATGTATACATTCGAGGAAAGGCGGGATAGAGGAGATATGATAGGCATTTATACTACAGAGGTATTGAAACGTTTCTAAGAAGAGAGCCTCCTTTGACTGAGAGCAAGCTTTACTATGAGGGGGCATTGGATGAGGGTGAAAGGGGGATAGACTCAGGACTAATAAACGGAAATATTACTTTACAGAAAGAGTGGTAGATGCATGGAATAATCTCCCCGTGGAGGCTGTGGAGACTAGGACAGTATCTGAATTCAAGAAAGCATAGGACAAACACAAAAGATATCTTAAGGGAAAAAAATGGACTATAGTAGTTGGCATTAACCTTTAAAAAGGAGATAGAGCAGCTTTTAAACTAGATAAATAGGGTAGAGCCGACAGTCATAAGAACATAACATAAGATATGCCATACTGGGTCAGACCAAGGTCCATCAAGCCCAGTATTCTGTTTCCAACAGTGGCCAATCTAGGTCATATGTACCTAGCAGTTTCCCCAAGGGACACAGGTTCCACAATGCTTGTATTGGTTCAAGCATTGATATCCTGGGTCCCTTCTTAATAATGGTTTATGGACCTTTCCTCCAAGAACTTGTCCAAACCTTTTTTAAACCCAGCTACACTAACAGCCTTTACTACATCCTCCGGTAACAAATTCCAGAGTTTGATTACACGTTGAGTGAAAAAATATTTTCTTTTATTAGTCTTAAATAGTTTACCCTGTAGCTTCATTGCATGTCCCCTAGTCTTTCTATATTTTGATAAGGTAAACAATTGATCTACATTTACCTGTTCCACTCTGTTCATTAATTTATAGACTTCAATCATATCTCCCTCAGCCGTCTCTTTTCCAGGTTAAAAAGCCCCAACCTTTTTAGCCTTTCTTCATAGGAGTATCCTTCCATCCCCTTTAACATTTTGGTGGCTCTTCTCTGAACCTTTTCTAAAATCGCTATATCCTTTTTAAGATACGGCGACCAGAATTGCACACAATATTCAAGGTGCGGTCTCACCATGGAACGATATAGAGGCATTATAATTTCTTTTGTTTTATTTTCCATTCCTTTCCTTATCATACCTAGCATTCTATTTGCTCTATTGGCTGCCGCTGCACACTGGGCCGAGGGTTTTAACATGGTATCCACAATGACGCCTAAATCTTTTTCCTGGGTGGTGGTTCCTAATGTGGAACCTTGCATCGTGTAACCATAGTTTGGGTTCTTCTTCTCTATGTGCATAACCTTGCACTTGTCCACATTAAATTTCATCTGCCATTTTGATGCCCAGTCTTCCAATTTATCAAGATCCTCTTGCAATTTTCCACAATACTCTTGGGTTTTAACAACTTTAAATAGTTTTGTGTCATCTGCAAATTTGATAACCTCACTCGTTATTCCACTTTCCAGGTCACTTATGAATATGTCAAAAAGCAGCGGACCCAGCACAGATCTCTGGGGTACACCACTATTCACCTTTCTCCATTGGGAAAATTGGCCATTTAGCCCTACCCTCTACTTTCTATCTTTTAACCAGTTCCTGATCCACAATAGTACACTGCCTCCTATTCCATGACTCTTTAGTTTTGCCAAAAGTCTCTGATGAGGGACCTTGTCAAAGGCTTTCTGAAAGTCCAGATACACAATATCAGCCGACTCACCTTTGTCCACCTGATTATTCACTCCTTCATAAAAACATAACAGATTAGTAAGACAAGATCTTCCTTGTCTAAAGCCATGTTGGCTGTCTCCCATTAGGCCATGACTATCTACATGCTGAGTAATTTTATTCTTTATGATGGTTTCTACCATTTTTCCCAGTACTGATGTCAGGCTCACCGGTCTGTAGTTTCCTGAGATGATTTTAATGATAGTTCACAGATTACTAATAGCAGGTCTGCAATCTCGTATTTCAGTTCTTTCAACACCCTTGGATGTATACCATCCGGCCCAGGTCATTTGCTACTCTTCAGTTTATCTAATAGTTGTAATACATCTTCCCGATGTATCGATATTTCCTTTAATTCTTCTGCACCTTTAAATACCACTTCAGTCATGGGTAACATCCCTATATCTTCCTCAGTAAAGACTGAAGCAAAGAATTCATTCAATCTCTCCGCTATCGCCTTGTCGCCTCTTAGTGCTCCTTTAACCCCTTTATCATCTAATGGACCAACTGACTCTCTCACAGGTTTTTTGCTACGAATGTACTTGAAAAGGTCTTTACTTTGCGTTTTTGCTTCCGCAGCAAACTTCTTCTCAAATTCTCCCTTTGCCTGCCTTATCAATGCTTTGCTTTTGACTTGCCAGTGCTTGTGCTGTTTCCAGGTTTCGTCGTTTGGCTCTTTTTTCCATTTCCTGAAAGATGCTTTTTTGGCAACAGCCGCCTCTCTGACCTCACCTTTAAACCATGCTGGCAGTATTTTGGACTTCCTTCCACTTTTCTTAAAGCGTGGAATACAGCTGGTCTGGGCTTCCAAGATAGTATTTTTCAACAACAGCCAAGCCTGATGTACGTCTTTAACCTTTGCAACTGCTCCTTTTAGTTTTTTCTTAACTGTTTTCCTCATTTTATCATAGTTTCCCTTTCGAAAGTTAAAAGGTAGTACTGTGGATTTCCTTACTATCCCTCCTCCACTAATTAAATCAAAGGCGATCATGCTATGATCACTATTGCCAAGTGGCCCCAACAACCTTATCTCTTGCACTAGATCTGGTGTTCCACTAAGGACTAGGTCTAATATGGCTACCCCTCTGGTCGGTTCATGAACCAGCTGCTCCAAGAAGCAGTCATTTATTTCATCTAGGAACTTTATCTCCCTAGTATGTCCTGACGTGACACTGACCCAGTCGATACCGGGGTAGTTGAAATCACCAATTATTATTACTGCACTGTAACTTTTGTTAGCTTCCTTGATTTCTTTGAGCATTTCATCATCCATTTGGTCATTCTGGCAAGGCGCTCGATAGTACACCCCACTGCCATTGCCTTCCCCCTTTTACATGGAATTTCAATCCATATAGATTCTACAGCAGATTTTGTTTCCTGCAAAACTTTAATCCTTTCTGACTCAATGCCCTCTCTAACATAGAGAGCAACCCCTCCACCAATTTGATCAGCTCTATCATTACGATATAGTTTGTACCCAGGTATCAGTGTCCCACTGGTTGTCCTCCTTCCACCATGTCTCTGATATTCCAATCATATCTAACCTTTCATTTAGTGCTATATATTCTAACTCTCCCATCTTATTTTTTAGACTTCTAGCATTTGCATACAAGCATTTTAGAGAATGTATTTTACTCATATTAATTTGGCTACTGTTAGACATGGGTAATTTGGGATCTTTAAGCTCAGTCTGCTCCATACTTGAGGGCATTTGGGCTACTTTACTCTTTGTGGAACCTCTCTGCTTTTGTTAGTATCCTTCAAAGATACATTCTTCCGAACCATCCGCTCTTGGGCGACTGTCGGCTTTCCCCTAATATCTAGTTTAAAAGCTGCTCTCTCTCCTTTTTAAAGGTTAATGACAGCAGCCTGGTTCCATCCCGGTTAAGGTGAAGCCCATCCCTTCGGAAGAGCCCCTCCTTTCCCCAGAATGTTCCCCAGTTCCTAACAAATCCAAAAACCTCATCTCTGCACCATTGTCTCATCCACGCATTGAGACTCTGGAGCTCTGCCTGCCTTTTGGGTCCTGCGCATGGAACAGAAAGCATTTCGGAGAATGCTACCCTGGAAGTTCTGAATTTCAACTTCCTACCTAAAAGCCTAAATTTAGCCTCCAGAACCTCCCTACCACATTTTCCTATGTCATTGGTACCGACATGTACCAAGACAGCAGACTCCTCCCCAGCACCATCTAAGACCTTATCTAGGTGGCGCATGAGGTCCGCTACCTTCGCACCAGGCAGGCATGTTACCAGGCGATCCTCACGTCCACCAGCCACCCAGCTATCTACATGCCTAATGATCGAATCACCAACTATAACGGCTGTCCTAACCCTTCCCTCATGGGCACATGGCCCTGGAGAAACTTCCTCGGTGCGAGAGGGTTTTACATCACCTGGAGGACAGGTCCTAGTTACAGGATCACTTCCTGCCATACCAGGGTGATGCTCTCCTGTCATGTGACCTCTCTCCTCCATGGCAACAGGGATGCTGCCAGACTGGAGGTGGACTTCAGGACTATATCCCTGTAGGTCTCGTCTATGTACCTCTGTCTGTCTTATGCTTTCCAAGTCTGCTACTTTAGCCTCTAGAGAACGGACGCGTTCCCTGAAAGCAAAGAGCTCCTTGCACCTAGTGCACACGTAAGACCTCTCACCAACTGGGAGAAAATCATACATGTGATACTCAATGCAAAAGACTGGAAAGCCCCCATCCCGCTGCTGGACTGCTGTCTGCATCTTAGTTTTAAGTTTGTGTTTAGATCTAAGTTCTTTACTAAGGGTTGCTATGGATATTTATACTAATAAAACTGTACCTAATACGTGTAATATACCTTGTTCACCTGAAGCTTAACTAATCTCAGGTCCTTAGTGTATGACTGATTTGGTTAATGAGCTTCACCTGAGAGCACCTCCTGTCTTTTAAGATGTGTAAGTAACTATAAAGCTATGATTATCCCAGGGGTGGGTGGGTGTGGTTCAGAACAATGTATCCTTGAAGGATACTACCAAAAATATGGTTAGGACACATCAGCAGAGAGGTTCCATTAAAGACAAAGGTAGTCCAAATGCCCTTGAGTACAGAGCAGACAGAGCTTAAAGATTCCAAAGTACCCCTGCCTACCGATAACCAGATTACTATGAATAAAATACAGTCTCTAAAATGCTTGTATGCAAATGCTAGAAGTCTAAAAAATAAGATGGGAGAGTTAGAATATATAGCACTAAATGAGGAGTTAGATATGATTGGTAGAGACATGGTGGAAGGAGGACAACAAGCGGGACACTGTGATACCTGGGTACAAATTATATTGTAATGATAGAGCTGATCAAATTGGTGGAGGGTTTGCGCTCTATGTTAGAGAGGGCATTGAGTCACAAAGGATTAAAGTTCCACAGGAAACGAAATTTGCTGTAGAATCTCTATGGATTGAAATTTCATGTAAAAAGGGGAAGGCGATGGCAGTGGGGGTGTGCTATCGACCACCTGGCCAGAATGAACAAATGGATGATGAAATGCTCAAAGAAATCAGCGAAGCTAACAAAAGATCTCCAGGAACAAGCAGGAATGTAGTCTTCACATATGGGTATTGTCGGTACCGACGGAGCCTACACGGGAACGCTCCCCAGCGTCCAATAGGAAAGCTTTTGGGAGCATCCCACAGCACCTGTGTGCTACTTTCCCACCTTTCCAACTCTCCTTCATCAGTTCTTCATTTTCCGTGCAGCAGACAGAATATATACCCTGTCACCGCAGAAAAATTATTCTTCTTTTGTTTTGTTTTTTTTGTGGTCGCGTCTGCCTTCACTTAACTCCTACCAGTACTGCCGGTTCTCTTTTTTTTTTGAAAAGGAAAAAAAACAAAAAAAAAATCCCACACAACTAGCTTCTAAAAATCTTTTCTTTAGGAGCCTTTCCCCTCTCAAGGTTAGGCGCCATTTTGGGCACTAGGCCCATTTTTTCTTCAAACATGGAAAAACCAGCTAGTGGTATTAAGAAATGTTCTAAATGTGGCGGTACCATATCCGTCACTGATACCCATGAGTGGTGTCTTAAATGTTTACGTCCTGACCATTCTCTATCGGAGTGTCTCTCCTGCAGAAAGATGACCAAGAGGGGCCTGCGGAACAGAGCTGCAAAACTCGGTACCCTTTTTGCCGCTGATACGATGTCCGTTGCAGCGACGTCTTCCAGGGCTTTATCTTCCTCCCATGGATCTCAGATAGCTAAACCTAAGTCTTCTAAGACTGGCTGGTCCTCAAGGGGTAGATCTCCTTCCAGGTATGGAGATGCCACTGGCGTTGCCCTCGAGGAAAGTTCACCGGCAAAACAGCCCCAGCGGGAGGCCTCGGTCTCCAAAGCATTAACGGGGCTCCAGAATGTTCCAGAGGCTTCAACCTCTGCAGAACTACTGGTGTCATGTTCTGGGGTCGTGGCCGCTTCCATTGGTACCAACACCCAGGCATCGGCAGGAGCGATGGATCAAAGAAACCTTGCTATCGAACGCAGTCTAGTGGCTCTCTTAGCAGCTTCGGTACCGCTAAGACCGCTACAGACGGTTCCACAGGTATCGGTACCGACATCGGTGCCGGTACTGAGTGCACCTGCCTCGGAAGGTATGCTGCCCCCCATGCCGAGCCTATCTCAGGTATCGAGGGGCTGGTACCGATACACCCTGATACCGACTTCGAGTGGTACCAGTACTGAGCATTGCAGGAACACCCGGCACAGAGATATTTTGAATCCTCCGATTCCGATGACTCTGATGGTACTAGAAAAATCCTTCCGAAGGATCCATCTCCTTCTCCTCAATGCAGAATGTCTCCTCCAGAGGACATGTCCTTCCAGGATTTCATACGTGATGTAGCTCGAGGTCTTGCAATGACGGTGACTCCAGAAAAGGAACCCAGAGCAGAAGAATTAGAAATTCTTCAATACCCTAAGGCTCCTAAAGAGGCAGCTACCCAGCCCATTCATAGGATCTTGCAAGATCTTATGTTAAGAATGTGGGAAACCCCTTTAACGGTGTCTCCACACTCCCGAAGATTCGATACCATGTACCGAGTACCAAGCTGTCCTGGGTTTTAAAAGACTCAGTTACCACACCATTCAATGGTAGTGGAATCGGCAATGTGTGGGATTAAGAGTGCTAAAATGCATTTTTCCAATCCTCCAGGCCGTGAGTCGAGGACACTCGATGCCTTTGGGTGTCGATGCTTCCAATCCTCCATGTTGGCATCCTCTATATGTTCCTCAAAGAAGTTACAGGAGACTTGGAGGAGATCATGAACCCTCTTCTTCCTGAGGACAAAAGAGTGGATTTTCTTACTCTGGTCAAACACGCCCAGGATGTCTCTAAGTTTGTGAATCGTGCAACCTTTGATTGCTTTGAATGTATTAGTAGAACCTCTGCTATTTCCATCGGTGCACGTCATATTGCCTGGCTCCAGTCATCAGACTTAGAACTATGGGTGCAAGAGAAACTGGGGAATATTCCTTGCACAGGAGAAAATCTCTTTGGCAAGGATTGGCAAGACAAGGCAAATCAGCTTGAATCTGAAAATATTACTTGAACAGACTATCAAAGTCTACAGCCAACCCAGCAAAAAAAAAGTCAGCCAAGAAGCCTTTTTTCAATAAGAAAAAGGGTGTAAGATGGGTAAAACCTCATCATGCTCACTGTCCAGTTCATGTTCCCCAAAAGGGGAACCAACAGAACAGACAGCAGCGAAAGCCACAAGTTCCAAGAACTCAATCGGCTCCACAAGCTCAGCCTCCTCAGGGGCTTTGACTCTTTCCTAGAGAACTTAGTCTTTCTGCCCCTGAAAGGTCCAGAACCCCTCACCATTCCAGGAAGGTTATGCCTTTTTGCCAGCGGATGGCAACAAATAACATCAGAAAATTGGACTCTGTCCATTGTACGAGAGGGGTACAGACTTCACTTCCACAGCATGCCCCCTCCTACAATCAAAGCAGCTCAATTCTCAGGTCCCTGTCACAAATCTCTTGGGTCAGGAGATCACATCACTTCTTACTCAAGGAGCAATAGAAGAAGTACCCATACCCCAACATGGGACGGGATTCTACTCCCCCTATTTTCTCATTCCCAAGAAAACAGGGGGGGGGGGGGACAGGCCTATTCTGGACCTCAGAGAATTAAACAAATATCTGTTACGAGAAAAATTCAAAATGAGCTCCCTCGGAACACTCCTGCCATACCTTCAGAGTCAGGACTGGCTATGTTCTCTAGATCTAAAGGATGCATATACTCATATTCTCATCCATACAGATCACAGAAGATTCCTTCAATTCCTTTTCCAGGGAAGACACTTCCAATACAAGGTTCTTCCTTTTGGTCTGGCTTCTGCCCCAAGAGTCTTCACAAAATGCATGTCAGTAGTAGCAGCATTTTTGAGAACTCTAGGAATATTTGTCTTCCCCTACTTAGACGACTGGCTCATTGGAGCATCCACTGCTCCAGAAGCCAGCTTCGCTCTCTCGCATGATACAAATTCTTCGCTACTTAGGACTGGTTATAAACCTCCCAAAGTCTCAGCTCATCCCTTCTCAGTTCCTGGAGTTCATAGGGGCTTGACTGGATACCAGACAGTCAAGGGCTTTCCTACCACAGCCCCATTGTCTTCATATAATGCAGATGGCATCCCAAGCAGCTATGAAAGTATTCCTAACTGCTCAGGAAATGCTTCAGCTTCTGGGGCATATGGCATCCACTGTCCATGTGGTTCCCTATGCTCACCTTCACATGCGAGCAGCCCAGTGGACCCTCTCCTCTCAGTGGACACAGGCCTTGAAGGGTCACTTACCGGACAAAATCAGAAATTCCACATATCTCGTTTCGTCCCTTCAATGATGGCAATCGCTGGAAAACCTTCTAGTACGTTCTTCTTTCCAGCAGCCTCTATTCCAGGTCACGCTAAAAATGGATGCGTCCAAGTTGGGTTGGGGGGCTCACTTGCACAATCTCTCGACTGAGGGTCTTTGGACCCCACAGGAGGCTTGTCTTCACATAAACCTCCTAGAACTCAGAGCCATTTTCCATGCTCTTCGAGTATTCCAGGCCCAGCTCAGCTACAAGACAGTTCAGGTCCAGACCGACAATCAGGTAGCTATGTTCTATGTGAACAAGCAGGGCGGAACAGGCTCTCTACCGTTATGCAACGAAGCTTTGCGACTGTGGGCCCTCGCCAGAGAACATCAAATCCACTTCCTAATAGTATATCTTCCGGGCATTCAAAATCTTTGGGCAGACAAACTCAGTCGAATACTGCTGCCACAGAAATGGTCTCTTCACTCAGACCAGATTGCTCAAGTGTTTCGAATCTGGGGGACCCCAGATATAGACCTCTTTGCAAGTCCAGAATTCCAGCTCAAAATTGTCAGGCAAGAGATGCTTTCCTCCTCCACTGGGGGCAAGACTTCCTCTATGCCTTCCCACCCATTCCCCTCATTCCCAAAACACTGTTCAAACTTCAGAGTGACAGAGGACGTATGATACTCATAGCTCCACGTTGGCCACGGCAAACATGGTATCCTCTGCTTCTACGTCTCTCTCAAGCCACGTCACTGGAGTTGGGACATGCTCCAGATCTTCTGTCCCAGGAGAACGGGATGCTATTGCACCCAAATCCCCAGTCCCTGTATCTCAGTGCCTGGATGATCAGGGCATAGAGCTTCCAGATATCAACCTTTCTCAACAGGTAAGGGATATCCTGGCGGCCTCCAGAAAACCTTCCACAAGATGATCCTACGCCTTTAAGTGGAAAAGGTTCTCTGTATGGTGTTCTCAAAGGGGGCTTACTCCCTTTTCGGTGCCTGTGGAATTGCTACTGGAGTATCTTCTCCACTTATCAAATTCTGGTCTTAAAACCAATTCAATAAGGGTTCATCTTAGTGCCATTGCTGCTTCCCGCAGACCATTAGATGGACAACCTATCTCCTCTCATCCACTCGTAGCAAGATATATGAGAGGTCTACTCTTAACAAAACCTCCCATTAAGCCGCCGCCGGTGGCATGGGATCTTAATCTTCTACTTGGGCAGCTTATGAAACCGCCCTTTGAGCCCTTAGCCATTACGGACCTGAAGTTTCTTTCCTGGAAAGTCATCTTCCTAGTTGCTGTCACTTTTGCAAGACATATCAGTGAGTTGCAGACCTTAGTGGCTGATCCTCCTTATACAAGATTTCACCATGATAAGGTAGTTCTTAGGACTAATCCTCACTTCATGCCAAAGGTGGTTTCGCCTTTTCTTTTAAACCAGTTTACCTTCCTGTATTTTTTCCTAGGCCTCATGCCTCTAATGTACAAAGGAACCTTCATACCTTGGATTATAAAAGAGCCTTGGCTTTTTACCTTCAAAGAACTAAGCAACACAGAAAATCTTCTCAGCTTTTCGTTGCTTTTGATTCTAGTCATTTGGGACTTCCAGTTTCCAAAAGAACTCTCTAGATAGATTGCAAATTGCATATCCTTTGCTTACGAGAGTAAGGGGCTCTCTCTCGAAGGCCACGTCACAGCTCACAGTGTGAGAGCAATGGCAGTCTCTATGGCTAATCTTCGTTCTGTGTCCACTGACGACATCTGTAGAGCAGCCACCCGGGCTTCAGTACACACCTTTACAGCCCATTATTGTTTAGACAAGGACTCCCGTCGGGATGCCTCGTTTGGACAGGCTGTTCTACAGTATCTCTTTCAGACTTAGTACAACTCCTACCCACCATCCCGGGTTTTCGATGCCAGAGATCCATGGGAGGAAGAATGACCCATCTCACCAGAGGTTCACAGCTTGCTAGGGTCATCCACCTGGCATCTCTCAGCTGGGAAGTCCCCATATGTGAAGACTACATTCCTGCTTGTTCCTAGAGATAGCATAGTTACTCACCTGTAACAGGTGATCTCCAGGAACAGCAGGAATTAAGTCTTCACAACCCGCCTACCTTCCATGGGAGTTGTCTCTCTCTCTCTCCTTTTGTCTCAGCTATAAACTCAACTGATGAAGGAGAGTTAGAAAGGCGGGAAGGCAGCATGCAGGCGCTGTGGGATGCTCCCAAAAGCTTTCCTACTGGACGCTGGGCAGCGTTCCCGCACAGGCTCCGTCGGTACCAACGATACCTATATGTGAAGACTTAATTCCTGCTGTTCCCAGAGATCACCTGTTACAGGTGAGTAACTACTCTTTACAGAACCGTAATAATAATGGGTGATCTCAATTACCCCGGTATTGACTGGGTCAGTGTCACGGCAGGACATGCTAGGGAGAGAAAGTTTCTAGATGAAATAAAATGACTGCTTCTTGGAGCAGCTGGTTCATGAACCGACCAGAGGGGAAGCCATTTTGGACTTAGTCCTTAGTGGAACACCAGATCTGGTGCAAAGGATAAGGGTGATGGGGCTACTTGGCAATAGTGATCATAGCATGATCGTGTTTGGTTTAATTAATGGAGGAGGGATGGTAAGGAAATCCAGATTACTACCTTTTAACTTTCGAAAGGGAGACTTATGATAAAATGAGGAAAATAGTTAACAAAAAACTAAAAGGAGCAGTTGCAAAGGTTAAAGACTTACATCAAGCTTGGGTGTTGTTGAAAAATACTATCTTGGAAGCCCAGACTAGCTGTATTCCATGCTTTAAGACAAGTGGAAAGGAAGTCCAAAAAACTGCCAGCATGGTTTAAAGGTGAGGTCAGAGAGACTGTTGTTGCCAAAAAAGGCATCTTTCAGGAAATGGAAAAAAAAGAGCCAAATGACGAAAACTGGAAACAGCACAAGCACTGGCAAGTTCAATTCAAGGCATTGATAAGGCAGGCAAAGAGAGGATTTGAGAAACAACATGCTGTGGAAGCAAAAATGCATAATAAAGACTTTTTCAAGTACATTCATAGCAAAATAAACTGAGTCAGTTGGACCATTAGATGATAGAGGGGTAAAAGGGGCAATAAGAGGTGACAAGGCTATAGTGGAGAGACTGAATGAATTCTGCGCTTCGGTCTTTACTGAGGAAAATATAGGGATGTTACTTAAGACTGAAGTAGTATTTAAAGGTGATATAGCGGAAAAATAAAAAGAAATAATCACTACACCGGGAAGATGTATTACAACTAAACTGAAGAGTAGCAAATCACCTGGATCGGATGGTATACATCCAAGGGTGTTGAAAGAACTGAAATATGAGATTGCAGACCTACTATTAGTAATCTGTGATCTATCATTAACATCATCTGTAATACCTGATTATTGGAGGATCGCCAATGTAATGCCAATTTTTAAAAAGGGTTCCAGGGGTGATCCAGGAAACTACAGACCAGTGAGCCTGTCAGTAATGGGAAAAATGGTAGAAACCATCATAAAGAACAAAATTACTCAGCATGTAGATAGTCATGGCTTAATGGGAGACAGCCAACATGGCCTTAGATAAGGAAGATCTTGTCTTACTAATCTGTTATGTTTTTTTGAAGGTGTGAATAAACAGGTAGACAAAGAAAGATGAGTCTGTTGATATAGTGTATCTGGACTTTCAGAAAGCCTTTGACAAGGTCCCTCATCAGAGACTTTTGGCAATACTAAAAAGTCATGGGATAGGAGGTGATGTACTGTTGTGGATGAGGAACTGTTTAAAAGATAGAAAGCAGAGGGTAGAGCTAAATAGCCAATTTTCCCAATGGAAAAAGGTGAATAGTGGAGTACCCCAGGAATCTGTGCTGGGTCCGCTGCTTTTTGACATATTCATAAATGACCTGGAAAAGGGAATAACGAGTGAGGTTATCAAATTTGCAGATAACATAAAACTATTTAAAGTTGCTAAAACCCGAGAGGATTGTGGAAAATTGCAAGAGTATCTTGATAAATTGGTAGACTGGGCATTCAAATGGCAGATGAAATTTAATGTGGACAAGTGCAAAGTTATGCACCTAGGAAAGAACAACCCAAACTATGGTTACACGATGCAAGGTTCCACATTGGGAACCACCACCCAGGAAGAATATTTAGGCGTCATCGTGGATAACATGTTAAAACCCTCCGCCCAGTGTGCAGCGGCGGCCAAGAGAGCAAATAGAATGATAGGTATCATAAGGAAAGGAATGGAAAATAAAAGAAAGTATATTATAATGCCTCTGTATCGTTCCATGGTGCGACCGCACCTTGAATATTGTGTGCTATTCTGGTCGCCGTATCTTAAAAAGGATGTAGCGTTATTAGAAAAGGTACAGAGAAGAGCCACCAAAATGGTAAAGGGAATGGAAGGATACTCCTATGAAGAGAGGCTAAGAAGGTTAGGGCTCTTCAACCTGGAAAAGAGATGGCTGAAGGGAAGTACGATAGAGGTCTATAAATTAATGAATGGAGTGGAACGGGTAAACGTAGATCAATTGTTTACATTATCAGAATATAGAAAGACTAGGGGACATGCAATGAAGCTACAGGGTAACCTATTTAAAGTAAATAAGAGAAAATATTTTTTCACTCAACGTTTAATCAAACTCTGGAATTTGCTACTGGAGGATGTAGTAAAAGCTGTTAGTGTAGCTGGTTTTAAAAAATGTTTGGACAAGTTCCTGGAGAAAGGTCCATAAACCGTTATTAAAAAGGGACCCAGGAAATCACTGCTTGACCCAATAGAAGCATTGAGGCACCTGTGTCTTTTGGGGAGACTGTTAGGTACTTATGACCTAGATTGGCCACTGTTGACAACAGGATACTGGGCTTGATGAACCTTGGTCTGACCCAGTATGGCATATCTTATGTTCTTATATGGAAGGGGGCAGACTAGATAGAAACATGATGGCAGAATAAGACCATATGGCCTATATCCTCAAGTGGCCCAAAGCTCACACCAGGGTCAAGAAGAAATTCCATGCCCAGAATTGAAAACTACAGTCCACAGATGATCCCCAGCCAAGCTAAAAGAGCTTGAGCTATTCTGTCAAAAACAGCAAAGACTTCCTCATCCCACTGCACAAGGTGGGAAGACGCTTATCCTAAATGACATATGGCTGGCCTTGCTGTAAAAGGGACTTCTGCCAAGTCCTGAGTTAAGGGTATAAAGACTTACGCAATCAAGGCTTTCTGGTTTCTTATTCTTAATTACTTTCTGAAAATGTTATAATCTTCTTTCATTTTGGGGGGGATTGTAGTTATTAAAGTGCTTTATGGGAATCACACAATATTTGCTCCTTATTGTGCATTAAAAGGTGAAAAAATGTGCATTTACTTTTATTGTAACGCACAATTTTGTACCAGACTGCATGTTGAATACTACTGAAATGCATAGCATGCAAAACATCTCATTGGAATTCAAATAGTTTGTGTTATTCTACGTTATCCTTGGGAAGAGAATGCCAGCCCAAATAAACCTACTGAACCTCTCCTCTAATTTCTTGAAGAAATGCACCAGCCCATGTATTGGCAATTCAGAGAAAATGTATTTTTATTTAACATTTCTTATATACCACCTTTCATGATATCAAGGTTTTACATTGATATCATGAAAGTGCATGGTTATACTATACTCAGCTGTAATAGGGACCGAAAAGAGGTGGAGGCGTCCTAATAATAGCTAAAAGCAACCTCAACCTATCAGCTACCTTACTCGATAAACATGATGGAATGGATATCTTCAGAATAGAAAGTCACACTATGGCCATCTGCCTTATATACAGACCCCCCACACTTGATATGCAGAGCTTAGACACTATCCTTGAGGTTGTGTGTGAATCCTCCTTGAAAAAACCTTCCATTATCTTAGGAGATCTCAACCTTGCCTCCCTACCAAATTACCAGGAACTATCCTGCCTTGAAGCAATGGATGAAATGGGATTTAAACAGATAATTACTTACCCCACTCATTGCAAGGGGAACACGCTTGATTTAATATTCCTCCCTCTACACTACACACAATTACCTCAATTTAATCCACCCACTACAACACAGGTACCTTGGTCTGATCATTTCATGATACACTTCTCTCTCCCTTTCCAACTCCCTAACACAACATGTATCAATACCAACCACATGGAACATAGATTCTGCAAGTTTAACAAGGAAAACTTCCTGGAATCAATCTCTACAAAGTTGGACACTATCTCAAACAATCTCAATGAACTTGTATCAATCTGGAACTCTGTTGTAGGGGAAGAAGCTAAACCTTCGCCTTCAAATAATAGATCAGGAAGGTGGTCATCTGAGAAATGGTACACCTCAGAACTTAGTACCTTAAAGAAGAACCTCAGGAATCTAGAAGCTAAATGGCGTAAGACAAAAAGCCCAGAACTCAGGATACAATATTTTGCAAACCTCAAAACGTATAAAGAAGCTATAAACACTACAAAAAGGCTACATCACACAAAAACCCTATCAAAAGCTATCAACAGACCAAGGGAGCTGTTTGAGATTATTAAATCCCTTTCTAAAGTTCCTGAACACACTCCTAACAAAACATTAATTTACCCTCAACTACTGGCAAACCACTTTGCCAGTAAACTCAAACAAAGTACCCGACCTAGTGCTATCCTTACTTTTACCACAGCTAATAACATCATTGAATGGAACTCATTTATCTTAATCTCAAATAAACAACTGCTAGAGACCATATCAAACCTCAATACCACTACCTCGTTACTAGATCCTTGTCCAGTATCTTGGATTAAAGCAGCCAAATCTGAACTTGCCCCGTACATATTAATCTAGTAAATCAATCTCTTTTTCAAGGCTTCATGCCAGATGACCTCAAGTTTACAGCAATCCGCCCCCTATTAAAGAATAAAACCCTTAACAGCAATGACCCCTCTTCGTATCGCCCCATTGCCAGTATACCTTTTCTAGCTAAAATCATTGAGAAGGTAGTTCAAACACAATTACAAGATCATATTGATACCAACTTCCCTCTAGATGAACACCAATACGGTTTTTGCCCATATCACGGGGTAGAAACCTTACTTATATCCCTCTTCGACTCACTAATCCAAGGCATGGATAATATTAAGCAGGCTTTCTTGCTTATCTTCCTTGATATTTCCTCAGCCTTCGACAGTGTGAATCACAGCATTCTCTTATCCAGGTTATCACAATTAGGCTTAAAAGGAAAAACGTTTCACTGGTTTAAATCCTATATATCAAACCGTTTCCAATATGTTCAGATAGATCATTCCCCCTCTCTTCCATTCCCACAAGAGTGAGGTATCCCTCAAGGATCATCTCTCTCTGCCTTACGTTTCAATCTCCATCTTCAACCAATTTGTAAAATCTTTAAACGCCACGATCTAAACTATTTCATCTACGCAGACGACATCATGTTGTTCGCCCCCTGTGACATAGATAACCCTAATTACGATAAAATCTCTACTTGTCTATCTGAAGCAGCTCAGTGGCTCAGCTCAATTCATATGGATTTGAACTTCAAAAAGACTGAAGCTCTTTTTGTATGCTGAAACTCTAACTTCACTCCCCCATCTGTTATCAACCTGATGGACATCACCCTTCCAGTCAAATCGGAAGTAAAATATCTAGGAGTTACTTTAGACAAAACACTAAAAAAACAGACCGCTAAAACCATATTCTTTAAACCCAGAACCATCCAGCAACTCAGACCTCTCATTGACATTAGTGATTTTAGAACAGTGGTCCAGGCTCTTATAATGCCACATTTAGATTTCTGCAACGGATTACTCCAAGGTACATCTAAGAAGAACATACACATCCTACAACGAGCTCAGAAGGTCACAGCTCGGATCATTTTTAGAGCTAAACTTTCTGACCACATTTCCCCAATTGTATACGCTCTTCACTGGCTACCTATAGCCAGTAGGATTTCAATATAAAACTCTAGTCACCGTTTTTAAACTCATTAATGACATAGCCCCCTCACATCTTTCAACATTAATTCATACCCCTTTAGAAAACAGAATAAGAAGAAGAGCAAACCTCAACATGCTTCTAATTCCTAACTCGGTGAGAAAATTAAAGCAAATAACAACCAATTCTGCATTCTCTTACTATGCACCCAGTCAATGGAACAAGCTACCACTCAACCTGAGAGAAATTAAAGATCTTATTTCCTTTAGGAAGGAGCTTAAAACATCTCTTCACCCAACACTACTACAACTTACAGCCCACTCTTGAACACACAACACAAGAATACACGACGCAACTGACGCAGGTTTATCCTACCTAACTCAAAGTACCTCTCACCTCCCCTACCTAACTCAAAGTATCACTCACCACTCCAGTAGTACATTGTTCTCTTATATGATATTTAGTAATTTGTAAACCACTGCTGTAAATAGTTCTCTGTAAATAGTTAAACATGTTCCATGTATCATAGTTATTTTTGTGCTACAATGTTCTATGTAATTAAGTGTTCAATGTTTTAATTGATGTTACCTGTTCCTTGTAAACCGCCCCTGATCTCTGGAAGGGGCGGTATAGAAAAGCACACAAAAAATAAATAAAATAAAATGGAAATAACACACAATATTTGCTCCTTATTGTGCATTAAAAGGTGAAAAAATGTGCATTTACTTTTATTGTAACGCACAATTTGGTACCAGACTGCATGTTGAATACTACTGAAATGCATAGCATGCAAAACATCTCATTGGTATTCAAATAGTTTGTGTTATTCTACGTTATCCTTGGGAAGAGAATGCCAGCCCAAATAAACCTACTGAACCTCTCCTCTAATTTCTTGAAGAAATGCACCAGCCCATGTATTGGCAATTCAGAGAAAATGTATTTTTATTTAACATTTCTTATATACCACCTTTCATGATATCAAGGTTTTACATTGAACAACCTGAAATTACATTGAACAGGGCATTATAACTTGGAGATAACTATTTTACAGGGAACATGGGCTATGGAGGGTTAAGTGGCTTGCCCAAGACCACAAGGAGCACCTGTGGGACTAGAAACCCCAGTCCTTCCGGCCCAAGGTTGCTGTCCTCTAGTGGGATTTGAACCCCCGACCTTCTGGCCTGAAGTACCTTGCCCCAATCACTAGGCCACTCCTCCCTTGTTACCTCAGTTGTTCTATTGTTATGTATTCCAAGATATGTAACCATGTTTACTGCCTGATGTTTGTTCCTTGCTTTCTATAAATAAGGAATGCTACAAAAAAAAAAAGAAGAATACCAGCCCAAGCCACATTCTTAAAGGGGCCAGAGGTGGTTTAAAAAAAAATTTCTGTGATCTGAGGGTCCCCTCCCCCCAGCACTATCAAATAGTGCACCCTCCCCCAAGATATTCACTCCCCGACATTCCCTGGACCCCCCCCCCAGGGCACAATGTCCCTCTGCTGGACCCCAAATCAGAACTTTCCCACTCCCCTAAGGCCTCCTTGGGCCTACCTTGATGGAATTCAGGTGGTATAGTGGGCTCAGATAGGAGTAATCCCCACTTGCTCCCCTTTGGGCTGGTGCCGGGTTCACAATGGTGGCCGTGACCCCGAGCAGTAGTCTCACACTACTATTGCTAAGGGGCCCAACCCCAAGGTAAGCATCATGGGGCCTTAGGGAGATGGGGGTATTTTTTTTTTGGGGGGGGGGGCTGACAGTTTGCCAGTACTAGAGGGGTGGGGGTAGAGGGAGGGAACCCCAGGATATTGAATTTTTTTAAAAAAAACCTCTGGCCCTGTTAAGAATGCGACCTGGATCTTTAGGTCGAATGTTAGCAATCCAATGGTTCTGGGCAAGAGAAATAATGCCACTATTTTTCCCTTGAAATAATGCAGCTTTGTACTGTTCAATGCAAGTTGTTTTCTTCCTTTACCACGCCCAGGGAGGAGTGGCCTAGTGGTTGGGGCAAGGTACCACAGGCCGGAAGGTCGGTGGTTCAAATCCCACTAGAGGACAGCAACCTTGGGCTGGAAGGACTGGGGTTTCTAGTCCCACAGGTGCTCCTTGTGGTCTTGGGCAAGCCACTTAACCCTACATTGCCCATGTTCCCTGTAATTAGTGTTTGTGTCTCATATCCCCTCGTGTTAAATGTATCCAATTGTGTTATGACCACTTTGATTGAAGGATAAGGTGGTATACAAAACTGTCTAAATAAATAAATAAAATAAATTACTAACCTGTGGTTAGTGACTCTGGTGGTAAATTAAGCCTCAGAAAAATGAAAAATTGTACCGCAGCTTAGTAACTCACCCCTTAAAGTAGACAGCATGTTGTGTAGATCAGTGAAACAAATTTAAAATTGTATTTTTTAGATAGAATGGAGCAAGGCGGGAGGGTTTGCAAGGCACTGTAGAAAACGAAGCCACAAGGTGTCCATCTTAACCAAATGTATCGGCTTCAGTTAGTCTTGGGAAAAAACACATTTGTAACAAGATATGACCACAAATAAACTTCAGGCAGTATCCTATAAACCAACAGGAGGTACAGAAGTAATTAGAATACAGCCAATCAGAACAGAGTGGGATTGTGGCATCACAATGGAAAAAACATGGCTCCTGAGGAGAGCATGCAGAGGAGGAGCAGGACAGGGGATCCGAAGGAAGCCACCACTGCCATTATCTGGAGAGAGCAGTGCCAGGCTGGTGTACACTGTATGTGCTGCCGTCCAAACAGAACTTGCAGAAAAGGAAACACTTTTCCTTTTTGGATCTGGGAGCTGTTTTGGTCTTTGTGTTCATGGTCCTTAACCCCATCCTTGGGACACAACTGGCCAGTCGCGTTTTCAGGGTATCCGCAATGAATATGCCTTTACTGCCTGCACTGTATGCAAATCTCTTTTCATGCATATTTATTGCAGATATCCTGAAAACTCAACTGGCTGGGTGCATCCTAAGGACTGGGTTGAGAGCCCCTGTTACACACATTGAAAAGGTGGTAAGTAAGTTTCAATAAACAAATAGCAAAGTTACACTTGCAGTGTGACACAATGACACATGTTGGGGCTACATCTGTGCTTGCGCATGTGTCTGGTAGGGGACTTTATGTACGTGCATCAGGGATGCACTTACACGTTGGCTGTGTGCACGTGTATATCACAGCAATATGCAGTTGTGTGTTGGTTTAGTGGAGGGGTAGGCAGATAGCCTTTGGTAGGTGTCTGTGTGCACGTGCTGAAGCAGTGAGTGGAGTGTGTGTGTGTGTGTGTCTGTCTATCTGCATGTGGGTCTGTCAGGGGTGACTGTGTGCACATGTATTGAGGCAGTGAGTGGAGTGTGTGTGTGTGTCTATCTGCATGTGGGTCTGTCAGGGGTGACTGTGTGCACATGTATTGAGGCAGTGAGTGGAGTGTGTTGTGTGTGTGTGTGTCAGGGAGACTGTGGGCATGCATGTCTGTCAGGGCAGTAGCGGGGGGAAGTGTGCACTGTCATCAGGGGAGGTGACTGTGTGCACATGTGTCGGGGCAATGAGTGGAATGTGTGTCAGAACAGTTTGGTGGCGGGGGATGTGTAGGGGGGTCAGATCAGTGGTGGTAATATGCAAGTGTGTGTAGGGGCCTGGGGAGGGGATGTGAATCCGTGTGTCAGGGCAGTGAGGGCAGCTGTGTGTGCCCATGTGTCACGTCAATAGGGGAGAGGGGGCATGAATGTGTGTGTTGCGACAGTGTGTGCATGCATGTCAGGTTGACTGTGTGCTGCGACAATGTATACGTGCATGTGTGTCAGGGTAGCTGTGTTCATCAGGGGATGGGTTTGTGTGCCTGTATGTCAGGGCCATGGAGGGGGGAGGGAGTGCACATGTCTGTTGGAGTGGAGTGTGTTTGGGTGTGTGCGCGCACTTTCCCCTGTCCTCCTGCACCTACTCCTCATCCTTCCCAACCTCCTGCCCTAGTCCCCCTACCTATTCTTTGCTTCCCTCTATTATACCCTCCCTCTTTTCCCTCCACCCACCCACCCATGCATGCACTCTCCTCCCCCTGCTACCCAACCTGGAACTCTATCAGGCCTTTCATTCCCTCTCTCCCTGTCTCTTTATGTACTTGCCATTCTCTTCTCTTTTTCTCCTCTATCCCTGCTCCTTCCCTTACACTCCACCGTTGTTCTTCTATCCTCTCCTTCCTATATGCCCTGCCCCTTTTTCCTCCTAACCATGCCCCTTCCCTTAGGCTCCACCTCTTCATCCACTCCTCCTTTCAGCATCCTCCTCCCCTTCAGGCCAGTGGGAACAGAGGACTCTCACTGGCCTTTGGAGGCTGTAGCCCCCAGCTCTTCATGATAGCAGGAATGGGACTCCCACCAGCTCTTCATCTTGCTGGTTTGAACAATAAGGGGGGGGGGGAGGGGATGCATGTTTGCATTTGTTTGTACATGCACTAACAAACATGCGTACAGAGACAAAAATCCCCCCAGCCTACTGGACTCTCAACAATAGGCTCTACACTTTAGCTATATGCAATTAATAAAAAAGGTTCATGACTATGTCATGGTGCTGCTGGAGTGTAGTTTTTACTTTCTGGAAGCACTTGGCTGGTACTGGAATAAAATTCCCAGGGACTAGGATTCTTAAGCTCTGCCGTGACAAGAGCAGTCCGAGTAACCCTCCGCTATCCTCACCTACAGGCTGTGCCAAACGTCCCAGAAGATCCTGCCTTTCTGGAAGGAAATTGTATTGAAATGCCACACAGTTAATGTCTTCTCTTGGCATATTTCACACCCATTTTATAAAGCAAACCACACACATACTTTACTTTATAAACTAGAGTTTTAAAGGTTCGAAAACATGACTTATATCTAGGTGTGATTGCTTTCCTCGGCCCTAAGGCTGGGGTACATGCCGCACCTAGATTCCTTAAGAACGCATGTAAATTATAGAATTTTATCATCATTTACATCGTACTTGTGTGCTCAGCCCATGTTGCGCCCAAGTGCACGCCCACAATGAAAGTATACACCAGTCTTATGTTCCCATTCATACCAGCTAAAGTACCCATGCCAATTTACATGTGCGAATCACTAAAAATCCATGATTTACATGTGTAGATGGTGTGCAACTTTCCACAGCTCCTTATAAAATCATGCCCACAATGTGCTGGATACAAGTATCTTGGGAAGAGTTGTTCTTAACTAGGGCAGGTGTATGTGGATCATTTTAAGGCAACTGTCTCAAAACTCCTTTAGAAGCCTTACGGAATTTACATCTTACGGGCCAATGCAGAGAAGCTTAACACAGCACTTTTTGGCACTTTTCCCATGCCAGGCTTGCTCTCCGATGCAGAAAGCAAGCTGCCAAAAAACAACCGCTCAAATCGCATGCAAATTGCTGCAGAAGTAATTGTGCCCAATGTAAAAAACTGCACTGAAACTTGGCAGTTGTTTTACAACTTTTTTTTTTTTTTAATGTTGGATCTTCACGCCAGCTTCCGACAGGAGTAGAAATGCAGCCAGGAGTAAAAGTATCATCCGAGGTGAAGTTTGACACTTCACTGCAGATGATCCAGGCATTGGGGAAAGCCCCCGATGCCATCAGAATACTGTTGGGGGAGGGCCAGTGTTCCTTCCCCAGACAGAAACCAAATCCTCGTGGCCCAGTAACCTCGATCCACCCACCCAATAAAAAAACCTCCCTGGTGGCCCAGCAGCCCTGAAAGACCACAGGTACCATAATGCATTAAAAGGTTGATGCATTCACCCTGCACTAAAGCCCAGTAATTAAAGTTCTAGCACAGGGTTTCATAGCGCAAACAAAAGCTGAACCTCCCCTCCCGGTACCTTCAATCTGAAGTGGGAGCATTGCCCACACGCTCCCACCCCTGCGTCGTCATTTTGAAAAAATGGCAGCACCTGGCACCGCACAGGGATGCACCACATGGGGCCAGGCGCCGCCATTTTCCAAGATGGCGGCGCAGGGGCGGGAGCAAATGGGCAGTGCTCCCGCTCCACATGACCCTGTTTCTCCAGGACAGCCCATCAAACTTACGCAGACTTCTGTGTGTATATATGCTGATTATTTACGCACTGGATAATTTGAATATTGCATTCCAGCACAAAGAGTCAGCATTAAAGCCGCGCTATGAAACTGCGCCAGAGCTTTAATTACTGGACTCTAGCACAGGGTTTCTGCATCGGCCTGTTAATGCATTGTGGTACCTGTAGTGTTTGCTTCTACCATTTAAAATGGGCACTGAAGGTACCAGAACGTATCAGGGATGTCAGAAATCAAGAAGAGCTTAAGATCTCCCTCCTTAAGCCGAGTTACTTGGCTATCTCTGCCCATTTCCAGGAGGAAGACTATTTCACCAGTCCTGATTTTGAATGGACTTCCTAAAACAATTGTCATCCCAGATTTACTGAAATCAGTGCAGCAGATTGGGCTGTCAGGAATCCAGGGCTGATCTCAAATCTCCCTCCTGGAACTGGGCAACTTGGACGCTCTGTTGGTGCACCTCAGATCCCAGGCTCAAGATAATAAAACTCAACCCCCAAATGATTGCACTTCCCTCTAAGCATCGTGATAAATAAGAGAATAAAGAAAAATGTGAAACAGACAAACATTGTGCAGGAGAAGTCCAAGACAACTTCAAAATCTCCTCCCTTATCAAGCAATGTCCCAGCTGAAACCTGGGTCAAAATCTTTCAGAGTCCATGAATATAAAGTTTGAAAATTAATAAAAATGGTTTATTTAGACTAATAAAGGAAAGAAAAAAAAATTAAACCATGTGTTTGGAAACAGACTGTGCTTCATCTTCAGCACACGAATGATTTTTTTTTCTTTGATGTGTTGCTGCTTAATTAGCCAATAGAACACTCCAAATTAAACGAGATATTAATCACTGAAACAGCCCATAAATTAGACGTCTCTCAGGGTGAGAAGACGCTGACTCATCCAACTGAGGAACATGCGGCCCCGTAGCGTGCAGGTGGGAGTCTACAGGAGGCAGAGAATCCCACGTCTTACATCCCAGAGATCTGCCTGGCTCGCTTCTAAGAAAGCGCCACTCCTTCCCTTAAAGATCACTATCTAATAAAGCACAAGGTCTGAAAAACGGTCTGTGGCCTTAATGATAATGGGGTGAGCAATGTGGAGAGTATTTATGGACGACCTGGGTGTTAGCCAAAAAGTTTTAAAAGCTAGGATAAAAAAAAAGTTCTTTATAGTTTTTGCTTTGTCCTTATATTTACCCTCTTGTTTACTTTTTGCTTACTTTGCTTTTTAAACACGTTGTCCTCTCTCCACCCTTCTCATCTCATCTCTTCTCCTGAGTGACCAGCCCAGGGGAGCTGCTCTTTCCTCCCAATACCTTTCCTGACCATCAAGTGCACTCATCTCTCCCCCACACCAACTCCCATTAGGAACAGCGACGGCTTATCTCCAGCCCAACTGGACCCAACTCGGCTTCTGCCTGCCACTCAAAGTTCCTCTCCTAGGCACAGATGCCAAATGTTAGGCTCCTGGAAACCAAGAGACCAGTGTTCAAATTTTGCTTCTCACATTAACACATCCCATCCTTTGAGGGAACTGCTTTATTTTCCGCTGCCTTAGGTATAGATGCTAAAGTAACATTTCTATATTTACAACAAAGCATTAATGACAGAAGAACCCGAAAAACATACCAGTAACAATGGAAACAGAAAAATGAAGGCATTCTGCCCATTCATATTAAATGCTAAGCTCTACAATCCTTTCCTCTCCTTCAGAGATCTTCTGTAGTTGTCTCATGCTTTCTTGAATTCAGATACAGACCTTGCAAGCCTCTTCCCCTCTGCTGGGAGTCTGTTCCACGCACCCATCACCCATTCTAAATCTATCCCCTTTCACCTTCATCGTATGCCCTCCCCCCCCCCCCCCTCTTTCCAGAGCTTCCTTTCAATTGAAAGAGGCTCTTCTCCTGTGCATTTATGCCAAGGAGGTATTTAAACATTTCTTTCTTACAAAAGTACTCATTTTGAGATCTGCCCCCATATGCCTTACGAGGAACACCACTTGCCATTTTGGTAGCCACCCTCTGATCCGGCTCCATTCTGTTTATATCTTTTCAAAGGTGGGGTCTACAGAATTGCAAACAGTACTCCAAATGAGGCCTTATCAGAGATTTATACAGAGACATTGTCATCTCCTTTTTCCTGCTAGCCATTCCTCTCCCTATATAATCAAGCATCCTTTTGTTTTTTGCTGTCACCTTTTCACCTTTTTGACAATCTCAAGATCATCAGAAATAATCTCCCAAGTCCCGGTCTTCTTTTCGCACACTGAAGTATGTCAGCCGCTATATTGGCTCAAGAAATCCCTGGCGCCAGGCCACTCCAACACCCACAATTTCATGCCCCGAGTTTCATTCCTTTTTGGCTGGTGCTGCTGAAAAACATGGCATGTCTAACTTCCCCTTTGCGACAGTCTCTCTGCACGGTTTAGCCACACAGTGGAGAACATTAAGGAGACTTGCAACTGTGAGATCAGCCTAATTTCCACTTCGGTTTTCCGGACCACTCTTGACTCTGAAGTACTATTGAAATGGTCAGATAGCAGAGCCGCTAGAACTTCCAAGTTCCTTCAAAACTCTCATATGTATTCCATGAGATTTTCTGCAAGGTACGATCCTTTCATGGAACCATTGTATAAAAATAATGTGGAGATATGGTACAAAGCCTCTAGAGAACATCTTCAGAGAAAACCTATGTAGATTACGGTGGGCCATTATAAATTATCAGAGCGTACTAAAGAGTGGACCCAAGTGTTGTGATGTTGTTGGCAAGCCTGTGTTCTTCTCAACCTATACTGGCCTACCCACAATGCAATTCAGCCAGCCTAATGTGGCCTAACCAGAACACCGAGTATTTTCATTTTATCAGTCTTGATTTTTGTAAGCTTTTAGGTATTTCTTTAAAGTCATTCTTTGCATTGTCTTTGTTTTTCTCTAAAGGTAAGCAAAGCTTTTCATTCCCTCTCCCCTCTGTTTAGGCTTGGAAATTTGTCAGTCATTTTCTAATGAAAGTGCACAAACTACTTGGGGAAAAAAAAGTAGTAATTAGTCCTTACCTGCTAATTAGTGTTCCTGAAGGAACTCCAGTCCAGTCCCTTTACTTCTGGGTTGCGCAACCCTTCCAGCAGCTTGGAGGCTGAGCCCATCATCGTTTTGATGATGGTGTGGTATAAATACCACTGGCACCACCCACAGGCACCAGTAGTCTATTGAAAAAGCAGACCTATCGGATACCCGATTAAGCACCTATAACTGTAACATGCAACAAATCCAAACAAACTATAACTTCAAAAATTTTTTTTTTCCTTAGGAAGTATAGGTGGGATGGGAGGGGAAGGAAGGAGAAGGCTTACCTGAGGCCGACCCAGCCTTTAGCCACTCCCCACCGGCCCCCTCCTAGCAGGCCGCCATGTTCCCGGGACCCTTAGACAGGGATCCCCCGCTTCCGCTTCGCCCTCTGACTTCAGTCCGCTGTACTTTCTGCTTACCGAAAACCGAACCTGGGCGGGATCAGGGACTGGACTGGAGTTCCTTCAGGAACACTAATTAGCAGGTAAGGACTAATTACTTCTTCCTTATCGAAACTCCAGTCCAGTCCAGTCCCTTTACTTCTGGGATGTAAAAGAGCAGTTCAGACCTGGGCAGGGTTCGCCATCCCAGACCGAAGTACTGCATCCCCAAACCTGGCGTCTGCTCTCCTCTGGACATCCAGCCTGTAGTGCTTGGAAAAAGTATGTAGTGAGGACCACGTAGCCGCTCTACAAATGTCCAGTGGCGGAACCAAGCTAAGCTCAGCCCAGGAAGTTGCCTGCGCCCGGGTTGAATGTGCGCAAAGACCTACTGGGACCTGCTTCCCTTTGAGGATATAGGTGGAAGCAAATCGCCTCCCTGATCCATCTAGAGATGGAAGCCTTGGCCACTGCCTCCCCCTTGTGCGGCCCTCCAAATTGAACGAATAGACGCTCGGACTTTCGAAAGGATGCTGTGCGGGAGAGGTAACGCTTCAGAACTCTACGCACGTCCAGGAGACGCAGCTTCTCCCCGTCCCCTAATTGACCTTCTCCAGCG
Source organism: Ichthyophis bannanicus (assembly GCA_033557465.1). Taxonomy (NCBI): domain Eukaryota; kingdom Metazoa; phylum Chordata; class Amphibia; order Gymnophiona; family Ichthyophiidae; genus Ichthyophis; species Ichthyophis bannanicus. Next base: position 297,869,214 of record CM066042.1, read on the forward strand.
AAGGACAGGAGCGAAACTGTTTGGTTCACATGAAAAGGAGAGAAGACCTTGGGTAGGAAGGAAGGGACTGTCCGCAAGACCACCTTATCCTTAAAAAACGAAAGAAAGGGAGGCCTTGAAGACACTGCTTGAAGCTCGGAGACACGCCTAGCCGAACAGATAGCTACCAGAAACGCCGTCTTTAGGGTCAAGTTCTTTAGGGAGGAGCTCCTCCCTGGTTTGAAAAGCTTCCTGGTTAAGGCATTCAATACCAGGTTGAGGTCCCAAGGAGGGATAACAGATCTTTGCTGGAGCCGTAACCTCTTGACCGCCCTCAGGAACCTGCTTACATCCGTGTGGTCTCCTAGAGATTTTCCTCAGACTTTACCCCTATAGCAAGAAATGGCTGCTAGCTGAACTCGCAACAAGCTAGGCGACAGACCTCTCTCGAACCCTGCTTGTAGAAACTCCAGAACCTCCGGGACCGAGGCTGCCAGAGGCTTCTTCCAATGTTCCGCGCACCATGCTTCAAAAATGCGCCAAACCCTGACATAGGAAAGGCAGGTCGAGTGTTTTTGCGCTTTCAACAATGTCGAAATTACCGAACCCAAGTAACCTCGCTTCCGGAGCCGTGCCCTTTCAATAGCCAGGCCGTAAGCGAGAATCGATGCACGTGAGGCATCCGAACTGGACCCTGCCGTACAGATCCTTTCTGTCGGGGAGCCGCCAAGGACGATCGGCCGTTAGCTTCACCAGATCTGCATACCACGAGCGACGGGGCCAATCCGGGGCGATGAGAATTACCAATCCCTGGTGGGCCTCCACTCGCCGCAGGACCCTCCCTATGAGAGCCCAGGGCGGAAACACATACAGGAGACCCTCTGACGGCCACTTCTGGACCAGGGCGTCCAGGCCCTCTGACATCCTTTCCTTCCTGCGACTGAAAAACCAGCTTGCCTTGGCCGTTTCGTATCGTGCCATGAGGTCCATGACTGGTGTCCCCCAAAGAGCTATCACTTGGTTGAACACCTCCTGTGCCAGCTCCCACTCTCCGTGGTCTATCTTGAACCGGCTGAGGTAATCGGCCGTCACATTTTCTGAACCGGCCACGTGCTGCGCTGATAGGACTAACAATTGGGCTTCCACCCACTGCAATAGGCTGTCCGCTTCCTTCTCCAGGGAGGGACTGCTTGTTCCTCCCTGGCGGTTGATATAGGCCACCGTGGTGACATTGTCGGAAAGGACGCGGACTGCCCTTTGCCGAACTAAGGGCTCGAGAGCTCTGAGAGCCAACGCTACTGCCCGCAGCTCCAGACTGCTGATGGACCACAGCAACTCCCTTGGAGTCCAGCAACCCTGTGCGAACTGGCCCTCGCAATGAGCACCCCAGCCTGCTAAACTTGCATCCGTCGTCAGCTGAATCCATTGGGGAGGTTCGAGAGGCATCCCGCATCCTAGGTTCCTTGGGCATCGCCACCACAGCAGAGCCCTCCTGACCCGAGGCGGACAGGGCAGTTGCATGGACAAGGGGTGATGCTGATGGGACCAACGCCATAACAAGGCCCGTTGGAGAGGCCGCATATGTGCCTTGGCCAACGGTACTACCTCTATCGCCGCCGCCATGGTGCCCAGCAGTTGAAGGTAATGCCAGGCGGAGGGGTTCCGCCTTACTATGAACAGTGAGAACAGGCTTCTCAGGTCCCTCAATCTCTGCTTCGACAGGAAAACCCTTCCCCTCCTGGTGTCGAATCTTGCTCCGAGGTACTCGATCTCCTGCGTGGGAACCAGTCTGCTCTTTGCCCGATTGATGACCCACCCCAATTCCTCAAGGAATTCCACCACTCTGGCTGTAGCCGAATGACTCTCCTCTTCTGACTTCGCCCAAATCAGCCAATCGTCCAGGTAGGGATGTACCAAAATTCCCTCCTTGCGAAGAGCCGCGGCCACCACCACCATCATCACTTTGGTGAACGTCCTGGGGGCTGTTGCTAGGCCAAAGGGTAGGGCCTGGAACTGAAAGTGACCTCAGTACCGCGAATCTCAGGAACTGCTGATGAGACCTTCGGACTGGGATATGCAAGTAAGTTTCCATCAAGTCTAAGGATGTCAGGAACTCTCCCTGCCTTACTGCCGCAATGACTGACTTCAGGGTTTCCATACGGAAGTGAGGTACTCTGAGACAGCGGTTGATTTGCTTTAGGTCTAGGATTGGTCGAAAGGATCCTTCTTTCTTTGGTACCACAAAATAAACTGAGTATCGACCAGACCCGTATTGGTCTCTTGGAACGGGAACCACCGCTCCTAGCACTATAAGCCTTGAAAGCGTATCCTCTATCGCCGCCCTCTTTTCTGGTGGACCGCAGGGAGACTGAATAAAGGCTGGAAGTACTTGTTTTGCAAATTCGAGAGCGTAGCCCTCTCGGATCACTTCCAAGACCCACTGATCAGATGTGACCCGGGACCAGGCGGGAAGGAACTGCCTTAAACGACCCCCCACCGGCAGGCCTTCCACCTGGACCCCCGTTGTCTCATTGTGGCTTTCTGAGGCCCGATGTGGAGGGAGAGGCCCCAAAACCTCTACCTGCCCCCCGAAACCCCCTGAAGCCTTAACCCCTAGAGGGGAAGCGGCCCTTAGGAAAGGAGTTCGATCTGGCCGATCGGAATCTCCGGAAATCCCTCGGTTGATTCCAAGACGGAGCAGGCGAGCGGCCTTGTTTGGGCCTGTCTTCTGGGAGCCTGCCCCCCTTAGATTCGCCTAGGTCCTTTACTAACTTATCCAGATCTTCCCCAAACAATAGTTTTCCCTTGAAGGGGAGACGACTCAGGCGCGCCTTTGAAGAGGCATCCGCTGCCCAATTACGTAACCACAAATACTGCCTGGCTGCTACCACCGAAGCCATATTCTTAGCCAGACTCCTAATGAGGTCGTACTGACTATCTGCCAGGTAGGCAGATCCGGATTCTAACCTAGCCGACACCGCCTACGCATCGACTGAGAGACCGTCTACCAGTTGAAGCTGCTGGGACCACCTCAGACAGGCTCTAGCTACCCACGCTCCTGATACTGAGGCCTGCAAGGCTACAGCACTAGCATCAAAGGCTTGCTTCAGCAGCGTGTCTAATCTTCTATCTTGACTATCCCTCAGAGCCGCGCTGCCCTCGACCTGGATAGTAGTCTTCTTTGTCATCGCCGATACTGCCGCGTCCACCTTTGGTGACCTCAGCAGGTCCTTGTCTGGTTCAGGCAATGGGTACAGCCGAGCCATGGCACGGAATCCTCAAACTTGCTTCCGGTTGGTTCCATTCCTCCTGGATCATCTGACGCACCACCCTGTGGACCGGAAATACCTTCTGCGACTTTCTGACGGCTTGAATCAACGGATCCTCCAACGCTTCCTCCTCCGCGGGAGAGTCTGAGGACACATTGAGCACCTTCAGTGACTCATTTATCAATACCGAGAGCTCCTCACGACGAAAAACTCGAACTATGCAAGACTGTTCCTCCTCCGGAATCTCTCCCTCTTCGAGCTCCTCCTCTTCACCCACTTCTTTGTCTGAGCCCTCCTCTTCAGGGGTGTCTTGAGCCAGGGAAGAGAGGCTCCTCGCTCATTAGCCTTGCGCGTTTAGGAGGGACCCCGGAGTCAAGGGTCCTAGTCTTACCCAGATCGGCAAGCATGTTTTCTTTAGCTACCACTGACTCTGCCGATCCTAGCCGGCACATACAATAGGCCTTGTGTAACAGGAGGACAAATTCTGGAGAAAAGTGTCCCCAGTCCTCCGACGCCCCATTAGAAGCAGGGGGAAGGGACTGGGAAAGGCCCAGCAAAACTAAGGTTGAAGAAGGAGGAGATGATTCCCCTCCCCCCTCCAGAGGGTCTCCGGACCCTTGGGAAGCCTGAGCCATGGTCAAGTGGATTTCTTGTTCCACAGAAGCCGCCTCTGCAGCGCACCCCCTGCAGACTCCGGCTTCCGAGGCCGTACCCCTACGAGTACCGCAGGACGGACACCGTGGTTTGCCTGTCATATCCCCTTATTGAAAAATTACTTATAGATCAGCCAAAGGCAGAATTCAAAAAACAGAACTTCTAAATAAATCAAATTTAAATTAAATTAAAATGTAAATGAACTTCGAAATTAAAATTAGGGGCCTGCCCACGAGCTCTCCCCTCCCCCAACCGCTAGAGAATGGCATATAACAGTCTATTTCTTTTTTTTTTTTTAAATAGAAACAAAGTAAATCCGCGTGCAAACTCCTCTTAATACTTGCGGTTTAGAAGCTCACTCCTCCATGTGCTGTTCTGCATGGGAGAACCAGCTATCCTCTGCTGGTCTCCACGTGGTAGGCCGCAGCCACGTGGAGTCCAAGTCTGCAGCCGGCGGCTCCGCTCCTGCCGGTCTCCGAGCTCACCGCCGGACCTAGGGGCACTTCTGTCTGCCTTCCGGAGCTGCCTCTAGCGCTCAGCCGAGCTCGGGGCTGCAGCACGAGGCAGGAGAGCCGTCGGGGAAACGCGGTGCTGCCTCTAGCGCACAGCCACCCAAAGAGCTTCAGCGCGAGGCAGAAGAGACCAGCGGGAGGGGCCTCGGGGTGCCGGCAGGCCGAGCAAGCGAGAGGAGAGCTCTTTTGTCCTCCTCGCTGCTCAGGTAAACCCTCTCCTTCCGAACAACAACAACAAAATTGAGTTGGTATGAGAGGGGGGGGGGGGGGAAGGAGCTATAGCTTAAAGGCACAGCAGCTCTAATAGCCAAGGAGTTGAAGAACTCCTAACTAATGCCATAAAAAACTTAAGAAAAAAAATCAACAAAATTAAGAGAAAGGAATAAAGAAAAAGGTAAGTAAATACACTCTGAGTCTCCTGTAAGCCCTCTGGCTTACAGGAACCCTCCAGCTGCTTGGAGGCTGAGAATACTGGGGCCTGTGGGTGGTGCCAGTGGTATTTATACCACACCATCATCAAAACGATGATGGGCTCAGCCTCCAAGCTGCTGGAAGGGTTGCGCACTGGACTGGAGTTTCGATAAGGAAGTGAATGAGAGTTTTAGCCAAGCAGGGCTTTCAGCATACTAGCCGTTTAACAATTACAAAATGTTTTGATTTCCCAATTAGAGCTTTGCAAGCGTATAGTCATAAGAAAATCCTACACTCTGCCCAAGGTCTGATGGAACTGGTAACAGACCCAGTACACTGGACATTTGAGGCATAGTCTGGGTAGTGGAAGGGCCCACCACTCGACATCTAAGAGACTGACAAAAAGAAATCTGGGTCAATAAGAGGGACCTTACAACCCTCTGTTGCTGCCATATTCTGTTTCTTACATATGCTTCTATGAGAGGTGAAAGATCACAGTAATTACAGCTTCATCTGACATGTTTAGGGAGTATTATGAGAATAGAAAATAGTTTAAACAATAAGATTTAATCCAGTTGTTACATCATAAGTAATACATATTGCGCACACACACACACACACACACACACACACACACACACACACACGAATTGGAAAGAATTCCATGAGCCATGCTCTGCATGCTTTCCCCACTTCTATGTTTGCAAATTAAGCTTGAGATTAAAAACAAATAGAAAGAGAAAGAACATGTGTATAAAACCTCCATATAGATGCATATATATGGGCAATAAAGACTCATTTTCCCTCAAACAAGCCCAAGCCATTTGAACACATCTCATATGTGCTTTTGCAGCCATCGGCTTCATTTTACAAGTCTCACAAGGTGATTATGTTGGTGCTTTCCAGGGTTTCTCGGGACATTTCTGTTTCCTGAATGGGCGTCTGTATATCCTTAAACTACCAATGCAATCCTGAAGCTTCAACTCCATCTTCCAGCTTCTACTCCATGTATTCAAACAGAAGGGCCTAACATGACTTAAGCTGAAATTCCCATATAGCCGGAGCTGCTTGTTTACAGATACAGTATTATTTCTTATTTTTTCTTGTAATCTAGGTCACCTCGCAAGAACATTCGCTGCAGTTTTTGCCCTTCAGCTCTCAGTGAAAGTGCACATGAGCAGGATGTTCCACAAGTTTCCTCCTTCGTACCACTGTTGATCATTTCTATAGTGCTACAGGATATACAGACATCTAAAATGAGAGTCCCTTCTCCGTAGAGCTGACCTACTCGACAAGACACACAGCGAAGACAAACAAGAGACTTCAGAACGTGATGTCACTGGGAAGCAAAGAGAAAGAAAATGGCAATGACCTGAGATGATTTGGGACTTTTCAGAATTCATCAGGGACCAATACATTTAAATCTCTCTCATGCAGATTCATTGTGGTTTTCCTGAAAATCTGACTGGCTAAGTGTGCCCAGAGGACTGGATCAAGAACCCTGCTCTAGAATCATAATCCAGGCTACTCTGATAGACCACAGAGTTTTCCCCAAAGGTGGCATTTACCCAGGAGAGCGTCATACAAGACTTGCAATCCAAAAAACTTCTGCTAGAGAAACCGAGGCCCGAAGTCAGCAATCAAACCCAGGTCTCCACTACATGGCAGGATCAGTATTAAGTACGGCACCACTGGGCTGCCCCTTATTTTCTAGAATGACTGGAGGACGTGTGAAAAATATTCACCCTGAAAGCAAGAACTATGCTTTGACCATCTGCAGATTTATAATAAAAGAAAATCAGCAAACAAGCTGTAGGTGAGACCTTATGATTGTACTCTGTCAATACATCTGTGGCTAGCTTGAAATCTACTCCAGATGCACTGACCAAGGGCAATCAAAAAGGTCTCACCTATAACCTATTTGCTGATTCTTATTCCTACATATTCAAAGTAGACTAATAAGGCAATCACAAATTACCGTTGCAGAAAATGTCATGAAAAGATACCTAACTCTGCTGGAACACTTTATCCAATCTAAATGGGAAATCTTTTGAAAAATCAGGCAAACAAAATCCCAAGCAGAAGATGTCACACCAAAGAAAGAGGGAAAATTCTCCTGTTAAAGGATACAGTCAGGGGCGGCTCAAGGCAATCTGCTGCCTGAGGCGAAGGATGAGATGGCGCACCCACCCCCCCTGTAGAGGGGGTGGGGCTTTTTCAAAACTCCAATCAAGAACTGAACCAAACCAAAAAGCCGATTAGATTATATGGAGAACATAAGAACATAAGATATGCCATACTGGGTCAGACCAAGGTCCATCAAGCCCAGTATTCTGTTTCCAACAGTGGCCAATCTAGGTCATACGTACCTAGCAGTTTCCCCAAGGGACACAGGTTCCACAATGCTTGTATTGGTTCAAGCATTGATATCCTGGGTCCCTTCTTAATAATGGTTTATGGACCTTTCCTCCAGGAACTTGTCCAAACCTTTTTTAAACCCAGCTACACTAACAGCCTTTACTACATCCTCCGGTAACAAATTCCAGAGTTTGATTACACGTTGAGTGAAAAAATATTTTCTTTTATTAGTCTTAAATAGTTTACCCTGTAGCTTCATTGCATGTTTGCACACCAAGGAACTAAAAGAGAGCGAGAACCACAGCACAGTTTATAAAACTAAATTATAACTCATTTTTATTTTATTTTGTTGTCAAACTGCGTTATGGTTATTGCTTTTTCTTTTTCAACATATATTTTGCATCCACAGAACCCACTTCAACAGTGGGTGCAGAGCAGAACCAGGACATTCATCCACAGAAAAAAAAATTCTGTCTCTGATCATCTCACTAACAACAACAAACATACATTCTCAAGTACCAGGCATATTGTGAACTAATACAAAACCCTACAACAAAGTCACTGAGTATCTATAAAGCAAATCTACCATACCATACCATATCAGCACCAACTTCCAAAACTCACATAAGGAGCCCATCCAAAAAAAAGTGTCACTGTAAATACTACAGTGGGCCCTGGAACATCCATACACCTAGTTGAAAAGCTGAACATGTCAAATTACTACAGTACAGTATAGATCTTTATATACAAACTCCATGTTAACAGAATACCTGGGCTCAGTCACACACTCAGAACACAGACCCTCATCAAGTACAGAATAAGTGAATTACAATCTAAAGCAAAAATAAAAATATGTAGACAAAATTTAAACTGAAACCAAGAAGCCAGACTCATCAAGCAGTGTAACATCAGATAAATAAGATATGCAGTTCTTCCATACAGTATAAAATATAAAGATAACACAAAGTCCAATCACTAAAATGAAATAAAATTATTTTTTTTCATATCTTTGTTGTCTGACCATTTTATTCTCTGACCATGCTGGTCCCGATCTGAGGCTTCTGCTTTCCTGTCTTCTCTTTGCTCTTTGTAAACCTGTTGTATTAGATTGTAAAATGAGTATTAGATTGTAAGCTCGGATGAGCGTGACTCTGATGAGCAGGGACTGTTTATTATATGTATATCTTTTATATGCATGTCATACCTGTACAGCGCTGCGTGCTCGGCACTATATAAGTGCTAAATAGTAGTAGTAGTTCTCTTTCTGTGGTCTATTGTCCATCTGCCATTTCTTATCTCTTCTTTTGTTTTCTTTACTTCCTTCCATCAGCCTATTTCCAGTTCCAGTAACCCTTCCCAGTATCAGCCCCCTTTCCAGTCCTCCCTCCTGGTACCTTCCAGTGTCATCTTATAGTCCCATGACTGCCACTGGTGTCCATTCCCATCCAGTCCCTCTCCTTCCCCACTGTCCAGCCCCTTCTAGTCCAAATACCATGGCAGCCCCTCTCATCATCCACTCCCTTCCAGTCCCATTCTCCCATCCCCTCGCATCAGCCCATTTGTAGCCCTAGATCCCCGTTTTCTTCCAGGGCCAGCAGCTCCATCCTCCCCTCCCCACCATCAGCCCCAGTCAAAGCCCCCCAATCAGCTCACTTCCAGTGCTAGCCCCCCCTTAACCCCATTACTGGTGCTAGCCTCCCCTAATCAGCCCATTACTAGTCCTACCCCCCTCCATCAGCCCATTACCAGTCCTAGCCTCCACAAATCAGCCCATTACCAGTCCTAGCCTCCCCAAATCAGCCCTTCCAGTCCTAGCACCCCCGAACAGCTCATTTCCAATGCTAGCCCCCCCATCAGTCCATTACCAGTCCTACCCCACCCCATCAGCCCACTTCCAGTCCTAGTCTCCCTTAATCAGCTCATTTCTAGTGCTAGCCCCCCTAATCAGCCCAGTACCAGCCCCCCCGAATCAGTCCATTCCTAGTCCTAGCCTTCCCTAATCAACCAATTACCAGTCCTAGCCCCCCCCCCCAATCTGCCCATTATAATCCTAACCCGCACTGTCTCTCCCCTTTGTCCAGCATTTCTCCCGTCTGTCCAGTATGTCCCCCGGCCTCTCCCCTTTGTCCAGCACTTGTCCCCATCTCCCCTTTGTCCAACATATCCCCTGTCTCCTCCTTTGTCCAGCATGTCCCCCGTCTCCCCCTTTCACTCACCATTGTCTCTCCTTGTTGTCCTCTTTCTGTCCCCATTCCCTCCACCTGCACCTCTCATCCGGCAGCAGCAGGGGCTTTCCGGCTGTTTTAATTTTAGATTTTGCTGCCTCTGCCTTCCCGCTGGATTTTTTTTCCTCAAGAAATGCTTGCAGCAAAAAAAAAAAAAAAAAAAGTGGCGGGAAGGCAGAGCCAGGGCAGAGGCTGCAAAATCTAAAATTAAAACAGATCCGGAGTGCCGCTAGCGTCAGGAGTGCTGCCCGAGGCGATCGCCTCGGACGGCCCAATGGAAGAACCGCCACTGGATACAGTTCACAATTACCCAAAAGGCAGACAGAGCTGAAGAGTCTCAAAGCATGGATGAGACAAAAAGTGCAAGGAAGAGCGTTTTGGATTTCTTAGGAACTGGGCAACATTTTGCGGAAGGTAGGGGAGGTGCTTTTCCAAAAGGATGAGCTCCACCTTAACTGAGGTGGAACCAGGCTGCTGCCATTAATATAGAGATAGAGCAGCTTTTAAACTAGATAATAGGGGGAAGCCAGCAGTCGCCCAAGAGCACATGGTTTGGAATAATGTATCCTTGAAGGATACTAGCAAAAGGAGGAAGATAGGGCATCCCGATGGAGAAGTTCCAATAAAGGTAAAAGTAACCCAGATGCCTGTAAGTACAGAGCAGAACTGAAAGATTCCACATTACTCCTGTCAACCGATAACCAGATTGTTAATATGAACAAAATACAGCTTCTGAAATGCCTGTATGCAAATACTAGAAGTCTGCAAAATAAGATAGGAGAGTTGATATATATAGCACTAAATGAAACCTGAGATATAACTGGCCTCTCACAGAGCCTGGTGGCAGGAGGACAACCAATGGGACACTGTGATACTCTACCATTGTGATATAGTTTGTACCCAGGTAAGATCAAATTGGTGGAGGGGTTGTGTTCTATGTCAGATAGGCTATTGAGTAAAATAGAATAAAGGCTTTGCAGGAAACAAAGTATACTGTAGAATCTCCATGTAAAAAAAGGAAGGTAATGGTGGTGGGGTATACTACCATCCGCCCAGCCAGAATGAACAGATTGGTGATAAAATACTAAAAGACATCAGAGAAGCCAACAAAAAGTTACAACACAGTAATAATGGACAATTTCAATTATCCCCAGTATCAACTGGATCAATGTCACAACAGGACATGCTAGGGAGATAAACTTTTGAGATGAAATAAATGACTGCTTCTTGGAGCAACTGGTTCATGAACCAACAAGAGGGGAAGCTATTTTAGACCTGGTCCTTAGTGGAACACAGGATCTGGTACAAGAGATAAGGGTGTTGGGGCCATTTTGCATCAGTGATCATAGCATGATCGCTTTGATCTAATAAACAGAGGGAGAATGGCAAGGAAATCCACAGAACTTGCTTTCAACTTTCAAAAGACAGACTATGATAAAATGAGGAAAATAGTTAACAAAAAACTAAAAAGAAGCAGCTGCAAAGGTTACAAGGTTTATATCAAGCATGGACATAGTATTTTTAAACAATCTTGAAAGCCCAGACCAGATGTATTTCACACTTTAACAAAGGCGGACGGAAATCCAAAAAACTGCCCGCATGGTTTAAAGATGAGGCGGTCAGAGAAACTGTTGTAGCCAAAAAAGCATCTTTCAGGAAATGGAAAAAAGGAGCCAAATGACAAAAAAGGGAAACAATATAAGCACTGGCAAATTAGATGCAAGACATTAATGAGTCAGGCAAAGAGAGAATTTGAAAAGAAGCTTGCCTTGGAAGCAAAAATGCATAATAAAAACTTCAAATACACTCAGCAAAAAATCTGTGAGTGTGTCAGTTGGAGCATTAGATGAAAGAGGGGCAAAAGGGGTGCTAAGGGAAGACAAGGCCATAGTGGAGAAACTCAATGAATTTTTTGCTTCAGTCTTTACTGAAAAAGAAGAAGGGAAGTTAACTATGTCTGAAATAGTAGGTGATATAATCATAAGAAATGAAACAAATCTCAAACTGGGAAGATATATTAAACTATTTGATAAACTAAAGAGTAGCAAAATCACATGGACTAGATGGTATACATCCCAGGGTGCTGAAAGAACTGAAATATGACATTGCGGACCTACTATCATTAAAATCATCTGTAATACCTGAAGAATGGAGGATGACCAATCTAACGCCACTTTTTAAAAAGGGTTCCAGGGGTGATTTGAGAAACTAGAGACCAATGAGACTGACATCAGTACTGGGCAAAATGGTAGAAACCATTACAAAGAGTAAAATTATTGAACATGTAGATAGCCAGGGCTTAATGGGAGAAGGCTAACATGGATTTAGCCAAGGAAAGTCTCGTCTTACTAATCTGTCATCATTTTTTTTGAAGGTGTGAACAAACGGGTAGATTTAGTGTATCTGGATATTCAAAAGCCTTTGACAAGGTCCCTCATGAGAGACACTTGGTGAAATGAAAACGTAATGGGATAGGAGGCAGTGCACTACTGTGGATCAGCAACTGGTTAAAGTTAGAAGGCAGAGAGTAGGCTAAATGGCCAATTTTCACAATGGAGAAAAGTGAATAGTGGTGTACCCCAGGGATCTGTGCTGGGTCCGCTGCTTTCTAACATATTCATAAATGACCTGGAAATGGTAATAACGAGTGAAGTGATCAAATTTGCAGACGACAAACAAAATTATTCAAAGTTGTCATTTTTCACAATCCTCTTGTGTTTTACAAGAGGACTTTGATGAATTGGAAGACTGGACATCCAAATGAAAGATGAAATTTAATGTGGACAAGTGCAAAGTTATGCAGTTAGGGAAGAACAATCCAAACTACGGTTACATGATGCAAGGTTCCACATTGGGAACCGCCACCCAGGAAAAGAATTTAGGTGTCATCATGGATAATAAGTTGAAACCCTCGGCCCAGTGTGCAGCTGCGGCCAAAAAAACAAATAGAATGCTAGGAATCATAAGGAAAGGAATGGAGAATAAAACAAAGGATATTATAATGCCTCTGTATCGTTCCATGGTGCAATTTTGGTCACCATATCTTAAAAAGGATATAGCAGAATTAGCAAAGGTACAGAGATGAGCCACCAAAATGGTGAAGAGGATGAAAGGATACTCCTGTGAAAAAAAGACTTAAAAGGTTATGGCTGTTCAACATAAAAAAGAGACGGCTGAGGAGAGATATGTAGAGATCTATAAGATAATGAATGGAGTGGAACGGATAAACATAGATTGGTTGTTTACTTCTTTAAAAAGTAGAAAGACTAGGGGGACACACAATGAAGCTACAATATAGTCCATTTAAGACTAATAGGAGAAAATATTTTTTCACTCGACGCGTAATCAAACTATGGAATTTATTACCAGAGGATGTAGTAAAAGCTTTTAGTATAGCTGGGTTTAAAAAGGGTTTGGACAAGTTCCTTGAGGAAAATATCCATAAATCATTATTAGAGGACCAGGGAAATCCACTGCTTACCCCGGGATAAGCAACATGGATTCTGTGTAGCTTTTTGGGAACCCAACAGGAACTTGTGACCTGGATTGGCCACTGTTGCAAACATTATACTGGACTTGACGGACCTTTGGTCAGACCCATATCTTACTGTATGTTATCAAATATTTTCATTTGGCAGATAGCTTTAGCAAGGATGTTTCTTTTCACATGTTCCTAATCATGGCTTTTCTCCAGAGCACGCTGGAATATGCTTCCTAGCACAGAGTATCGTTAAACACAAAGGTAATATATATTTATATTTATTGTCGTGCACCACCCTGGTGGCCAGTGGTCGTAAGGGTAGGTGGGACACAAAATTAATTTATTATGAGAGGAGGGTCTTTTAAGAGCCAGGTGTAACCTGGTCTTAGCAGTTCAGCTCCTAACTAAGAAAAAGTGTGAATGCAGAGTAGAGGGTTAACAAGGCATTTATTTCCCTTTACACATAAGATTCAGCTGGGTTACAACCTAAAGAAAAAGTCCTTAACTTCAGGAATGAAATCAACTCAGGTTAACGGAAAAACTGTTATGCTTCACAGTTGTAACAATGCTTAGTTAAGCTTTCCAGAGTAAAGCAAATGTTTCAGCACTCTTCTTCCATTTAGCAAATGAATAACATTCTGAAGATAACATATATCATTCACAGGTTTAACAGTGACTCTGCACTGCCTGAAATACAAAAAGAACAGTCCATCTCTTCCTGAGACAAAAGGCTGGGCTCTCCAAGTTCCACTTGCATCGGCTCAGAATTATCTCTGTCTGTATCAGTGGTTTCACTGGCTATAATTTCTGGCCAGGGCCTAGTCCTGTTCTCTGGATGTTTAAAGAGTTCCTCTAGTGTTTGCCAAAGAGCATGGCCTACCCTCGGGCGTTGGCTACTTGGCTTATGAGAGGTAGCTTTGCTTTCCTTTCTCACAGGTTTAGCATTACTTTCAAAAGGCTTTTTATAAGGTAAGGTTTTCTTCATAGAAACAGAGTCAGCATATCTTAGCTTCCAGCAGCATATAGAACTGGGATTTCCTCCTTCCAGCAGTTCTTCAGGACCACAATCCCTGTGCCATTCTCCTCTCCGAAAGCTTCTGTTACCTTTCGGTTTAGCTCCAGGTTCCTCTGGTACAAGCAGGCTTCTTTCTTTCACTCTGCTTTGCCTCCAAAGGTGATTGTTCCTTTGCCCAGCACTAGTTTCCCAAGTGCTTCTTTCTGCTTGGTCCTTGCTTGTGGTGCTTCTCTCTCGTAAACCTTCAGCTTTACCTCTAGCTCCCCACCTGCAAGCACTGCTCTGCCCTCTCCAGTCTCCAGTCCTGCAAGCACTGCTCTGCCCTCTCCAGTCTCCAGTCTTCCATTTATAAAGCTCTCCTGTGTTTGAGCTTTCCGGGCTGACTGTCAGATGCTCTCGATTAGCTAAGTGTGTCCACTCAGGCTCTGTGAGTGCACGTCTGCTCCCTCTAGCTGTTCTGTGCGGATATTGCATCTTGTGCACATATTTTTCCTCATGAAAAATCTAGCTGTGGGGTGATGATGGCCTGACAGACTGTGCAGAAGTAATTCAGGTCTAGGAATGCTCTGAGGTTATAGAGGCTTTTTATTTTGTAATATGATGGCGTGGTTACTCTTTCTATATGTGATCTCATGTTCAGTTATTGGTCTAGGCTAGGGTAATTCCAAGATATTTGATTTCCTGTTTAACTGGGCTGATGTTATTGTTTATTATAATCTCTCTTGGAGTGGAGAATGAGGAATCACAGGTTATGAACACTGCCTCTGTTTTTTTAAAATTTATAGTTGATGGAGAGGTTGTTCTCATTTAGCCAGTCTGTCATATCATTGAAGCATGATTGTATTAGTGAGTATTCAGGGCTGCACGTAGAGATGGGTGCGTAGAGCATTAGGTCGTCTGCATATATGTGGTACAGGATTTTGTTCTTTTGAAAAGATGTTACAGATTGATTGGATGTAGAGATTGAACAGTATTGCAGAGAATACTGCAATTACCTCTATGGAATTTGAAAGGTTTTGATGTGTCATCTTTTATCTTTACTTGCTGGGTGTGCTCAGACAAATAGGAGTGGAACCACTTGAGTGGAGTGTTGCTTATGCCTAGGTCTATTTGGCGTTCTAAGAGGGTATTCTGATTTACTGAGTCAAAGGCGGACGATATATCAAGGAATATCAGGATAAATCCTTGTTTGGTGTGTTCAATGCCCTTGAGTAGTGTGCTTATGAGTGAGGTAAGTAGGGTCTCAACACCGTAAAAGGGTCTGAAACCGTGTTGCTGGGGGTAGAGTGGAGCACATGAATCGACCAAGCCCTGGAGTTGCAGTTGTACTGTTGTTTCTATTAACTTGGCTAAGAATAATAATATGTTAGAGATTGGTCTGTAGGAGCTCTGTATGTTAGGGTCAGCAGATGGGTCTTTTAAGATGGGTCTGATTGAGGGGATTTTAAATTAACGGGCATGTGTCCCTGGTTAAGAAAGAGGTTTATAATTTTGACTAAGCTCGTTCCTGGCCATCTTGATCCACGATATAGGGCATGGGTCAAGGGGTGAAGCAAATGTGTTGATCATCTGTAATATTTGTTCAAGACTTTGTTCTGCGATTGGTTCAAATCAAGTCCATCTCTGCGAGCCTCTTGGGGTTCTTGGTTTTGTGACCATATGGGTGTTACATTATCTGGGCAGGCATGGAGCTTACTCTGCAAGTAGGAGGCGTACTCTTGTGCTTTTATCGTAGGGCCTTTCTGTGGATCTTTTGTGAGGGATCTGACCAGGTCGAACAGTTCTCTTGGGCGATTTAAAGTTTTTAGGATGAGGTTGGTGTTGTATTCTTTTTTGTGTTTCCAGATAAGGTGATTGTATTCTTCTTGCTTGATTGAGAATTCCTTCTGTAGGAGTTGGTCTTTGGTTTGACGCCATCTACGTTCGATCCGTCTCAGCTGGAGTTTGGCTTCCTTTATTTCTCAGGAGTATCATGGTGCAGTAGATTTGCGGGAGGCTGGTGTCTTCTAGGGGACTTGAATGGGTGTTGAGATGATGTGGTTCCAGGTATCCACAACTGTGGTAAAGTCTATTGATTCGAGGTCCAGAACTCGTTGGATGTGGTTCAGTAGGTCATCCTTGTTAAATTCCTTGAATCTACGAGGTTTCTGAGGCTCTTTTGGAGTCAGGCTCTTTGACTATGTCAGTGGTGGGCTAAATGACACCATGTGATGATCTGACCATGGGATTGGGGTGACCTGGATGGCTATTTGGTTGGTGTCATTTTGGAGGTTCTTTGGTTTGAATAGGTGGTCTAGGGTATTGCCTCCTCTATGTGTGTAGGGGTAGTTATAATTGTGTAAGGTCCAGTGACTACATTGCCTCCATTAACGGTGTAGTATGTGTTGCAGGAGCTGAATTCAGATTGATATCTCCAAGCAGAATGAATGGTTTATTCTTATTTGTGTGTATGCATGTGACTTCCAGTATTGTTGAAAGGTCCTCTGTGTTTGCACCATGGGATCTGTAGACTAGACAAAGTTATTTGCTTGTTTTCTACTACCATTATGTTTATGGTGTCAGTGATCATGGTTGTGATTATTAAGTTATATTGCTTGCCAGACAGTATGACTATCCCTCCTCTTTTTGCTAGTCTTGGGCAGTTGTGTAGTGTTGTCCCTGGGGTGATTAACTGGTTTATGAGGGCATTGTCTGTTTCGGTGAACCATGATTTAGTGACAAGCATTATGTCAAGGTTGTGGCCATTGAAGTAGTCCATTATGGTGTGTATTTTATTCCTGGCAGAGTGGGTATTGACAAGAGCATATTTTAAGCACCGGATATCTTTTGTGGTTCTCTGGGGTGGTGCTATGGTAACGGTTGGGTAGACGTTCATGAGTCTGTGTTGTCTTCTGTGAGATTGTGGGTATGGTGTCTTCCAGTATGTGAGGGCTTTTTGTCTGTGCAGTATTGGGATTGGAGTGTGCAGTAGATTTGTGGGGCTGGCTTGTCTTATTAGTGTGCAGCACAGTAGCAAGAGTAGCCCAATGATATAGTGCTTCATTTTATTTCAGTGAATCTTGGTTGTTCAGCAGTTCCACTTGTGAGTTAAGGATTGGTGTGGGTGTAGGGGTTTTTATGATTCACTGCATTAGAGCCCAAGTTAGAGTAGCTTTGTGTAGTAAACCTTTGTAATTCCCCATTATGTACCAATACATTGGGGGCAGGGGGGTATCTCTTACCTTCCCTCAGTAGTTCTTTAAATTAGATCTTCTTCCAGCTGACAGAGTTGCCCATGGTAGACGGTGCTGGGAGGGGAGGGTGGTCTTCTGTTATCTGACGTGATTGTCTGCCGTTGCCACTTAGTACCATGCTGAAGGGCCACACCTAAGGGCCCTCTGGCGAGGCCCTCAGGTGTGGGCATGCCCGATGGCATCTCCTTTTAAAGTGTTGCTGTCCTGGTGGAGAAGAGGCCCAATTGGCCTTGCGGTAAGGAGAAGAGGGGTTGGGCGCCCTGCTTCTTGCCCCAATGCTGATTGGGGGTCTGGATGGAGCTCTGCACACGCCCAATGGCGCCTTCTTTTAAAATATTGCTGTCCCAGTGGAGAAGGGGCAAGATTGGCCTTGTGATAAGGAGCAGGGGAGGTTGGACGCCCTACTTCTTGCCTGATGCCAGGAGGAAGTCTTTACATATCTATTGGGGGGGTGGAGGGGTGGGAACAGTCATGACTGCACAACAGCAACACCTAGTCTAACCAAATTTAGGGCCCATGATTGCAGTGTTCCAGAAGGAGTCCTGATGTATGATCCCCAGCCAAGGACTGGACAAAGAAACTGGGTGAGGATATAAAACAGGGACAAAAAAATCCTAAGGTGGTTGTGAATGAAGGCTCGTGGCATCAAGATCCCGGTCCTGGATCCAAATGCCTCACCTCTGGAATGCCCTACCAAACCACATCAGAGACTCTCATGACATCGCAACATTCAGAAAGATGCTAAAGACCCATCTATTCATGGAACATTTTGATGGGGTTACATAACCCGGCTCTATCCTTACTCTTATGCCCTCTCTTCGTCCCCCTGCATCTACCTAAGAAGAAACTCTGTCCGTAGTCCGATACAAGCAACTTCTTTATTGGTATATAGTTACACTGTTCTGTTATCCCTAGTTCCATCCTTGTTATAATGTAAATTGGTTCAATGTAATGTTGATGTTATGTTCTCTGTAAACCAAATTGACCATCAGAAATACAGTATATAAAAATAAATAAAAAATAAATGACCAGAGAAAATAAAATCCAGGCCCCTCTTGCCATTCATCTCATTATGATAAGGAAGAAAAGAAACATAGGGGCTTGTTTACAAAGCCGCGGTGGCGGTTTGCGATCGTAATCGGAGCCGCGGCCCCATTGATTTCAATGGGGCCGCGGCTGCGATCGCGAACCACTACCGCTGCTTTGTAAACAAGCCCCATAGAATCTTAACAAACCAAGGGCTGCGTGAATCGCCCAGGAAATTGGTAAGCCTTTACTTTAGAAGCAAGTCAGCTTTTAATAGGTCTTCTTTCCCTCCCTCCCTCCCAAACTCCCACTCACCCCAGGGAGAATCATAACTTTATAGATTCAAACCTCTTAAAGGGAAGATGGTGCCCATATTCACTCTTAGGTGCAGCTGTTTATGCTCATCAGGCATACATTAAGGACCTGAGATTAATTAATCTTGAGGTGAACAAAGTTCATTAAATGTATTAGGTATAGTTGTATTAGTATAAGTATCCCTAGCAAATCTATGTAGGTAAACAACTTAAATACATAAACGCAACCTTAAAACTAAGATGCAGACAGCAGTCCAGCAGCGAGATGGGAGCTTTCCAGTCTTTTGCACTGAGTGTCACATGTATGATTTTCTCCCAGTTGGTGGAGTCGTCTTACATGTGCACTAGGTGCAGGGAGCTCTCAGGGAACAAATCCAATCTCTAGAGGCTAGAGTAGCAGACTTGGAAGACATACGGAAAACAGAGAGGTACTTAGACGAGACCTACAGGGATGTAGTACTGAAATCCCACAAGGTCTTAAATAGTGCTGGGGAGGAGTCTGCTGTCTTGGTACACGTCGGTACTGATGAAATAGGAAAGTGTGATATGGAGGTTCTGGAGGCCAAATATAGGCTTTTAGATAGGAAATTGAAATCCAGAACTTCCAGGGTAGCGTTCTCTGACATACTTCCCGTTCCACGCGCAGGACCCAAAAGGCAGGTAGAGCTACGGAGTCTCAATGCGTGGATGAGACAATGGTGCAAGGATGAGGGTTTTGGATTTGTTATCAACTGGGCAACATTCTGGGAAAAGGAGGGGATTTTCCAAAGGGATGGGCTCCACCTTAACTGGACTGGAACCAGGCTGCATCCATTAACTTTTAAAAAGAAGATAGAGGAAAGCCCAGAGTCGCCCAAGAGTGCATGGCTCGGAAGGATGTATCCTTGAAGGATACTAACAAAAGACTGAAGTTAGGGCATATTGACAGAGAGGTTCCAATAAAGACAAAAGTAACCCAAATGCCCTTAAGTACAGAACAGATAGAACTTAAAAGATTCCTAATTACCCCTGCCTACCGATAACCAGATTAATATGAATAACATACAGCCTCTAAAATGCTTATACACAAATGCTAGAAGTCTAAAAAATAAGATGGGAGAGTTAGAATACATAGCACAAAAAGAGAAGTTAGATGTGATTGGTATCTCAGACACATGGTGGAAGGAGAAAAAACAGTGGGACACAGATACCTGGGTACAAACTATATTGCAATGATAGCGTAGATCAAATTGGTGGAGGAGTTCACTCTGTGTTAAAGAGGACCTCAAGTCACACAGGATTAAAGTGTTGCACGAAACAAAATACACTGTAGAATCTCTATGGAATTTAAATTCCATGTAAAAAGGTGAAGGTAATGGCAGTGGGGGTGTACTACTGACTGCCTGGCTAGAATGACAAATGGATAATGAAATGCTCAAAGAAATCAGGGAAGCTAACAATATTTACAGCACAGTAATAATAATTGGTGATTTCAATTACCCAGTATCAACTGGGTCAGTGTCATGGCAGGACATGCAAGGGAGATTGATACTTCTTGGAGCACCTGCTTCATGAACTGACAAGACGAGAAGCCATCTTGGACCTATTTCTTAGTGGAACACAAGATCTTGTGCAAGAATAAGGGTTTTGGGGCCACTTGGCAATAGTGATCATAGCATTATCTCCCTTGATTTAATAAATAGAGGAAGGACGGCAAGGAAATCCACAATACTACAGTACCTTTTAACTTTCAAAAGGGAAACTATGATAAAATGAGGAAAATGGTTAAGAAAAACACTAAAAAAGAGCAGTTGTAAATCTTTAACATTTGCATCAAGCATGGCTGTTTAAAAATACTATCTTGGAAGCCCAGACCAGCTGTATTCCACACTAAGTGAAAAAAGTTCATAAAACTACCAGCATGATTTAAAGGTGAAGAGATCAGAGAGTCTGTTGTAGCCAAAAAAAGCATCTTTCAGGAAATGGAAAACTGACAAAAACTGGAAACATAAGCACTGGCAAGTTACAGTAGATGCAAAGCATTGATAAGACGGGCAAAGAGAGAAATTTGAAAAATGCTTGCTGTGGAAGCAAAAATGCATAATAAAATGTTTTCAAGTACATTCATAGCAAAAAAACCTGTAAGTTGGACCATTGGATGATAGAGAGGTAAAAGGGGCACTAAGAGTGGACAAGGTCATAGCGGCGAGACTGAATGAATTCTTTGCTTCGGTCTTTACTGAAGATGTAGGGAAGTTGGTCATGACTGAAATGGTATTTAAAGCTGATGAAGCAGAAGAATTGAAAGAAATATTGATAAACTGGTGAAGAGGTGTTACAACTATTTGATAAACTGAAGAGTAGCAAATCACCTGGCCAGATGGTAGACATCCATGGGTGTTGAAAGAACTGAAATATGAGATTGCAGACCTACTATTACTAATCATTAAAATCATCTGTAATACCTGAAGAATATAAAAATTGGCATTACACTGGCAATTTTCCAAAGGGTTCCAGGGGTGATCAGGGAAACTACAGACCAGTGAGCCTGACGTCAGTACCGGGAAAAATGGTAGAAACCATTATTAAGAACAACATTTCTGAACATGTAGAAAGTCATGGTTTAATGGGAGACAGCCAACATGGTTTTAGCCAGGGAAGGAATTGTCTTACTAATCTGTTAAATTTTTTGAAGGTGTAAATAAACAGGTAGATAAAGGTGTGTCAGTCGATGTAGTGTATCTGGATTTTCAGAAAGCCTTTGACATTGTCCCTCATGAAAGACTCTTGGTGAAATTAAAAAGTCATGGGATAGGAGGCAGTGTACTATTGTGGATCAGGAACTGGTTAAAAGACAGAAAGCAGAGGGTATGGCTAAATGGCCAATTTTCACAATGGAGAAAGGTGAATAGTGGAGTATCCCATGGATCTGTGCTGTGTCCGCTGCTTTTTAACATATTCATAAATGACCTGGAAATGGGAATAATGAGTGAGATAATCAAATTTACAGATGACACAAAATTATTCAAAGTTATTAAAACCCAAAAAGGATAGTGAAAAATTGCAAGAGGACCTTAATAAACAGGAAGACTGCACATTCAAATGGCAGATAAAATTTAATGTGGACAAGTGCAAAGTTATGCACCTAGAAAGGACAACCCAAACTATGGTTACACGATGCAAGGTTCCACATTAGGAACCACCACACACGAAGAGGATTTAGGCGTCATTGTGAATAACACAATGAAACCCTCTGCCCTGTGTGACATGGCGGCCAAGATGGCAAATAGAATACTAGGAATCATAAGGAAAGGAATAGAGAATAAAATAAAGATTATTATAATACCTCTGTCTCATTCCATGGTGCAACCACATCTTGAATACTGTGTGCAATTCTGGTCTCCATATCTTAAAAAGGATATAGTGTTATTAGAAAAGATACAGAGAAGAGACACCAAAATGGTAAAGGGGATGGAAGGATATTTATTTCTTTAACCAGTTTTATATACCACCTTATTCTTCAATCAAAGTGGTTTACAGTGTAACTTGTGTGGGTACTTTTATATAGGACTGGGTAGGAGAGGGGGTGAGATGGGGGCGGGTAGAATTATATACATATATACAAATTATTTACAGTTAATTCGTTGTAAGCAACATATCTGCTGAACGTAGTAGTTTATGTTATATGACCATGGTACTCTGAACAGGAAGGTCTTGAGCAGGGGCGGCTAAAGGCATCTGCTGCCGTAGAGGGGAGCGGGGCTTTCTCAAAACTTCAATCAGGGACTGAACCAAACCAAAAAGCCAATTAGATTATATGGAGGAAATGCAAGATGTTTGTACACCAAGGAACTGAAAGAGAGCGAGAACCACAGCACAGCTTATAAAACTAAATTATAACTCATTTTTATTTTGTTGTTATAAACTGCGTTATGGTTCTTGCTTTTTCTTTTTCAATATATATTTTGCATCCACAGAACCCCCTTCAACATGGGTGCAGAGCAGAACCAGGAAATTCATCCACAGAACTCAATATCATTAAAAAAAATTGATTCTGATCATCTCACTAACAACAACAACCACCATTCTCCAGTACCAGGCATATTGTGAGCTAATACAAAACCCTACAACAAAGTCAGAGTATCTATAGAGCAAATCTACCATACCATACCATATCAGCACCAACTTCCAAAACTCATATAAGGAGCCCATCCAAAAAATGCATCCATGTAAATACTACAGTGGGTCCTTGGAACATCCATACACCTATTTGAAAAGCTGAACATGTCAAATTACTACAGTACAGTATAGATTTTTATGTACAAACTCCATGTTAACAGAACACCCTGGTTCAGTCACACACTCAGAACACAAGACCCTAATCAAGTACAGAATAAGTAATCACAATCTAAAGTAAAAATAAAAATGTGTAGACAAAATTTAAACTGAAACCCCAAGAAGCCAGACTCCACATGCAGTGTAAAACAGATAAATAAGATATGCAGTTCCCCTATACTGTGTAAAATATAAAGATAGCACAAAGTCCAATCACTAAAATTAAAAAAAATATATTTTTTCTACCTTTGTCTGACCATTTTATTCTCTGATCATGCTGGTCCCAATCTGAGGCTTCTGCTTTCCTCTCTTCTCTTAGCTCTCTTTCTGTGGTCTATGGTCCATCTGCCATTTCCTATCTCTTGTTTTGTTTTCTTCACTTCCTTCCATCAGCCTATTTCCAGTCCTGGTAACCCTCCCCAGTATCAGCCCCCTTTCCAGTCCTCCCCTCCCCATACCTTCCAATGTCAACCACCCTGCATTCCCAGGATTGCCTCTGGTGTCCATTCCCTTCCAGTCCCCCCTCCTTCCCCACTGTCCAGTCCCTTCTAGTCCAAATACCATCGCAGGTATCAGCTCACTTCCACTCCCAGTGTCACCCCCCCCCCCATCAGCTCCCTTTCAGTCTCCCTACCCTCTGTCCATCCCCCCTTCCAGTGTCATCCCCACATGCCAGCTCCCTTCCAGCCCATTACCCAGCCACCTACCAGTCCCATCCCCAAGTATCAGCTCCCTTCCAGCCCCATGTCAGTTTCCTTCCTATCCCCACCTCCCCCCTGTCAGCTTCCTTCCTGTTCCCCCCACCATGTCAGCTCCTTTCCTGCCCCCTCCTTCACTTGGCAGACCATCTCAGCATCCATTCCCTTCCAGTCCCATTCTCCCATCCCCCTGCATCAGCCCATTTGTAGCCTAGCCCACAGTTTTGTTTCAGGGCCAGCAGCTCTCTCCTCCCCTCCCCCCCCCCCCATCAGCCCACTTCCAATTTTAGCCCCAGTCTTCTTCTAGTGACAGCAGCTCCCCCATCAGCCTATTTCCAGTCCAACCCTATTTCCAGTCCAAC
Source organism: Ichthyophis bannanicus (assembly GCA_033557465.1). Classification (NCBI taxonomy): domain Eukaryota; kingdom Metazoa; phylum Chordata; class Amphibia; order Gymnophiona; family Ichthyophiidae; genus Ichthyophis; species Ichthyophis bannanicus. The sequence goes on from CM066042.1 coordinate 297,893,065, forward strand.
CCCATCAGCCCACTCCAGTCCTAGTTTCTTTCTTTCTTCCTTTCAACAGGTTTTATATACCATTTTATCTTTTCAATCAAAGCGGCTTACATTGAAACTTAAACTTGGTAATGTACATTAAACAGGGACATTGATAACTTGGATTTTTCTGAGGCAATGGAGGGTTAAGTAACTTGCCCAAGGCCACAAGGAGTGCTAGTGGGAATCGAACCCTGGTCTCTGGATTCCCAAGCCAGTGTTCTTAACCATTAGGCTACTCCTCCACTCCAGCCAGCGCAGAGAGCAATCTAGGCATTTCCTGTCTCGTGCAGGAAATGCCTAGATTACAACTCAGCGCCGGCGGGCTCAACTTTAACAGAGCCGCAGGAAAGAAGAGAAACGCTTTTCCTTCCCACGGCTCTGCAAAGATGAGCCGGGGCGCCGGCAAGGCTCTTCCAGGGCAGTGGGGGCACGGGGCTGTGATTCTGCCGCTGCCAAGAAGCAGCGGCAGTAGCTTGTCCTGCAGGGAGTTTTTTTTTAATTTTGAAGACCGAGTGAGGCAGTCTTTTTGGGGGCATTTTTTGCCGCCTGAGGCCACCGCCTTGCTTAGCCTAATTATATAGCCGCCCCTGGTCTTGAGTGTCTTGGAGATATCCTTATGAGAAGAGGCTAAAAAGGTTATGACACTGCAACCTGAAAAAGAGACGGCTGAGGTGAGATATGATATAGGTCTATAAATTAATGAATGGAGTGAAAGAGGTAAATGTAGATTGATTGTCTATGCCATCAAAATGTAGGAAGACTAGGGGACATACAATGAAGCTACAGTGTAACCCATATAAGACAATATTTTTTTCACTCAAAGTGTAATCAAACTCTGGAATTCATTACCAGGAGATATAGTAAAAGCTATTAATGTAGCTGGGTTTAAAAAAAGATTTGGACAAGTTCCTAGAGGAAAGGAAACCATTAGGGGACCAGGGAAATCCACTGCTTGTCCCAATACAAGCACTGTGGAACCTTGTCTTCTGGGGAAACTGCTAGGCACTTGTGACCTGGATTAGCTACTGCTGGAAACAGGATAGTGGGCTTGATAGACTTTGGTCTGACCTAGTATGGCATATCTTATGATCTTAAGTGACATCCATGTTAAGAACAGATTTACAGAAAGACAGGAAAAGCATCAGATCTAAAAGGTTGATAGAAAATTATACCTATTTTTATTATTAGTGATGGACAGGTATAATTCCCATGTGCTGGAAGCAACAGCCATTACACTGAAAAAGCGGCCTTAGAAACGGGCAAATCTGCAGAAAGGATGCCAGAGATCTCAAGGGCGTTGCCTCCGATGATGCCAGGCAGGAATTTCTGGGATCTGGAAGATATAAAGTGGGGGTTGTTCTCTGGATGTGACCAGCACGATTAGTATTTAAAACAAAAGTTGAGTGGAGACGTAGTCTAATGGTTAAAGCAGTCAGCTGAGAGCCAGAGAAGCCAGGATTCAAATCCCAATTATGCTCCTTACGACCTTGGGCAAGTCACTTCACCTGCCATTGCCTTGAGTAAGCCCTCTAAATATTTAACCCCCCTCCCCCCCAAAAAAAATTTTGAGTTAGGACTTTGAAGACCACCTGTACTGAGTAATTTTCTCAGACACAAACTGGGAGTTTACCCATAATGTACAACGTCCTGCATATTTCAGCTGCTGGACGTTATTGTAAAGGTAACAGCAGGAATGCTATTTCATGTGTTTTTACGAGTATCCAGGCTTCACTCATGTGATTCTCTCCTGTTGCCTCATCCTTCATGCTGTGCGTGCTGCTACTGCAGAAGGGATGGGGTGGAGGGGGGGGCTTTCGGTCTCTCTCCATACACAGACACAGAAATGAAGTAGTTGGGAAACCCCAACGGCAGGTGCTCACAGCAGCCCGTGGGAACAAGGAAGAAGCCAGGAGAGGTCTCTCTGGTAGGGATGCGTAAGCCTTTAAAATTAATGGGGAAACGCCAACAACGACTGTTTCATTTCATGGTTTTTTCCTCTGTCTGGATTGGAAATAAAACAAAGGTCAATGGAATGAAAACAAATTTGGAAAGTTTTTCTCATACACACCCCCTACTCCAAAGCAAATCCTTCTAGAACAGGACATGCTATGGCACATTAAAATCTACAGCAAATACCATACAGCAGTGGTTCTCAAACCAGCCAGACGGGTTTTCAGAATATGCATGAGAGAGATTTGCTTGCAATGGAGGCAGTGCATGTAAATCTCTCTCATGCATATTCATTGTGGTTATCCTGAACACCTGACTGGCTGGGGGTCCCCCTGGACAGGTTTGACAACCACTGCCCTACAGTATTTTTTGTCTACCAGAAAAGGGGCCCGATCTGTTGTGACACACCTCTTCCTCTTTAAAGCCAGTAAATCCACTAGGTCCCACTTCAGCCGAAGTCAGAATATTACCAGCAGGGTCTAGCTGAGAAAACGAAATCAGTCCCGTTCCCCCCCCCCCCCCCGTCATGTATAGGACAATTTGTATGACATCAGTGCCAGACAGCACAGTATACAGGCACTACAGAACAGATCCAACAGTCAAAATATCCTCCCTCCTGACTCTCAGAGGAAGCACCAGAGAAACCCCCAGTACCAACCTTAGGTAAAAGTAGGGTGTAATTAGGTTATAACGCTGATTTTTAATCATGTTTACAGACCACTAACTGCTGAAACAATATTCATGCCTTTTTATAAAACACAAGCTTGACTCAGGAGGCCACCTGCTGTGCAAAACCAATTTTGTACCATAGACTCTAATAGAAAAAAATATTACAACACACACACACTTCCTAATTTATAAGCCTAGAGCTGCAGGCACTGGAAGCAGGGGTACAGCAGCACCCTTGTTTTAAAACGTCAGACCACCAGCTATTATACAGGAGCTCAAAGGAGGTTGTCAATATCCTCACAATAAAAATTAATTCTAGCTCTCCTGTCGGAAAGATAACACACACGCATCTACACTCTACCTTCTTATTACAGTAATTGGTTAACGTGTGTTTTGTCAAATAAAGAGTGCCTCCCACAGAGTGGGAGAAAGAGGTCTCTCTATTTTTAATTTTGTTTTCTTAGTGCTGTCAGGCCAGTGCTGACTCCTGGCGACCCAGCTGCCTCTGGGTTTTCTTGGCAATGTATCACCGGAAGTAGATTGCCAGGTCTTTTCTTCCAAGGCAAGCGACTTGCCCAAGGTCACCAGGAGAGCCAGTGGGAATCAAACCCTTGATCTTCTGGGTACTAGGCAGTTGCTCTAAACACTAGGCTACTCCTCCACTAGTCACTCAACAAAGCACTTCAGCTTAGCTACAAACTCCACTAAACAAAATAGGCCATTTGTTTCCTTAAATCAAAGTCAGGCCAGCTGTTTTGGCATACAAGGCTAGGCAAGGCCACACAGTGCAGGCTGCCAAACAGCAGAAAATCAACAGGTATTATTAACTAGAAAGCAAGCAGGTGCAGTGAGAGTACCATTCCCCCATCTGGACCAAACACCCCTTTTTCCGACACCTTTACCCCACAGTGATTTTCCCTTGAGATAACATTTTGTTAAGAAAGGAGAAGAAATTTCTCAAACCACCTGAAAAAGCCTCACTTTGCCCTCTGAAAGTTCTCAGATGTTTCAAGTTACTGACAGTATTAAAACACATGGTAATTTATTTTGCTGCCTGATTTTAATATTGTCTTCTGCTTTTAAAACAATTTTCACGGGGATAGGTGTACTATGTATTTTTAAATAAATAAAGCCAAGTGAAATAGCCCAAAAACTGATGGAGAAATTACCACTTTTTTATATGGAGATCACCAATATCTTTTGGAATTTACAGCTAGTGTGAGTTTCAGTCTCAGATCTTATAAAATCTATTCATGAGAATGTAAATAGGGTGAGAGGTTGCACTGAGGTGACCCCCTAGTGACATGGAAAGAGCATCTAGCTTAGCCTGGTTGGATAGGGGGATAGGCTCCCAAAAACAAAGACCTGAAGGCTGCAAGTATTGGGGAGGGGGGACGGGGGGGGGGGCATGAGCCACACCAACAGCCTCCCTCCCCTTAATGCAAACGGAAACATATTGGGAGCTGACTCCCTCATTACCTAGACTGGAATAGAAGCACCTCTGTGGCTTTCGTCAGTGCAAAAGTTACAGAAATCAAACATAGCAAATTAGGGATTGTAAACTAATAAATTTCCCAAGTCTCCAAGTCAACTATACACATGAGAAGAGAGACTTTTCAAAGGCTATCATCATATGGGGCTCTACCAATGTTCCCTCTAATTTTCTGTAGGCTGTGTGCGCATAAAATATCAGCTGTGTGCAGCTTTTGAAGGAAGGTTAAATTTTTGTGCGCCACATAACGACACTCGGAGTTATATACTTTAAAATTTGACTACACGTCAGAATACAGTATGTACACCACATTGATTTTAATCAAATTAAATGAAAATAGACGATTACTAAATGAAGCGGGAAATTTCTAGTAATTACAATCATAACTTTTAAATTTTAAGACGTCTGTGTTGTTTTCTATCAGAATCAGAGCCGTAATTTTTGTGCGCTCTGTTGTAAAGTATGTGCGCTCGCTCGGCGAGGTGTGTGCGCGCGCACACGCGCACAGCTTAGAGGGAACAGTGGGCTCTACATGCTAAAAATGTTATAGCTTACCTAAAGCAAGCTGAGGTGATATAGCTCTGTGGTACCTGCTTTTACCCCTATTGTAGGAACTGGGGTACAACCAGGTCTGGCTTAACCTGTCCCTTTAGACATGAGTTACGCATCACCCTTTATTAAAACATTTCCAAGAAATCCGTGCAACCCTGGACATTTAATTTCAGCAATAACAGTGGAGGGAATGAAGAGTGACAACCGCAAATGAAATAAGAGGAAGTGAATAGCATACAGGTGCCCTCTGACCCTATTGCAAATCACGGTCCCATGAGGACACAATGAGCACTTAGCGGAGTGGTAGTCACTCCCATCCTGGAGGGCCTCCAACAGGTCGGGTTTTCAGGATATCCCCAACGAATGCGCATGAAGGATCTGCGTGCAAATCTCTGCCACGCAGATTCATTAGGGATATCCTGAAAGCCTGAGCCACTGGAACTACCACGGACTTAGACTGTAACTTCTGGGGAAAGGGCTACTTTTCCTACCCGAATTCGAATAATGATTTTGCAAGCTCTGTTACAAAAAAAACCATCATTAAGAGGTAAAGTCATAGACAGCTCGTGAAAGGTTCCTTAACCCGAACTAAGCCCCGGATTTAAAGGTACTTCAGCTCAGCTCAACGCTCACCTGTCGCAAGTGCTTCAGCAGTTCCGTAGCCTCCTCCTGCCTCCCTTGCTTCGCAAACATCAGCATGTCCTGGATCATACTGATCCGCCTGTGATAGGGAGGGAGCCCTCCACCCTTGCCAAATTTATCACTGGACTTGGCCATGAGAGAAGCAAAGAAATCCCCCTTTTCCCTGGCGGAGCCCTTCCTGCGGGAGCCAGGGGGCTGCTGAGGGCTCTCCCCGCCGGCAGCCTGGCATCCCTTGGTCTGCTTGGTGCCCATGCTGCAGCCCGGCGCTTCATCCGAAGCGGCTTCATGCAAGATCCGGAAGGTGGGTTCGAGCGCCGGATACTCCGGGAAAGCTCCTCGAGAAACCCGCACCAGGAAACAAGCGGGCTAGTGCATTTCTGCAGAAAAGAAGAGGGAGGAAGAGCCAACAAAATCCGGAGTCTCAATTCGAACCCGGAGCCGGGGCGCGCTGCAAACTTTCAGGCGTCTCCTCCCCCTTCGGCTGGAGCGGGGGTGCTCGGCGGTCCTTCCAGCGCCGAAGGCATCTCCTGCGGAAAGGTTTCCGTCTGTTCTGTAACCCTCCCCCCGCGAAAAGATTAGCTCGAGATACTGAAAGCCCCTTGCAACACAATTAGGAAATCATCTGACCAGCTCCTTCTGTGCGCTCAGGCTCAAACTGCCAAGCCGAAAATACTCAAAAGACGAATCTCGAGAAAGTTCCCATCCCCGAAGAGAGGGGGCATGCCCGAGTCGCGATCGTGGTGGTACCTGCTGGGCTCAGGGCTGGGTCTCTTCCTCCTCCTCTAGCTGGGCAGCACCGCCTCCCTCCAGCAACTTTGGGCAACTGTTGCGCTGATCATGCTGCAGATGAGACAGCGGCGGGCATTAGCCCCCAATGCCCGGAGCGGTCTGCCAGGGCCGGTCCTCTTCTTAACCAGCGAGCCAGCTGAAACGGCTTAAAGCCAGGCACCGCGATGAATGCAATCGAGGCGGGAGACGAGCTGCAGAAAAGCAGCCGAGCCCCCGGAGGGGGGGAGACGGACCCCCACTGAGCTTTGGGATGAGGGGGGGAGGGGCTCTGGGCGCCTCGTCCGTGCTCCAGACGGCCGCTGGGGCGAATTTCCTATGCGTCCAGATGCTGACCTGGAAGCGGCGAGGACCCCACCCCTCGCCTTCGGGGGGCGAGCACCGGCTGGCTCTGTTTGTAAATCTCATGTGCTCCGTGGGGAGGAGCCCGGGCTTCCGTCCAAGTGGCAGCAGCAGCAGGAGGAGGAGGGGCTGGGCCGCGCTCTGCATCTCTCTCCCCGCCCCCTCCCCTCCCCTCCCCTGCAGCCGTGCTTGTGCTGTGCGGTTTTTTTCCTCACGCCTTAGACGTGCAATGGAGGCCGGCCGGGAGAGTAGCACTTAGCCAAGGGAGATTCCCTGGGACTACATGAGCCCTTCATCCCATCCCAGTCTCCACTCGAGGAGCTTTATCCGCTCTGCTGAAGATTTTAGGAGAATCCTTTGATTTTAACTTTTCCAGCACCATGGAGCTTTGGAGCCAGTTTGTAGCACCCTGCTCGTTTCATCTTCCTGTTACAGATTCCGGCGGGCAGAAACTGGAGCTATTTGGTAATAAACGTGTGGTGTTCTTTTTTTTAAATTTACGTAAGGATCTAATAATGCGGTTTCCTTGATTCCGATTCTACAAATATGACTTTGTGACCAGTTATTTAATTCTCTTTTTTTCACACTGGATCGAACAAGCTTTGTACAACGTACATTTTTCTCACGAGAGACTGGTGTTATTTAAAACATTTCCGTATATCCATCAATAGGATTAGAGTGAAAACTGGGTGAGATATGATTAGGAAGTGGGGCTCTTTTCAGTTTCGAACCGTAGAGGATTGCAAGGAGGCGGACCCCGTGAAATTAAATACATTACGAGCACGGATCGCTTTCATTTTATTTTCTACAGAAATTAAAAACGTATATGGAAGAACAGAGGAAAGAACTTTATATAGAAACATACACCGACAGCAAACAAGATCTTCATAATTGGGGCGCAGAATGGCTTTTTGTTTGGGGGAGGGGCCAAATTTTTGCATACAGTTTTTTTGTAAATCGTATAGAGTACAATTACTCATTCTGGTGGGGCGTTCCTAAATCAATAAACTCTCTAATAATGGGCACAGAACAGAAGCAGAACGTTCACTTTAGAACTCAACACAGGAAAAAAATATTCTCTTTAAATTCCGGTGTCATCAGTGACAGCAACACTTACTCACTCCCCTGTAGACCACTATGACAAGTAATTCAAAACCTTGTAGACGCTTGGAAGTTTAGCATACCATATCAGCAGGAAGTGCAAGAACTCAAACTACACAAATACTACCTATGAAAAGTTAGTGCTGCAAATATTCCAGCATGCCAGTATACCCCCATCCGGGAAAAGAGAACAAGTGGGACTGCTGCGGATTCTTGTTTCAACGTTTTTATTGAAGTTTATGAAAACATTGAAGAAATAATACAAACTGAGAAAAGAAATAAAAAGAACAAAGTGGAACACACAAACCAGTGCGTGACTATACAAAAGGAATAATAACATTAACATCTGGCTAAAGTGAAACAGTTATACAATTAACATGAATTATGTATCTTAATACTACCTGGAGACACAATTATCAGGAAAAAGCGGTATATAAATCCTTTTAAATAAATAAATAAATTATGGAAAAATAAGAGTATCTAGTAATGATTAAATGAGAAGAGAGAAAATACATAGAATAATAAGTTTTGTATGCAAGTTAGTCATAATATAAAATCATGATATAATTGCAAGGGGGTTAATGGGCTAATCATTATAATAGGAGAGAGGACACAGGTTCCCACAGTTTCTTAACCTTGGATACCTTCTTAGCTTTTCAACCACTTTAAGTTCAAATCTTTGAATTTGTCCTAGGGTATGCCACCTCACTTGGTTTGCAGCTTGTCGTGCTGTGAGGGCTTGTGTGCATCAGTGATGCTGAGAGCTAAACTATCGGTAGTTTAACTACTGGCAGGGTCTCCCAAGATGGACAGGTCTCAACTGAGGTGCCAGACCAAGACAAACCACCCATCTGGGCAGCAGCAGAATGGGATAGTGTTGACGGCAGAGGATCACATTTCTGTGACAACGGCAACAACGCCAAACTTAAACTGCGCGGAAGAAAGGCCCGGCAATCTACTTCTGTATCTTGCCATGAAAACCCAATGGATAGTTACAACAAAACAAACTGTGCTGGAAGATGAGACCCCCAGGTCAGAAGGCACTCATCTAGCTACTGGGGAAGAGCTGAAGACTTTTCAGAGTAAAGCCAGCATTTATGATATGGTTGGATCAAAGCCCTCGGGACGTCTGACTGATGATGTAGCTGCGTATGAAATGAGAGTCAGAAGCTGTAAAGATGTCTTACGCATTGGAACATGGAACGTATAAAGCATGAACCAAGGGAAGTTGGAGGTGGTCAAGAATGAAATGGAACGTGTACAACTTGATCTGTTCGGTGTCAGTGAACTGAAATGGACTGGCATTGGGCACTTTGCATCAGATGATCGCATGGTCTACTATGCTGGAAATGAAAGATAAAGAAGAAATGGTGTTGCACTTATAAGAAAGAAGAAACTTACAAAAACTGTAATGAAATACAATGCAGTCAGCGAACGCTTAATCTCTATTCGTCTACGAGGAATGCTTATCAACACAACTATAATTCAAGTATATGCCTCAACAACAGCTGCAGAAGAGAATGAAATTGAAGAGTTCTATGAACAAGTACAAACTGAAATTGACAGAACATGCAAACAGGATATCCTGATAGTCATGGGTGACTGGAACGCAAAAGTTGGCAACAAAGAAGAAGGCAAAGTAGTTGGAAAATATGGACTTGACAGCAGAAATGAAGCTGGGGAAAGACTGATAGAATTCTGCAAGACCAACGATCAATTAATTTCAAACACCTTCCATCAACACAAGTGGCGACTGTACACATGGACTTCACCCAATGGATTGTATAAAAATCAAATTGATTACATCTGTGGAAGTCAACGATGGAAAAGTTCTATAACATCAACAAAGACAAAACCTGGAGCTGACTGTGGTACAGATCATCAACTACTAGTATGCAAACTCAAGCTAAAGTTGAAAAAGAGCAAACCACTCATGAATGCAGCAAAATATGACCTTGAGAATATACCACTGGAATTTAAAGACTGCCTGCAAAATTGATTTGCTGCTTTAGATACAAATGACAGAGCTCCAGAAGAGTTATGGAATGACATCAAGAAGGTTGTGTTGGAAGAAAGCGAGAAGTCTCTACAAAAGGTGAAAAAGCAAAAACGGCCAAAATGGATGACGGAAGAAACTCTGAAAATTTCCCAGAAACGCAGAGAAGCTAAAGCCAGAGGGAAAAAAAAGACAATAACAGAACTCAGAGATTTCCAACGTGCAGCAAGACAGGACAAGGAAAAGTACTACGACGACGCATGCAAGGAAATAGAAGCAGAAACTATTAGAGGAAAAGCAAGATCTGCTTTCCTAAAGCTATGAGAGTTAAAGGAAAAAGTTCCAGCCTCGAATTGGAATGTTACAAGATGCTCAAGGTTCTTTGTTGAATGATGCTGAGAAGATCAAGAAAAGGTGGAAGGAATATACAGAGTTTTTATATGATAAAGATCAAGTGGACCAACAGCCATTTCAACCTGTACCTCATGATCAGGAACCATTGGTGATGAAAGAAGAAGTTAAAGCAGCATTGAAAGCCTTATCAAAGAACAAAGCATCAGGCATTGATAGCATTCCCATAGAAGTATTGCAGCAATCTAATGCAGCTGTTACCATACTTACAAGGCTCTGCCAAGAAATATGGAAGACAACATCATGGCCAACTGACTGGAAAAGATCTGTGTTTATACCAACTGACTGTGGAAATTATCACACAAACGCTCTAATCCAACATGCCAGCAAGAATCCACTGAAGATTATTCAAAAGAGACTACAACCATACCTGGAACAAGAACTACCTGAAGTGCAAGCAGGGTTCAGGAAAGGGCGAGGAATGAGACATCATCGCGGATGTGAAATGGATCCTTGAAAAGACTAAAGAATACCAAAAGGATATCTATTTGTGCTTTATCGACTATAGCAAGGCTTTTGACTGTGTAAACCATGAGAAACTCTGGGCCACATTAAGAAGCATAGGTATACCAGAACACCTGATCGTACTCTTGCACAATCTCTACATTGATCAAGAAGCAACAGTTTGAACGGATCAAGGAGAAACAGAATGGTTTAAAATAAGCAAAGGTGTAAGACAAGGTTGCATACTTTCCCCCTACCTGTTTAATTTATATGCCGAACAAATCATCAGAGAAGCAGGATTGTATGAAGACAACAGAGGTGTGAAGATTGGTGGAAGACTCAACAACAACCTTCGCTATGCTGATGATACCACATTACTGGCTGAAAGTGAAGATGATCTGAAACATTTGCTTCTCACAATCAAAGAACATAGTCTCAAAATGGGCCTGCACCTTAATGTAAAGAAGACAAAGATCATAACAACTGGCATAGTCAACAGGTTCATCGTTGAAGGAGAAGAAATTGAAATTGCGAACAACATTAAGCTACTTGGATCAACTATCAATAAAGAAGCAACAAGCAGTCAAGAAATCAGACGACGCATTGCTCTTGGCAGAATGGCTATGAAAGACCTAGATAAGATTCTCAAGAGCAGAGATGTCTCGACTTGTTCAAGCCATGGTATTTTCAATAACATCATATGGATGTGAAAGCTGGACAGTGAAAAATATAGACAGGAAAAAAATTGATGCCTTTGAATTATGGTGCTGGTGGCGAATACTGTGTACCATGGACTGCCCGAAGAACAAACCAGTCGGTACTAGAGGAGATCAAACCTAAGCTTTCTTTAGAAGCTCAGATGACAAGACTTTGACTTTCATACTTTGGACACATCATGCGAAGAGAGAGATCATTAGAGAAAGACATCATGCTTGGCAAGATAGAAGGTAAACGCAAAAGAGGAAGGCCAGCAATGAGATGGATCGATACAATAACAGCAGCTACAGGTACCAGTCTGTCAGTCTGTCAACAATGAGCCGCCTGACTCAAGACCGAACACAATTTAGGATAGTTATCCAGAGGGTCGCCATGAGTCGACTCCGACTCGATGGCACTTAACAATAACAACATGCCACCAAAACATAATATTCAAATTAAATGAATCTTTCCAACTGTGAAAAATTATTTGAACTGATAGAGAAATTAAAATATAAAGTTTTCGGGAATTGGGAATTGTCAATTGGTAGAGACAGAGAAAAGGATTTCAGAATAACATAGCTTGCAGTTAAGGGTATATCAAAGTGAAGCAACTTTTGCCATACATTTTGCCAAAACTTATTAATCACCTTACATTCGAATAACATATGAAGAAGAGTACCTTCATATGTATCACAATGCCAACACATATTGGTGGCCAATAAGTCAGCTTTACATTTTTTTGGTGGGGATCCAAAGAGCATGATAAAAAATACAATATAATGACTGAAGTAAACTAGCCGATAATGTGGGATGATTAGCATGTAGCCAAAAGTGGTGCCAGTCTGTAGTAACATCTTCAGGTAAGTGAAGATCATTCCCCCAAACCTTATAAAGAGCAGAAGACGTGGAAGTAGGTTTGGTACTTTTATAAAAGGATGAGGCATTATAACCTTTGCTGAAAATGTTATTTAAGAGAAGACGGTGTGGGAACTAGTGTATCAAGTTTAATAGAACTTTTTCTAAGAACATGCATTAATTGAAGCCAAGCAAAAAATTTGGTCAGGTTGTAATTTGTATTGGGACATTAAGGTATGAAAGGAGACAAGATTCAAACCTTGAAGTAGATGTACAAGGCACCATATACCTAATGACTGCCATTTCGACCAGGATAAGATTTTGTGATCTACTTTAAATTTGGGGTTATGCCATAAGGAAATTTCATGGGAATGCCAAATAGAGATATCAAGTTTTTTATGTAATTGAAGAAGAGTAAATTGTGTATCTAACATAACTTTGTTATTTAAAGTAGTTTTATGTAAATCAATAGACAAATATATTTTAGGGGGATAGGCGATATTAGCTCTAGTTCAACATCATACCACAATGGCAGCAGTTGCTCAGATGAATAAGAGGGAAGCCAGAATGAACCAAAGCGAGCCAGGAAGGCTGTACGATATAGCTGGAAATCGGGGAAGACGAGGCCTCCAAAGCTATTCTAGGCGATTTATTTTGCTATAAAACTTTTACCAGTTTGGATTCTATTATTTCATAAAATTGTTGGGGGCAAAATCCAAGCAACATCATGAGAATATAATTAATTTGTAGCATCATAACCATTTTGATAGATTCTAGTGTACCCCACTATGAAATATAAGTGGAGTCCATTTTTTAACATTTGCATCTATAATAGTGAGAATATGTTCCATATTTATGTGTAAGAGTCTGTTCAACATCCTTATTTAAAAGTACACCTAAATATTTGAGTTGTAAGGGAAAGTCCTGTACATCAGTTTGAGAAATATGAACATTGAGTGGTGTTATTTCAGATTTAGCCCAATTAATTCTGTACCAGAAATATTGAAAAGGCATTAACAGTGTCAATAAGATTAGAAATAGAAATTTGGAGGCTAGTCAAGAAAAGCATATGCCACAAGATTGGTTTTGATACCAGTAATGTGAGGATGGGAACATATTGCTATTAGCAAGGGTTCAAGGGTTAAATTAAAAAGTAGAGGCAATAAAAGACACCCTTGTCTGATTCCACGATGAAGCTGTATTGGTTTAGAGATATTATGGTTGACTGTATATTGGGACATAGAATTATAATATAATAATTTTATCCATCATAGGAATCATTCCCCAGATGAAGTCATTCAATTATTTTTTATAAAGATAGGCCATTCAATTCTATCAAACGTCTTTTCTGCATCTAATGATAAGGCAATTGATGGAAATGGTTATTTGCAACATAATTAATATCAGCGTTTTTCAACCACTGTGCCGCGGCACACTAGTGTGCCGTGAGATATTGTCTGGTGTGCCGTGGGAAAAATTCCAATTTCATCCGTAACATGTGGCCTCGGCTCACAAATTAGGGTTGCCAACCGGCCGGTTTTCAGCCGGCCTGGCCGGTTTTTCCATGGCCAGGCCGGCTGCCAGCACAGTTGTAAAACCGGCCATTGAAAAGCCGTTTTTTTGCTCTGGCCGCAAGATCGGGAGCGGCCAGAGCAAAAAAACGGCTTTTGTGCCGAAGTCCGCGGCGCGAACGCAATCGTGATTCCCTATAGCAGTGCAGCCGCTGGTTCTGCTTTGTACAGAGCAGCGGCTGCACTACACTTACATTGAAAAGTAAAGAGAAACTGTGTCAGGAGCCCTCCGATCATGCAGAGCCCGAGGAAGTGATGTCAGGGGGGCGGGCTCCTCACAGGCTGTCTTTCCTTTTTAAATTAACTTTAGCTGCAATAAATTTAATTTGAAAAGGAAAGACAGCCTGTGAGGAGCCCGCCCCCATGACATCACTTCCTCGGGCTCTGCGATGACCAGAGGGCTCCTGACACAGTTTCTCTTTACTTTTCAATGTAAGTGTAGTGCAGCCGCTGCTCTGTACAAAGCAGAAGCAGCGGCTTGGGCAGAGGGGTGTGTGTGTGTGTGTGAGTGAACCAGCAAGGGGGGGGAGTGTGAGTGAACCAGCAGTTGAGGGGGGGGGGGGGGGAGGGGGGGGCGATGGTGTGAGTGAACCAGCAGGGGAGGGGGGTAAGTGAGTGAGTGACCCAGCAGGAGGGGTGAGTAAGTGACAGGGGGGTGGGTGAGTGAACCAGCAGTGGAGGGGGGGTGGTGTGAGTGAACCAGCAGGGGAGGGGGGTTGGTGTGAACCAGCAGGGGAGGGGGGTTGGTGTGAGTGTTTGATTCCTATTCAAGAGAATTACTTTATATATAGTCAATATAGGCACAGAGGTAAATTTTTTAAACATTTTCTAATGGTGGTGTGCCTCGTGATTTTTTTCATGAAAAAAGTGTGCCTTTGCACAAAAAAGGTTGAAAAACACTGATTAAGATCATAAAATAATCTTGCAATATTGCCTTTGTATCTTCCATTCATAAATCCAATTTGAGTTTTTGTGAACTAAAGAAGGCAGGAATTTGTTAATAAGGGTTGCAAGAATTTTAGTTAGAATTTTGTAATCCAAGTTTAATAGTAAAATGGATCTGTAATTCTGAGGCTAATTAGTCCCCACCAAGTTTAGGTACAAGAACAATATGAGCTTGAGCAAAGTTCTTTTGTTGTTCAGGGTTAGTTTATATGAAGTGATATAGATTTACGAGGAAGGGATTAAGAATATCAGAAAAGGTTTTATAAAATTCTGCAGTGAATCCATCAGGACCTGGAGTTTTACCAGATGGAAAGGATTTAATAGCTTCAATTATTTCTTTTGCGGTAATTCCAGATCCTAATTTATTTTGTGCTGTGGGGTGTAGTTTAGAAGAATTCAAGGAACTGAGAAATTGATCACATAGATCATTTTATTTATCAATATCTGAATGAAATAAATGTTCAAAAAAAGGATTGGAAGGTATTTTCTATGTCGGATTGGCTCGTCTGAAATATTGGAATTGGTATCGCATAATAAGATATGTTTTCTGTGTTTTCCTTGTAGATATTGAGCCAAGGATCTACCTATTTTATTATCACCGATATAGTGTCCATATTGGCGTTTTAAGGAGTTGTATTTATACTTAGCCTGGGTTAATGAATGTACATTTTGTGGGGTAGGATGTTTAATATGCTTTTTTCCAATTTTTGAATTTGATGTTCTAGTTGAGTTAATTCCAATTTTTCTTTTTTCTTCATCTAAGCAGAATAACTCATTATTTCACCTCTAAGTGTTGTTTTATACATTTTCCAAAGCAGTGGAGGCCAGTATAAATCTGGAGGTAATGGAGGGTAAAGTGACTTGCCCAAGGTCACAAGGAGTACCAGTGGGAATCAAACCCTTGATCTTCTGCGTACTAGGCAGTTGCTCTAACTACTAGGCTACTCCTCCACTCCTTTATAGGTTATGGTCACTTGGTGAGAGTCTGTGTTCTGAGTTTGTGGCCAAGGCCTGGTATTCTGTTAGCATGGAGTTTGTACGCAGGGATTTGTACTGTAGTAATCGGAATTGTTCAGCTTTTCAAATAAGTGTTGGATGTTGCAGGGCCCGCTACAGTATTTACAGTGATGCTTTCTTTGGGTAGGCTGATTATATGAGTTTTGGAAGTTAGTGCTGGTATGGTAGATTTGCTGTATAGATCCTCAGTGACCTTGGTAAGGTTTTGTATTTGTTTGCAATATGCCTGGTACTGGAGAATAAGAACATAAGATATGCCATACTGGGTCAGACCAAGGTCCATCAAGCCCAGTATCCTGTTTCCAACAGTGGCCAATCTAGGTCATACGTACCTAGCAGTTTCCCCAAAAGACACAGGTTCCACAATGCTTGTACTGGGTCAAGCATTAATATCCTGGGTCCCTTCTTAATAATGGTTTATGGACTTTTCCTCCAGGAACTTGTCCAAACCTTTTTTAAACCCAGCTACACTAACAGCCTTTACTACATCCTCCGGTAACAAATTCCAGAGTTTGATTACACGTTGAGTGAAAAAATATTTTCTTTTATTAGTCTTAAATAGTTTACCCTGTAGCTTCATTGTATGTCCCCTAGTCTTTCTATATTCTGATAACGTAAACAATCAATCTACGTTTACCCGTTCCAATCCGTTCATTAATTTATAGACTTCTATCATATCTCCCCTCAGCCGTCTCTTTTCCAGGTTAAAGAGCCCTAACCTTTTTAGCCTTTCTTCATAGGAGTATCCTTCCATCCCCTTTACCATTTTGGTGGCTCTTCTCTGAACCTTTTCTAATAATGCTATATCCTTTTTAAGATACGGCGACCAGAATTGCACACAATATTCAAGGTGCGGTCTCACCATGGAACGGTATAGAGGCATTATAATATCTTTTGTTTTATTTTCCATTCCTTTCCTTATCATACCTAGCATTCTATTTTCTCTCTTGGCTGCCGCTGCACACTGGGCCGAGGGTTTTAACATGTTATCCACAATGACGCCTAAATCTTTTTCCTGGGTGGTGGTTTCTAATGTGGAATCTTGCATTGTGTAACCATAGTTTGGGTTGTTCTTCCCTAGGTTCATAACTTTGCACTTGTCCACATTAAATTTCATCTGCCATTTTGATGCCCAGTCTTCCAATTTATCAAGATCCTCTTGCAATTTTCCACAATCCTCTTGGGTTTTAACAACTTTAAATAGTTTTGTGTCATCTGCAAATTTGATAACCTCACTCGTTATTCCTCTTTCCAGGTCATTTATGAATATGTCAAAAAGCAGCGGACCCAGCACAGATCCCTGGGGTACACCACTATTCACCTTTCTCCATTGGGAAAATTGGCCATTTAGCCCAACCCTCTGCTTTCTATCTTTTATCCAGTTCCTGATCCACAGTAGTACACTGCCTCCTATCCCATGACTCTTTAGTTTTGCCAAAAGTCTCTGATGAGGGACCTTGTCAAAGGCTTTCTGAAAGTCCAGATACACTATATCAACCGACTCACCTTTGTCCACCTGTTTATTCACACTTTCAAAAAAACATAACAGATTAGTAAGACAAGATCTTCCTTGTCTAAAGCCATGTTGGCTGTCTCCCATTAGGCCATGACTATCTACACCACGTTATTGGTCTACTTACTGAGGGTTTTGCTACCGTGAATCAAACAAAAAGAGCCCTCATACCGTAGAAAAAGTGAATCCACATATATTGAACTGCTGTTTGTAACTTTGCAGTGAAAAAGAACCAATGGTCTCAGACTAGAGGTAATACCTCTTATGGGCAATCTTTCCCAGAGGTTTCTGCCCTTTTGCATCAATGACCAAAAACCGGTTCTTAAATCTGAAGGTTATTTTAAGGCAGTTTCATAATGATCAGGATTACTCTTCTCACGTTCTCAAAATACAAAAGATTTGAAGAGATTGTGCTTATCTTATAGCATAAGAAGGAACTTCCCCAACGCCACCATACAGGTACCAATTCTGCGTTTCAATTCTTCCTCAGGGGGTTTGTTAGTTCGTTCATCTGCAATCTCATTAAGCTGTGAGTGAAAATATTAGCGGCATGACACCGCGCATGCGAGTTGGATGATCAGCTGAAATTATGAAACTGCCTTAAAATAACCTTCAGATTTAAGAACCAGTTTTTGGTCAGTTCAATATATGTGGATTCACTTTTTCTACGGTATGAGGGCTCTTTTTGTTTGATTCACCATGACTATCTACATGCTGAGTAATTTTATTCTTTATGATGGTTTCTACCATTTTTCCCGGTACTGACGTGAGGCTCACCGGTCTGTAGTTTCCCGGATCACCCCTGGAACCCTTTCTAAAAATTGGTGTTACATTGGCGATCCTCCAGTCTTCAGGTATTAGCGATGATTTTAATGATAGTTCACAGATTACTAATAGCAGGTCTGCAATCTCATATTTCAGTTCTTTCAACACCCTTGGATGTATACCATCCGGCCCAGGTGATTTGCTACTCTTCAGTTTATCTAATAGTTGTAATACATCTTCCCGATGTATCGATATTTCCTTCAATTCTTCCGCACCTTTAAATACCACTTCAGTCATGGGTAATATCCCTATATCTTCCTCAGTAAAGACCGAAGCAAAGAATTCATTCAGTCTCTCCGCTATCGCCTTGTCACCTCTTAGTGCCCCTTTAACTCCTCTATCATCTAATGGACCAAATGACTCTCTCACAGGTTTTTTGCTACGAATGTACTTGAAAAAATCTTTATTTCGCGTTTTTGCTTCTGCAGTAAGCTTCTTCTCAAATTCTCCCTTTGCCTGCTTTATCAATGCCTTGCATTTGACCTGCTAATGCTTGTGCTGTTTCCAGGTTTCGTCGTTTGGCTCTTTCTTCCATTTCTTGAAAGATGCTTTTTTGGCAACAACAGCCTCTCTGACCTCACCTTTAAACCATGCTGGCAGTTTTTTGGACTTCCTTCCACTTTTCTTAAAGCGTGGAATACAGCTGGTCTGGGCTTCCAAGATAGTATTTTTCAACAACACCCAAGCTTGATGTAAGTCTTTAACCTTTGCAACTGCTCCGTTTAGTTTTTTCTTAACTATCTTCCTCATTTTATCATAGTCTCCCTTTCGAAAGTTAAAAGGTAGTACTGTGGATTTCCTTACTATCCCTCCTCCACTAATTAAATCAAAGGCGATCATGCTATGATCACTATTGTCAAGTGGTCCCAACACCCTTATCTCTTGCACTAGATCTGGTGTTCCTCTAAGGACTAGGTCTAATATGGCTTCCCCTCTGGTCGGTTCATGAACCAGTTGCTCCAAGAAGCAGTCATTTATTTCATCTAGGAACTTTATCTCCCTAGCATGTCCTGCCGTGACACTAACCCAGTCAATACCGGGGTAATTGAAATCACCCATTATTACTACCACGCTGTAACTTTTGTTAGCTTCCTTGATTTCTTTGAGCATTTCATCATCCATTTGTTCATTCTGGCCAGGCGGTCAATAGTACACCCCCACTGCCATCGCCTTCCCCTTTTTACATGGAATTTCAATCCATAGAGATTCTTGTTTGTTGTTAGTGAGATGACCAGAATCAGATTTTTTTTTAAGATATTGAGTTCTGTGGATGACTGCCCTAGTTCTGCTCTGCACCCATTGTTTAGGGAGGGGAGTTCTGTGGATGGAAAATATGGTTTTTGCTTTTTTTATTTAGCATATAACACAGTTTATAACAACAAAATAAAAATGAGTTATAATTTGGTGTTACAAACTGTGCTGAGGTTCGCGCTCTCTCTCTCTCTCTCTTTCGGTTCCCTGGTGTGTGAACATCTAATCAGCTTTTTGGTTTCAGTCCCTGATTGGAGGTTTGAGGAATCTCATCCCTCGCCTCAGACAGATTGCCGTGAGCCGCCCCTGAGTGTCAAACCTCACCTCAGATGATCCCATTTCTCCAGGACAGCATGCAAAGCTTGCACTGACCTCTGTATGCATATGTTTGGCTGGCTCTCCAGTTTAATGCTGACGTTTTGCGCAGTAGGTAGTTTGAATATTGTATTCCAGCACAAAAAGACGGCGTTATGATCGCACCATGAAACCCTGCGCTAAAGCTTTAAGCACTGGGTTCTAGCGCAGGGTTTTGGCATCAGCCTGTAAGTGTTTTCTATAGAGCTTAAAAAGATATTGGATTAAACATAATGGCATCTGTGTGTTAACATACTGCTAAATAGCACTTGGGTAGAGGTAGTCCTGCATACCATGCACAATGCCCTGGCAGAGAGAGATCCTTACACAAATTAGTATTATTGGTTTGTATCATTATAAATTTCCTTTTGCTGGCCGAGGACTGCACAGCCCTTCATATGTCAAGAAGCAGCCTTAACCCATTTAGAACAAAAAAAATAATAAAATGCCCACTTATTACATCTTTAATAAGCATTAAATGTATTTATTTAAAAGTCTCCTATACCTGCTTCTCCAGTGCAATTGATCAAAGCAGTGAAGAGTTTACTACTTACCAGAAAAAGACAACACTCATCGTCTCAAGGTCTAGCAGCAGTGGGAAAAAAGGCACCTAAGCATTTTCCAAAAGGTTAATACATTAACCTCCTGACCTCTATCCAAAGATAAGTTGTTTCATAGCCACTAGAAAAGCCCTAACTTGTTCTTTTCATAGTGTCTTTTTGTAGGACAATACTGGCACAACCTGCCTGTCAAAAACAGCTAATCTCAAAATGTGGAAGGCCAACGATTTAGAACATCTTTAGTAGACGTCTTTTTCTTATGTATCTCTATATACATAAACTTTGATATATGTGTATATTAGACCTCTATATAATTTAGAGACACCTGCTGAGATATAGCTAAGTGTCTCCTACCAAGTGCGGTGATGCCTTTGGTAAAACTGGAATGAACTACACTACGTGGCAATGGGGGCCTTTAAAATATTCCTCGCCTATGCATGTTAAAAATGATGAGCAAACAAATGGAATAAGCAGCTCAGGATGTATTCTCTCTTGAGCCGCCACCAGAAAATAACCCAATTATTAGCTAAGAAATGTTAGTTGCTCAGTGGCAACAGCTACTTACAGAACACATCCTGAGCTTCACATAGTATTGCCAATGAACAGTAATAGCATTTTATTTAAAAAGTTATTACAAGTACTAAATTAAACAGAGATGAGCTGGTAACCACAATGGTGTCTATTCTGTTTAGCGAATAGCAGGTCTAGATGTCCAATCCGGATAGCCAGACCCGCAATTCACCTGGCCGACATTGGGTAAACAGAGCTCCCTGCAAATAGAGCTGAACTGTGCAAGGAGCTCTGTTTGTTGGCAGCGCCAAGACCCCAGACATACAGGGCCGATTCCGAGGTTGGCCCTTTACATCCGGAGTCAGCCATTTGCATGGGGGAACTTATTCCACCTCTGAGGAAAGGCAGGTGAGGGGGCGCAGGGGGTTCCCTGTAGCCCGACCCTGGCCATAGTAGGCCCAACTGGGGGTTGGGCTGCGGGGAAAGCAGTTTGTGGAGTTCTGCCGGAGATTGCGGCTCCTTCATGGAGCCATGGCAACATGACACCATGGCACTGCGGCTCCTTACAGGAGCCTGACTATGCTAGCCAGGGAGTTTGTTGGACATCCGGGTGCCCAGAATCAGGACACGGCCTGGACGTCCAGGCCCCGTTCCCAAGGGCATGTCTAGCCCTCGCGGGATCAGAATTGGGTGCAACCAGTGCACATCCCGATTCCGGGCACCCGGACAGGCGGGGCATAATTGATCGGAATGGGCCTCTAAATGTGCAGTGTGGGGTGTCCAGAACAAAATTCCGTGGATGTTCAAATTTCAGTATTAATTTAGAAACTTGGACAGCGACATGGGTGGGGATTTGGACATCATTGTGCCCATCTGCAGAATAGCGCTTTTAAAATTACTACTACTACTACTGAACATTTTGTATGGCGCTATAAGACATATACAGCACTACACAGACACATGTAAAAGATGGTCCCTGCTCATCAGAGCTTACACTCTAGTCAAGGTAGACAACATAGTAGCTGTAGACATGGGATACAGCTAGGGGGAATGCTAAGGAAACACAACGGAGATCAGATGTTTGTTTATGCAATTTCTTGATATACTGCAAAGGCTGAAGGGCATCAGAGCTGTTTACAATCACTACAAGCAGTAGTGGATATATTCCCTCATCCAGAAGGGCTCACGATCTACATGCGTACTTGAGGCAATGGAGGGTTAAGTGGCTTGCCCAAGGCCAAAAGGAGGGTCTATAGGACTAGAAACCCCAGTCCCTCCGGCCTGAGATTGCTGTCCCCAGGTGATAATTGAACCCCTGGCCCTCCGGCCTGAGGTACTTCTTCCTCAGATGAGTCAAGATCCAAAAGCGGCAGTAAAGGGGTGAGTTTTCAGCCTGGATTTGAAAACCGGTCAGAGAAGGCAACTGACATACAGACTCGAGTAGTTTGTTCAGCAGCAAAGTGAAGAGCGAACTCTGGAGTTAGCAAAAGAAAAGAAGGGCATAGATAGAATTGAATAGCACCCCAATGTTACTGCTTGGGTTAGAAATTGGTTGGGTGGGAGGCGACAAAGAGTACAAGTAAATGGAGCTCACTCTGAGGAGAAGGATGTTACCAGTGGTGTGCCCCAGGGATCTGTCCTTGGTCCGATTCTTTTTAACATCTTTGTTAGTGATATAGCAGAAGGGCTGTCGGGTAAGGTTTGCCTTTTTGTGGATGATACCAAAATCTGCAATAGAGTAGACACTCAGGAAGGTGTAGATAACATGAGGAGGGATCTAGCTAAGCTTGAAGAATGGTCTAGAATTTGGCAGCTGGGATTTAATGTTAAAAAATGTAAGGTCATGCATTTGGGCTGCAGCAATCCAAGGGAGCAATATAGTATAGGGGGTGAAGTACTTTTGTCCACTAAAGAAGAGCGGGACCTAGGCGTGGTTGTGTCTGATGATCTTAAAGTATCTAAACAGGTAGAAAAGGCGATGGCAAAAGCTAAAAGGATGCTTGGGTGCATACGGAGAGGAATGGCTAGCAGAAAGAAGGAGGTGATAATGCCTCTGTATAAGTCTTTGGTGCGACCTCATTTGGAGTATGGTGTGCAATTCTGGAGACCGCACCTTCAAAAGGATGTGAACAGGATGGAGTCGGTGCAGAGGGTGGCTACTAAAATGATTAGTGGGCTTCATTATAAAGCATATGAGGACAGACTTAAGGATCTTAATATGTACACCTTAGAAGAAAGGCGGGATAGAGGTGATATGATTGAGATGTTTAAATACCTCCGTGGCATAAATGTTCAGGGAGAGAGCCTCTTTCAATTTAAAGCAAGTTCTGCTACGAGGGGACATGGGATGAGGGTGAAGGGGGATAGATTCAGGAGTGATATGCGGAAATATTTCTTTACAGAAAGAGTAGTGGATCCGTGGAATAGTCTCCTAGTGGAGGTGGTAGAGACGAGGACAGTAACTGGATTCAAAAAAGCATGGGACCAACACAGAGGATCTCTAAAGGTAAAAAGTGGACTGTTGTAGTTGTTGATATGGAAGGACAGACTAGATAGGCCATGTGGTCTTTTTCTGTCATCATATTTCTATGTTTCTATGTTTCAATGTAATTTTGTTTTGATTTATTCACTATGGATTGTTTGAATATCTTTTATTTCTTAATTTTAGTATTATTGATTGTATTATTTTGTTTTATTATGATTTGTTGTTTTTAAAATGCTGTAAGATATTATTGCATTATATTTTATCTACTGACTGTGTTTATGCAAATTACCCCAGAGTATTGTTAAGAAATGTGAAGAACTAAATAAACAAGCAAACCAAAAGGTACATAGTAATAATAATAATAATAATTTATCACTAAAGAGGCATTCAGAGTATGTGCGTGCGTGTGTGTGTATATATATATATACGGGACATGTGCATGGCTGTATGATGCAACAGAGATCTATACACGTCACACAATGCATGAGTAATAAGGCCCACAGAGTATCTCAGTGATTCCCAAAGTGGGCAGCACCACCCCTTGGGGGGGTGCTGGGCTAATCTAGGGGGGCACTGAAAGACAAGGTGGCAGTGTGGTGGGCACGGCACTGCCCTAGGGGAGTGCTGGAGGGATAAGCACAATATAGTGACTTGAACAACTAAGTAGTAAGAAAGTATACACATTGTGCAATATAAATTGACTGTATACTAAATGAGCATATGTTTGCATCATTGCGAGAGAACGGTGCATATGTTGACATTACATGATTACACCAGGGGGTTTCACTAGCAAATTTGGCTGAAATAAGGCAAAATTAGATTTTACCTGCTAATTGTCTCCTTGAGTTACTCCAGACCAGTCACACTTGTGTTTTCTCCCTCCAACAGCAGCTGGGGACTGAGCATGTCAGAATTCTGAACATCAGTATAAGGGCTCCCTCTGCTGTCCTCAAATCCAATCTCCTACTGACAAAGCAGACCACTCACACTCCAGGAACTCCTGTAACCCCTTTGCCCCAAGAGGCTGTTCCTCTTGTGTCTTTTTTTTTTTTTTTTACACATACAGTTAGATCGAATCCACAGAACGCACCAGAAGCTCCCCCATGTGTCTTCTCAAAAACTATTCACAATTTGCTGAGTGTAGGCTGAAATTGGCAACAGGGCAGACTTGAAATCCCCCCCAATGGCCAATTATAAGGACCTCCTGTTCCATCTAGGTTGGTGTTTTTGCTAACACCTTCACTAAGAATAACCTGGCTCATGAACTGCAACTCCCAACCTTATTGGGCGGGTCCTGGACTGGCCTGGAGTAACAAAGAAAGGCAATTAGCAGGTAAGGTCTAATTTTGCCTTCCTTATCGTTATTCCAGGCCAGTCCAGTTATGCTTGGGATGTACCACAGCAGTGCTTAAGAATGGGAGGGACCCTCAAGCCTGGCCTGTAAGACCAACGCCCCAAACCTCACATTGCCTGCTGCCTGTTCATCCAGCCGATAGTGCCTGGAAAAGGTATGCAGTGATGACCATGTTGCCGCCCTACAAATCTCCAGAGGTGGCACCAAGATGTACTCCGCCCAAGAAGCCCCTTGAGCTCTTGTAGAATAAGTCTGGAAGCCTGGTGGAGGGACTTTTCCCTGAACCGTATAAGCTGCCATGATTGCCTGCTTTACCCATCTGTGTACTAGACAACAAATCTCCACTGGGGTTTAATAGAGCAATGTAGACATCAAAGCCAAAAAGAATTGCTCAATTCACTCACATATTCAGAAAATACTGTATAATTAAGGAAATAGGTCTCAGATTGAATGGGGAAGGGTCATATCAGGCACAAACCTTAGAACTCCAATCCCCTTCGTTACATCAAGGACCCAAATATTCCCTTTAAAGATGTAATATACTCTTTTAAATGCAGTCACTATTCAAACGGAACTAAGCTGTAGGCATAACCACGACTCATTAAACCATGTGAAAAATAGCAAAAATTGCTTATCTGGAAAAGCGGTTTGAGTCAAGACGTAGCTCCCAGCTCCCAACGCTAATCCTGAGCGCTGATGCGTTTCACCGCCCATGCGGTTTCTTCGGGGGAGTTCAGCTTGTTAACATGCAGCAACTGTTCTGCTCAATACATTCTAGATGATACAAATGCAAAAGTCAGTAATTTTCTTACTTTCATTGATTTCAGACATTAATTTTAGTAAAAAACCTATACAGCATATCTACAGCAGGAACATACCTTGGAGCTTTTCTTCTCGAGCCCATCAATGTCAAAAAAACGCCACGCATGCATAGCGGACCAGAAAAAACTCACTTTTATAAGGAAGCCGTAGTAGCCCCCGCTGTTGCAACCTTGCTAGTTAACATTGACAAGAATGTTCCACCAGCCAGTTCGCAGTCAAAAGAATCATTTAACTCAGCCACTATCATTGAACTGCTGTCACTATTCTGGCATCCACGGATCTCATACAAACATTCTTGCCCGATATAGACATTCTTCTCTGTGTTCTTATAAATCTCTTCACACACAGACCGCCCAATCTATTTGAGTATTTAGACCCCCGGGGTGAGTAAATTGCAGTGTATATATCCATCGTTGCTCGCAAATCAACAAACTTTGATCTCTTGTCTTGCCTGCAAAACCGGCAATCACTTGATCTATACAAAAACATCGAAGTTGATCAAATTGATAATGGAAAGTTAGACAGTGGGCTACTATAGGCGCTTCCAATTTCTTACAGCGCAATTGACTATGGTGTTCATTAATTCTAATTCATAAAGGTCGAATAGTCTTGCCTATGTAGAGCAATTGGCAAGGACATTGAATAGCATACATTACATATGTAGACCCGCAGGTAGTGTGTTTCTTCAAGGTATATGTCATTCCTTGATAGGAAAATTCAGTAAGTTCCAACGTGATATTACAAATACTGCAGCTACCACATTTGATATGACCCCGCGGTGGATCTATCCCAAGGATAGGCAAAGGTCTGAGCACCGTTGGACTCAAAAGCTCCTTCAAATTTTTGTTCCGCTGCCACACACATCGAATTGATTTATCCTCCAATCCAGGTATATTATTGGAGCACATTCATGTGGCGTTTCAAAATTTTAGTTTTTTACTAAAATTAATGTCTGAAATCAATGAAAGTAAGAAAATTACTGACTTTTGCATTTGTATCATCTAGAATGTATTGAGCAGAACAGTTGCTGCATGTTAACAAGCTGAACTCCCCCGAAGAAACCGCATGGGCGGTGAAACGCATCAGCGCTCAGGATTAGCGTTGGGAGCTGGGAGCTACGTCTTGACTCAAACCGCTTTTCCAGATAAGCAATTTTTGCTATTTTTCACATGGTTTAATGAGTCGTGATTATGCCTACAGCTTAGTTCCGTTTGAATAGTGACTGCATTTAAAAGAGTATATTACATCTTTAAAGGGAATATTTGGGTCCTTGATGTAACGAAGGGGATTGGAGTTCTAAGGTTTGTGCCCGACATGACCCTTCCCCATTCAATCTGAGACTTATTTCCTTAATTCTACAGTATTTTCTGAATATGTGAGTGAATTGAGCAATTCTTTTTGGCTTTGATGCTTTACCCATCTGGCAATAGAGGCTTTGGACGCTGCCTCTCCTCTCCATGTACAAACAATCCGACTTGCTGAAGGACTGTGCCTCGGACGTATCTGCGCAGCACCCTGCGCACATTCAGAAGATGCAGTTAGCGGTCCTCCGACGGAATGCTACGCTCCGGAAAGGCTGGCAGGGACACCGCCTGATTCAGGTGGAACTTGGAGATGACCTTCATCAAGAAGGATGGCACCGGTCTTAGAACCACCTTCTCCTTTGTAATCAACAGGAACGACTCCCTGCATGAAAGAGCCTGGAGCTCCGAGATCCTCCTTGCCAAACAGATTGAGACTAGGAACACAGTCTTAGCTCCTTCAACAATGTTCTGGAGAGCAGCTCGAAGGGCGCCTCTGTTAACCTTGCAAGGACTACATTGAGATCCCATGGAGGTGTACAGCCTCCCATAGTGGGAGGTCGGATCTGTTGAATGGCCTTAAGGAATCGGACTACGTTTGGGTGCCCCACCAGAAGCTTCTCCTTGACCATGCCTCTGTAGCAGGTGAGCACTGCCACCTGAACTTTCTGGGAGCTAAGCAATAGCCTGTTCTCATGCCCGCTCTGCAGAAACAGCAGGATCTGTGGAATGGAAGAGGAAAGGGGTGTACCTCCCCTGAGGAGCACCAGTCCTCAAAATCCACTAGATCTTCACATAAGTGACAGGCTTTCAACAAAGTCGCAATCATCAGAGCAGCATAGCCCCTCTACTTTAATCGTGCCCACTCAAGAGGCAGGCCATAAGCGAGAATTGATCCATTGCATCAGAATGGGGCAGCACAAGCAGGTTCATCCTGATGGGTAACGCCCAGGGCTTGTCTGCCAGCAGGCAGGTCAGATCCGCATAACAGGTTTCTGTGGCCAGTCCGGAGCAATGAGGATCACCAGTCCCTTGTGCACCTCTATCCACTGCAAGAGGCGGCCTATGAGGTTCCATAATGGGAATACGTAGAGCAGTGCGTCCAATGGTCATGGCTGCGCCAAGATTCCCTCTGCCACAAACCTCATCCATATGAGTCAGTCATTCAGATAGGAATGAACCAAGATCCCCCTCCTTGTGCAGGGACGCTGCTACCACCACCATGATCTCGGTAAAGGTGCATGGAGCCGTAGCCAACCCAAACTGCAGTGCCTGAAATTGGAAGTGGCCCACCGGGACCACAAATTGTAGGAACCTCTGATGGTCATGCTGAATCAGGATGTGCATATAAGCTTCCATGAGGTCCAATGCTGATGGGAATTTGCCCTGCCGCACCGCCAGGATGACCGAACGTAAGGTTTCTATCCTGAAGTGTGGGACCCACAGAGTGCGGTTCACATGTTTAAGGTCGAGGATGGGGTGGAACGACCCCTTCTCTTTGGGAACCACTCAATCAATGCAGTATCGACCTAAGCCACATCCCTCCTCAGGGTACCGGTACTATGGCTTGCAGGCCTAGTAGATGCTGAAGGGTATCCTGTACTGCTTTTGCCTTCACGGGGACTCTGCAAGGTAAGAGGACAAAAGCGTTTGCGAGGTGCCATGCAAACCTGAGCACGTAACCTTCTCGGATAATCTCCAAGACCCACTGGTCCATTGTTATTGCGGCCCAGGTGATATAGAATTACTGTAGCCAGTCCCCTATTGCCACCTCCGCCTGGACCAGTCTGACTTCATTGTGGCTTCTTTGCAATATGCTGTGAAGTCATGTAGCCTCCTCGGCCAGCACTGTAGAACCCTCGAAAGTGCTGGCCCTGTGCCCCGTAATGTCCCCTCTGGAAGGGAGTGAAGCGGTTAGCTCTGAAGTGCCAAAAGATCCATGGCTGCCCTCTTTGCTGCGGTCCCTTCTTGGAGCCTTTGGGTTTGTCCTCTGGCAAGTGACCTCCCTGAGGTCCTTTACCAGCTTGTCCAACGCCTCCCCAAACAGGAGCTTGCCCTTATACGGAAGCTTACTGAGCTGCAACTTGGAGGCTGCATCTGTTGACCAGTTGTGCAGCCACAGGAACTGGCGCGCCACAATCAGAGAAGCCATGGCCTTTGGGCATCACCCTAACCAAGTCGTAAAAAGTGTCCGCAAGATAGGCTGAAGCAGACTACAGCTTTTCCCCCTCCAGAGACCCTTGTCCTTCCAGGTCTCCTGAAGAAAGGTCGTGGAACCAATGGATGGAAGACATGGAGCTCGATTCACGAAGGGGCACGTCCGGACAGTCCCAAGCAAAATAGGCCCATTAGGACCCGATTCTGGTCTGCGGGAACAAAACGTCCATGGATGGCCTGGTGTGCCCCTGCCACCAGTGGGGACATCCCCCCTGCCCGACCTATGGCTGGCCTGTCGAGGCCTGGATCAGGCAACAGGGACCAGCACCCGCACTCAGTCCCCTTTGACCTGGGAGGACTTACAGGGCTATGACCTGAATTGGCCCTATATGTCCTGCCAGGCTGGCCTGCCCCCACTCCACCCAGATCCTGCCTTCTCTCGGCTCTCCCCATCCTGCTGCTCAGAACGTATGGGGAGAACCAGAGGGAGAATCAGACCCATAGGCTCCTCATATAGATTTCTGTAGAGCCAACATGCTGGAATCAAAAGCCTCCTTCAGGAGAGGCGCCAACCTCCTGTCCTGCAGGTCCTTCAAGTCTGCCCCACCTTCCACAGGGATGGTGGTCTTCTTTGTGGCCACTGACACCAAAGAATCCACCTTGGGCATCTGGAGCAGCTCTCATCCCTCCTGGGGGATGGGGTACAAGTCACCCATCACTCTACCTCCCCTCAGAGTAGCCTCCAGGAACTCCCATTCCGATTCAATCATCTTTTTATTTTATCGCTTGACTTGTACCGCCCAGGCACAGGCATCAGAGTGATGTACAATAAAAACGGGCTGCAAACAAGAAACAGAAGAAGAAAGGAACACCAATGTTTAGACAGGAAAGAGAGAAACGGGGAGAGAGAGAAAGCAAAAAGGAATAGAACCAAAAGCTCTTGGTTGTAAGAGGAGGGGGAGGGAGGGGACTGGCAATAAGGGAGGGGGGTTAAGGGTCAGGGAGGTTGAATGCTTGTTGGAAAAGGTGAGTTTTAAGCAAGCCCTTGAATCAAGAAAAGGACAGCTCCGTACACAGGGTGGGAGGAAGGGAATTCCAAAGGGCTGGGGTCAGGAAAAAGGAAGCAGAGTGATGGGTCAACTCTAAGTGAGCCTGAGAGGGGGAGGGAAGGAAGAGACGATTGCTCTGGGCAGAGCAGAGGAAGCGGGGGGGAGGGGAGGGATGAAGATGGATAATGTTGGCTAGGTACTGGGGGGTGCCAGTGTGGAGCACTCTGTGAGTGATGGTGAGGAGTTTGTAGACAAACCTGAACTTGACCAGAAGCCAGTGTAGATTAAAGAGCAAGGGAGTGGCATGATCGGTTGGGGAGGAGTGGGTGAGTAAACGGGCAGCTGTGTTTTGCATGAGCTGCAACCGCCGGAGCTGATACTGTGGGAGACCAGCCACGACAGTGTTGCAATAATCCAGTTGGGAAAGGACAAGGGTAACGAGGGAGGATGAGGAGAGGAAGGGGTGGTCAGCACGGATCTGATGAAGAGAGAGGAAAGAGCGGCAGGCGAGTGATGGTAGTGGAAAGTAAGGGAGGAGTCTAGCAAGACCCCAAGATACCGAAGAATAGAAACAAGTGGAATCCGGGTGGAGGAAAGCAGAGGGGAAATGGAGGGTGGGGGTGCCAAAGGAGAACCAAAGAGCAGAAGACTTTGAAGGGCTGATGTGAAGGAAGTTGCCGCCAAGCCAGGAGGCAACTCGGGTGAGACAGGTGTTGAGGACAGTGAGGTCGGGGGCAAGGGAACTAGTGTGGTGCAAGAGAAAGATGTCGTCAGTGTAAAAGTAACCAGAGATACCAAACTACTGAATAATCGGAGCAAAGGCGGCAAGGAAAATATTGAAGAGGAGAGGGGCAAGCACTGAACCCTGGGGAACACCACAATGAAGGGGTGATGAAGGAGAGGCAGCAGAACTGGTCTGAACAGAGAAGGTGTGGGATGAGGGAAAGGAACGGAACCAGGAAAGGACAGTGCCGTGGATCCCAAGATCAGCCAGACGAGCAAGGAGAATGCGATGATCAACTATGTCAAAAGCAGAGGAAAGATCCAGAGAAACTACAAGGGAAAGGTTACCACGATTGTGAGACTGGTGAACCTCATTCAGGAGGGAGAGGAAGACAGTTTCGGTACTGTGACTGGAGCGAAAGCCAGACTGGCAGGGGTGGAGGGAAAGGGTAGAGTCAAGATGTGCAGAAAGCTGTGTGAAGACAAGTTTCTCCAGAATTTTGGAAAGAAAAGGGAGGTTAGACATGGGGTGCCAGCTGGCTGGTGCGGAAGGGTCGAGGGAGGGCTTCTTCAACAGGGGGCGAATGAGGGCATGCTTCCAGGCAGAGAGAAAAACAACGGATGAGAGACTGGTGTTAAACGTATGAAGAATGAAAGGTAGCAGCATGAGAGAAGGATCCAGGAGCCGAGGGGAGGGGGGCAAGTGGTCTTATGGGAGGAAGTGATAACCTTGGTGAGTTCAGTCAGTATGACAGGGCGAAAAGTGTGCCAGGTATGAGGGAAAACCTGAGGAGGGGAACGGGAGGGAGGTGGAGGGAGAGGGGAGTGAGGAGGAGGACAAGATGGGAAGGTGGCATGGAGAGAGTGAATCTTGCTGGAGAAGGAGGCAAGGCAGGCCAGATCAGGGGCATTAGGGGGAGAGATAGACAAGGCTGAAATGGAGTGAGGAACCTGGTGGAGTTGGAAGAGGAGGAAATGAGGCCTGAGTAGTAGGACTGTTTGACTGAAGCGATCATGGAACAGTAAAGTTGTTGAGAGTGACGCAAAGAGGTCTAAAAGTCAGGGCTGGGATGTTTGTGCCAAGCCTGTTCCGCACGGCGGAGATGCGTGTGCTGGAGATAGAGACCAGGGTGGAACCAGAGGTGGTGAGAACAGGGGCAGGACAGTGAGGCAAGACGGAGGGGAGCTAATTGGTTCAGGGTGGCAGAGAGAGTGGAGGTCCAAATATCAACTTGCTTGTCCACTGTTAGAGAGGAGTAGGCAGAGGACAAAAGGGAGTCAGCTGAGGGAAACTGTTGCAGGGTTAGTGGAGTAATCTGGCGCCTAGTTCTGAGGGAGGGTGGATTAGAGCTATTGAGTGGAGGCTGCGAGGATGGACGGGAGAGAGAAAAGAGAAGGCAAAGGTGGTTGGACCACAGGAGATCTGAGAGGGAACAAAGGGCAAAGCAGTGGGGATAAGGACAAAATCTAGAATGTGTCCTGCAGCATGCATAGGGCAGGAGACGTGCTGGTGGAAGGAAAGGTCATCCAGCAAAGGCAACAGAACCTTGTCCCTGTGGCGAGATGGAGAATCGTAGTGGGTATTAAAGTCACCGAGGACAACGAGGTGCAGGGACAGAAGGGAAGCCTCAGAAAGGGAAGCCAGGAGGGCGTCCCAGAGGTCAGAGTGAAGGAAAGGTGGAGCGTAGAGGAGGAGGAAGTAAGTGGGGAGTGAATAACCAAAGCAAAGGAGAAGGAACTCGGGATAGCGGGGAGGGGGGGACAACCTCCAAAAACGGGAGGAAGGAGCGATAGATGGCCACTACACCACCGCCACTACGATTGAGATGGGGTGTATGGAGAGCAGAACGCCCAGGAGGGGGGAGCAGTGAGTGTGGAGGACCGGAGCTGTAGTAGTCTGTTGAGAGCCGCGTTGGTGGAGCATGCAGGATCAGCTGCGCGTTGTTGGCCCTGACGTCATCTGGGGCATATATTGCCGCTAGTACCGCGGTCTCGCTTTGAAGGGGTGCGTTTAAAGGGGCTTGTTTGCCCCTTGAGCGCCCCTTCAGCACACGAGGAGCACGGAGTGGAAGTCGTGGAATGGGTAAACGGAAGAAGAAGTCCTTAAATGTGAGTACTGTTAATCCGTCAATCTGTGAAAGTCCTCGGCCCTATGGATAAGCCTTTGGCTCCCTTAGAGAGGCCTGCAGTGCTATCGCAAGAGGCCCCTAGGTCGTCTTCTCCTGTGGATAATTCCTCTACTTCTTTGGGGGATATGAACTCACCCCTGCATGCTGGTCAGACCTCTTTGGGCCCAGTTACTTCTTCTCCCAACCAGGAGGAGCAGTCCTGTTTGCCGGATTTGTCATCTATGCCGGCTTCTCCTTCGGCATTGACTGATATTGTGGTGGTTCCTATGCCACGAATCTTTCTATCCCCAGGAGATAATTCTGTGGCCCAACAGGCATTCGGATCTATTCTACCTGTGGACACTAAAGATATAACCTTAACTGACGTGTGGCAAGTCCTATCGCGGATTGAAAAGTCTTTATTATCTGTTGTTTCACAGTATTCTGTTTTCACTAAAGAAACGGTTGCAAAATTGTCTCAACATGAATCTCAATTGTCTGTTTTAGATAACCAGTGTAAGAAGTTAGATCAACAAGTCTTATCGCTACAGAATGTCAATGTTTCATTTATGAAAGATAGTACTTTTCTTCATACCCAACAGGAATTGATGGAAAATACTCTGAGAGCTAAAAATATTAGGTGTTTAAATTTTCCTCGCACTCATTTGCTATCCCCTCAGATTCTATTTGATAAATACTTGACTGAAATCCTGGGGTTTGAAGAGAATGCTAAACCTGTAATTAATAAATTGTATTATTTACCTCAAATGGCAGCTAATCCTGGTGGAGTTCTCCAGAGGAGGGCAGCCTTGCCTGTACTTGATTCTGTAGACGTTTCTGAATTTATTGAATCATCTTCTGATCTCATTTCTACCCGGTCAACTCTTTTGGTATCTTTTAACTCAGAGATGGATAAGAATATGGTTATGAGGTTATACTTTCAGAATAAAGATGTTAATTTCTGCGGAGGGACTATAAATCTTTTCCCTGATGTTTCCAGGCAGACGCAGTTGCGACGAAAGGCTTTTATTTCTTTAAAGCCTCACGTTTTGGCTATTGGTGCCACTTTTTATTTGAAATTCCCCTACAAATGCCTGATCACATTGAATGGAACTAAATACGTCTTTATGGATGTACCTTCTTTAGAAGCTTTTCTTGATACTCATTGTCCTTAAGGTCTGATTATGTTTTATTAATGATTTATCAGCATGCTAGTAAAAATTGAGTTTAGTTTGGTTTTTGGATACTGATTCCTGTTCTTTGTACTTTATATAATATTTTTCTTGTTTGAGTATTGCTTGTAGCATTCTCTTTTTGTACTCCCCAAGATGTGGACTTTTTATGTTTATAATTTTTGTTTGCTTGAATTTTTGTATTATTATTGGAAATTCAATAAAAATTATGAATTAGAATACCCAGGAGGGAGGCAGCGGTGCAGAAGGGCATCCTCGTCCTCGGAGCCAGGATTCTGTGAGGAATAGGATGTCTAAGGAGTGCTGGATAATATGGTCATGGACAAGATGTGTCTTCACACGAAGGGAGAGGGTAAGCAGAGAGACTGCAGTGGGCTGGACAGTAGCATAGGTGCTGGACTGTGCGGGAAGGCAGGGCAGCAGATTTTCCGGGTTACGAGAAGAAAAGCCTGAGAGGGGAGGTGATGGGGGGCAGGCGGTGGCCCCAGAAGACCAGTATGGCGGCCATAGTAGTAGTAGCCAAGAGGGGCACAACCGCGAGAAGAAGGCAGAGAACCCAAGCAAGAAGCGTGGGGGGCGGTAGAAGTGATAGAAAGGTTCCACGATGGAGTGTCCTGGGTTGTTGGAGAGAAGAAGCTGAGAGGAAGAGAAGCTCATCACCCCAAGGAGCTCGTCCTGCTCCTTGGGTGCGCTCCTTTGACGCGGGACTCCACAGGCACCTTGCTTTTAATTGGTGGTGGCTGGCAGAAGCGTGACTGTGTGCTACGCAGTCATGTCACTTCTGGGGTGGACCGGGAAGCAACCCTGGACCCATTTGAACTTCTGCAACAGTGGGTCCTCCAAGGGCTCCTGCACCTCTACTGGTGGTGTAGAAATATACATGACCGCCGAGGAATCAACGCTGACAGCTCCTCCCATTGAAAAAAATCTGAAGACGTTGGGGTCATCCCCAGAAAGAATTCGTCTCTCCAGGGCCGGGACCCTCTTCTTGACCCAGAAATCCGAGGGCCCTTCCCCCAGATCCTCGGAGATGATTGATTGGGGTGAGCCCTGACCCAGCCAGGTGTCAAGTTCTGTTCTGGACCTTCCAGAGGGGGAAACCCTAGCTAAGGGCTCCTCCAACTGCACCAACTATAACTTGACAGTGATCCACAGAAAGAGAGCCTTCACCTTATACGCACCCACATGCTGGAACGCTCTTCCATCCGCCATTCGAGCCATCACTGACCTCGCCCAGTTTAGAAAAGCGCTGAAGCACCATCTCTTCATCCAGCACTATTCTGATTTATATGACATCTCTCAACCAGGTGCACCCAGGAACCAAAACCACCACCCACATCGCAGCCACCCTGCAGGATTGCAACCCCACTCACTAGATCATGAGACAATCTGCTGATGGAATTGTGCAAATGCTTTGACCGGTCAATCTGTATATATTAAATAAATAAATCTGTAAATAGTTGCGAGCTGACCACGTCGCCTGTGACGGCTAGCTTGCCTGTACATAGTTACCCTGTCAGTCCTGTTTAGAAACCCCTGTTCATTGTAAGTTCAGTTCTGGGCCCTGCCTGCGCTGCACAAGTTGTTAAATGTAAACCGCACTGATTTTAAAGAGCGCTGTATAAAAAAGACATTAAATAAATAAATAAAGCAACCAACCCAGACTCTTCAACTCCGCGGCTGCCAAGACACTGTGCCGCACACCTGCCATGCCACCTGCATGCACTAGAGCTGACCCAGAGGCTGCAAATCCAGCTCCCCACATGACACCCCTGGGCCCCAACTAACAGGAAAGACCCCTCCACACCAGACCTATCCAGGGCCACCAAACCTTGGGGCTGTTGCTAACCGGCTGCACACTACTATGAAGGAACAGAAGGAAGGGGGGAGCAGAGCAGGGAGAGAGAGAGAGAAGACTGTCAGAACAGCTGGGTATGCTGCTAGCCTGGAGGGGAAAGGGACCTGGGGCTTCCAGGTATTTTTACCCCCTGGAAGTCCGACACTCAACTAGGGCCTGGACCACAATCTGCCTGCTGACAACACCAACCTTCACTCTCCCCAGAAATGGGTTCAGAGTCTTCCTGGCACCAATGGCACATGCTGCCTTCTGCAGTGTCTAATCTGTCTTTATGTGCTTAAATCTCTACTCCTTCTCAGCTTTTCCTGTTTCTTATTGGTACTCCTTCCATAGCTGCTGAGGACTGAGAGACTGGATTGGAGAGCGGAGCCCTTAAACTGATGTTCAGGACTTACGGTGAGGTCAGCGGACCAAATGGCACGGTGAATGAGCTATGCCGCTGAAGCCTTAAAAAAGGTGATAACAGCCCCTAAAATAAAGTGAGGCAGCAATGTAAGGAAGGGGTACCATTGCAAATATAGCCATCTCAATGTGAAAAGCCGAGAGGTCGGCAATCGCGGCAGAGAGCAGTCCCGAATCGGGAAGCCGCATGGTAGACGGAGCAGAACGGGTGATAGAGAGGTCACCTAAAAGGTCGGTGAGTGAAGGTGGTGTGCCCACAGAGTCTGAGAGAGGCTTACCAAAGAGGCAGCCGCGGAGGAGCCACCGGCGCAGGAGAAAGCGGCAGAGGGAGCGGAGGCTCCGGTTTCCCTGGCGGGCAGTAAGCGGAACCGTGAGACAGTGTAGGAGAGCACGTGGAGCAGGGAAGGTGGAGGCCGAGACAGTCGGGGAGAGTGCACCAGGTACAGCAGCTGGTGAAATTAAGCGGCAATAGAGGTGAAAAGCAGAAAGGGAGAGCGTGCGGAACGAGTGGAGTAATTAAAAGAAAGCTACTTTCAAAGGTTAGACACGTGAAGGAAGAGTAATGAATTGACAGAGACAACAGTCTCTATAGCAGCCACAGTTGCAGAGAACAAACTAAAATAAGGATCAGCCAAGCATAAGGATGAAAAGTGTTTGCTTTCCTGAGCAAAAAAGGGAGTAGAGCTCAGCAAAAAGTGGGATGAAGTGGACGGAAGCAGCGGTCTGGGCGCAACCCAGGGAACACTCCTGAACTATAAAAAAAATCCAGTCAAACACCGACATACATAAGAAGGAGCCTGCTGGGTGAAATAGGGGGCAGAGCCCGGAGAGTGCAACTTCCAGACGGCCCGATGAGGCCACGAGAGACGGACAGGGGCAAGATGGACAGGTCCAAAGGAGGTTCATCTACAAAGAAAAAACTGGCGGAATTCAGATCGCCGTATGCCACCTCGAGAGGAGGCAAGGAAGGGGAGAAGGAGGGTAAAGCACCAGCAGAGCAAGAGGCTGAGCTAGCGGAAGAGATGGATAATGCCTGGGGCCCGGGAGTAGCGGACATGATTAAGATGTGGTTGACCAAGCTAAAAGAAGAACTAAAAGCGGAAATTGGAGGAGTAAAAAATGAATTAAAAGAGACATTGCAAGCTTTAAGACAGGATATAGTGGACCTGGGCTCCCGGGTAGAGGAAGCAGAAAATAAGCTGGAGCAACATGGAGACGTTTTGGAAGGTATTCAAAAAGGCTTGGAGGAGTTAAAGCAGACTCAAGAGGAACTAAAAGAGAAGACAGAGGATCTGGAAGATCAGTCAAGAAGGAGTAATATCAGAGTGAGAGGAGTGCCCGAGGAACCCAAGTACAAAAACTGTGAAGATGTCACTAAAAAAGTGTTTGAAGCATTACTACAAGTGGCTGACCTTGAAAGCAGTGAGGAAGGTGATGGCGTGCTAATTGAGAAGGCGCATAGGGGACTAGGGCCAATAAGTGATAATCGACCAAGAGACATCGTGGTGTGCCTGCGCTCCTTCAAAATGAAGGAAAATCTAATGAAAGCGGTGCGGAAATTGGGGAAATTTAAATGGGAAGGACATGGGGTGGAATTGTTTCAGGATCTTTCCTTAGGCACACTGCAGCGGCGGAGAGAGATGCAGGAAGTGATGACCTACTTGAGGAGAGAAGGAGCTTGCTACAGATGGCTGTACCCATTTGGCCTTTTAATTACAGCAAATGGGATTTCGCAAAAGGTTAAGACTTGGGAGGTGCTTGGAGACATGGGATCAACCAACCTGCCGAGCAGTAATGGGAACCAAGAAAGAGCCAAAAAGCCCACGACATCTGGGGCACCGGCAGTCTATCGGAGATGGCAAAGAGTACCAACTAATAGCCAGAGAGCAGCGCAACTGACCAAAAGTACCCAAAGTGCACAAGAGAAGGCGAAAGACAATGGCTGAGGGGATAGACATTGGGTATCCTGGCACCAGATGAACCACTACATGAACTGCAATGTGGGACATTGATATGAGGACTGCTAGGGATGTTGTGGGTAAGGGAAGGAAGGAGGGTGGGGGAGAAGGGAAGGGGGAAGGAGGGTAATTTTGTGAGGAAGATGAGGGGTTGGGGTTAACTGGGAGTGTAATGAGACAAGGGGGAGGGAAGGTGGGA
Source organism: Ichthyophis bannanicus (assembly GCA_033557465.1). Classification (NCBI taxonomy): domain Eukaryota; kingdom Metazoa; phylum Chordata; class Amphibia; order Gymnophiona; family Ichthyophiidae; genus Ichthyophis; species Ichthyophis bannanicus. The sequence goes on from CM066042.1 coordinate 297,931,180, forward strand.
GCGGGGAAGTGGTGATGTGGTAAGGGGGGGTCAAGAATGGAATGAAGAGTGGGGGTAGGAAGAGGGGGGTGTACTGAGGTGGGAGGGGGATGACGGGGAGGGGTAGGCTATAATATAAGAGATGGGGATAGCCATGGAGAGGGGGGAGGGGGAATAGATAGGAAGGGAAGGCTGAGGAACGCTTGATAGTCATGATACATGGAAGTCGAGTCTCCACGCAGGGGATGAGGGGGAGGGGGAAGAGGGGGAATGGGAGGAGGGGAGGGGGAGGATAGGGCTAAGAGAGAAGAGGGGGGTCTTCTACACAATGGTTAGTTGAAAATAGTTACGTTAAATGTGAAAGGGCTAAATTCACCATTTAAACTACAAAAATTGTATACAGAAATGGCACGCCAGAAGGCTGCGATAGTCCTGATTCAGGAAACACATTTAAGAACATAAGATATGCCATACTGGGTCAGACCAAGGTCCATCAAGCCCAGTATTCTGTTTCCAACAGTGGCCAATCTAGGTCATACGTACCTAGCAGTTTCCCCAAGAGACACAAGTTCCACAATGCTTGTATTGGTTCAAGCATTGATATCCTGGGTCCCTTCTTAATAATGGTTTATGGACCTTTCCTCCAGGAACTTGTCCAAACCTTTTTTAAACCCAGCTACACTAACAGCCTTTACTACATCCTCCGGTAACAAATTCCAGAGTTTGATTACACGTTGAGTGAAAAAATATTTTTTTTATTAGTCTTAAATAGTTTACCCTGTAGCTTCATTGCATGTCCCCTAGTCTTTCTATATTCTGATAAGGTAAACAATCGATCTACGTTTACCCGTAACACTCCGTTCATTAATTTATAGACTTATATCATATCACCCCTCAGCCGTCTCTTTTCCAGGTTAAAGAGCCCTTTTTAGCCTTTCTTCATAGGAGTATCCTTCCATCCCCTTTACCATTTTGGTGGCTCTTCTCTGAACCTTTTCTAAAATCGCTATATCCTTTTTAAGATACGGCGACCAGAATTGCACACAATATTCAAGGTGCGGTCTCACCATGGAACGATATAGAGGCATTATAATATCTTTTGTTTTATTTTCCATTCCTTTCCTTATGATACCTAGCATTCTATTTGCTCTCTTGGCCGCCGCTGCACACTGGGCCGCGGGTTTTAACATGTTATCCACAATGACGCCTAAATCTTTTTCCTGGGTGGTGGTTCCTAATGTGGAACCTTGCATCGTGTAACCATAGTTTGGGTTGTTCTTCCCTAGGTGCATAACTTTGCACTTGTCCACATTAAATTTCATCTGCCATTTTGATGCCCAGTCTTCCAATTTATCAAGATCCTCTTGCAATTTTCCACAATCCTCTTGGGTTTTAACAACTTTAAATAGTTTTGTGTCATCTGCAAATTTGATAACCTCACTCGTTATTCCACTTTCCAGGTCATTTATGAATATGTCAAAAAGCAGCGGACCCAGCACAGATCCCTGGGGTACACCACTATTCACCTTTCTCCATTGGGAAAATTGGCCATTTAGCCCTACCCTCTGCTTTCTATCTTTTAACCAGTTCCTGATCCACAATAGTACACTGCCTCCTATCCCATGACTCTTTAGTTTTGCCAAAAGTCTCTCATGAGGGACCTTGTCAAAGGCTTTCTGAAAGTCCAGATACACAATATCAACCGACTCACCTTTGTCCACCTGATTATTCACTCCTTCAAAAAAACATAACAGATTAGTAAGACAAGATCTTCCTTGTCTAAAGCCATGTTGGCTGTCTCCCATTAGGTCATGACTATCTACATGCTGAGTAATTTTATTCTTTATGATGGTTTCTACCATTTTTCCCGGTACTGATGTCAGGCTCACTGGTCTGTAGTTTCCAGGATCATCCCTGGAACCCTTTTTAAAAATTGGTGTTACATTGGCGATCCTCCAATCTTCAGGTATTAGAGATGATTTTAATGATAGTTCACACATTACTAATAGCAGGTCTGCAATCTCATATTTCAGTTCTTTCAACACCCTTGGATGTATTCCATCCGGCCCAGGTGGTTTGCTACTCTTCAGTTTATCTAATAGTTGTAATACATCTTCCCGATGTATCGATATTTCCTTCAATTCTTCCGCACCTTTAAATACCACTTCAGTCATGGGTAACATCCCTACATCTTCCTCAGTAAAGACTGAAGCAAAGAATTCATTCAATCTCTCCGCTATCGCCTTGTCGCCTCTTAGTGCTCCTTTAACCCCTTTATCATCTAATGGACCAACTGACTCTCTCACAGGTTTTTTGCTACGAATGTACTTGAAAAGGTCTTTACTTCGCGTTTTTGCTTCCGCAGCAAGCTTCTTCTCAAATTCTCCCTTTGCCTGCCTTATGAATGCCTTGCATTTGACTTGCCAGTGCTTGTGCTGTTTCCAGGTTTCGTCGTTTGGCTCTTTTTTTCCATTTCCTGAAAGTTGCTTTTTGGCAACAACAGCCTCTCTGACCTCACTTTTAAACCATGCTGGCAGTTTTTTGGACTTCCTTCCACTTTTCTTAAAGCGTGGAATACAGCTGGTCTGGGCTTCCAAGATAGTATTTTTCAACAACAGCCAAGCCTGATGTACGTCTTTAACCTTTGCAACTGCTCCTTTTAGTTTTTCCTTAACTGTTTTCCTCATTTTATCATAGTCTCCCTTTCGAAAGTTAAAAGGTTGAGGGTTCACCTAGGGGGTTTAATCCCCTTTCAGTGCCCTTTGTTACCATGTATATTCATTGTGGATAGCCTGGAAACCAGACTTGGTGGATTGAGAACCACAGCATAACAGATCCACTTTCTTAACAGACCTTCCTTCCCGCCCAGCTGTGACACTCGTATTTACTCAGGATGGAAGTTGTGGAGCAATAATGGGTCACAGTTTTATTTACTGCATCGCATAACAGTTTTCCTTTTCTCCTGGAGACCTGGGATCAGATATTCATTGTAGCCCTGCCACTATAGGAGGTTGATTCGTTCAGTCCTGTGGTTCTGCTCTTTGTAAGTTGACTCATCATTCAAGAGTCCAGTTACCCTACTGCACAGAGTCTAGTCATTTTACTGACTAAACATTCGTAGGGTGATTTTGTTTAACTGCCTGCACTGGGGCAAAGTTCACGAGTGCTTTTTACCAGTGGACTTTGCCCCAGTTTTCAGAGTGAACGTACATGCATATATTTACTTTGAACATTAAAGCTACTTGCACACATTTATACCTGATAATTTGTACAGGTAGCATTTCCAAGGAAAAATACATGCATAGCTGCAAGCCCCTCCTCAATGCCACTGATAAAGAATATCCCATGGGTAAGACTAATGTGTATTGGCACTGCTCAGACAAGGTGGCTGTCTAAAGGCACATAAAACAGAGCTCTACATGAGGATATCTCTTAGATCAGGCAAATTCAAGTGACAAACACAGAGACCAGCTGAAAATGTACTGAGGCTTGATAGTCACTCGTCACTCCCTGTTGAATGGGACCCAAGGTTGAGGAAAGACTGTTTTATTCCCTCCTCTCCACCATTGCCTTGACTTGTAGGCTTTGACTATTGCTGACTCAAGTCTTGGAATATCCCACCACTGATTTGGTCTCCCTTAAGCTCTCTTTCCCCATCAACGGCCCTCACTTTCTAATCTAATTTTGTTGAATGGAGATAAGATTAGGGGTATAATGCTCAAAATATATTAATTATGGGGAGAGTTGTTTGGAGAGAGACTATGTGCTTTTGCTGCTTTGCCATCTCTAGCAATTGCACCCCTGTGGAGACCAATTGTAAGATTACTCCCCTCTGTCTGTGATCAGCTTCAGAGGTAAAAGCTCAGTTTTCTTGTGGGACACGGCTGAGGGCATGTGACCATTTGACGAGAGCAACAGAATATCTTGTTAAACCCAGGGGATATGACATGTGTATTCATGCTTCTAATACAGTGGAAAAGAAAAAAGGTGGTGTAGCTATCTTGATAGATGCTAAGTTAAAGTTACAAATCCACTCGGTGGTGAGAGACAATGGGGAGATGTGTTACTATGTCTAAAATTGGGAAATGAATGGTATTGCATAATGAATGTCTATGTGCCAACAGGGGGGCGCAAGTTGAATTTTGGACAAAACTGAATGAAGAGGTGGGGAAAATAGGGGAGGGTATTCTTATTTATGGAGGTGATTTCAATTTAACATGGAATCCGGCCAGGGATGCCACGGGGAAACGAGAGGGAAAGAGGGCAGACAGGAGTAGATATCGTAGCTTCATAACACAGCATTGTTTGATAGATGCTTGGAGATTTCAACATCCCGGGAAGAGACGATTTTCATATTTTTCACCAGTACATGGCTCATACTCTCGAATAGATGCTATTTGGGTATCGAAGGAGGTGGGGGTAGGATTAAGGGGGCAGAGATGGACTCGATTACCTGGTCAGATCATGCACCAGTGGAGGTTAGTTTGCAATTGGAGGGGGAGGGGAAAGGTATACAATTTTGGAGGCTTAATGAATCATTACTAGAAGATGGGAGGGTAAGAGCGGATATTGAGAGAGAAACGAAATATTTTAAGTGGAACGATAAAGCGATGTTACTTACCTGTAACAGGAGTTCTCCGGGGACAGCAGGATAAGTCAGTCACACTTGGTGACGTCATCCGACGGCGCCGAGACGGAAGTACTCTCCATAGCTCAGAAGGGCTTTTGCCCTTCTGAGCATGAGCCAACTGGCCGTACCCCCGGCCCGCCCCTAGCTAGCCAGTTCGTCACTAGCTGAGCCTTCGCCGCTAGGAGGCGAGCACCGGTCGGAGGCCGACCCCTTCCCAGGGGAGGAGGGTGGGTATGTGTGGCTGACTTATCCTGCTGTCCCCGGAGAACTCCTGTTACAGGTAAGTAACATCGCTTTCTTCTAGGACAAGCAGGATGAGTCAGCCACACTTGGTGCCTCCCAAGCTACCAAGTGCTGTGGTAGAAGGGGTAGCCGAGATAATGGCTTCTTACTGGTGTATCCTGGGAGACTTTGTACCAGTATCTCTATCGAGAGGTAGGGTTAACCGTAGCAGCATCGCTTATCATGAGGTAACTGTAACAGCACTGTTACTGTTACTGCTAACTGCAACAGCACCGTTAGATAGGGCTAACAAGCCGGGGTACTAGACTACTACTGGTGCAGCCGGTGTTGACAATGTCATGCCTGTAGACGGCATAATAGTGTAGGTGCAGTGCAAGCATGCAGCGATAGCTAGCATGTGCCCCCGAGATGCTGAGCGTGAGACCTGCGGTCCCAGCGTGCCGTAGCAGATTACAAGAGCATACGGTAACCTGCAGTACCAATGGGTGCAAGCGCCGTAGCAGATACACGAGCCTATGGGCTCCATGTGCAATGGTAGAGATGAGTGATGCGACTAAGAGTATAATGCCACCACAGTAAGGGTGGAACCGTGTACCGGCATAGGACACTGGAGGACACTATGAACAGCATCCAGAAGAGCGAAGTGAGTGAAGCCCTAAGGCCACAAGAGCGAAGTGAGTGAAGCTTCAAGACCACAACGGCCATGAGTCAGTCTCTGGACTAGTCGCCTGCCAGGCGAAGAGTTTGTCCATGTTGTGAAGGTCTTGGACCATGTGTAATGCAATGGTATTGGACAGGGCGGCCCAGGCACACTTAGGGCCTCCGGTTGGTGATGGACTCTTTGGAGCGGCACAGCCGCAGGTTGGTGATGGACTCTTTGGGGCGGTACAGCTGCAGGTTGGAGATGGACTCATCGGAGCGATGAGATTTTCGAGCATGCCGTTGTTGTGGTTTGAGCCCTTGCTTGTGCCCTTGGCTGGGTGGGAGCATAGTGGGATTGAGGGAGTTGCTGCCCTAGTTGCTGTTGCACTAATTTGTGTGTGTGTGTGTGTGTCCTGTGCACCTAGTTGCCTAGGTCAGAGATGATTCAGAGTATGGACCCACAGGCCGACGGCTGGCTGATGTCTGGGGTCCCACAGGCAGTTCATGCAGACATCATGAAGCATTTTGAACCGCTGTCCAACAGTCATACTTCTTAAGTGTTCGACTTATTAGCGTAGGGTGGTCCTGGGCTGGCTGAGGGCAGGAGTATTGAGGCAGCGAGGCTGCTGAACGCATTCGCCGGGGCCAGCGATCACCAGGGGGTTTAGGGACCTGTCTTGTTGCTGGTGCTTGCTCCGGGCTCTGTGGGACTCGTGCAGTCGGTCAGATCAGAGTACCACCTGGCAATCGGCTTGGGCTAGTTTCGCATAGACTACTACTATTCCATGCAGTAATGCCTGGACTTCACCGCCAGTGAAAACAGTCGGTAAATGCATTTCAGGAGCGAGACAATTCAGTGTCGACAATTTCAGAGTGATAGCCCTGCTGTTGTTGCAAATGGAGCACTGCAAGTGGGGCATTGTGCCCATATATGAAGGACAAGCGAAGGACAATATGGTGAGGGAACTGTAGAGATGGGACTAAAAGCGCTGCAGGCAGGACATGCAGTGGGGCAGCTGGAGCACAGGGCAGCCTAGGCTGGGAGCATCCAGACAGTAAGCGTGATTGAGATGGCCTGGGCTCTGTCCATCTTAAACCGTAGGCTTTCCTGTTCTCCACATGGGGCAGGGCAATTAGCGGTTTGCCCCAGGAAGATTAGTGGTCCGTCTTCTAATATAAGGAGGAGACTGATGGCCCTGGGTTCAGATGCTACCGTGGTCCGTTTGAGAGCAGAGTCTATCGGCCGGCTCTCCTTAGGTCTCCACGTGGATGAGAGCAGAATCCGTCAGGGTGTGTCTTTCAGTGGTACTGTCCTGGGTGGGAGTTGCTTGGCCGTGGTGGGGCAGGTTTTGGTCTGTGACTGCCCTGTCTATTATCCGAGCAGGCCTTAGAGCAGAGCTGTTGTGGCACTCTGCCGGTGTGCTTCAGTCCTTAACCAGACCTGTTGCCAGGACACTGACCCCTGATGCAAGTCAATAGGTGCCTGCCCTTTAATTGCTCATAAGGAGGAGGATCCTATCTGATCCCCTTGCTGGGGTCGAGACTTGCACTCTGCAGTCATGCCCATAGTGGCTTAGTCTGTAGTGTTGCGGGTCTCTTGGTCCAGGGCGGGACCTGAACCTGTGATACAGCTCCAAAGCACATTGGCTGTGGGTAGAATACCACACTGTGGCAGTCCATGATGAGTCCAACAACTCTCTGGTACCAATTGTTGAGTCAGCTACCCACCTTGACACTTCTCAGGTACTGAGAATGATGATGATGACCCTCGAGTGGTGCGGAAAGCCTGTCATGGGGCTGTGGTGTCGATGTGCACTTCAACTGCATCCAGCTGATGTGAGGCTTCCATTTGGAGATCGGAGTCTGGTCTTCCCACTGGTCCTACCATGTTGGCACAGCCAATACTTCTCCAGGCTTTTGTTGCCACGTGGTGCTGGGAGCACCCGTGGGGCAAGGAGTACTGAAGCACCGGCGGGGCAAGGGGTACTGTTATGCCCGCCCTTCGCTAGACTGGGTTGGCAGGAACCACAGCTGGGACTTGAACCTGTGACCTTCTGCACACTGGCTGTGCATTGTCACTCGCATGTGCCTTCTACCGCCCAGGAGCCAGAGTGTGAGGTAGTCCTGACGATTGTCCCTAGATGACAAGCGCTGTAGGGACAGAGAGACTGTCGTGTCTGAGATGGAAGGCGGGCCCCGGTCTGATTTTTGGAGGCTATGCTTGCCTCAGGTGTTCAGACCTTAGATATTTATTTATTTATTCTTAACACTGTGATGCGGAGTGGCTGTCCGCTCTCAGGAAGAGACTGGTCACTGGAAGTTCCCGCTTGTTATCTGTTGCCCCCATCATCTTATGGGTGTTGAGTATAGGTTCAACCATGCTTGACAGTGGTTGAGAATGGGCCAACCATACTTGCAAGGTTGGGAGGCATTCCTAACGGGGAAGGGCTGGTGACATTCCAACCGACCTGGCCACCTTAAGTAACCTTTCTTCCAACATTAAGCACTGCGATGCCAGGACTTCCAGCTGCAGTAGTTGTGTGAGCACGGGTGTAAAACGAGTGGGGCCTGTGGATCCCTGACCTTTTTCTGCGAGATCCATTCACCCTGCCCCTTGATAGGCACGCTGTCATAGTGGGCCTAGTCAAAGAGCGGAGGTCTGGAAGGGCTCTGGTGGGATAAAGAATTGGTGATGGCAGTCGTACCAGACTTGTCAATTTTAACTTTGAGAGTTGAAGGTTGGACTAGGACTCCACCTTAGGCCTCCCTAGCACCCGAGAGAATCCGTAGGTGTCAGGAGGCTGGTGTCGTTTGGGTCCAGATGCCATTGTGTGCCGATGGGGACTGGGTTGGCAGGAGCCCCAGCTGGGATTTGAACCTGTGACCCTCTGGTCCTACAGGCACTGGCTGTGTCCGCTGCACCACACTGTAGCCACTCATCCTTTTAGCGCTGTACAAAGGATCGGCTTGTTGCTGGAGTTGTGGTGATGAAAGCAGCCCGCCATGAGCCTCATCCAATTCAGAGGGGGCTGCCTCCACAGCTGAGAACCCCCTCAGCATGTGTCTCTTGCAGAGAGGCCTCATCTGGCTCCATGTTTGCTGGGAACTCATTCTACCTGCTAGGCCAGCGATTTTAGAAAGACCTTATGTTCTGTTAGCGCTGCCATGTTCCTTGTTCAAAGCACTTGATAAACCGCCTGTTACCAAAGTATTAAGGTGGGATTCCACTCCCTTATCCCACCTGAGGGGAAGTTGAAGGAAATGAGAGGCAGACTGATCATAATCAAGGCGCATCTGTATCCTGTGAAGGCAGAAGTGGTTTCAGGCTGATGAAGTAGCGCTCTGGTGGGCCTGTTCCCCATATTGATTTATAATTACTTCAGGTACAGTAGTGTTCCTTGTACACCAAGGCAATGGGGTGGCCGAACCCCTTAGACGCATAAGCAGGATTTGAACCAGATTTTCCTGGGTCAAGTCCGCAGTTCGAAACACTGGGCTGCGCTCACTTGCATGTGGATGGGCATCGGGCCTCGAGAGCAGAACAGGGGCCTTATTCACGCTGTCTTCGGTGGCTGGCTGCTGTGCTGGGAACGGGTGCCGCTTTTCGCACCAGGAGTGAGAAACTGTGCGCTTGTTTGAATCACAAGCGTGAGCTAGCCAGTTTGAGGGAAGTCCATGGCCATCATAGTGGCGGCCAATGGGAACAGAAATTAGTGACCACCTGATGCATCCAAGATGGTCATCATCCAGGACTATGAACACAGCCGCGACCCCGCGGCAAGGGCACTCCATCTGTGTCCGGTTGCCCGAGCTCCTTCCATTGTGCCTGCCGCTCCTCCAGCCAAAGCCGATGTTGCAGTGACAACAGCTGTGATGCCGGCCGTCAACGCGCCAGCCCTGAAGTCAGATTGCGGAGGCCCGGGTTGACGACGCATCGGGAGGAGTAGCAGGCTTCCACCGACGGTGACACAGGGCAGTAGGACGTTGTCACATCCGAGGCAAACAGGTACATTAAACGTACCCGCGCCACCCGTGGAGGCCACTTGGCGCTGGGGCCAGAGTTGTCTGCTAGTTCTGGCTCAAGGCGGCCTGCCTCTGATGTTCCCGTGCTCCGGGAGGTATATCGGCACCAAGGCAGGGGATGCAGAGTTCATGCCGCGCGCCTCGGCGCTGAGACTGCGATCAAGCCTGGCCGGTCGGCTCAGCCAATAGCAATGGAGCCATGGGGCAGGCTGGGATTGCTGACCTCATCTCCGAACAGGGTGGTGCCTGGGCAAGATGGCCGCCCCCGTAGTCCCCACGTGTGAAGGGGAGCAGGGCGGCAGCGGATCAAGAAGGTTTTCCAGGGACGGAGGCCTTGCTCGGCATGTCCCAGGTGCCGAGGGGGCATCCGCTTGAGCCCACAAGCTCATCCTCTGGATTCCTTTCATGTTCATTCCTTTCTCGATCGGTTACGCTTCTGGCGAGGGGTAGAGAGAGGGAGAAGTCGTGGATGGAGGCCTAATAGGCACATCCTGGACTGCCGCACAAGCGATTGCCGACTGGAAACGTCCTCTTCCAGGCCGTTTCCCTGAAGTCCTTGCAGCTCAGGAGCAGCGTCGGCAGCGACTCTCGACACTAGGCGTGCTGCTTGAGCTAGTGTCCCCCGCTCTTCTTAACTCAGCCGCAGATTTGGAAATGGAGGCCTGTTAGAGGGCTAGCCGGGGACGGAGGCCTATTAGGCACGTCCTGGGCTGCCGCGCTGGCTGGGCTTCCTAGCCCTGGAGACCTTTTACTGCTGACTGCTCTCCGAAGGCATGAGGAATCTGAAGAGAGAAGGTAATTTAAACTGACAATACATACGTTATGGATGAGAAATTCTGATGATTTTAAATTTGATTAAAGATTGATATCTGGATAGTAGCAAAGTCCGTCTTGCTGGCAAGGTGGAAGAACTGTAAACTGGCTAGCTAGGGGCGGGCTGGGGGTGCGGCCAGTTGGCTCATGCTCAGAAGGGCAAAAGCCCTTCTGAGCTATGGAGAGTACTTCCGTCTCGGCGCCGTCGGATGACGTCACCAAGTGTGGCTGACTCATCCTGCTTGTCCTAGGAGAATGGAGAGGTAGCATGGGGAGGAGTGTGGGATGGGTATAAGGCAGTGATGAGAGGGACTTTTGTAAAGTGGTGGGCGCGAAAGAAGAAGGAATGGGAGAAGGAATTGAGAGAAAGACTGGTGGAGTTGGAAGAGCGGAATGTGCTAGGGAAAGGTGGTGTATATAGAGGCCAGGTGTTGGCAGTAAGAGCACAGATAAAAACAATGCAGGCAGAAAAGATAAGGTATCAGATGCAGCTTTTGAGGCAGGACTTTTTGAGGGGAGCAACAAGGATGGGCGATATATAGCATTGAAACTGAAGCAGAGAAAATTGCGCTCGCATATAATGAAAGTTCGGAATCAGAGAGGGGAGGTAGTAAATAAGGATGGGGAGATTCGGGAAGCATTTAGGGGATACCACCAAAGGTTATTTCAAGAAAGGGTCGCTCCACTGGGGGAGAGAGTACAAAGTTATCTTGCCTCCCTAGAACTACCTAAATTAGCTGAAAGGGAACAAGAAGAGTTAAATAAGGCCATCAGAACTGATGAAGTGCAGAGAGCGATAAAGCAGTTGAAACTGAATAAGGTGCCGGGGTTGGATGGACTAACAGCGAGATTCTATAGAGATTTTGGGGAGCTCCTAACTGTCCCCAAAAAGAAACCAACGCTCTCAATTATACATATAAAAGTCTAAACAACTTCAATTCACAAAATAACTACAATTATCAATACCAGGCATAATGACCTCAGATGGCACAACCCCTCATGTGGCGAAATTCACCATAGGGTGTTGGTAGACGCTCACATCACCAGTCAAGCCTCCTCCAAATCCCTAACTTTATTCACTAATACCATACTATAGTAACCACCAACTAACCAATGGGAAAAATCTTATCTAAATCTATTGAAAGAAATACACTAAATCACCTTTCACTCTCTAACACATAACTGTACCATTAGTGAAGCTATTTAACCTTCCAAAGGAGGGAGGTGTGTGAGCGGATTCGATGGGGTGGGCGGGAATAACAATAATACATAAGGAGGGGAAAGACCCACAAGAATGCTCTTCGTATAGGCCCATATCGTTGCTAAATTTAGATGCTAAATTGTTAGCTAAAAACCTAAGATAATAGGAAAGCTGATACATCTTGATTTATGCCACGTAGACAAGTAGCGGACAACATTAGAAAGATACTAAATATGATATGGTCCATCGAACAGAGTAGGGAGGAGGCCTTGCTCCTGTCTTTGGATGCGGAGAAGGCCTTTGACCAGGTGGCCTGGCCGTTTCTATTCCAGGTAATGGACAAAACGGGATTTGGGGAAGAATTCACAAAATGGGTAAAAGCCCTGTATCACAACCCAAAAGCTTGTGTTAGGGTGAATGGAGCATACTCTGAATTTTTTGGGCAGGGAAGAGGAACGAGACAGGGATGCCCCCCTGTTGCTGCTGCTATTTGCTATAGCATTGGAACCATTCGCGGAAAGGGTGCGAAAGCGGGCGGACGTAAGGGCCATCACAGTAGGGAGGGAGTATAAAATATCGCTGTTTGCAGACAATATAATTTTGGGTGTTGCTAGACATGATTCTCCATACCAATCTTAATGTGGGAACTGGAAGAATATGGCAGGATGTCGGGATTTACAATAAATTCGACCAAATCAGAAATTTTAAACTTGTCAGTGAAGAAGGAAGTACAGGATTTATTGCAAACAATATACCCATTTAAGTGGGCTAGAGAGAAAATTAGATATTTAGGCATTCAAACAAGTAATGGGCTAGGAACCTTATATAAGCTATATTCCTTGAAGTTATTTGGGCAGATAGAGAGCTGGCTAGATGGGTGGGGGAAGGGGTACATTTCCTGGTTTGGGCGCATAGCAACTGTTAAGATGATGTTAAGAACATAAGAACATAAGAAATGCCATACTGGGTCAGACCGAGGTCCATCAAGCCCAGTATCCTGTTTCCAACAGTGGCCAATCTAGGTCATACGTACCTAGCAGTTTCCCCAAAAGACACAGGTTCTGCAGTGCTTGTACTAGGTCAAGCATTGATATCCTGGGTCCCTTTTTAATAGTGGTTTATGGACCTTTCCTCCAGGAACTTGTCCAAACCTTTTTAAACCCAGCTATACTAACAGCCCTTACTACATCCTCCGGTAACAGATTCCAGAGTTTGATTACACGTTGAGTGAAGAAATATTTTCTCTTATTTGTCTTAAATAGTTTACCCTGTAGCTTCATTACATGTCCCCTAGTCCTTCTATATTCTGATAGCGTAAACAATTGATCCACGTTTATCCGTTCCACTCCATTCATTAATTTATAGACCTCTATCATATCTCCCCTCAGCCGTCTCTTTTCCAGGTTAAAGAGCCCTAACCTTTTTAGCCTCTCTTCATAGGAGTAGCCTTCCATCCCCTTCACCAATTTGGTGGCTCTTCTCTGTACTTTTTCTAATAACTCTATGTCCTTTTTAAGATACGGTGACCAGAATTGCACACAATATTCAAGGTGCGGTCGTACCATGGAGCGATACAGAGGCATTATAATATCCTTTGTTTTATTCTCCATCCCTTTCCTTATGATACCTAGCATTCTATTTGCTTTCTTGGCCGCCGCTGCACACTGGGCGGAGGGTTTTAACATGTTATCCACAATGACTCCTAAATCTTTTTCCTGGGTGGTGGTTTCTAATGTTATTACCAAGACTTTTGTTCCTGTTTCAGACGCTACCAATAAGGGTTCCCTATAGGAAGTTAAAGCAGGTAAAGGACTTGTCAATAGATTCATATGGTCTAATAGAAGGCCAAGAGTAGCAATGGAGGTAATGCAGCGAGCCAAAGGAGAGGGGGGGCTAGGGGTGCCAAATTTTAGAAAATATTATGAGGCAGCACAATTGAAAACAATTTATGAGTGGCAGAGAAGAAAAGCAGAATCAGTGGGGAAAGGGAGACAAAGGGATGAAAGATGAGAGGGAGGTGAGGGGGTCGAAGTAAGGAGAGAAGTAAAGGATGGCGGTATATAGGTCGGGGGAATTGTATGCTTTAAAATGGGCACGTTTTTGGGAGAATGTTACATGTTCATTGATGTTTATTGTTGAGCAAAATGTGGTTTGTATTGCTTATTGAAGAGCTTAATAAAAACTTAAAAAGGAAAAAAAAAACTGATGTTCAGAATCCTGACATGCTCAGTCCCCAGCTGCTGTTTGAGGGAGAAAACCAAAGCGTAACTGGACTGACCTGGAGTAACGATAAGGAAGCAGTAAGTTGCGTCGAGCATGTCAGATTTGTCCCAAAAGCGAAATGCAATAGATAAACTTGTAAAACAGCCATTAGCCAGTCTTGGATGGCTTCTACTCAGTAACTTTAAACCAGACATTGAGGAACTGGTATTTCATCAAGCCCCTCCATCCCATTAAACATGTTCAATAGACAGAGTAGGTACACTATTTTATTAAAATAGATTTTTGAAAAATGTTTATTGTTTTGTGTTATAAATTAAATACAAATTTCAATTCAGTCATTAATGCTATTAAACAATATTATTTATGTTATTAATTAACTAAAAACTTTTATCAAAATTTTGAATGATTTGTTTTAAGTAATAGCCTCAATGGGTGAAGGGGGGCGCTGTAAGAAATTTATGGAACAAAGGGGATGGCAGGCCAAAAACGTACAGGAGTCACTGGGATATCTATTTCCCAATCCTACATAAGGATTAAGCCCACAGTCTAATTATCCTGCCAACCTAACAGAAACAATATGATCTACTTTGTAGTTTCCCGTTGCGGTATATCAAATGAAATATAACCATAACATTGCATAGCAGTCTACGCGGTGTACAATAATTAAAAAGAAAAGAAATGAAAGGAACTCCATAGTATGGACAGGCCAGTATAGGAGAGATAGGAACAGCATAGAAAAGATAGACAAACGGAATAAGACAAAGATAAATATAGACAATTCCCTTAGACGATAGGGCTTTCCTTACCATGCCCAAAGGGAGCCATCATACCATAACAGCTATTCAGGTAAGTTAAGAGCAGTCCTAGAAAGGAAGGTTTTCAGAAATTTTTCGAAGCACTTGAAATTTAATTCTGTGCGGAGGTGGCCCGGCACGCCATTCCAATGTGCCAGAGCCGCAGTGGAAACAAATTTTCTTGTAGATTCATACTTTATTTCCTGTGAGGAGGGAAGGGGTAAGCGAAAATCATGAAGCGAGTGAAGAAATCTTGCTGGGGCATATAGGGAGACAATAGCAGACAAGTAATCCAGAACAGTGTCATGAATAATTTTGCGTGTCGGGGTAAGAAGCATTCTGTAACTTATTACTTATTGGAAATGAAGCAATCCCTATCCACCATCAGCAAACGGAGCCCCACCATGGATCTCGTTTTTTCCCTCTGATTATTCTGTGCAATGGGACAGAGAAAGAAGCCCGTCACTGTGCCCTTACCAGATTGTATAAGCATCAGCTTTTTGAGGGCACTGAATTCAATAGACGCCGCAGGTGTGGAATGAGCATTGAACTTATCTGTACTCTGTGGGTGTGTGTGCAATCATGCACCTGGGTTTCGTTGGTAAGGTGCAACCGGAAGCAGATTGCCAGGCCTTTCTTCCATGCACTAAGTCTACAGCAGCTGATTTTCCAACAGATTTGTAACAAAAAAAAAAAAGAGAAAAAGGCTCTCTCTTCCTCTCCTTTCCCCCCCCCCCCAACCAAAACAATACAAAATACAATTCTAAACTTCGACTGGGTGCTCTGTCATGCTCAATCCTCAGCTGCTGGAGGGGGCTGACTTACCCATCCCTCCGTGCCTGGAGAGACGATAAGGAAATGCAATTCTAAACTTCATCAGACTGGGTGCTTCTGATGCTGCCCAATTAGGCAGCAGTCTTTGCCATACATTAAAATGTTGCTCAGATGTTAAGATGAACATTTCCAGCTGAAGTCACATCCATGAGCCTGGATTTTGTTTCCTCCCAGGACGTTCTTTAATCTCTCAGAGAGTTTTTATTATGTTTGCTTTCGATCAGAGATTAAAGGCACATGTTATAATAGGCCCTGTGAAACTCTGCATAGAAAGCTTCTTCACCAGAAACTGTGATCAGTTGAACACACTGGCACCACATCAACCCCAAGGCCATGAGTCAGACTGTCACAGAGCATGACGTTCTCGTGATCAGATGCGGCAGCCCCCATACCAGTGGCGCCAGAAAATCAGAGGAAGTAGTAAGGGAAAAGTGTGCCATAATGGATTTGTTGATAGTAGACAAGATAAAGGGATTAACAACTAATTGGCCTGAGGGGTTGCGCCTAAGTCAGGACTACCTCTGCTTCAGGATACAGACGAAAGCCTGGCTCGTCTCCCAAGCTTTTAATGACTGTGACAAGCGACCAGCCATTCGCTCACATCATATCAGGACTGGTTTGCTGCATACCCTCTAACTGAGACCAGTTCCACAAAACCTATTCATCTGTACATACAATTTACCCTCAAAGTCTTTGTCTTAGCCATCTTGTCTGTCTGTATGTCGTAACTGCTCGTGTCCCTATCTGCTGCACATTAAGATCTTTAATGTTACGGTGCTGACATCGTGAGTGTCCTATTTCTGTGATATGAGTGGTCTACTGCACATTACTGACACTATCATATTATTACTATTACTGGGATGCACCTCGATGTTCTAATTATGTATTAGTAATTTTACTATTGTAATGCTTTTATTACAGTGTAAGTTCTCTATGTCAAGCTACACTAGTTACATATCTCCTTGAGCGACTATCTTCATAAAAGCCCATATCTAACTTAATTAATAAATAAATAAAGGCCGATGATGAGCTCAGCACAGCCTCGCTATGTGCCTGTGTGTATAAAGGTCCTCATCACTAGATTTGGAAAGAAGGCTGCCAAAGTCAGATCTGCAATAAGGAATACAAACACATTTTACCTAAAACAAGCCCAAAGAGCAAAAAATAGACCCTCTCTCTGGCACAGCAGGAGAAAGCAATGGAATGGTTAGGAAATCTCCCCATCATAGAGCTGATGACAGAAATGTGTTCCTCAGCAGTACCTACAAAGGTCATTTAAATATCACCAAAACAAGTGGGGAAGGCAGGCAGCAGATGGCTCCTGGAGTTCTTTCCAATCCCTCTGCGGGTGCATGTATCCACACACCCATCTGTGTGTCATGTGTATTTATATTGCAAGAGCGTGGTTTTATCTGTTGTGTGTGTGTTTCTTTGTGGGCATGTGGACATGTTTGTTTGTCAATGCATGTGTGTAGCACTGCTGATAACGCAAGAGATTTTTAATAACGGCACAGTTTGCAGAGATAGACCACACCTCCCCCTGTTCGAGTGCCAATACATATCCCATAGAGCCAAGCAATAAACACTGCACAGCTCCACTTCTAAGATCTGGTTTTAGAATTTGCTGATGCCGAAACCTCGATGGAAAAGTAAGTTCACAGCAGCATTAAGCCAGGGTACCACCATTACTGAATTCAAACTTACCCTTTGGATACTGGTTTTTTTTAATGCCCGGTTTCCATTCCATTGGGCTTCCTAAGACCCAATAACTGCTGAGGTTTATGGCCTTTCCTCTGACTCTGCCTGTACTAGTCACCATCAGAACCACTTGAAGGCAGCAGGAACCACTTAAGTTTGGCCTTCATCATAATGGCTTTTATTTGTGGGGGCGGGAGTGGGAATTCAAACAGCACTAAATGGCATCCATTACCAACAAGGTAGGTCATAAATAAATAAAAGAAGAGCCAGAAATAAAGAGCACATAAAGTGGAATAGAGAAAGAGGCATGTGATGAGGAGAGGATAGGAGAAAACTACTCCAAGTAGCCTCCGACTGTGTGAGAGGTAAACCATGCGAGTTCCTTTAGTCTGCTCGCTGATTAGACCCTATCAGGTACCAGATCTTGCTAACACCAATTCACAAGCGCTGAAATTTGCTCATGCGTGGCAAAAACGGCAGTGTATTTAGACTTTCAGAAAGCGTTTGACAAAGTCCCATATCAGAAACTCCTAAGGAAGTTAAAAAAAAAAAAAATCATGGCAAAGGAGGTATTGTCCCGTTGTGGATTAGCAATTGGTTAAGAGATAATAAAACAGAGAGTCAGGACAAATGGCCAATTTTCTTCATGCAGGAAGGTGAATAATGGCGTACTCCAGGTGATTACATTTGCAGATGACACCAAATTATTTAGCGTTGTTAAATGGCATGTAAGAAAATGCAGGAGGACCTTGTGAGACTGGACATCCAAATTGTAGATGAAATTGAATGTGGACTAGGGCAAAGTGATGCACACAGGGAAGAGCGCATACCTAACCCACCTTGCAATACATCGAGGAACAATCTCTATCAGAATGAGACAATATCACACTGACACCCTAAAGAGGTCTTTGAATAAACCTCGTGACCTCTTCAATTTGGTCAAATCCCTCTCAAAGGAACCATCACCCGAGCAACACATCAACATACATCCACAAGAATTCGCTGATTATCTGCAATCCAAGATTGTACAAACTAACAAGGTCACAGCAGTCCAATATCAAGAACCGCGGACCTCTCTCCACTTAACTTTTTTTCCACACCATCCAATAAATGTATTGAGAACACCATAGCATCACTCAACACCTCCACTGCACAGACCGACCCATGTCCAGCTTTTTGGATCAAGGAACTACGTGATGTGCTCAGTCCTGTCATCGCAAATATAATGAAACTCTCCTTTTCAACAGGTTATTTTCCCACTTCACTCAAGCAGACGTCCATTAGACCATTACTGAAAAACCCCAAACTGGACCCCCAAAGGGTAGACTCCTATCGACCAATAGCTAGCATCCCCATCTTAGCCAAAATAATTGAGAAGGAAGCACAACGGCAAATTCAAGATCACATAGACTCTGTTGCTCCCTTAGATAACTGCCAACATGGGTTCAGAGAACATCACGGGGTTGAGACACTACTCACTGGTCTAATCAACAATATCATCACAGGAATCGACAACATCCATCAAGGTTTTGTCCTCATTTTCCTAGACATCGCCGCAGCTTTTGACTCCGTGAGTCACGAAATCCTCCTGGGAAGACTAAAAGAAAAGGGTGTCTGCAACAAGGCACTAAAATGGTGCAAGTCTTATCTGGACGATAGATGGCAATATGTGAAGTCTGGATCAGAAGAGTCTAGCCACTTCCATCAAAAACAAGGGGTACCTCAAGGATCCTCATTATCCTCCTTACTCTTCAATATCTACATGCAGCCCATATGCAATATCATAAGATCATTCAACGTAAACTGCATGATATATGCAGATGACATTCTTTTATACATGCCTTTCTCCACAACACACATGGACCTGACCCCACTCACAGATTGTTTCAATGCAGTTTCAACATGGCTCCAGACACAGAACCTACGTATCCAGCATATAAAAACAGAGGTCCTTTTCATCTCCAGAGACTCCAACTTTACGCCCCCATCGCACGTCAGTGTCAAGGAAGCTGATTTGCAAACTAAAGATGCAATAAAATACTTGGGAGTTACCCTGGACCAACATCTAGACATGAGACGCCACATAAGCAGCGTAGTCAAAGCCATCTACTTCAAAATCCGTTCCCTCAAACACCTACGCTCCCTGCTGGACCCAGACGATTTCCGTACCATATATCAAGCGCTGATCCTGCCGCATTTTGACTTTGCAAATGCCATCCTACAAGGTCTCCCCCAATCCACACTAACCCCCTTACAGTTGGCCATGAATGCCGCAGCTAGGGTCCTCTACGGTGCATCCAGAAACGACCACGTGACTCCCATTCTCAAACAGCTGCACTGGCTACCAATTCACGGGAGAATCACCTTCAAATCCCTTGTATTAGCATTTAAGGCAATCAAAGGCACCTCATCCCTCTCACTCACGAATCTAATCCACATGGTCCCCCCCAATAGAGCAAGAAGAACATCAGCTGTAAACTTGCTAGCAATACCAAAGGCTTCAACAAAGTCCAACACGAACACCACAAACAGGGCATTCAGTTTTTATGTACCAAAATGCTGGAACACCCTACCTCCCGACATTAGAGCCATTACCAATCTATATCAGTTCAGAAAGGCTCTCAAAACATACCTTTTCCGCCAATATTTCCCAGACAGCAACTGAACCAGATATCCCCTCCAAGAAATGACCCAATCTAGAAATGCCCTCACACTGCAGTGTAGATAGATTATGTATATAGTTAACCCAGTTATCCAAGTTTGTACTCCTGTTCAATGTAAAACCTGACAGTTTGTCGTAATGGTCGTTTTGTTATGATGTAAACCACGTTGATTCTAAATAGCGCGGTATATAAGAAACTGTAATAAATAAATAAATAAATAAAATAAAAGAGTAACCCAAATTATAGATAAACAATGCTAGGTTCCACGTTAGGAGTCATTACCCAAGAAAAGCATCCAAGCAGGATTGTAAACAATACATTGAAATCTTCTGTTTAGTGTGTAGCGGTGGCCAAAAAAGCAAACAATGTTTGGAATCATTATGAAAGGAATAGAAAATGGAACAAAGGATGACATCATAATGTCTCCGTGTCACTCTATGGTGCAACCGAACCTTCAGTATTGTGTACTATTCTGGTCCCCACATCTGAAGACAGATATAGCGGCATTAGAAAAGGTACGGAGAAAGGCAAACAAAATAGTAAAGGGGATGGAACAACTCTCCTATGGTGAAATAGGTCTATTTAGCCTGGAGAAGAGACGGCTGAGGGGAGATATGATAGAGATTTATAAAATCCTGAGTGGAGGGGAACAGGTAGGCATGAACCAACTGTTTCCTCTCTCAAAAAGTACAAGGAATAGGGGACATGCTACAAAGTAATATATTTAAAACGAGAAAATATTTTTTCTCTCAACGTATAAGTCGTCTTTGGAATTCCCTACTGGCAGATGTGGTAAAAGCAGGTACCTTAGTTAAGTCTGAAAAGGGTTTGGACAAATTTCTGGAGAAAAAAATCCATAAACAGAAAAAATCCATAAACAGTTAAGATAGTCCAAGAGAAAAGCACTGCTTGTCCCTGGGAATAAGTAGCATGGAATTGGCTACGTTTGGGATATGACAGGTACTTGCGACCTGGATTCACCACTGTTGGAAACGGGACACTGAGCTTGACAGACCTTTGGTCTGAGCTAGTATGGTGGTTCTTATGTTATGTAGTAAATAGACATGAGACATTGTAAAAGGACCTAGATTGCTACAAAGCACAAAAATCTGATTCAATGTCTTGACCCACTGGTATAAGTTCAAATTAATGGCCTCCAAGCAACCATTTCAAAAAGTGCCCCCCCCCCCTCAAAAGGGGAAGTCCAACTCTGAAGATTTGGGAGTGGCTGCAAGTGAGCCCCCTTCTAGAATTTATGCCACTGCGTGAGTCCGGTTACTGTTTCTCCACAGACGGCTCAGTTGCAGACTGTTGGATTGATGGTGTGCACCATTTTCCTAGAACAGTGCGCATTCCCTGATCAGTGCTGGACAAATCCGCAGCATGGTGCCTATACCATTAGTGGGCACAGACACAAGAAATCCACGTCTGATTGCATCACATGCCGAGAAGAAGGCGGCTCTGATTTCAGAGATTATTACGGTTAAGTTCATTAGTTTCTGTGCCCCAGAGAATGTACTGGTCGGAGACAGAGTAAAAGAAGGAAGGAGAGAGAGAGAGAGAGGGAAAAAAGGATGCACATGAGAGACATTGATTCTCTGCAGGAAGTAATATCTTTTAATGGGCCATGATAAGAATTATCCAAAGACTCATCCAGGACATTTTAAAACCACACAGAAACTCTCTTTGGCAGCATAGCTGGGAAGGACAGAAAAAGAGAAGAGAAGAGTCTGCTTTGAATCATGTAAGCTGAGGAAGGTGAAGATTAAAGTTCTTGGTCTTTCATAGAAAGCCGCACTTAGGCAGTTCACAGAAAAATCTGGTAAACTATAAAATCTTGCTGTTTGCAGACGATATTTTGATAACGCTTATAAGTCCAGATAGCTCAATGGCCGCGATCCAGAGATGCAAGCCTACCAACTAGTTTCGGGGTTTAAAGTAAACATGGAAAAGACAGAAATTTTAAATATATCCGTACCACAAGCAGAAGCAGACCATCTGCAGGGAAAATATCCCTTCAAATGGGCTAAACAAACTATCCGTTAGCTGGGTGTGCAACTGAGTGCCACCAATTTATACAATCTCAACTATGCCCAAGATTTTCCAGGACATGGAAAGATGGGTGAAATTGCCACTTACTTGACTGGGCAGGGTGGCTAGAATTAAGATGACAATTCTCCACAAAGTATTGTATCTTTTTCAAACTTTGCCCACAGCGGTACCACATAAAGGTATAAAATTGGCTCAACGCAAGGTATTCCATTTTAATTTTTATTTAATGCAATTTTACCAATTCACTTCCACATAAGTGAAAGGAGGAAAATGAACAAAAACATAAGAACATAAGACATGCCATACTGGGTCAGACCGAGGTCCATCAAGCCCAGTATCCTGTTTCCAACAGTGGCCAATCTAGGTCATACGTACCTAGCAGTTTCCCCAAAAGACACAAGTTCCACAATGCTTGTACTGGGTCAAGCATTGATATCCTGGGTCCCTTTTTAATAGTGGTTTATGGACCTTTCCTCCAGGAACTTGTCCAAACCTTTTTTAAACCCAGCTATACTAACAGCCCTTACCACATCCTCCGGTAACAGATTCCAGAGTTTGATTACACGTTGAGTGAAAAAATATTTTCTCTTATTTGTCTTAAATAGTTTACCCTGTAGCTTCATTACATGTCCCCTAGTCTTTCTATATTCTGATAGCGTAAACAATTGATCCACGTTTATCTGTTCCACTCCATTCATTAATTTATAGACCTCTATCATATCTCCCCTCAGCCGTCTCTTTTCCAGGCTAAAGAGCCCTAACCTTTTTAGCCTCTCTTCATAGGAGTAGCCTTCCATCCCCTTCACCAATTTGGTGGCTCTTCTCTGTACTTTTTCTAATAACGCTATGTCCTTTTTAAGATACGGTGACCAGAATTGCACACAATATTCAAGGTGCGGTCGTACCATGGAGCGATACAGAGGCATTATAATATCCTTTGTTTTATTCTCCATCCCTTTCCTTATGATACCTAGCATTCTGTTTGCTTTCTTGGCCGCCGCTGCACACTGGGTGGAGGGTTTTAACATGTTATCCACGATGACTCCTAAATCTTTTTCCTGGGTGGTGGCTTCTAATGTGGAGCCTTGCATCGAGTAACTATAGTGTGGGTTGTTCTTTCCTAGGTGCATGACTTTGCACTTGTCCACATTAAATTTCATTTGCCATTTGGATGCCCAGTCTTTCAATTTATCCAGGTCCTCCTGCAGTTTTCCACTTTCCTCTTGGGTTTTAACAGCTTTAAACAGTTTTGTGTCATCTGCAAATTTGATAACCTCACTCGTTATTCCCTTTTCCAGGTCATTTATGAATATGTCAAAAAGCAGCGGACCCAGTACAGATCCCTGGGGTACTCCACTATTCACCTTTTTCCATTGGGAATATTGGCCATTTAGCCCTACTCTCTGCTTTCTATCTTTTAACCAGTTCCCGATCCACAATAGTACACTGCCTCCTATCCCATGACTTTTTAGCTTTGCCAAAAGTCTCTGATGGGGGACCTTGTCAAAAGCTTTCTGAAAATCCAGATACACTATATCAACCGACTCACCTTTGTCTACCTGTTTATGCACACCTTCAAAAAAACATATCAGATTAGTAAGACAAGATCTTCCTTGTCTAAAGCCATGTTGGCTGTCTCCCATTAGGCCATGACTATCTACATGCTGCGTAATTTTGTTCTTTATGATGGTTTCTACCATTTTCCCTGGTACTGACGTCAGACTCACCGGTCTGTAATTTCCCGGGTCACCCCTGGAACCCTTTTTAAAAATTGGTGTTACGTTGGCGACCCTCCAGTCTTCAGGTATTACAGATGATTTTAATGAAAGTTCACAGATTACCAATAGCAGGTCTGCAATCTCATATTTCAGTTCTTTCAACACTCTGGGATGTATACCATCCGGTCCAGGTGATTTGCTACTATTCAGTTTATCAAATAGTTGTAATATATCTTCCCGGTGTAGCGATATTTCTCTCAATTCCTCTGCAGTATCACCTTTAAATACCACTTCAGTCTTGGGTAACATCCCTACATCTTCCTCAGTAAAGACCGAAGCAAAGAATTCATTCAGTCTCTCCGCTATAGCCTTGTCTCCTCTTACTGCCCCTTTTACCCCTCTATCATCTAACGGTCCAATTGACTCTCTCACAGGCCTTTTGCTACGAATGTACTTGAAAAAGTCTTTATTTCGTGTTTTTGCTTCCGCAGCAAGTTTCTTTTCAAATTCCCGCTTTGCCTGCCTTATCAATGCTTTGCATTTAACTTGCCAGTGCTTGTGCTGTTTCCAGTTTTCATCATTTGGCTCTTTTTTCCATTTCCTGAAGGTTGCTTTTTTGGCAGCAACAGCCTCTCTGACCTCACCTTTAAACCATGCTGGCAGTTTTTGGACTTTCTCCCACTCTTCTTAATGCGTGGAATACAGCTGGTCTGGGCTTCGAGGATAGTAGTTTTAAATAACGCCCAAGCTTGCTGTAAGTCTTTAACCTTTGGAACCGCTCCTTTTAGTTTTTTCCTAACTATATTCCTCATTCTATCATAGTCTCCCTTTTGAAAGTTAAAAGGTAGTACTGTGGATTTCTTTACTATTTGTTCTCCAATAATTAAATCAAACATGATCATATTATGGTCACTATTGCCAAGTGGTCCCAACACCCTTATTTCTTGCACCAGATCTGGTGTTCCACTAAGGACTAGGTCCAGTATGGCTTCCCCTCTGGTCGGTTCATGAACCAGCTGCTCCAAGAAGCAGTCATTTATTCCATCTAGAAACTTTATCTCTTTAGTTTGTCCTGCCGTGACACTGACCCAGTCGATACCGGGGTAATTGAAATCACCCATTATTACTACTCTGTTGTGACTTTTGTTAGCTTCTGTGATTTCTTTGAGCATTTCATCATCCATTTGTTCATTCTGGCCAGGCGGTCGATAGTACACCCCCACTGCCATCACCTTCCCCTTCATAAGTGGAATTTCAATCCATAGAGATTCTACAGCAAATTTTGTTCCCTGCAAAACTTTAATCCTTTCTGACTCAATGCCCTCTCTAACATAGAGCGCAACCCCTCCACCAATTTGATCAGCTCTATCATTACGATATAGTTTGTATCCAGGTATCACAGTGTCCCACTGGTTATCCTCCTTCCACCATGTCTCTGAGAGTGCAATCATATCTAACCTCTCATTTAGTGCCATATATTCTAACTCTCCCATCTTATTGTTTAGACTTCTAGCATTGGCATACAAGCATTTTAGAGACTGTATTTTATTCATATTAATCTGGCTATTGGTAGGCATGGGTAATTTGGAATCTTTATTCTCTGTCTGCTCCTTACTCAAGGGCATTTCGGCTACTATACTCCCTTTTGGAACCTCATTGCTTTTGGTAGTATCCTTCAAGGATACCTTCGTCCGAACCATGCGCTCCTGGGTGACTGTCGGCTTTCCCCTAATTTCTAGTTTAAAAGCTTCTCTATCTCCTTTTTAAAGGTTAATGCCAGCAGTCTGGTCCCATCCTGATTAAGGTGAAGCCCATCCCTTCGGAAGAGCCCCCCCTTTCCCCAGAATGTTCCCCAGTTCCTAACAAATCCAAAACCCTCATCCTTGCACCATTGTCTCATCCACGCATTGAGACTCCGGAGCTCTGCCTGTCTTTTGGGTCCTGCACGTGGAACAGGAAGCATTTCGGAGAATGCTATCCTGGAAGTTCTGGATTTCAACTTCCTACCTAAAAGCTTAAATTTAGCCTCCAGAACTTCCCTACCACATTTTCCTATGTCATTGGTACCAACATGTACCAAGACAGCAGACTCCTCCCCAGCACTATCTACGATCCTATCTAGGCGGTGCGTGAGGTCCGCTACCTTCGCACCAGGCAGGCATGTTACCAGGCGATCCTCACGTCCACCAGCCACCCAGCTGTCTACATTCCTAATGATTGAATCACCAACTATAACAGCTGTCCTGACCCTCCCCTCATGGGCAAGTGGCCCTGGAGAAACGTCCTCGGTGCAAGAGGGTTTTACATCACCTGGAGGACAGGTCCTAGTTACAGGATCACTTCCTGCCACACCAGGGTGATGCTCTCCTGTCATGTGACCTCTCTCCTCCATGGCAGCAGGAGGAAAAAAAATTCTCTCATCATTACAATATCCAATATTACTATAGCCCACAATATCAAACACAATAGACCCAAGAAAAAGGAAAAAAGAAACATCTCTTAATAGAGAGTGCAGCCCCAAGTCCCCCACCCAAGCGATCTCAGTGATGCATTAAGGAACCACCACCTGTAACTTCTCCTCTTCTTTAACCACAAGAAAACTTAATAATTGACTTGGTTCAAAATAAGCCACAGATTTACCACTACATTGAACAATACACACACATGGAATTCTTAACATAAAAGATGAACTCAAAGCTATCACTCTGAGGCGTAACACAAGAAACTCCTGGTGTCGCCTCTGAGTGAACCTGGAAAATCAGGAAACAGTCTTACCTTAGAACCAAAGAACAGTTTATCCATACAGCGGAAATAAAGCTTTAAGATAGCATTACGATCGTACTCAAAGGCAAATGAAACAATCAATGTGGACCTCTATGTAACAACCTCCAAAGAGGACTCCAAAACCCCTGTAAAATCAGCTCCCAAGAGGTTTCCCAGCCGAGCTACAGCCCGACTGGGGGCGATATACTGAGTCCTAACCATAGGGGGATGAGTCAGAGAGTCCATCCCCAGTACTTCGACCAAGTATTTCTTCACCATGTCCATAGGTATTATAAGAGGGGACCTGGGAAAGTTTAAAAGCCTAAGATTATTTTGACGCACTTAATTTTCTAGGCGCTCCAATCGATGAGAGGTAATAGTACTGTCTTTTACCAGAGCGTCCTCTATAACCTGATCAGTACTAGTTCTGTGGTCGACAGCCTCCAATTTAATTTTAACAGACTCAATAATCTGAGTATGATCGACAATCGTCTGGGCCACCACTACCAAATCACCCACAACTTTCTGTGAAAAAGAGTACAAAGACATGGAGAGGCCTTGGATGGCGTCACATAATGAATCCATAATCACAGCTGTTAGTCTAACAACTTCTCCAAATTTCTGATTGGAAGCAAGTTCACCCAGCTCAAGGACAACATCCTGTGCAGTTACTGATGTCTTAGAGGACCGCGATACTACCTCAACCACCAGAGGAGTCAATATTGCTGCTGGAGATCCTCCTGGTTGGAACAAACCATCCCCTGCATTGGAAAGAGGTGACTCTGATCCCCCAATTGCTCCCATGCTTCCAGGAAAAGGAGACAGCATTCACACTACATGGCTTAAAGATGCCCCTTCACTGCTGCCTGTGGTGTGTCTGACGGGCGAATCGGCGGGTGGAAGAACTGAGCCCAAAAAACTCCAAAGCGTTCCAAAGTAGCCTGCTGTTGGGGAGGAAAACGGGCACCTCAAAGAGCCTGCACCGACTTCCCCTTTCTCAATACACCGGGAAGATGTATTACAACTATTTGATAAACTGAAGAGTAGCAAATCACCTGGACAGGATGGTATACATCCAAGGGTGTTTAAAGAACTGAAATATGAGATTGCAGATCTGCTATTAGTAATCTGTGAATTATCATTAAAATCATCTGTAATACCTGAAGATTCATGGGATAGGAGACAGTGTACTAGTGTGGATCAGGAACCGATTAAAAGATAGAAAGCAGAGGGTAGGGCTAAATGGACAATTTTCCCAATGGAAAAAGGTGAATAGTGGAGTACTGCAGGGATCTGTGCTGGGTCCGCTGCTTTTTGACATATTCATAAATGACCTGGAAAAGGCAATAACGAGTGAAGCTATCAAATTTGCAGATGACACAAAACTATTTAAAGTTGTTAAAACCCAAGAGGATTGTGGAAAATTGCAAGAGGATCTTGGATAACATGTTAAAACCCTCCGCCCAGTGTGCAGTGGTGGCAAAGAGAGCAAATAGAATGCTAGATATCATAAGGAAAGGAATGGAAAATAAAACAAAGGATATTATAATGCCTTTGTATCATTCCATGGTGCAACCGCACCTTGAATATTGTGTGCAATTCTGATTGCCGTATCTTAGAAAGGATATAGCGTTATTAGAAAAGGTACAGAGAAGAGCCACCAAAATGGTAAAGGGGATGGAAGGATACTCCTATGAAGAGAGGCTAAAAAGGTTAGGGCTCTTTAACCTGGAAAAGAGATGGCTGAGGGGAGATATGATAGAAGTCTATAAATTAATGAACGGAGTGGAACGGGTAAACATAGATCGATTGTTTACATCATCAGAATATAAAAAGACTAGGGGACATGCAATGAAGCTACAGGGTAACCTATTTAAGACTAATAAGAGAAAATATTTTTTCACTCAACGTGTAATCAAACTCTGGAATTTGATCCCGCAGGATGTAGTAAAAGCTGTTAGTGTAGCAGGGTTTAAAAAAGGTTTGGACAAGTTCCTGGAGGAAAGGTCCATAAACCATTATTAAAGGGGACACAGGAAATCTACTGCTTGCCCCAATACAAGCATTGTGGAACCTGTGTCTTTTGGGGACACTGCTAGGTACTTGGCCACTGTTGGAAACAGGATACTGGGCTTGATGGACCTTGTTCTGGCCCAGTATGGCATATCTTATGTTCTTATACCTGAGATGAGCAATAGATCCTCCAGCGTACAAGCAGCATCCAGCGTAGCACACCGCCAAAGCGCCATCTTGGATCAGAAATCGGTATTCCATTTTATATGGAACCATCAGCCCCCGAGGGTAGCGAGAAGCTTGATCTACAGGACCAAACAGAGGGGGTGGGGGGTCTAGCTATACCTCATCTTTGATGTACTACCTAGCGGCATAGCTAACTCCCACAGTGGAGTGGAATAGTAGCAGGCCACAGCAGTGGGTGCATTTAGAAGAAGCAGGGGTAGAAGGCCCTCCATTAAACTATTTACCCTGGCTAGTAGTGCGGGGGGAAACTGCAAATACCCTTTTGTGCAACAGGTTATGCATCTTTGGAAAAGAGTATTGGAATTCCAGTGTCTCAGTGGGGAGAACCCTTTGCTCCAGTCTATAAGATAGAACATGGACTTTCCTCCGGGCCTTACCGACTGATATTCCAGAAGTGGGAAGACCAAAAGTTGATGAGGGTAGTCCATATCTGCAAAGATGGACTTCTCTATTCGTTTGAGGAAGTCGTTGCAGAGTTTCTTTTTTTTATTTATTCTTTACAAATTTTCAATACATATATTCCAATAAAAGGAAAAGGAAATCCACAAAGGTTTTAACATTACAAACACATACAATAAGCAAAAAGAAACAGGAAAAACTAACACATCACCCTTGTTTCAATATTAGACCAAATATTATAAAAGGTAAGTAGTAGGAAAAATAAACCAAGCACACAGTTGGAAGTAAGGAAATTAAACTCCAAGACCAGAACAGACAGCATTATATGAGTCAACCCACAGCTCCCCCACCCTCCTTGTCAAGTACCAACAAAAAAACTCAAAAGTTGTTTCGGGTCAAAGAAAATAAACTGTTTACCTTCAAGGAAAACCATACACCTACAAGGAAATTTCAACAAAAAAGACCCGCCCAAGGTAAGGACCCTGTTTTTTAACTCCATGAAGTCCTTGCATCTCCTTTGGATGGACCTAGAAAAATCAGGAAAACTTTGCACTTTTGCCTCATAAATAACTTATGCATATTAAGAATATATAGAAACTTGATGGCAGAAAAAGACAACATGGCCTATCTAGTCTGCCCTTCCATATCAACCACTACAACAGTCCCCTTTTTCCCTTTAGAGATCCTCTGTGTTTGTCCCATGCTATATATAATCTCAAAACAGTATTACAGTCCATTTCAAGGACAAAATTTACTACCAAGATGAATCTACCAGTAAGCACGTCCAGGGAACTTTCCAAGAACGCTGTCAAGTCGACTAGCCCACACTGAGGCTGCATCTATTGCTGCTCCTCCAACTTGAAGCCAGTACCAGGCCGCAAGAATATGTATTGTGCCCTTGTGATAGGTGGCAAATTCTCACTTGGCATGTCCAGAACATCCTATAGATATTTCTTCACCATCTCAGCTGGAGCGAGTAAGGGAGTCTTGGGAAAGTTAACAAATCTCAAGTTATTCCATCTGGATACATTCTCCAAATGTTCTAACTTGCGCTCCAAAATAGTAGATTCTTTAATCTGGGCACTCGCCAATTCCTGGAGCTCACCATGTCTGGCCTCCAGATCATCCAACCTGGTTGCATCCTTCACCAACTCTTGAGACAACATCAAATCCATATCTCTCAATTTTTCCAGCTCATGAGAAAAAGAACCAGTCATTGCCTGCAGTGAGGAGTTAACCATGGCCACAGCCTCCCATAGCAATGCCATTGTCACCACCACAGGTTTCAACAAAACCGCTGAAGCTGGAAGCATCTCTTCACTCACTGCTGTGGAGCCAAACCCTTCCAAACTGGAAGCACTAGCTGTAATCACTCGCTGGGATGACAACGCCAAAGGGGGGTTCCCTCCACACCCTCTTCCGGACCGCCTCCACACCCTCTTCTGGACAGCCTCCCCTCTGAGAAGTAGCCCTCTGAGGAATGGCACCACCGGCTATGTTTCCAGGCTGCAATGGAGCAGTGCGTTGCTCGGGGCTCAAAGACGCCCCGCTCCCATCCAACATTGACATCACTGGCTTCGCCAAAGTTCTGTTAGAGCGCCAACCCGCATTCGAGCAACATCCACTGTGTCCCCATCAGGGGAAAACCAGCCCTGGAGGGTAACAGCTTAGGCTTCCTTTTCGGGTAAAGAACACTGAGAAGTGGTAAGGATTTAACGTCCAGTCAGGCGCCATCTTGCCCCATCTGAGAATACTCCCTGTTGCGGAATTTCATGTCTCTAGGCATGATTTCTATGGGTATCTACACATAAGGCATTGGTTGTCAGTGAATAAATGGAAGGGAAGATTACAGCAGGGACTCACCGATTTTGAGGCTTTGTGCTGGTTAGGGCTGGAAAGGAAAAAAAAACCTGTCTCGAATATACAGGATGCTAGTAGAAGCCAATACTAAAGACAGAGAGAAATTCGACTCGTGGGAAAAAGACCTAGAAACAGAGCTGGACAAGCAAACATGGTCACATATATTTACAGATATGAGTAAGGGACTGGTTACAGCCTGTCATGTAGAACATAACTATAAGATGACACTCCGGTGGTACCTCACGCCGTTGAAGATGCATCACATGGGGGGAGGGAACCATACAATGCTGGAGAGGGTGTGGAGAGAAAGGAGACTATTGCCACATATGGTGGAACTGTATATATGTACAAGGATTTTGGGGACAAGTACATGGTGAAGTAGAAGACAGAATGGGAAAGCCAGTGGAATGGGATAGAATGAATGCATTATTGCTGATGAAGGGAGGGGACTGGCAGGTTACAGGAGGGAAGTTGATTTGTATGTATGTTATCGCAGCTCGAATGGAGAGTGCCCTAAGATGGAGAACAGCTAATAAGCCAACCATAGAGGCCTGGTGGCCTGTATGAACTCAATATACCAGATGGAAAATCTGACTGCAATCCAAAGGCGACGGGAAGACAAACTGCAGGACATTTGGAAACCTTTCTTAAACAGACTATTCGGCAACGCTGCTGTGCCGGGGAGAGAGGGGGAGAACAAAGGGAAGAGGAATCGTGAGGAGCAAAGGGGAACAAACTGTATATAAAGAGGGAGTAGGAGAAAACATGTACAGAAATTTAAAATTTAACATAAAACCAAAAATGTTTGTAGTTTGTAATATGTCTTTTGATATAAAGTAAATAATAAAAATTTTAAAAATCTGTTAAAACAGACATATATAGATTCATAAGAACGTAAGATATGCCATACAGGATCAGACCAAGGGTCCATCAAGCCCAGTATCCTCTTTCCAAAACAGTAGCCAATCCAAGTCACAAGTACCTGTCAAGTTCCCAAAAAGATTCCAGGCGGCTTATCTCAGCGGTAATAATGGTTTATGGACTTTTTAATAATGGTTTATGGACTTTTCCTCCAGGAATTCAGCCAAACCACTTTTTAAATCCAGTTACACTAACAGTTTTTACCACATCCTCCGGTAAAGAATTCCAGAGTTTAATTATGCATTGAATGAAAAAGTATTTTCTTAGATTAGTCTTATATATGCTGCATTGTAGCTTCACTGTGCATCCCCTGGTTTTTCTACTTTTTGAAGGAGTAAACAATCCGACAATTCATTGCTCTTGGCAGAATGGCTATGAAGGACCTAGACAAGATTCTCAAGAGCAGAGATGCCTCTCTCCACACAAAGATTCGACCTGTTCAAGCCATGGCATTTTCAATATTACATGGATGTGAAAGTTGGACAGTGAAAAAGATAGGAAGAAAATTGATGCCTTTGAATTATGGTGCTGGTGGCGAACACCGTGTATATCATGGACTGCACGAAGAACAAACCAGTCAGTACTAGAGGAGATCAAACCTAAGATTTCTTTAGAAGCTCAGATGACAAGACATTGACTTTCATACTTTGGACACATCATGTGAAGAGAGAGATCATTAGAGAAAGACATTATGCTTGGCAAGATAGAAGGTCAACGCAAAAGAGGAAGGCCAGCAATGAGATGGATCGATACAATAACAGCAGCTACGGGTACCAGTCTGTCA
Source organism: Ichthyophis bannanicus (assembly GCA_033557465.1). Classification (NCBI taxonomy): domain Eukaryota; kingdom Metazoa; phylum Chordata; class Amphibia; order Gymnophiona; family Ichthyophiidae; genus Ichthyophis; species Ichthyophis bannanicus. The sequence continues at coordinate 297,963,679 of CM066042.1, forward strand.
ACAATGAGCCACCTGACTGAAGACCGAACACAATTTAGGACAACAGTCCAGAGGGTCGCCATGAGTCGACACAGACTTGACGGCATTTAACAACAAGAAACAATCAATCTATGTTTATCCGTTCCACTCCATTCATTAATTTAAAGACCTCTATCATATCTCCCCTCAATCGTCTCTTTTCCAAGTTCAAGAGCCCTAATCTTTTAAATCTTTCCTCATAGGGGTATCCCTCCATCCCCTTACCATTTTGGTGGCTCTTTTCTGTACCTTTTCTAGTTCTGCTATATCCTATTTAAGATATGGCAACCAGAACTGCACACAATATTCAAGGTGTGATCGCACCATGGAGCAAATATAGAGGCATTACCATATTCTTGGCTTTATTCTCCATTCCTTTCCTTATGAGTCCTAGTATTCTTTTTGCTTTCTTGGCTGTGGCTGTGCACTGAGAAGAGGGTTTGAACATATTTGGGTTATTTTTCCCTAAGTGCATACATTTGCACTTGTCCACATTAAATTTCACCTGCCATTTGGACACCCAGTCTCACAGTTTTTCAAGGTCCTCTTGTAATTTTTTACAATCCTCTTGTGTTTTAACAACTTTGAATAATTTTGTCTCATCTGCAAATTTCATGACCTCATTTGTATTCCCATTGCCAGGCTATTTAAATATGTTAGAAGGCAGCGGGCCCAGCACAGATCCCTGCGTACTCTACTATTCACCTTTCTCCATTGAGAACATTGGCCATTTAGCCCTACTTTATCTTTTAACTAGTTCCTAATACACAACAGTACACTGCCTCCTGTCCCATGACTTTTTAATTTCACCTAAGAGTCTCTGATGAGGGACCTTGTGAAAGGCTTTCTGAAAATCCAGATATTGAACCGGCTCATCTTTATCTACCTGTTCATTCACACCTCAAAAAAAAAAATAGAACAGATTAGTGAGTCAAGACTTTCCTTGGCTAAGTCTATGTTGGCTTTCTGCCATTAAGCCAGGACTTGTTCAGTAATTTTGTTCCTTATAATGGTTTCTACCATTTTGCCCGGTACTGACGTCAGGCCAGGGACAGCCCGTCCACTAGGTGAACCTAGGCAGTCACCTAGGGCAGCAGCCCTCCATGGGCGGCATGGCACACATGGCCTTCTGTCCCCTCATGCTGAGCAGAGCCGTGCCACCACCCCCCACCCCCCCCCCCCCCCCCCGCTACTGCTGATTCTGGCAGCGGTGTCAGCTCTGCGGCAGGCTATTTGCTTTGGCATATGTGGCCTGCTGCTTCTGACCCCCCCCCCACACACAAGTTGTGTCTGAGGGGTTAGAACAGCAGGCCATGTGTGCTGAGGCACATAGCACGCTGCTAAAGCCGAGCCACCCTCTGACCCTGCTGCCAGAATCAATGGCAGCGCAGCTCAGCAAAGAGAGGGGGGATGGCAGCACAGGGCGTTGTGCGGGGGGGGGGCAGCATTCCAAGGCTTCTGCAGAAACCCTTATGCCAGCCCTGCATCAGGCTCACTTGTCTGTAGTTTCCTGGATCACCCCTGGAGCCCTTTTTAAAAAATTGGCATTACACTGGCTACTCTCCAGTCTTCAGGTACTACAACAGATGATTTTAATGATAGTTCACAAATTACTAAAAGCAGTTCTGAAATCTCTTATTTCAGTTTTTTTAGCACCCTGGGATGTATGCCATCTGGTCCAGGTGATTTACTACTTTTTAGTTTATCAAATAGCTATATTACATCTTCCCAATTTATCAAAATTTGCCTCAATTCCTCTGATATATCACCTTTAAATATCATTTCTGGCATGGGTAAGTTTCTTACATAATTTTCAGTAAATAATTCATTCAGTCTCTCCACTATTGGCCTTGTCTTTTCTTAGTGCCCCTCTTAGCCCTTCTATAATCTGACTGACTCACTGGTGCTTTGCTACAAATGTACTGCAAAAGGTTTTTATTATGCACTTTTGCTTCCACGGCAAGCTTATTTTCACATTTTCTCTTTGCCTGCCTTATTAATGGCTGGCATTTAATTTGCCAGCACATATGTTGTTTCCTGTTTTTGTCATTTTACTCTTTTTTTTTTCCATTTTTTGAAAGATTCTCTCTTATTTATAACAGCCTCTCTGACCTCCCCTTTAAGCCATGTTGGCTGTTTGGCTTTCCTTCAACCTCTCTTAAAGCATGGAATATATCTGATCTTGGCTTCCAAGATAGTATTTTTAAATAACATCCAGGCCTGATGTAAACACTTAAACTTTGCAGTTGCTCCTTTTAGTTTTTTTCAGAGTTGAATGCTAATGCAGTCAATATCCTTGCTTTCCTGCCCCATTTATTAAATGAAATGTGATCATGTTATGATCTCTATTGCCAAGCGAACCAACACCATTACCACTTGCACTAGATACTGCGTTCCACTAAGGACTAGGTCTAAAATAGTTTTCGCTTATGTTGGTTCCCATTTTTACATGGACTTTCTATCCATAGAGATTCTACAGTGTATTTTGTTTCCTGCAAAACCTTAATCCTGTGTGACTCGATGCCCTATCTAACATATAGCACCACCCCTCCACCAATGTGATCTGCCCTTTCATTGCAATTTAATTTGTAGCCACTGCTATCCTCCTTCCACCAAGACTCTGAGATGCCTATTATATCTAACCTTTCATTCAGTATATGTTTCTAGACCATAGACAGAAATCTGAGTTTTGGAACTGATTTCTTGCACTCTGAAATCTCCTCTGCTTTGATTTGAAAACACCAACACACTTTGTTACTGCCATCGCCCTCCACTGTAAAGTTTTACCATAAATCCATACAGGAGTTATTAAAATGTGTTGCTAAGTAACAACCAATTGCCAGAAATACTTTTTTTTTAAACTTAGGATCTGGCCAAGTGGGCACAAAAGCAAGCCATGATGATATTAAAATATAATATTTAGTATAATTAAAATGTTTCAGTAACCTGTCATTTTTCATTGATTTTGGCAAGAATTCAGACTTACTCGAAAGAAAACCCAAACCATACAATCCAATACTACTTTTTGTGACCTAGCAGTTTCCTCCTGTTTCTTTAGACTAATAGTTGAAATCAGAACCAGCACCATAAGCCTTCACTGGTGACCCACCTGAATATTTTTCCATTATTCTATATCCCCTCCCAACATACAATAGTCCAGTCATTGCATGATAGTCCTCAGCTGGGGACCATGCACAAAGACTAGTCTTGAATCCTGCAATCATGAACCTTAGTTAGATCCGTCCACTAGATGTCGCCATTGTGTAATGACCGAGACTTCCTCCCGCCTTCTCCCTCCTTCCCCTGGGGCTATAAGCAGTGCCTCCCTAGCATCTGCAATGCCAGCGAGTCCAGGGGGCAGAAGATCTGAACTGGAAAGCAAATCTATATGGCCATAGAGCCAGCCCTGTAGTATCAACATGCAGGACGTTTGTCCTTCTAAGCGCTATTAAGAAAAAAAAAATTGTAACAATTTAAAACTAAGACCAACATGGTCCATCTAGTCTGCCCAGCAAGGCAGCAAGAGTAGGTGCACTTGCCGCTCCGTGTAGGTCACCCCTCCCCATGCCTGTGTTTAGGGTGTACCCACCGCTCCATGTAGGTCACCCATATTTGTTGAGGTATAAGAGAGTTCTGTTTATTTTGATTTTATCCTGTTGCTATAAAGGGATCCACTATGTCTGTCCCATGCCGTTTTGAATTATGTCACTGTATTTGCCCCCACCACTTCCATCGGAAGGGCATTCCAAGCACCAGGAAAATCATCTCACCAAAATCCTCCAAACATTTTTATATTGTTAACTCATACCCTACAAAAGCTTTTTTCGCCAACCACCGGCTTCCTCAGGGGTTGAGAATACCACAAACAAAAGTAATTGACGCTGTTCTTTCTGCCGTATTTTTAAAGGCCGTGTAGTTTTACCTACATAAGGTTTGAAACAAATAAGGCAAGGATTGATACACCACTGATACAACATTGTTTAGAATTACATCATTGCTTTGAAGATCTGCGCTGTACAGTGTTAGATCATGTCCCGTATAATATACGAAGAGGTGTGATAGAGGTCGGTTACTGTTGCAGAAAGAACAGCGTTGGATCTATGCTTTAAACACGTTGCACCCTTGTGGTTTGAACGATAAGATCGAGTGGACAATGATTTTCTAAATGCTCTGTTTTGTGGCGCTCTGGAGTTCCGATTAGTGTGTGTTGTTGAAATTTTGTTTGATCAATGTGAGTTTTTCTGTATGACGTCACTTTTTGTTGAATGTTTCTATTGGTGGATGGTCCTTTAAAATAAAGCACGTCAGACGCCGTTTCGTGACAACGGCAGGGAGAGTGAAGAACGCATTTTCAATTACTTTTGTTTGTGGTATTCTCAACCCCTGAGGAAGCCGGTGGTTGGCAAAACAAAAGCTTTTGTAGGGTATGAGTTAAGAATATGAAAATGTTTGGAGGATTTTGGAGAGATGATTTTCTTGCCCTGTTTGGATTTTGGAAGGTTTTCAGTCTACGGTGGATCACTTTGAAGCAGCCATGGACTCATCAAATTGAGCTTTCGAGATAAGTAACTGTAGACCTGCTAGGCATGTTTATTGTTGTTGGTATTTAAATTAAGTTCTCCTTCTGTTGTTTTACAGGGGAAAGAAGCTTAGTCCGGTGGTGCCCCGTTGAGCTTTTTAAAATGACGCTATAAATGTATTGTGTATGTTTGGTGGTATGTTAAGTTGCAAGTAATTTCGAATCCCCAGGAGAACTCATGTGGAATTGAAATGTTAGAATTTGAAATTTAATAATATGAATAAAATATTTTAGAGGCTTTATTGACCGGTGATGTGAGCGTCAGCTGTTCCCTATAGTGAATTTTTCACTATATGCAGGTTATAAGCCATCCTGAGGTCATATTTGCCTAAGATGAAGAAGTCTCTAGTGGTTTTAGGAAATTAGTTTGGTGACGAATTGTGTCTTAATTAAGAGCTCTTTGTTTTTCGACTGAAAACCACCCATGTGATCTTGGGCAAGTCACTTCACTCTGCATCTCCTCTGGTACACACTTAAGACTGTAAAGCCCTCCAGGGACAGAGAAATACCTACGGAATGTGAATGTAACTTTCACTGACCTGTCCCCAGAAAGTCACAAGCTAAATCCAATGCAGGTGATCCACAATAACAGGGGTCAACATATTCAAAGTATCTACTTTACTTGACAGAGTCCTAAAAAGCTATAACTCCTGGTATTTCATTCTTTCTTCCAAAGAAATACTTTTGCACTATAAAAAGAGTATTTTTGTCAGACTGTGGGGGTATGAAGTTGGAGTGCAACAAAAATACGTTTGCATTACTAAAAAATTTAAAAAAATGGATTTCTTGGACACAAGAATGAAATAGGAGTAAATACAATGCAAACATGCCGCTAAAACTATGTTTGGGGTATATATGAATATTAGAGCGCAGTAGCTGTCTTCGCGGCGCTAACATGGGATCATCAAGCCACGAAGGCAGCTAATATAGGAGAAATGCAGCTACCACAAGTCTTTTCCCATAGTAGTTTCATTTCACGCAGTGGCTGCTCAAATGGGCGAGACTTAGGCAGAGAGCGGGCATTCCAGTTTCGAAGCAGCTACCATGGGATTGACCTATTGCTACCTCAGTGGGTGCGTTGGCTGCATCCGTGAAGCTGCCGCCCTCTGGTCCCAATGCTTTCCCCATGGTATCTGCAGGGGAAGGGCTGGGAACGCGCCCTACACATACCGTGGGACTTTTGCAGCTAACACCGGCTTTAGCTGCAAAGGTCGTTTGCACTTTATTAAACAGACCCCATGCTGTTCTCCACAGGAGAAAAAGGTAATTCCTATGGGTGTGTTTAGGTGGGGGGAGGAAATCATCCTACACACATCAAATTCTCTCCCCTCCTTAGCCTTCCACCTCCTGTCCCACCCCACAAAGAAACAACTGGATGCTTTTAGCACATGCAGCATGCGCTAACGTTATTAATGGGAACAACATGAGTAGTTTCTCTTTGAAATTTTTAAGAAAACTACTCTTGCTCAAATCATCCATGTAGTTTTCATCTACATGGGCTGTTTGACCTACATGCAAAAAAAATCCTCTTTATTGTTAATGGCAAGTTTTTAATTTTATTAAAAGGTACTACACATTTCTCCAAATCAATATTATGTCCCTTGCTTTCCAGGTCTCTCAATAAATCCATTTGGTAAATGCCTCCCCCCTCCCCCAATTTCTTTTCACAGGGATGACGGTTAAAGTTCAGGCATCTCTCTCAGTTCCCCCCCCAAATCTACAAAAAGCAACTGGAAGACATTCTATAGTGATATCCATCTATCCGAAACTCTCTGGAATAATGACCCTAACAAATTCTCTATGTGCAAGACACTATCTCAAATCAATCTGTCAGTCTTCATTTTCTATTTCATGTAAACTAAAGGTCATTTAACAGCAAACAATTCCAAAGAGCATGCCATGCAAAAAGCCAAGAAGCCAAGCATGAAATAACTAAGGAGTTTACCTTCCGAATGATTAGCGGAAGCTTAAACAATAAACTAGGTGCATTGCAAGTCTCAAAGTGGTGGGGATGAGTGCGGTGCCAAACATGAGCTAGATGGTGTAGAAAGACTGATTATGCTGTGGAAAAAAAATTACAGACAGTTCAGCCATTTGTGCATAGAGAAAAAATTAATATATTCTGTCTCAAGTTGAATTGTTATCAGGGAACTGAAATGATTACATTCCAGTATTATCAAGAAAAACATTTTTGGATGCTAAGATTAAAATAGGCTTAGGTTTTTCTGCTTTTATCTTACTTTTCTGCTGGTGAGCAATTTCTGCCCATTCCTGTAAAGCTTGTCCTTGTCTTTGATATGAAAGGATTTAGATTTAAGGACGGGGTTGCGTGGAGACACCTTTTTCTTATCTAATATTAACCATTTTAATAGCACTGTCACTCACAGCCTTCTAAAGTTCCGTTGGACCGGTCGACTGTAAACCCAGGGCTGGCACATAGAGGAGGTGGAAGGTGCCCTGCACTGCTATGCAGAAGGCCCTGGTTTGATCACCATGTAGAATTTCACATTTCTTAAACTGACGGGCGGCTGGGGACGATGCAGTACTCACAGCCCCCCAGTGGGGAGTCATGTCCATTACTTAAGGGTGACACCTAGTGGCTGGATTCAGGGACCATGATTGCAGGGTTCCGGCAGGAGTCTCGGTCCATAGCTCACAGCTCAGGACTGCTCACTGCAGAGGTTACTTGGAGGGGGAGATGCTATAAAATAGGAAGGTCAAATTCCACAAGTAGTTGCGAGTGACGGCTCATGGTGTCATCGTTCCTACTTAGCTGGAACTCCAAAAGGGGCAGAAGGAAACTGCTGGGTCAAAAAAAGTAATGAAACCTCTGTAAGCTCACCACCCTCACCTCCTTTTTAAGGAGTGGTCATTCTGTGAACCATCTCAGACTAGAGGCAATTGAGAAGGTAGTTTCTGTAGTTTATTGATTAAAGGCATAAGCTGGCCAGGGATGAGTGACCATTAATGAACTGAGCTGTCTTTGATGAGGGGGAAAGAAGACAGTCGCCCTAAAGCACATGGTTCGGAATGATGTATCCTTGAAGGATACTAGCAAAACAGAGAAGTTAGGGCATTCCGACAGAAAGGTTCCAATAAAGGTAAAAGTAACTCAGGTGCTTTTAAGTAAAAATCAGACAGAGTTGAAAAATTCCAAATTAATCCTGTCATCAAATAGCCAGACTGTTAATATTAGCAACAAAAAATTTTGAAATGCCTGTATGTAAATTCTAGAAATCTAAAGAATAAGATGGGAAAGTTAAAATCTATAGCAGTGAATGAAAGGTTAGCATTTCAGAGACCTGGTGGAAGGAGGATAACCAATGGGACACTGTGATACGAGGCTACAAACTATTTCACAATGACAGGGTAGATCACATTGCTGGATAGGGGCTCTACATGTTAAAGAGGGCATCGAGTCAAATAGGATAAAGGTTTTATAGGAAACAAAATACACTTAGAATCTCTATGGATAGAAATTCCATGTAAAAAGGGGAAGGGTATGGCAGTGGGCTGTACTACCATTCGCCTGGATAGAATGAACATACAGATGATGAAATACAGAAATCAGGGAAGCTAGCAATGTTTACAACACACTAATAATGGGAGATTTCAATTATCCTGGTATTGACTGGGTCAGTGTCAAATCAGGATATGCTAGGAAGATAAAGTTTCTAGATGAAGTAAATGACTGCTTCATGGAGCAGCTGGTTCAGGATCTGACATGCGGGGGACGCTATTTTAGCCCTAGTCCTCAGTGGAACGCAGGATCTAATGCAAGAAGTAACTGTTTTGGGGTCGCTTGGCAATAGAGATCATAACATGATCGCATTTCATTTAATAAATAGAGGGAGGATAGCAAGGAGATTGACTGCGCTAGCATTTAACTTTCAAAAAGGAAACTATAATAAAATTAGGACAATAGTTAAGAAAAAAACTAAAAGAGGTTACATCAGACATCTGCATTATTTTAAAATACTATCTTGGAAGTAGACCAGATGTATTCCATGGTTAAAAAAAGGTGGAAAGAAGGGCAAACGACAGCCAGCATGGCTTAAAGCTGAGGTCAGAGAAACATATTATAGCTAAAAGAGAATCTTTCAGAAAATGGAAAAAAAAAAGCCAAATGACGAAAACAGGAAACAACAAATACTGGCAATTGAAATGTAAGACATTGATAAGGCAGGCAAAGAGAAAATTTAAAAAGAAACTTGCCATGGAAGCAAAAGCACATAAAAACTTTTTCAAGTATATTTGTAGCAAAACACCTGTGAGAGAGTCTGTTGGACTATTAGATAATGGAGGGGTAAAAGGTGCACTGAGAGAGGACAAGGCCACAGTGGAGAGACTAAATACATTTTTTTGCTTTAGTCTTTACTAAAGAAGATGTAGGAAACGTACCCATGCCAGAAATGATATATATCAGAAGAATTGAAGCAAATCTTGATAAAACAGAAAGATTGAATACAGCTAAGAGCAGCAAATCACCTGGACCTGATGGCATACATACCAGGGTGCTGAAAGAACTGAAATATGAGACTATAGAAATATTATTAGTAATCTGTGAACTATCATTAAAATCATCTGTAGTACCCAAAGACTGGAGAATGGGCAATGTAACGCCAATTTTTAAAAAGGGTTCCAGGGGTCATCCAGGAAACTACAAACCAGTGAGCCTGACATCAGTATCAGGCAAAATGGTAAAAACCATTATAAAAAAACAAAATTACTGAACATGTAGATAATAATGGTTTTATGGCAGAAAACCAAAATGGATTTAGCCAAGGAAAGTCTTGCCCATCACCACTCCTAACCCCCCCCCCCCCCCAGCCCAGCCCAGCCCAGCCCAGCCTAGCCTAGGGAAATTTTTTTTTTAAAAGATGTCTGCTGCCGCTGCCGGGGCCGCGGCGGCAGAATCGAGTGTGCCGCGGGGCCCCCCCTTCCCAGCAGAGCCTGCCCTCCCCTATATCACCTCTCTCTTTACAGCTGCAGTCACAAGCGCCGGCTTTCAGAGCGCGAGGGGAGAGTTTCTCCCTCGCTGCTCTGTTAAGCCCGCGGGGGCTGATGGGAAGTTCCTAGTTCCTTCACGCTCTGAAAGCCGGCGCGTGTGACTGCAGCTGCAAAGAGAGAGGTGATACAGGGGAGGGCAGGCTCTGCTGGGCAGGGGGGGCCCCGCGGCACACTCGATTCTGCCGCCTCGGCCCAGGCAGCGGCAGCAGACAGCTTTTTTTAAAAAAAAATTTCCCTAGGCTAGGCTGGGCTGGGCTGGGCTGGGCTGGGGGGTGTTAGGAGTGGTGATGGGCTATAGGGGGCTGGGGGGGTTAGGAGTGGTGATGGGCTATGGGGGAGCTAAGTCTGTATATGGGCTGATGGGATTAGGACTGGAAGTGGGTTGATGGGGGGTTAGGACTGGTAATGGGCTATGGTGGGGGGGGCTTAAACTAAACATTGGGTGATGGGGATGAGGACTGGGAGTGGGCTGATGGGGAGGTTAGGACTGGTAATGGGGTATGGGGGGACTTAAACTGAAAATTGGGTGATGGGGGATTAGGACTGGAAATGGGCTGGTGGGATTAGGACTGGGAGTGGGCTATGGGGGGCTAGGACTGGAAATGGGCTGGGGGGATTAAGACTGGAGGTGGGCTGATGGGGTTAGGACTGGTAATGGGCTGTGGGCTGTTGGGGGGGGTTAGGACTTGTAATGGGCTATGGGGGGCTAGGACAGGAAATGGGCTGATGGGGAGGGGTTAGGACTTGAGGTGGGCTGTTGGGTGGGGTTAGGACTGGTAATGGGCTATGGGGGGCTAGGACTGGAAATGGGCTGATGGGGGGGTTAAGACTGGAGGTGGGCTGATGGGGTTAGGACTGGTAATGGGCTGTGGGCTGATGGGGGGTTAGGACTGGTAATGGGCTATGGGGGGGCTAGGACAGGAAATGGGCTGATGGGGGGGTTAAGACTGGAGGTGGGCTGATGGGGTTAGGACTGGTAATGGGCTGTGGGCTGTTGGGGGGGTTAGAACTGGTAATGGGCTATGGGGGGTTTAAGGCTATGGGGGGTTTAAGAGGGAGGAGTAGCCTAGTGGTTGGGGCAAGGTACTTCAGGCCGGAAGGTCGGGGGTTCAAATCACACTAGAGGACAGCAACCTTGGGCCGGAAGGACTGGGGTTTCTAGTCCCACAGGTGCTCCTTGTGGTCTTGGGCAAGCCACTTAACCCTCCATAGCCCATGTTCCCTGTAAGTATTAGTGTATGTGTCTCATATCCCTGCATGTTAAATGTATCCCCCAATTGTGTTGTGACCGCTTTGATTGAAGGATAAGGCGGTATACAAAAACTGTCTAAATAAAAATAATTAAAAAAAAGACTGGTAATGGGCTGTTGGCTGATGGGGGCTGTCTGGTAATGGGCTATGGGGGGGTTATTCATTTTTTTATTTATTTAACTGCATTTATATACCGCTTTTCACCGGGTCAAATCGGTGTAACATATAACATGAGGGGGGGTAGTATTTTACAGGGTGGGGCCATCACCAGGGACAACAATTAATGATTTAGGTGGACAACAATTAATGATTTGGGTGGACATAGACATGTACACTTCTGCTGAGTCTAGGTATTAGATCGTGTGGATAGGGTGGAGATTCTGATCAAAGGTGTTCACGGAATAGGATTGTTTTCAGCTGTTTCTTGAATGATGTGATGTCATCGTTGTTTCTGATGTGGTTTGGTAGAGAGTTCCAGAGGGATGGGGCAAAGAGTTCGAAGGCTCTGTTGCAGGTCCGTTGTGTGGACTTGGTTCTTTTGTGGGGGACGACAATGGAGTTATTGGAGGATTGTCTGGTTGATCTGTTGTGAGATGGGCGAGGCAGAAGGTGGTGGAGTGAGGTGTTCCGTGTTTGGTGGATAGTCTTGTGGATGAGTAGGATCGCTTTGTACTTTACTCTTGCTGGAATTGGCAGGAAGTGGAGGTCTCTTAGGATCGGGGTGATGTGATCCCGTTTTTTCACATTCTGAATAATCCTTGCTGTGGTGTTTAAGGCAGTTCGGAGGGGGTTGGTGTGTGAGGCGGGTAGTCCATGGTAAATTATGTTGCAGAAATCCAGATGAGGTAGCGTTACCGCTTGCATTATTGTCCTGAAGTCGTGGGGTTCCAGAAGGGGTCGGAGATGTTGCACAGTTTTAGCTTTGTGGAATATTGTCCCAGCGGTTTTGTTGATTTGTTGTTTAAAGGTGAGGGCCTGGTCAATGATCACGCCTAGATACCTTATTTGGGGCTGGATTTGGATTTGTGTGGTTCCCATGTTGAAGTGGGTAGGTGGTTTGAAGTTATGTTCTTTTGTTACTATAAGGGCTTCGGTTTTCTTCATGTTGATGGATAAGTTGTTCTCTTGTAGCCAGTTGGCTACGTCGTTGAAGCAGGCTGTTAGCTGGTCGTTTTTTGGATTGGTGGTTGTAATCGGTGCGTAGAGCATTATGTCGTCGGCGTATATGTGGAAGTTGATGTTGTGGGTGCGGATGATTGAGCATAGTGGACGGAGGTATATTGAACAGCATGGCTGATAAGGTGGACCCTTGGGGTACTCCTTGATGTTGTTGGTAGGGGGTTGAGGTCTCGGAGAGGGTGCGTATTCGTTGCTGTCTGTTGGTTTAAATAGGATCTGAACCATTGGAGTACAGTGTCTTTGATTCCAATTGATTGGAGTCTGCTTATGAGGATTTCGTGGGAGATTGTGTCAAAGGCCGCTGATATATCTAGAAAGATCAGGATGTATCCGGATTGTTTCTCTTGGGTTCCAATGATGAGGGTGTTCATTAGAATGGTCATGAGAGTCTCAACTCCGTGTAGTGGTCGGAATCCGTGTTGCTGTGGGTCTAGTATGTCATTGGTGTCCAGGTGATCTTGAAGCTGACGTTGGACTATCTTTTCCATTATCTTGGTGGTAAGGGGAAGGCTTGCAACTGGTCTGTAGGAGGTGGGGTCTAGTGGGTCCAGGTTGTTCTTTTTTATTGTTGGTCGAATGATTGATGTCTTGAGGGCTTCTGGTATGTATCCTTGTTTAAAGGATTCGTTTATGATGTGGGTTAATGGAGCACTCAGGTCTTCTTTTGGACTGATAATGGGCTATGGGGGGGGGCTAGGACAGGAAATGGGCTGATGGGGAGGGGTTAGGACTTGAGGTGGGCTGATGGGGTTAGGACTGGTAATGGGCTGTGGGCTGATGGGGGGGTTAGGACTGGCAATGGGCTATGGGGGCTGACTGGAAATGGGTTAATGGGGGATAGGACTGGAAGTGGGCTGATGGGGGGGTTAGGACTGGTAATGGGTTATAGGGGGGGCTTAAACTGAAAATGGGGTGATGGGGGGTTAGGACTGGAAGTGGGTTGATGGGGGGGGTTAGGACTGGTATTGGGTTGGGGGGTTGCTAGGACTGGAAATGGACTGATGGGGGGCTAGGACTGGAAATGGGCTGATGCAGGGACTAGAAGGGAATGGATGCTGGGTGAGGCTGGAACTAGAAGGGAGCTGATGTTGGGGTAGGATTAGAATGGGATGGGGCTGGGAGAGTGAAATGGAGAGGGGAAAAATATTTTGTGTGGGAGGGATAAAAAATCTACAATTGGCCGGGTATTGGGAGAGTAAGTTGGGATTGAGGATGGAGGGGTAAAATTTGAGTGGATGAAATAGGAATGAGGAAAGAGCAAAAGGAGAAAGATTAGTATGTTAAAGCAGATGTAGAGAGAGAATGGAAAAAAACTAGAAGAGAGAAGAAAGGACAAATGGACAGCAGACGATGGAGAGCTAGCAGAAGACACGAAGAAACCAGAAGAAAGTGGCTGGAGCAATTGCAGCTGAAAAAAATGCACAAAAGGTAGAAAAATCTCTCTTTATTTTGAATTTATTAATTGGAATATGTCAGCTCTGGTAAATGTGCATCATTAACGTCTGCGCTTTGTTTAGTACAAGAGCAAATTAATGTATAGTTTTATTTCTACAGTGTTGTACATTCCAAGTTTGGCTTTTGGGATTCCCAGTTTAATTATTGTCTTCCTGTTTCTAAATTGTGATTCCTTGTTTGGTGATGGTCTGTGTTCTGCATGTGTAACTGAGCTGAGGTATTCTGTTTATGTAATTCCTATTTGACATTGCCACTTGTTCTCTTTCCCCAGTAGGTCATGTATTGTTGTTCTCTGAAATGTATTGGTTTAATATTTGCATGTTTCCTTTTGATAGGTAGGGTATGGTGCTTTGTGAGTCCTGGTAGTGCTGTTAGGATACGGCGGGTTTGCTATGGGTTCTAAATGGGCAGTGTTTGTAGTAGTTCCTAATGTGTCTGGTGGTTGGCACTGGATTATAGTAATGTAGAAATCTTTTAGTCTTTCTTTATCCATACACTCATTAAGAGGCATGTTTACTAAAAGTTAGTATATGGTAACATTATGCAAATATTTATGCAAATGAGGCCCCTTATGCAAATGAGGCCCCGCACCGAGTCTCCGCACATGGCCCCGCACCTCCCTTGGGCCGCCCCTGGTCTTGTCTCACCAATCTCTTATATTTTTTGAAAGTGTGAATCAACAGGTAGACAAAGGTGAGACGGTTGATATAGTATATATCAATTTTCAGAAAGCCTTTGACAAAGTCCCTCATGAGAGACACGTGGGGAAATTAAAAAGCAATGGGATAGAAGGCAATGTACTACTGTGGATTAGAAACTAGTTGAAAGATAGAAACTGAGAGAAGGGCTAAATAGCCAACTTACTCAATGAAGAAAGGTGAATAGTGGAGTACTTCTGGGATCTGTGCTAGACCGGCTGCTTTTTAATATATTTATAAATGACCTGGAAGTGGGAATAATGAATGAGGTGATCAAATTTGCAGATGACACCAAATTATTCAAAGTTGTTAAAACCCAAGAGGATTGTGAAAAATTGCAAGAGGACCTTGAAAGATTGGGAGACTGGGCATCCAAATGACAGATGACATTTAATGTGGACAAGTGCAAAGTTATGCATGTAGGGAAGAACAACCCAAACTATGGTTACATGATGCAAGGTTCCACATTAGGAACTACCACCCAGGAAAAGGATTTAAGCATCGCTGTGGATAATATGTTGAACCCTTCTGCCCAGTGTGCAATGGTGGCCAGGAAAGCAAACAGATTGCTAGGAATAATAAGGAAAGGAATGGAGTAGTTGTATCCCTGGTACCCTTATAAGGGCTAAGGAGACAAAAGACATTAGGGTTCACCTGCATGGAAAAACATGACACTGCTGCCCCCTGGTGGTAAAGGGGAGACCTTGCCGTCACAGTGCTATGGTAAGATGGCAATCTGCTGCAGCTGAACTCAGAGCATCCTTTACCAGAATGTCTCTCTTGGGCTCGCAGTATAAGAGGTTAGTGCTTAGAGGATTTGGCTAAATCTTTCTTGTACTGGTTCATTCTTAGGCACATGGCTGTAATGCACTGATGTGGTCTTTGGGCCACAAGAGGCCCCCGATTCACACCCTAGCTTTTGCATAACCCTTTTGCATAAAAAAACACAACCTGGACCCCATGGACCCCGCATCCTACAGACCTATAGCAAGCCTCCCATTCGCTGCCAAAATCATAGAGAAGGTAGTTCAACAACAGCTCCAAGAACATCTAGATACCAACAACATACTGGACCCGCAACAACACGGCTTCTGCCCACTCCACGGAGTTGAGACCCTCATGACATCACTAATGAACACCCTCGTCATAGGACCCAAGACAAACACTGGATACGCCATGATCTTCCTAGACATATCAGCAGCCTTTGACACCATCTCCCACAACATCCTCCTACACAGACTACAAGCAATTGGCATCAAGGATACCGTACTCCAATGGTTCCACTCCTACCTAACCAATAGACAACAATTGATCCGCACAAACATATCAACATCGCCCCCCTTCCAACAACACCAAGGAGTACCACAAGGATCCACACTGTCAGCCATGCTCTTCAACATCTACCTGCAACCACTCTGCTCTATCATGCACGCCCACAACATCAACTATCACATCTATGCAGATGACATAATGCTCTATGCCCCAATCACAACCTCTAACCCAACAAATAAACACCTATCCCAATGCTTCACAGAAGTATCCAGCTGGCTACAAAAAAACAACCTATCCATAAACATAAAGAAAACAGAAGCCCTCATAGTAACAAAGGACACAGACTTTACACCACCACTTTACACTTCAACATTGGAACCACACAAATACAAATACAACCGTACATAAAATACCTGGGAATCATCATAGACCAAGCACTCACACTCAAGCAACAAATCAAAAAAACCACCGGAACAATATTCCACAAGGCTAAAACAGTACAACGCCTCAGACCTCTCCTTGAACTACAAGACTTCAGAACAGTGATGCAAGCAACGACACTCCCACACCTGGACTACTGCAATATAATCTACCATGGACTACCAGCCACTCACACCAACCCACTTCGAACTGCCTTGAATACAACAGCAAGGATTATTCAGAAAGCAAAAAAACAAGACCACATCACCCCAATCCTGAGGGAACTACACATACTCCCCCTCGAAGCACGAATCAAATAAAAATCCGCCCTACTTACACACAAAGCTCTCTACCAAACGCAGACTTCCCAGCTCCACACACTACTACACCGTCCAGCCCACAACAGAACAACCAGACAAACCACCAACAACTCCCTCACCATACCCCATAAACGAACCAAATGCAATCAACGAACCTGCAACAGAGCCTTCGAACTATACGCACCATCCCTCTGGAACTCTATACCAAGCCACATCAGAAATAACAGAGACCCTCTATCATTCAGGAAACAACTAAAAACCGCCTTATTCCAGGAACACCTCGGAACTGAAGCAACCACCAGCCACTGACTACCTCCCCCCCCCCCCCAGCTACCCCCCCGGAACATATGTTCTAAAGAGCCTGTAATACAATGTCTATATCCTAATTATTTGCTGAAATCATTAATGTTGGCCCCTGGTGATAGCCCCTACCCCTGAGTTTGATCACTCGATTGTTCCCCCCCCCTCCAATGTTACACCGCTTTGACCCGGTGAAAAGCGGGATATAAATACAGCTAAATAAATAAATAAACCCCTAGGTGGCTCCATGGCATAAAAAGGACTATAGATGTGGCAGCTGCTGTGCGCAGAATTAAAACAGCCTTAACGCAGTTTGTTCTATGCTATTGATATGGCAAATGTCCTAAACATTATCATTTAAACAGCAGCTATGTAAATGGGCTCTGGAGAACATATTTCACATGGTTACAGATTCCAGTCTCAAAAAGCTTGTACTCTAAACTTGAGCACAGGGAGGACGAGTGACTTGCCCAAGGTCACACAGGGAGTGTGGAGACAAGGTGAGCTGGAGAGTCAGTAAGTTATCTCAAGCAATCAGATCCATATACGCAAGACAGGAAAACAATGTGTTGCCAACCATCTAAGCTGGGCCTCCCTCCCCCACTGTAATAAGACATTTTATGTTATATGGAAAGATGTCTTTAGATTTTTCCTATGGCAGCTGTCTTAGTAATGACAGATCTTATCCATACTGTGAGGTGAACCTTTTTGGATTCCTGTTAACTGCATGGACTTCTAACTGGCCCGACACTCTCAACTGTGAAGAATTATTTTAATGCCGTCAACCGAGGAGCAGTGGTATGTTTAATCCATGCCATAGGAACCTAAGCTGGAAGCCTTGAAGCTGTGAAGCGTCACACAGACCAACCTGGTGTCTCCCTACAGCACCACAAGGGAATGTGGGAAACATATGACCTATTCTGTAGTGTCCACCAGTCACGTGGCAGACAGAAGTGAGAGCAAGCGGTAGCCAAGGAGGAAGGCAGATGCGTTGGGAGAGATCAGATGCTGGATGGCAGTAATGGGAGAGAGACCTACAGTTGGAGGGAGACGAGGAGAGGCCCCTAGTAAGCAAATAACTGACACAGGAAGTGTATTAGAGTACCTCTCATGCCCCCTAGTGGTAGGCACATCCTTCAGACGTCTTGAATTTTTTAGACATGTTTCAGTCAAGTGATGGCGCCTGTTGAGGAAGGTCCATTCGTTTGTCTTTCTGTCTATATCCTTTTTTGTGCACATACAAAGAAACCTATGCTTAAAGGAGAAAGCAAAAGCCAGCATCAGGAGCTGCAAGGCATCCTCACCACCCAAAGACTGAAGAAAGCAGTCCAGGAAAAGGTTAGTGAGGTTCCCCCCAATGTTCCCTCTAATTTTCTGTATGTTGTGTGCGCATAAAATATCAGCTGTGTGCAGCTTTTGAAGGAAGGTTAAATTTTTGTGCGCCACATAACGACACTCTGAGTTATATATTTTAAAATTTGACTACACGTCAGAATACAGTATGTACACCACACTGATTTTAATCAAATTAAATGAAAATAGACGATTACTAAATGAAGCGGGAAATTTCTAGTAATTACAATCATAACTTTTAAATTTTAAGACCTCTGTGTTTTCTATCAGAATCAGAGCCGTAATTTTTGTGCACTCTGTTGTAAAGTATGTGCGCTCGCTCGGCGAGGTGTGTGCGCGCGCACACGCGCACAGCTTAGAGGGAACAGTGGTTCCCACCCATCACTGGCACAGCAAATTGAAGAGGTTTGTTATAACTGTTGATAAAGTCCATAAACATATTTGTAGAATACAAATAACTGGTCTGGTGTTTACGAGAGTAGAGTGAACCAAAATTATAAAAATAGAGTACTCTCAAATCATTCCAGAAAGTGTAACTATATAACTTGCTTGTTTTTCATTTAAACACTTTGTCACATACAATATATCAAATTCTTCACCAATGGTGGTGGCAATAAGAGGTCTCAGAACTCACGGGCTGCCAAAGGTTAATGTAAACACCTATTGGACTCAACGCCCTTACGTACATCAATGACCCCAAAACATACTGTCCACCATTGATTTTTTTATAATTTTTTATAAAAAATTCTTTCAGACGCTTGTGAATTACGTAGTGCAGTCAGAGATAAACCAAGGCTGGAGATTTCCAAACAAGGACGGAACCGCTGTTACTTAACTTATTCAGACGACTTTTTTCAAACAGCTCACAAATCAGTCCAACGGAAGCCCCACCAATTTCTAATGTTGATGAGTGTCAAAATTTTGACACTCATCAACATTAGAAATTGGCAGGGCTTCCGTTGGACTGCTGTTGAATTCGGAGAGCTGCTCATTGTGTTTCTTGGAAAACCCAGACTGGTTTCAGAGCCTAGAGACTATAAGATTTGGGCAAAGAGACCAAGTGAATGACGTGTCCCGGATGCCCCGTGCTGTGTACATCATTACAATATGCATGAGAGATTTGCATTCAGTGTATGTAAATTTCTCTTGTACATATTCATAGGAGTTATCCTGAAAACCTGACTGGCTAAGTGTGTTCTGGGGACTGGGTTGAGAACCCCTGATCTAGAGCCTCGCGATCTGAAAATCGGAATTTGTTTTGGGCTCCAAAAGCAACAGTCAGATGTGGCCTCTTGCTTTGTCCTGCGCTTCACCCTTGCCTTTGGGTTGCACATGTAGAATGATTGAGAGTTTAAATGGTGGCTGTCGATGGTTTTTTTTTATTTTGAATACAGTCTGCTATGGTTAAATATAATCCAGATATTCAGTGCCGATATCTAGATATGGGCTGGTGCTGCATATGCAGATTTAGTGGTCAGTGCTGACATATTCCCAATAGTGGCAATAAGCAAGCCCCTCTCTGGATAGGCAATCCACAGAACATTTAGGGCACCTTTGTTTTATCATCAATCTAAGCTATGTGGCTGGTCGGCAATGCTGAAAATGGCCGTTATGTGCATAAATCCAGCTCTGCTTATGGACTGCCCTCGCACTATCCTGACCGTTTCTCCGAATACCCCTCTCTGGGGGACTTATCCGGTTACCAGATCCTGCTAACCAGATAAGACCTTCTGAATACTCACCTCTTATGTTTTTTAAATAAGCACTCAGACATTTGCTTTCAGTTGTTTTGCGTGTCCACACTGTGCGTTTCTTTACATACTTCTATGCTTTACTGAATGCCACTTGGCCGCATATAAATACTGTTAAGTAAATAAATACAATAGTTCAGAGCAGGACATATCTGATACTTAGAGTGTCCCACCATCTTACACACAAGACTAAAACATTTTCCCTATGGAGCCTCAAACACTGATACTCCCCATTGAACCACCATGACAGAAATCCTTCATAAATGAGATTTTAGCTTCCTTCAAGCTAAATTAATTATTATTTGTCTTCATTTCTTTCAAAGACCATCTTTAGAACCTCTGCACTTTTGTTATCAACCACATTATTCTGTCGGGGTCACTAATGAGGCAACTTTCTCCCTTTCATTTTATTCTCCTTTGATGAATCATTTCTCTAGTCATTTTGACGTGCGCTAACATCAAAGCTTCCCAACCAGCCTCAGTAGTCTTGGAGCCTCACCTGAGAACAGAGGGCTCGACCACAACATCAAACAGAGGCCCGCGTGCCTCTTAGCTAATTACCTGCACTGCACTAGGTATGCTTTCCTCTGCAGCAGTTTGTATTTGCATATGCAAACCAAGGCTTCGTCCCCTTTATTTCTCTTGTGCTCTCAGAGCTGCTAAAGTGAACCCAGAATCAACAGTAAGCGTATTAGTGTCCTTTTGCTTTGCGCAGGGACGGTACCCCAGTACTACAGAGCCACAGAAATCAGTAAGTCAACTCTGAATTGTCACTTTTTATGTTTCACTGAGCACTGGGGGGAGGGGGAGCAACCTGGGAAATGGCAGTCCCCAATAATAATTTATAAGGATGGCGAAAGAGTCTCACAGTGCTTTCCTTATACAAACCTTGGTACTCATTTCAAATTGAGAAAGGAGCACAGATGCAGATTGGACTAGCTAACCACACTGGTGACTGGTTTCATAACAGAAACAGAAACATGACGACAGAAAAAGACCACATGGCCTATCTAGTCTGTCCTTCCATATCAACCACTACAACAGTCCCCTTTTTACCTTTAGAGATCTTCTGTGTTGGTCCCATGCTTCTTTGAATTCAGATACTGTCGTCATCTCTACCACCTCCACTGGGAGACTATTCCACGGATCCACTACTCTTTCCGTAAAGAAATATTTCTGCAAATCACTCCTGAATCTATCCCCTTTCACCCTCATCCCACGTCCCCTCGTAGCAGAACTTGCTTTCAATTGAAAGAGGCTCTCTCCCTGAACATTTATGCCACGGAGGTATTTAAACGTCTCAATCATATCACCTCTATCCCGCCTTTCCTCTAAGGTGTACATATTAAGATCCTTCAGTCTGTCCTCATATGTTTTATAATGAAGACCACTAACCATTTTAGTAGCCACCCTCTGCACTGACTCCATCCTGTTTATATCCTTTTGAAGGTGCGGTCTCCAGAATTGCACACTATACTCCAAATGAAGGTCGCACCAAAGACTTATACAGAGGCATTATCACCTCCTTTTTTCTGCTAGCCATTCCTCTCCGTATGCACCCAAACATCCTTCTAGCTTTCGCTGTCACCTTTTCTACCTGTTTAGCCACTTTAAGATCATCAGAAACAATCAATCAGGCCTGGTCCCACTCTTTTGTGGACACAAGTCTTTCACCCCTTATATTGTACTGCTCCCTTGGATTTTTGCAGCCCAAATGCATGACCCTGCATTTTTTAGCATTAAATCTCAGCTGCCACATTCTCAATCATTCTTCAAGCTTAGCTAGACCCCTCATGTTATCTACTCCTTCCTGGGTGTCTTCTCTATTGCAGAGTTTGGTATCATCTGTAAAGAGGCAAACCATGCTCGACAGCCCTTCTGCAATATCACTAACAAAAATATTAAAAAGAATTGGACCAAGGACTGATATCTGCAGCACACCACTGGTTAAATCCTTCTCCTCAAAATGAACTCCATTTACCTGTACCCTTTGCCACCTCCCACTCAACCCAATTTCTAACCCAGTCAGTCACTTTAAAGTCCATGCCTAGGATGCTCAATTTATTTATAAGTCACCTGGGCGGAACAATGTCAAAGGCTCTACTGTAATTTAAGTACACCTCATCTAGAGTCCAACTCTCTCATCACCCAGTCAAAGAAATCAGATTTGTCTGACAAGACTTGTCTCTAGTAAACTCATGCTACTTCAGATTCTGCAATCCAATGGACTCCAGAAACCTCACTATCCTCTGTTTTAGCAGAGTTTCTATTAATTTACTCACCACAGAAGTCAAACTAACCCCATCCTTACTTCCGCTTTTGTCTAAAGGGACCACATGTGCCTTTCTCCAGTCCTCTGAAAACCATTGAAAAGGTTAAACAGTAGAGTCGCTAAAACTTCCCCAAGTTCCTTCAATATTCTCAGATGTATCCCATCCAGCCCCATCGCTTTTCTACTTTTAGTTTAACATTCCTCACGAACAGTCTTCTGAAAATCGTTCAAGATCCCTTTCACTTCTGTTGCTATTTGTGGGTGTTTTCTGAGGTCCTGTTCTGGACCCTTCATCCGTAAATGCACAACAAAAATATTTGTTAAGCAATTCCACTTTATCCTCATCAGCTTCTACATATTCCTCCCCTTCACCTGAGTCCGACAATACCACTTTTGCACTTCCTCCTCTCGTTAACATATCTGAAAAATGTCTTGTCCCCCCATTTATTGTGTTGGCTATTTCTTCTTCTTTTTGTATCTTTGCTTTCCTGACTACTTTCCTAACTTCACTTTTCCAAATATTGATGCTTGTCTTCCTCTTTCTGTGATCTCTTGTATTTTGTGAAGGCCACCCTCTTTTTCTTCATCTTTTCAGCTACTTTTGAGAACTGTAGTGGCCTCCTTTTCCTTGAACATGTATTTGCCTTTCTAACAAAAAGGCTTGTTGCCCTAAAAATATCCTCTTTCGGTTTTCTGCATTTCTTTTCTTTATCTTTCAGCTGTTCCCATCCAGCTAACGACTCCTTAAGGTAGTATCCCATCTTGACAAAGTTAGATTTCCTAAAGTCTAAGACTTTTGAATGGACTTTATCAGCCCTAGTCTTAATACTGAACCACACCATCTGGTGATCACTGGATGCGAGATGATCTCCCACTATAACATCGGAAACACTTTCCTCATTGGTAAGCATCTGGTCCAGTATAACTGCTTCATGTATGGTTCTATTACTAGTTGCCATAATAGTTCTCCCTGTAGAGAATCCAGGATCTTCCTACTTCTAGATAACACCGGAGCATTAAATGTGCCAATCAACATTTGGCATATTTAAATCACCTATGAATAAGCACCTCTCCTCTCATTTTAATACTGCATATATCTTCTATTAAATCTCTGTTCATTTCTTCTCCCTGTGAAGGAGATCTGGGTATCACACCAATGCCCCATCCCTATGGAACTCTCTTCCAACCAAAATCCAGACCAACAAGGACCTCTTCTCATTTCAAAAACAATTAAAGACTTACTTTTTCCGACAACACTTTGGCACAGATCCGAGCACCACCCAATGAATACATGACAAAGCTGAATATCAGATAAGTTTGAGACCAGGAGATGAAGGAAAATTGTAAATAAGTTAGGGAAGCCTGATACATACCCAGTCAGGAATTGAAATAAGTTAAGCCCATATTGAATGTATAACCCCCTGTAAATATATTATGACCTGTTCAATGTATCTCTTGTTGTTTATTGTAAACCGCTTTGACCTGGTGAAAAGCAGTATATAAGCATAGCTAAATAAATAAAATGTCCTGTTCCCTCTTTCTAGTTTAAGCTACAGTGTCTTTTCGCTCCTTTTAAGTCCTGTAATTCTATAGCTTTTATTTTATTTACATATAGTGCCACTCCTCCCCTTTTTCCTACAGTGTCCTTCCTGAATAAAGTATAGCCCAATATAATTACGTCCAAGTCATGTCTCCATAACTGTCACTAAATCCAAGTCAACCTTTTTCCATTAACGCCTAAACATCTGGGATCTCACTTTCCATATTACAGGCATTTATGCACACCGCTTTCCAGATGTTGCCCCTTTTACCATTTCTACAGAGGTATTTAATGTTTTTTACCTTAGGGATTATACTTACCTGGGGGGGTTCTTCACACATCCCCAATGAATCTAGTTTAAAGCCCTCTTCAGTAGGCTAGCCAATCTGCCGTGGAAGACACTTTGACCCTTATTGCAGCCTTTGGAAAATCATCCCATGGTTCAGAAAACTAAAAGGCTCTTGATGACACCCATCTACGCAGCCATGCATTTATCTCCAGGGAGGATTGAAGAGAACACCTGTGCACCTATCTACTTTACCCTCTGTCCCAGAGCCATGAAGTCACTCTTGGTACGCTTGGAGGGATACCTACCAATATCATTTGTGCTGACATGGATGAGTAACATCAGATAATTGTCAGTAGACTTAACACTAGAAGCCCCAAAGTGTGTCAATTGACGCAAATGCATCTCCAAAGTTGTATACTAGCGCCACTGCTAGAACCATGTCAGTCATGTTCCATTACTTTGTTAGCACGGTCAAGATGTTCAAATATGTGCATCAAAAATTAATGACAGATGCACCACCTAGGGCAGGGGTTCTCAACCCTGTCCTCGGGACCCACCTAGCCAGTCAGGTTTTCAGGATAACCACAATGAATATGTATGAGAGAAATTTGCATACACTGCCTCCATTAAATGCAAATGTATCCATGCATATTCATTGTGGTTATCCTGAAAACCCGACTGGCTAGGTGAGTCCCAAGGACAGGGTTGAGAACCCCTGACCTAGTGGGAAAATGAATTTATACCTAGAAGCCCCAAAGTACGTCAATTGAAGCACTCAATTGTCTTGGATGCGTCAATTGACGTACTTTGGAGCTTCTAGGCATAAATTCATGTTCCCACTAGGTGGCGCATCTCAATCACTGTTCATAGTTTTACTCCGACATTACAAACAATAAACACACGATGACGTCATGTAATGACGTCAGATACTGCACGTATTTAACAAATAAGTAACTTCACATTAATTCACATCTGCATTTCATGCTAAACGCAGTCGTTGTGATAATGCGTTAATTGACGCACTTTGGGGTTTCTAGGTAAAATTCCTTTTGGGGCACCTAGTGTTAATGTGTCTCAGCAAACTCTCCATAACATCTTGGATTTTGGTACCTGGCAGACAGCACACCTCTCTGGAGATAAAGTCTGATCTGCAGAATGGATGCTTCAGTACCCCTCAGAAGAGATTCACCAATCATCACTACCCTTCACTTCCTTGTAGTCACTGATTTCACAACTTCGGGGTGCTCAAGCTCTGGTTCTTTTCCTGGGATGCTTTCACCTCCTCCACTTCCAAGGCTGCATACTGGTTCTTCAATTCAAGGACTGGAGGAGTTAGACTGTCGATTCTACAGGCTCTGGTGACTCATGTCCAATTCTCTTCATTGTGTAGCCTACCATCTTCACCTCTTTTGGAGAGCTTGGATGCTTCAAGAAGCATCTCATCAATGTACATCTCACCGTCTCAAATGATTCTCAGCCTCGCTACCTCTTTGAGCTCCTCTACTTGTTTTATGAGGGCTTCAGCTTGCAGGCAACTTGCACATGGAACCGGTCCCTCGACTGGCATTGGGCTGTCTGTCTGGACAGAAGCAGAAGCTGTAACAAGGGCAAAAGCTTTGGCAATAAGATTCTTCCCAGCCATTGTTCAATTTATGTTGTTTTGGTACCTGTTGAAGTAAATGAGAGACACCAGATGGATATGCAGATGAGTCTTCTGGAATTCAGTTATGCTAACTTCCAGCCCTTAATGTAAGTGGCTACCTGAGGTAATGGGAAGTAAAATGACTTGTGCAAGGTTGGTACACTGGGAGAAAGGGCATTTGAACCTGCTTTTCCAGGTCTCAGCCTGCCACTCTAACCACTAGGTCACTCATTGTCCTGTTTTGGGAGCTATGAGCCCCCTTTTATTAGATCAGCATGGAAAGGAGCTCAGGAAAGCCAGGAAGGCCAGTTATAAACGTAGTAAGTTAATTCAATAAAAAAAAATATCACCGACCCCTTCATTTCTTTTCATTTATGTATTTGTGCACAGCACGCCCAGTAACCAAAATGCCCAATGCGGTTTACACATGCACAAAGTTAAAAACAATTACAATACAAAAAATTGCACATAGACATCATAAAATAAAAAATGAAAATAAATGCAATACTATCCATAATCCCTGCTTCTCACTCTCAGACTTAGTCAAAGATGTAACCCTCTCCCAACAGCTTAGCCACACCTCACCTACCTACTTCTATGGACAGAGACAAGTTTCTCTTTTATTCAGCCAGCCACATAATTCACTTCTTGGCAAATTGCCATTAGCATCACGTTCCACATTTTTGGTGACATTGATATTCACGCCACTTCCAACACAACCTGAGCAAATTTCAGCACCCTCCAAGGTTGGTGGCAATGCAGCTTTCCTGCAGATACCATGGACCTTTTCATCTAACTGTCCTGAATAGCAAAGTTAAATTCTTAAACTTTACCCGCCCTCTCAATGATACCCAATGTAATTTATTCAGTATCCGAGTCGCACTCTGGTTTCTTGTATTTGTTAAGAGCGCATGATTCGGAAGAATGTATCCTTGAAGGATACTACCAAAAGCAGAGAGGTTCCAAAAAAAGAGTAAAGTAGCCCAAATGCCCTCAGGTACAGAGCAGACAGAGCTTAAAGATCCCAAATTATCCATGCCTACCAATAGCCAAATTAATATGAATAAAATACAGTCTCTAAAATGCTTGTATGCAAATACTAGAAGTCTAAAAAATAAGATGGGAGAGTTAGAATATATAGCACTAAATGAGAGATTCGATATGATAGGAATCTCAGAGACATGGTGGGAGGAGGACAACCAGTGGGACACTGTGATACCTGGGTACAAACTATATCGTAATGATAGAGCTGATCAAATTGGTGGAGGGGTTGCGCTCTATGTTAGAGAGGTCATTGAGTCAGAAAGGATTAAAGTTTTGCAGGAAACAAAATTTACTGTAGAATCTCTATGCATTGAAATTCCATGTAAAAAGGGGAAGGTGATGGCAGTGGGGGTGTACTATCGACCGCCTTGCCAGAATGAACAAATGGATGATGAAATGCTCAAAGAAATCAAGGAAGCTAACAAAGGTTACAACGTAGTAATAATAATGGGTGATTTCAATTACCCGGTATCAACTGGGTCAATGTCACGGCAGGACATGCTAGGGAGATAAAGTTCCTAGATGAAATAAATGACTGCTTCTTGGAGCAGCTGGTTCATGAACCAACCAGAGGGGAAGCAATATTAGACCTAGTCCTTAGTGGAACACCAGATCTAGTGCAAGAGATAAGGGTGTTGGGGCCACTTGGCAATAGTGATCATAGCATGATCACCTTTGATTTAATTAGTGGAGGAGGGATAGTAAGGAAATCCACAGTACTACCTTTTAACTTTCAAAAGGGAGACTATGCTAAAATGAAGAAAATAGTTAAGAAAAAACTAAAAGGAGCAGTTGCAAAGGTTAAAGACTTACATCAAGCTTGGGTGTTGTTGAAAACTACTATCTTGGAAGCCCAGACCAGCTGTATTCCACGCTTTAATAAAAATGGAAGGAAGTCTAAAAAACTGCCAGCATGGTATAAAGGTGAGGTCAGAGAGGTTGTTGTTGCCAAAAAAGCATCTTTCAGGAAATGGAAGAGAGCCAAATGACGAAACCTGGAAACAGCACAAGCACTGGCAAGTCAAATGCAAGGCATTGATAAGGCAGGCAAAGGGAGAATTTGAGAAGAAGCTTGCTGCGGAAGCAAAAACACGAAATAAAGACTTTTTCAAGTACATTCATAGCAAAAAACCTGTGAGAGAGTCAGTTCGTCCATTAGATGATAGAGGGGGTTAAAGGGGCACTAAGAGGCGACAAGGCAATAGCGGAGAGACTGAATGAATTCTTTGTTTCGGTCTTTACTGAGGAAGATGTAGGGATGTTACCCATGACTGAAGTATTTAAAGGTGCGGAAGAATTGAAGGAAATATCGATACATCGGGAAGATGTATTACAACTATTAGATAAACTGAAGAATAGCAAATCACCTGGGCCAGATGGTATACATCCAAGGGTGTTGAAAGAACTGAAATATGAGATTGCAGACCTGCTATTAGTAATTTGTGAATTTTCATTAAAATCATCTGTAATACCTGAAGATTGGAGGCTCGCCAATGTAAAGACAATTTTTAAAAAGGGGTGATCCGGGAAACTACAGACCGGTGAGCCTGACGTCAGTACCAGGAAAAGTGGTACAAACCATCATAAAGAACAAAATTACTCAGCATGTAGATAGTCATGGTCTAATGGGAGACAACCAACATGGCTTTAGACAAGGAAGATCTTGTCTTACAAATCTGTTATGTTTTTTTGAAGGTGTGAATAAACAGGTGGACAAAGGTGAGTCGGTTGATATAGTGTATCTGGACTTTCAGAAAGCCTTTGACAAGGTCCCTCATCAGAGACTTTTGGCAAAACTAAAGAGTCATGGAATAGGAGGCAGTGTACTATTGTGGATCAGGAACTGGTTAAAAGATAGAAAGCAGAGGATAGGCCTAAATGGCCAATTTTCCCATTGGAGAAAGGTGAATAGTGGTGTACCCCAGGGATCTGTACTGGGTCCGCTGCTTTTTGACATATTCATAAATGACCTGGAAAAGGGAATAACGAGTGAGGTTATCAAATTTGCAGATGACTCAAAACTATTTAAAGTTGTTGAAACCCAAGATGATTGTGGAAAATTGCAAGAGGATCTTGATAAATTGGAAGACTGGGCATCAAAATGGCAGATGAAATTTAATGTGGACAAGTGCAAAGTTATGCATCTAGGGAAGTACAACCCAAACTATGGTCACAAGATGCAAGGTTCCACATTAGGAACCACCCCCCAGGAAAAAGATTTAGGCGTCATTGTGGATAACGCATTGAAACCCTCGGCCCAGTGTGCAGCGTCAGCCAAGAGAGCAAATAGAATGCTAGGTATCATAAGGAAAGGAATGGAAAATAAAACAAAAGATATTATAATGCTTCTATATCATTCCATAGTGAGACAGCACCTTGAATATTGTGTGCAATTCTGGTCGCCATATCTTAAAAAGGATATAGCGTTATTAGAAAAGGTTCAGAGAAGAGCCACCAAAATGGTAAAGGGGATAGAAGGATACTCCTATGAAGAAAGGCTAAAAAGGTTAGGGCTCTTTAACCTGGAAAAGAGACGGCTGAGGAGAGATATGATAGAAGTCTATAAATTAATGAACGGCGTGGAACGGGTAAATGTAGATCGATTGTTTACGTTATCAGAATATAGAAAGACTAGGGGACATGCAATGAAGCTACAGGGTAAATAAGAAAAAATATTTTTTCACTCAACGTGTAATCAAACTCTGGAATTTGTTACCGGAGGATGTAGTAAAGGCTGTTAGTGTAGCTGGGTTTAAAAAAGGTTTGGACAAGTTCCTGGAGGAAAGGTTCATAAACCATTATTAAGAAGGGACCCAGGATATCAATGCTTGACCCAGTACAAGCATTGCGGAACCTGTGTCTTTTGGGGAAACTGCTAGGTACGTATGACCTAGATTGGCCACTGTTGGAAACAGGATACTGGGCTTGATGGACCTTGGTCTGACCCAGTATGGCATATCTTATTTTCTTATGTTTTTAAGAAATTGCTGCCTGGATGAGATTTGCAATCTGCAGTCGGCTTAGACGTTTACCTGGCAAGTCAGTTTAGAAGCTATTCAACCTAGACACAGCAACTGTTGGAATCACTCTCTTAAACAGCAAAAGCAACGCAATTTATACATGTGCCAGTGTTTTAAAAAAGAATCACAGACTGTCACAGAGATCTGTGACTATGAATCCAGTGTCTAAAAGGAGCTGCAGATCTTTGCTTCCAGATACTGTCATGTAGAAGACCCTTCTGAGTCTATGGAGCTAAGTGAAGCAGAGGAATTTGCGTCAGAAACTGACAGGCAGGCAGAGCACATGGCTCAGGGTTTCCAAGGGAAACGTAAACAAAGTGAGTCACGAGAGGAACAAACACGCCCATGCTGCAACATATCCCCAAGCTCAGGAGTTAAGGGAAAACACCTGGTTGGGGGAGGAGCGGAGCTGAGCCCTAAGAAGCAGGGATATAAAAAGTGCTCACTAGATTTGACCAGGAGAGCCACGGAGGAGGTGAGGAGAACAACGGGAGAGGCAACAGGAGAAGCAGAGGAAGCCAGAGAAAGAAGGACTCAGAGAGCCCGTGCCCAAAAGCCAGGTGGGAGCAGCCCAGGACCGGTACCATACCTTGAAGGCAGCCGGAGGGAGAGACTGCCTGAGAGGCTAGTTTGGGAGCACTCAGAAACTCCAGAGAGAGAGAGAGGTGCTGGCCAGAGGATATTTGTATGTCTGAGGAAAAGGCTGAGAAACTAAAAGGCAGGAAAGCACCTCCAGTGTTTGGAACCCTTGCTGGCCCAGCAGTGCTGAGAAGTTCTTCCTTTCAAAAGCCAAAAGGTAGGCTGCACAAATTATACAGAGGTGATGCTAGCTATAAAGGTTTTCCTTGTGCTTGCCAAGAAGTATTGGACTCTCCTTATACTAACTCCAATATATATGGTACTTCACAACCCCACTCATTAGAGTGCTATGAAGAGAAGCCTCGGGGAGACAGAGGGGGAGTGTACTTTGAAACGCCGTATAGCACTGTGCAAACTTACCCAGCTGATAGTGATTCAGAGGAAATGCAGATAGGGCCTGTTATTGAGGATATAACAGATGAGCAAATAGACTGCACGTTATCACTAGCTGATCATATTATATCACTTTGCTGACCAGGCTGTTAAGAAGGCTGTATGAACAGCAGAAGAAAAGCAAAGTGTTTCTTTTTGTATAAGAAGTGACTGTTACTTTTGTGTTTGTGTTGAGCACTGCATATTTTGAAGCTTGAAGCAAAAGAAGCTGTTTTGTCCTAAGTTCCTGAAATGTTTTCTTTATGCCAGTTGCATATGGCTATTTTGTCCTAAGTTTTCACATGCATTTAATCCGCCCGGAAGGGGAAATAAAAACCTTGTCATTTTGCCTGAAACCACTCGACTACAATTACTTCTTTCTTGGAGAGTAAGAGGAACTACAACTCCCATAAGGCAGTGCAGGAACAAATGCTCTGCCATACTTTCTAAGTTAGGATACCCAGGCTGACCAACCCTATGTGCCCCTGGCCCTGGGGAGGTTACTGGTGACAATACGGATTCTCTTCCTCTGTAGTGGTGGTGCCGCCGTCTTCCGGAGCGCTGGAATGATGATTTGCAGAAGGACTTATTGCACTGCTTCTCGACCTTTTCTATTGTGTGGCACACTTTTGAGTTTGCTCGGTCCTCCTGGCGCACAAACCCAATTTAGCATAATCCTCACTGCTTAATCCCTCGCACTAACAGAAGGAGAGCAGCACTTGACCTGCGGATGTCTCATTCTGCCGGATTCGATCTCACATGTGAACATGCAAGGCAAGTAGGTCACGCAAGATGGCAGGGTTGCGCGCATTCAGAAACCAGACTGAAGCCAGCAGAGCAGCAATACTGCCGTCCCACCAATGGGAAGGAACAAAGGGTACTAAGGCTATCAAATATGTGGTGGGTGAGTCTGGGACACTTGTTCCCTCTAGTGCTAGTAGTGAGTGATCAGTTTAGTTTGGGTGGAGGATGAGAGAAATCCGGTGGATTCTCCCTATGAAAAATTGTAGTAATTTATTCTTAAACTATACCTAAAAGTACATTCTTTCAATTTTGCTACTACAAAATATTTTTTGGCTTGATACAGAAGCCTCGGAGCTAGTGAATATGTCTCGCGTACAAGACAATAATGCACCACAGAAAAACCTGATTACCTAGCACAATCTAACTACTCCCAACTTGTAAATTCTGTATAGTCAGAAATTTTGCACTGGCTTCCAGAGTGTCCAGTTTACTCTAATCCAGCTATTTGATCACACGTTGCAATCATCAACCTGAAAATGAAATGTTTCCTAGATCTAGAAGAGAAAGGGGCTGGAGCAGGGAGAGTAGAGACAGTGTTTGCTTCAATCACACTGCTCTCCTGCAATCTCACAAGGGGGGGAGGGGGTGGATTAGGAGGTAGACTGGCTCTTCATTGTGCTTTCTGCTCCAAGCTTACCCTATTCTTCTGGTCTCTGCGGTATTTACACATTTTACAGCCCTGTAAACCATGTAAATGCCGCTATCCAGGATATTTAATGGCACTAACACAATTATTGCTGCTGAATATCCCCTCTCTTCTCCCTTACACGCCCCGATGCTAACCGCTCAGCACTGGGGAAATCCAGGGAGGAGCGAGGTGGTGACAGTCAATAACCGGGCTACAGCAATATTGCATGTTGCCTGGTTAGCGGCCTGCGCCTAAAAGATAGGTGAGGCAAACGCTCACCTATCTTTAAGCGCAGGAGCTAACCAGGCAGCATGCAATATCAGTGCTGTCCGGTTATCGACTGTGGCCGAGAGGCAGTACAACGATCACAGATATTCAATGCCAGGACCACATATGACACTGGTATTGAATATCCGGGGTTAGAGGTTGGCGGGAAAGACTATGCGCTGAAGGGGAGCATAGCCCTCCTAAGTCAATATCACGCCCTATCTTCTTACTTGGGAGAATATGGGGCTGGAACCAGAGGCAGATGGCTATTCTCGGGGGTACTGTCCAGTAGAAATGGGGGAAGTGTCTCATGAGTCCATGCCTAGCTACAACTCTGGCTGTCACCACCAAGGCACGCTGGTCAAGAAGCACTGACTCAGTTAGATGTTATAGGGCGGTCTGCTCATGCTACCTCCATAAGCTGCCAGCAGGTGGAGCCGGGGCAGCGCAGCCACACAGGGCCCAAGTATGGAAGGCGCCAGCGTCATCACTGGATTTCCAGAAAGCCCAACAACACCAAGTTCCTGTGTGTGACTGAGTGGAAAGGGGGGGAGGGGGGCACCAGGCTTGTGAGCGGCACAGGGCACATGTCTAGCTTGGTATGGCCCTGGGTGGAGCTCATAGTGAGGGCTGCTGCCATGTGGGCTGCCATGTGGCAACTGCATCTGTTGCTGGCTGCCAGCGATGTGGTGAGCTTGTCTCTTTTTGGCAACAGGGGTTTGGGAGGCTACTTGAGCAGTGTTTTCAGTTCACTCCCCTGCTTTGCATAGTGGGTTATTGGCGTGATGTAGATCTGTCATGTTTAGAGCAGGCAATGGGTTAGACAGTTGTTTCTGGCCGCCCGTTTTACTACGGATACTTTTTGGAAGCGTGCTCCTCCTTTTGCTCACTGGCTGAAGCAGGTATCTGAGATTATCTAGATTGAGAAGCTCTCACATTCATTGTGTGGCAAGATTGATTGATACCACAATATCTGGGGGAAATTCTGGAAATGGCGGCAGGGAAGGGCTGGATCAAATTGTGCCTCCCCTCCTCCCCCTCCCCCCCTTTGACACCGTGCTGGGTATATTGCCATTTGTTCTGGTCTCATCATGCCTTTTCTTTGGGGTATATGGTCTATATCCTATCTTGTTTTTGTTTTGTATCTTCTATTTTTGTTTTTTGCATATTCATAGTGTGGAGTATGACATCTGGATTGTTAAATAAACAGTTTAAAAAAATGGAACCTCAGATTACATATTTTAAAACTTTCTGTGGGGGAGACGCAGCGCTGAGTAGCTGGAGCAGGAGTGAGGCTGAGGACGCAAGCTCCATGCAGTCCAGCCCCAGCCCCTGCGGGGGCCCTATAAGAGCGCATCGCTCCTAGGCATGTGGCCGTGGCATGCCACAAGGAGCAGGTAAGCACCTTGGATCCACGAAGCAGCACCTTTGCCTCTCGGTAACCATCTTTCTCGTCCACGGGGGAGGAGAAAGAAGAAAGTTTCCATTGCCTCTGAACCTGCTGTTGGACCGACGGACAAACCTTTGGTGGCCAAGGAGATGGCGAATCAAGCTGCAGGTACTGTCTCTACTTCCTCACTCTTTCTGGGGGCGTCCGAGTTCCCCAGATCGCACTCCACCTCCCCCCCCCCCATCATTAGTGATTCCACCCGACCCAGCTGATCGTGGTCAACCGATGCAACAGAAAACTCCTTTCTTCTCTGTTGATTCTTATCGAGCTGTTTCCTGGTCCCCACCTGTGATTGATTCTGGAGTAGTCTGATTCTTGGATCTCCCTGACGGATATCTGGAAGGTGGTGACCCAAACTGAGAAAACTTTGGTTATCACAGTCTCTCAGCTCTGCACGTTTTCGCAGGAAACTGTTGCAAGGCTGGGGCAGACCGAGGAACGAGCAAATTCTAAAATGTGAAAACCAATGTGCCTTTCTCAGTTAGCAAAGTGCCTCTACTACGAAGGACAGCTTATTAATTCAACGGAAGCTGGAATCCTTTCAGAATGTTCTTAAGGCAAAAAATGTTTGTTTTTTGAACTTTCCTGTATGTCATTTGCTATCGTGTGAAATTTTACTGTCAAAGTACCTTTAAGAAATATGATCATTTTTGCCTAATTCTGAATTGATGGTTTTCTCTAAGTTGTATTACCTAACAGGTAGAAGGGCTACAAATGATTCTTCTGGTGGATTTAACATCTTGCAGACTCCTCATGAGTTAATTTTAACTCGGTTTTTAAAAGATTCACTTGATAACATCCCTACATGGGCCAGTTTAGTGGTTAAGTTCCTATCAGAACAAGAAAAGATCTCGGTATTTAAAAGTTACTTTACAAACAAAAATGCATTATTTGTGGAGCTAAAATTCAAATGTTCCAGGATGTTTCCAGCGCCAACGCAAGCCAGGGCCCTATAACAGCACGTTGCTCCTAGGCATGTAGCCATGCCATCCCCTAAGGTGCGTTCCACAAGGAGCAGGTAAGCCCCTTGGAGCCACAAAGCTGCACCTTTGCCTCTCAGTAACCATCTTTGGGGGCCTCCTTTTTTCTGTGATATCCATGTAAATGTCAAGGTGCATTTCAAGGATCAAAGTTTTTGTTCGTTGATTCTTTGCAGTTAGAGGCCTTTTTGACTGGAAGAGAGGGACGGGGTCTGATGGGTGAGGTTTGTTTGGTGGGATAATATAAATGGCTGCTAATATTCTGGAGAGATTCTCCTTATTTCCTAAGATTTTAGGTTTACTTTTGTTTTATTTGTTTTGCTGCCCAAAATGAGGGCTAATGGATTAGTTTGTGTATTCTAAATATGACTGTCTGTCTTATTTTCTTTGTATTATTTTGGATGTCTTATCATGTTTCTTCTTATGCTTGCTTTGTAAGTATATTTTGGCAAAAAATCCCCCACTCTCTGCTACGTCACATTATGACTGTTGGCCTCCTAAACTGGTAAAGCAAGCTGTTCCGAGGGTTCATTTTGTTCTGAAATATGACTTTATTCACTCAAAACATGACTATTTATGTAACTGCATGCAGCACGTCTAGAAATATTTGCCAGTATCAGATGCATCTACCAGCGAGATTAGTCAACTAAACCATTTTTGGTACATGTTGCTGAGATACAGAATATCTATGTATGTGACTGGCTTGGCCCCTGTACTATTGTTAGAGTAGTTTTATGGACAGTTAGGAGGCTGGAGGGGTGGCCCAGTGGTCTGAGCAGCAAGCTAAGAATTGGGAAGCCAGGGTTCAAATTCTCCTTCTCCCACTGATGGGCTTGACTTCGCCTTTCATTGCCTCAGGTATAAAGTTACTGCTACTACTAAGCATTTATAAAGCGCTACCAGGAGCACGCAGCGCTGTACAATGAAAACACAGAAAGACAGTCCCTGCTCAAACGAGCTTACAATCTAAAAAGACAAAGCAAGAAAAGGAGTAGAAAAAGATAAGAATAAGGGCAAAGAGACAAGAGCAGGAGAGACAGGAGAAAGGAAAGAGGTAAGAACAAGTGTAAGAGGAAGAAAGAAAGGTGAAATAAAAGAGGGGAAGGAAGGAAGGAGAACAGCAAAATCAAGAGCCAAAGGCAGAGGTGAAAAGATGAGCTTTTAATTTGAGTTTGAAGAGGGGCAAAGAAGATGCCTGACGTATAGACAAAGGAAGTTTATTCCAAGCGTAAGGAGCAGCAAGGTGAAAAGAGCGGAATCTGGAGTTGGCAATAGAGGAGAAGGGCATAGCAAGAAGCAACTGGGAAGAAGAACGGAGTACACGAGGGGGGAAATAGGGAGAAATGAGAGAAGAAAGGTACTGAGGAGCCACAGAGTGAATGCACTTATAGGTCAAAAGGAGAAGCTTAAAGTGAATATGGAAACGGATAGGGAGCCAGTGAAGAGATCTGAGGAGAGGAGTGATGTGGGCAAAACGAGGCTGACGGAAAATCAAAACGGGCAGCGGAGTGCTGAATAGACTGAAGAGGGAAGAGATGAGACTGACGGAGACCAGCAAGAAGGAGGTTACAGTAATCAAGGTGGGAGGTGATTAGGGAATGGATGAGGGTTTTAGTAGTGAGCTCAGAGAAAGGGGTGGATTTTGCCAATGTTGAAGAGAAAGAAGCGACAGGTCTTAGCGATAAGTTGGATATGAGAGGAGAAAGAGAGCAAAGAGTCAAAAATAACACCCAAATTGCGAGCAGATGAAACAGGTTGGGGAACAGAGCCAGAGAAAGGGAAATTTTAGGAGAAAAAACGAGAAGTTCAGTCTTGGCCATGTTCAATTTCAGGCGACGATGGAACATCCTAGCAGCAATGGCAGAGAGAGAGAGCGCAAGAGATCCAGGACTGGAAAGCAGAAGAAAGATCAGGAGTAGAGAGAGAGATTTGGGAGTCATCAGCATAGAGATGGTACTGAAAACTATGAGAGGAAATAAGCGCACCAAGGGATTGGGTATAGAGAGAAAAAAGAAGGGGACCCAAGACAGAACCCTGGGGGACACCAACCGAGAGTGGGGTAACAGACCTATCTACTGTTTTGGAATGTAACATAGGTTAAGTTTGCAAAGATGAATAATAAAATCCAAATTTGCATGCCTGGATCAGTATTTATTGTAGCTGAGCAGGGCCTGCTCAATATTACGGCACTCTCAGGACTAAGTTACTTGGTTCAGTGCTGCTTTCGTGGTTCATGCCTTTGCCTAAAGTTCTCACACAGCATCCACTAACCAGAGAGATCAGCTTTCAAAAGCCACTGATCCAACTCAAACCTATAGTGGCCTAAACCTGGAGTCGTCATTAAACTTGACCCCCTGTAGTCAAAACAATTGACAGGATACCATTTATAGAAATGTAGGGAGCCCCCTCTAGTGACAGAAAGGAAAACTGCAGCTTAGAACATTCCATTTACTATTTACTCGTTTTGTTTACTTTGCATCAAGAAGATGCTCAGACCTCCTAACCTTAAAGCGCCACCACAGTAGGGAATGTGCAGTAGTCCTAGAATTATGGGACTCTGAGTAGCTCACTTGTGCTCCATGATTAAGTGAAAATCTGAAAGTTTAATCACAGCGCTCCCTCTAGTGGTCAGAAGAAACCTGGCCTGGACGGCTGAGGCTGCACTGGTGTGGGCTGGAATCTAGCACAGATTGCACTCTTGTATAAAACGGCAGGGGTGGGGGGGAGGCTCACATGCTAAGAGAGATCTGCTCAGGCAAGAGAGCTTGAAAGATGAAGACGTAGGTCAAGCGGCACACATAGGACGACAGGGCTGACAGTCAAGCCACTGCTCTCTGAAAACTACACAGACTTCACTGCCCAGCATCACGGGTCTTTTAAAGCCACTGTCTGGTCACGTAAAATAAATTAGTCCCGCGTATCCCCTGTTCCCCTTCTTTTTTTTCTTAAGATGAAGAAGAAACTTGGAACAGATTGAACTCATGTTATAGATACATTTTCTCATCAATGCTAAACTCTCCAACTCCCAAAATATTATTAGACTGGGAGGTCATTCTAAGCCTGTAGCATGTGCTCCCAGTCATACATAAAGCCCCTCCAGCTGGGCAGGATTATCCTGTATTCTAACAAACGCTTTGTGCCGTCATTTGCTTTTGATGCATTCTAATCTGGGGCAGTTTCCCCAATAAGCACCACTAGACAACTGCCCAGGAGCTGCCTTGGCACCTTAAGCGGGGCACCAGCACCACCATCTCATCATTATTTTGTGATGACAGGGGACCATCTAGCATATGTGCTGTGTGGGGGTCCTCAGTCCGTGCTGCTATTGCATTTTCAGTCACAAGGAGCAGGAACGGATTGCTTTGCATGACGTCACGGCACCTCCCCTACCAGCAGCCGCGCAGGCCAGGTGGATTGTGACCAAATATAATCTCGCACAGGGGGATCCTGTCCCAGGCCCATCCTCTTCCCCTCTGATGCTGCATTGTCTGCCACGCCAGACATCAGCTGCTTTTGCTGCAACCTTTGCCTCAACTGATGTTACAAAGTTATTAAAAAAAAAAAAAAAAAGCACTCTTAGAGTCTGCCCTCTTAAAACACAGGGACCTACGAGCTGTCAGCTACTCCTATACTGTTGATCTCCAAACAGACGAGCCTTTGAGAGGGCAGACTAAGAAGGAATGGACTGTTACCGACTTTAATCCTACAGAACAGCACATCCTCGACATACTGTCCTTGCACTTCTGGTACATG
Source organism: Ichthyophis bannanicus (assembly GCA_033557465.1). Lineage (NCBI taxonomy): Eukaryota > Metazoa > Chordata > Amphibia > Gymnophiona > Ichthyophiidae > Ichthyophis > Ichthyophis bannanicus. Next base: position 298,001,985 of record CM066042.1, read on the forward strand.
AATAGCTCAGACGTGCTAGGTAGAAACTACATGCAGACGAATGAGTTTTACCATAGAACAACTGAAGTTCTTACATGAGCGGACATAACCAGACTGGGGGTTTTATTCCAGCTGCAAGACTGTTTTACAGGAGTAGTAATAATTTTGGGAAAAAAATAACCAATAAGCTGCTACTAATGCTTATTCACCTAGGCCCCAAGTGGACCATGGGGACTGTCAAATTCTGCTTCATTGCATGGGATTCCCGACTCTACCACCTAAGGGGGCAGGCGGTGGGGTGCTGCAGACAGGCCCATCAAAATATCTTGCAACCCTCGGAATTTTGAAATTCTGTGTGGAAATCAAGGACTGTCATCCCCATCTTTTATCTGAATAAGGAGATTTTTGGACGGTTCTCCAAGCTTCTCGAGTGTATCCGCTTCTCCTTTACAAGATCAATTATTTTATGTTTTGCTATGACCCCGGGGATACCTTTCTGAGTTTTATATCAGCAGACTTCTGGTAACTCTAAAATGTTCGGTGGGGAAGGAAAGGAGCGAGGCGAAGAGTCCATTTAGAGCAGTGGTTCCCAAACTTGGGGTCAGGAATCAAATGGGGTCACACAATTAGTGGATAGGGTCACAGAAACATGGTCAGTTCCTCATCTCTCTGGACTTTCACTGTGACCTGTATCAAGTCACCAGTCAGCATGTAGCCTTTGAGCCAGTGAACATTCATAGGCCCTTTCGTCCTCCTGGGTAAGCTTCCTGTTACACTGGAAACCCATGCTAAGTACTGGGGTCTGTAAGCACACACTGACCCAAAGGACCCCGTGCTGACTGTTGCTGTTGCCTTCCATTTTAAGTGAGTAGAGGGAGGGAAAGGAGGCTGGAGACCTACTAGTTTGATTTCATCATCATCTGGGATCACGTGACTATTCAGTTGTTAAAATGGGGGTCATACAGAATAAAAGTTTGAACAGCACCAATTTAGAGAATTCCCACATTTCTCAGGTAGTTGCTACATTTCTCTGTGTGGAATCCACACATAGTCTGGGCACATCAGATTAGGGCTGCAAGTTCCGAGGATGTCCCAGCTGGGATATTGGAGGAAAAACTGCCTGGAAAAAATGAACAGAGTTTAGGCCAGCTTTCTGTTGTTCAGAAATATTTCTCCATTTAATGCTAGCAGTTGGAACAAGAGGATGTCATCTCGAGAGCCAGAAAGGCCCTTTGAGTTGTAATTGGCCTTCCTGGTTTGGCTGCAGATGTTGTAGCAGAGGTTACTGAGACTTCATACGTTCAGGTTTTTCGTGAAATCTCAGAAAGCTCAGGTGAAAGTGAGTGGAATAAGGTTTGGTAGGTGATAGTCTAGTTTCTATCAAGAAGCTGAATAACCAGAGATGCAGATTACTTCTGGAGCATGGAGGAAAAAGATCACCCCATCCTCTGAGACTCTACATGGCTGAAGCCAGTAACATAGTGTATGACGGCAGATAAAGACCAGCATGGTCCATCTAGTCTGCACCACAAGGCGGTAATTGTAGCTGCACCTGCCGTTCCATGCAAGTCACCCCTCCCCATGCTTTTGTTTAGGGGTGTACCCACCGCTCCATGCAGGTCACCCTTATTTGTTGAGATATAAGAGATAGTTAAATTTATTTTGATTTTATCCAGTTGCTATAAAGGGATCCACTACAGTATGTCTGTCCCTTGACATTTTGAATTTGGTCACTGTATTTGCCCCCACCACTTCCATCGGGAAGGCATTCCCAGCATCCACCACCCTTTTCAGTGAAAAAGTATTTCCTGATATTACCTTTCAGTTTACCCCCTTGCAGCTTCATGTTATGCCCTCTAGTTTTACAGCTTCCCCATCTTTGAAAAGTTGAAATTGGGCCTTACCTGCTAATTTACTTTCCTTTGAGTATCTCCAGTCCAGTCCCTACACATATGAGTAGTCATGCCTGTCCAACAGCTTGGAGACTGAGCATGTCAGAATTCTGACCTCTGAACACTTGGGGAGCCGGAAGCCCCTCCCAGTCCCCAGTATCCTACTGTCAGAACAGAACATATACATCATCCACCACTAGGCTAGTAAAGAAGAATCACTCTGAGAATTAAGCATTACACATAACCCCAAATAGGACGCCTCAGAGGAAGAAAAAAGGACCCCCTGCAAGGATAAGGGTAGACTCCAGAATGAGCTAGAGTGCCCAAGAACCCGACCTACCTTCTCAGCGGGAACATCCCTGGGACATCCCAGAATCTACTTTTTTTTTTTTCTTTTTAACAAGAAACACTCACCTCTTTCCTCTTTGCATCGATCCGCAAAGTCTCAATGACATACTTCTCTGAGGTTCAGGATCACAGTCTGAACGGATGACAAAAGAAACAAACAGCTTGCAGTTAACAGTGGGACCAGGACTGGACTGAAGATACTCAAGGAAAGACAATTAGCAGGTAAGGCCTGATTTCACCTTCCTTTTCGTATCCTCCAGTCCAGTCCCTACACGGATAGGATGTAACATAACAGTACTAGCCTTGGGAGGGACCAGCAAGCCCGGCCTGAATCACCACCATTCCAAAACTTGCTTGAAGGACTAGAAAAAGGGACTGTTACTTCTGGAGAGAGATCTGCAATTGTGATTATATACTTCTGGGAATTTTCTGAAAGGAATTCTTTCTATTAAAGCTATTTAATCTGTGAACCCACTATTTTGTTAAATCAGTCAGGGCCTAGTAGCAGCGGTTTAAGTTTAAATTTAAAACACAGAAGAGAACTTTCTGGTTACATTTCATACTCAGCAGAGAGCTTATAGTTTAAATTTAATAGTCACTCAGGGCCTAGCATCAGCAAAGTACTTTTAGTTTAAATTTAAAACACAGAAGAGAGCTTTCTGGTTAAATTTAGAACCCAGCAGAGAGCTTGTAGTTTAAATTTAATAATAAGTTAGAGCCTAGCAGCAGCAAAGAGCTATAATTTAAATTGAATAAGAATATAGCTTACCTCAGCAGCACAGGACAAGATACTGTGTAGCAGGAAGCCAAGTAGGAAATGAAGCAGCTCACCGTCCCGCGTTGGAGCCGAGTTCTTATGGCCCTCCTCCCAGCAAACAACCAATCGGGTGCTGAAGCAAACGCGGATCCAGGAACCAATCAAGCAGGAAGCCAAGTAGGAAATGAAGCAGCTCATTTCCTACTTTGCTTCCTGCTTGATTGGTTCCTGGATCCGCGTTTGCTTCAGCACCCAATTGGTTGTTTGCTGGGAGGAGGGCCATAAGAACTCGGCTCCAACGCGGGACGCGGAGCGGGCGCGCGTCCGAAGGGGCGTGTCCAAAGGGGCAGGCACGCCCCTTTGGTGCCCCTTCGGTGCTTGAGGTGCCGAGGGTGACTCCTTGGGATGGGAAAGAGAAGGAAGCACTATCCTCAACCTGAACAGACAAAAGCAGTTAAGGTGGTGGGCCCTATGGATGCTCACATTCGGGTGGAATCTGCTGTGTCTGCTGGGGGACTTTTACCTTCGACCCCGAGTAATACGTCAGGTGTGAGTACTGTCTCCTCTACCCCCTCGCCCATGTTGGGATTAGCTCAGCCCTGTCAGGAGTTGGATGTACTTGCCAATAAGGTCCCTCTGTCGGATGTTAAGCAGATAGAGGGAGCTGGCTGTGATGTGCTTCTTGGTTCCTTTTTACAGCTGGAACCTGCCTCGGGAGAACTTCCTCCTCCACTTCCGTCTGTTGTTTCTTTTCCCTCTATTGGGCAGCCCTTGTCCCCTCCAGCTGATGTATCTCTCAAAGATGTTTGGGTAATGTTATCTCGTATGGAGGTGGCTTTGGGTGTGTCACTACAGAAGGTTGCCGTATTTACTAGAGAAACGGTAACTAAATTAGCTGACCACGATGCTCGTTTGTTAGAATTGGAAAAAGGGGTTAATTTGCATACAGATCAATTGGCCTCTCATCAATCTGTTTCAGTTAAATTTATTCAAGATTTTTCCTCTTTGCATCAACAGGATGAAATATTGGAAAATTTAATCCGTTCTAAGAACTTCCGCTTGCTAAATTTTCCTAAAACCCATTATTTATCCCCTTTAATTTTGTTCAAGAAATACCTTAAAGATATTTTATTAATTAATGATGGGAGTGATATTTTGATCTCTCAAATCTATTATGTCCCTAAAGGGAGGGTGGTAAGAGATTTAGATCAAGTGGGCATTGAGTCAGAAAGGATTAAAGTTTTGCAGGAAACAAAATTTGCTGTAGAATCTCTATGGATTGAAATTCCATGTAAAAAGGCAATGGCGGTGGGAGTGTACTATCGACTGCCTGGCCAGAATGAACAAATGGATGATGAAATTTATTTATTATTTATTTATTTATTACAGGCTCTTATATACCGCTCTATTCAGCATCAGCGCGGTTTACAATATAACAACATACCATAATGAACAAACTGTTTGGTTTTATAGAGAACAAGGTCAGAGAACTTGGATAAAACATGGGAAGTCATTACTGCAACTATTTACAAGAGTATTTACAAGTATACATGACAGGATTTGTTCTTAGTTTGGGTAGTGATCAAGATTGGTTAGTTGGTTAAGTAATAATGGGGGAAGAGGTGGGATTTGAGTGCCTTTCTAAAAAGGGATAGATCAGTGATAGCACGAATTTCTGCTCAAAGAAATCAAGGAAGCTAACAAAAGTTACAGCGTGGTAATAATAATGGGCGATTTCAATTACCCCGGTATCAACTGGGTCAGTGTCACGGCAGTACATGCTAGGGAGATAAAGTTCCTAGATGACATAAATGACTGCTTCTTGGAGCAGCTGGTCCATGAACCGACGAGAGGGGAAGCCATATTAGACCTAGTCCTTAGTGGAACACCAGATCTAGTGCAAGAGATAAGAGTGTTGGGGCCACTTGGCAATAGTGATCATAGCATGATCGCCTTTGATTTAATTAGTGGAGGAGGGATAGTAAGGAAATCCACAGTACTACCTTTTAACTTTCGAAAGGGAGACTATGATAAAATGCGGAAAATAGTTAAGAAAAAACTAAAAGGAGCAGTTGCAAAGGTTAAAGACTTACATCAAGCTTGGGTGTTGTTGAAAAATACTATCTTGGAAGCCCAGACCAGCTGTATTCCACGCTTTAAGAAAAGTGGAAGGAAGTCCAAAAAACTGCCAGCATGGTTTAAAGGGGAGGTCAGAGAGGTTGTTGTTGCCAAGAAAGCATCTTTCAGGAAATGGAAAAAAGAGCCAAACGATGAAACCTGGAAACAGCACAAGCACTGGCAGGTCAAATGCAAGGCATTGATAAAGAAGGCAAACAGAGAATTTGAGAAGAAGCTTGCTGCGGAAGCAAAAACGCAAAATAAAGATTTTTTCAAGTACATTCGTAGCAAAACACCTGTGAGAGAGTCAGTTGGACCATTAGATGATAGAGGAGTTAAAGGGGCACTAAGAGGCGACAAGGCGACAGCGGAGAGACTGAATGAATTCTTTGCTTCGGTCTTTACTGAGGAAGATGTAGGGATGTTACACATGACTGAAGTGGTATTGAAAGGTGCAGAAGAATTGAAGGAAATATCGATACATCAGGAAGATGTATTACAACTATTAGATAAACTGAAGAGTAGCAAATCACCTGGGCCGGATGGTATACATCCAAGGGTGTTGAAAGAACTAAAATATGAGATTGCAGACCTGCTATTAGTAATCTGTGAACTATCATTAAAATCATCTCTAATACCTGAAGATTGGCAGATCGCCAATGTAACACCAATTTTTAAAAAGGGTTCGAGGGGTGATCCGGGAAACTACAGACCGGTGAGCCTCACATCAGTACCAGGAAAAATGGTAGAAACCATCATAAAGAATAAAATTACTCAGCATGTAGATAGTCATGGCCTAATGGGAGACAGCCAACATGGCTTTAAACAAGGAAGATCTTGTCTTACTAATCTGTTATGTTTTTTTGAAAGTGTGAATAAACAGGTGGACAAAGGTGAGTCGGTTGATATAGTGTATCTGGACTTTCAGAAAGCCTTTGACAAGGTCCCTCGTCAGAGACTTTTGGCAAAACTAAAGAGTCATGGGATAGGAGGCAGTGTACTACTATGGATCAGGAACTGATTAAAGGATAGAAAGCAGAGGGTTGGGCTAAATGGCCAATTTTCCCAATGGAGAAAGGTGAATAGTGGTGTACCCCAGGGATCTGTGCTGGATCCGCTGCTTTTTGACATAATCATAAATGACCTGGAAAGTGGAATAACGAGTGAGGTTATCAAATTTGCAGATGACACAATACTATTTAAAGTTGTTAAAACCCAAGAGGATTGTGGACAATTGCAAGAGGATCTTGATAAATTGGAAGACTGGGCATCAAAATGGCAGATGAAATTTAATGTGGACAAGTGCAAAGTTATGCACCTAGGGAAGAACAACCCAAACTATGATTACACGATGCTAGGTACCACATTAGGAACCACCACCCAGGAAAAAGATTTAGGCGTCATTGTGGATAGCATGTTAAAACCCCCCGCCCATTGTGCAGCGGCAGCCAAGAGAGCAAATAGAATGCTAGGTATCATAAGGAAAGGAATGGAAAATAAAACAAAGGATATTATAATGCCTCTGTATAGTTCCATGGTGCGACCGCACTTTGAATATTGTGTGCAATTCTGGTCACCGTATCTTAAAAAGGATATAGCGTTATTAGAAAAGATACAGAGAAGAGCCACCAAAATGGTAAAGGGGATGGAAGGATTCCCCTATGAAGAAAGGCTAAAAAGGTTAGGACTCTTTAACCTGGAAAAGAGATGGCTGAGGGGAGATATGATAGAAGTCTATAAATTAATGAACGGAGTGGAACGGGTAAACGTAGATCGATTGTTTACGTTATCAGAATATAGAAAGACTAGGGGACGTGCAATGAAGCTACCGGGTAAACTATTGAAGACAAATAAGAAAAAATATTTTTTCACTCAACGTGTAATCAAACTCTGGAATTTGTTACCGGAGGATGTAGTAAAGGCTGTTAGTGTAGCTGGGTTTAAAAAAGGTTTGGACAAGTTCCTGGAAGAAACCATTATTAAAAAGGGACCCAGGATATCAATGCTTGACCCAATACAAGCACTGTGGAACCTGTGTCTTTTGGGGAAACAGCTAGGTACGTATGACCTAGATTGGAAACAGGATACTGGGTTTGATGGACCTTGGTCTGACCCAGTATGGCATATCTTATGTTCTTATGATGCAACCTTTCTTACCCCTTACCAAGGACAGGTAGAACTTCTGAGAATGCTATAGTGTTAACCATGGGCTTGAGTTTCTCTCCCAGAGTCTAGAAGTCCCTTTGTTTCTAGTCAGGTTATTTGTACCAAAGTAGATGATAACATCAATTTTGGAGTGCTCACTTTCTGCACTAACTATGCCATCAATTTGGTTTGTATTCCTGCTGGCTGAAAAGACTGGGAGTCATTTGACCATCTTCTCTGCTTTGAATTGTGTTCCCAAGTTGGTGCATCTGATGATGGAATCTCCAAGGAGTAGTATTTTCCTGTTTTGTGATTTTTTTTTCATGTTTGGTGCATTATCAGTAGTTGGGCATTAACCTTCTCGTTTAAGGGCACATCAGTTTCCACTAATTGGGCACTCTCATTTTCCAAGGCAGAGAAGGCATTATGCAGGGATATCTCCTGATGGAGAGGGTGTCTCCGTGTTTCAGGTCGCAACTTACCAGAGCCCATTGTGATCCATTTGTACCTGGGCTGCTTGATTCTTTGTGGGAGCGGTGGTGGATTTATTTCAGTTTGTACCTTTGAGGAGGTGTGTTTAATTGCAGCTAATTCTTCCCATAATAGAATTATTTCTTTATGCATAGCAGATAACTTGAGACATATAGGACAAGTTCTTAAGCTCCAAATGATTCTTCTTAGAACGAAGGCACAGCAGCTATTGCATTGAATACATGACATACTGATTAAGATGGCTATAAAACAGTTCTAGGACAAGGAGAAAAGGTGGGTGTTACACTAAATTGGAGGACAGATGTCAATCTATATGATGACTATATAGGCAATGCAACCCCAGGGTGGGTAGGAATTTAAGTGTCCCTGGCCAGTAGGCCTTATATGAACTGAGGGCACACTCAGATTTCTGATTTATAAAGGCTATGCAAGGAATATAGGCAAATTAATGTTTCCTAATCGTATAACCAAAATTTAAGTTGTTTGCTACCAGACTGTAGATCAAGGTGGCTGTGAACAGTCAGAAATGTGATACAGACAAAAAAATAGGAGGAGCAAGGGGTTGGGGGGGGGGGGGTGTTGTGTTTGTCCCCCTCCCTTGGTGCAGTTATCCTAACACACCACAGTGCCTAAGAAGTATTATAACAGAATAAAACAGGTAAGCAATAGGCAAGGAAATTTTATATCAAGAACCAGTCAAATAGTAAAGTTAGAAATCTTAGCTTTGTAGAGTCTCTTGAAGTTGTGAGGCGTGTAAGTGTTGTGGTAATATACATAGACGAGTGTGAGAACAGTATCCAACATACGGGAAAACAGGTCAGCTATGTTTTGGCCCAAATCATTTTGCAAGGGTGTGCCTATCAAGTAGGAAGCTGAATACATTAAGTAAACTGCATAAATTGGAAGCGCTATCAGAATCAGATAATGTGGACTTGCTCAATATTGATGCAAATTTCTCAAAACGAGTGCCCTGGCCCTTTATGAACAAAAGGACAAAAATGGTTTGGAATCTCAGATTGAATAATATGGTACAACCATGTCAGCCGGACTCTGGGGTAATGTGTTATGTCATGTGTCTGAAAGACAAATGAGGTTGGCAGCGAGCACACCTCTGTAGCTGAGTGCCATCAAATAAACTATATTCAGGGGAGCACATGCCATCCTTGGGACATTTTCACACTCAATGTAGCATACGTGGATGTACTCATAAGCTTGAATTTAAGATAGTGAAAGCCAATCAGAAACTATTGCGGTCTGGCTCAACATCAGCGCTTTGGGCTGATCCATTTTACCATTCCTGCAGAGCAGAACTAGATAGAACATTGGTGCACCAGACTAACTAGTGCCTCTGATGAGGTCTTTTATGGCCCAGTGGAATCTCTTCCAGAAGAAATTCATTTTGAGCTCAATCCCATTACAATGTGTGACAGTATCTGTCCTCTTACCTCCCCTCCACCCCCGACTACTTGATCCACTGTATCTCCTCTTTCCTTCCCCCTTCCTGACATTGGCCAGCATATCTCCTAATTCTCCCTTCTCCTGAAGCCCTCTACATGCGGCAGTATCTCTTCCTCTCTTTCCTTCCTGCACCCCCCTCCCCCCACCACCAGCATCATGCCTATTTCTTTGGCTCCTTCACAGTCACAAGCCACATGAGTATTTGCAAGGTGCCCAGCCACCAAGGAGCCTTCCGTCCCCTCTGGTATACACTTCTTTTAAGGGCGGGACACAGCAGAAGTTCAGCAGTGCAGAGCCAGAAGGCTCCATAGCAGGCCACACACCCTGTTGCTGCTTTTCTTATGTTAGCGCTAATGCAGGTTCAGTAATGTGAAGAAGCCAAAGCAGAAAGTATGATACAGACTAGAGGGGGAGGGGAAAAAGCACAGAAGTCAAATATGACCTGGCAGTGTTGGACTGGGGGGGGGTGGCACTGCCCCCCCCCCCAACCTCTAAACTAAGTCCATAGCAGCAGTGATATAGCCAGGACTGATATTTTGGTAGGCACAAGGCAGTGTCAATGTTGAACCATCTCCAATTCTACTCTCATTCAACTGCTCTGCTGCCGTTGACTAGGTGGGCTTGACACCAACGCAGAATGGCCATGGTCCACCCTTGGTATGTCCCTGCCCCTATATGTAAGTCTATTTTATAAAAAATACACATGTACATCACAGTTCCAAACTATGTCCCTGAAAATTCTTACAACACCCTCTTCTCAGCACATGTAATATGATCATATTCGGCAGTGCAATTTTATGAGTCATTTTCCGCATGTAAAACATACTTCAAACACTGAAAATGCTTTTCAAATGACCCCCTTTAGTATAGTTGTTCATAGTCCTCTTGTGGATCAAGTCAACATGCAAAGATCTGCCTGCCAAAAGCAGCTGCAACAATTCAACTTTTCTGAACCCAAAAAAAGCAACGATACTTGAAAACCCCTGGATTTAAAATGCCTTTCTTAAAGTTATGTTGTCGTTGAGAAGCAGCTGGCATTATAATAATACGAGGCTCAGAAAATTCTTCAGCTGTATGAATAGCTGAACATCTGGAGATTATTCCCTCGAGCCTGCTCAAGAATGTAGCTCTGTCCTGCACAGATTTATTTATTTATTTTTATTTATTTATAGTTCTTTTATACCGCACTCTTTTTCATCAGCGCGGTTTACATTAAAACAGGAATACTCATTGCAATCAACAGACTGTTGAGTTTACATATAACAGGATAATACAACTGGGAATATAGCTTTGGGGAACTTTGTACATATTTGTAACTTGAAAAGAACCGATATACACAGTATAGAAATTCTTATTATCATCTTAAGGCATTTACACTTTTACTGTAAGTGTTGGAGGGTTGATGATGTGCTTTGGAAATGTAGAATGAAGAGATGGTGCTTTATGGCTTTTCTGAATTGCTTGAGGTCGGTAATAGCTCTAATGTTGGGAGGTAGGTTGTTCCAACATCTGGGTGCGTAATACGCGAAAGCCCTGTCTGTTGTTGAACGTTTGTATTTTGTGGCCTCAGGTGGTGTAGCTAGGGTATTTGCCGCTGCTGATCTCCTAGATCTGATGTTGGGAGTATGATGGAGGAGTTTTGAAATTGATGAAGGAGCGATAGTATTTATCGCTTTAAAGGTCAAGAGAAGGGCTTTATATGTTATTCTGCAGTATATAGGGAGCCAGTGAAGCTCCATTAGGATGGGTGTTATATGTTCGCTCTTTGAGGCACCGTATAGTACTCGGGCTGCGGCATTCATGGCTAGTTGTAATGTATTTAGGGAGTTTTTTGGGAGACCATGGAGTATTATATTCGCATAGTCGAAGTGGGGTGTGACTATGGCTTGGAATATAGTTCTGAAGCTGTCTGGGTCAAGCATATTTTTCAGATGACGTAGGGTCCTTATCTTGAAGTAAATTGTTTTCACGGTGCGGTTGATATGTTCTTTAAAGTCTAGTCTATGGTCCAGTATTACTCCAAGGTATTTTATGTAGGGCTTGATTGGGAGTTCTGCGTCACATACTCTTAGGGTCTCAGGGGGTGAGAATTCTCTGTTCTTCGTGACGATCAGTACCTCGGTTTTTTGTAGTTTATTCGCATATTCTGCGTGAGGAGCCAGTCTGCTATTGCGTTAAAGCAATCTACTAATGTTGTGTAATCTGGGAGTTTGACATTGAATGGTGTGAATATTAGCACATCATCTGCATAGATCAGTGAGGATATGCCAAAGGAGCGAGTGATATCGCATAGAGGCTGCATGTAAATGTTAAATAGTAGTGCAGAGAGGGATGAGCCCTGTGGTACTCCTTGTTTTAACTGGAAAGGTTCTGAGGTACCTGTAACAGTCCTGACATGTTGCAAGCGATCTTCCAGGTATGATTTGCACCATGCCAGCCTGTGGATTCCCTTGTCATATAGACGGGTTAGTAGTATTTCATGGTCCACAGAGTCAAAAGCTGCAGATATGTCGAGGAATATTAGTGCAAAGCCCTTTTTGATGTCCTCCAGTCCACTGATGAGTGTGTTGGTTAATGTGGTCAACAGTGTCTCTACTCCATGGGTTTCCCTGAATCCGTGCTGACTGGGGTCAAGGGGGGAGGAGGTGTCTATGTGTTTTTGTATCTGATTGTTGGTTACTTTCTCAATTATTTCTATGCAAGACTCTCTCCACCCCTCTCAACATCGCAGAAGAGTAGCCAGTGAGACTGTATTGGATAGAGAGGCACCCTTTCTCTGGTAAGGCTGGAATTAATTCATTTTACGGATCTTAGCATCCTCAGACTGGGCATCTCATTGACCCAGAAGCATTTCCTGGGCCAGTTTCAAACCTGGATGAGGCTTGCTTTCCCATTTTCAGTGGGCAGTGACATGAAGAACATACTTTGCCAGTAACTTAAAACTCCTCGGTAACCCTCTATGAAGTGGAGGAGTGGCCTAGTGTTTGGGGCAAGTTACCACAGGCCAGAAGGTCAGGGGCTCAAATCCCACTAGAGGACAGCAACCTTGGGCCGGAAGGACTGGGGTTTCTAGTCCCACAGGTGCTCCTTGTGGTCTTGGGCAAGCCACTTAACCCTCCATTGCCCATGTTCCCTGTAAGTATTAGTGTGTGTGTCTCATATCCCCTCGTGTTAAATGTATCCCCCAATTGTGTTGTGACCACTTTGATTGAAGGTAAGGTGGTATACAAAACTGTCTAAATAAATGAAGTGGCAATAATATCCCTAAACAGAAGTGGTACAACAGAAGGCTGAGGGAGTATGAATAAAACCAAATCTCAATGAGCATTATTATTTCTCTATTAATAAACAGGATATGTGCTCACGTACAGGACCGTTACAAAGGCTGAATCACACCCTGTGCAACTTGAACAGGCATGTGCCCACCTCCCCCACAGCAGGAGAGAAGAGGCACGCCTACTGTGTAAGTTGCCGGCGGGCTAAGCAGATCTGTCCCTTTTCTGATGTCGTATCAGAGCAGGGAAGGACAGATGTGCTTAGCATGCTGCGAGGTGGCTTAAGGGGCGCATTTCAGATGTCTGCCATTGCCTGCCACCACTGAGTGGAGAAAAAGCGGTGTCGGCAGGCAACAGCAGACAGTCTAAATGCATCCCTTAAACTTTTGTGCCCTGTGCGGCCGCACCGCTCGCACAGGGCTAGATATGGTCCTGCTCACGTATGAGCAACACTATTTGATTGAGCCCCATGCCGAACCTTTCCCAGATATTTCTAGAAGATTCTGGAAGGGATTACCATGCATGCGTGCACCTTCTCCCTTTTGGACATGTCAACAACCCCAACCACAACAAGTTTCCTCCTTAAGCTAGTCACAAGCTACTATAAACAGTTAAAATGTTGTAAGACTACCATTGTAACACTCAGGCAATTGTTAATTGTATAATGTAAGTAGTTGCTACTGTACCGTTCTATGTAAACCTTGTTATGTTTCAATGTAAGCCATTTTGATAAAACTGAAAAGCAGTATATAAAAGATGTTAAATAAATAAAATAAATGTCATGTGCCTTAGTCTCCTTTTGCAATGAAGCCCCACAAACATATTTTGTCATTATTCCCCCATTAGGATTCATTTTTCCAGCATTCTTTGGCGTTTTTCTGTAAGTTTCACTCAGTCTTCCCAGCCTTGCTGTCACATGCCTCAAACAGGGTTTCCTCTTAGCATCTTTAGCTAGGTTTTTCAGGTGTCTTTAGGTTTCCTTTTATTTTTCTTGCATCACCACTATAGGCTCGATTTAGGTGACCCGGCAGTGTAGTAATTTTTTCTTACACCTTCAACAGAGTCGTTTGATTATGCAGTGGCTATTTTTCCAGATAATATGTCCCAGAAACCTGCCAGTGGGTTTAAAGAAGTGCACCCAGTGTGGCAGAACCATTTCCATCACAGACGCCCACAAATGTTTATGTTTATGCAATTTTTGATATACCGCCCAGGCTGAAGGGCATCAGAGCGGTTTACAATCACTATATAAGCAGGTACTGAATACATTCCCTTGTCCCCAAAGGGCTCACAATCTATGTGTACCTGAGGCAATGGAGGATTAAGTGGCTTGCCCAAGGCCACAAGGAGTGCCTATAGGACTAGAAACCCCAGTCCCTCCGGCCTGAGATTGCTGTCCCCAGGTGGGAATTGAACCCCTGGCCCTCCGGCCTGAGGTACCCTGTCCTAACCACTAGGCCACTCCTCCCTCAGTAGCTGCAGCCTGACAATAATCTACCTTCTTGCCTTTTGTTTTCGCAGATGACAAAAAGAGGGCTTCAGGGTCAAGAAAAGCAGTGCAAATAAGTTTTTGGCACAAAGAAGTCTGGTCTATTGACTTAAGCATCAATAGCATCATTACTGAAGGGTCCTCAAGCTCAACTGAAGCCAAGCACCGTTTAGGTTGCCCCAGTATCAGTCACCCACTGATGCTTTCCTGAAGAAGAGGAAGGATTCATTGTCCTCTTCTTCAGCATAGAAGATCAAGGATGTTGAGCAATGGGCGGAGGCTATGCTTTATTGATAGAGGTTCAACAGAGCGTGATGCCAAGAGCACCAAGGGTTCGTAGTCTCGATGTGGAGACCAGCCTGCCAATACTTTCCTTTAGATTCCGGGAACACTGGCTGAATCTAATGTAAGCCCCCTGCCTTTGGCAATGACAGCCCTTGAAAAGCGACTGATGAAGGGCCTCGAAGAAAGAATATCAATGCTTTTCACCATGCATGAGCTTAAAGCTCCAGCAGCATTGACCATGGCATACTGAGAAATCGATCCTTTCCAGAAACTCACTGTCTGCCTGTAGTAGAAGCAACATTATCAAGACATTGAAGGGCCTCAACACCAGCATCTGACTGTCTGATATCACTCTCCAATGCATGGGGAGGGGAGGGAAATAAAATTGTTCATCAAGGCTCCCAAAACAAATCCACCTCCCCTAGGAGATGGAGAGCCATCCAGGCAGTTCCTCAGATGTCATTAGAGTACCACTATGAGTCAGATTCAGACTGCTCATGGGAAACTATGACTAAATATCTCTCTGAGGTGAGGAGGCCTCCAATGTTGCCCTTGGATCACTTGCCCCCTCTTGAGAGGCCTAAGTCTCCTTCTGGGGAGTTATCTTTTAATGATTTTGTGAGTGATATGGCTAAAGGCCACACCATTTCTGTTGCAGACAGAGGAGCAGCCTAGGGCTGAATTGAATATCCTCCAATATTCTATTGCCCCTAAAGAAGCAGCAGTGCCCATACGCCACATCTTGCAGACGTTACAGATGAGAATGTAAGAGGACCCCCCTCCCCTTCTCTGTGCTTTCAGTTGGCAAGGTGGTCAATTATGTACAAAGTCCAAAAGGCTCCCAGATTTGAGAAGTCCCAGCTGCTGCACTACTCTATGGTCATTGAATCCACTCTCAAAAAAAGCCAAAAGCTTCAGTCCCACTCCTCAACGTCCTTGGGGAGGGGCACACTGGATTCTTTTAGGAGAAAGTTCTTCCAGAACACTATGCTAACATCCCTCATTGGCATCCTATATGCTATTCCCACTGTCCCATGCAAATTACTCCCCTCTGTGCCTTTGTTTAGGGTTGTACAGAGGGGGAGTTACCTGCATGGAGTGGCAGGTACAACTCTCGCCACCCCACTGGGCAGATGAACCCTGCATGTCTTTACCTGCCATCATTCACTATGATACCATGTACTTACAGAACATCACATGCAGCCTCAACAATAGGTCAATCTCCCTCCAAAGAAAGCCAAACAGCATTATTCCCTCATGAATCAAGGGAAGGAGTGCAGAAAGTAAATTTTCCAAGCAACATAAGATATTTTTGAGATGGCATCGAGACACACCTTTCTGAAATTTTTGCCCATACACTCTCATGGTTCTGGGCCTCAGACTGCAGTCCAGTATCAAGGAACAATTCACTAACATGCCATGATGTGCCCTGACATGCAGTGGAGACTATCTTTTCTGAGACAAGGTGCAGAAAGAAGCTACCATGATCAAGCACTCTGACACCCTTAAAAATCTCTCCAGATGCATTTCCAACCCAGCCTCCATTTCATCCTGGATGCTTTAAAGCAGGAGACAGCAAAGATCATATTACTCTCATAGGTGTAGGTATTTTCCTGCCTCCTGTTCTGCCCAGTCCAGGCAACCTACTCATGCCCAATCTCAGCAGGAGAAGGTCCAAAAGTCCCAATCTGCATCCTAGTCAAAACTGGGGATGAGGTTTTGACTGGCTCCTAGAGAACATAGCCAGTATCTCCGTTCCTTACTTGGACAACCTTCCAGTCAGAGGAAGGCTCACTCTCTTTGCTCAGAGATGACTCCTAATCTCTGATTTTTAGGTTCTCAAAATAGTCTGTAGCCTTCTCAGACAAACTATATGAACTCCTTCCAAATTGTTTATCTGAGGGCCCATTTTACTTCCTGTCAGCATCATGATGTTATTCAGGAACTCTCCACCCTTCAATCCATATATGCAATCAAGCCCATTCTGTCAGGGCAGAGATTTTACTTGAGGTACCTTCCTGGTGCCAAAGAAAAGGGGAGGGGGGATTCTGTCCAATCATAGACCTAAGAGATCTGAATATCTTTCTAGTAAAAGAGTAGCTTGGGATTATTTCTATGGCCATCCCCTTTTCTTCAAAAAGGGGATTGGCTGTGTTCTCTGGATCTAAAGGATGCTTATATCCACAAACCAATACATCCTAGTCATGGGAAGTATCTGCGATTCATCATGGGATAACATCACTACCCGTACAGTGTACTGCCTTTGGTGTTTGCGTCTGCTCCTTGCACCTTCACAAAATGCCTTGTGGCTGTTGCAACATTTCAATGCACACTGGGAATGCACGTGTTTCCCTATCTAGACAATTGGCTGCTGAAGAGCCTCCCAGGATGAATTTCAAGAATCTGTACCCATCACTATCCAGGTTGAGCCCATCAAAGCAACTGAAATTCAATGGTGCTCTGCTGGACACAACTCAGGCAAAAGCCTTTTTTCCACAAGACAGGCTCACACGGCTTGGTGGCGATAATGGAGGATGTGCAAAAGGGTCAGTAGATATCGGCAAAAGCCTTGTTAAGAATGTTGGGCCACATGGCCTCAATAGTTCATGTCCCTCCCTTAACGCATCTCCATATGAAACAATCTCAGTGTACTTTGAGCATTAAGTGGACATGGGGCATGAACAGGCTCTGCAACATCATAATTGTCACTCTTCCCCTCTGTGCCATTATTTACTCATGATAGATGCCTCAAAGCTGGGTTGGGCAGCTCATGTAGCTAGGTTCCACACTCTGATAACATGGTTCACCCAAAAAAAGTCTCCATAAGATCACTTTCTTGTAGTAGAGAACACTCAAAAAGGCTTTTGGAGATTGAATCATCATAATTTGGTTGACTAACCAAATAGACAATCAAGTAACAAGAAGGGAGGACTAGGCTCATATTTCTTGTGTTGGGTACAAAGTTCCACAGGATGTGGAACTTTGCTATCTCTCAAGGGATTGAGCTCAGCACCACATACCTGCCTGGTGAGAACATCATCATGGTGGACAAACTGTGCCGAGTCTTTCAAACTCACAAATGGACCCTGGATTGGAAGAGGCTATTTCCATCTTTTGGGAATGGGGTATCCCTCATGATAGCTCTCTTTGCTACTCCTCGGCTCACCCAGGTACCCTCAGCTCTGGATGCCTTCTGTACACATAGCCTCCTAGTCCTCTGATTGTGAAAACTCTTGAAACTCAAAGCCTTTGACTTATCACTCCTTATTGGCCCCAGCAATTATGGTTTCCTTTTCTTCTTGAACTTTTCATGTGGGATCTGGTTTGCCTCAGTAATTCACCAACTCTTACTATACAGGATCAGAAAACAATACTACATCCCAGCGTGAAGTCCCCAGCCTTCAATGGCTTGGATGTTGAGAGGTTGACTTTGGTAACACCAACCAGCAAGTTGGGGGGACAATGTCCTCTTGGCTTACAGAAGAGATTTTACCCAGAGATCATATTCTTTCAAGTAGAGGAGGTTTGGAGTCTGTTTTGAGGGAAAAGGCATTAGCTCCTCTCATATGCCCCACACAAAAACTGCTTGAATACCTTCTATATCTGTGAGTCTTGTTTGAAAACAAACTCTTAGGGAACACCCTCAATGAAATTGGTGCTTATCACTAACATATAGAAGGTAAACCCATCTCTCTAAAGCAGTGGTTCCCAACCCAGTCCTCAGGTACCCCCAGACCAAGCAGGTTTTCAGGATATCCACAATGAATATGCATGAGATGGATCTGCATGCACTGCTTCCACTTTAGGCAGATCTATCTCATGCCTAGTCATTGTGAATACCCTGAAAACCTGACTCGCCTGGAGGGCACCCGAGGATTGGGCTGGGAACCACTGCTCTACAGCCTAGAGTTGTTCATTTTATACAGGGCTTGCTTCTTGTGAAACCTCCCCCTCAAGCTTCCTGCAGTGTCTTGTGGTCTTAACTCAGCTGATGAAAGCTCCTTTCGAACCACTGATCACCTGGGTCCAGATTTTTTTTGACCTGGGAAGTCTTGTTTTTGCTGACGGTTACTATAGCACCCAGAATTAGAGAGCTCCAGGCTCTAGTAGTTGATCCATCCTTTACAAAGCTCTTGAGTAATAAGGTGGTGATTTGATTGCATCCTAAATTCCTTCTGAAGATGGTGTCGTACTTCCACCTTACTTAGTCAATCTTCCTGCCAACATTTTTCCCAAGACCCCATTACTCACAAGAACAAAAGTGTGCTGTACATGGACTGTAAGAAAGCCTTGGCCTTTTCTTTGGAGTAGATCAAAGCCCACAAAAAAATCCACTGAGCTTTGTATTCTGTTTGACCCAAATAAGTTAGAGGCTGATGTCAACAAATGCATGCTTTCAGTTTGGCTCGCAGATTGCCTCTTTCATTTTTGCCCAGGCAGACTTGAATCTTGAGTCACAGCACAGCTCACAATGTCCAAGTCATGGCTGTAGCAGTGACCCACTTGTGCTCAGTCTCCACTGAAGAGATTTGCAAAGTTGTAACCTGAACTTCGGTCCTATTCACATCATATTATGGTTTGTATGGGGATTCCTGACATGACAGCAGATTCAGCCAATCAGTACTTCAGAATCTATTGCGGGGGGGGGACTAGAATCCAACTCCATCTCTCCCCCCCCCCCGACCCTTTTCTTTTCATGCTGCCTCACTTTCACACATTACAATATAATTTTTTAAAAAACCTGTTTTCATTACCACTGCATTGATCATCCTTATGTTATTGTTTTTCTGGTGTCTGCAAGTTGCAACACTCTTAAAGGGGACTTTTATGTCATCTTTAATAGCTAAATGTTGTTGTCTTTATGCTGTATTGAAAAAAGGGAATTTTGTTGTTTGTGTTCTGGTGCAAAGCTTTTTTTTTCTGCAGCTTTCAAGTTCAAAAGAGTAGGACAGGCTCTTTGAAGTCACTGACCTCATCAGGTGTTAGATCCCTCCCTTTCCACCCCAGCTCCCACTCACACCCTGTGAGAATTCTTGCTATATAGGGCAACTCCACAAGTACCTTGTTGACTTAGGCAATAGATTTTTAGGGGCTGATAGGGAAACTGTAGGAAGCAAATAGTTCCACATTTGGATTTCTACTAAAAGTAAACAATTTGCATTAATCTATATACGTCAGACACATAATACAAAGATTTACTAGTGTAAGGTGTTGTTGCTCCTCTTCTTTTCTTGGTGTTCCATGTGAAAGATGCCTGACAACTGAAGCCCTCATGAAATAAGTGGAGGAGCTCAGAGAAGAGGGGGTGAGGCTGAGAAGCATTTGAGACAGCAAAATTTACATTGATGAGATGCTTCAACGCATCCAAGTTCTCAGAAAGAGGTGAAGAAGGAAGGCTACAGAATGAAGACAGTTGGATGCAAGCCACCAGAGCCGGCAGAATCAACAATCCAACTCCTCCAGCCCTCAAACTGAGGAATTAGTATATAACCCTGAAAGTGGAGGAGGTGAAAGCAACCCAGGAGCTCAAGCACCCCAAAGTTGCAGAATCAGTGACCACCAGGAAGCAAAGGGCAGTGGTAGTTGGTGACTTTTCTGAGTGGTACTGAAGCATTCAGCTGCCAACCAGAACTGATGTCCAGAGAAGGGTGAGGTCTACCAGGTGCCAAAATCCAATATGTTACGGAGAGTTTGCCAAGACTCTAGTAACATCTTGGATCCTGGCGCCTTCTCTGACCCTTTTCAAATCCAGGCTGAAAACTCACCTCTTCACTGCCGCTGTCAGATCTTGACTGACCTAGTCTCCTTGTCTTTCTTTACCATTCCCCTAGAAGTATTCCTGTCTACATGTATTATGTTGTCTGTCTTGACTGGATTGTAAGCTCTGATGAGCAGGGACTGTCTTACATGTCTGTGCAGCACTGTGTACATTTTGTAGTGCTATGCAAATGCTCAGTAGTAGAAGTATTAGTAGTAGAGTCATCGCAGCTACTGTTATCTGATGTTGCTCATCCATGTCAGCAAAAATGATACTACTAGGTATCCCTCCAAGAATACCAAGAGTGACTCCATAGCTCTGGGACAGAGGGTGAAGCAGATACATACACAGGTGGTGTTCTCTTCAAGCCTCCCTGTTGAGGGTAAAGGCTGAAGCAGAGAAGCTCACATCCTAGAGATAGATGCATGGCTGCGTGGATGGTGTCATGGAGAGAGTATTGGTTTTCTGGGCCATGGGATAATTTTACAAGGGCTGCAGAGCAAAGATGGCAGCCACCTGTCCAAAAAGGGACAAAGTATCTTCCAGAGCAGACTGGCTAGCCTATTGAAGAGAGCTTTAACCTAGATTTGTTGGGAATGAGTGAAGAAAACTCTCAGGTAAGTGAAACATAAAATACTTATGTAGAAATCGGTATAAAGTGTAACATCTGGAAAGCAATGTGTATAGATACCCATAGCATGGGAAATAAGATCCAAGATGTTGAGGCTTTAATGGAAGAGGCTGACTTTTATTTAGTGGTGGTGATAGAGACATGATTCACAGACAACTGTCTCCATCTACCATGCTATACTTTATTCAGGAAGGACAAGGTAGGAGGAATAGCACTATATGTGAAAAAAAATATTAAGGCTATAGAATTACAGGGCTTAAAAGGGAGTGATGAGGCACAGTAAGTTAAATTAGAAAGAAGGAAAAGGAAATCCATTTGCATTGGTGTAATATACAAATTTCCCTCACAGGGAGAAGTGGACAGATATTTAATAGAAGACATACACAGTAATGCAATGAAAGGAGAAGTGCTACTAATAGGTAATTTCAATATGCCAGATGTTGACTGGCACATCTCTGCTGCAGTGTCATCTAGGAGTAAGGGAGATCCTAGATTCTCTACCGGGAGAATTATTCCACCAACTGGTAACAGAACCCACACACAAAGGAGCCATACTGGATTTGGTGCTTCCCAATGGGGAAAGTGATTCTGATGTTACAGTGGGAGATCATCTCGCATCCAGTCATCACCAGATGTTGTGGTTCAGTATTAGAACTAGGCTGATAAAGTTCATTCAAAAGCAAGGGTCTTAAACTTTAGGAAAACTAATTTTGTCAAGATGGGACAATACCTCAAGGATAGGAACAGCTGGGGGATATAGAAAAGCAATGGGCAAAACTGAAAGGGGATATTTTAAGGACAACAAATTTTTTTGTTAGAATAGTAATAAATGTAAAAGGGAAAGGAGGCCATTACGGTTCTCACAAGAAGTAGCTGAAAAGGTGAATAAAAAGAGGGTAGCCTTCATAAAATACAAGAGATTACAGAAAGAGGAAGACAAGCATCAATATTTACAAAATCTTAGAGAAGCTAGGAAAGTAGTCAGGAAAGAAAAGATACAAATAGCCAATGTAATAAATTGGGGAGGGGAAAACCTTTTCAGATACATTAGTAAGAGGAGGAAGTGCAAAAGTCAGACTCAAGGGTGAAGAGGAAGAATATGTAGAAGCTGATGAGGATAAAGCAGAATTGCTTAACACATGAAGAGCCAGGACTTCAGAAAACACCCACAAATAGGAACACAAGTGAAGGTGATCTTAAACAAATTTTATAAGATTGTGTTCGTGAGGAACTAGCTAAACTAAAAGTAGACAAAGAGAAGGGACTGGATGGGATACATCCAAGAATATTGAAGGAACTTGGAGACGTTCAAGCAGCTTCACTGACTGACTTTTTTAAGGATGTTACCAGTGGTGTGCTGCACGGATCTGTCCTTGACCCAATTCTTTTAAAAATCTTTGTTAATGATATTGCTGAAAGGTTGTTCGGTAAGGTTTGCCTCTTTGCAGATGATACCAAAATCTGCAATAGACACCCAGGAAGGAAAAGATAACATGAGGAGGTATCTAGCTAAGCTTAAAGAATGGTCAAGAATTTGGCAGCCAAGATTTAATGCTAAAAAAAAAGCAGGGTCATGCATTTGTGCTGCAAAAATCTAAGGGAACGGTACAGTGTAGAGGGCGAAGGTACTTCTGGCCACCAAAGAAGAACAGGACCTGTGAGTAATTGTTTCTGATGACCTTAAAGTGGCTAAACAGGTAGAAAAAGCGACAGCAAAAGCTAGAAGGATGCTTGGGTGCATAGGGAGAGAAATAGCCTGCAGAAAAAAGGAGGCAATAGTGCCTTTGTATCTGCTGCAACCTCATTTCCAGTAGTGTGTGCAATTCTGGAGACCACACCTTCAAAAAGAAATAACAAGGATGGAGTTGATACAGTGGGTGGCTACTAAAATAGTTAGTGGTCTTTGTTATAAAGCATATGTGGACAGATTTAAAGATCTTAATATGTATACGTTAAAAGAAAGGCAGGACAGAGGAGATATGATAGACATTTAAATACCTCCATGGCATAAATGCACAAGAGGAGAACCGTTTTTAATTGAAAGCAAGCTCTGCTACGAGAGGGCACAGGATGAGGGTGAAAGAGATAGACTCAGGAGTCTTCCACAATATCAAGTCGCCCGTCTTCAACTCATCCAGAACACTACTGCCTGTCTAATCACCTGCACTTCCCGGTACAACCACATTACACCCACGCTCATCTCTACACTGGCTATCCATGCAGTCATGCATCCACAGATGGTTCACAAAGTCATTCACACTGGTTCCCCCCAGTATCTTGCCAATCTCATCTCCATCTCCATAGCTCACACTGCACCCCCCGTTCATTCCATGTTAACAGGTTATATCTTCCCTCCGCTTCTCAGGCTCATCTACAATCCCCCCACACGTCAGCTTTCTTTTTCCTATGCCTCTCCCTCTGGAACTCTCTCCCCTCTACCCTCAGTCTTGAATTCTCTTTCAACAAATTCAAAGTCTTGCTGAAAACCCACCTGTTCTCCTTTGCCTTTGACCTTCCACCACTCATAACATAATCCCTCCCCTCTCCCTGCCGGGTCACTGCTACTCCTCTCCTGCTCTTCTTACTGCCTATTTCTCTCCTGTCCTATACTTTGGCATTTTGTTCTTCTTTCTTGCCTATGTACCAAGCGGTATATCAAAAATGCCAATAAAGAATATGTGGAAAGATTTCTTTACAGAAAGAGTGGTAGATACATGGAATAGTCTCCCAGTGGAGGCAGTAGAGATGAGGACAGTATCTGAATTCAAAAAAGCCAGGGGACAAAAACAGAGGATCTCTAAAGGTAAAAAAGGGACTGTTGTAACTGATATGAAAGGATATAGATAGAAACATGACGGCAGAAAAAGAGCGCATGGCCTATGTTTCCATTCTCTTTTTTTGTTGCCAAGCAGTCAGCAGCTAGGGAATCCTGTATGTGAGCACTTATCCTGCTTGTCCACAGAGAAAGCACAGTTACTTACCTGTAACAGGTGATCTCTGGGAACAGCAGGAATAAGTCTTCACATATGGGTACGTCGGTACCGACGAAGTCTGCGCGGGAACGCTTCCCAGCATCCAATCAAAGAGCTTTTGGAAGCATCCCACCACGCCTGCGTGCTGCCTTCCCGCCTTTCCCAACTGCCTCTCCTCAGTTAAGTTTTAAAGCTGAGACAAAGAGAGAGAGAGGAAAGGAAAGTTAGACAGAGATACAACTCCTGGGGAGGTGGGTGGGTTGTGAAGACTTATTCCTGCTGTTCCCAGAGAGCACCTGTTACAGGTAAGTAACTGTGCTATCTCCAGGAACAAGCAGGAATGAGTCTTCACATATGGGGACTCCCAAGCTGAGATGCCTGGAGTCCCAGCATGTCATAGGTTGGAACATGCTATCTCCCAGAACACCAGGCATCCTGAGGATGGAGGGTAGGAGTTGAAGAAAGAAAGGTGCTGTGGAACAGCTGACCTAGCATAGGCTTGCAGACAAGGAGTCCATGTGTGGATGATAATTGTCATCAATGATATTGCAAAGAAAAAATATTGCAATAGGGACCTCCCTTAACAGGACTTGAGAAGTATGGAGGTTCATGGGAACCCAGTAGAGGAACCTTGAGAAGGACCTCACTGTAAGTAGAGGTAGTAAACCTGTAGGAAAAGTAATGGAGGTCAGAATCCTGAAAGGTAACAGGGAACCCCAGTAGGAGAAAACTGGGGTAGTACAAAAACGGTGGGCCTTCAGTAGAAGGCTTTATGATAAAAGCCCAACTCTTTTGGCAGCAGA
The DNA here is from genome assembly GCA_033557465.1 of Ichthyophis bannanicus. Taxonomy (NCBI): domain Eukaryota; kingdom Metazoa; phylum Chordata; class Amphibia; order Gymnophiona; family Ichthyophiidae; genus Ichthyophis; species Ichthyophis bannanicus. The sequence continues at coordinate 298,026,387 of CM066042.1, forward strand.
GTGGCTCACTCTTAGGAACAAAAAGAGAAAGGCTAACCGATTTGGACAGACAGGCCCAGTCCTTATGGGGAGAAAGGGTATGGGAACCCCTTGTATCCCAAAAGAAAGGACAACGCCGGAGGCGTTAGAGCCTGTGAGTAGCTGAAGATCCACAATGTCTCTCCTAACTGAAGTCAGCTGGGAGAGATATTGAAGCATGGAGAGCTTCAGAGGTACCTAAACCTTAGGGTTATGGAAGGTGTTAACTACCACCAAAGTGGTTGTGAGTGTAGGACCCCCAAAACATGCTGGATAGCATAAGTATGGGTAAAGCCCATCTGTCAGAATCATATGGCTATATGAGCTTGGACAGTCAGGTAGATAAAGCAGAAACATATCTACCGATAGTAAAATATCTCGACAGATATATATCGATACACATACACATATACATATACACATACACATACACACACATATACATACATATATACACACACACATATATATATATATCATATAGATATATGAGAATATATCTATAGGGAGATATGAAGGGCATAAAATACTCACACATGATAGACAGACATCTGTAAGATGTGTGCTATAGGTATGAATATATATATATATACACACACACACCTCTATATGGAAGTCTGCAAGAAGCAGACAGAGATATGCCTACAAAGGGTATTCACATAGGAAAATGTGGAGAGGGAAGATTCATCTAATAACAAGAAGGTGGAACCTACTTGAGAAGACATATAGAGAATCAATTCCTACTGGTTATGGCTACAGGGATGCTAGGTAGTAGAATAACCAGGATGGTTACATGAAAAGCAGAGGATGATATCAGTCTGCAGCCAGCAAGTCCCGAGTATTCTAGAACTCTAGCATGGTAAGTGAATAGAAGACGCATAGGAATGAGATACCATGCTGACCTGCTTAAGGGCAAAAAGGTATCATGCGTTCTTACCATGAGGACGAGCTGGAAGGAGAAAACATATTCCCTATTGGAAATACTATGGACCAAAGCAGGGAATTAGCAACTCCTTAAGCTTTCACGTAAGAGGAGGCCTATGTCCTTTATATTAAAAGGAGAACTTTTCTAGTCATGGGAGACATGACTGAAAAAGCCTTTTTCAACCATCTAGTATGGCTGTTGGAGAAAAAGCCCCCCATGCTCTCTAGCAAGGGCCCATAGTGGAGAGCTTCTCTGTAGAATTGCAGAGAGTATGATGCAGGAGAATGAGGAGATAGGTACTGGCTCTCCTGCAGCCAGTTCTATGTCAACTATGCTGCCAAACCCAGGGGAATGGAGATGGCAGAAAGAGAAGACAATCCAACAAGTTTGTAGTGAAAATATTCCCAAGACAGATGACAGCACTGACTTGGAGCCACTACTAAGACCAGACAGAATATTAGTGGACAAGAACCAGTGGTTGAAAAAGTAAGGCTCCTGCATTGGCAGCTGCTTGCCAGACAGCAGAAGGATGGTGCTGTTTAAAAACAGTAAGAACAGACAAAACAAAAGTAGAAAACTCTGGACGTGTCTGATGAACTGCTTCAAAGCAAGATTGAAAAAGAGGAGTCAACTCAGAGAAGAGAACTCCGCACTGGAAAAGTAAGAAAACTAGAGAGGCTGAAGAAAAGCCCTCCAGTGAAGCAATACCGCTCTTACAGAGGAAAAACCCTGGTAAGAGGGTAAAGAGAATGGAGCTGAAGAAAACTTACAAAGCAGTAAGTTTATAGGAGGGAGAAAAGACATGCTGGGACAGGAAACTATCATTTGATAGTGGATAGACCTCTTTCCCTAGCAGGAAAAAGAGGAGAACCCTGTGACCTAGAAGCATGAACATCCTGACAGCTCATAGAACATAGAAAGAATGGATGTCTTTCGGGAAGAGATCCATGTTTAGGATTTAGAATGACAGCAGTGGATTGTCTCTAATGAGAAGAAGCAGCTGCAGATTGTAATCCCCAGAGTCACAAGCATCTGATGAATTGATCAGAAACCCTGTGGTTGCTGGGTTTGCTGAGCCTGGTGAGGGGTTGAACTCTGCAGACCAGGACGATGCTTCCCCTGTTTGGGAACATCTGTATGATGGGCAGATGATGCATAAAACCTTCTTCTCCTATGGGAAGAAAGTTTGGCAGGACATTTCCTACTTACTGGGACAGAAGGTGGTGCAGAACAGCTCCTAGGAACAGGTAAGTCAGTGGAGAACTGAGTAACCTGACGTAAAGACTCCTTGTTGAAAAGATTGTCTCCAGTGCAAGGAGTATGTCCCAATCTGTGCTGTGCCCATTTGTCCAAGCCTGAAGCCAGGCTCTACGTCGTGCCCCTATGGTTATAGCAGAAGTCCTGCTAACAGACTCAAAAGAGTCTAGGGAAGCACGAGTAAGAAACCAAGAGATATTCTGGAAATGCTTGAGTAGTGAAGAATAGTCTGCACGCCTAGACTCTGGAAGAGAAGAAGTCAAAAGATGTAATTGCTTTGTGACGTCCTCAAGAGATAGACTCATATAGAAAATATATGAGAGAATTCTTGCAGAAAGCAAAGATGTCTGGAAGGTTTGACGTCCAAAGGCATCAAGTATCTTAGACTCACGACCTGGCGGATAAGAAGAGTGCTTTTTCTTGCTCTTTACCCGCCTCATTGCTGATTCCACAACTATGGAATGATGAGGAAGTTGAGTCTTTTGAAACCCTGGAGAGGGGGGCATCTGATATAAGAGATCAGTTGCTCTGGAAGGTGGGGGTACCCTTAAAGGTGTTTCCCACATTCCTAGAAGGAGATTCTGCAAGGAATGATGCAAAGGAAGCATTATGTTCTCCTTTGCTTTGGTAGAAAGAGAGTCCTGTGCAGGATCATGTCCTGGGATAGGAATGGCAAGAGATCTTGCTATATCTAGGAGGAAACTCTGAAAAGAGGGTTCCCCAACAGTATTTTCCCTTGGACAGGTTAGATCTGGAGAACTAGCCTGAGCACCGACAGAGCTATCCAGATATATAGGAATAGAAGATCCTGCACAGTGCAGTGTGGAATGCTTAAAGGATGGTCGCCGGTACTGGCTGTCAGGAGCAGCGACCGTCATTACCACATTGTCCATGCCAGGTATCAACTCCAAGCTTGGCATAGAAGGGAGCGATCCTGTTGAAAAAAGCATGGTAGGAGTTGGCCACGATGCTACTGTGGATACCGGTACCGATGCCAATACCGGTACCGATGTCGGAGTCGAGCTCGACAAAGACATCGGAGCAGTCATCGGTGACCGTTTAATCGGTACTGAGGTAAGCGAAACCCTCCAGGTGCTATCCTCGGTACCGAGCCACCGGTATAGATCGGTGTCAGTACCAAAATGTACTGGTACCGAGTCTTCCAGACTAGAGAGCGATTCTAAACTCAGCATTGATAAGCGAAGCATGGAAGGCACCGACTGTAAGGGTAAAGAGGACATCGGTACAGACTTCGGTACCGTGTCTGATACTGGTGAATGAAGGTCTGCTAGTGACAACTCAATCGGCCTCGAGGGAACCGAGAGTTGCGGATCCGAATCGGAACTGAGCCTTTGGTACTGCCTGGAGCCGGTACCAAGGCGAGTCGGTACCCAGTCCTCCAGACTGGAGATCGATTCCAGACTCGGCATCGAAGGAAGCGAGGCTATCAATGCACGTCTGGAGGATACCGACGTCGGTGGTAGTATCGGTACTGGTACCGATAATGAAAGGTCAGTCTGGAGTGTATCCACTGGTCCCGAAGGCACCGAGGATGCCAGATGAACATCCCTGGTGAGGAGTATTTCATCCAACACCAGTGCCGATGTCGGGGTATCGGTACCGCTCGAAGCGGATGCCACCACCGGACACGGCTCAGGTATGTTCTGTGAGGAACAACCTGAAACCCCTTATACGCTTTGGAGACCGAAGACTCCCGCCGGGGTTTTGAAGCCAGTAGGCCCTCGAGGGCAAGGCCGGAGCTGTCTACATGCTGTGCATGAGACCTACCACTCAAGGGCTGGCTAGTCTTAACAGACTGTTTGTGGGTCACCTGATCTTGTGTAGAAGAAGGGGACGGTGCCCCGAAGCTGGAGGGAAACCGTGTATCGAGGGAAGCTCGATATTGAAGGCTTCTTCTCACCAAACTATTGTCAGGACCCAAGCAGGTTAGACACCGACGTCGAGGGTCTAAAAGTAAAGTTGTAACGCTACAGTTTGAACATTTCTTGGAGAAAGTGGCTGGCGGTTCCATGAAGGAAAAAGAAGAGGCCTAAAAGGCCTAAGATACCGTGAGACACTATGAAGAAAAAATATTCCCTGAAAAAGGAAGATTTTACAAGAAAAAAGAAAACACCGCCGGTACCGGTGGCGTCGGGACCACAAGAAAACTAAAGAAATAAAAGAAGAATTTTCTGTGGTGACAGGACGACGTCCTGCTGGCTCCGCGGAAAAACGAAAACTGAGGAGAGGCAGTTGGTAAAGGCGGGAAGGCAGCACGCAGGCGTGGTGGGATGCTTCCAAAAGCTCTTTGATTGGATGCTGGGAAGCGTTCCCGCGCAGACTCCGTCGGTACCGACGTATCCATATGTGAAGACTCATTCCTGCTTGTTCCTGGAGATAACAGAGTTCCTCGCCTGAAGTAGGTATTCTCCATGGACAACATGATAAATCCTCACAGCCTTCCCACTTCCCCCTTGGGAGTTGACCTCTGGCTTAGCTGGTTCCCGGAATGAGGCAAATGGCACTGAGGCAACAGGCAGGAAGAGACACACATGCTCGATAGAACCCTTTTAAAGGCTTCTAGAAGGAGGTGCGAAAGGTTCTTGTGCAGAGTTCCATCAGGGACATCACTCATAGGTAAGGATTTATTTTACTGTCCAAGGAGAACACCTGCTACAGTGTGAGTCACTCTGTTTTATCATCATTTATAATGCCACTTAATCTAATCACAATTAAAGTCAGCAGAGCCCCACAACAGCATATTAAGAACACCACATATAGTAAACACAATTAAACTCTATAACAGATGCATCATCATAAAATATCACCAATAACAAAACCAAAAGAAATACAAATAAGCATGAGACAGTTGGCATTTTTACAATGGCCTCCGCCAACTTTGGTGGTTATAGGAATCATTACAAAATTTGTTAAGATACAGAATGGATTGTAGTGGGAGGCTGTTAGGTTTCATATGGAAATTTATATGCACAACTGGGCAGGCCAATTTAATCTTTATCTGCTGTCAGTCACAATCTTACACCAAGCAGGGATGGTGCATTATGCTTCCTACATGAACCTTCAGTTTGGCATATGCTCCAATTCATTTTCAGAGTTATAGACCGCCACACCCTGAGCTCTTTATAATTAAACTTACAAATCACGATCATCTCAACACCACCCCTCTCAGAGCAATCCTGTAAAAATGCATAAATCTGACATCATGCTTTTAACTATTATACTGTTTCATACATTTGTATATATGTTTTTATATTACAGAGAGCAATTTCCAATTTACCTAGTTATATAGGCTATAAGAAAAATGTCCACCCTCTGATAGTTTTTGTGGTCCTCAGGACCTAATATTCTGCCTGCATTGCAACTGCTCTTTGGCATCTCCACCTCCTTCAAGGCGACCGCCTCATCTGCCTTAACCGTTCAGTCAGTCTCATACCAAGCCCCAAAGAATGCAAACATCTCTTACCAAACGGGTGTGCGTGCAGAAACGCTCAATTCATCAGGGAGGGTTTCATCACAATCTATTGCATCAGATGCTGCTGGTAGATCCAATGCAGTCAGCAAAGATTGAGTCAAGAAAATATCAGTCTTTCTATATCAACAATAAAACTTTCATTTTCCTTCTCTCAGATGCTGACTGCATTTCAATTTCCATGTCACGGTAATTGATAGTAGCTACCGTAAGTGGTGTATGAACAGGTATGCGTAATACAGAACCTCAATACCTTAGTTTCTAACTGCTGTTCAGTTTAAAGAATATAATAAAATATTGGTATCCAAGTACCACAATAAGTACAGATAATGCTTACGGCAAGAACAGGTTTCAACAAGGCCGGGGGGGGGGGGGGAGGGGTTAGGGTTACAACCTTGAACTTTTCCATCAGTTTCTGATATTTCCTGAGGTGAAAGCAGTAGAGCAACTAAGGAACTGGAAAACTGTTTCTTTATTAATTAATGCAAGACCTGGAGGGATTTATTTGAGTCCTTATACTAATTGCATTAGGACTGCAGTTGAGTGAGCATTCATGCCTTCCCCCCATGGGAATACAGGCAGCCTTGAACCCAATACCTTCCTCAAACCCCAGAGATGGAAAGTTGCAGTAAATATATTGAATGTAAGCTGGTCTGTACAGGGCGGTGTACACAACCAGACTGTCTAAGAAAACCTGAGAAAGAGTTAATTTTGTTCAGAACTTTGCTTAGAAATAAACTTCATATATTTGCTTACTAAGTAGGTGAAGAGGTACAAGTCCTGTAAATAAGAAAAGGGGCAGGTTGTCCTCCAGCCTTTCAGTCTCAGGGTTACTAGATATCAAGCAGTCAGCAGTAAACAGTTATGTCTTGGAATACATGTATGTCTCCTCATACTGACCTATGCTGATTAGAAATTGACCTATGATGTGATGAATACGTAATACCTGACGTAGAACAATAAAGTGAAATTATGCTGTATCCTCCAAAAGAGCCTTATAAATAAAGTAAACCATAGCTAATAGTTAGAGTAAACAAGGAGAACTTGTTTCTATTTGTTTCTCTCTGCAAAGCTTTGGTGTATCTATATAGAAGTGTGTGGTATTTTATTGCTGTCTCTTAGATTTCCTTCTCATTGCTTTGAGTGTGGTTTTCTGTGACTCCAAGAGCCCTGCAGGTTGCTGGTGAGGGGGGGGGGGGGGGCAAAGAGAAGCCCTTCATATATATTTTTTAAAAATGAGCAATGTAAAAAATAAAAAAAATCCAATACAGAAAATTACTTAAAATATACAGAAGCCAGAAAACTGCAGAATTTACTATCACTTGGATGTCCAGAAACGTTCACTTCATAATATTACTCTGCTTTTGAATGAGGGAACATTTTTGATTCACGGTTTCCTCCTCTTTGTACTTTCAGCTCAACTGGAACCATGAGGTTTTACCTGGGATTCATCACCCTATTTCTCTTCTCTCCCCTCAACACACTAGTCTAATCATTGCAGTGACAATCCTACGCCAAAGGCTCCTTCTGGAATCTTGCAATCATTGGCCCAAACTTTAGCCAGCAAGAGTCATTGTCAAAGCAAGGACTGCAAGTCCACCACCCACACCCCTTCCCCCCCACCCACCCCTACACCCCTCTGCATATCCTAAGCTCTGATCTGCTCAGAGAGAATGGAACTCAAGCACTGAGCTGGGAACCTTCAGCAGGGCAGTGATCAGCCATTGCCATCTGAATTACCAGGCCCGCCTATAAGAGCAGGAGAAGTCCCCCAAGCTGGATGAGATCATCCTGTATGCAAGAGAGATGTTCTCAGAGCCCAACAGTGCACACCAGCTTTTTAATATATGCTACTTCCTAAGACCATACCTCTGCTCCACCCTCAATCACTGCAATTTTCTTGAAGTGAAGGACTACAAAAGGGGACTGTTACTTCTGGAGAGAGATCTGCAATTGTGAGTATATACTTCTGGGAATTTTTTGAAAGGAATTCTATTAAAGCTAACACAGGTACACTACCATAAAACTGCCTCCAGTTTTGCAACTGATTCCTATAGATTTTGGGGTGCTGAATCCAGGAAAAATAGCCAAAATGTTCCATCACGTCACGTTTTCTTGCAAAATTAGATTTCTTACCCATATAGGGAATGTTCACATAATTTCTTTTTAGCCGACTGCAGTTTATTTTCTTGGCCCAAAATAGAGGTTGTAATGGTTAACTAACTAGAAACACTCCGTCATGATATTTTAGAGTGTTTTGTATTCATTTTATACATTAACAGGACAATTGGGAGGCGGGGGGCTAAATCCAGTACTCGCGCTGGCGCATGTTCTTTCCTGTTCGCCTCGCCTCGTTCGCTCGCTCAAACACGGTGGTTGCGACATGAACGTTCCTGTCAAATTTCAGTTTCTTGCAAGTTCATTATTACCTTTTGTTTGCTCGTAATCCAGCTTTATTCCAAAGTGGTTCACTACAGTTGTAGTTTGCAGTGCTGTGTATTTGTGATGGCTCACAGAGCCAGAGGTTGCGTCAACTCTCCGGACAGTTTTTGTTTTATTTGTGGGGAATATACCGTGAAAAAGTGGCAGAGGAACATTTGTGCATTTATTAAAAAAGTATATTTCGCCTATTTCGGTTTGAAGTTAGGCGATCAAGACAAACCGTGGGCTCCTCACAAAGTGTGCAAGACATGTGAGGAAGATCTACGCTTATGGATGAAAGGTAAAAAAGAAGCATTTAGTTTCGGAATACCTATGATGTGGCGTGAACAAAGAGACCACAGCAGTGACTGCTATTTTTGCTCTTGCATTGTGAAGGGATACAACTTAAAAAATAAGAACGTAATAAGTTACCCCAACCTTCCCTCAGCAATTAGGCCTATGCCTCATAGCAATGAAGTACCTGTGCCAGAACCACCAAAATCTTTGGATCATATTTGTGTGGACGGTTCTGATCATGATGAGACTCATCAGATGGCTTTTCCCGATGAGTCCAGTACTTCCGAGTTTGAAACTGAACCAGATCCGAAACCTGAACTTTTCTCTCAAGCTGAATTGAATGATTTAGTCCGGGATTTAGGACTCCCAAAAGATGCTGCCCAACTGCTAGGTTCTCGGCTTAAACAGAAAAATCTATTGTCACCAGGAACAACTTTTTATTGGTACCGCAACCGCGAGACACAATTTTTGAAGTATTTCAGCAAAGAGGAAGATTTGGTATTTTGCAACGATATATACGTAGTGATGGAAAAGTTTAAACTCAAGTATGATCCTGCTGAATGGCGGCTGTTCATTGATTCGTCAAAAGACAGCATAAAAGGTGTTCTTCTTCATAATGGCAACACATTCGCTTCAGTTCCTATTGCTCACTCTGTTACTCTCCAAGAAAAATACGAGAATTTGGCCCTGATTCTTCAGAAGATTCGTTATGATGAGCATAAGTGGATGATTTGTGGAGACTTTAAATTTCTATCCATGCTATTAGGGCAGCAATCCGGTTTCACCAAATATCCCTGCTTCCTTTGCTTGTGGGATAGCCGGGCCCGCGACCTACACTGGGGGAAAAAAGACTGGCCAATTCGGGAGTATTTGAGACCCGGTGAGAAAAATGTTCTACATGAGAGCTTGGTACCTCGTGATAAAATTCTATTACCACCTCTCCACATTAAGTTGGGTCTCATTAAGCAATTCATCAAGTCCCTTCCAAAAGATGGTGAGTGCTTGCGGTACCTTTGCTCAAAGTTCCCCCGACTTTCTGAAGCAAAGCTAAAGGAAGGAGTGTTTGTTGGCCCTGATATAAGGAAACTCATTTCAGATGGAGCATTCGCTGAAACGATGTCTGAGAAGGAAAAAGAAGCCTGGGATTCCTTCAAGGATGTTGTTCTCAAATTCTTGGGGAACAGGCGGGATGAGAACTATAAGGATATTGTTGCCAGGATGCTCAATGCCTTCAAAGAACAAGGCTGTAACATGAGCCTGAAAGTCCATTTCTTGCACTCCCATGTGAATTACTTTCCCGATAACTTGGGGGCGTACAGTGAAGAACAAGGTGAAAGGTTTCACCAGGACATCAAGGATGCAGAGAGAAGGTACCAAGGAAGATGGAACACCACTATGATGGCTGATTTCTGCTGGTTGCTGCTGCGGGAAACCCCAGATGAAAAATACGCCAAGCAGCGCACCAAGAGAAGCATTCGGGGGACGAAGAAACGGGCCCACCAGGAGATTGATTGACCCAAGAATGACTTTAAAATCTAAACTGTGTTGACAAATATCGTGTTTTTACTAAACTTTGAAATAAAAATTTGCTAGTTATTACCACAGTGTCGGATCTCATTTATTAGAATTTTATTTTCACACCATCGGGTGTTTGTTTTCATGTATTGCAATGGTGCGGTTTGCGTTTTCTATTCTTACATACATACCTGTACAACATTTTTTGCACATTCCTTTGCTTTGCTTTGTGTCTAACTTCGCTCTTATATGCTCAATGTTTGTGCACATGTATATGGCTGTTTTAAGTGCAGACAATTTTGCTACCATCACAGTGTGTTTTGTTGACATTACTCTATTCTTATGTGCTGCCTTGTTACAATTTTCTTTATTCTTATTTGAATAACTACTAAACAATTAGTATAAAGAATTCATCCAAGAAACTTTTATCTCAATTGCACTCAATCTGAAACGTTCACCTCAAACTGCTAACCCAATGTAGCAAAAGATCTGTACGTGATGGAGCAAATTGGTTACCAGATTTGGATTCAGCGCACCAAAAAACGTAAAAATCAATCGAAACATTAGAGGCAGTTTAAAAAAAAATTTTTTTAGTGTACCTGTGTAATTAATCTGTGAACCCACTATTTTTTGTTAAATCAGTCAGGGCCTAGTAGCAGCAGTTTAAGTTTAAATTTAACACACAGAAGAGAGCTTTCTGGTTTAATTTGGAACCAAGCAGAGAGCTGTAGTTTAAATTTAATAGTCACTCAGGGCCTAGTGTAGCAGCAAAGCGCAGACAAACCAATGATACCAGGAGTCTGTTCAAAAGGTCCAAATCATTTATTTGTGCACAAGTCTCAAGCAAGTCAAATTCAAAATGGCTGAGCAAAGTTTTCAAGCATTACAACAACTTTTATAGACTTCTGTTCCATTCTAGGTATAGAAAAACATTTCATTGGTCCCGGTACTCTCCCGTACCTCCCGTACCCCTTCCATTGGTCCCGGTACTGATAAGTTTATCCAATTATGTTCCTTCAGTGGGCATGGCACCTGCATACCCCCCTTCTAGTCCCAATTACAATGGTCAGTTCATCAACTTGTTACTTTCATACTCTCAAGGCCGTATAGCCAATTTGTGCATGCAGGGGAGCAGGGCTCTGCAACCCATCTGTCAGCACTCCCAATTATATTCCTTGCAGATGTACTTTTTCTTATCAGTAACTTTTAAACACATTTTTCTGTATTTTTCCATCTCTCAGTTCTGCTTACCTAAGTTAGTTTAGTTCTCTTACAGAGTTCTATCCTACAATAGCAGCATATTGGGGGATGTGCAATTCCTATGTGCCTCTCCACAGGCTTCATTTACAGGTCAAGCTAGTTAGGCCTGCCTGCTTACGTCAGACACCGTGGATCACAGGCCTGCACCTGCCACACTAGCATCAGCAAAGTACTTTCAGTTTCAATTTAAAACACAGCAGAGAGCTTTCTGGTTAAATTTAGAACCCAGCGGAGAGCTTGTAGTTTAAATTTCATAATAAGTTAGAGCCTAGCAGCAGCAGCAGCAAAGAGCTATAATTTAAATCAAATAAGAATATAGCTTACCTCAGCAGCACAGGACAGGGTACTGTGCAGCAGCCATCTTTTAATAAGTGTTATTTCCCTCCCTCCCCACACCCACCCACCCACCCCTGGGATAATCGTAGCTTTATAGGTACTTACACATCTTAAAAGACAGGGGGTGCTCTCAGGTGAAGCTCGTTACCCAAATCAGTCATACACTAAGGACCTGAGATTAATATACCTTGTTCACCTGAAGCTTAATTAAACGTATTAGGTACAGTTTTATTGGTATAAATATCCATAGCAACCCTTAGTAAGTAAAGAACTTAAAGATCTAAACAAAAACTTAAAACTAAGATGCAGACAGCAGTCCAGCAGCGAGATGGGGGCTTTCCAGTCTTTTGCATTGAGTGTCACACGTATGATTTTCTCCCAGTTGGTGAGAAGTCTTATATGTGCACTAGGTGCAAGTAGCTCTTTGCTTTCAGGGAACGAGTCCATTCTCTAGAGTAGGGGACTTGGAAAACATAAGAAAGACAGAGAGATACATAGACGAGACCCACAGGGATATAGTCCTGAAGTCCCACCTCCAGTCTGGCAGCATCCCTGTTGCCATGGAGGAGAGAGGTCATGTGACAGGAGAGCATCACCCTGGTGTGGCAGGAAGTGATCATGTAACTAGGACCTGTCCTCCAGGTGATGTAATACCCTCTCGCACCGAGGAAGTTTCTCCAGGGCATGTGCCCATGAGGGAAGGGTTAGGACAGCCGTTATAGTTGGTGATTCGATCATTAGACATGTAGATAGCTGGGTGGCTGGTGGATGTGAGGATCACCTGGTAACATGCCTGCCTGGTGGGAAGGTAGCGGACCTCACGCGCCACCTAGATAAGGTCTTAGATAGTGCTGGGGAGGAGTCTGCATAGCCTGGCCAACTCAATACTGGGCCCACTGTCTTTAAAACCAAACCAAAGCAAAAAAACCCCTCTCTCTCAATTCTCTTATTCAGATCAATGATACCTTGTTGCCATCCACACAAACCCCTTTTCCAGGTGAAACAGGCGCCGCCACCTTATGTTCTCTCACCCTTTTACAAACTAGTCCAGCAAGATAACTAAAAAATAACACAGAAAATAATAAAAGGCAATGCCAATCAATGGTGCACAAGAACCACAAGAAAATAGCCTCCGTGGGATTGTCTTTAACATATAAAATGTATTTAACCAGAGTTCTCTCCAGAAATTCTTGCCAGCCGGGTGGCTGAAGGAGTAGCTGGGTGGGCCACACTATGAGCTGTTAGAAAGGTTTTAGAAGTTTAATTTGGTGTTTTTATAAAATACAGAAAGATCAGAAAATTATTACAGAGGCTTCTAGATGTGTGCTGCAAAAACAACTGTCTGGCATGCAGATTCTTCTCTCTCTCAATTGTTCTGCATCTAGAGATAGCAGAGCCTAAGAACTACTAAGTACATACTCCTCTCTCTCCCCCCCTCTCCCTTCCTGATCTTTGTGGTCGAAAGGATAAGGACTGGCAGACAGAACAGAAACCTAAAGTTAAAAGGCATACTGTGTGGATCAGGAGAGTCAAAAATGCTTAAAAAGTCAGGGAGTTAGCTCCATATAAAATATAGAGGATTGTGTATTTGAAGTGTGTCTATTTATTGCAATATTATAAGAGACAAGATAAATATATGCAAGACAGAAATATTTTGCAGAGGTCAGGGCTGATTTGAGTAATATAATGAAGCTTAGGTAAATAAAAGATATCCTTGCTCTGTTGACCTTTTGCAATGCAAAGGTTTTATGGAGGAAGCGCAAAAGTAAATAAAGCATTGACCATCAGTATGTACTACCATAAAGGGGTCAGAAGAATAAGGAAAACTGCATTCTGGCATATGATCTGTCATGTAAGACTAAGGAAAAACCCACGTGTGCTACTTGAGCACACTAGATAGGTCAATAACACTGTATTAGTTAGCCAATAAGATACTGGGGGTAGGGGCCTGTAGATTTGACAAAGGTCTAAATGTCACTGAAATATGCAAAGGGCTGTGTCTTGATTTAGACACCCATTGCTATAGCAATGTACTGAATAATAAAAGAGCTCTTAAACTGCTTCACAATATTCCTCTCTGAGTCTCATTGGCCAGTTTGGCCATACTGGGTCAGACCAAGGTCCATCAAGCCCAGTATCCTGTTTCCAACAGTGGCCAATCTAGGCCAAAAGCAGTGTTCCCTCTAAGCTGCGCTGGGTCCTTCGCCGGCATTCCCGCCGATGGGGGGAGGGGCAGAGCGTCGATCGCGCTGCATCCATCGCCCCCCCCAGCAGGAATGCCGGCGGAGGACCCAGCGCAGCTTAGAGGGAACAATGGCCACAAGTACCTAGCAGTTTCCCCAAAGGACACAGGTTCCACAATGCTTATATTGTGGCAAGCAGTAGATTTCCCAGATCCCTTTTAATAATGGTTTATGGTCCCTTCCTCCAGGAACTTTGTTTTTGAATCAGGTTATATAAATATAGCTTGAGAAGCTAAACAATTTCTTTCTACAACAGATTCATCATTATTCCTGGCGAAACCACCATCTTTCAAAAAACAAGTATTTCTCTCTCAAATTTTAATAATTGTTCTGTATAAATCGCCTTTTAGCTTAGGACTTAATCACAGTCGCATTATCATGTAGAATACTAAAGAGGGATGACAGTACTACAAAACTACATTTATTTGCAGTATATTTGAGAAACACAGCAAACCAACCACAAAATTGGCAGCATCAACTATTCCCTATTAATCAACACATCATATTATAGCAAATAAAATTACAGGCAAAGCTAGTAACAACAACGATAAAACACTCTGTGCACCTCATTAAAATACTATGAGGTCCTAGCTAGCCTATTTAATCTATCTGCCAAACAGATATGTAAAAGAATCAAAGAAGCTGCTTATTCATGTTATATCGTGACAACTGCACAGTATCACCTACACACAGTAATTTCAGGCAGCTGCTTCAAGCTCCGTGTTTGCCAGAGAAAGAATGAAACTCATTATTTACTGTCTGGACGTACGGTTGTACAACTTGTGTTTAAGCAGACTTCATTTTCAAGTTACAAATATCACTAAACAAGCCCATCAGAATAGGCAGAAGATGTTACCCTCTGCTCCACTGCTTCAAAATAACAGGACTTTTTTTCTGTACGCTGTATTTCCTAGACAAGTGTTTTAAAATGTTTTAAAATGCTCTAGAACCACCAACACAAATGCTCACAAATAAATTCCAATTGGTTATTTTAAAAAACTCCAAACACTGATATAAAAATAGTACCTTCTAGTTCCACACACACTGCAAGCACATTAATAGCAAACAAATAAGTTTTAACTTGCACATGCCGTCTACTGAACAAATGGAAATAAACGTCATACCCTTCCTGGAGAATCTTGGGATTGTAGTTTATTGCCATGAGCTATGTATAATCTGTGCAGATTTACAAACTACATGTTCCACAATTCTGGGTGGTCTACTTAGATGAGTTGAAGGACTGCCCAGAATTGTGGGATTTGTAGTCTCTAGATCTGAAGATGGATCCTTGAAAAGACTAAAGAATACCAAAAGGATATCTATTTGTGCTTTATTGACTATAGCAAGGCTTTTGACTGTGTAAACCATGAGAAACTCTGGGCCACATTAAGAAGCATGGGTATACCAGAACCCCTGATCGTACTCTTGCACAATCTGTACATTGATCAAGAAGCAACAGTTTGAACGGAACAAGGAGAAACAGAATGGTTTAAATAAGCAAAGGTGTAAGACAAGGCTGCATACTTTCCCCCTACCTGTTTAATTTGTATGCAGAACAAATCATCAGAGAAGCAGGATTGTATGAAGACAACAGAGGTGTGAAGATTGGTGGAAGACTCAACAACCTTCGCTATGCTGATGATACCACATTACTGGCTGAAAGTGAAGATGATCTGAAACATTTGCTTCTCACAATCAAAGAACATAGTCTCAAAATGGGCCTGCACCTTAATGTAAAGAAGACAAAGATCATGACAACTGACATAATCAACAGGTTCATCAATGAAGGAGAAGAAATTGAAATCGTGAACAACTTTAACCTACTTGGATCAACTATGAATAAAGAAGCAACAAGCAGTCAAGAAATCAGACAACGCATTGCTCTTGGCAGAATGGCTATGAAAGACCTAGATAAGATTCTCAAGAGCAGAGATGTCTCTCCATACAAACGATTTGTTCAAGCCATGGTATTTTCAATAACATCATATGGATGTGAAAGCTGGACAGTGAAAAAGATAGACAGGAAGAAAATTGATGCCTTTGAATTATGGTGCTGGCGGCGAATACTGTGTATACCATAGACTGCCCGAAGAACAAACCAGTCAGTACTAGAGGAGATCAAACCTAAGCTTTCTTTAGGAGCTCAGATGACAAGACTTCGACTTTCATACTTCAGACACATCATGCGAAGAGAGAGATCATTAGAGAAAGACATCATGCTTGGCAAGATAGAAGGTCAACGCAAAAGAGGAAGGCCAGCAATGAGATGGATCTATACAATAACAGGAGCTATGGGTACCAGTCTGTCAACAATGAGCCGCCTGACTCAAGACTGAACACAATTTAGGATAGCTATCCAGAGGGTCGCCATGAGTCGACTCCGACTTGACAGCACTTAACAACAGATCTGAAGACATTATACACAGTGTACAGCAATAAACTACAATCTCCAGAAAGGGTTCAAGGAGGACCGCGTGGCAGTAGAGCGCCCGGGAGGGGGAATTGAAAGGTACTGTAAGAATAAGAAGCTGCCTCTGTATATGAGATGAAGACGCTTAGGTGTGTGAGCGTGAGAACGCTGCTCAATGCGAGGGATTTGGCGTGTCTGAACACAGGCGTGACAAGACTACATCAGAAAAATACTCAGTTCCAAGTCGCTGGCTCAGGTTGCAAGAATCCTCAGTACGATCCCCACTGTGTGCACAAGCAATTTGCATGTGCTTTCACGTTTAAGGCGCCCAAACGAACCCAATATGTATTCACAAATACACACCCGTATAAATTCGGAAGTTTTAACCCCACTGCACACGTAGGTTTATGTTGGGGACAGTGAGAAAGAGAAGCCCATGAAGGCCTCAATTAGAATCCAGCTTCTTATGTTTCAGCTATCTTAATTTGGGTAAGTTTGAAGGAAAAAAAAAAAAAGGTTTTTCCCTACTGCAAACTCATCCAGGACTTAGCCGCAACTCCAGCCATACCAGTTCAGCTATTTTCCAGATGGGATAGAAACGGAGACAGGCAGTGATGGACAAGTGTAATAAAACATGCATTTACAACGTGAATAATCAGAAGTGCCTGCAAGGAGTCCCACTGAAGCGGCTGGGAAACCAGTACCACAGCAGGTTGCTTCATGGTGTCACCCCTGGTATGTCACAGAATTTGAATAATTGTTAAAGTAAATTGGTTAAATTTTGGAGTGGAGGAGTAGCCTAATGGCAGGGTTCAATTCCCACTAGCACTCCTTGTGGCCTTGGGCAAGTCTCTTAACCCTCCATTGCCTCAGAAAAATCCAAGTTATCAATGCCCCTGTTTAATGTATATTACCTAGTTTAAGTAACAATGAAAACCACTTTGATTGAAATGATAAAGCAGTATATAAAACCTGTTAATTAAATAAATAAACAAACAAACTGGGCAATAACCCATCTTCATGTACACAATAGTTCTGGAAAAGTGTCTTTAGGCACTTGCCCAAACATGTAGCAAGAAACTCCTCTTACAGGATGAGAGGCATCCCAAGAAGTAGAGGGGAGGTGAATCCAAGGGAAAGATGCTACTTGACCACAGGAGCAGATCCAGAGAGAAGGCAAATGCTCTGAGGGATAAGATGATGGAACATATGGGATGGGGGGGGGGGGCATATGCTGGATCAGAGGTAGGAAAGAGGGGGGAGATACTGGATGAATAGGGACAGAAAGAATATAACCCTTTCTTTTTTTCAAACCTTTTATTGTAAACAACCCTGATGCTTGAAGGCAGTTTATTAAGTGTTACAGTAAGAAGAGAGAGAAAAAGAGGCTACATGGGGGGAGGGAGGGGGACATGCTAGATAAAGGGAGAGACAAAGAGGTGAGATATTGAATAGGGAGAAGTGAAAGAGAGAAGGAGTTCGTGAAAGCTTGATGAACAAATCTGAGGAAAGGGGGAAGGAGATAAAGAAATGAGAAGGTTGGGCTGGAAAAAAAAGATGTAAAGTTGTAGGTAGATGTAAACAGAGGAAGAATAAGGACTGGCTGTAAAGGAGGAGGAGGAGTAGATAAAAAGGCAGACAAAACAGAAGAAAGGTGAAGGGAAAATGTTAATGGTAGAGGTAGAAATAGTGGAGGAAGTGAAGATAGTAGAAGAGTAAAGAAATGTTAAATGGACCCTGGAAAGAGTTAACAGAAGACAGAGGAAAACAGAAGATTAGATCCAACACGATTAAACAAATAAAGTGGCCAAAGTTTTTAAAAAAAAGTTTATTTTCAGGCTGGGGAATGGGATATGTACATTTGCTATCTTTATGTTTATGTTTATTGAGCTTACTATACCGCCCTTCGTTAAACATCAGAGCGGTTCACATGGTACAATAACATAAAGAAATCATATTTGTGAAAGAGGAAAGGAAGTTACAATAAAAATAGGAAAGCAAATCAACAGAATCAGTCAACGAGACAGGCAGGGGGAGAGGAGAAGAGGGAAGAGAGGGGGAGTGGGCTACACAGAAGGGTCAGGGAGGTCAAAGGCAAGGGCAAAGAGATGAGTTTTGAGTTTGGTTCTAAAGGTGGTAAATGACTGTTCAAGCCGGATGGAAGTGGGGAGAGAGTTCCATAGTGCAGGGCCAAGGAAAAAGAAAGCAGAGGAACGGGTGAACTGTAGGCGAGCGTGAGCAGAAGGAAGATGAAGGCGGTTGAGGTGTATAGACCGTAGGGAGCGAGCTGAGGAATGAAAATGAATGAGGTCAGCGAGGTACTGAGGGGAGTGGGAATAAAGAACATGGTGAAGAATGGTCAGGTTCTTGAAATGGATACGGGACTTGACAGGAAGCCAGTGGAGGTGAATGAGCAGGGGTGTGATGTGATCACGGGGAGAGGAGTGGAAAATGAGACAGGCAGCAGTGTTTTGGACACGCTGGAGGCGGTGAAGCTGTGTGGCAGGGAGACTGGTTAGAATGGAATTACAAAAGTCAATTCGGGACATAACCAAGGACAGGAGGAGTGTAGTAAGAGCTTGGGCGGTGAGAAAAGGCCTGATGGCACGGATCTGGCGGAGGAAGTAGAAGGAGGATTTTGATATATGAGCGATGTGGTCATGGAAAGAGAGCTGAGAATCGAAATAAACACCCAAGTAGCGGAAGGAGGTGACCAGTGGGATTGGAGAGCCAGAAAAAGAGGGGGCGATCTGAGGAGAGGTGTCATTGCAGATGGCAAGGGTTTTGGTGAGATTTAGGTGAAGACAGTGCGTGGTGAGCCAACTGGCAACAGCAGTGAGGCAGGCATTAAGAGGGGAGAGATCGTGGGAAAGGGGAGAAGTGTGGTGAAGAAGAAGTAAGTCATCGGCGTAGTAGAAAGCAGAGATACCGTGCTGCTGAACAAGCAAGGCGAGGGGGGTGAAAAAAATGTTAAAGAGGAGGGGGGCCAAGACAGAACCCTGGGGAACACCACAGGGGAGAGGAACGGGCTCAGAGGGGGAGGAGAAAGAGGAAGAGGGAAGAACGGAGTAGGACCGAGAAGAGAGAAAAGAGTGAAACCAGTGGAGGACGGTGCTGCAGAGGCCAGCATCCTGAAGACGAGCCAGAAGGAGAGAATGATCAACAAGGTCAAAAACAGCAGAAAGGTCATAGAAACATAGAAACATAGAAATATGACGACAGAAAAAGACCACATGGCCTATCTAGTCTGTCCTTCCATAACAACTACAACAGTCCACTTTTTGCCTTTAGAGATCCTCTGTGTTGGTCCCATGCTTTCTTGAATTCAGTTACTGTCCTCATCTCTACCACCTCCACTGGGAGACTATTCCACGGATCCACTACTCTTTCCGTAAAGAAATATTTCCGCATATCACTCCTGAATCTATCTCCCTTCACCCTCATCCCATGTCCCCTCGTAGCAGAACTTGCTTTCAATTGAAAGAGGCTCTCTCCCTGAACATTTATGCCACGGAGGTATTTAAACATCTCAATCATATCACCTCTATCCCGCCTTTCCTCTAAGGTGTACATATTAAGATCCTTAAGTCTGTCCTCATATGCTTTATAATGAAGCCCATTAATCATTTTGGTAGCAACCCTCTGCACCGACTCCATCCTGTTCACATCCTTTTGAAGGTGCGGTCTCCAGAATTGCACACCATACTCCAAATGAGGTCGCACCAAAGACTTATACAGAGGCATTATCACCTCCTTTTTTCTGCTAGCCATTCCTCTCCGTATGCACCCAAGCATCCTTCTAGCTTTTGCTGTCGCCTTTTCCACCTGTTTAGCTACTTTAAGATCATCAGACACAACCACGCCTAGGTCCCGCTGTCTGTTGTTGCGCGCACACATCGAAATGGGAGGGGCGGGGTCTACTAGAAACACTCCATTAGAATGTATGATCGCACATTTTAAAGAGGGATATTCAGGAGATTATGGTATTAAAATGACAGCAGCTCGTTTGCAGATTTTGTGTACTAGGGAGTGGCCCGATCTAGACCCCATCTGGCCCCGAGAGGGAACGTTTTTAGTGGACAAAAGTACTTCACCTCCTATACTGTATTGCTCCCTTGGATTGACAGAAATAGAAAGAGCAGTACTGCCATTGGAATTTGTAATCTCGAGATATTGGGAATTGGTAAGAGAGCCTGATCACCTCTCAAGGAAGGGCCGAGTAACCCCGCATGGGAATTCGCCGGGTGAAACCCCCATCCTTATTGTAATTGGGAAAAAGACTAGTCAGAATAGATAGAAACGAATGCATTCTGGGATACGTTGCTAGCATGATTGTGTGAACGAAGCGTGAATGAGAGGTCTGGCAGCACGGACCAAGTGAAGGCGGAACCCTGAGTAGCGCATTTCCTGACCGGGCGACCGCGTTCAGGTCGCGAAAAGGGGGAAGTGATTGTCGTCTTGTCTTGTTATTTGTACTCCCTATACGTTTCTAGGGCCGTGAGGACCCCTTACCCACGGTCCGCCCTCCTTTTCCCTTTGTCTGTTGTTGCGCGCACACATCGAAATGGGAGGGGCGGGGTCTACTAGAAACACTCCATTAGAATGTATGATCGCACATTTTAAAGAGGGATATTCAGGAGATTATGGTATTAAAATGACAGCAGCTCGTTTGCAGATTTTGTGTACTAGGGAGTGGCCCGATCTAGACCCCATCTGGCCCCGAGAGGGAACGTTTAATGTGGACAAAAGTACTTCACCTCCTATACTGTATTGCTCCCTTGGATTGCTGCAGCCCAAATGCATGACCTTACATTTTTTAACATTAAATCCCAGCTGCCAAATTCTAGACCATTCTTCAAGCTTAGCTAGATCCCTCCTCATGTTATCTACCCCTTCCTGGGTGTCTACTCTATTGCAGATTTTGGTATCATCCGCAAAGAGGCAAACCTTACCCGACAGCCCTTCCGCTATATCACTAACAAAGATGTTAAAAAGAATTGGACCAAGGACAGATCCCTGGGGCACACCACTGGTAACATCCTTCTCCTCAGAGTGAGCTCCATTTACTTGTACTCTTTGTCGCCTCCCACCCAACCAATTTCTAACCCAAGCAGTAACTTTAGGGTCCATCCCTAGGGTGCTCAGTTTGTTTATAAGTCGCCTGTGAGGAACAGTGTCAAAGGCTTTACGGAAATCTAAATACACCACATCTAGAGCTCTCCCTCGGTCCAACTCCCTGGTCACCCAGTCAAAAAAATCAATCAGATTTGTCTGACAAGACCTGCCTCTGGTGAATCCATGCTGCCTCGGATCCTGTAATCCGCTGGACTCCAGAAACCTCACTATTTTCTCTTTCAGCAGCGTTTCCAATAATTTACTCACCACCGAAGTTAACTCACCGGCCTGTAGTTTTCAACCACATCCTTACTTCCGCTTTTGTGTAAAGGCACCACATGAGCCTCTCTCCAGTCCTTTGGCACCACTCCTGACTCCAACGAGGCATTGAAAAGGTCAGTCAGTGGAGCTGCTAGAACGTCCCCAAGTTCCCTCAGTATTCTAGGGTGTATCCCATCCGGTCCCATCGCTTTGTCTACTTTAAGTTGAGCTAGTTTCTCACGAACACAGTCTTCTGAAAATAGTTCAAGATGTCCCTCGCTTCTGTTCTTATTTGTGGTTTTCTGAGGTCCTGCTCCTGGTTCTTCATCTGTGAACACAGAACAAAAATATTTGTTAAGCAATTCCGCTTTATCCTTATCAGCTTCTACATATTCCCCCCTGCACCCTTGAGTCTGACAATACCACTTTTGCTCTTCCTCTTCTCACTAATATATCTGAAAAATGTCTTATCCCCCCATTTTATTGCATTGGCTATTTCCTCCTCCTTTTGAATCTTTGCCTTCTTGACTACTTTGCTAGCTTCTCTAAGTTTTTCCAAATACAGATGCTTGTCTTCTGCTCTCTGTGATCTCTTGTATTTCATGAAGGCCTCCCTCTTTTTCTTCACTTTTTCAGCTACTTCCTTCGAAAACCATAGCGGTCTCCTGTTCCTTTTGCCTTTATTTACCATTTTAACAAAAAGGTTGGTTGCCCTTAAAATACCCCCTTTCAGTTTTGCCCACTGTTTTTCTACATCCCCCAGCTGTTCCCATCCCACTAACGACTCCCTGAGGTATTGGCCCATCTTCGCAAAGTTAGTCTTCCTAAAGTCTAAGATCCTCACCTTGGAATGGATTCTAACAGCCCTAGTCCTAATACTGAACCACACCATCTGGTGATCACTGGAAGCAAAATGATCTCCCACTACAACATCAGAAACACTTTCACCATTGGTAAGCACCAAGTCCAGTATGGCCCCTTCACGTGTGGGGTCTGTTACCAATTGCCTGAATAGTTCTCCCTGTAGAGAATCCAGGATCTCCTTACTTCTAGATGATACTGCAGCAGGAATGTGCCAATCAACATCTGGCATATTGAAATCTCCTATCAGTAGCACTTCCCCTTTCTTAGCAATGCTGCGTATGTCTTCAATTAACTCTCTGTCCACCTCTTCCTCTTGTGAGGGAGGTCTGTATATCACTCCAATGCAAATAGATTTCTCTTTCCCTCTTTCTAGTTTAACCCACAATGCCTCCTCTCTCCCTTTTAAGCTCTGTAATTCCAAAGCTTTAATAGTAGTTTTTACATATAGTGCCACTCCTCCTCCTCTTCTTCCTACCCTGTCCTTCCTGAATAAAGTATAGCCAGGTATAGTTACATCCCAGTCATTGTTTTCTGTGAACCATGTTTCTGTAACTGCCACTAAATCCAAGTCAGCCACTCCCACCAAAGCTTTAACCTCAGGGATCTTCTTTCCCATGCTACGGGCATTAATACACACTGCTTTCCATATGTTACCCCTGTTACCCATTTCCATAAAGGTATTTAATGTATCACCTACCTGGGGGCTTTCACTTACCTGGGGACTTTCTTCACCCATCCCCAAGGAATCTAGTTTAAAGCCCTCTTCAGTAGATTAGCCAGTCTACTACCAAAGATGCGTTGACCTCTCTTGGACAGATGGATGCCATCTCTGCTTTGCAACCCTTGGAAAAGCATCCCATGGTCTAGGAAACCAAAACGCTCTCGATGACACCATCCACGCAGCCATGCATTTGTCTCCAGGATGCGAGCCTCTCTGCCTTGGCCTTTACCCTCAACAGGGAGGATTGAAGAGAACACCACCTGTGCACCTAACTGCTTCACCCTCTGTCCCAGAGCCATGAAGTCACTTTTGATACGTTCCGAGGTATACCTGGCAGTATCATTTGTTCCAACATGGATTAGCAAACATTGGGTAATAGTCTGTGGGCTTGATGAGTCCTCGGCAAACTCTCCGTAACATCTTGGATTTTGGCACCAGGCAGACAGCATACCTCTCTGGACATCAAGTCTGGTCGGCAGATGGACGCCTCAGTACCCCTCAGAAGAGAGTCTCCAACCACCACCACCCTTCGTTTCCTTCTGGTGACTGATTCCGCAACTTTGGGGTACTTGAACTCTGGTTCTTCCCTTTCCAGGGATGCTTTCACCTCCTCCACTTCCAGGGCTGCATAATGGTTCTTCAATTCAAGGGATGGAGAAGTTGGATTGGTGATTTTGCAGGCCCTGGTGACTTGTGTCCTTCCATAGACTTTCTGTTGGCACCCATCTTCTCCCGGAGCTGGAGAGCTTGGTGCTGCAAGTAGCATCTCATCAATGTACTTCTCACTGTCTTGAATGCTCCTCAGCCTCACCACCTCCTCTCTGAGTTCTCCACCTCTTTCCTCAGAGCTTCAGCATGCAGGCACCCTGCACATGGAACCGGTCCTTCAACCGGCATTAGGACCTCTGTCTGGACCGAGGCAGAAGCTGTAACGGGAGCAACAGCTTTAGCAATACGATTTTTCCCAGCCATTGTTCTTTTCGTGGAGCTTAGGTATCTGTTAGAGCAAAAGAGAGAGATCTACCAAGTACCAGCCAGTTTCGCAGCTGTCTTTATAGAGAAAAAGCAGTTAAAACACTTTAATTACATACAAATGTGCTGGTCCAATTCACTGTGATTTGTGAAAGGGGAGGCGCCCTATAAAGCAAGGCTGCTCACTAGGGGTGGGTGGGAGTTGGGGTGGGTAGGGCGGGAACTAACACCTGATTAGGTGTTAGCAGCTTCTAAAGCTGAGGAGGTCACTGGAGTCAGCAACCTACTGTGCTCAATTAAGGTTCCCCTAAAACAGCAAAAATGAAGTAACCTTGCTTTTAAAAATATACACAAAACCCTTTTAAGAGCTCCCAGTCAGAGAGCTAGCAATGTAATAAAAACAAACCAAACAAAGAAACCCTCAAAACCTTACTTACTGTTTGATGTGTGGAGCCCTGGTTAGAAAAGCCTCAAAGGGGCAGGGCACAGGAGCCTATTTATGCAGGCTTCAACTGCACTCAGGAAACAGGCCCACTAACACCTGATTAGGTGTTAGCAGCTTCTAAAGCTGAGGAGGTCACTGGAGTCAGCAACCTACTGTGCTCAATTAAGGTTCCCCTAAAACAGCAAAAATGAAGTAACCTTGCTTTTAAAAATATACACAAAACCCTTTTAAGAGCTCCCAGTCAGAGAGCTAGCAATGTAATAAAAACAAACCAAACAAAGAAACCCTCAAAACCTTACTTACTGTTTGATGTGTGGAGCCCTGGTTAGAAAAGTCAAGGGAAACTGCCACCGACAGATCACCACGATCGTGTGCTGTGCGAAGTTCATTTGTGAAACCCAAGAGGACAGTCTCGACACTATGGCCGGGACGGAACCCAGATTGGCGGGGGTGAAGGAAGTGGGTGGAATCAAGAAAAGCGGACAATTGTGAGAAAACAGCTTTTTCGAGGATTTTAGAAAGGGAAGGTTGGAGACAGGACGGTAGTTGGCAGGAATCATAGGGTCTAGAGAGGACTTTTTGAGGATGGGATGGACCAAGGCGTGCTTCCAGGGCTTGGGAAAGACACCAAGGGAGAGGCTGGTGTTGATGATGGAGAGAGCAGGAGGAATGAGGGCCAGAGAGGGAAGAAGTAGCCAAGATTCTAGCTTGTTGGGGATTACAATTTCATTTTGGTTTGTGGTTATTCTGTACTTGGTGAAGGTCTATGTTCTGTGCAAGTGATAGCATAGTTACTCACCTATAACAGGTGTTCTCCAGGGACAGCAGGACTCAGTCCTCTCATATGGGTGATGTCAGCACCAACAGTGCCAAAGCAATTACCTGTCCCCAGCTTTCAAAGAAAACGTTTGGGAGACATACCACACTGGCATGGTCCCCTTCCTACCTAAGAGTGCCATCTTGCCTCCTTATATATAGCATAAGCTAGCAAAAAGAAAAGCAACTCTATGAGGAGGAGGGAGGGTCATGAGGACTGATTCCTGCCGTTTCCAGAGAACACCTGTTACAGGCGAGTAACTACACTTTCTCCAGCAACAGACAGGAAGTCAGTCCTCAAATATGGGACTCCTTAGCTACAGGCTACCAAAAAACCTGTAAAAAGTTCATAGGTGACCAGAAAAAGGTAGAACCGCAGTGAGTCGAAAGAACAGATTACCAAGCGGCCCAACTGCCCAGAGAGAAGCCGAAGCTCCGGTAGCCTGAACACACCTAAGGGCCAGAGGGCAGGAGTTGCCTATACCCCAAACAAGTAATGGAATACTGCCTGGCCGAAGGTGCTGTCCTGATCAGACTTTCCTCTCCAGGAAAAGTTGCAAAAGTGTGGACTGAGGACCAGGTGGTGGCTCAGCAGATTTCTGACAAGGGAAAGGAGTGCAAGCTCGCTACAGAGGCCACCATGGCCTGAATGCTGTGCATCATGACACAGCACTCCAATGAGACCAGCCTGCTCATATGAGAAGGTGATGCAGCCAGCAACCCAGATGGACAAGGTCTGCTTAGAGACCACCACTCCCAACCAACTCAGGTCATAGGAAGCAAAGAGCTGAGAAGCTCAGTGGTGCTTCTGGGTGTGCCTGAGATAAAAGGTGAACACCCGCTTACAGTCCAGGTGTGGATAACTGCCCCAATCCTGCTTGAGTGAGGCCACAGTAAGAAGGTGGGGAGCACTAACTGCTGGTTGAGGTGAAATGGAGATACCACCTTGGGTATAAACTTGGGGTGCGTGCAAAGCACAACCCAGGTTCTTGGAGAACCTAGTGTATGGTGGTTTTGCCACCAACACCTGAAGCTCGCTGAACCTGTGGGAAGAGGTGAACACCACAAGGACCATCACCTTCCAGGAGTGATACTTTAGGTGGCAGGAGCCAAGAGGCTCAAAGGGTGGTGCAGTGAGCTTGGAGAGCACGACATTAAGGTCCCACTCTGCTGTGGATGGGCAGCTTTGACAGTAGGAGCCCCCTCAGGAAGTAAGACACAAGGGGTTAAGCAGAGAGGGGTGAACATTCGATGAGATGGTGGTGCACCATGAAAGCACTGAGGTGCACTCTTACAGAGTTAGACTTCAGCCTTGTCTGGGACAGATGAAGTAGGTACTGCAACACTAGCGGGATGGAGTAGGAGAAAGGGTTGACCGACACTCTGCGCACCAGACCGAGAACCTCCACCACTTGAAGGCATTTGCCCGACAGGTGGAGGTTTTGCAGGAAGCGAGTCGGACCTCCTCTACTTTGATAGAGAGATTGAAAGGGGTTAGAGCTATCCTTTCAGTAGCCAGGCCATGAGTGTTAGAGACCCCAGGATGGAATGCAGGAGAGAGCCCTCCACCTGCGTCAGTAGGCCTGAGTTGCACCCAAGGGGAAACAGGAGTGGCCAGGCAGAGGAGCAGGGGAAACCACAGCTGCCTGGCCCGCTATACTCCTGTCGTCCTGGACCTTGAATAGGGTCCTGGCGATCAATGGTGTGGGCAGGAAGGTGTAAAGGAGGCCCTCCACCCAAGAGATCAGAAATGCCGCCACCCGGAGGGGGGGGGGGGTGCAGCTGCTGAGAACAGAAGTGGGGCAGTAGTGCATTGGTCAGACTGGCAAAGAGGTCCACTCTCAGGAGCTCCCAGCACTGAAAGAGCTGGCCGGTCACCCTGGGATCCAGCCTCCACTTGTGCAGCTGGAGGACCCAGCTGAGCCAGTCCACCAGGGTCTTGTCCTGACCCAGAAGGTAAACTGCCTGCAATAGAAACCTGTTGCTACTGGCATACAAGCAGAGACTCACTGCTTCCTGGCAGAGCAAGGCTGAAACCCTGCCCCCTGCTTGTTCATGTAGAATATCTCCACCTGGCTGTCAGTCTGAACCGACATCACCTGGTACTGCAAGTGGTATCGAAAAGCCTACAGCTCAGAGTTCCAGGAGGTTGATTTGCTGGAGACTCTCCATTAGTGACCAAATGTCCTGAGTGCAGAGGTCGTCACAATATGCTCCCCACCCCAGTTTGGAGGCATCTGTTGTGAGGATCCTTTGGGGTACAGGGCATCCCGGCCAGTATACACTGGAGGTTTTGCCAGCAGTTGAGGGAGAGAGAGAACCAGGGGATGGGTGATGAGCATCCTGTCTCACAAGCATCCCGTGGCTGGGGATTACTGCAAACAAAAGGGCCAACTGAGCCATCTGCAGGCAAGCATGTCAAGTGACATGCACTGTGTATGACATATGCCCCAGCAGGCGGAGCATGAGACGGACCAACGCAGAGTGACAGCTCTGTGTGCTTGCAGCCAGCACTTGGAGGAGTAGTACCCTGGCCTGAGGGAGAAAAGCCCTAGCTTAGATGAAGTCCTATGAACTTCGGGTCCTGGGTTGGATGGAAAAGGAACTTCGGATAGTTTATGATGTAACAGAGGTGCTCCAGCAGGAGGATGGTACATGCCATCACCTGATGGGCCTCGATGGCATGCTGCCCCTTATAAGCCAGTCTAGATAGGGGAAGATGAATACCCCCTGGAGTTGGAGGTGGGCTGCAACCACCACCAGGCACTTGGTGAATACCCTGAGGGTGGAGGCCAGGCCAAAGAGTAGTACTCCATACTGATAATGTTCACCACTGACCACGAAGCGGAGGTACTGTTTGTGTAAGGGGTTGAAGAGGATGTGCCTGTACGCATCCTTTAGGTCCAAAGAGCATAGCCAGTCTCCCTACTGGAGATATGGCAGCAATGTTCCAAGAGAGCATTTTGAACTTTTCCCTCACCAGGAATCTGTGAAGTCCTGCAGGTCGAGGATGGGGCAAACCCTTCTAGTCTTTTTTGGTACCAGGAAGTAGTGGGAGTAGAACCGTGTGTCCCTGAGGTGGGCTGGGACAGGTTCCACCACCTGGTCCTCCATAAGGCTTGCAAGGGCTTGCCAGAGCAGGTCCTGGTGGAGGGGAGTCCTGGGTGGCTCTCCCAGGAAGAATGGTAGGAGTGTCTGGTGGAGGTAACCCTCTCACCACCCGAAGGGCCCACGTGTCGGTGGTAATGGAGGGCCACCTCTGGACAAAGAGCACCAGATGCTCCTGTGTGCTGCCGGGCTGTGTCCAAGGAGTCCAAAAAAAAAAACCCCTCCAGGTTGCGCCAGGGGCACAGGCTGAGGCTTGGGAGGCTTACGTGGGCCATACCCATGTCCGTTGGCCTGCTGGCCATGAGGAGCTGGAAAGGCATGGTATTGAGAGTAGTTTCTGTAAGCCTTCCTCTTCTTTGGGTATGAGCGCATTCTACCCGAAGCCTTCCTCCCGGAAGGGTCAGTGGTCTTCTTGGAGAGTCTAGTCCTAGTCAAGAACTCTGACTCCAGCTCAGCAGTCTTATCTGTCATAGGTTTGCCAAACAGGTTCTCTCCATGGCAGGGGACATCGATCAATTTGTCCTGGACCCATTGCTCCAGGTCAGAGGACGGTAACCAAGTCTGGCGCTGGGCAGTAATGCATGCCATAGCTACTCTAGCTGCCAACTCAAAACCATCGTTGGCCACTCGAGTAATAAACTTGGAGCACTCCCCAACTACCAAGGCCAGGGTCCAGAACCAATGGAGGGGTTTCCTCAGAGATACCAACCGAGAACCCGGTGAGCTCCTTCACAAGGTCTTGAAGGTACATGCCCATGCACAACAAGCATAGAGAGCCCTAGAAGCACTTTCTGCCCAAAGTCAAGGAAGGCCATGTCCTCGGGTGGGGACTGGAGGGGATGGGTCCAAGGGCATGTCATGGTGCCAGCAGGTATCTGGAGACTCGTCATCCTTTGCCTCCCAATCAGAGACTGGCTTGGAGGAGGAGTCGGGGTCCTCCGGAACTCGGGTTGCTGGCCTGACCCCAATGACCTTGAAGCCATGGTGGCCCAGGGCTCGAAGCAGAGAGCACCAAGTGGTGAGGACCGCAGCTCTGAGGATCAGGATTATGGCATCTCTCGAGGCTGGTGGCACTCAAGGATTGGCTCGACCTCCGGGGAGTCCCTCTCGGTGAAGGGCCTGGTGGTTGATAATGACCCCGAGGAA
The DNA here is from genome assembly GCA_033557465.1 of Ichthyophis bannanicus. Taxonomy (NCBI): domain Eukaryota; kingdom Metazoa; phylum Chordata; class Amphibia; order Gymnophiona; family Ichthyophiidae; genus Ichthyophis; species Ichthyophis bannanicus. The sequence goes on from CM066042.1 coordinate 298,056,007, forward strand.
CCGGGCATCAGAGTCCACTGCTGGGCTGTCAAGGTAGACATACTGTGCTCCAAGGCCACCACTGTGGCCTCGAGACCAGAAGGCTCCACAACCTTCGGTTCAGACGCCGGCTCCATCAAGGGGGAGTCCTTGACCAGGAAGGCCATGGGGGTCCGAGACCGGTCCTAGGGCATGGACAGTTCCTGTCAAGGCAACTTAGATGGCCGTTCCTTGCCATTACCCTCAGTCTCCCATCAAGGGCTGCGGGACCGGGTCCTGTGGGATTTCCCCACTTTCCCTGACTCATCACTCGATGAGGTCCTTTAGGTCTGCTGGATCTTCTTGGTGCGATCCTCGACATAGGAGCTCCAGCCAGAGGTCCCATGGATTTGGGGCTCCGAGGCCACCCAGTCTCCGCAGGCACTCGAGGTCCTGGAAGGAGTCTCTGAGTGGGCTCTTGCGGAGTACTCCGGGGCTGTTAGTCTTCTGTAAAATTGACTCGCACTGCTGCTGTTTCCTGAGGGCCTTAGGGTTCCATCTGCTTAGAGAGACCACAGACCGAGGTGTCGTGGTCCAGCTCAAGGCATCGAAGGCAGCAGTCATGCGGATCTGTGCACAACTTATTATGCGTGCAGCAGTCACAAGGTTTGAAGCCACTGGCAGAGGCCATGGCTGGGAAGATGGCCCCCACAAAGTCAAATTCACCAGGTCCAGCCAGGTAGGCAGTGCAAACCCACGCCAAATAAAAAAGTAAGAAAAAGGAACCTGAGGATGCAATGCCAAGGCAAGTGGGCTCGAGTGTGAGAAAAGGCATCAGTATGCTACTAGAGAAAGCAAAAACTAATGACAAAAATGGTGAAATTAGACTTACCTGCTAATTGTTGTTCCTTTAGGACCTCCAGTCTAGTCCCGAAAGATAGAAGTTGTGTTCATCCTCTGCAGCTTGGAGACTGAGCATGATCCAAATCTTGATGACCTCAGCATATATAATCCAGGGACCGCCTCCATTCCTCAGTACTCTATTGACAAAGCAGACTCACCAGAGCAAGAATTAAGTAACGACAACATAGCATAAACAGCTAACCTCAAACTGAGAACATTTAACTGCAGTATACTGTAAACGGCGTTATGTGCTTAACAACCCACAGTCAAACAGCATTGTAGAACAGAGGCAAGACCACCCCCGTTCTCCACCACCTACCTGAAACAGCAGCTGCCTCACGAGTGTAGCAGCCCTCAATAGGAAACTCTTAGCTTCAGGGTGCCGTCAGCAGAACCAAACCAGGTGGGATACGGGACTAGACTGGAGGTCCTAAAGGAAAAACAATTAGCAGGTAAGTCTAATTTCACCTTCCTTAGCGTCCCTCCAGTCTAGTCCCGAAAGATAGAAGATGTAACAGAGCAGTAACACCTTAACGGGAGGGCCCTGCTAGACCAGCCTGAAGCACCGATGCTCCAAACTGCGAACTCCTTCCGCCATTACATCAATACTGTAATGCTTGACAAACGTATGCAAGGAAGACCACGTCACCGCCTTACAGATATCCACCGCTGGCACCAAACACGACTCCGCCCAGGACGCAGCCTGAGCCCGAGTCGAATGTGCCTTCAAGCCCTTCGGCACTACTCTGCCCTTCAACAGATAAGCCGACGCAATGGCTTCCTTAATCCATCGAGCGATAGACGGTTTCGACGCCTGCTCGCCGCGCTTCGATCCCCCAAACAGCACAATCTATCCATCCTCCGGAATGAAGCCATCTTCTGCACATACATCCTCAAGGCTCTACCCACATCTAACTTGTGCAGATGTCCCCCCTTCTCACCAGACTTTGCCCTCTCAAACACTGGTAAGGTTACCACCTGATTCACGTGAAACGCGGACACTACTTTCGGTAAGGAAGGAAGGAAGGAACCGTCCTCAACACCACTTTGTTGACCTGAAGCACCAAAAAGGGCTCCCTACAGGACAGGGCCTGCAGTTCGGAGATTCGGCGAGCCGAGGAGATCGCTACCAAGAACACCACCTTTAGCGTGAGATCCTTGACCGTCGCCCTCGCTAAGGGCTCAAACGGTTCTCTAGTCAGCGCCTGCAAAACTAAATTCAGATCCCAGGCTGGTACTGGATCTCTGCGCGGAGGTCTCAACAGCGCCGCCGCTCTCAAAAACCTCTTCACCTCTGGGTGACTGCCCAGCGGCTTCCCCTGTATCCTTCCTCAAAAACAAGAAAGCGTCGCCAACCCCTTCTCCAAACCATCTTGCAGAAAGGCCAACACCTGCGGCACCGAAGCCTCCAGTGCCCTCAGATGTCTCTCACCAGACGCCTCAAAAATGCGCCAGACCCGAACGTATGCTACCGAAGTGGAGCGCCTGCGGGACCTAAGTAACGTATCAATTACTGCTTTCGAAAAACCCTTGGCCCTTAACCTTGCCCCTTCAAGAGCCAAGCCGTAAGCGAGAACCGATCCACCTGCGGCATCAACAGCGGGCCTTGAGTCAGCAGATCCGCCCGTAAGGGAAGTCGCCACGGAGGCTCCAACAAGAGCCGCATTAGATCCACATACCACGGCCGCCTTGGCCAATCCGGCGCTACCAGCACTACGCGCCCTCTGTATCTCTCTATCCTTTGCAGAACTCTTCCTATCAGGACCCACGGAGGAAACACAAAGGAGATGCCCCTCCGGCCACCGTTGAATCAAGGCATCGAGCCCTTCCGACATCCTTTCTCGCCGTCTGCTGAAAAACCTTTCTACCTTTGCGGACTCCCAGGTCACCATGAGGTCCATCACTGGAATCCCTCAGCGCTGCACTATTAACTGGAACACCTCCGGATGGAGAACCCACTCCCCTGGGTCCACCTTCACTCGACTTAGAAAATTGGCGGTCACATTGTCCACCCCGGCCACGTGCGCTGCCGATAACACTTCCAGATGAGAATCGGCCCACTCGAAGAGCACCTCCGCCTCCTCCTCGAGCGCCACACTGCCTGTGCTGCCCTGGCGATTGATATAAGCCACTGCCGTGGCATTGTCCGACAAGACCCGGACCGCCGTCCCTTCCAGCCAATGTAGAAGGGCCCGCAACGCCAGCCGAACGGCCCGTAACTCCAACCTGTTGATCGACCACGACCTTTCCTGATCCATCCACTGGCCCTGCGCATACTGTCCCTTGAAATGCGCTCCCTAGCCGAACAGGCTGGCATCCGTCGTCAGTGCTCTCCAAACCAGGCTCTCCAGAGGCATGCCTCTTTCGAGATTTCCTAGAACTAACCACCATTGCAGCGACTGTCTCGCCTCCGGGGGACACACCAACCTCCTGGACAACGGATCGGACTGATGCGACCACCTCCGTAGCAACGCCCTCTGCAACGGCCGCATGTGAGCCCTGGCCCACTGTACTACTTCCAGCGCAGCTGCCATCGTACCCAAGACTTGCAGGTACTGCCATGTCGAAGGCGCCTGTCTGCCCAGAAAGGTCCGGAACAGCTGCCTTAACTTCTCTATTCTGGCTTGGGGCAGAAACACCCTGCCCAAATTGGTGTCGAACCGTGCCCCCAGATACTCCAGTTGCTGCGATGCCTGCAATTTGCTCTTCGCTAAGTTCACAACCCAACCCAGCCCAGCGACTGCAAAAACTGCACCACTCTCTCGGTTGCCTTTACACTCTCTTCCTCCAATTTCGCTCTGATCAACCAGTCGTCCAGATAGGGATGTACCAACACTCCCTCCTTTCGCAACGCCGCCGCCGCCACTACCACCATGACCTTGGTGAAAGTTCTCGGGGCGGTCGCCAGGCCAAACGGCATCGCCTGAAACTGAAAATGCTCCATGGGCACCGCAAAACGCAGAAACTGCTGGTGTTCCACCCTGATTGGAATATGTAAATACGCCTCCGAGAGATCCAGAGCCGTGAGGAACTCTCCCTGACGCACCGCCATTATAACAGATCTCAATGTTTCCATGCGAAAATGCGACACCTTGAGACATCTGTTTACCCTTTTTAGATCTAGAATGGGTCGCAGCGTGCCCTCTCTCTTTGGCACCACGAAATATATGGAGTATCGACTGTACCCACATTGGTCCGCCGGCATTGGTACCACCGCCTTCAACGCCAATAGCTTCTGCAACGTCTCCCTTACCCCCAACAGCTTTGCCTTTGTCCGACAGGGAGACCGCACAAACGCCTCCGTCACTGGCCTTTGAAGCTCGAGCGCATAACCGCTGCGCACGATCTCCAACACCCACTGATCTGAGGTAATGCGGGCCCAGGCTGGAAAGAACTCCCGTAGACGACCTCCTACCGGGATCACTCCAGCCTGGACCCCCCTCGCATCATTGGGCCTTCTTAACACCTGAGGCGGAGGCGGAGACACCGAAACCTCTGCCTGCCCCTCGAAAGCCCCAAAAGCCCGAGGACCGGTATGGAAAACGGCCTCTCTGCATCTGACAAAAACGCGCTGGTCGAAACCTTCGAAACTCCCGTTGCTGACTCCGAGAAGGCGCCCCCTGACGTCCTTGCTTCTGCTTGTCCTCCGGCAATCTACCCCCCTTGGAGTCATCTAAATCTTTCACCAACTTCTCCAGATCCTCTCCAAAGAGAAGTTTACCTCTAAAGGGGAGCTTCCCCAGTCTGGCCTTAGAGGCTGCATCCGCCGCCCAGTTTCGGAGCCACAAGGACCGCCTGGCCGCCACCACTGACGCCATACTCTTCGCTACTCCTCTGATAAGATCGTACTGACTATCCGCTAAATATGCGGTCCCCGACTCCAACCGAGCCGCTTCCTCAATGGCCTCTTCCATCTGCAACCCTTTTAACCATTGGGCCCATCGCAAGCACGCTCTCGCCACCCAAGCCCCACAAATCGAGGCCTGCATGGACAGAGCATTAACCTCAAACACCTGCCGCAACAACATGTCTAACCTCCTATCTTGCGTATCCTTAAGAGCCGCACTACCCTCCACCGGGAAGGTAGTCTTCTTCATGACCGAGGAAACGGCTGCATCAACTTTGGGGGGTTTGAACAGTTCCTTATCTACTTCCTGCAACGGGTACAAGCGGTTCAACACTCTCGAGCCCTTGATTCCCGCATCCGGCGTATCCCACTCCTCCTGGATCATCTCCTTAAACACTCGGTGGAGCGGGAACGCCCTCTGCGACTTCCTGACCGCCTGCAGCAAAGGGTCCTCTAAGGAAGCATCTACACCCTGCTCCAACGTAGGGATATTCAGAGCACTCAGTCTCCCCTATAAGCGCCGCCAGCTCCTCTCTCCGAAACACTAACAATCCTGGCCTGGTCTTCGTGGTCCTGCAACTCTCCTTCCTCTAACTCCGGCTCCTCCTTGGAGTTGTCCACCACTGCTGACCTCACATCCAGGTCCAAATCCAAATCCATGCTCTCCTCCAACGGCCTGGCCCGCTTAACTGGCTTGCCCTCTGCATCCAGTGGCGCCCCCTGCCTCTTAGCCCCTGGGGCATGCTCCTCGCCGGCACCCGCCTCCTTCCCCCCAGCTCCGCTCAGGGTTTGCTGCAGCAACACCAAAAATTGCTGAGAGAAAATGGCCCCCAAGCCTCCCTGCAGCGAAGGTGGGGACAAGGAGACCTGCGGCACCGAGGAAGGCCCCCGTAGGGGCTCCGGGGGCAACAATGGAGGGCTGGGAGAGCGTCCAGATTCCAAGCCTTCCTTGGCCATCTCCATCGTGCTCGTTTCCTCCAGACTGGCCAGCGCAGCCTCCTGTGCACAGGTCTTACACACTCCTGCCTCAGAGACGGTCGCCCGGCGGATCCAGCACAAGAGACAGTGAGACCGAACCAGCATTCAAGCCACTAAGGCCGAGGCCCCCCCCCCCCCGCTATGAGCTTACACCAACCCAGCTCAAAAAATCCAGCGGGGGCTCAAGCGTGCTTCAACTGGCCACAACGTGTGCCTGTTTTTTTTGTTAACGCACATCAGAGGGGCTCCCCAGCAAGGCATTAACCAAAGAAACGATCCCTGATGCTTCTCCCGTTCCCACGCAAACTACCACGCGGCACTCAAAATGGCCGTCGGGACCGTCGAGCCGGTAAGAAAATCCTCCGAACAGAAATGCAAACACTGAACGCTCTCCTTCTTACCTCTGCCCTGCCAGCCAGCCGACGAGCTGCACACCCCAGCTCTTGTCCGCTGGATCGAGCAGGCTCTCAGCTGTCGCACCTACGCTCTGCCTCACCTCCTAGGCACCTTGCAGCGATTCGCTTCTGCGCTCCGAGCGGCAAATCCTCGACGGCAGTTCACCCGCCTCGGGGGGATCTGCTGCCAGAGGCCCCAGGTCCCACACTCACTCCGTACTGCCACCGTTCCAGAGAGAGGGGAGAAGGGGGGTAAGTCGGCTGCACAGCCCAAGTGACAAACTGTGTTGTTGAAACACTTGCCGAATTTAAAGGGATAGTAACTCCCTCCTTATTTTTATTTATTTATTTTTTAAAACCAATAACCTACCAAAATACCTAGCACTAACTAAAACTACTTAATTCCTAAAGTGAGTCTCTAGTCCCTGCGCTCACACCTCCTACCGCTGCTTGGAGACTGAGAACTGAGGAATGGAGGCGGTCCCTGGATTATATATGCTGAGGTCATCAAGATTTGGATCATGCTCAGTCTCCAAGCTGCAGAGGATGAACACAACTTCTATCTTTCAGGACTAGACTGGAGGGACGCTAAGGAACACCAACTTTTTCATGGAAAAAAGGAGACTGAAGCAAGATGGCACCCTTGGGTGGGAAGAGGACCATGCATGCATGGTACATCTCCCAAAGGCTTTCTTTGAAAGCTGGGGAGAGGTTACTGTGCAGGCTCAGTCGGCACCCATATGTGAGGACTGACTTCCTGCTTGTGCCTGGAGAATAAGGCCAAGTATTCAGTTAGCAAAGGGACATGTTTACTAAACCACATTAGGCTTTTGCAGCTAATGCAGCATGTTGGCACAAATAGCACCACATTAGCTGCAAAAGTCATGCAGCATCTTTTGGGGGCGTGCATAGCAGTCCCCTCGCAGATACCGCACCAAAAATGCAATGAGCATTGTTGGACAGTAGCTCGGATGCAGTACTACCACCACCAATTAAGGTGGCATTAGGTGCACCTATGTTGTCAGCAAAAGTGTGTGGTTATCGCTCACTGTTGATGCCCACTCTCCACCCACGCATGCAGCTAAAGAATGGTCTGCAGATAGCAAAGAAAATTGCTGCACTTCCTGCATTTGCCCCATCTTAACTGTTAAGTACTTTTGGCAAATGCTAGCTGCCACATTAACAGCTAACACGGTTTGGTGAACATGCCCCAGAGAGTTAGGAACAAAGTGAAGAGATAGCAAGGTCAAATAAAATAAAAGTTTACATAATTTAGTATGCAAATATAAATATGCCTGCCTGAACTCCTTCCCTTATGTTAACCCGACATCAAATGAAACACTCCTGTTCTAGAACAGCAGTACACCTCCAGTTGGGAAAAGAGAACAAGCCAAAATGCTAGAGATTCCTATATGTTAACAGAATCCCTCACCTTAGTGACGCATTCAACACACAAATAATGAGACTACAAATTAGAAACAAATATGCAGACAAAAAATTAAATGCAGACTCTGAACAGTAAAATGCCAAAGAAAAAGAAACAAATGTATTTCCTCCTGTGTGCTCTCACATCGAGTCAGTGCTGACTTCTGGTGACCTAGCCCCTGGGTTTTCTTGGCAAGGTGGAACTGAAGTAGATTGCCAGCCCTTTCTTCCATACCGTAAGCCTACACCATCTGGTATTCCAAGGTGGTCTCCCATCCAAGGACTAGCCAGACCCAATTTCCTCCTGTACAGAAAATACAGAAATAGGAAATACAGACATAAAGTTAACATTTTATTCACTAGAATGTGAAAATATTTTTTTCCTTCCATTTCTTGTCTGATCAGTTTCTTTTTTTAATTGGGTTGATCCAGGTCCTCTTGTTGCTTCTCACTTACATCCTCTTCTAGGGTTTCATTTCTGTTTTCATTTTCTTCTCTACCCTTCCTCCCCTATATCTATTTTTCCTATTTCATCTTTTTTCTTTATTTCTCTCCTCTGCCTTTTTATCTACTTTTAGCTAGATTGGAGAGGTAGGACATGGAAAACTGAGGGGAAGGAGGAATACAATTCCTCACATTTGTCTGTCGTTCTTTGCCCAGTCTATTCCCCTCCCCCCATCATTTATCTATTTTCTAGTCCCCCATTTCCACTCTGTACTCACCCCTTCCTCTACCCTCTCTCCAGCCCCTTCCCTTTCACTTATCTCCTCTCCACATCCAGTTCCTTTCTTGTCTTACCCCATAGCCAACCTCTTTCCCCTTTTTATCCCATTTCTACCTTCTCGCATCTCAAAGGCTTGTCCCCTTCATACCCAAATCACCTTCTCTACAACTCTATCCCTTTCTACTGCCTCCTAACATCTCCCCAAACCCTTCAGGTCCTAAATTCAAACCAGGCTTCTTCCCCATTTTTCTGCATACTTTTACAGCCTATTCGTACAGCTCAGTCATCTAGTCCCCACTGGCCTAATCCCTGATCGTTTCTTAGCTTCCATCTATCCCCCCCCCCCCCACCTAATCCCCAAGACTCCACTCTCTTACCAAACCCAATCCCCCAGTCCTCACTTAAATACCCATCCAAACCCCAAGTCCCCAGTTCTGCCTCACTACCAATACCCATCCAATCTTTGACCTTGTGTTGTTCTGGGCTCTCACCCAATCCCCAAGTCTCCACCATGTCCTCATTTGCCTTCCTGCTTCCTTCTCTCTCTCTCCCAGCATCTATTCTCTTACCTCTTTCTTCCCTTTCCCCAGTATCCACCTGTTTATCTATCCCAGTAGTCATGGACCCTGCCTTTCCTCCATCTTCCTGAAGCATCCAGCTCATAGGCCCTCCTCTCTGCAGAATCTTACTTCTCCCCCTTACATTACATACCCCTCTCTTCCTCCTCAGTCACCCCCAGTATTTACCATTTTCTCCCTTCCCTTTCTATTTCCTGCCCTTCCCCCAAGCATGTAGCACCCGACCCCTCTCCACAGCCAGAATCTTGTTCTTTTGCATTCCACCACTCTTCAGTTGTTGGCAAGCATCTGTCCCCACATTTCAAGTGTGCTTACAATGCCAAACGCTGGGGAAGAAACTAGATAAGGAGGAAGCAAAGAACAAATTCCTGCAGCTGGTCATGTTAAGGCCAAGGACAAGGCCAAAGCCACAGTCATGGTCCAGATAGCCCATCCCATTCCAATGCCTGTATATTATTGTTTCACTTTTCCCTTGTTTTTATTTTTAATGTGTACCAAGCAAGGAACAATATGTGAGCTATAAAGAAAAGTACAGGCATTTATAGAAGTGGCCACGTGATCACTAAGCTTGTGGTTTTGCTCATGATCTGGAAAGGGTTTACTGCAGTAGAGAGATCCAACACCAGAAGACAGGTACCACCTAAGACATGAGAACAGAGACATATTTATCAAGAGAAAGTGATCTGGCAATTTTAGTTCAGCCAGTTAGAAGCATTATCCAATAAAGGCCTGGCAAAAAAGGTAACATTTTTACTTACCAGATCATGTCCTTTCCTTAATTCCTGCTAGATCAGTCCAGACAAGTGGGTTGTGTCCCTTCCTATCAGGAGAGGTGGAGACAGAAATGTTTTCCAGAGGCGTTTTATGACTTCATACTGGTATAATCAAAGATTCAGCTAGAGGCACCCTCAGTATTTATACCCAAGCACATGGTCAAGAATTGCTGACTGCACAAAAACCTCAGTGAGGATAACAAGGTTCAACAGAATGAGGAACCATAACTATATACAGGACAATCTTCAGACAGAAGACCTATCAAGAGGATATAGGCCTGCAAGGCCAACTGCAGAGGAAACATAGCAGTCTAGAACAGGTCACAGGGGCAGGGTCCTGGACTGGTCTTGGTGAGAAGTCTCTGGGACTCCTTCAAGCGCTCTTCAAGCAATAAGCCATAACTTGATCACAGACTATTCATCTTTTCTACAAAGACTAAAGTTGAGCAGAAACCAGTTTCTCTAAGTTTGGCCAAGAAGGGCAGATTTGAAACTGGGCGATTAATAACCTGGGACAGCAGAATCCAAGTAAGGCTTTAAGATTGGACGAACCAGAGCAGTTTCCAAATTGGGTGTTGATAGAGGTAGCACTAGGTGCTGGTGGATGTTCCTAATGAATATTCCTGCTATTTCTGGATAAACCATATATAAAGAATCGGAAGCCGAAAATCAAATTGCAGCAGTTATTTCCACATTGAGCTTAAGCCTATTTGTATTCAACCAGGCTGCCATGCTATTTAAGCTGGTGTTGAATAACATAAGCTCTGGTGAAATGGAGGAAGTGTGAAAAAAGTCACTGCAGTTCTATCGAGACTGGGCTATTGCAACGTGATATACATGGGCTAACTCAACTGAAGAGGCTGCAGACAATCCAAAACACTGCTGAGTGCTCGGCATTTTGATCATGTCACAACCCTCCCCCTCCCTTTCTGTCAGTTCATTGATTAGCAGTAGTCTTTTGGATTAAATTCATATTTCTGACCTTGGTACACAAAGCTTTCTACTCCAGTCATCCTATATATCTTTCATCATGTATCACTCTGCATACTTCATCACAGTTACTTCATCCCATTCATACTAATCATCTCATCCTACCTTCAGCCTTGCAAGCAAAATACGAATCCATCTGGAAACATGCTATTTCAAGGCTCTACCCTTATGGGATAATCTACCCACTGACTTAGGCAAGAAACTTCTTATAAGAAATTTAAGCAGGTCCTGAAGACCTACCTGTTCAGAAAGGCTTTTGGAGTTGGAAAGTGCCAAGCCTGGTCTGCTTGGAACATTACTGATCATTGTTGTATGTTTTAATAAATCTAATTTTTTGTGTGTCTATATTTTATTGATGATATCATAAGATGCTCTGGTATATGACTTGAAGAGCAGTATAGAAAGTTTGATTAAATCATAAAGACAAAAGGAAAGGATGTTATACATTGTACTTAATGTCACCTTCTATAGCATGCTGCTGGACCAGTCCAGACAACTGGGATGTACCAAAGCTATAACTCCACTGGGCAGGAAGATGACACAGCAGCTTTTAAGACCTCTGTATCAAAGGCCATGTCCGCCCAAAGATGGACATCCAAGCAGTGATGCTCGACAAAAGTGGAACGTGAGGGGGCAACCAAGCTATGCTACACACAGGAGAATGCCTGGACTTCAGTGGAGTGTGCACACAAACCTTCTGGTGTCTGCTAGTTCCACAACAGATAGACTGAGGCAATGGCCTTCTTGATCCAGTGCCTCAGGGTAGACTTTGTGGTAACATCACCCTTATGTAGGCCTGCAAACAGCACAAAAAGTCAGTCCAACTTGCAAAAGGAGTCAGTGACCTTGAGATACTGGAGAAGCACTCTTGCCATCCACAAGGTGAAGGTCCCTAGCTTTCCCTTCACACAGTTACTTAGAAAAGAAGGACAAACAGGCCATCTAATTAACATGGTTATGGCTAAGTTTATTTGATATACTGCAATGTGCACAAACCCACCTTGGGCATGAAGAGGAGGATGGGCTGAACATACATGGCCTCCTCCGAGAATTACAAGTACGGTTCCCTGCATGCCAACACCTGCAGCTCAGACACAAAAACTTAGCAGATCATGATCAGGAAGATTGTCTTGAGGGACATCTCTTAAGTATAGTCCATGTCAGTGGCTCAAAGGGCTCAGACATCAAGGCCTTGAGAACTAAGCTGAGATACCAAGTGCCACACCTCCCCCCCCCCCCAAAAAAGCCTCATCTGGGTGTGAGATTATAGAGCACCCTACCACTGGACCCCTGAAGCATGAAAAGACCGCCACCTGAAGTCTCAGGGGACTACGGAAGAGGCCCTTAAGAACATCTTATAAAAGGCAAGCAAGTCCACCACATTAGGGCCAATCTGGTGCTCATGGCACAAGTGCTCAAAAGGGCACCAGACATGCACATAGGCAAGGCTGATAGAACCTCTCCTTGATTTAAAAGCATAGAAACCACAGCATCAGAACAGCTCTTAATTGTTAACAGCCACTTCTCAAGAGTTAAGTAATAAGAGAGACGGGAACCAGGTCCCCGTTGCAACAGTCCCTGGGCTGCAGAAATCACAGAGGATGTTCCCACAGGAGGCACATCATATCCCTGGATCCAAGCTCTCCGTGGCCAGTATAATGCCAACAGGACAACCCTGCTCAGATGTCATATACAACAGACTCTGCTCTGACCAGGGCTGGACCAGGGCATTGATGCCTTCAGAGCCTAAGTCTTTGCGACGACTGAAGACACTGCATACATGGCACTGAATCAGGTCACCATCAAATACATCCTGGGACAACCTCAGATGTCCAAAATCTTTTGAAATACCAATGAGCTCAATTCCTACTCCCGGGATCAAGGGAGTGGTGACCGTGGAAGTCCATCTCCCTATTGTCGACACACACACAATGTTACTCCATAAACTAACGGTAGGCTTTACTTAATTAACCAAATTGCGATAATTATTACAAAGCAAAACACCAGGTAAAAGCAGACATCAGAAAGACTCAACAGACCTTCAAAACATCACCTCTCAGTGAAGAAGTCTGGCCATGAATCATATTACTTCAATGGTTCATTATTACCAAGTCCACCCACCATACTCAGGGTTCATTGCCCTGACATATATATTCAATCAATACCAACAATCTGATATAAAATTTATACAAATATTTTATAAAAGTCTGAACTCCATAGTATAAATTAAGCAACCCCTGACACCCATTGAGACATCTTTCCTAGCATTTCGCATTAGCTGTTTCAAGGGGATCCAGCTAGAAAACAGAAAAAAAGAAATTGCTTAATATAAGACTCATGGCCAGACTTCTTCACCGAGAGGTGATGTTTTGAAGGTCTGTTGAGTCTTTCTGAGGTTTGCTTTTACCTGGTGTTTTGCTTTGTAATAATTATCGCAATTTGGTTAATTAAGTAAAGCCTACCGTTAGTTTATGAAGTATCATTATTCGGCTTTGATATAGACCTTGTGTTTGTTTGGACACACACAATGTTACACAGAGAGCCATGAAAGACTCCATTCTGTCCAGGTGAATAAAAGAATCATCTCCAGGGCCACTCTGGCACTCTTCATGCCCCTTGCCAGTTGACATACCATTGTCCGAGGACACCCAGAATGACCCGTACCTCAAGACAGTGATGGGCCATGCCACTATAGACAGTTGACCCAGTCTGCCTTGTTTAGAGTTCTTTTGTTATTGAAAGATTATTTGGCTCTTTGAGGATTTTTTCTACTTGATAGTACAAACTATAGACAGTTCCAGCAGCCCTGAGCTGTTCAGCCCTTGCAATGGGCTCCCCACACAGAGTGGCATCCTTTGAAAGGATAAGCCACAAAGAATCATCCAGTGGCATGCCCTTCCTCAGATGCTGGGACTGCCCCACGAACGGAGGGAAGGGAGCGTGATCTCAAAATCCCGAGTGCTTGGAGACCAGTGAAACAAGGACCTCTGCAGCAGCCTCATACAAGCTCACACCCAAGGAACCATCTTGATTGATGCCACCAGCTTCTCAAACTCCTCCCCAAACAGATTCCCTTTAAAGGCAAACCAGGACAACCAGGATCTTGGAGGCTGAGTCCACTGCCCAGTGGCAAAGCCATAGCCAGCATTGCACCACCGTCAAAGGCAGCAATATACTTAACTGCTTCTGACAATTCCAGAATGATGGAAGTACCATCCGAAGGGAGCGAATGAATCCACTCAAGTTGTGAGTCCCACACAAACCACCAACTGGAGTATAAGAGGAAGTTGAAACTGATTCTTACTTAAAGGAGAGCTTTCATCTTGTAATCCAAGTGGTCTTTCAGAACTGCACCACCCACCCTCCATCAGAATAGTGGTCCACTTTGTGGCAGCAGCAACATGCGCATCCGACACACTCAACCATTTGGCACAATTTTCCTATGGCAGGGCATAGAACCTCTTCATGACTCTAACCCCTTTCAATAAGGAGTCTGGCAGGTCCACTCTGAGCTGACCATGCTCTTGATAACCTCTAAAAAGGGAAAAGCACTAGTAGATTTCTGAACACCCTACAAAAGGTGCGAGACCTACAGTGTCTCTTCTGCCACCAGAAGATCTGCCAACCACAAAGCAGAAGACACATGAGAGATCAATGCCACCAGTTCTTCCTTCCTGAATAGGCAGATAAGGGAATTGTTCTGGTCCTCTGAAAGTGGTGGCATTTTGTCCTTAAAACTAGTGTCCTCATTGGACATGTTGGAATTGGATCCCGGCAAAGGAGAGATCACTTGAACCTCCAGATTCCAATCTCTGCAGAAATCACTGAGGCTGCAGAGTGCGAACCAGGCCTTGGCTATCCTGTGCAACTGGACCTTCCTCCAATTGAGTGGAGAGCAACTGAGAGGACTCAGAAACCCCCAAGTCTGAACTGCCTTGCCAGAAGGACCAAGCTTGCTGAAGACATGGAAGGTATTCCAGGGAGGACAACCCAGAGACCAGGAGCTCCTTGTTGAACTTACCCCACCATTGATGGGTGGTGGTGCTGTTACTGGGCCCTGAAGAGATAGGACGGTCAGAGTGAGCGCCTAAATTCAAGGCTTGGGAAACGATCATCATCCACAATTCTGCCTCCTGCCTTGAGAACGACAAGGGTAGGGTACCTGTACCCCCCTGCTGTGAGAGGGTACATCCGATGCCTCCACGTAGGAATTACAAAAGCTAGAGTTCAATGATGAATCCATTTTCACAGACCAGGTAGTTTTTCTTAGAAGGCAGCATGTGCACAAAACCAAACAACATAGGCCTTAGGAGTTGCTAACTGCCCAACTTTGCAGGCTCAGGATGCACAAGGAGTGTTTCAACACACAATCTAGCTGCACGGGTGCCACCATTGCATGCTACAGCTGCGCAATGGAAGGTGCATACCCAGCAAATATAGTACAGCCAACGCACGCAAGCAGCACAAGGTAGGAACTGGCAGGAAAAAAATTGCTCCTCACCAATGGTCGTCTTGAACAACCCAAAACCCAACAGACAAGGTCGGGTTGCACCCAAAGACGAGTCACACAAGAACAGACTGAATTGTGTTATTCACCCCTGGGAAGCCCAGGCCGGAAACCATGCAGACTTTGTTCTGCTCTCCTGCTGCCAGGGCCTGCTAGGACATATCTCTGAAGAGCCTTCTGCTAATCTTCAGTGGAGAGCTAGGGAGGAGGTGGGGCACCGAGGCCGTACGAGGTGAAGGATCATTTTCCAAAACTCCTTATCCAAACTTCTGGCTGCTCAACTGGCCTTAAAAAATAATGAGGAACTGAACTAAGTCCCCCTTCTGTATGGCACTACCCAAATGAGCACCTGTTTTAAGGGTGACTTTAGTGGAGCCTTCCAGCATCAAGCTGCAGTGAGGAAGTCACCCTAAGGGTGGTTACTCAAACTAAATTAAATCTTACCCAACATTTCACCAGAGTTGCACCTATGTATCCACCATCTGCTGGAGATGGAGAAATACCGATGTGTGCCCCTACCTACATCTGTAATTATAGCTGGATGAAGCATAAGAAGCCTCTGGAATTTTTTCTCTGTCTCCACTTCTGCTGGTAGGATGATATGGAAATCCGATTTTGACTTGTCCTCGGAAATGGAAGTAGTCCCAAGTTACACAAAACTCTTCTGTGAGGGAGTTCCAGAGGGCGATTGTTGTTCCTGAGAAGAGCCATTGATGGCTACTGCGCTTTTGATTTCTTCCAGTGATACATTGTGGCTCTTCAATGAGGGATGTGTATTATGGTGAGCTGAGGTGGTGTGTATGGCTACATGTGACTTCATAGGTATGCAGCTGGGGCAATAGGGAGGTAATTGGGAACAGAATCAGTGTGTGTGTGTTGAGGAGGAAGCAGCATATATATTTTGGATGCATCAGGGACACTGCTTTGAAGGCATCTTTTCTTTCATCCTTTGCCACCTGCTTCAGTTATTTTTCATCATCAGTCTGCCTTGTTGCGCTGTACCAAAGTAATGAAAGGGTACGACAAGCTTTCGGAAAGGTGGTCTGGTGAATATTCTGGAGCTAAGAAAGCAATGACAATTTATTATATTTGAGAGGGAAATTACATTTCTCTGCAAGCCAATGTTGGTGAATATTTTTCCTCCTTTTTTGTAAAGCTACTATGCCTACAGAGAGCTGGACAGGCACTTATCCCTTTTATATAATCCTTTCCAGTGCTCTGCATGCTTGAAAGTATAAAAGGATTGCAATACATACAATCAATCAAAATTGCTCAGCCTAATGGTCCACTGCAAGAACAGAGATGAAGAGCATAGAAGAGGAATGATGAAGCAGCCACCTCGGAATAAGTTAGTATGTGCTGTTGAAGTCTCTTGTCAACACTTGCCCTGCTTATCTTGCACTCCTCACATACCAGCACTTACATAAGAGAGAGCACCAGTAACAGTAATGCATTAATGTCCATAGAAGCTTCTTGGAAATTACAAGATCAACTCCCTAGACATCTAAAGACACATTCATATGGACTGAATTTTGCTGCTCTGGTAAGGGGTGCTGTAATATACTATCCACACCCTTTCTTTGATATACAATAATGCACCTGTTAGAACAGTATTTCTTACAGCCTGTTGTGTCACTGCATACACATACCAAAAGTAATCAGGAATGGGCACATAACGGTACACTGAGATCGCAACTCCTCAGAAAGGAGAGGCAATCAAAACTATAAACACTACAGTTGCAATCTATGGCAACAGTTTCTCTTTTGGACCTTTGCTTTACTGGTTCAAGCAGTTCCCAACTTAAAGATTCTCTACTAAAAAGAAAATTGAAGGAACAGTGTGCATACATGACAAATATTGCTGCTTTTTCTATATTTGCAGCCAGCGTTCTCCAAAATCCAAGTGTAAACATGTCTCTCAGGAGTTCCTGCAGCTGAGCAAATGTTGGAGAATAATTTCTCAATAAAGAAAATGTCAGAAGTTCTTTACTAAAATGTCATCACAACTTCATTTAAGTTGCAGTCTCAATCTGCTTAAAGAAGCAATTGCAGAAGTGGATTTAAGATTATGGCACACAAAAGTAGACCACAGAATGGAAGGTGAAGCAAGTGTCCTAGTTTTAAGGTGCTTTCAAAGTTTGGTGCCCTATGCCTAAATCAGACTTTGTAGCTGTAGCTCTGTGGGAAAGAGTAGTTACTCACCTGTAACAGATGTTCTCCAGGAGCAGCAGGAATCAGTCCTCACATATGGGTGACGTCAGCGCTGACAGAGCCCTCGTGCGGAGCATTTCCCCAGCTTTCAAAGAAAGCCTTTGGGAAGTGCAGCGCGCATGTGCGATCCCCTTCCCGCCCAAGGGTGCCATCTTGCTCAGTCTGATGACATAGCTAAAAGACAGCAAAAAATTAGCAAAATAAATCATATGACTGCAACTCCAAGGGGAGGAGGGAGGGTTGTGAGGACTAATTCCTGCTGCTCCTGGAGAACACCTGTTACAGGTGAGTAACTACTCTTTCTCCAGGACAAAGCAGGAGGTCAGTCCTCACATATGGGACTCCCCAGCTTAAGGCTACCGGAGACCTCAAGCCGAACAAATGAGCTCCCTCTAGCTCATCAGTACGTAAGGAAGGAATCTTCTCTGAGAACGCCCCCGACCGGTAGCCCAACACCAGGGCCGGAGGGTAGGAGTTGCCTAAACCCCAAAGAGATTATGGAGTATTGCCTGTCCGAAAGCACTGCCCCTGCGGAACTCCCTCTCAAGGCAGTAACGGGCCACAAAAGGCTGGCTTGAAGATCAAGTAGCGGCCCGGCAGATGTCTGCCAACGGAACAGAGCAGAGATGAGCCACTGACGCAGCCTTCGCCCTGACACGATGAGCCGTGACTCGACCCTCCAATGAGAGGCCGGCTGCCCCATAAGCCCAGGCGATACAGTCAGCGACCCATATGGACAAAGTACGCTTGGAGACAGGTAACCCCAACTTATTCGGGTCAAAAGAAACGAAGAGCTGAACAGCCCTCCGATGCTCCCGCGTACGGTCAAGGTAGAAGGATAACGCCCGCCTACAGTCCAGGGTATGCAGGACCATCTCAGCCTGGTTGGCATGCGGCCTGGGAAAGAAGGTCGGAAGAACCACCTCCTGATTGAGGTGAAAAGGGGAGACAACCTTAGGGAGAAACTTAGGGTGAGTCCGTAAGACTACCCTATTCCTGTAGAACAGGGGTCACCAACCTGCGGCCCGCGTGCCGCATGCGGCCCACGAGGTCCCTTCGTGCGGCCCGCAAGGCTCTACCCCGGTTAACATTATGTGCGGCCCGCCAAGGATTCCCGCCATTGTATCCACGCGCTCGCAGCTCACCGACGACCACCTGCAAGCGTCCCTTCTCCTGTCAGTGTCATCTGTGAAGCCGGACTTTAAGCATTTGTCTGCTAGCATGAATCATCAGCCATCTCATTAAATTCAATAAAGGTGATCAGCCATTGTTTTCATAATTTTGCGTTTGTTGTTTTTTTTCGTGGGGGCGGGGAGAAGGGGGGTGCGGCCCGCGAGGCTCCCGGTAGTCGGCTGTGCGGCCCGCGGCCCTCTGGAGGTTGGTGACCCCAGCTGTAGAACCTAGTGTAAGGGGGATAAGACACTAGAGCCTGAAGTTCACTCACTCGCCTAGCAGAGGTAAGAGCTACCAGAAACAAGGTTTTCCAGGAGAGAAAACGGAGAGGGCAGGTAGCCATAGGTTCAAAGGGCAGACAAGTAATCCACTGTAAGACCACATTCAGATCCCACTCAGGGGCTGGTGGACGCAAAGGAGGCTTAAGCAGAAGGAGGCCTCTGAGAAAATGAGCCACCAAAGGGTGGTTGGAAAGAGGCCTTCCATCCACCGGCGAGTGGTGTGCTGAGAGAGCACTGAAGTGAACCCTGACAGAGTTGGACTTAAGGCCTAGATTGGAGAGGTAAAGCAAATATTGCAATACTACCGCTACCAAGCACGAGAAGAAATTCTCGCTGTGCTAAGCACACCATGCAGAGAATCTACGTCACTTAAGAGCGTAGGATTTTCTGGTGGATTGCCGTCTAGAGGCTAAGACTACATCTTCCACCTCACGAGGCAGTAGTAGGGGAGCCAGGACTACCCTTTCAGCAGCCAGGCCATTAGATGAAGGGACTGGAGGTTGGGGTGCAAGAGAGTCCCCTGATCCTGAGACAGGAGATTGTGCTGAAACCCCAGAGGAAGAGGAGTGTCCACCGCCAGTTGCAGCAGAAGCGGGAACCACGGTTGCCTCGGCCACCTGGGGGCTATCAGGATCATTGAGGCCCCGTCCTTGAGGACTTTGAACAGTGTTCTGGACACTAGTGGCGTGGGAGGAAACGCATACAGCAGGCCTGTGGACCACGAGATCAGAAACGCATCCGCTGCTACTCTGAGAGGATGCGGTTGTCTGGAGCAGAATCTCGGGAGTTGCCGGTTCAGAGGACTGGCGAAAAGATCCAGGGTGGGGAGGCCCCACCTGAGAAGGATCTGCTGAACCACCAATGGGTTCAATCTCCATTCGTGTGGTTGCAGGATCCTGCTCAGTCTGTCCGCCAGGTAATTTTCTTGACCTGGGAGGTAGACAGCCTTGAGGAGGATTCTGTGATTGACGGCCCAAGAGCACAGCCGTTGTGCCTCCTGACATAGAAGGAAGGAGCCTGTGCCCCCTTGTTTGTTCACGTAGAACATGGCAACTTGATTGTCCGTCTGGACTAGTACAGACTGGTGAGAGGCGAGATGGGAGAAGGCTCTCAAAGCTCGGCATATCGCCCGTAACTCCAGGAAGTTTATCTGTTGAGCAGCCTCCCAAGGGGTCCAGAGACCCTGAGTACATGTCCCTTGGCAATGTGCTCCCCAACCTAGAAGAGAAGCATCTGTCGTCAGCACTTGAGAATGCGGAGGGGATTGAAAAACCACTCCGAGTACCAGATTCGGAAGATGAAGCCACCATTGCAGAGAGGAGACTAGCAGGTCGGATATTCTTACTGAGTCCGCTAGGCTCCCTGTGGCCTGATGCCACTGAGTGCGAAAGCTCCACTGAGCAGGCCGCATGTGCAGGTGGGCATTGGGGGTGACATGAACCGTGGAAGCCATATGGCCGAGTAGTCTCAGGAAGTGCCTGGCAGAGACAAGGGAATTGCTGTGCCTGGCCAGATCCATCAGCCTGTGGGCTCTGTCCATTGGCAGAAAAGCCTTCGCCTGAAGAGTGTCCAGCCTTGCTCCTATGAATTCTAAGTTCTGGGACGGGAGCAAAGTGGACTTTGCAAAGTTCATGACAAAATCCAAGTGCTGAAGCAGAGCCACAGTGCGAAGGGTGGCTTGATTGGCCTCCTGGGAAGACTGGCCCCTTATGAGCCAGTCGTCCAGGTACGGAAACACAAAAAGACCTTGAAGCCTTAGGTAGGCCGCCACCACTGCCAGGCACTTGGTGAACACCCTGGGAGCGGAGGTCAGGCCAAAGGGTAGTACTCTGTACTGATAGCGGTTTCCTCCCACAACAAATCTGAGATATTGTCTGTGGTCTGGATGAATAAGGATGTGAGTATAAGCATCCTTTAGATCTAAGGAACATAGCCAATCTCCCTGCTGGAGGTAGGGCAGCAGGATTCCAAGGGTAAGCATCTTGAACTTTTCCCTCTCCAGGAACTTGAGGTTGCGCAAGTCTAGGATGGGTCTGAGGCCTCCTGTTCTTTTTGGTACCACAAAGTACCTGGAATAAAAGCCGTGACCTCTCAGGTGGTGGGGCACCGGTTCCACAGCCTGTTCCTTTAGTAGACTTGCCAACTCCTGAAGGAGTAGGTCCCTGTGCAGAGGGAGTCTTGGAGGCTCCCCTGGAAAATAGGAGGGAGGTACCTGGTGAAAATGGAGAAGATAGCCCTTTTGGACTATATGAAGCACCCAGGTATCTGATGTGACGGCTGACCACCTGTGGGCAAAGTGGGCCAGCCGGCCTCCTGTGCTGAGAGAAGCCAGCTGAGGAGAAGAGGCTATGCTTTCTGAGTCAAAAACCCCCACCCTGCTGAGCAGGGGCCGGTGTTGGTGGTTTGGGGGCCTTTTGCCTACGGGGCCCATGACCCTGCCCCTTGGCCTGCTGACCCTGTTGGGGAGCTGCAGAGGCCTGATAATGAGGGTATTGTTTATAGGCAGATGACTTCCTCGGGTAAAAGGTCTTTTTTCCCGAGCCCTTCTTCTTCTGAGAAGGGGCAGAGGTTTTTCTGGACAGCCTAGTCCTGGTCAGAGTCTCGGTCTCGAGTTCTGCAGCCTTTTCAGCCATGGGCTTGCCAAAGAGGTTTTCACCTCGGCAGGGGACATCGACCAACTTGTCCTGTACCCATGGTTCGAGGTCGGATGACTGTAGCCAAGCCTGTCGGCGGGCACCGATGCCGGCCCCGGCTACTCGGGCTGAAGCCTCAAAGCCATCATAGGCTGCTCGAGAGATAAACTTTGAGCACTCTCGAATACCAGTGGACAAGGCCTGGAACCTCTGCAAAGGTTCCTCGGAGAGACCAGCAGAGAACCCGGCAATCTCCTTTGCCAGGTCTCGGAGATACATGCACATGTAGAGCTGGCAAGTCTGGACACGGCAAGCAAGCAAAGAGCACTGGAAGCACTTCTTACCGAGGGCATCCAGGTTCTGGGCCTCCCGGCCAGGAGGCACCAACGAGTGCATCTTCTGACTTTTCAGTCGATGCATGGCTGATTCCACAACCATGGAGTGGTGCGGTAATTGTGCCTTTTGGAACCCGGGGCTCTTGCGGACTCGATAGATGGAATCGACCCGCTTAACACCGGCGTCGAGGCTGGGGTCTCCCACATGCGGAAGAGCAGCCGCTCCAGCATCGGAGGAACCGGTACAGTAAAGGCCTCCTTAGGGGGAGAGTCATACTGGAGGGCCTCTAGCTCCTCGGCTCGAGGCTCCTCCTCGGGATCCGCGGGGAAGGCCAAGTCCTTGGCCATATCCCACACGAAGTCCGAGAACCGGGTATCCTCTGGTGGGGATCATCTCCGAGGTTCGGACTCCAGCGAGTCCGATGGGACACACCGAGTCCAATAGATGTCGGGTGACTTTTCGTCCTCCGTCTCCCAGCCCGACTCCTCGGAGGAGGTGTCGAGCGGCTCCGGTTGGGTGGGCACCGATGCCCTTCGCCCCGACGCCGAGGGTACCGGCATCGATGCCCTTGGTCCCGAACGGGAGGCCGAGGGAGACCGTGGCTGAGGATCGACTCAAACCCGCATGGACTCAAGGATCGGCTCGGCCTCTGGGGTCGACTTGGACGTCGATGTCCCGGTGGATGCACCGGTGAGACTGGCGATCAATGCCTGCTGCTGTTCCATGAAGGCAGCGAGGCTGCTCTCCAAGGCCGTCAACCTGAATCCGAGCTCAGGAGACCCAGCAGCCCCCGAATCGGGCCCTGACGGTGTCGGGCCCGACTTCGGCTCCCTTGGAGGAGAGTCCACGAGGACTACAGCACTCACGTGTCCAGGAGACTCCATCTTGAGACAAGGTTGCTTGGCAGGCCTCTCCGACTCCGAAGACCCGGGACGGCTATCCTCGAGGAACCAGGAGCATCCACCGACGCCACCCTCGCAGGTTTCTTCTTCCTGCGCTGTTCCCGCGAAGGAGACCCCCGCTCAGAGGAACCTCGACACTGCTCGGGGCCGGAGTCCCGAGACGTCGAGGCCTCTGACAAGGTCCGGGCCCGTCCGGACGCTGAGTCAGAGAAGATCCTATCCTTCTGGTGCTGCCGACTCAACGCCTTCGAGGACATTTTGCCACACGGACCACAAATCATCGGGTCATGATCAGGTCCGAGGCAGCGGAGGCAGCAGTCGTGTGTGTCGGTAAGAGACATAAGTTTCTTACACCGATCACACTTTTTAAACCCGCTGGCAGCCATCGGGGGAAAAAGGGCCCCTGCGAGGTCAAAAGACAGGGCTGCCAGTGAAAAAAGAAAAAATGGCGCGAACGCTAGTCACGAAGGACAAAAAACGAAAAAGGAGAGTGTGGGCTCGATATCGGGCCCAGGCGGGAAAAGGATCTGGCGTCGAACCGAAGTACAAAAAATAGGGAAATCAACTTTTTCTTCGGCGAAAAACGAACTATGTCCGTCGGGCTCCGCGGAAAAAAGAAGACTGAGCAAGATGGCACCCTTGGACGGGAAGGGGACCGCGCATGCGCGCTGCAATTCCCAAAGGCTTTCTTTGAAAGCTGGGGAAATGCTCCGCACGAGGGCTCCGTCGGCGCAGACGTCACCCATATGTGAGGACTGACTTCTTGCTTGGTCCTGGAGAAAGCAGTATTAGGCCAAAGTTTCATAAACTAGAAAGGAAAACCAGAGTGCCTCCAATCACATTCTTCTGTGGGAACAAACAGGTCTCTACTAGGCAAGAAGAGTTGTGTTGTCGCCCGTCAGATACTAGGACCACCAGCTGTGGTCTTCATGCAAAAGAGGTCTGTTGGTCAAATATTCTAAATACATTAGGAAAAAACATACCTGTGGCAAGCTTGTGACCAGTTTCAGAGTATATAATACAGATCTGTATTAAGAAATCCAGTGCAAAGCCTACTACTAAATATTTTTTGCTACAAAAGATTCATAAATTGTGCTGCAGTAAACCTGTGAACCTATCATTCTGTTTCCATTTCACAGCTTTAATAAACAATTTTTGAGAAATTTGCATCATCATCTCAGCAGCTCTTTTCATTGGCACATTTACTTTATTCCATTCAAACCCAGAGTTTTTTGTCTTTTTTCTTTTTTTTTTTAAGAAAGCTACATTATATGATAGGTTATGTACCTCCAGGGAGCTGAACATAAAATCCATTGCAAAGTTAATCCAATCTTGTTGCATACAATTAAGGTTTGCAAGGCCACAGCTGATTAAACACAGTTCTGGACAAGAGAATTAACGTCATCTTTTATTTTCTGCAAAGCATATGCACAGCTTACAAACACAGAGGAAAGAATCAACTTAGAAGAAAATGCCATTATCAAACCAGCAACAGCAGGTCATGCAACAAGACCAACGAATTAACATTGCCCTCTCATCTTAAAGCAGTAGTATATGAGCCAACTTTTGTTCCCTTCAGCTAAGAAACAAGACATTTATAAGAAGAGAGTATAAGTAATTTAGATTCATCCAGCACACTCTACTCTATAGCAGACCTTCCCAAACCAATTTTGGAGACTTCAGTCAGATTTTCAGAACACCCAGGAGCATGCACAAGAAACGTGCAGACAATGGAGATTCAATATATGCCGATTTATTGTGGACATCTTTAAGACCAGGCTGGCTATGAAATCACCAGGATTAGCTTTGGGAAGCCCTGCTCTATAAAAGAAACATTTCAAAAACATGCAGGGTAGCCAGTTCTGGGGTAGACTATTAGGCTGCATGTTTTTGGTGCCCAGACTGGTTAAAAATAGGGGTGGAGAACCACCAGTCCACTCAAATTCTCAGGATATCCTCAAGGAATATGCATGTGATAGAGCTGCATAATTGAGGCAGTGTGCATGCAAAACCTCTCATGCATATTTATTAGGGATAACCTGAAACCCAAACCAGAGACAAGATGTCCTCTAACCCTAGCATAAAGGTTCTTTAGAGAATATCAACCAGTGTGATACACATTCATCAAGGCCTTTTTCCCAAAAGACATGGAATGACAGAAAAGCCTTGCTGAATCCGTGCCATATGAAAATTTGCTGGTCATACAACTATTCTTTGAGATGATTAGTAGCCAAGGAGCTCGCTACAGAACACACCACCAGGAAACCCTTCTTTTTTACCATCATGTGCCATTCTGGGCTCATCCCTGCTTAATTTCTTAATGTAGTTATCCTGGTCATCTCCACTGTTGTTTCCATAATGCCCCTTGCCCTCTTTCAACAGCTGAATCCTCATGCAATGATTTTTATCGATTTCCAAAGACCAAGATAAACTTCTCTTATTTTGACTCTTCCATATAAACACTCATCATACAACTAAAGATTTATGCTTTGGCGGAAGGAAAACAAAGAGCAGAAAGGTGTAAGATTTTGACAATATCAATAAGCAACAAGCTATGAGGGGGAGAGGGGGAGAAATTGAATAATTAATAAACATTGGGTAACAGCCTCAAACTCAGCTGTTAACTGCTGGGCCAACGTGCATATAGGGCAGCATATTTAAGGATTCTTTTTTGGCAAAGAAAACCTAAAATTTGCTAACACATCTGATCATCTTTCCCAATATTTATTTTTAACTTATGACTGAAAGGTTCAGTTTCTCTAAATAACTTAGAAAGGAACATAGCAAGAGAGATGGAAACCTTTTAACAATAAAAGCAGATGATCAATCGGCAAGAATCAAAATCAATTCAAGCCACATGCTGGAAGGCAGAGAGAGAAAGTGGAAAACAAGCCATCAATCTGACCTAATCACTTCAGAATTTATGCCTTCCACTCCACTGCGCTGAACATGCGGAACACCGAGAACCACAGCAGGGTCTAGAGACTAAGCACTGGAGGGCGTGTCATCCCAAAGAGAAGGAATACACTGAAGAGGAGCAGTGCTGTATTCCACTGCTCATACACAGTTCCAGGGTATTTAGGAACTAGGGGTGGGCTGAAACCTCCATGGGCATACTGCAAGAAAAGGAAAGGCAGAGCAGCTGCTAATGAGCACCAACATCATAGAGGGGCTTAGAATAGCAAAAAGGTAGCTTGGTCATAGCAGCAGAAGTGGACTTGTATACTCAGTTTGAGAAAAAAAGACATTTGCAACGAATAGGAAACAGGATCCTTCAGTTCAATGATCTGGTCCTATAGTACTTTGTCACTAATCCACTAAAGAGAAGTGTCATCTCAGCAGCTCAAAGAATTTATGAAATTATTTAATGGGTCCCAAAACCACAAAAATAAATGAACTTCTTGCCCAAAGTCACAGTGTGACTCAGTGGCAAAGAGGAGTGGAGGAGTAGACTAATGGTTAGAGCAGCAAGCTAAGATCCAGGGAAGCCAGCTTCAACTCCCACTGCTGCTCCTTGGGATCTCAGATGAGTCACTTAATCCTCCATTGCCTCAGGTACAAACCTAGATTGTAAATCCTCTGGGGATAATACCTAACTGTACTGAGAAAAAGGTGTGAGCTAAAGCCAACTGGAAAAAAAAATGACCTTGAACTGATGGCCCAGGACTTCTCAATCACCCCCCCCCCCTCACTACTACCAAAAGGTGGCTAGGCTGAAATATTAGCCGCTGTGATATTTTCATCTAAAGAAATGACATTCCTCAAAGAAGCAGCTGTAGGGATTTGTCTACCAAAAAGCATCTGGAAGGGGGTTTATGTACCACTCAGGGCCAGCCCCAAAGTTGGTTCAATGTGTTGGTGCCCTAGGCAACCCTTAAGCCTTATGGCACTTCCCCCTCCCCCCTCCGGCTGTCAGAATCTATTGTTTAGCTTTGAATGTCCTGCTTTTGCCACTATCCCCCAGAAACTGATGCCCAAGGCAGTCACCTAGTTTGCCTGGTGGTTGGGCTGGGCCAGGTATTACTGGAGAATGATGAGATGCCTTTGTAGCACACCAACAGCCTAGAAGAAAATTTAAAAAATTCCCCCCCTTCTGAAAATGTACTGTGCTCTATATTAACACAGAAACTTACAGGATACACGTCAATCTAGATAAAACAGTTGGATTAGATAGAAGTGCTCATTTGCAGCAGCATACCTAGCCCCATGCGAGCAGTGCAGACACACAGAGCACAAAAGGATGAGAGGCGCATTTCGGGTTGCCAGTATGTTCCCCCCACGCAGCCTGCTGATGCCCTGCCACCCCCACTTTTTGTTTTCTCAGTGGCAGCAGCACCAGCAACAGTGGAGCAGACCCAAGGTCACATTAAAAAAACAAAACAAAAACACGTGGGTCTTTCCAACTCCGCGCTTGTAGGCATGTCAGGTCCCTCCTTTCCTTCTCTAATAAAGGCGCATCAGAAGAGGGAGGGACCAGGCCAGCCATTAAAGCGTGGGGTTGCAAAGACCCGCGTTTGAATGCTGGCCTGGTCCCTCCCTCTGACACGACCTACATCAGAGAAGGAAGGAGGGACCCAACCTGCCTACAAGCACGGAGAAGGAAACACTCACTTATTTTGTTTTGTTTTTTAATTTGAAGTCAGTCTGCCTCACTGCTGCCGCTGCCACCTCGGAGAAAAAGTGGCGGTGGCAGGGCAAGGACCGCCAGAAGGCTGGACATGGAGGACCATCAAGGTGGGGGGGTGGCGGCACGCACCAGATGAGCAAGTAGCACAGGGCACAATTATGGCTTGGTACAGCCCTGCTCATTTGTATCAGAAAAATCATTCTACAATATTTTAAAATGGATCTTACTTCAAGTTTAAATCATGCACTACTGGAATACTGAAAATCAAATCTTTCCATTGATCTAGGACATCCTCTGGCAGAACATATGTACATGCCTGTAGAAAGTTCTGTTCAGCGTTTTTGTTTTGTTTTTTTTAGAGATAGGTTAATAAAACTCCTCACAGATAGAACATAGAAAGTACCTGCATGGAAAATAGAAGTGTCTTGTGGAACTGATGCATTGATTTTGTTTATGCAATCTTCCCTCACTCCAATCCATCTACTTTTACCCGTGCAGGGGTGGGTGGGGGGGGGGGGAGAGAAAATCTGCCGAGGACGTTACACAGGTAAGCAAAATGCTTACAAACTACTCTGATTATTGCCTTGACTGTACTTAAAGGTGGGGGAATGTGAACACTATATGTAGAGGAAATGTATTAGTAAAGACCTTCAACTGACAGGAAGGGCAGCTGCAGAGAACTTACATGAATAGTCTTGTAAAAACAATCAGACATCAGACAGTGCATTATAAAAATTTACAAAATTAAGGACAGCGGAGAGGAAAAATGCATCTTTAAACCTCCCTGACAACAGGTGCCAGGTTTACTGTATTAGACATTTCTTTAAAAAAAAAGATAAATAAAATAAAAATATGGTAGCCATAAAATGTGTCTGCAATTCGATCTTTGACTTGGCTCCACTGACTATAAAAGGTCACCAAAAGCATGAGAAGGAATTCTTTATCTGTGATGCCTCATCACAAGCACACAGAGCCACTCAGCAAAACCACACAGAAGTCCATTTCCTCCTGCAGATCTGTTAAAGCAGGGGAGAGGGGGGGTGTAAGATGCAGTTAAGAATAAGAAAGCCATCTCTCACTATTGTCAAAATACTCTCTCTTCCTCCAGGTTTTGATGCTCTTAGTTAATATATCCTCATTTCAGCTGCACGGGGTGGTGATTTACGTATGTCAGCATGTCGTCTCATATTATTCCAACAGAATCGGACATCAACAGCTTGATTTCCTTGGTTTCACAATAGTAGGCATAAGTAAGAAGATTTCATAATCTATAAACCCTTAAGATTTGTTAAGATAGGGGACAAAAAGGGTAATCAGTAATTGTTTTAACAATTTGTAAATAATTGGTCTATGACTAAGCATTTAATTTAATTTTTCTTTTAGTAGATATGGGTTTAATAATCTCTTCCAGGTATTATCCAAGTCTTTATTACCCCTAAATAAAAGCAGAACTCCTCAATTCAAGTCTTATGCTTCCTTTTAAATCAGTCAAGCTCCTCTTGTGAAATCAATAACACAGACCAGTGATTGCTGCAATGCCTAATTTTCAGGATATCCCATATATTTATTTATTTATTTAAACATCTCTTTCCTGCCATACCTGCATATCTAATTTTCCTATCCGGGTACCTTGAAAGATGTTTGGGGTTCTCCCTGTAGTCGAGACTCCTTGTAATACTCATGTAAATTGAAAGTTGAATGCGCATAAGAAAACTATACCAATTGACCCTAAGGCTGTAATTTTAATATCATAAATCTAAACTCAAAGAAAGAGTAGTTACTCACCTGTAACAGGTGTTCTCCAGGAGCAGCAGGAATCAGTCCTCACATATGGGTGTCGTCGGCGCCGATGAAGCCCCAGCGGAGCATTTCCCCAGCTTTCTATGAAAGCCTTTGGGAATGCAGGCATGCATGTGTGGTTCCCTTCCCGCCTAAAGGTGCCATCTTACCTCAGACAAATGACATAGCTGAGAACAGCACAGAAAAATGAAAAATAAACTATGTACAACTGCAACTCCCAGGGGAGGAGGGAGGGTTGTGAGGACTGATTCCTGCTGCTCGTGGAGAACACTTGTTACAGGTAAGTAACTACTCTTTCTCCAGGACCAAGCAGGAAGTCAGTCCTCACATATGGGTGACTCCCTAGTTCTGGGCTACCGAGGAACCCAGGCTGAACAAGAGAACTCCCTCTAGTCCCAGCATCAAAGAAAGGCTTTTCACTGACACAACCTCCACCGGTAGCCCAACAGAGGGCAGGAGTTGCCTAAACCTCAAAGAGATTCCGGAGTACTGCCTGGCCAAAAGCACTGTCCCTACGGGACTCCCTCTCCAGACAGTAATGGGCCGCAAAAGTCTGTCTTGAAGACCAAGTTGCAGCCCTGCAGACGTCTACCAACTTTACAGAGCGGAGATGAGCCACTGAGGCAGCCACTGCCCTGACACGGTGGGCCGTGACCCAACCCTGCAAAGGAAGGTCAGCCGCCTTGTAAGCCCAGGTGATACAGTTAGCCACCCAGATGGACAAGGTATGCTTGGACACAGCCAACCCCAACTTATTAGGGTCAAAAGAGACGAAGAGCTGAGTAGCCCTTCTGTGCCCCTGCGTACAGTCAAAGTAGAAGGATAAGGCCCTCCTACAGTCCAGGGTATGCAGAACTGCTTCAGCCTGGCTTGCATGAGGCCTAGGGAAGAATGTTGGAAGAACCACCTCTTGGTTAAGGTGGAAAGAGGAAACAACCTTTGGGAGGAACTTCGGATGAGTCTTAAGGACTACCCTGTTTCCATAGAAGCGAGTGTAAGGCCTATCACAGACCAGGGCCTGAAGCTCACTCACTCGCCTGGCCGAGGTAAGGGCTACCAGGAAGAGTGTCTTCCAGGACAGGAAGCGCAGAGGGCAAGTAGCCATCGGCTCAAAGGGTGGGCGAGTCAGCTGCTGCAAGACCACATTCAACTCCCACTCAGGAGCAGGACGACGGATTGGAGGCTTGAGCAAAAGGAAGCCCCTGAGAAAGCGGGACACCAAGGGGTGAACCGACAGAGAATGTCCTTCCACCAGCGAGTGGTGAGCTGCCAGAGCTGAGAGGTGGACCCGAACAGAATTGGACTTAAGTCCCTGATTGGACAAGTGCAGTAAGTACTGAAGCACCACTGGTACAGTACAGGAGAAGGGATCCTCTGTACGTAGCTGACACCACACAGAAAACCTTTTCCATTTGAGAGCATAGGTTTTCCTAGTGGACTGTTTTCTAGAGGCTAGGACAACCTCCTCAACTTCCTGAGGCAGGCCCCAGGGAGCCAAAACTACCCTTGCGGCCTTCAGGCCATGAAATTGAGAGCTTTGAGATTGGGGTGCAGAAGGGAACCCTGATCCTGAGAGAGGTGGTCGGGTTGCAGCCCCAGAGGCAGTGGGGGATCCACTGCCAACTGAAGCAGAAGTGGAAACCAAGGCTGTCTGGGCCACCTGGGAGCCACCAGCAGGACTGAGGCCTTGTCCTGAAGAATCTTGAACATAGTCCGGGCTACCAAGGGCGTGGGAGGAAACGCATACAGGAGGCCCTGAGACCAGGGATTCAGAAAAGCATCTGCTGCTATCCGCAGAGGATGCGGTTGCCTGGAGCAGAACTTTGGCAGCTGTTTGCTCAGAGGACTGGCAAACAGGTCTACGGATGGAAATCCCCATTTCAGGAAAACCTTCTGAACTACCAAAGGATGGAGCTGCCACTCGTGGGGCTGCAGAATCCTGCTCAACCTGTCTGCCAGGTAGTTCTCCTGGCCAGGTAGATGCACTGCTTTGAGGAGCATGTTGTGTCTGAGAGCAAACAAGCAAAGGTCCTGTGCCTCCTGACAAAGGAGCCTGGACCCAGTTCCGCCCTGCTTATTCACATAGAACATGGCTACCTGGTTGTCTGTTTGAACTAGGACAGACTGATGAGCCAGGATTGGAGAAAAAGTCTTGAGGGCTAACCGAATGGCCCTGAGTTCCAGTAGATTGATTTGCTGGGCAGCTTCCCAGGGAGACCACAGACCCTGGGTGCACTTTCGCAGACAATGAGCTCCCCAGCCCTGCAGGGAGGCATCTGTGGTCAGTACCACTGTGTACCCAGGAATTTGAAAGGGCACTCCTTTTAGTAGATTGGGTGGGTGCAGCCACCAGCTGAGGGAGTCCAGAAATGGTCTGGACACCCTTATTCTGTCTCTGAGGCTGCCTGTGGCCTGTGACCACTGACTCCGAAGGCACCACTGTGCAGGCCGCATATGGAGCCTGGCATTGGGGGTTACATGAACTGTTGAAGCCATGTGGCCAAGCAGCCTCAGGCAGAGTCTGGCGGAGACCACTGACCCGCTGAGAAACTGATTTGCTAAGTCCATCAGTCTTTGGGCCCTGTTTGCTGGCAAGAATGCCTTTGCCAGGACAGAGTCCAGCCTCGCCCCTATGAACTCCAAGTTCTGGGAGGGGAGCAAAGTGGACTTTGCGTAGTTTATTACAAACCACAGGCTTTGAAGAAGAGCAATAGTTCCGAGGGTGGCTTGTCTGGCCTCCTGGCATGTCTGACCCCTGATGAGCCAGTCGTCCAGATAGGGGAAGACAAATAGTCCCTGATTTCTCAGGTAGGCCGCCACCACTGCCAGGCATTTGGTAAAGACCCTGGGAGCGGAGGTGAGGCCAAAAGGCAGTACTCTGTACTGATAATGGTTTCCTCCCACAATGAACCTGAGGTACTTTCTGTGGTCTGGATGAATGAGGATGTGAGTGTACGCATCCTTTAGATCTAAGGAGCATAGCCAATCTCCCTGCTGGAGGTAGGGCAGAAGTGTTCCAAGAGTAAGCATCTTGAACTTTTCTTTCTCTAGGAACTTGTTGAGGCTCCTGAGGTCCAGAATAGGTCGAAGGCCACCGGTTCTTTTGGGCACCAGGAAATACCTGGAGTAGAACCCGTGCCCTTCAAGTGGGGAGGCACAGGCTCCACCGCCCTGTCCACCAACAGACCTTGAAGCTCTTGGAGGAGAAGATCTGTGTGCAGGGGAGGCCTTGGAGGCTCCCCTGGAAAGTATGGTTGAGGCAGTTGGTGAAAATGTAGTGCATAGCCCCTGTGGACTATGTTCAACACCCAACTGTCCCCAGTGATGTGGGGCCACTGGTGGGCAAAGAGGGCAAGGCGACCTCCTGTGCAGGGTTGAGAGAGCAGGGACTGAGAGGCTACGCTCAAGGAGTCAGAAACCCCCACCCTGCTGAGTGGGAGCAGGAGCCGGAGGCTTGGGGGTCCTCTGCCTACGGGGCCCATTACCCTTCCCCTTGGCTTGCTGACCCTGGGGTGCAGCTTGGGCAGCCTGATATTGAGGGTACTGTTTGTAGGCAGTGCCCTTCCTCGGGTAAAAGGGCTTCTTACCCGAGGCCTTCTTCTTGTGAGAAGGGGCAGAGGTCTTTCTCGACAGCCTTGTCCTTGTAAGGTGCTCAGTCTCGAGCTGTGCGGCCTTCTCGACCATGGGCTTGCCAAAAAGGTTCTCACCTCGGCAAGGGACATCGACCAACTTGTCCTGAACCCATGGCTCGAGGTCCGATGACTGCAGCCATGCCTGGCGTCGAGCCGCGATGCCGGCTGCCGCAACTCGGGCCGAAGCCTCGAAGCCATCGTAGGCGGCGCGGGACATAAACTTCGAGCAGTCCTGAATCCCCGAGGACAAGGACTTGAATCTCTGCAAGGGCTCCCCGGAGAGACCAGTGGAGAACCCGGCCAACTCCTTGGCCAGGTCACGCAAGTACATGCCCATGTACAGCTGGTAAGACTGGACACGGCAAGCAAGCATCGAGCCCTGGAAGCACTTTCTGCCTACACCATCGAGGTTCCGGGCCTCCCTGCCGGGGGGCACCGCAGAGTGCATCTTCTGACTTTTCAGGTGATGCATGGCCGATTCCACCACATCAGTTACCATATATATGCTGATGACATTATGCTCTATACCCAATTGGATGTAGATCACCCAAACATCAGCCAGCTCGAGAAATGCCTTGACGAGCTACAAACCTGGTTGCGACGCAACAATATGTCCATAAATCACAAAAAAACTGAAGTGATGTGCATATCCAGGAAAACGGACTTCAACCCACCACCAACAATAACCATGAACGGCAATGTATACGCAACAAAAAAAGAAATTAAATACCTTGGAGTGACGCTGGACTGCAACTTAAAGATGGAGAAGCATCTTAGAATTACAAATCGGGTCATTTTCCATAAGTTAAGAATTCTACAACCTCTCCGTTCTATCTTAGATCATGCGGACTTCCGCACCGTAGCGCAAGCCCTCATCATTCCTCACATAGACTATTGCAACGCCATACTTCAAGGGCTCCCTAAAAAGACCATCAGTATCCTCCAGTTGGCGCAGAATGTGGCAGCTAGAATCATAACGGGAACAAGACTAAAGGATCACATCACACCTACTTTAATTGACCTGCATTGGCTCCCAATCAGTGCCCGAATACAGTACAAAATCATAGTCACCACATTCAAGCTCCTCCATAACATCGCGCCCTCTTAACCTCGGCTCACTTGTGTCAGCCCAAACAAATAACAGGAGCAGACGTTCCCCGAGCCTCAACACCCTACTGGTCCCCGGCCGCATGAGGCACGTCAATGTCCAGACCAGCAACCGAGCATTCTCGTTCATAGCACCTCAACTCTGGAACAAGCTACCAGTAGATCTAAGAGCGTGCAGTGACTTAATGGTCTTCAGAAAACAACTCAAGACGTACCTATTCCAGTCACACTTCAACACTATATAATCTCAATCCACAAAGCAAATTGTATGAATCATGTCAGCAATGAGATCGCCACCAATAGACTCACTGATTTGTGAATATGTATCTACTTGTGTAAATTGTAACTTCTTTTGTAAATACTAATTGTAAATATTCCCTTCTCAATGTGTCTAAACCTTATCCCTGTGTGCTGTGAACTGTACTATTCCCACTAATCATACTGTGTGCTGTGAACTGTACCTCTTCCACTAATCATCCTGTGTATTGTAAATTATGGCCAGTACAGCCACTCTTTTTCTGTGTTGGAATACCGCTGCTGATCGCTGGAAGTAGCGGGATATAAGTGTACACTAAATAAATAAATGGAATGGTGTGGTAGCTGCGCCTTCTGAAAGCCAGGGCTCTTCCGGAGTCGATAAATCGAATCGACCCGCTTGCTTAGAACCGGCGCCGAGGCCGGTGCCTCCCACATCCGGAAGAGGAGCCGTTCCAGCATTGGAGGAACTGGGACAGTAAAGGCCTCCTTCGGAGGAGAGTCGTACTGCAGGGCCTCAAGCTCTTCGGCTCGAGGCTCTTCCTCGGGGTCCACCGGGATAGCCAACGTGGTGGCCATATCCCGGACAAACTCCGAGAACCGGGTATCCTCCGGGGGGGGGGGGGGGGAGATCTACTCCGGGGCTCAGACTGCAGTGAGTCCGACGGGACGCACCGAGTCTTGAACGTGTCGGGGGACTCCTCATCCTCCATCTCCCAGGCTGACTCGTCCGATGAGGAGTCAGGATCCGACCCCACGTGGCCCTGGAGCACCCGCCCCGACGCTGGAGGCACCGGCGTCGACGCCCTCGATCCCGAATGGGAGGTCAAGGGAGACCGCGACCGAGGTCGACCTTGAGCCATCATGGACTCGAGTATCGGCTCGGTCTCCGGGGTTGACTTCGATGTCGATGTCCCGGTGGTCGGGGCAGATGCGCCAGACAGGCTGGCCATCAGTGCCCGCTGCTGCTCCATGAAGGCAGACAGTCTGCACTCCAAGGCTGTCATCCTGAGACTCAGCTCGGGAGACGCAGCAGCCACTGACTTGGGCCCCGGCGGCGCCGGGTCTGACATCGGCTCTCTGGGAGGAGAGTTCGAGGACTACGGGGCTTACGTGTCCAGCAGACTCCGGCTCCATGCAAGGAATTCTGGCAGGCTTCTCTTGTTCCACGGGCCCGGGGCGACGGTCGGGGGTCTTAGACCTGGCCCTCGAGGAGCCAGGGACCTCCTCCGACGATGCCCTCACGAGCCGCTTCTTCCTCTTGCGTTCCCGGTCGGGGGACCCCCTGTCTGAGGAGCCCCGACGGCGCTCGGGATCCGAATCCCGAGATGTCGAGGCCTCAGACGAGGTCAGGGCCTGGCCGGAAGCTGAGTCCGAGAAAAGCCTTTCTTTCTGCTGCTGGCGACTTTGCAGTGCCTTGGAAGACATCTTCCCACATGGTCCACACGTCTTAGGGTCGTGATCAGGACCGAGGCACCGAAGGCAGCAGTCGTGTGTGTCGGTGAGAGACATCAACTTCTTACACCGATCACACTTTTTAAAACCGCTGGAAGCCATCGGGGAAAAAAGAGTCCCCGCGAGGTCAAAGGACCGGCCTTCCAGGGAAAAAGCAAAAAGGGCACGAACGCCAGCCACGAAGGGCAAAAACCGAAAAAGAAGAATCGGGCTCGATACCGGTGTACCGAACCCGGTGGGAGGGGAACCGGTGTCGAACCGGGAAGAAAAAATAGCGAGAATCGCCGAAAAAATCAAACTTTTATCCGGGATGACAGGACACACGTCCGGTGGGCTTCTCGGAAAAAGAGAGACTGAGGTAAGATGGCACCTTTAGGCGGGAAGGGAACCGCGCATGCGTGCCTGCATTCCCACCGGCTTTCATAGAAAGCTGGGGAAATGCTCCGCTGGGGCTTCATCGGCGTCAATGACACCCATAAGTGAGGACTGACTTCCTGCTTGGTCCTGGAGAAACTAAAACTACATGTGCCTGGAAAAGGAATGCAAAAGGAACTCAATGCTGGAAAAGAAAAATATTTGTGCATAAAAGGTTTCACAGTGTATACACCCCATGGCCATCCACTAACTGCATCCTCTAGTTACTTAAAAGACTGAAATCTCCCCATAGTTTCTCTATAACGGGTTGTAAGCACACTGAAGTTTGGAATGTTCTTTTCCAACTGTATTACCACCTTCAGCAGACTAATCCTGCAGACCAGAGGTTCTCAACCTGTTAAGCTGTGTGGACCTCTTACCTCGTATTAACTTACAAAAGGTTAAGGGACCCCCAAGATCATCCACACCTCAGACCCCCTCCCTCAGTGCTAAGCCTGTTCCCACTAGCTCTTTTTATCTCCATTTCCTTTCCCATCTATCAGTCTCTCTCTCTCCCCCTACTACCCAAGTCCCCACCAATTTTGGTCCCTCAACCCCCCCCCCCCAAAACCATTTCCCTAATTTGTCTCTCTTCCCTGCAGCCAATCACCAACCACCTCTTTTTGTTCTCTATATTGTGCCCTGTGGTCCCTCTGTAATGGTCTCACAGACCTAGGGGTCCACAGACCACAGGTAGGGAAAATGGGTAACATGGGAAAGGGAATTATTCCCCAAAACATTTACAGAAACATTAGCTGAAATTCTTAAATTAAATACAACCAGAATGGACAGCCTTATTCAGTTTCTGATCTTGATTCAATGTTCGTAGCTGTAGCTGCAAACATTTCTGTGGTCATAGAAGGCAGCAGGAAAGCACGCAGGATGGTCTTGAGGCAATGACAGTTTTAAAAGCAATGACACAGAGGGGGGGGGAGTACAGAAGAGAAAGAAGGCGCTCAGAAAGAAAACAAACATGAAATACATATACAAAAGAAAACAAAATTAAAATAAATTAAAAAAGGGATATTATGTATGTATTACATTCCCAAAAGCCTCAAAAGAGACCTTCTGAATTACTCAGCAGGAAGAAAACCAAGTTAAGACTAACTAAAAGTTCACTTGTGTTTTTTCGGTTGCTGGTAACAATTAGATTTTTGTGCTCAGTTGGCAACATATAAAAGGTGAATTATCAAACTTTTTCAAAAATTCCTTCCTGATTACTCATGCCCACATTTGTCTTTTGAAATTATATCCAAACTTTGAAAGCCACAATAAATAACTGGCATGACATCAGCTCTCAGAAAGGAGTCAAGTGTTGCACACAAATGACAGCACTTAGTGACCAAAATCCAAATCAAAGAACCAAACTAAGTCATCATCACCTGGGTGCACCAGAATGCAGGTGTTCCCTTGGCAACTTGCAGCTGCCTCCTTTGAGAAGAACAAGGAGTCTTAAATGCCCACTGCTACCCAAAATACTGGCTACAAACCAAGTCATTGTTTTGTGGACTGGGCTTGATCCATGTTGCTCAATTTTCTAAGTGCATTTGTGCATGAAAGCCTGACCAGCATTTAAAAAGTGAATTTCCAGTAACTGAATCATTTGCAGTCTTCCTAAGCAGTGACATTACAGAATGTCCTCTTCCGAAAAACATTCTGAAGAACCTCCATCCCCCTCCTTCAAAAAACTTGATTTATACTAGTAAACTGAACAGACATGACATGGAAATCATGGAACAGCCATAGAAGGAATGAAATGGCCAAGTTAAATCCACTCTCTGTGAAAGTTATGAACAGGCACTGGAAGGAGCAGATAACTTTTAAACAAAATCAATTATCTTCCTACTGTCCTACTGTTCCACATAACCTTAGGGAAAATGTTGTTTCTCTGCATTCTACATAAAAATAAATTTCACTGCTCACTGGTAATGATTTAAAAGGGATTGAAACGCTTACCCTTTGCTCTAGGTTCATAAAGACGAGCCTGCTCTAGCTAAGGAATAATTAAAACATGAATATGCAACTTTTTCTTCAAGATCTAAAACAATTGATCACTTTTCTTCTTCAAGCAAGGAGTAAAACGGAACAAGGTATTAAGTCATATATACAAAATGTAATCCATGGAATCAACCAGTGGCCATGAGAATGCATTATCCCAAGAAAGGTGCATCCACTGTATATATCCTTGGGCAAAACAATTTTTTTCTTCAAGACACTTGTAGAAGGCATCTTAGAACTGCCCTGATGCAGCTAGAAAAAAAAATATCTTCCTCTGATTATAGGTAGCTGTATCACTAGACATATCTACACAGACATTCTGCCAAGTTCACAGGTAAGATTTAAAGAGTCTGACTGCAGAACAAGCGCATCTTCTCACCAGTTCTGAATATACTTTTTTTTATAAATATATACAAATCAATTACAGGCACTTGAAATGTCTTTGGTTGGATTAAACCAACATTGCAAGAAAACGTATTCACAGAGTGTACTTCAGACCCACTTTGGGCTCAGCAGGCAATGATTATGGTTTTCAGACAATTCCATAGTTAGGATTATGCTTCAGACAAAGCCACCTACAACAAAATGAATGGAAAAGACAAGTCATTAATGATGGCAGTGTTCTGTGACTTGCAAGATTCTGCTTTCTCAGTGGGAAGTCTAGCGAAACATACATCATCACAGGCTGAAAGGGACCAAAGACTAGGCATCTATAATACAAAGACACTTAGACAAATACA
Organism: Ichthyophis bannanicus; assembly: GCA_033557465.1. Taxonomy (NCBI): domain Eukaryota; kingdom Metazoa; phylum Chordata; class Amphibia; order Gymnophiona; family Ichthyophiidae; genus Ichthyophis; species Ichthyophis bannanicus. Next base: position 298,094,649 of record CM066042.1, read on the forward strand.
TTCACAAAATTAAGCAGAGGCCAGCAAGCTCAATTGTAAAAGGATAACTTTCATACCACACTTATTAGATGGTAACTTAATGAAACTTGCAAGTGCAATAGTGCGCACAATTTCAATAAGTAGACTACTTAGTGGTAGTTCAGCAATTTTGCCTGACTCACACAGAATAAATTTTAATCACATGCCAGAAAACTAAGGTGAAATTAGACTTACCTGCTAATTGTTGTTCCTTACGGAACTCCAGTCTGGTCCCAAAACCTCTGGGGTTCTGCTCCTCCTCCAGCAACTTGGAGACTGAGAAACGTCACACTTGTGATGTCACTGGTACATAAGCTCCGGAACCGCCTCCAGACACCAGTAACCTATTGACAAAGCAGACTCCCCAGAGCAACAATTAAGTAGTAAACCTTATAAACAATAAGAACCACTGACTAACAGCATTCAAAACCCCCAACAATCATACCTGGACCGCAAACTGTTCCATAAATGCCCCGGTCCCCCCCCCCCCCCCGTAGGGATCATGGTATTTACTTAAACTCAACAAATTTTTGTGTTGGGGAAAACAAACTGACGTGATCTCCTTTTGTTCCTGCTACTTACTTGTAACTTACCCCGTGCTTCAGGCGCTCAAGAACTGCAAACCCCTGGGCGGGATACGGGACCAGACTGGAGTTCCGTAAGGAACAACAATTAGCAGGTAAGTCTAATTTCACCTTCCTTAACGTCCCTCCAGTCTGGTCCCGAAACCTCTGGGGATGTAACAGAGCAGTGAAAAATCAATGGGTGGGATCCTGCAGACCTGCCTGAAGCACCGCAGATCCAAAACAGGTATCCCTTCCCGCCTGGACATCCAGCCGGTAATGCTCGACAAAGGAATGCAGAGACGACCAGGTCGCTGCCCTACAAATTTCCACCGCCGGCACTAAACTGCATTCTGCCCAGGACGCCGCCTGCCCCCTCGTAGAATGAGCTCTCAACCCTTTTGGCACTACTTTGCCCTTGAGAAGATAAGCAGACGCGATCGCCTCTTTCACCCAATGGGTGATGGAAGCCTTAGAAGCTGCCTCTCCCTTCCGCGCCCCTGCAAATAGCACAAAAAGCCTATCCAACTTCCGGAAGGGGGCTGTCCTACGCAAGTAGTGCTTCAAAGCTCTCCAGACATCCAGGCCGTGTAAGCGCTTTGAGGAAGAGTTGTCAGCTGTAGACCCAAAAACTGGCAAAGAAACCACTTGATTCATATGAAAATCCGAGACCACCTTTGGCAAAAACGACGGTACCGGCCTCAGAACTACCTTTGACTCACTAAAAGATAGAAAGGTCTTTCGACAGGACAACGCTTGCAACTCGCCGACGCAATAGCCACCAAGAACACCACCTTCAAGGTAAGATCCTTAACCGACGCCCTTGACAGCGGCTCGAAGGGTTCGCGCCCCAACGCTTCGAGAACCAGAGGCAAATCCCAGGTCGGTACCACCGGCCTCCTTGGAGGGCGCAACAGGGCTACTGCCCTTAAAAAACGCTCAATATCCGGATGTACTCCCAAAGGCACCCCTTGAACCTTTCCTCTATAGCAGGACAGTGCCGCTAACTGTACCCTCAGGGACGAGGCCGCCAAACCTTTTTGAAAACCATCCTGCAGAAACGACAGGACCTGCGAAATAGAGACTCTCAACGCCTCCAGCTGCCGCTCCTGACACCAAGCCTCAAATATTCGCCAAACCCGGATATAGACCAAGGAAGTCGACCGCCAACGAGCCTTAAGCAAAGTGGAAATAACTGCCGCCGAGTACCCCTTCGCTGTCAACCTCGCCCTTTCAAGAGCCAGGCCGTAAGCGAGAACCAATCCACTCGAGGCATGACCAGCGGCCCCTGAGAGAGAAGGTCTATCCACCGAGGAAGATGCCATGGCTTCCCGATCACGAGCATCATCAAGTCTGCATACCACGGTCTCCTGGGCCAATCCAGCGCAATCAATATCACCTGTCCCCGGTGACGCTCTATGCGCTGCAGCACTCGCCCTATGAAAACCCAGGGCGGAAACACGTACAGAAGCTGATCCTCTGGCCAGGCCTGAATAAGAGCATCCAGTCCTTCCGACATTCGCTCCCTTCTCCTGCTGAAGAAGCGACTCACTTGTGCCGACTGAAAGGACGCCATGAGATCCATCACCGGCGTCCCCCAATGACAGACCAGCATGGCGAACACTTCCGGGTGAAGAACCCACTCTCCGGGGTCTACTCTTACCCGACTCAAGAAGTCAGCCTCCAATTGTCCACTCCTGCTACATGTGCTGCCGACAGCGCCAGAAGATTCTCCTCGGCCCACACGAACTCCTCTCCGGCCTCTGCTTCGAGTGCCGCACTGCTGGTGCCCCCTTGACAATTGATATACGCTACCGCGGTCGCATTGTTGGAAAACACTCAAACGGCTTTCCCTGCGAGAGAAGGCTGTAGAACGGGCAGCGCCTTCGCCACCACCCTCAACTCCAGCCTGTTGATGGGCCAGCTCCTTTCCAGCTCTGTCCATTGCCCTTGAGCGAAACTGCCCTGACAATGAGCCCCCCAGCCTGAGAGACTGGCATCCGTCGTCAACGCCACCTACGCTGGGGTCTCCAAGGACATTCCTCTTTCCAGACTTCCGGGGCGCAACCATCAGCGCAGTGCAGCGCAGCGCCACGTGTGTTTCCGGAGGACAGGGCAGCTGCCGTGCCAACGTATCCGTTTGATGGGACCATCTTCGCAACAATGCCCTCTGCAACGGCCTCATGTGCGTTCGCGCCCAGGGAACCAACTCGAGCGTCGCCGCCATTGTCCCTAGCAACTGCATGTAACTCCACGCCGTGGGAGACGGTTCGTGTAGAAACTCCCAGACCATCTGCCATAGTCGTTGCGCCCGCAGCTTCGGTAGAAAAATTTTCCCTAAGCTTGTATCGAAGCGTGCTCTCAGATAGTCCAGGTGCTGCGATGGCGTCAACTTGCTTTTGGACATGTTGACCACCCAGCCAAGACTCTGTAGAAACGCTACCACCTTGGCCGTCGCTGCTTCGCTCTCTGCTCTCGACTTTGCGCGGATCAACCAATCGTCTAGATAAGGGTGAACTAGCACACCCTCCTTTCGCAGAGCCGCTGCCACGACCACCATCACCTTGGTGAAAGTTCGCAGCGCCGTCGCCAGTACAAAAGGCAACGCTTGGAACTGAAAGTGCCCCAAAGGTACTGCAAACCTGAGAAACCTTTGGTGCTTTCGCCGTATCGGGATGTGCAGATATGCCTCCGACAAGTCCAGGGACTCCCCTCTTTGTACCGCCACTATTACCGATCGCAATGTCTCCATCTGAAAATGGGACACTTTGAGACAACGGTTTACTCGTTTTAGGTCTAAAATGGGCCGAAAGGTACCCTCTTTCTTCGGCACTATGAAATTGATGGAGTATCGACCGCTGCCGCATTGGTCTGAAGGTACCGGCACTACTGCGTTGAGAGCTAATAACCTCCACACCGTGTCGTGCACAGCCATTCGTTTGAGCCTTGCCCCACACGGTGATTGCACGAAAGAATCTCGTACTGGTTTCTGGAACTCTAAAGCATAGCTCTCTCGAATCACTTCTAGCACCCACTGATCCGACGTGATCTGGACCCAAGCAGGGTATAAATCCAGTAACCGACCCCCCACAGGAACCAACCCCACCTGGGCCCCCTCGGCTTCATTGTGACTTCCGAGTACCTGAGGAAGCAGAGGAGGAGGCTGCCCCAAACCCCCGACCCGCTCCTCGAAACCCCTGGTTTCTATAGGGAAAGCGCCCTCGCTGAGCTTGTCCAAATCTGGGGGAACGAAAGCGTCGGAATTCCCGAAACTGACCCGTAGGCCCGGAAAGGGGACGCCCCTGTTTCTGTTTGTCCTCCGGCAATCTGCTGCCCTTAGACTCCCCCAAATCCTTAACCAACTTATCCAAGTCCTCTCCAAACAATAGCTTCCCCCTAAAAGGAAGCTTACTCAACCGTGCTTTAGAAGCTCCGTCCACCGCCCAGTTACGTAGCCAAAGGTACCGCCGAGCAGCAACCACCGATGCCATACTCTTAGAAAGGCCCCTGATAAGATTATAATGAATATCCGCTAAATAGGCTGCCCCGGATTCCAACCTGGCGGCCTCCACCGTAATCTCCTCGGCTTTATCTGTCTGAATACGCTGTACCCATCTCAGACATGCTCTCGCTACCCAAGCCCCACAAATAGACGCTTGCATCGAGAGTGCATTGACCTCACAAACCCGTTTCAACAGAGCTTCCAATCTACGGTCCTGGGGGTCTTTAAGGGCCGCACCCCCTTCTACCGGAATGGTAGTTTTCTTAGTAACTGCCAACACTGCGGCATCAACTCTGGGAGACCTAAACAACTCACGATCCTGGTCTGCTAGCGGATAGAGCCGCGCCATCACTCAAGAGCCCATTAGGGCAGACTCCGGCAAGTCCCATTCTTCCTGAATCATCTCCTTAATCACTCTGTGCACCGGGAAAGCACTCTGAGTCTTGCGAAAAGCCTGCAACAACGGATCCTCTAGGGAGGAATCCTCCGACGGCCCCCCTGACGGCATATTTAGCGCTTTCAGCGCCGACAACTCCTCTCTCCGAAAAACACGCACGACCCTGGCCTGATCTTCCTGCTCCACAATTTCACCTTCCTCCAGGTCCTGCTCCAAATCTAACTCGATATCCTGCTCCTCCGAACGGAGATCCTCCGACACCACGGACTGAGCCGTCCGCTCCCTATCGGCCCTGGGCATTTTTGGCAACATTCCTGTCATGTCCGTATTTATCGGCGTCCCCGGGCGTTACAGAGCTGAGATCCGCTCTGAGGCCCCGGAGGCCAGCGTACCCGAAGGACTGCTAAAGGCCTTCTGAAGCAGCGTCACGAAATCTTGAGAAAAAAATCGCTGCCAAGCCCCCTGGCAGCACGGGCTGTACGCTAGGAGGATTAGAAGACGACAATGTGCCTGGCATGGGCTCCAGAGAAGGGATGTTTGGAGAACTTGGTTGATGAGGGGGTATGGAGACCTTCCCCCTAGCATCCTCTGCCTGCTCTGTGGCCAGTTCCAGGGCTGCAGTCTCCTGAGTGCAGCCCTTACAAATCCCCGCTTCTGACACCGTGCCTTTTTTAGCCCCACAAATTAAACAAAGTGGTCTAGGCATCCTGTCCTCTGAACAGTGCTCTAGCACTACCCTGCACCGTGCCGCAATGGAGTTCACACAACACTCCGGAGCCCTAGGACCTGCTCCCAGCACAGACCAACCTGCCGCACTGTTAAGCTGTGTCCTTTTTCCTTTGTTTTTGTTTTTTTTTTACCAAACTCAACTAAGCACTATCCGTGCCTCTGAGCACCTTACTGAATTAATCGCCAGACCCCCGCCGAGAAAGTGAGGCTGTCCGATACCTCTGCTAGGCGCTTAAAACCAAATAAAACTCAACGCGGCGGTTTCCTGCGCTTTCAACATGCGGCCCAGCTGTCTCGCCGACGCCACGGCGCTGTGCTTGTCAGAGTCCTGTGCCCTGCCGGCTCTCCTGATCACCGAGGCCCCTCTTACCTGCGGCCTGGGACGCAAAGTCGAGACTTTTGCTACTCCAGGCTCTACCGCTGTGTGCGGGAGCCGTCGAGCTGAAAATCTCAGTACCGCGCAGGAACATGAGGAAACCAACATCTCTCCTGCTGCACCGACTGTGCCCCCGACGGCCTCGGTAGCTCTAGCAGGCAGCACTTCTGCACGCTACGGGCCTTGGTACCGTCTTCTTCTGGTGAGTTTTCGGCCCCCCAATCAAGCAGATGCCACGGGGGGGAAGACTGCAGCACTCACAGCACACAGCCCAGCCAAACTGAAGGCCTGAGAATTAAATTAAATAAAATAAATAAAAATAAAGGATCCTGTCTCCTGTGACCAATAACCAGCCAAATCAAAACCTCACTGACTCCTAACGCTCCTTAATTGCTCCTCTGGTGAACCGTGCCCGGCTCACCACCCTCCAGCTGCTTGGAGACTGAGGTAACTGGTGTCTGGAGGCGGTTCCGGAGCTTATGTACCAGTGACATTACAAGTGTGACGTTTCTCAGTCTCCAAGCTGCTGGAGGAGGAGCAGAACCCCAGAGGTTTCGGGACCAGACTGGAGGGACGTTAAGGAATGTGTGTTTTTCTCATATTTCTTTTTAAAGCAATAAGAAAAAGCATAAACATTAAAATCTTGCTGTGTACTTATCTCAAAAATGCAACCAAGAATCACATGCTTCATGAAAACAGCAATATCAGGGGTGTTTTGGCACATTGAATAATTGAATCCCCTGAAGCAGACAAAGTTGGATGCGTTGAAAAACATCTACTGCATGCATTCACGGCCTCCAACATTTAACATCTGCAACAGATGCTCAAGGTAAGTACACAGATTTTAATGTGTGTGTTTTTCTTATGGAAGACTGCAGAACTCCGGGCTTTAAAACTGAGAAAACCCAAATGAAATGTTTACAGATACATGATTATAATTTATGCTGACTAAATCAGGCAGAAACTCAACAATTAGTAAGTAGTCTGCTTACTCACTGTGAGCATGATGATACCCATATTGCATGAATAGATCCCACTAAGCTCCATTCTAATTGTGTGTTGCTCTATGCAAGGATCTATGTAGAAACCTGTTTAACTTTGATACCATATCAGTGCCTGTGTAGACCAATGGTTCTCATCCCAGTCCTTGAGACACCCCTAGCCTGTCAGGTTTTCAAGATAACCACAATGACTACGCATAAGATATTTGCATACAATGGAAGCAGTGTATGCAGATCTTTCATGCATAGTCATTGTAGTTATCCTGAAAACCTGACTGGCTAGGTGTGCCCCGAGGACTGGGATGAGAAACCTTGATGTAGACACTAGTATAAGGCAGCTTCAAAACTACAATTCCCTTTCAGTACCATGACATAGTGCAGCATGGTCTGTTGGCATCCTTAGGCCCAGGCTAATCCTGACAGGCCCGGGTGCACTATATTTTGGGATTCAGACAGCTTGCTGCTGGATGAATTTTTTGGTGCCGAGTCATGGAGGCAGTTTGTAACAGTTACTGTAATGAAGGCGGCAGACAAGGCAGCATCAGTGCTGGGTAGAAAATGGGTGCAGCCAGAGGACAGGATGACTCAAGGGACCTGGAAGCATGTTGCTTAATGTACATTACCAAGTTTAAGTTAAAACATAAACCACTTTGACTAATAATTGATAAAGCGGTATAAAAAAACAAACATGATAAATAAAATAATGCTGCAGCAGCTTTTACTTCTGGGCCACCAGTTCTAATCTGGCTCAGGTCATACACCATACAAGAAACAAATTGGTGGGAAGAGGGAAACTGAAAGCATGCAAGAAAGAAGTAGAGAAGAGTCTCAAAATTAAGGGAAAAAATTACTCCATGCTACTCTCTAAAGTGAGGCCTCAAAGTATCTATAATACTGGCCTTAACTGCAATAAATTTGGACCACATTGGAAAACCTTTCGACCAGAGTAGAAAAACCCTTAAGGCAACTTTGGCCAATATGTATATGAAATTTCAATATCATAAAACAATGGGGTCACCAGCTCACCTTTTCAGGGCAAAAGTCACCAGAGTTTTGCCTCAGTTTGCTTGGTCTGCCCTTAATGACTGCATAGCAGAACATGGTGATCACCATCACAAACAGGAAATAACTTGTATGCATTAGATGCAAGTTGATCAGTGAGCGATCATCCTGTGAGAACACAAAAAGAAAACTTGACATGGTATAAATGCTCAAAATGTTCATTATGGTGCAAAAATTAAAAAAGTTCTATAATTGTGTTCAGGTGGTTAAGGAACGGCCAATGTAGGTACTACTACTAATAGTTTCTATAGCATTACAAGGCATCCGCAATGCTGTACGTATAGATATAGCGTAGTTACTCACCTGTAACAGGTGATCTCCGGCAACAGTAAGAATTTAGTCTTCACATATGGGCATCGTCGGTACCGACGGAGCCTGCGCAGGAACGCTCCACAGCGTCCAATTCGAAAGCCTTTGGTTGCATCCCACAGCGCCTGCGTGCTGCCTTCCCGCCTTTCCCAACTGCCTCTCCCCAGCTGAGTTTTAAAGCTGAGACAAAGAGAGAGAGAGGGAAAGAAAAGAAAAAGAGAGAGATAGAGAGATACAACTCCTAGGGGAGGTGGGTGGGTTGTGAAGACTAAATTCCTGCTGTTCCCGGAGATCACCTGTTACAGGTGAGTAACTATGCTATATCCAGGAACAAGCAGGAATGTAGTCTTCACATATCCCGGGGACTCCCTAGCTACAGATGCCAGGGAGAGACCCCAGAAGTTGTGTGCCCCTGTGAAAGGGCTCCACTTCCCCCCATGGATCTCTGGCATCCTACCGGGGATGGTGGGTAGGAGTTGATTAAATATGGAACAGGTGTGGTAGAACAGCCTGACCAAACAAGGCATCCTGGCGGGAGTCCTTGTCTAAGCAGTAAAGAGCTGTGACGGTATGAACTGAGGCCCAAGTAGCTGCTCGACAGATGTCGTCGATAGACACAGAGTGTAAATGAGCCATTGAGGCTGCCATGGCTCTCACATTTTGAGCTGTGACATGGCCTTCCAGAGAAAGGTTCTTACTCTGATAGGTAAAAGAAATACACTGTGCAATCCAGTTGGACAATGTTCTCTTGGAGACTGGAAGTCCCAAATGAGAAGGATCAAAAGCAACAAAGAGTTGAGAGGACTTTCTATGTTGCTGTGTCTTTTGTAAGTAAAAAGCAAGTGCTCTTTTACAGTCCACGGTATGAAGATTCCTTTCTGCATTTGAAGCATGAGGCCTTGGAAAAAATACAGGCAGATAAACCGCTTGGTTTAAATGAAAAGGTGAGACCACCTTTGGCATAAAGTGTGAATGAGTCCTAAGGACTACCTTATCATGGTGGAACCTCGTATAAGGAGGATCAGCCACTAATGCTTGCAACTCACTGATGTGACGTGCTGATGCGATTGCATTGAGAAAGACAACTTTCCAGGAAAGGAATTTCAAGGAGGTAGTAGCTAAAAGTTCAAAAGGCGGCTTCATGAGCTGCCCAAGAACCAGATTTAGGTCCCATGCCACCGGCGGTGGCCTAATGGGAGGCTTAGTTAGAAGGCGGCCCCTCATAAATCTCGATATGAGAGGATGAGAGGAAATAGATTGTCCATTTACAGGCTTCAAAGAAGCTGAAATAGCACTTAAATGGACTCTTACTGAGTTAGTCTTAAGCCCTGCATTAGATAAATGAAGGAGATACTCCAGTAATGATTCCAGAGGTATCGTCAGGGGGTCAAGACCCTTCTGCGAACACCATATGGAAAACCTTTTCCACTTGAAAGCATAAGAGCGTCTTGTGGAAGGGTTCCTGGAAGCACAAAGGATATCGTTTACTTGTTGAGAAAGGTTAAGACCAAGAAGGTCTAGGCTCTCAGCAACCAGGCCTGAGATGCAGGGAGTGGGGATCGGGATGCAACAACATCCCATCCTCCTGAGACAGGAGATCTGGAGCAGATTCTAACTCCAGAGATGGAGCTTGAGAGAGATGTAGGAGCATAGGGTACCACACCTGCCGAGGCCAATGTGGAGCTATGAGGATCATATGGCCTCTGTCTCTCTGAAATTTGAATAGGGTTTTGGGAATTAGGGGAATGGGTGGAAAGGCATATAGGAAGTCCTGACCCCAATGGAGGAGGAAAGTATCCCTGGCCTGAGAACCCTGAGCCGGAATTCTGGAACAGAACCGGGGAAGTTTGGCATTCAGCGGACTTGCAAAGAGGTCTATGTCGGAGTTCCCCAAATTTGAAAAATTTTAGCTACCTGGTCTACACAGGGAGACCATTCGTGTGGAAGCAGAACTTGACTGAGTCTGTCTGCCCAAGAGTTTTGAATGCCTGGCAGATACACCGCAAGGAGATGAATGTGATGCTCTCTGGCGAGGGCCATAGGCGCAAAGCTTCGTTGCAAAGTGACAGAGAGCCTGTTCCCCCCCTGCTTGTTCAGATAGAACATAGCTACTTGATTATCCGTCTGATTAGGACTGTCTTGTAGCTCAGCTGGGTGTGGAACACTCGAAGAGCAAGGAAGATTGCTCTGAGTTCCAAGAGATTGATGTATAGATGGGTCTCCTGTGGAGTCTAGGTGCCTTGGGTAGAGAGATCTTGCAGGTGAGCGCTCCAACCCACCTGTGAGGCATCTGTTGTTAGAGTGACCTGGGCTGGGGGCTGTTGGAAAGGGGACCCCACCGACTGGTTTCTGGTTGACTGCCACCACTGTAGGGACAAAATAAGGCGACTTGTGTTTGCTATTTTGTCTGATAGGCAGCCTGATGCCTGAGTCCACTGAGTGGATAGAGTCCATTGGGCTGCTCTCATATGGAGGCGAGCATAGGGAACCACATGCACGGTAGATGCAATGTGGCCTAGTAATTGTAACATTTCCTGAGCAGTGAGATGAGTTAACACTGCTTGGGAAGCTAACTGCACAATGCGAAGGCAGCGGGGCTGTGGAAGATAGGCCCTTGCTTTCCTGGTATCCAGCATAGCTCCTATAAACTCTAGAGACTGAGTGGGAGTTAGGTTGGATTTTGGGATGTTTATGACCAGGCCCAAATACTGAAGGATACGCATTGTGCAAGATAGGGAAATTCTGGCCTCTGGCTCTGATGGGGCTCGAATGAGCCAGTCGTCTAAGTAGGGGAAGACGAATATGCCTAGAATGCGAAGAAATGCTGCTACCACAGCCATGCATTTCGTAAAAACCCATGGTGCTGAGGCCAGGCCAAAAGGAAGAACCCTGTACTGGTAGTGCTTCCTCTGAAATAGAAACCAAAGGAATCTTCGGTGAGTTGGATGGATGAGAACATGAGAGTACGCATCCTTGAGACCTAGAGAACAAAGCCAATCCTGACTCTGAAGGTATGGGAGAAGAGTTCCCAGAGAAAACATCTTGAATTTCTCCTTGAACAGGAATTTGTTCAATTCTCTGAGGTCTAAAATGGGTCTGTGTCCTCCTGTTTTCTTTGGAATAAGGAAATAGGGGGAGTAAAACCCTGTACCCTGTTGGGAAATGGGTACATCTTCTATTGCCCTATGGGCAAGAAGTAAATTAACCTCTTGACCCAACTGACTGTCGAGTAAAGTCTAAGAATTGAACCACCTTACAACTGTAGGAGAGGGCATTTTGAGGAAATGAAGCCTGTACCCCTCTCTTACAATGGAAAGAGTCCAGTCTTCTGCTGTTATCTGCTCCCATCTGGGGGCAAAATGACACAACCTTCCTGGAATGGTGGAAGACTCTGGCCTGTTGAGAGCCAGGAAGGCCAAGTTCTCTAGATGGGAGTCAAAGCCCCTGTGGAGGCTGAGTCTGTTGGGCCGGTTGAGGCTTAGCAGTCTGTTTTCCTTTGTTTTGGTGGCTGCTGTCCCTTTCGGGCCGACTGACCTGTAGAATGCACCTGCTGGGTATAGGAGGGGTAAAACCTCTTCTTTTTAGAGAAGAATGGTTTCTTGTAGGATTTTCTCCTTGCAGGATCAGCTGTAGCCATGGAAGGTCTATCCAAAGTGGTGTTATCAGCATCGAGCTCATTAGCTTTCTCTTGCCAGTTTTTGCCAAAGAGATTTTCGCCTGTGCAAGGGATATTCCCCAGTTTGTCCTGTACCCAGAGTTCTAAGTCAGATGCCTGGAGCCAGGCAATCCTACGAGCACCTATGGCAATGGCAGAGGTTCTGCTTATGCACTCAAAGCAGTCAAAAGCTGCACGATTAACAAACTTGGAAACATCTTGGGCATGTTTGACAAGTGTAAGATAATCTTGCCTCTTATCATTAGGAAGCAGAGGGCTCATAAGCTCTAGATCTCCTGTAACTTCCTTAAGGAACATTCCCATGTATAAGATGTAGGTACTAATCCTGGCAGAAAGCATAGAGGCCTGGAAGGTTCGACGCCCAAAGGCATCAAGAGTCCTACATTCACGTCCTGGAGGATTAGATGCATGTCTTTTTGCACTCTTGATCCTTCTCACAGCCGATTCCACCACCATGGAGTGGTGTGGTAACTGAGTTTTTTTGAAATCCAGGACAAGGAGGTACTCTATACATGGTATCAAGCCTACGAGAATGAGGAGAGGTGGTAAGAGGTATTTCCCACATTCTTAACATGAGATCATGCAAGATCTCATGAATAGGCAAAGTAGCTGCCTCCTTGGGAGCTTTAGGATCAGGAGCCACTGTGATGGAAAGACCTCTAGCCACCTCCCAGATGAAATCCTGAAAGGATATATCCTCTGGAGGAGACATCCTACGTTTAGGAGAGGAAGGCTCCTAAGAGAGAAGTACTCCAGTACCGGCAGAGCTGTCAGAATCCTCAGACTCATCGGAGGATTCAAAATATCTCCTGTCCGGGTGCTCTTGCAAAGCACGATAGCGGTACCGATCGAAGTCGGTACCGGAAGGGACAGGTACCGGCCTGTTGATACCGAAGGAAATAGCATGACTCGGTGTCGGTAACACACTCGCCGATGTCGATGCTGTCGGTACCGATATCGGTACCGGAACCGGTATCGATACCGGTTGAACTGTCTGAAGCGGTCTCGAAGGCATCGATGTCCCAAGGAGAGCTGCCAGACTGCGTTCAATAGCCAAGAACCTCTGGTCTATTGACGCTGCCGATGCCTGGGTATCGGTACCGGACGAAGCGGCTGGTACCCCAGAGCATGGCACCAATAGTTCTGCCGAGGTTGAGGCCTCGAGAACATCCTGGAGCCCCGATAGTGCTTTGGAAGCCGAAGACTCCCGCCGGGGCAATTTTGCCGGTACAAGTCCCTCAAGGGCAATGCTAGAGGCATCTCGATGCTTGGAAGGAGATCTACCCTTTGAGGACTGGCCAGATTTGTGTTTAGTTACCTGAGATCCATGGGAGGAAGACGAAGCCCTGGAAGACGTCGATGCCACGGATGCTGCATCGGAGGGAAAAAGGGTGCTAAGCTTAGCAGCTCGGTTTTGCCGACCCCTCTTCGACATCATCCCACAGGCAACACACTCCGAGATGGAGTGGTTAGGACCTAAACATTTGAGGCACCACTCGTGAGTGTCGGTGACAGAGATGGTACCGCCACACTTGGAACACTTTTTAAAACCCAAAAGAATGAACCGGTGGTACCGGTATAGCGTCGAGAGAAGGCAGACGCTACCACAAAAAAGAATTAAAAAATGGGAAATTTGCTGTGGTGACAGGAAAAACGACCTGCTGGCTCCGCGGAAAACGAAGAACTGGAGAGAGGCAGTTGGGAAAGGCGGGAAGGCAGCACGCAGGCGCTGTGGGATGCTCCCAAAGGCTTTCTAATTGGACGCTGGGGAGCGTTCCCGCGCAGGCTCCATCGGTACCGATGATGCTCATATGTGAAGACTACATTCCTGCCTGTTCATAGAGATTTTAGTCTTCACATATGGGTATCGTCGGTACCGACGGAGTCTGATTGGGAACACTCCCCAGCGTCCAATAGGAACGCTTTTGGAAGCATCCCTCAGCACATGTGCGCTGCCTTCCCGCCTTTCCAACTGTCCCTCTTCAGTTAAGTTTGTAGCTGAGTGAAAGGTTAGAGGGAGAGAGGAAAGAGACAAAGAGATAGAGACAACTCCTAGGGGAGGTGGGTGTGTTGTGAAGACTAAATTCCTGCTGTTCCCGGAGATCACATGTTACAGGTGAGTAACTACGCTATCTCCAGGAACAAGCAGGAATGTAGTCTTCACATATGGGGACTCCCTAGCTGAAGATGCCAGGGAAATAGCCCCAGGAAGGTGCCACCCTAGAAAGGTGGGAATCCTTCCTCCCATGGATCTCTGGCATTCCACCAGGGTTGGTGGGTAGGAGTTGAATTAGGTCTGAAAGAGATTTTGAAGAACAGCTTGGCCAAAGAAGGCATCCCAACGGGAGGCTTTATCCAGGCAGTAGTGGGCTGTGAAGGTGTGTACCGAAGCCCAGGTGGCTGCTCAACAAATGTCATCGATATAGACAGAGTGGAGATTAGCCATGGAAGTTGCCATGGCTCTCACATTATGAGCTGTGACATGACCATGAAGAGGAAGACCCTTACTCTCATAAGCAAAGGATATGCATTGGGCAATCCATTTAGATAAAGTTCTTTTGGAGACTGGAAGTCCCAAATGACTAGGGTCAAAAGCTATAAAAAGTTGCGAGGACTTTCTATGTTGCTGTGTTCTCTGTAGGTAAAAGGCTAAGGCTCTTTTACAATCCAAAGTATGAAGGTTTCTTTCTGCACTAGAGGCGTGAGGCCTCAGAAAAAATACAGGAAGATAAATTGATTGATTCAAATGAAAAGGCGAAACCACCTTTGGCATAAAGCGTGGATGAGTTCTAAGAACAACCTTATCATGATGAAATCTAGTATAAGGAGGATCAGCCACTAAAGCTTGCAGTTCACTAATGCAATGTGCAGAGGTGATTGCAATTAGGAAGATGACCTTCCAGGTCAAAAATGTAAGGGTTGTAGTGGCTAAAGGCGGCTTCATGAGCTGCCCGAGAACTAGATTTAGATCCCATGCCACCGGTGGTGGCTTAATGGGAGGTTTGGTTAATAGAAGACCTCTCATAAATCGGGATATGAGTGGATGAGAGGAAATTGGTTATCCATTCAGAGGCTTATAAGAAGCTGCAATTGCACTAAGATGGACTCCCACCGAATTGGTCTTTAGACCAGAATTCGATAAGTGAAGGAGATACTCTAGTATCAATTCTAAAGGTATGACAAGAGGGTTTAATCCCTTCTTGGAGCAACATATAGTAAAACGTTTCCACTTGAAGGCATAAGATCTTCTTGTGGAAAGTTTCCTAGAAGCCTGAAGGATATCCCTTTACCTGTTGAGACAAATTGAAATCCTGGAGGTCTAAGCCTTCAGCAACCAGGCCCTGAGATGCAGGGACTGGGGATTCGGGTGCCATAGCGTCCCGTCCTCTTGGGAAAGGACATCTGGAGCATGCCCTAACCCCAGATATGCAGCTTGAGAGAGACGTAGAAGCAGGGGATACCACGCTTGGCATGGCCGTGGCGCTATGAGAATCATGCGACCCCTGTCTCTCTGAAGCTTGAAGAGTGTTTTGGAGATGAGGGGAATGGGTGGGAAGGCATAAAGAAAGTCCTGACCCCAGTGAAGGAGAAAGGCATCCCTTGCCTGAGTTGTGAGCCGGAATCCTGGAACAGAACCGGGGAAGTTTGGCATGTTCAGTGGACTTGCAAAGAGGTCTATGTCTGGAGTGCCCCAGAGATGAAATTTCTTTGCCACCTGGTCTAGGTGGAGTGACCACTCATGAGGCAGCAGTACCCGACTGAGTTTGTCTGCCCAAAGGATTTGAATGCCTGGAAGATAAACCACAAGAAGGTGAATTTGATGCTCTCTGGCGAGGGCCCACAGTCGTAAAGCTTCGTTGCTTAACGACAGAGAGCCTGTCCCGCCCTGCTTGTTCACATAGAACATTGCTACTTGATTGTCTGTCTGGACAAGGACTGTCTTGTAGCTGAGCTGGGCATGGAAAACCCGAACAGCAAAATAGATTGCTCTTAATTCCAGGTGGTTTATGTGTAGACCAGCCTCCTCTGGAGCCCAGGTTCCCTGGGTAGAGAGATGATTCCGGTGTGCTCCCCAACCCACCTGTGATGCATCTGTTA
This sequence comes from Ichthyophis bannanicus, assembly GCA_033557465.1. Taxonomy (NCBI): domain Eukaryota; kingdom Metazoa; phylum Chordata; class Amphibia; order Gymnophiona; family Ichthyophiidae; genus Ichthyophis; species Ichthyophis bannanicus. Next base: position 298,110,380 of record CM066042.1, read on the forward strand.
AGGTGGCCTGAAAAAGGGGTTGATGAAAAGGAGACCCCATTGTCAGATTTTCTAGTGATTGCCACCATTGGAGGGACAAAATTAGACGCTGAGAGTTTAATATTTTGTCTGATAAAAGACCTGTGGCCTGTGTCCACTGTGTGGATAGGGTCCACTGAGCTGCTCGCATGTGGAGGCGAGAATATGGGACTACATGAATTGTGGATGTCCCAGCAACTGTAGTAGTTCTCGAACGGTTAGGGAGGATTTCCCTGCTGCTTGAGAAGCTAGTTGCATTATGTGAAGACACCAGGCCTGTGGAAGGAAAGCCTTTGCCTGTCTGGTATCTAGACAGGCCCCTATGAATTCCAAGCATTGGGAAGGAACAAGTTGGGATTTTGGGAAGTTTATTACCAATCCCAAATATTGGAGAATTCGCATTGTGCGAGACAGTGCAGTGCTGGCCTCGGCAACTGTAGGGGCTCGAATGAGCCAGTCGTTTAAGTAAGGGAAGACGAATATCCCCAGGGTTTGCAGAAATGCAGCTACTACTGCCATGCATTTCGTGAATACCCTTGATGCTGAAGCTAGACCAAAGGGAAGAACCCTGTACTGGAAATGTTTTCCCCTGAAAAGGAATCCTAAGAATTTCCTGTGATCTGGATGGATCAGAATGTGAGTGTATGCATCCTTTAAGTCTAGAGAGCAAAGCCAATCTTGGCTTTGAAGGTATGGCAGAAGAGTTCCTAGAGAAATCATTTTGAACTTCTCTTGAAACAGGTATTTGTTCAATTCTCTGAGGTCTAAAATGGGTCTGTGTCCACCTGTTTCTTTGGAATAAGAAAATAGGGGGAGTAGAACCCTGCACCCCGTTAAAGAATGGGTACCTCCTCTATTGCCTCTTGGGCAAGAAGTGTTGAGACCTCGCGATCTAGCAGATCGTCTGCGGAGGTTGGAGAATTGAATTGTTTTAGAATTGTAGGAGGGGGCATGCTGTGAAAATGGAGCTTGTACCCCTCTCCTACAATGGACAGAGTCCAATCTTCTGCTGTTATTTGATGCCATCTGTTGGCAAAGTGGCATAACCTGCTTGGGATATTGGGGACCCCTCAGAGGCAGGAAGGCTAAGCTCTCTAGGAAGGAGTCAAAGCCCTTGAGGGGGCTGAACCTGCAGAGCTGGTTGGGCTCTCGGGCCTTCTGGCTTTTTTTGCTGTCTAGTTTGTCCCTTTTGGGCAACCTGACCCTGAGCTTTGCTCTGCTGGGTATAGGAAGGATAAAATTTCCTCTTTTTGCTGAAAGAGGGTTTTTTTTATAAGGCTTCTTTTTGGCTGGAGTGGCTGTAGATTTCGACAATCTATCTAGAGTAGTATTGTCTGCATTTAACTTGCTAGCCTTCTCCTGCCAGTTCTTGCCAAAGAGATTTTCTCCCGTGCAAGGAATGTTGCCTAACTTGTCCTGTACCCAAGTCTCCAAGTCTGATGCTTGAAGCCAGGCAATCCGTCGTGCGCCAATGGCAATAGCAGAGGTTCTGCTGATGCATTCAAAGCAGTCAAAGGCTGCATGATTTACAAACTTGGAGACATCTTGAGCATGCTTAACTAGAGCAAGAAAGTCTTGTCTCTTGTCATCTGGGAGAAATGGGCTCCTAAGCTCCAAGTCTCCTGTAACTTCCTTGAGGAACATTCCCATATATAGTATATATGAACTGATCCCAGCTGAAAGCATGGAAGCCTGAAAAGTTCGGCGCCCAAAAGCGTCCAGAGTCCTGCATTCACGACCTGGAAGATTGGATGCATGCCTCTTTGCACTTTTCATCCTATGCATGGCTGACTCCACCACCATTGAATGGTGTGGCAGCTGAGTCTTTTGAAATCCAGGACATGGCGGAACTCGATACATAGTATCAAGTCTCCTAGAGTGAGGATATGTAGTCAGAGGTGTCTCCCACATTCTGAGCATCAGGTTATGCAGAATTTCATGGATGGGCAGAGTGGCTGCCTCCTTTGGAGCTTTAGGATATTGGAGAATTTCCAATTCCTTTGGCTCTGGGTTCCTCTTCAGGAGCCACTGTGATTGAAAGGCCCTTGGCCATATCACGAATAAAATCCTGAAAAGACATGTCCTCTGGAGGTGACATTCTGCGTTGGGGAGCAGAGGGATCTTCTGGGAGAAACCCTCTAGTACCAGCAGAATTGTCAGTCTTCGGAATCGGAGGATTCGAAGTATTGCTGACCACAATGCTCATGCAAAGCACGGTCCCGGTATCGATTGAAGTTGGTACCGAGTTGATCCGGTACCGATCTGTCGATTCCAGCCAAAGATGGCGTGGGAAGAATTCCCACCGGGGCCGGTACCATCGGTACCGGTACCATCGGTACCGGTACCGGTGTAGGTACCAGCATCGGTGCCGGTGCCCGTTGGACCAACGGTACCGCAGCTGAGAGAACAGCTGCGATGCTGCGTTCGATAGCGAGGAACCTCTGGTCTATCGACGCTGCTGATGCCTAGGTGTCGGTACCGGTGAAAACGGCTGGGACCCCTGAGCATGGCACAGGTAGTTCTTGCGAGGTTGAGGCCTCGAGAACATCCTGGAGCCCCATTGATGCTTTGGAAGCCGAAGCCTCCCGCCGGGGCTGCTTTGCCGATGTGGTTCCCTCAAGGGCAATGACAAGGTTGAGGCCTCGAGAACATCCTGAAGCCCCATCGATACTTTGGAAGCCAAAGCCTCTTGCCGGGGCTGTTTTGCTGGTGTGGTTGCCTCAAGGGCAATGCCAATGGCCTCTCGATGCTTAGCAGGAGAGTTACCCTTTGAGGACCGGCTTTTATGTTTAGTTACCTGAGATCCATGGGAGGAAGAGGAGGCCCTTGAAGATGTCGATGCAATGGATCTGGCATCCGAAGAAAAGAGGGTACCGAGCTTTGCAGCCCGGTTCTGTCTTCCTCTTTTAGTCATCCCCATATAGGAGAGACATTTAGATGGAGAATGTTGAGGCCCTAAACATTTAAGACACCAATCATGGGTGTCAGTGACGGAAATGGTACCGCCACACTTAGTACATTTTTTAAAACCACTAGTTGGTTTTTCTATGTTTTAGGAATATGGGGCCTAGTGCCCAAAATGGTGCCTAGCACCGAAAAAGAAAAGTTTCTTAAGAGAAATAGTTCAAAGTATAAGAAGTAGTTTTGGGTTTTTTTGGAAAGGAACCGGTGGTACCGGTAAGCGTCGTGCAGAGGCAAACGCGACCACAAGAAAAGAATTTTAAAGACGGAATTTTCTGCGGTGACAGGGTATGGATCCTGTCGGCTCCGCGGAAAATGAAGAACTGAATAGGGATAGTTGGAAAGGCGGGAAGGCAGCGTGCATGTGCTGAGGGATGCTCCCAAAAGCGTTCCTATTGGACGCTGGGGAGCGTTCCCGCGCAGGCTCTGTCGGTACCGACGATACCCATATGTGAGGACTACATTCCTGCTTTTATAAGCTTTCATCTAACTAAAGGAAGACAAATATCTCGAGAGACCTCAGGACGGTGACTACGACCGCTATGCACTTTGTGAATACTCTTGGGGCTGAAGCGAGTGCGAAGGGCGGGACTCTGTATTGATAATGTCTCCCCTGAAAATTGAAGTGTAGCTATTATCTGTGTTCTGGATGAATGAGGAAATGTGTATAGCTTCCTTTAGATCTAAAGAACAGAGCCAGTCCTAACTCTGGAGGGAGGGAAGAACTTTTCACGGACCAGAAACTTCTGAAGGTTCCTGAGGACCAGGATGGGCCTGACTGGTCTTCTTTGGTATGGGAAAGTGCAGAGAGTAAAAACCTTTTCCCTGCTGAGGTGTGGGGACCTCTTCTATGGCAGCCTGTGACAGAAGAGAAGACACCTCTTGTTGGAAAAGAGAAGTGAGAGGTGGCTGCATATGATATTGCCCTATTAGGGTGGAGGGGCAGAGTTTGTAGATGAAGTCTGTACCCCTCCCTCACTATGGTTAGCGTCTACTGCTCTGAGGTGATGAGATGCCACCCGTGGGCATGACGACAGTCTGTCTATGTGGAGAGGGCGGGGTCCTTCAGAGGCAAGGTGGCTGTGTTCTTTAGAAAAAAGTCAAAAACTAGCACGGCCCATGGCTGCGGAGCTGGTTGAGTCTTAGGTACCTATGGCTTCTTCTGTTTGGAAGGCAATTGCCTCTTTTGAAGACCCTGAGCCTGGTATTGAGAAGCAGGAGGATAAAAAGAGTAGAACTTTCTTATTAAAGAAGGCCTTCTTTGCAGTTGTCTTTTTCCTAGCAGGGTTTGCTGTAGCCCTAGACAGTCGATTCAGAGTGGTATTCTCTGACTCCAACTGAGAAGCCTTATCCTGCCAGTCTCTGCCAAAATGGTTCTCGCCTGTGCAGGGGTATGTTGCCCAGTTTATTTTGAACCCACTGTTCAAGATTTGAGGCCTGTAGCCATGCAATCCTGCGTGCACTGGTACAGATTGCTGTAGCTCTACTTGTGCACTCAAAAGCATCAAAGGTAGCTCTATTGACAAACTTCAAGACATTCTGGGCATGCTTGACTAGGGCAAGATAGTCACCTCTCATCATCTGGAAGAAGAGGGGACATGGCCTCAAGATCTCTAGTAACTTCCTTGAGGAACATACCCATATAGAGTATGTAGGAGTTTATCCTAGCTGAAAGCATGGAAGCCTGAAAACATCGACATGCAAAAGGCATCAAGGGTTCTTGATTCTCTACTCAGAGGATTAGAAAAATGAGTTTTAGAACTTTTAATTCGATGCAACACCAATTCCACTACCATTGAATGGTGGGGAAGTTGTACATAGTATCTAGGCATTGAGTATGGGGATGTGATCATGAAGGGAGTCTCCCACATCTGGAGCATGAGATCATGGAGAATGCAGTGCACCAGAAGGGTGGCTGTCTCCTTAAGAGCTGTTGGGTTTTGGAGGATCTCCAATTCCTCTGCCCTGGGCTCTTTCTCGGATGTTACTGTAATGGAGAGACCCCTAGCTAGGCCTTGAATAAACTCCTGTAAAGACGTCCTCAGGAAAGGACATGCGCCATTGTGGAGGAGGAGAGGGCTCCGAACGCAGGCCTTGCAGTCCTCAGGAATCAAGTGACTCGTCAGATGCATCAGACTCAGAGGACATGAAATATCAGCAGGAACGGTGTTCCTGCTCTGCCAAGTGCCAATACTGGTTCGTGTCTGTATTGGATTGGAAAATCTGCTTGGGTAGGGTTTCTGTATCAGGGATGGACTTTAGGGCAGGCATGGATGGCAGTGAAGCAAGCGGCATGTATCCCAAAGCAGTGTGCAGTGGTGCCATTGATAGTACTGGTGGTACCATCTGTAATGGTTTGATCAGAACTGAAGCTGCCGATAGAGCTGCCAAGCTCCGCTCGATGGCCTGGATATGCTGGTCCATGCAGCTTGCTGATGCTTGGGTATCAGTAGCGGGAACTTGCGCCACCATCCCAGAGCATGACACCGGGAGCTCTCCTGAGGTTGAGGCCTCAGGAGCATCCTAGAGCCCCTTGATGGCTTTGGAGGACAGGTCCTCCCCACCAGGGTCGTTTGACTGGCTGATCCACCTCCAGGGCAATGCCCAACGCATCTCGATGCTCAGAACGAGATCTACCTCTGGAGGGGTGATCCGTCTTAGAGGAAGACTTGTGCTTAGATACCTGAGATCCATGAGAGGAAGATGATGCTCTCGATGACATCTATGCCAAAGAAACTGCATCCGAGGCACAGAGTTCCAAACTTTGATGCCCGGTTCCTGCAGGCCTCTCTGTCATCTTTTTACAAAGGGGACATTCTAATTGTTGGTGATTGGGCCCAAGGCATTTTAGACACTAGTCATGAGTGTCAGTAGCCAAGATGGTACTGCCACATTTAGAGCATTTCCTAAAACCACTCGTTGCTTTTTCCATAGTGTCAGTAGACAATATGGTAGGCTTAAGGCCTAAAATGGCATTGATGTGCCTGAAGAAAAGATTTGTCTTTTTTTTTTTTAAGAAAAAGAAAGAAGAAAAAATTAGGGAACAGATAGCGAGAGATTGTTCAGATGTCGAAAGGAAGGCAGACACTAACAACAAAAAAAGGAATAAAGAATTTTCTGAGGTGACAGGATTTGCTTCCTGCTGGCTCTGCAGAAAATGAAGTACTGAGGAGAGAGAGTTGGGAAGGCAGGAAGGCAGCTACGCCAGCAGTGGGATGCTCCCAAAAGCTTTCCTATTGGATGCTGGGGAGCGTTCCTATGCAGGCTCCATTGGTACCAACATCACCATATGTAAAGACTACATTCCTGCTTGCTCCTAGATATCTTTTCTAATTCTGGTTTTGTTTTTTTTTGTTTGTTTTTTTTTAAATGCGGCGACTAGAACTGCACATAATACTCAAGGTGCGGTTGCACCATGGAGCAATACAGACATGATATCTTTTGTTCTATTCTCCATGCCCTTTCTTGTAATTCCTAACATTCTATTTGCTTTCTTGGCTGCCACTGCACACATTGAGCAGAGAATTTAAAACATTATCCAGAGTGTTGCCTATTCCTGGTTTGTGACTCCTAATATGAAACCTTACATCGTGTAGCTATATAGTTTGGGTTGTTCTTCCTTCAGTAAATAATTTTGCACTTGTCCACATTTATTTCATCTATCATTTGGATGCCCAGTCAACCAATTTCTCAAGATCCTCTTGCAATTTTTCAGAATTCTTTTGCGATTTAACAACTTTGAATAATTGTGTCATCCGCAAATTTGATCACCTCATACATTCACATTTCCAGATCATTTATAAATATGTTAAAATGCTGCGGGCTTGGTATAGCTCCATGGGGTACTCCACTATGCACCCTTCCTCCATTAAGGAAATTGATCATTTATCCCTATTCTATGTTTTCTATCTTTTAATCAGTTCTCAGTCCACAAAAGAACACTGCCTCCAATTCCCATGACTAATTTCCTCAAGAGTTTCTCATGAGGGGCCTTGTCAAAGACATTCTGAAAATTCAGGGAGACTATAAATCAACCGTCTCACCTTTATTTACCTGTGTATTCACACCTTCATAAAAAATGCAGCAAGTGATGTGGAAAGACTTCCCTTGGCTAAATACATGTTGACTTTGTCTTATTATACTATGATTAGCTATATGTTCAGTGATTTTGTTCTTTATAATTGTTTCTACCATTTTTTCACAACATCAGGATCAGTGGCCTGTAATTTCCTCAATCACCCCTGGAATGCTTTTTAAAAATTGCATTATGGGAGGAAGTGACGTCACCCGTGCAGGTGGACAACTCAGTCGTGCTAACGCCATAGAACAGCATTAAAATACCTCCAGCACTACCCAAAGAGTATTTAAGGGAGTGATGAGTGGTGATCGAAGTGAAGCTCAAATGGGGATGGCCACCCGCAGGAAAACTATGGACCTCCACGACTGTTATCCAGATGAGTAAGGGGGAGGCCTGCGAGGCACCGAAAATGGCTTACATGGAAGGAGGATGAGCGGTGGCGTACACAAATGTGGGCCTGGAGGAACACCGTGCAGAAGACAAATATCAGCCTCTTACTCGTGAAGATATGAGGAATTGGTTCCTGGAGCTTAAGAGAGCTGATTGAAGCTAAGAATGAGATTGGGGGCTCATTAAGGAGCTCTGAACAGAAGTTGCTGAGCTAGGCCTCAAGGTCATGGACTGAGATGAAAGGATGGACGCCACACAAGAGGAAATGGATAGAGTGCAAAGAATGGTCCAGAAATTGGCCTTTGAGAACGCGGAGATGGAGCTGAAGTTAGAAGACCTGGAGGACTGTCTCTGCTGCAATAATCTGCGTATACGTGGCGTTCTGGAGAAAGCATAGTATGAAAGTGCTACCAGGGTGGCCCAGGTGTAGTAACTGGCTATTCTAAACAAGGGAGAAACAGGTTACCAGATCCAACATGTGAAAATTAAGAGGGCATGCAGAGCACTAGGCCTGCCAAATGAACAAAAGACCCATGGACTTTATATTGTGTCTATGTGAGTACGGGATAAAAAAAAATCAAATAGAACAGAAACTATGAGGTCACACTAAAATGGACTGGAAGGGATGTAGCATCTTAATATACAGTGACTCATCAGCAGCCACTCTGGCCAGAAGAAGAGCATTTTGACTTATTGCAATGGCCCTCAGGCAGAGACAGTGCAAATATAGATGGCTATACCCTGCCGGGTTAGCATTTACAGTTAACAGGATTACTAAAAAAGTTAGGTCGCCATCAGAGGCCATATGTGAGCTACGGGAAGGAGTGGATGGTATCACAGTACAAGTGATTGAGACTGAACCCAAGCCATCACAAAGGGAACCATGGCAAAAAGTACAGTCTGTGAAAGAAAGAAAAAGACAATGGGCGTCAAAATCAGCAAAAGTGACCTGAATGTGGACATTAGTGCTGTGGTATATTTTTTGAAATTGGATGCTCCAGTTGGGCTTCTTTATACTATATCTTGTTAACAAGTTTAATATGGGGAAGAGGCCTGACATGGGGGGGGGGAGGAGAGGGGATATTGTGTAAATAAGTAATGTTTAATTAGATATGAAAATTACACTTACCTGGTAATTGTAGTTCCTGGAGGGTCCAGTTTAGTCCTCCACATCCGGGTAGTGCACCTCCTCCTGCAGCACGGAGACTGGACCAATCAGAATCTTGTTCTCATACTGTATCCTGCTGGAGCTCCCATCAGCCCCCCAGTGAACTAGTAACAGAGCAGACTTAAAGAAACAACACATGAAACAAGGAAACATAGTAAAACTTAATATTGCGAAACACCCTTACAGTTATAATGACTCCCTCCCCAAACGAGGAAGCCAAGACCCTGCACAGTACTTCTGCCGGCCACCCAACACCACAGTAAGCAACCGACAAAAAGGAAGACACCGTCGACACTTAGCAAGCTAGAAAAACAAAACAAAACTCCAGACCCCATCAGGAAGGGTTCGGAAAATGACTCATAGGACTCATAGCACTCCCCGTCGGCCGAACGAGAGCACGCCGTCTGAAAATGAAGCAACAGAAGGGAGGGAAGGAGGACTAAACTGGACCCTCCAGGAACTACAATTACCAGGTAAGTGTAATTTTCATTTCCTGAGCGGTCCTCCAGTTTAGTCCTCCACATCCGGGATGTAACAGAGCAGTTAGGAACGGGCGGGACCCTGAAAACCGGCGCGCAAAACCGCTGACCCAAAACAAGAATCCCGAGCGGCCAACACATCCAACCGGTAGTGCTTGCTGAAAGCATGAAGAGACGACCAAGTAGCCGCCTTGCAAATCTCAACCGGCGGAACCAGACAATGTTCCGCCCACGACGTCGCCTGCGCTCTAGTAGAGTGAGCCCGTAAGCCCACTGGAACCTCACGTTTTTGCAGTAGATAAGCGGAGGAAATCGCCTCCTTAATCCAGCGAGAGATAGTAGACTTTGCCGCCGCTTCGCCTTTCCGGACTCCGCCAAAGAGGATAAACAAGTGATCCGACCGGCGGAAGGGTTCCGAAACCTTCAAATAATGACGAAGAACCCGCCGAACATCCAAGCGATGCAATCCTGCCTCGGAATCTTGCGCCGAGTCAGAGCGAAACACTGGAAGAAAGACAGATTGATTGATATGAAAAGGAGACACCACCTTTGGAAGAAAGGACGGAACGGGCCTCAACACCACTCGATCCCGAGAAAAGGATAAAAACGGCTCCCTACAGGACAAGGCCTGCAACACCGAAACGCGCCGCGCTGAACAAATCGCCACTAGAAAGACCGTCTTCAGGGTGAGATCTTTGACTGACGCCTTGCGGAGCGGCTCAAAAGGCGGACGAGCCAAGGCTTGTAGTACCAGATTCAAATCCCAAGGAGGAACAACGATCCGGCGCGATGGCCGAAGACGGAAAACTGCCTTCAGAAATCGTCGAACGTCCGCGTGCAGTCCCAGAGAAAGTCCAAGAACCTTGCCTTGGTAGCACGCGATAGCCACCAACTGGACCTTCAAAGAACTGGCGGCCAGCCCTTTCTCAAAACCATCTTCCAAAAAACTGAGAATCATAGAAATAGAAGCCGTTGCGGCCCGAATCCTCTGGCGCGAACACCAGTCTCCAAAAATGCGCCACACACGCACGTACGCGAGAGAAGTGGACGACTTGCGAGCTCGTAGCAGGGTAGAGACAACCGCTGGAGAATAGCCCTTCTTATTCAACCGAGCCCTCTCAATGGCCAAACCGTAAGCGAGAACCGAGTCACGTGGGACATCCGCAGGGGTCCCTGAACCAGCAAATCTGGCAGGACTGGAAGCCTCCAGGGAAGCCCGTCGACCAAGCGAACTAGGTCTGCATACCAGGGACGCCTGGGCCAATCCGGAGCCACAAGTAGCACCCGTCCACGATGTGCTTCGATGCGCTGGACCACCCTGCCGATCAACGCCCAAGGCGGAAAGACAGAGGAGACCGTCCGTCGGCCAAGGCTGAATGAGGGCGTCTATTCCCTCGGACATGCGCTCTCTCCGCCTGCTGAAGAATCGTCCTGTCCGACTGAAACGTTGCCATGAGGTCCATTAGTGGCGGACCCCACCGGCCGACTATCTGTGCGAAGACCTGCGGGCAGTTCCCATTCCCCGGGATCGACCTGCACCCTGCTGAGAAAATCTGCCATGACATTGTCTTTTCCCGCGATATGCGCCGCAGAAATCGCCGACAGACGAAGCTCGACCCACTGGAACAACGCCTCTGCCTCGTCTTCCAAGGCCACGCTTCCTGTGCCTCCCTGCCGGTTGATGTACGCCACCGTCGCCGAATTGTCCAAGAGTACCCGGACTGCTCGACCCGCTAAAGTTGACTGAAAGACCTCTAGTGCTCTCCGAACAGCCCGAAGCTCGAGCCGATTGATGGACCATGAGGCTTCCTGGGCTGACCACGTCCCCTGCGCAAAACACCCCTCGCAGTGGGCACCCCAGCCGAGAAGACTGGCATCCGTTATCAGGGGAACCCACCGAGGCTGTTCCAGGGGCAGACCCGCTTGCAACGTTCGGGGACACCTCCACCACTGTAGCGCTCGCCGAACCCGGGTTGGACAAGGCAACCGCTTGTTGAGCGAGTCCGTTTGATTCGACCAACGACGCAGTAGGGCTCGCTGAAGGGGGCGCATGTGAAACCTGGCCCAGGGAACAACCTCTAGCGTAGCTGCCATCGTTCCCAACAAGCGCAGGTACCACCAAGCCGAAGGAGCGGTCATTCCGAGAAAGGAGCGTACGAGACCTAACAAGGCCTGAACACGCCGGAGTGGTAAGCACACCAACCCTCGCACCGTGTCGAACTGAACCATGAGATATTTGAGACATTGCGTCGGCACTAACTGACTTTTCTTCGCATTGACCACCCAGCCGAGAGATTGCAGCAAAGTGACCACTTTCGATGTGGCCTGCAAACTCTCCTCCTTGGACTTCGCTCAAATTAACCAATCGTCTAGGTAAGGGTGAACCAGGACGCCGTCCCGCCGCAAGGCCGCAGCCACCACTACCATTATCTTGGTGAAAACCCGCGGAGCTGTCGCCAACCCAAAGGGAAGAGCCTGAAATTGAAAGTGTCCCCACGGAAACGCGAACCGGAGGAAACGCTGATGCACCAAGCGGATAGGAATGTGCAAATAAGCCTCGGACAGATCCAGAGAAGTAAGGAATTCCCCTTGGCGTACCGCTACAATGACCGAACGCAGGGTTTCCATGCGGAAATGGGGTACGCGAAGACAACGATTGACGCCCTTGAGATCGAGAATAGGACGGAGCGATCCGTCTTTCTTTGGCACCACAAAATAAATGGAGTAGCGCCCCAGTCCGCGTTCGGCCGCCGGAACGGGAACCACCGCTCCCAAGGCGATTAGACGATCTAAGGTTAACCGAATAGCTTGCTCCCTGAGCTGGCCTTTGCTGGGAGACAGCATAAAGGAATCTTGAAGGGGACGGGCAAACTCGAGAGCGCAGCCTTCTCGGACTATCTCCAGCACCCACTGATCCGAAGTCAGCCGAGCCCAGGCAGGCAGAAAATGCCGAAGACGACCACCGATAACCGGATCGTCCCCCGGCATCCGTCTGGTGTCATTGGGGCTTGTGGGAAAAGGAGGAGGAAGGCACGGAGGATGCGGAAGTAAATCCTCTGCCCGCTCCCCGGAAACCGCGAAACCCCTGAGAACGGTATCCAAACCGACCACGCTGGGAACTCCACAACCGGGACGACCGAAACCTCCGAAAATCCCGAACCGGACCTCAAGGGACCGACGAAGATCTACCAAGCTTAGGCTTATCTTCCGGAAGACGGCCTCCTTTTGAGTCCCCTAGATTTTTCACCAACTTATCCAGGTCCTCGCCAAACAATAACTTCCCTTTAAAGGGCAGTTTACTGAGGCGGGATTTAGAGGAAGCGTCCGCTGCCCAATTTCTCAACCAGATGGACCGGCGTGCCGCAACCATGGAGGCCATGCTATTAGCTAATGTCCTAATCAAATCATAATGAACATCCGCCAAGTACGCCGACCCAGATTCCAACCGGGTCACCTCTAGCAACTTTTCCTGGTCTAAACCGAAATCCTGACCCAAATGCTGAGCCCAACGTAAACACGCCCGAGCCACCCAGGCTCCACAAATAGACGCCTGCAGAGACAAGGCATTAGTTTCAAAGGCCTGCTTCAACAACCCGTCCACCTTCCTATCCTGCGTATCCTTCAAGGCAGCACTGCCTTCAACGGGAATCGTAGTCTTCTTGGTGACTGCGGATACAAGAGCATCAACACGCGGTGATCTAAAGCGGTTTTTATCCTTGTCCGCTAGCGGATACAATCTGTTCATCGTGCGAATGCCCTTCAGACCTGATTCAGGCTGATCCCATTCAGTCTGAATCATCTGAGCGACCACACGATGCACCGGGAAAACCACTTGAGAATCCCGGACGGCCTGAATGAGAGGATCCTCCAAGCCCTCCTCCTCCGCCGAGGGAGGCGAAGCAAGATGAAGAGCCTGAAGAGACTCCGTAATTAAGGGAACCAACTCCTCCCTCCTGAAAACGCGAATGATCCGGGCCTGATCTTCGGGATCGGGAATTTCCCCCTCTTCCAATTCCTCGCCGAAGGTCTCTGCGTCCTCCGCTAGGTCAGGGTTTTGCCAGTCGACGTCCTCACTCTCAATTGAGAGACGAGGACGTTTTGCAGACTTCGGAATTGACCGCTGACCCTCCTCAGTCAAACGGGAGGGAAGGGACAACAGCGAAGGGTCGACCTCTGGCAGTTTGCCCAGACGTCCCAAGCGGAACGCCTGATGCATCAATAGTACAAAATCTGGGGAAAAATCTAACGAGGAAGAAGAGCAAGCTGAGACACCCTCGGCAATGGGCACCCCTGGTCCCTTAGACGCCACAGGGGAAGGGGGGACCGGAGGGCCTGGAATTGACTCACTGCCCAGCTTCCGGGCAGGACTAACAGCCCCCAAAGGCGTTTCACCCTCCATGCGTGGCTCCAGGTCAGGGGAGATCGATAGGCAGACCTTACACACCCCTGAGTCTGACAGAGCCCCCTTGCGGGATCCGCAAACTAAACACTGCGGCCTGGTGGACATGGAGACCAGGATGCGCAATGTCAAAGGCAAAGAATACCTGATAGAGAGAAAAAAAAAAAATCTCTTCGTTTTTGTTTTTGGAGCTTTGCCCCCCTTTTTTTTTTTTTTTTAAGGCAATGAACTGCAGAAAAGAAAACTAGAGCCACACGTGAGGCAAAATAATAACAAAGGGACTCAGGGGAGCCCAGTAGCAGAGAAACTCAGTTCCTCCAAAAAGGAGCGGGAAAGAAAACAAAACGCCGGCGCGAAGAAAATGGCCGCCAGTACAGACGGGGGCAGAAAGAAAACGGCGGGAAAAATAAAATGAGCAAAACCCAAGCAGAAACCCCGTCAAAAAAAATAATCCAAAAGGAAAAGAAAATGCCAACAACTCACCGCTAACGTCGGAGGGCCGGTAGCCGAATATAAAGGCAAACCGCTGAAACAGAAAATCACTGCCTGTGCGCTCCGATCAGCACGAGTGAAGGCAAACTGCAGCGGCAGCACGCTAGAGCTGTGAACAGCTTACAGCCAGCGTTAAGCAGCCGAAATGGGTTCTGCTGGAATAGATCTCACCTCCGTACAGTCAAGGAGGGAGAGCTATAAATATCACTGCCTTCAGCCCTGTACCGACGGCCGGGAGAAGGAGTATGCAGGCTCGGCTCCTCAAGTGGCCCCCCCCCTCAGTTCCTGACAGGAGAAATTTAAAGGGACAGCAAAGAAAAGGAAACACAGTAGTAAAACAAAGGTAAATGAAAAAATCCTAAGGAAATATAGCTAATGTTGTCTGAAAGTCACTAAGTGAGCCCAGCCCTAGGCTCACAAGTCCTCCTGCTGCATGGAGACTGGACACACTGGGGGGCTGATGGGAGCTCCAGCAGGATACAGTATGAGAACAAGATTCTGATTGGTCCAGTCTCCGTGCTGCAGGAGGAGGTGCACTACCCGGATGTGGAGGACTAAACTGGAGGACCGCTCAGGAACTGTGGGGACTGATGGGCTATGAGGGTCAGATAATTGCAATGGGAGTAAGAGTAAGTGTGTGATACGGCTGCGATATAAGAGGGAATGAGCAGTGGTTGGGAGGTGTATGTGCATGTTGTATATGGGTGGTGTATTGGAGGGGAAAAAGTTTGGATCATAGGGAGGATCTGACTGATGTCCCACTACTTTGTGAGGGATCTGAGAGCCAGAAGGAGGCCTGAGGTGTTTATGGGGTGGGAAATGGGAGGGAGGGGGAAAAAGGAGGAGGGTGGAGAAAGGGATTGTCTAAGGCAAGGGGGGAGGAGTGATGAGACGTGATGGCGAGTGTAGGAAGACTTAAAGAATGTTGTCTGGTATCCATTAATGTAAAGGGGCTGGGATCATGGACCAAATGCAGTTTACTCTCACCCTTAAGATTCTTCACTCAGGGATCCCGGGGTATCTCTTTTCCACCCTCATTTTACATGCCCCTCCCCGACTATTGCATACCATTCATGCCCTTCGTTTGCATCTCCCTTCTCCATCCCAGGCCCAATTGGAGATTATTAGACACCTCGCCTTCTATTTTCTAGCTCATTTATGGAATTTCTTATCACCAGACATCTGTTTAGACCAGGGGTGGGCAATTCCGGTCCTGGAGGGCGGCAGACCAGTCAGGTTTTCATGATGTCCCTATTGAATATTCATGGACCTATTTCCATACAATGGAAGGCAGTGGATGCAAATAGATCTCATGAATATTCATTAGGGACATCATGAAAACCTGACTGGTCTGCGGCCCTCCAGGACTGGAATTGCCTACCCCTGGTTTAGACCATTCTTAAACATAGAATATGATTGTTCTAAAGTCACACCTATTTAGATTAGCCTTTCAACTGCCGAACTAGGCTGCTATATTGCCAGTGACTATGGTTCTGCTGTAAACCCTCCCTCTCTGTGTCCTATTACCACTTTTCTGATTTAAATGGAGTTCTTTTCTATTTCTTTTATTCTTTGTTTTGTATTCTAATGTAAACCACTCTGGTTATTTGAAGGGCGGTATATAAAACTTTAATAAACTATAATGGTGAGAGGTGCCACAGAGAAAAGATGATCTAAATGCATTTAATTAAAAGTACCAGGTACCTAGTGTTTTTTGGCTGTGAAACAAGGGCATTCTAAAAAAGCAGGGGTAGGGATCATGATAGCATCAGGACACCAGGTGGAGGTTTGACAGGAGGGGAGGAATAAGGAGAGAAGGTTCCTGTTTCTGGATATGATTTTAGATGGAGTGGAGGTTGTACTCACAAACACCAAATACCTCATGGGGGCGGGGGGAGAGGGTTTTTTTTTAAAGACATCCTTAAGCACCTATTAGCATTTTCCAAGGCTCCGATCATTTTAGGGGAGACTAATTTAATATGGTACCACGATTAGATAATTCACAGAGGTGGTCGGGAGGAGGGGGGAGACATCAATGGGTTATGGGCAAATTAATGGAAATGTTAAACTTTTTGGACAGCTGGAGGACCAGGGAGGGGCGCAAAAGGGCTTACACTTTTTATTCTAGCCCTCACCAATGTTATAGCTGAATTGATATGTTTTGGTTGGACTGCACGTGGGCGATCAATATTTTGGGAGTGGATATTGGGGATATTACATGGACAGCCCATGCACCTATTGAACCAAGGATGGTATGGGAGAGGAGACCAAGTGGTTTGCAGTTCTGGAGGATGAATGACTCACTAATAGATGAGGAAGTGGTAGGAAAAGTGAAAAAGGCCAATGGAGAATATCTCTCACTTACTGAGGGGGGAGAAGTAGAGGTAGATTCTGTGTGGGATGGGATGAAATCGGTGATGCGAGGGGTCATGATTTCCGAAACTACCTATTTTAAGAAAGTGAATCAAAGTGGAATGTGAACCGAGGGCAGAACAGACTGCTCTGGAGGAGAAGCATGCCTGGGGTAAGGCTCTGGAGATACTTGGTCACATACAGGAAGTGCAACGGCAATCGGTAGGGTTAATGTGTAAAGAACTAGCCTTCTGGATCCAGAAAGCTTAACAAGCCTTTTTTGAGTGGGCAAACAGGGCAGGCAGGCTAATGGCGCAAAGATTGAAAGCATTAAAGAACAACAAATTATCAAAATCAGGGACGAGACAGGAGAGTTGAGGTTTTCAGAAAGGGAAAAATAAGAAATATTCTGTAAGTTCTATCAAGAGCTGTACAAGAGTGAATTGAGAGCCAGTAAGAAGGATATTACAAAATATCTACAAGAGAGCACAATCTACAAGAGGTAGCAGAAAAACTAGAAGGGACAATTTCTAGAGGTTTGTTTCGCGATCCATAGTATGAAGAAAAGAAAGGCACACAGGCTAGATGGATACATGACAGTCTTTTACTAGAAATTACAGGAACAGCTGGTAAATTGCATGGCTTGAGTTTTCAATGCAACTCTGGAAAGTGGAAGGGTACCACACATGTCTGAGGCGAGGATTGCAGCGATACCATGATTCTTACAGACCCATATCATTGATATATTTAGATTCTAAAATACTGGCTAAAGTGATAGCAAATAGACTGCAAGGGGTGATAACGAAGGTGGTAAAAAAGGACCAGGCAGGATTCATACAGGCCGCCAGGCAAGAGATGTTGTCCGTAAACTTCTGAACTTGATCTGGAAGACCCGGATTGCAAAGGTGAACATGACTTTGGTGGCAGTGGATGCTTCAAAAGCATTTGACCAGGTAGAGTGGAATTTTATGTTGGCGCGAGTAGGCCTGGGAGCTAGGTTTATAGGGTGGGTTAAGGCTCTCTACACAAAACCAACTGCTAAAATAAGGATAAATGGCAGATATGATATAACTCAAACACCATCAAAAAATTCATTCTTATAAATGCAAGATCCATACGAAATAAAATATCACTAATAAATGACATAATCACTGATAAAAAACCTGATATCCTTCTTATCACGGAGACATGGCTCTCACCTACAGACTCAATCCTCCTAAATCAACTTAACACGAACCAGTACGACCTATTCAACTGCCACCGAGAAGCAAAAAGGGGAGGCGGAGCCCTTATCATCACAAAAAAAGAACTCAAATACTCACTAACAAGTATGAATAACATTGACAGTATGGACATCATAAATATAGAGAATAAAACCCTTGCAATATCTCTTATCTACAGACCCCCCTCAGCGGACCACAAAAATCTTACGCCCATCCTAGACCTTGCATGTACAGCTTCGCAGAAAAAACCACTTATCATATTAGGAGACCTAAACCTTCCTTCGCTCAACCAACAACACACTTCCAACTTTATGGATGCCATGAAAGAAATGGGTTACAACCAAATCATACAGACTCCCACTCACATAAAAGGAAATACACTAGACCTTGTATTCATTCCCATACCATTCAATAAACATAAACTCCAATCATCACCCCTTATTACAGAAGTACCATGGTCAGATCACCATTTAATAACCTTCACACTAAACTCACTACCTAACAACAACACTGAAACAACTCCAACACATTATAAATCCCGTTGTGCCCACTTTAACAAAGATACCTTCCTAAATACTGTATTACCCAACTTCACAAATGACTCGACAGAAGTCAACACCTTAATAGACCAATGGAACTCAATAATAAAAGAAGCAGCCACTCCCAACAAACTAATCCAAAACAATTCATAAAAAAACAATCAGAAAAATGGTTCAATAAAGACCTTTCTAACCTAAAAAAGCAACTAAGAAAACAAGAAAAACGATGGCGGAAAGATAAAACGAGCGATAATAAAGATCAATACATGAATATCCTCAACAAATACAAGGACACAATTAATAAATCAAAAAGAGAATACCATACAAAAATGATAAACATGGCAGTCAACCGCCCAAGAGAACTATTCACAATTATAAAAGCACTAACAAAAACCCAAACAACAGAACCAGAACAAACAACAATAAGTGCACAAACCCTTGCAACTCATTTTGCTAATAAACTAAAAAATAATTCATCTAGCACAACCATAACTACGCTCACAGACATAGAAACAAAAAATACATGGACAACCTTCCAAAACATTGATCACAAACACCTGATCAATGTAATATCAATGATCAACACCACTACCTCCCCCCTTGATCCATGCCCCGTATCATGGATAAAGAACACCAAAGCTGATCTTGCTATCCATATACTAAATATAGTGAACCAATCACTATCACAAGGTATCATGCCTGAAGCACTAAAACTTACCTCCTTACGCCCAATAGTAAAAAATAATAAACTCAATCCGAAAGACCCGAACTCCTACAGACCAATAGCCAGCATACCATTTATTGCCAAAATAATAGAAAAAATAATACAGATACAACTACAAGACTTTATTGACACTCATGCTCCACTTGACTCACACCAATTCGGCTTCAGACCATCCCACGGAGTCGAGACCCTACTAATAACACTTATGAACGACCTCATCAAAGGCACTGACTCACACAACCAAGGATACATCCTCATATTCATTGATATAACTGGAGCCTTTGACAATGTACACCACAACACACTCATTAATAGACTCCTAAACCTAGGAATAGGTGGAACAATTCTGCAATGGTTCATATCATATATCACAAACAGATCGATACGCGTTAAATTAGGACAAACCACCTCAGAGCCCTTCACACAAGGACAAGGTATCCCACAAGGCTCGGCACTATCTGCCCTTCTTTTCAACCTGTATCTTCAACCCATCACAAATATATTTAAAAAATATAAAGTAAACCACTACATATATGCTGACGATATCATGCTCACCCTACCGATAAACACAAATAATCCCACATACCAGAAATTACTAGACTGTATCAGTGAAGCAAATACTTGGTTAGAAAACAATAATCTCAGCATCAACCTAAAAAAAACTGAAGCAATGATAGTATCAAGAAAACCAGACTCTAATCTCCCTGAAACTATAACAATTAACAACACAATAATCCCAGTTAAAAAAGAAGTAAAATACCTAGGCATTATAATAGACCACACACTTAGTATGCTTCCTCATATAAAACAAACAGTGAAAACCATATTCTATAAACTTAGGATCACCCAACACTTAAGACCACTACTTGACACACATGACTTCAGATCTGTCATCAGCACACTTATCACTCCTCATTTCGACTATTGCAATAGCATACTTATTGGCCTCCCTCTTACAAGCACCAACCTACTCCAAAGAGCTCAAAACATCTGTGCTCGAGTAACAGCACAAGCCCGCCTCGCTGACCACATAACTCCCGTATTAGCCGAACTACACTGGCTTCCCATAAATAGTAGAATAACATACAAAATACTCCTAACCACATTTAAAATAACAAACGGCATCTCACCCTCACATTTAACCACTCTGATTCAAGCTCCAAAAGAAATTAGAACCCGCAGACAAAACGCAACCTACTCACTAGAAATAAAAAAATCCATCCGGAAAACAAAGAAGACCACAAGCTCAAGAGCCTTCTCTTATGCAGCCCCCACCCTATGGAATAAACTCCCGCTAGAACTCCGCAAAATAAAAGATCTTCAAACATTTCGAAAAGAACTGAAGACATTTCTATTTAAAGAACACTTCACAAATTCAAATGAATCCTATCCACCCAACACACCACACAACCATAACAATCCTCCTTAACTACAGCTCAACAAGCCTCAACACTCACTACATTTAAGAAACAAAGCTTAATTTAGCAAAGAATCAATGTAAATAGACAAAGCATTACTAACTAATGTTAAAATGTATATAGTTCTGTAACAATAATCCATGTTAAACTGTATTTAGTTCTGTAACAATGTTCCATGTTATCGTTTATCATGTTAACTGTACATAGTTATGAAAAAAACGATGTTCTATGTAAAACCATGTTCACTAAATGTTACCTGTAAACCGCCTTTGATCTTTGGAAAAAGCGGTATAGAAATAAGCATAAATAAATATGCTGAGAAGATCCGGTTATATAGGGGGCACCAGACAGGAATGTCCTCTATCCCCTCTATTTGCTTTAGTTACTGAGCCCTTAGGTGAGAGATTGAGAGCAAACAGATGTATAAGGAGTTTAGGTAGGGTCTGAGGAATATAAAATAGGCCTATTGCAGATGACGTCATTTATACCCTGACGGCTCCACTGTCTTCCTTACCAAACCTCATGCAAGAAATAGATAAGTACAGCCATTTTTCAGGTTATAAAATGAATGTGACTAAAACATATTATGGGGTTGTATCTAGAGGAAGGTATAAAATGTCACGTGAGAGGCCTTTCCTTTTCGTTGGGAAAAAAAGTCAATTCGGTATCTGGATATCCAGGTGGGAGCTAAATGGAAGGAACTGTATTCCCTCAATCACGATAAATTATGAGTTTCCATAAGAGGTGACCTAGAAAGGTGGAAAGGGTATCTTTGTCAGATGGGTAGGACAGCAACAATTAAAATGAATATCTTGCCACGATTGCTTTTTTTTATGACTCTTCCAATTGTTAAATCAGATGAAATTTTACAGACATATCAGAAAAGAATCTTTGATTTTGTATGGCGCAGATGCCCACCAAGGGTTGCAAAAGCTGCTTTAATGCAACCACACAATGAAGGTGGGTTGGGGGTTCCCAATTTCAAGGGATATTATGTAAGTAGGAGGAGTGGCCTAGTGGTTGGACATGGTACCTCAGGCTGGAGGGCCAGGGGTTCAAGTCCAACTTGGGGACAGCAATCCCAGGCTGGAGGGACTGGGGTTTCTAGTCCTATAGGTACTCCTTATGGCCTTGGGCAAGCCACTTAACCCTCTGTTGCCTCAAGTACACTTAGATTGTGAGCCCTTTGGGGACAAGGGAATGTATCCAGTACCTGTATGCAGTGATTAGATAATGTAAACCGCTTTGATTGAAGGATAAGGTGGTATAGAAAACTGGTTAAATAAAATAAAATAAATAAAAATATGTGGCCTGTTAGAGTGGGAGAAAGGGAAAAATGTCCCACAATGAGTGAGGATTGAATAGGAAATGGGAGGTATGATTCCCTTGGGGAAACTCATTTGGTTAAGTGATGGTAGCAATGAGATAGGCATTAGATCACCTTTTGTAAAATCAAACCCTACAAGTGTGACAAAAACAAAAGGAGACTGTGCGGAAAGAGGAATATATTGGCATACACCTCTGTGCTTTATTGTTGCGTTTCCACCTGGAAGGATGTATGCAGTATATCAGGAGTGGCAATTACTGTGATTGAATAGAGTGGGATAGGTATTAGATAAGGAGGGAACATTAAAAACATTCGGGTAGTTGCAGAGCCAATTTTCATTACACATGGAGCATAAATTTCATTATGCACAAGTGCGTCATTTCGTGAGTCAAGCCAGAACAAAGGTGAAAAAGTGGGGCAAAGACAGGCCTTTGAACTTCTATATTCCACATGGAAGGGAACAAAGCGTTTACTGTCAGCGATTTATACAATTTTTCTGGATTCCTGGAGAACGGAGTTACCGTTCTGTAAACGTTGGGAGAGGGACCTGGGTACCACACTGGACCGAAGGTGATGGATGAAGGTATACAAGAATACAAAGAAACTTTCGGTAGCCACTCCAATAGTAGAGCATGTATATAAGGTCTTATACAGAATGTATTGGGACCTGGTATGACTACATAAAATAGAGGGGGGAAGGAGGCTGGGAAGTTATGCTGGCAGGGATGTGGACAAGGAGAGACTTGTTTTCATTTATGGTGGGGATGCCCTGAGGTAGGGAAGCACTGGCAGATGGTAACGGACTGGACCAAAGAGATGGGGTGAGGAACATGGGAAAGGACACTGGGATGTGCTTGTTAAATTTATCCATGAGGGGGCTGGTGAGGGAAGCCCAGATCGCAGCACGAATATGTGTTATTGCAGCCTGAATGACCATAGCCAGAAGGTGGCGAGATAGGTTGATGCTTGATAGAACAGAGATTATTAATCAATTAGATTGGATATACTTTATGTTGGAGGCCCTTGCCAAACAACAATTGCAGGAAGCTAAATTTCATGAGCTCTGAGGGGTATATGAGCACTGGAGACAATCCTAGGGCATGAAGAAAAGCATTTGAATAGATGTTGTATATGTCTAGGGGATAGGGAAGGAAGAGGTGGTGGGAGAGAAGGGAGGGGGAAGAGAGTGAAGTATAGTAACATAGTATATGACGGCAGATAAAGACCAGCATGGTCCATCTAGTCTGCCGAGTAAGGCGGCAAGAGTAAGTGCACTTGCCGCTCCATGCAGGTCACCCCTACCCATGCCTTTGTGTTTAGGAGTGTGCCGACTGCTCCGTGTAGGTCGCACCTATTTGTTCAGATATAAGAGATAGTTATGCTTACTTTGCTATAAAGGGATCACTGTGTCTGTCCCATGCCATTTTGAATTCTGTCACTGTGTTTGCCCCCACCACTTCCATCAGGACTAGAAAGGGGGGACTGTTACTTCTGGAGAGAAATCTGCAACTGTGAGTATATACTTCTGGTAATTTTCTAAAAAGAATTCTTTGTATTAAAGCTACTTAATCTGTGAACCCACTGTTTTTTTGTTGGATCAGTTGGAGCCTAGTAGCAGCAATTAAAGTTTGAATTTAAAACACAGAGGAGAGATTTCTGGTTACATTTCATACCCAGCAGAGAGCTTGTAGTTTAAATTTAATAGTCACTCAGGGCCAAGTAACAGCAAAGTACTTTTAGTTTAAATTTAACACACAGAAGAGAGCTTTCTGGTTAAATTTAGTACCCAGCAGAGCGCTTGTAGTTTAAATTTCATAAGAAGTTAGAGCCTAGCAGCAGCTAAGAGCTATAATTTAAATCAAATCAGAATTTAGCTTACCTCAGCAGCACAAGACAGGGTACTGTGTAGCAGCCCTCTTTTAATAAGTGTTATTTCCCTCCCACCCCTGGGATAACCATAGCTTTATAGGTACTTACACATCTTAAAAGACAGGAGGTGCTTTCAGGTGAAGCTCATTACCCAAATCAGTCATACACTAAGGACCTGAGATTAATTAAGCTTCAGGTGAACAAGGTATATTAAACGTATTAGGTACAGTTGTATTGGTATAAATACCCATAGCAACCCCTAGTAAGTAAGAACTTAAAGATCTAGACACAAACTTAAAACTAAGATGCAGACAGAGGTCCAGCAGCGGGATGGGGGCTTTCCAGTCTTTTGCATTGAGTGTCACATGTATGATTTTCTCCCAGTTGGTGAGAGGTCTTACGTGTGCACTAGGTGCAAGGAGCTCTTTTCTCTCAGAGAACAAGTCCGTTCTCTAGAGGCTAAAGTAGCAGACTTGGAAAACATAAGACAGACAGAGAGGTACATAGACGAGACCTACAGGGATATAGTCCTGAAGTCCCACCTCCAGTCTGGCAGCACCCCTGTTGCCATGGAGGAGAGAGGTCACGTGACAGGAGAGCATCACCCTGGTGTGGCAGGAAGTGATCCTGTAACTAGGACCTGTCCTCCAGGTGATGTAAAACCCTCTCGCACCGAGGAAGTTTCTCCAGGGCCATGTGCCCATGAGGGAAGGGTTAGGACAGCCGTTATAGTTGGTGATTCGATCATTAGGCATGTAGATAGCTGGGTGGCTGGTGGACGTGAGGATCGCCTGGTAACATGCCTGCCTGGTAACATGCCTGCCTGGTGCGAAGGTAGCAGACCTCACGCGCCACCTAGATAAGGTCTTAGATAGTGCTGGGGAGGAGTCTGCTGTCTTGGTACATGTCGGTACCAATGACATAGGAAAATGTGGTAGGGAGGTTCTGGAGACAAAATTTAGGCTTTTAGGTAGGAAGTTGAAATCCAGAACTTCCAGGGTAGCATTCTCCGAAATGCTTCCTGTTCCACGCGCAGGACCCAAAAGGCAGGCAGAGCTCCGGAGTCTCAATGCGTGGATGAGACAATGGTGCAGAGATGAGGGTTTTGGATTTGTTAGGAACTGGGGAACATTCTGGGGAAAGGAGGGGTTCTTCCGAAGGGATGGGCTTCACCTTAACCGGGATGGAACCAGGCTGCTGGCATTAACCTTTAAAAAGGAGATAGAGCAGCTTTTAAACTAGATATTAGGGGAAAGCCGACAGTCGCCCAAGAGCGGATGGTTCGGAAGAATGTATCCTTGAAAGATACTACCAAAAGCAGAGAGGTTCCACAAAAGAGTAAAGTAGCACAAATGCCCTCAAGTATGGAGCAGACAGAGCTTAAAGATCCCAATTTACCCATGTCTAACAACAGCCAAATTAACATGAATAAAATACATTCCCTAAAATGCTTGTATGCAAATGCTAGAAGTCTAAAGAATAAGATGGGAGAGTTAGAATATATAGCACTAAATGAAAGGTTAGATATGATTGGAATATCAGAGACATGGTGGAAGGAGGACAACCAGTGGGACACTGTGATACCTGGGTACAAACTATTTCGTAATGATAGAGCTGATCAAATTGGTGGAGGGGTTGCGCTCTATGTTAGAGAGAGCATTGACTCAGAAAGGATTAAAGTTTTGCAGGAAACAAAATCGGCTGTAGAATCTCTATGGATTGAAATTCCATATAAAAGGGGGAAGGCGATGGCAGTGGGGGTGTACTATCGAGCACCTGGCCAGAATGACCAAATGGATGATGAAATGCTCAAAGAAATCAAGGAAGCTAACAAACGTTACAGCGCAGTAATAATAATGGGTGATTTCAATTACCCCGGTATCGACTGGGTCAGTGTCACGTCAGGACATGCTAGGGAGATAAAGTTCCTAGATGAAATAAATGATTGCTTCTTGGAGCAGCTGGTTCATGAACCGACCAGAGGGGAAGCCATATTAGACCTAGTCCTTAGTGGAACACCAGATCTAGTGCAAGAGATAAGGGTGTTGGGGCCACTTGGCAATAGTGATCATAGCATGATCGCCTTTGATTTAATTAGTGGAGGAGGGATAGTAAGGAAATCCACAGTACTACCTTTTAACTTTCGAAAGGGAGACTATGATAAAATGAGGAAAACAGTTAAGAAAAATCTAAAAGGAGCAGTTGCGAAGGTTAAAGACGTACATCAAGCTTGGGTGTTGTCGAAAAATACTATCTTGGAAGCCCAGACCAGCTGTATTCCACGCTTTAAAAAAAGTGGAAGGAAGTCCAAAAAACTGCCAGCATGGTTTAAAGGTGAGGTCAGAGAGGCTGTTGCCAAAAAAGCATCTTTCAGGAAATGGAAAAAAGAGCCAAACGACGAAACCTGGAAACAGCACAAGCACTGGCAAGTCAAATGCAAGGCATTGATAAGGCAGGCAAAGAGAGAATTTGAGAAGAAGCTTGCTGCGGAAGCAAAAATGCAAAATAAAGACCTTTTCAAGTACATTCGTAGCAAAAAACCTGTGAGAGAGTCAGTTGGTCCATTAGATGATAAAGGGGTTAAAGGAGCACTAAGAGGCGACAAGGCGATAGCGGAGAGACTGAATGAATTCTTTGCTTCGGTCTTTACTGAGGAAGATGTACGGATGTTACCCATGACTGAAGTGGTATTTAAAGGTGCGGAAGAATTGAAGGAAATATCGATACATCGGGAAGATGCCTTACAACTATTAGATAAACTGAAGAGTAGCAAATCACCTGGGCCAGATGGTATACATCCAAGGGAGTTGAAAGAACTGAAATATGAGATTGCAGAACTGCTATCAGTAATCTGTGAACTATCATTAAAATCATCTCTAATACCTGAAGATTGGGGGATCGCCAATGTAACACCAATTTTTAAAAAGGGTTCCAGGGGTGATCCGGGAAACTACAGACCGGTGAACCTGACGTCAGTACCGGGAAAAATGGTAGAAACCATCAAAGAATAAAATTACTCAGCATGTAGATAGTCACAACCTAATGGGAGACAGCCAACATGGCTTTAAACAAGGAAGATCTTTCTTGTCTTACTAATCTGTTATGTTTTTTGAAGGAGTGAATAAACTGGTGGACAAAGGTGAGTCGGTTGATATTGTGTATCTGGACTTTCAGAAAGCCTTTGACAAGGTCCCTCATCAGAGACTTTTGGCAAAACTAAAGAGTCATGGGATAGGAGGCAGTGTACTATTGTGGATCAGGAACTGGTTAAAAGATAGAAAGCAGAGGGTAGGGCTAAATGGCCAATTTTCCCAATGGAGAAAGGTGAATAGTGGTGTACCCCAGGGATCTGTGCTGGGTCCGCTGCTTTTTGACATTCATAAATGACCTGGAAAGTGGAATAACGAGTGAGGTTATCAAATTTGCAGATGACACAAAACTATTTAAAGTTGTTAAAACCCTAGAGGATTGTGAAAAATTGCAAGAGGATCTTGATAAATTGGAAGACTGGGCATCAAAATGGCAGATGAAATTTAATGTGGACAAGTGCAAGGTTATGCACCTAGGGAAGAACAACCCAAACTATGGTTACACGATGCAAGGTTCCACATTAGGAACCACCACCCAGGAAAAAGATTTAGGCGTCATTGTGGATACCATGTTAAAACCCTCGGCCCAGTGTGCAGCGGCGGCGAAGAGAGCAAATAGAATGCTAGGTATGATAAGGAAAGGAATGGAAAATAAAACAAAAGATATCATAATGCCTCTATATCGTTCCATGGTGAGACCGCACCTTGAATATTGTGTGCTATTCTGGTCGCCGTATCTTAAAAAGGATATAGCGATTTTAGAAAAGGTACAGAGAAGAGCCACCAAAATGGTAAAGGGGATGGAAGGATACTCCTATGAAGAAAGGCTAAAAAGGTTAGGGCTCTTTAACCTGGAAAAGAGACGGCTGAGGGGAGATATGATAGAAGTCTATAAATTAATGAACGGAGTGGAACGGGTAAACGTAGATCGATTGTTTACCTTATCAGAATATAGACAGACTAGGGGACATGCAATGAAGCTACAGGGTAAACTATTTAAGACTAATAAAAGAAAATATTTTTTCACTCAACGTGTAATCAAACTCTGGAATTTGTTACCGGAGGATGTAGTAAAGGCTGTTAGTGTTTCTGGGTTTAAAAAAGGTTTGGACAAGTTCCTGGAGGAAAGGTCCATAAACCATTATTAAGAAGTGACCGAAGATATCAATGCTTGACCCAGTACAAGCATTGTGGAACTTGTGTCTCTTGGGGAAACTGCTAGGTACATGTGACCTAGATTGGCCACTGTTGGAAACAGAATACTGGGCTTGATGGACCTTGGTCTGACCCAGTATGGCATCTCTTATGTTCCAAGCATCCACCACCCTTTCAGTGAAAGTATTTCCTGACATTGTCTTTCAGTTTACCCCCCTGCAGCTTCATGTTATGCCCTCTAGTTTTACAGCTTCCCCATCTTTGGAAGAGGTTTGTCTGTCTCTTAATACTCTAAGTATTTAAAGGTCTGAATCATATCTCCCCTGTCCCTCCTCTCCTTCAGAGTGTACATATTTAGGTCTTCAAGTATCTTCTCATAAGGCTTCTGAGGCAGGCTCCAAATAATTTTGGTCGCCTTCCTCTGAACCGCTTCCAGCCTTTTTATATCCTTTGCAAGATACGGTCTCCAAAACTGAACACAATATTCCAAGTGAGGCCTCACCAGTGACTTGTACAGTGGCATTAGTACCTCTTCCTTTCCGCTGGTAATTCCTCTCTGTATGCAACACAGCATCCTTCTGGCTTTTGCCACTGCCCTGTCACACTATTTCGCCACCTTGAGATCATCAGAAACAATCACTCCGAGGTGTTCTCCTGGTCCATGCACACCAATCTCTCGCCACCTATCGCATACAATTCCCTTGGATTTCTGCTTCCCAAGTGCATGACACTGCACTTCACATTAAATCTTAACTTGCAAGCATCAGACCATTCTTCCAGCTTTTGTAGATCTTTCCTCATGTTATCCACTCACTCAGGGGAGTCCACTCTGTTGCAAATTTTGGTGTTATCTGCAAAAAGACAGATTTTTCTATTCAGCCCTTTGGCAATATCATTCATGAATATATTGAACAGTACCGGTCCCAGGACCAAACTTGGGGCACCCCGCTAGTCACCTTCCTTTCATCCGAGTGAGTTCCATTTACAGTTACCTTCTGTCATCTGTTAACCAATTTCTGATCCAGTTCACCACCTTGGGACCCATCCCCAAACTGTTGAATTTATTGATAAGCTTCCTATGAGGAACAGTATCAAAGGCTTTGCTGAAATCCAGGTAGATCACATCCATCGCATGCCCTTGATCCAGTTTTCTGCTCACCCAGTCAAAGAACTCAGATTTGTTTGGCAAGATGATCCTTTGGTAAAACCATGTTACCTCGGATCATGCAACCTGTTGGTTTCGAAGAAGTCCACTATTCACTCTTTCAGGAGCGCCTCCATTACTTTTCCCGCCACCGAGGTAAGGCTTACTGGCCGGTAGTTTGATTCTTCTTCCCTATTACCACTTTTGTAGAGAGGTACCACATCAGTCCTTCTCCAGTCCTGTGGAACTTCTCCTGTCTCCAAGGATCTATTAAAAACATCTTTTAAAGGCCCTGCAAGAACCTCTCTGAGCTCTTTCAGTATCCTGGGGTGTATCCTATCTGGTCCCATAGACTTGTCCACTTTCAGTTTTGCAAGCTGTTCTAACACATCATTTTTTGTGAATGGTGCGATATCTACTCCATTCCCATTTGACTATTTGGGAATCACAGGTGGTCCTTCGCCAGCATTAGTGAAAACAGAGCAGAAGTATTTGTTTAGCATTTTTGCTTTTTCAATGTTACTTTCCATGAATCTGTTCCTAGCACTTCTGAGTCCTGAGGTTCCACCTCTGATTTTCCTCCTCTCCCGAATATACCTGAAAAAGGTTTTGTCGCCACACTTCACATTTTTAGCCATCTTTTCTTCTGCCTTTGATTTTGCTATTCTTATTTCTCTTTTTGTCTCTTTTAGTTTGATCTTGTATTCTTTTCTGTGTTCCTCTGATTGCGAACTTCTGAATTTTGTGAAAGCTGCGTTTTTTGCCTTTATTTGTGCAGCCACTTCTTTGGAGAACCAAATAGGTTTCTTTTTCCTCTTGCTTTTATTTACTTTCCTTACGTATATATCTGTTGCACCTTTTATTGCCTCCTTTATTTTAGCCCATTGCAATTCCACGTCCCTTATCCCCTCCAACCCTACAAAACTCATCCTTCAGGTACTTGGCCATTTTACTGAAGCCAGCGTTTTTGAAGTTTAGAATTTTGAGCTTGCTGTGATTGGATTCTACCTTGGCTTTTATCTCAAACCACACTGTGTGATGATCGCTGCTGCTCACATGGGCACCCACCTGGATATTTGACATGCTATCTCCGTTGGTGAGCACTAAATCCAGCATGGAGTTGCTGTACATGTGATAGAAAGGGTTGGGCATACCATGTTTGGACACCTATACAATTTTAGCATCTTTATTGTTAAAGAAAATTCAATTTAAAAAATTGTCATTACATCGGTCACTCTCCAATCTTCAGGTACTATAGATTTTAATGATAATTTACAAATTAATAGTAAGTATGCAATTTCAATTTCGAGTCTTCATCTGGTCCTGGGGATCTATTTTTTTTTATCTGTCAAACTGCCCTTCAAGCTCTCTTCCTGAGACTCTTAAAACGTTTGTTTTTCACTACTATATCTAATTCTTTTTCTGCTGCATTGAAACTATTGCAAGAAAGGAATTTTTTGTGTTCGAGTAAAAGCTATTTTTTTTTGTTAAAGTTCGTGTTTTTTTTTTTTACCTCTAGCCTTCAAGTTCAAGGAGGTAAGCAAACTGTTTGAAGTCACTGACTTCATCAGGTTTACATCCCAGCTCCCATCCACCTCATATGAGAATTCTTGCTACAAAGGACAACTCCCCAATTAGCTTGTTTAGTTATTTATTTATTTACATTCTCTTATATACCGCGCTATTCTGCATCAGTGCGGTTTACATTGAACAAACTGAAATTACATTGAACAGGGCATTATAACTTGGAGAAAACTATTTTACAGGGAACATGGGCTATGGAGGGTTAAGTGGCTTGCCCAAGACCACAAGGAGCACCTGTGGGACTAGAAATCCCAGTCCTTCTGGCCCAAGGTTGCTGTCCTCTAGTGGGATTTGAACCCCCGACCTTCCGGCCTGAAGTACCTTGCCCCAACCACTAGGCCACTCCTCCACTCCAATTTGCAAATTGTCGACAATTTGCCATTCCTCAAATAACTAATGTGTTCCCTTTGTAAAATTAATCTATATACGCCAGACGCATATCATCAAAATTTACTAGCGTAAAATAATAACTGTCTAGCAAGGAAGAAGGGCTACACACAGGGACACAGATACTCATCTTTAACAGGTGTTCTCCACGGACAGCAGGAATCAGTCCTCACTTATGGGTGACATCGGCACCGACGGAGCCTGCGCGGAGCAATTCCCCAGCTTTCAAAAGAAAGCCTTTGGGATTGCTGCCATGCATGCGTGGTCCTCTTCCCACCCAAGAGTGCCATCTTGCTCAGTCAGGTCCCATAGCTAGAGCCCTACTAAGCAGATGGCAAGGGAAGGACAAAAATTGCAACCCTTCAGAGGTGGTGGGAGGGTAGTGAGGACTGCAACCCAAAAACGCCTCCGTGAGGCTGTGAGCAGAAGTCAATGCCCAAAGGAGCCCGAGTCTTTAGGTCCCCGGGGTGAAGCTCTTGGTAGCTGTCGAAGAAGGGTCAGAGGGCAGGAGTTGCTTATACTCCTAACAGATTACGGCGTATAGTCTGGCCGAAGGCGCTGTCCCAGTGAGCTCCCTCTCCACAGTAGTACAAAGCAAAGGTATTTGCTGAAGACCAGGTCACAGCCCGGTAGATGTTTGTCAGAGGCATGGAGCACAGCGAAGCCATCGATGCCACCTTGGCCCAGAAACCATGTGCAATGATTCAGCGATCCAATGGGGCTCCAGCCTTTGCCTGAGCAAAGGCAATGCAGTCCGCCACCCAGATGGAGATGGTGCGTTTGGCGACTGCATGCCCCAGGCGATTGGGATCGTAGGCGACAAAGGGTCGGTCGGACTTGCAATGAACCTGGATACGCTGCAGGTAGAAGGCAAGAACCTTCTTGCAGTCAAGCATATGTAATACCGTCGATGACCTGTCAGCATGCAGTCTTGGGAAGAAGGTTGGCAAGACTATCTTCTGATTGAGATGAAAGTCCGAGACCACCTTCGGTAGGAACTTGGGGTTGGTACAAAGGACTGCCTTGTTCCCGTAGAACCTGATGTAGGGGGCCTCAGCCATGAGGGCCTGGCATTCACTGACTCGCTGAGCCGAGGTCAGAGCCACCAGGAAGACTACCTTCCAAGAAAGGTTTCGAAGTGAGCATGTCGCCATCGGCTCAAAGGATGATCGCGTAAACTGCATCAGCACGATGTTCAGGTCACACTCCGCCCAGTGGTGGCCAGATGGGGAGGCTTGGAAAGTAAGAGGCCCCACATGAAGCGGGAGACCAGGGACTGCCGAGAGGGGTTTACCCTCGATTTATTTTTTATTTATTTATTTATTACAGTTGCTTATATACCGCACTATTCGGCATCAGCGCGGTTTACAGTATAACAAAGTGACCAAAACACACATTCTGTTTGGTTTTACATCGAACAGGGGTATAAACTTGGATAACAGGGGTTGAACTATATACATAAACTATTTACGTGAAATAGGCTATATACATGAAGTAAAATTCCTATAACAGGGTTGAATTGTACAATAAATAATGAGTCCGTTTCGAATACTTGAGACATTGTGAGTATGGGCTGCAAAAAGGCGGTGTTTCTTAGGTGGTGCTATCTAGATTCATCGCTGGTTGGGTAGTATTGGAGGAAGAGGTGATATTTGATTGCCTTCCTGAATTGGGTCAGGTCTGCAATAGCTCGAATGTCTGGAGGGAGTGCATTCCAACATTTGGGGACGTAAAGACTGAAGGCCCTATTTGCTGTTGTGTTATTGCATTTAGTCAAGGTCTTCGGGGTTGTTAGTAAATTTAGGGCTGTTGACCTCCTGGCTCTGTTGGGGGGCACTGTATGGATGAGTTCAATAAGTGCCGTGGAGGATAGGCGCTTGATGGCCTTGAATGAGAGGATCAATGTTTTGAAGATAATCCTTCTGTGCATAGGTAGCCAATGAAGCTGTTTTAAGATCGGAGTCACGTGGTCACTTCTGGAGGCTCCATGGAGAATCCTTGCTGCAGCATTCATGGCCAGTTGTAGCGGGTTTAGTGTGGATTGCGGGAGACCTTGTAAGATGGAATTGGCAAAGTCAAAGTGCGGTAGGATCAGTGCTTGGTATATGGTCCGGAAATCATCTGGCTCTAGTAGGGAGCGCAGATGCCTGAGTGAACGGATTTTAAAATAGACCGCTTTGACAATGTTGCTTATATGACATTTCATGTCCAGATGTTGGTCTAAGGTGACCCCCAGGTATTTTATTGTTTCCCTTGGTTTGTAGTTCCGCTTCCTTGACCTTTATATGTGTTGGTGGGGTAAAATCTGGGTCTCTAGCGATGAACAGTACCTCCGTTTTCTTGTGCTGGATGCGGAGGTTTTGTGCTTGTAGCCAATCCGATATGGTATTTAAACATTCTATAAGAGGTGTAAGGTCCATTTGAACGGTCGAAAAAGGCATATATAGGAGGATGTCATCCGCATATATCAGACAGCTCACGTTAAATGATCTAATGATGTTGCAGATGGGCTGCATGTATATGTTGAATAGTAGAGATGACAATGAGGATCCTTGCGGCACACCTTGTGTTTGATGGAATTGTTTCGACTCTTCTGCTCCGGATTTAACATATTGACTTCGGCCATTTAGATAGGAACTGCACCAATCGAGCGCGGTATTGCAAATTCCCTTTTCTTTCAGTCGCCCGAGGAGAATCTCATGATGAACCGAGTCATCGAGTCGATGGGGAGGTGGTGCGCCAAGATGGCACTGAGGTGGACCCTGACCAAGTTAGGCTTCAGCCCCTCTTTAGAGAGGTGGAGGTGGTACTGGAGGACCCACCTGGTAGAGCAAGAACACAGGTCGATCTGCAGCTCTGAGCACCAGACTGAGAAGCATCGCCATTTGAAAGCATAGGCCCATCTCGTCGAGTCCTTCCTTGATATGAGGAGGACCTCCCTCAAGAGGTGCAGCGGGGCTAAGGAGACCTGTTCAGCCGCCAGGCCGTAAGGGACAGCGAGGCCAGGTTCGGATGAAGCACCTGTCCCTCTTCCTGCGTTAGCAGGTCCAGGGAGAAGCCCAGGGGGGACTGGAGGCTCTGACAAGAGACTGAGCAGGAGTGGGAACCAAGGCTGTCAAGGCCATAAGGGGGCCACGAGAATCATTGAAGCACATTCCCGCTGAACCTTGTGGAGGGTCCTCGCAATGAGAGGAGTGGGAGGGAAATCGTAAAGAAGCCCGGAGGTCCAGTTCAAGAGGAACGCATCTGGGGCCACCCTGCTTGGGTGTGGAACCGGTCCGCAGAAGCAGGGAAGCTGTGCGTTCACCGGGCTGGCGAACAGGTCCATGGACAGAGTCCCCTAACGATGGAACAAGAGGTTGGCAACCTCCAGATCCAGGCGCCACTTACTTGTATGGGCGGAGGATTCTGCTGAGTTTCTCTGCAAGGACATTCTCTTGGCCCGGAAGATAGACCGCTCGGAGGGACATCACCAGGCGAAAGGCAAATGAACAAAGGAGGCTTGCCTCCCAGCAGAGGCGGCAGGAGCCTGTTCCCCCCTCCTTGTTTATGAAGAACATGGCTATCCTGTTGTCAGTCTGCACGAGCACAGACGACCCTCGAAGGCCCTCAGTGCCCACCGGACTGCCCGAAGCTTGAGCAGGTTGATCTGCTGCTGAGATTCCTCAGGCGACCACTGTCCCTGGGTGCATAAGTCACCACAGTGGGCTCCCCAACCCAGCAGGGAAGCATCCGTCATCAGGACAAGATCATGCTGTGGGGCCTGGAGGGGTATTCCCTGACTGAGGATTCGGGAATCTCGCCACCACTCCAAGGAGCTGTGGAGACTTTGGGAGACCCGGATGGGGTCCCTGAGGTGACTGGAGGCCTGGCTCCACTGCGCTCTGAGGTACCACTGAGCCATTCGCATGTGCATACGGGCATGGGGGACAACATGGACAGTGGAGGCCATGTGTCCCAGGAGATGCAGCATGGCCTGCGCAGAGACTCCAGCTCTGCTCTGCATCTGAGCTGCCAGGGTGTGCAGGCGGACTGCATGGTTCACGGGCAGGAAGGCGGTTGCCCGCTCCTCAATGAGGAGTGCACCGATGAACTCCAAGGTCTGCACCAGTTTGAGATGGAACTTGGAGTAATTGACCAGGAAGCCAAAGCATTCGAGGAGGAGGATCATGCGCTATGCCGCCAGGCAGGCTTCTTCAGTCAAAGTCCCCATGACGAGCCAGTCATCTAAGTAAGAGAAGACGGGTATGCCCCGTCGCCAGAGGAAGGTGGCGGCCGCAAAGAGACACTTTGTGAAGACCGGGACACGAGCCCAAAGGGAAGCACCCTGTATTGGTAATGCTCTCCCTGCACCCTGAAGTGCAGGAACTGCCTGTGCTGGGGGTGGACTAGAATGTGGGTGTAAGCGTCCTTTAGGTCTAAGAAGCATAGCCAATCGCCTTGCTGGAGGAAGGGCAGCAGGACACCGAGGGATAACATTTAAACTTCTCCCACACCAGAAACTTGTTTAGGTTCGAGATCGAGAATGGGGCAGAGGCCCCCTGTCTTCTTCGGAACGAGGAAGTAATGGGAGTAGAACCCATGGCCTCAGTGGTGCAGCAGTACTTTCTCGACCACCTGCTGGGCGAGGAAGTTGGTCAGCTCCTGTTGCAAGCAAGTCTGGTGTGAGGGGAGCTGAGAAGGCTCCGCTGGGGAAAAGGGAGGATGACACCTGTCCAGGTGAAGATGATACCTGTCTTGGACCACCCGGAGGACCCAGGTGGCCGACATGATTGACGTCCAGTGGGAGGCAAAAAGGGACAGACGTCCCCCCACCAGCAGAAGTACTGCCAGGGGGCGAGAGGCTATGCTGGTGTCAAAACCCTTGAGCGGGTTGGGGTGGCGCCGGGAGTTCGGCCTTGGGCCCTTTAGGCTTGCGGTGGCCATGCGCTCCACCCTTCCCCTGCATGCCGGTAGGGGAGCCCCTTCCTCTGGAATAATGGCTTCTTAGTTTGCTGTTTCTTCCAAGGGAGAGAAGAGGTCTTACATGAGAGCTGGGTCAGAGTCACAAACTCAGTCTCTATTTCGGCGGCCTTGTCCTCCATAGGCTTGCTGAACAGTTGTTCACCTAGGCATGGGACGTCCAAGAGCTTCTCTTAGACTCACTGCTCCAGGTCTGAGGACTGGAGCCACGCCTGGCACCGGGCCCCGATGCTAGCTGCTGCCACTCGGGCGGAGGACTCAAATCTATCATACGCGGCTCAGGAGAGGTACTTCAAGTACTCTGCGACGAACCTCAGGGGGTTTGGAATCTGAGGAGGGGCTCATCGCCGAGACCTGCAGAGAAACCGCCGCGCTCCTTGGCGAGGTCACGCAGGAACATACCCATATACAATTGGTAAGCCTGGATACGGCATGTGAGCATGGACCCTTGATAGGCTTTGCGCCCAAGGGCATCGAGGGCTCTAGACTCCCTGTCCAGCGGGACCGAACAGTGTGGCTTCGGGCTCTTTTGCGTCCGCATCTCCGATTCCATAACCATGGAGATGTGCGAAAGTTGTCTCTTTCGGAACACAGGGCTGCGCTGGACCCTATACATAGCATAGAGGCGTTTGGCTCACGATGGGCACCGAAGCAGGTGCCTCCCACATGGGGAGGAGCAGCCTGGACAGGATGGGAGGAACCGGGACAGTAAGACTCCCGAGGCAGGGACTCATACTCCAAGATGTCGAACTCCTCAGCCTGAAGCTCCTCCTCAGCCTGTGTTGCAAGGTTGAGGGCTCGCGCCATATCCTGTACGAACATCAGAAAGGATGTGTCCTCAGGCGGCGAATGCCTCAGAGGTGGGCAGAGATGGGTCTGAAGGGAGGTCTCGGTGGGCACAGGTCTCCCAGTCCGAGAAGTCCAAGGAGAAGTCAGATTCGGTCTGGTCACCTTGTCTGGAGGCAGAGGCCCGTTTGCAACGACAGGCCTTGGAGGATCTCGCTCCCGAGAAAGGGAAGGTGAGAGACTGATGTCTAGGACCCTCATGAGGCCCACAGCTCTCAAGGGTTTCCAGGGCGGGTTTAGATACCCTTCTCGAGAGGACAGAGGTTGTTGCTCGGGCCAGCCATGCTGAGCACGAGCACCTGCTGAGCAGCTAAGAAGGCAGAAACACTGCGCTCTAGTGCCAGCATGCAGGACTCCCATGTGGGACTCTAGTGCCAGCATGCGGGACTCCATGCAGGACTCCCATGTGGGTCTCTGCGCCACCAACACCGGGGTTACCGGGTCGGGTGCAGATGAGGAGAGCTGTCACCAGAGGCCTCCATGTCTGTACAAGGTACCTTTCGAGGACGCTCCTTGTCTGACTCTCGGGAATGCCGGGGAGGGCTGAGCGACCAAGCGTGGAAGCGCTCGCACTGGTCTGGAGCCCCTGACAGCGACTTCGAGGTCGTCTTCTTCTTGCGCCTCTCCACCTCAGGGGGGACCCCTGATCCGAGTGCCGCCTTGAATGCGGGGCCGAAGTGGGGGATCCCACCAGCGGAGAGACGATTGAGGGCGTCACCGGGGATTCTGGGGCCACTTTACGGAAAATGTCATCGGACCTCTGCTTATGACTTAGCATGGTCTTGGAGGACATTTTCTTGCAAAGAGAGCAGAGCTCCGGGTTATGGTCGACCCCCTGACACCGGAGACAGCAGTCATGGGTGTCCATGAGCGACATTTTTGGAGCATGTCGCATTTTTTAAAACCTGTGGCCATTGAGGCAAAAAGGGCCCCTGCTAGATCGAAGACCCGCGAGGCCAGTGGTTGAAGAAAAGGGTGGGAAGCCTGCAAAAGAAAAATTTTTAACAAAAGGATGTCCCCTCGCTCAAAAGTAAAGGAGAGCAGGGGAAGGACAGGAGAGGACCGGTGCTACATAAAAAACACAGTCTAGAGGCCGAAAAACGAACACATTTTCTGAGGGACGAGGACATGCATCCAAAAGGCTCTGCGGAAAAAGGGAGACTGAGCAAGATGGCACCCTTGAGCGGGAAGAGAACCACGCATGCGTGGCAGCAATCCCAAAGGCTTTCTTTGAAAGCTGTGGAATTGCTCCGCACGGGCTCAGTCGGTGCCAATATCATCCATAAATGAGACAGTGGAGAACAGCGCTGTTAGAACACACATAAAATAGGTTAGCTGCTTTTTCTCTTGAAGGACAGCTGTGGAAAAGTTAGGCGCTTAGTAGGTCTCTCTCATTTACTTCAACAAGTACCATAGCTCCACCAACTGAACGATGGCTGGGAAAAATCGTATTGCCAAAGCTGTTGCCTCCGTTATAGTTTCTGCCTCTGACCAGACAGACAGCCTGATGCCAGTCGAGGGACCGGTTCCATGTGCTAGATACCCACAACCTGAAGCCCTACTGAAACAAGTGGAGGAGCTCAGAGAAGAGGTGGCAAGGCTGAAAAGCATTCAAGACCATGAGAAGTATACCGATGAGATGCTTCTTGAAGCATCCAAACTCTCCGACAGAGGTGAAGATGGGAAACTACAGAATGAAAAGAGTTGGACACGAGTCATCAGAGCCTGCAGAATCAACAATCCAACTCCACCAGCCCTTGAACTGAAGAACCAGTATGCAGTCCTGGAAGTGAAGGAGATGAAAGCA
This sequence comes from Ichthyophis bannanicus, assembly GCA_033557465.1. Taxonomy (NCBI): domain Eukaryota; kingdom Metazoa; phylum Chordata; class Amphibia; order Gymnophiona; family Ichthyophiidae; genus Ichthyophis; species Ichthyophis bannanicus. Next base: position 298,148,791 of record CM066042.1, read on the forward strand.
TCCCAGAAAAGGGAAGAACCAGAGCTCAAAGACCCCAAAGTTGTAGAATCAGTGACCATAAGGAAGCAAAGGGAGTTGTGGTTGGTGATTTTCTTCTGACAGGTTCTGAGGTGTCCATCTGCCAACCAGATTTGATGTCAAGCCTGACTATTATCTGATGTTGCTCATCCATGTCAGCACAAATGATACTGCTAGGTATCCCTCCGAGCATATCAAAAGTGACTTCATGGCTCTGGGACAGAGGGTGAAGCAGATAGGTACGCAGGTGGTGGTCTCTTCAGTCCTCCCTGTTGAGAGTAAAGGCCAAGGCAGAGAAGCTCGCATCCTGGAAAGGACTGGATGGTTGGGTGGATGGTGTCATCAAAAGCATTTTTTATTTTTCTAGACCATGGGATGATTTTCCAAGGGCTGCAGAGCAGAGATCGCGTCCTATCCAAGAAGGGTCAGATTCTTCCGCAGTAGACTGGCTAACCTACCGAAGACAGCTTTAAATTAGATTCATTGGGGATGAGTGAAGAAAGCCCCCAAGTAAGTGAAACATTAAATACCTCTGTTGAAATGGGTAAAAGGGGCAACATCTGGAAAGTGGTGTGCATAAATGCCTTAAGGATGGGAAATAAGATCCTACTTTTTGAGGCTTTAAGGGAAGAGGATGACTTGGATTTAATGGCAGTTACAGAGACATGGTTCACAGACTTTGATGTAATTATTCCAGGCTATACTTTATTCAGGAAGGACAGGGTAGGAAAAAGGGTAGCAAAATAATATTAAAGTTATAGAATTACAGGGCTAAAAAAGAGCAAGGAGGTACTGTGGGTTAAACTAGAAAGAAGGAACGAGAAATCTATTTGCATTGGTGTGATATACAGATCTCCTTCACGGAGAGAAGTAGGCAGAGATTTAATAGAAGACATATGTAGTATGTCACAGGGTGGACCTAGGGCAGCCTGAGAAAGTGCAGATCAGTGTGAATGATCACGGTAAAAGTGACAGGGTAAACAGAGGAATGTTTGATGGTTGCCAGGGACAACCTAGGCACACGTGCACAGAGCCCAGAAAGACACTCCCAGAGAGCAATGCAAGGGAATTTGCTTTGCCCAATAGAGTGCAGCTGAGTGAAGGTGGAGTCAGGAGACATGCAGATAAAATAGACTCCCAAACAATTAGGGATAGATTGAGAAACAGGGAACCTTTGAGAGAGAGGAAATCCTTGAGAGAGGAGTTGAGGAGAGAATCCCTGAGAGAGGAATTGGAGCAGCAGCAGATACGGTTGAAGCCATGCAAAGCCTGGAGCTGGCATGAGGAAGATGACGACAGTGAAAGTGAGTCAGTAAGGCAACAGGGGAGCCGGTGTGAAAGTTGGAGAGAATCCAGAGACCTGTGTGGTTCTGTGAGAAGGCAACACCCTGACAGCGTGAATGTGTTTGGAAGGCAAGAGAAATATAAGAAGACTGCAACAGCAGGTACAGGGGCAAAGAGTGAGTACAAGGGCTATTTGCTATCTGAAAGGGAAGAGCCCTGGAGGCATAGAAATACCCACATAAAGCCCAGATATTCAGAGGCTGATAATAGCTTTTCCCCTGATTATAAAAGCACTAAGAGAAGGGGGTTTCACTTACCAAGAAAAGCTGAAGAAATCCCTTATCACCGTGAGCTCCCAGCTTCTAGGGAAACACCGTTACACCGTTTGCAATCAGGCACAGCTGAGCTTGGAAAGCTAGGACAGACCCGGCCAGGAGCCTACCGTAATTACCCAGCTAGTAGGTCAAACAAGGACCTGAGGTATTCGTTAAGGCACCAGCAGGGGCAGGGCTCTGGAAGACAACTCAGAGCTTTACGATATTTCCCAGAGGGGCAGTTCTGCACAAGGGAAGAGAAACTTCTTAAGTGACGAGGCAAGCCTGCCATACTTTTACCCCACGTTTGAAGTGAATAATGAAGATACTAATGAACAGGAGTTAATGGAGTATGAAAACTCAGAAGCATTAACAAGTCCAGAGATGATGGATTGTTCTCTCACTGTAATAGAGCCAGAATTCTCACTGAGGTAAAATGTGAATGTGTGACCTTAACTCCAGTATATAAGAGGCAAGGCTGCAACTCTCTCTCTCTCTCTCTCTAGCCAAACAATTAGGCTGTTTGTTATTTGCTTTTGTTTAAAAGTTACAAGCTGAAGGAAGCTATTTTGGTTGTCTAGTTATATTTTGTTATAAGCCAAAATAGGCTATTAATTTCTGTTGTATTTGAAAGAAGAAACCTCAAGGGACGGGGAATAAAACCCTAAAAAGAAAAGAAAGTTTTCCTGTGTGATCTATATATATATAAGCAAGGCACAACTACCACCCTCAGAAAGCCCAACAATACCAGTAGTCACCGCTGGGGCAGATGAGGTGTGACAAGTATTACTATGAAAGGAGAAGTGCTACTGATAGGTGATTTCAATACGCTGGATGTTGAATGGCATATCCCTGCTGCAATGTCATCTAGAAGTAAGGAGATCCTGGATTCTCTTCAGGGAGAACTATTCCAGCAACTGGAAACAGAACCCACATATGAAGGGGCCATACTGGATTAGGTGCTCACCAATGGGGAAGTGTTTCTGATATTATAGTAGGAGATCATATCACATCGCGTAGTCACCAGATGGTGTGGTTCAGCATTAAGATTAGGGCTGATAGTCCATTCAAAAGTCGTTAGCAGGAGGGGAACAGCTCAGAGATGTAGAAAAACAGGAAAAAACTGAAAGGAGATATTTTAAGGGCAACAAACCTTTTATTTTTTTTAGAAAGGTAAATAAATGTAAAAGGAAAAAAAGGCCACTACTGTTCTCAAAATAAATAGCTGAAAAGGTGAAAAAAAAAAAGAGGGTGGCCTTCATAAAATACAAGAGATGACAGAGTGAGGAAGACAAGCATCAGTATTTGGAAAACAGAGAAGCTAGGAAAGTAGTCAGGAAAGCAAAGATACAAAAAAGATGACGAAATAGCCAAAGTAATAAAATGGGGGGACAAGACTTTTTCAAATATGTTAGCAATAGGAGGAAATGCAAAAGTGGTACTGTCAGACTCTAGGGTGAAGAGGAGGATAAAGCAGAAACTGAGGAGGATAAAGCGGAATTGCTTAAATATTTTTGTTCTGTGTTCACAGATGAAGAACCAGAAAACACACACAAATAGGATCAGAAGCGAAGGGATCTTGAACCATTTTCAGAGGGCTGTGTTCATGAGAAACTAGCTAAACTAAAAGTTAACAAAGCAATAGGGCCAGATGGGATACACCCAAGAATACTGAAGGAAGTGGGACATTCTAGCAAATCCACTGACAATGCTTCTTTAGAGTTAGGAGTGGGCCCAAAGGACTGGAGAAAGGAACATGTGGTCCCTTTATACAAAAGTGGAAGTAAGGATGATATTGAGAATGACAGGCCGGTTAGTCTGACCTCCATGGTGAGTAAATTCATGGAAATACTGCTAAAACAGAGGATAGTGACGTTTCTGGAGTCCAATGGATTGCAGAATCCCAGGCAGCATGGGTTTACCAGAAGTAGGTCTTGTCGGACAAATCTGATTGATTTCTTTGACTGGCTGACAAGGGAGTTTGACCGAGCAAGAACCCTGGATGTGGTGTACTTAAATTTTGTTGAAAGCAACTTGAAGTGATGTACCAGGGCCCTCTGAAAGGGTTAAATATGGAGAATGGCTTGAAATGTTGCTGACAGTCTGAAGCCTAGCAGCCTGGAGAGAGATGCGTTCTAAAAGCCAAGGTTGTACTTTGGGATTACACTGTTAGTGAGAACGAGACAGAATGCTTTGTTTTTAGAATACTGGAGCCGAGAAATATCTGTGCTCTAGCCAATAACATGTAGACAAACAAAGCTTGACAGAGCTGAATTTGTACCATGTAACAGTTTTTCCCTAATAAAAGGAGGTGTGATGGCCTAGTTTGAGAAGGGAATATGGGAACCTGCACAAGTGTGCCCACCTGTGAATTCCTCACTTAAGCTCAACTTGTATTGTTTTATATAACTCTGTGTGCGTCTATTTATACTTGAATTTAGAGAATTTAAGCCAAGGACAGAGGTTAAGTATTGCTACCTGACCAAGGGTAGCACAGACTAAGAGATCCGTGCAGTTGGTGCTGTGCAGAATATTCATGTCTCTTCATTCAAGACAAGGCAGAGAGGATAGAGGATTGTGAGTATGGAGTAAAGTGTTTAAGAGAGGCAGACTATTGTAAACATTTTGATATTGCGAGGTCCTTTAGGAGGGACTTTTTCAGAGGAGCTGCGATGCTTGAAGATAATGGTACATTTGAAAAATTGAAAAGAAAAACATAAGTTGTTTGTATTAGAAGAGAAAGTGTTTGCTTTTCAGACGTATTTTTAAAAGGATAACGTTCTGCTGAAACTTGGTAATTAGTTGTGTTCTTAAATGCTGATTTTCTTCTTTAGTAAGTCAGATCTGTATTTCGTCAGACTTGTAAGTCGATATCTGAAATGTCTGTCTTCTTGTCTCTGTCAGTCGGTAATGCTTAAAGATAGATTTGTCTTGTTTTGTTTCACTCTTGGGTCTTAGGTAAGGTAATTTCATTTGTTTTTTTCTGTTTTGAGTTGTGCGTTTTAGTTTCTAGAGAGGTGCATTTTATTTTGATATCTTTCTGATATCAGTATCAATGGAAAAAAAAACATAAATGCTGTAGTGCTGTGATTTCTGTGCATGTTGATTTTGGTAAGGCTTAGTCTGTAAGGATTAATATGTAATGATGGTTTATGCATGTATGTTAGTTGGTATGAGGATGTAGTTAGTGGTATGAGCAAGTGGTTAGAAGGTATTGTGTGAAGTGAGATATGATACTAATAGCGATAGAAGGATTTTTGATAGACAGTAAATTGATGAGGGTGGTCTAATAATGTGATGTGATCTATTGGTTTAATGAATACGGAAAGGGAGATGAGATTCTATGATTGATTTTGCAGTGTTAATTTATTTGGGGACAGTTAGTGGTTTTTCTATCTATATGTGTTTTTTTACTATAGTATGGAATGGATTCTCTGAGTCAATGAATTGGAATGTATTGTACACTGAAATAAGAACCTTAGAAGTAGACAGTACAGATAACAAGTCTGGCAGAGTTTACAGTAACTCTAGCGAGAGATATTGTCAGTTAGCTGGCAAGAAGGCCTTGAATGCAAGCTTTGTTAGAGAAGGTTTTTTTTAAACAAAAAATAGTTAAAGTACAGCTTGAATGCTGCAAATTCTCTTTTTTCCCTGTGAATATATAAGAACATCAGATTCCAATTGACAGTAGTTATTGAGAAATAAATCTGCATGATCTTAATTTTATTATGTTTTAAGATTATTTTACAGGGACCCTGTATTTGGGTGATAGAGGGGGAAGAAAGAAAATTAACTATTTTTTTCTTGTACGGTAAATATTTAAGTTTAATCCATGATGTGTAAGTTTTGTTTTCAAGGTTAGGGATCTGAGTGTATCCTGGTTAAGAAAATTTGTCTGCTGATTTCATTCTATGTGCCCTGTTTAAGAGTAAATGAACATAAGAAATGCCATACTGGGTCAGATCAAGGTTCATCAAGCCCAGTATCCTGTTTCCAACAGTGGCCAATCTAGGTCACAAGTACCTAGCAGTTTCCCCAAAAGACATAGGCTCCACAATGCTTGTGTTGGGGCAAGCAGTGGATATTGTGGGTCCAATTTAATAATGGTTTATGGACCTTTCCTCCAGGAAATTGTCCAAACCTTTTTTAAACCCGGCTACACTAAAAGCTTTTACTACATCCTCCGGAAGCAAATTCCAGAGTTTGAGTTTGGGAAGATCTTTCATGCACGTGTGATAGCTTTTAGATGTATTTAGATATCTTATAAATTGTGTGAATTTGCTTGATATAACAGACTAAGAAAACTTATGAAGGTGTAAACGTAGATCGATTGCTTACGTCAGAATATAAAAAAGCTAGGGGACATGCAATGAAGCTACAGGGTAACCTATTTAAGACTAATAAGAGAAAATATTTTTTCACTCAACATGTAATCAAAACTCTGGAATTTGTTAGCAGAGGATGTAGTAAAAGCTGTTAGTGTAGCTGGGTTTAAACAAGGTTTGGACAAGTTCCTGGAGGAAAGGTCCTTAAACCATTATTAAAAGGGACCAAGGATATCACTGCTTGACCCAATACAAGCATTGAGGAACCAGTATCATATGATATGATAGAAGTCTAAAAATAAATGAACGGAGTGGAAAGCATAGTTACTCACCTGTAACAGGTGATCTCCGGGAACAGCAGGAATTTAGTCTTCACATAAGGGTATCGTCGGTACCGACGGAGCCTGTGTGGGAACGCTCCCCAGCATCCAATTAGAAAGCTTTTGGGAGCATCCCACAGCACCTGCGTGCTGCTTTCCCGCCTTTCCCAACTGCCTCTCTCCAGTTGAGTTTTAAAGCTGAGACAAAGAGAGAGAGAGAGGGAAAGAAAAGAAAAGAGATACACAACTCCTAGGGGAAGTGGGTGGGTTGTGAAGACTAAATTCCTGCTGTTCCCGGAGATCACCTGTTACAGGTGAGTAACTATGCTAGCTCCAGGAACAAGCAGGAATGTAGTCTTCACATATGGGAACTCCCTAGTTACAGATGCCAGGGAGAGACCCCAGAAGTTGTGTGTCCCTGTGAAAGGGCTCCATTTCCCCCAATGGATCTCTGGCATCCTACCGGGAATGGTGGGTAGGAGTTAAGTATGGAACAGGTGTTGCAGAATGGCCTGACCAAACAAGGCATCCCGGCAGGAATCCTTGTCTAAGCAGTAATGGGCTGTGAAGGTATGAACCGAGGACCAAGTAGCTGCTCGACAGATGTCGTCTATAGACACAGAGGGTAGATGAGCCATTGAGGCTGCCATGGCTCTCACATTGTGGGCTGTGACATGGCCTTCCAGAGAAAGGTTCTTACTCTGATAGGTAAAAGAAATACACTGTGCAATCCAATTGGACAATGTTCTCTTGGAGACTAGGAGTCCCAAATGAGAAGGATCAAAAGCAACAAAGAGCTGAAAGGACTTTCTATGTTGCTGTGTCCTTTGTAAGTAAAAAGCAAGTGCTCTTTTACAGTCCAAAGTATGAAGATTCCTTTCCACATTTGAAGCATGAGGCCTTGGAAAAAATACAGGCAGGTAAACTGCTTGGTTTAAATGAAAAGGTGAGACCACCTTTGGCATAAAGTGTGGATGAGTCCTAAGGACTACCTTATCATGATGGAACCTCGTATAAGGAGGATCAGCCACTAATGCTTGCAACTCACTAATGCGACGTGCTGATGTGATTGCAATGAGAAAGACAACCTTCCAAGAAAGGAATTTCACGGAGGTAGTAGCTAAAGGTTCAAAAGGCAGCTTCATGAGCTGTCCAAGAACCAGATTTAGGTCCCATGCCACCGGTGGTAGCCTAATCGGAGGCTTAGCTAGAAGAAGGCCCCTCATAAATCTCGCTATGAGAGGATGAGAGGAAATAGGTTGTCCATTTAAAGGCTTGAAAGAAGCTGAAATAGCACTTAAATGGACTCTTACTGAGTTAGTCTTAAGCCCTGCAATAGATAAATGAAAGAGATACTCCAATAATGATTCCAGAGGTATCGCCAGGGGGTCAAGACCCTTCTGCAAACACCATATGGAAAACTTTTCCACTTGAAAGCATAAGAGCGTCTTGTGGAAGGCTTCCTAGAAGCATAAAGGATATCCTTTACTTGTTGAGACAGGTTAAGACCATGAAGGTCTAGGCTCTCAGCAACCAGGCCCCGAGATGCAGAGAGTGGGGATCGGGATGCCACAACATCCCATCCTCCTGAGACAGGAGATCTGGAGCAGATCCAAACTCCAGAGATGGAGCTTGAGAGAGATGTAGGAGCAGAGGGTACCACACCTGCCGTGGCCAATGTGGCGCTACGAGAATCATATGGCCTCTGTCTCTCTGAAGCTTGAATAGGGTTTTGGGAATTAGGGGAATGGGTGGAAAGGCATATAGGAAGTCCTGACCCCAATGGAGGAGGAAAGCATCCCTGGCCTGAGAACCCTGAGCCGGAATTCTGGAACAGAACTGGGGAAGTTTGGCAATCAGACTTGCATAGAGGTCTATGTCCGGAGTTCCCCAAATTTGAAAAGGTTTTGCTACGTGGTCTGCACGAAGAGACCACTCGTGTGGAAGCACAACTCGACTGAGTCTGTCTGCCCAGGAGTTTTGAATGCCTGGCAGATACACCGCAAGGAGATGAATCTGATGCTCTCTGGCGAGGGCCCATAGTCGCAAAGCTTCATTGCAAAGCGACAGAGAGCCTGTTCCCCCCTGCTTGTTCAGATAGAACATAGCTACTTGATTGTCCGTCTGAATTAGGACTGTCTTGTAGCTCAGCTGGGTGTGGAACACTCGAAGAGCAAGGAAGATTGCTCTGAGTTCCAAGAGATTGATGTGTAGATGGGTCTCCTGTGGAGTCCAGGTGCCTTGGGTAGAGAGATCTTGCAGGTGAGCTCCCCAACCCACCTGTGAGGCGTCTGTTGTTAGAGTCACCTGGGGTGGGGGCTGTTGGAAAGGGGACCCCACCAATAGGTTTTGGGTTGACTGCCACCACTGTAGGGACAAAATAAGGCGACTTGAGTTTGCTATTTTGTCTGATAGGCAGCCTGATGTCTGAGTCCACTGAGTGGATAGAGTCCATTGGGCTGCTCTCATATGGAGGCGAGCATAGGGAACCATATGTACGGTAGATGCCATGTGGCCTAGCAATTGTAACATTTCCCGAGCAGTGAGATGAGTTTTTAACACTGCTTGGGAAGCTAACTGCACAATGCGAAGGCAGCAGGGCTGTGGAAGATAGGCCCTTGCTTTCCTGGTATCCGGCATAGCTCCTATAAACTCTAGAGATTGAGTGGGAGTTAGGTTGGATTTTGGGATGTTTATGACCAGGCCTAAATACTGAAGGATACGCATTGTGCAAGATAGGGAAATTCTGGCCTCTGACTGATGGGGCTCGAATGAGCCAGTAGTCTAAGTAGGGGAAGACGAATATTCCTAGAGTGCGAAGAAATGCTGCCACTACAGCCATGCATTTCGTAAACACCCTTGGTGCTGAGGCCAGGCCAAAAGGAAGAACCCTGTACTGGTAGTGCTTCCCCTGAAATAGAAACCGAAGGAATCTTCGGTGAGTTGGATGGATGAGAACATGGGTGTAAGCATCCTTGAGATCTAGAGAACAAAGCCAATCCTGACTCTGAAGGTATGGCAGAAGAGTTCCTAGAGAAATCTTGAACTTCTCCTTGAACAGGAATTTGTTTAATTCTCTGAGGTCTAAAATGGGTCTGTGTCCCCGTTTTCTTTGGAATAAGGAAATAGGGGGAGTAAAACCCTGCACCCTGTTGGGAAATGGGTATGTCTTCTATTGCCCCGTGGGCAAGAAGTAAACTGACCTCTTGACTCAGCTGATTTTCAAGTGAAGTCTGAGAATTGAACCACCTTACAACAGTAGGAGGGGGCATGTTGAGGAAATGAAGCTTGTACCCCTCTTTTACAATGGAGAGAGTCCATTCTTCTGCTGTTATTTGCTCCCATCTGAGGGCAAAATGACACAACCTTCCTGGAATGGTGGAGGGCTCTGGCCCGTTGAGGGCCAGGAAGGCCAAGTTCTCTAGATGGGAGTCAAAGCTCCTGTGGAGGCTGAGTCTGCTGGGCCGGTTGAGGCTTAGCAGACTTTGTTTTCCTTTGTTTTGGTGGCTGCTGTCCCTTTCGGACAGACTGACCTGCAGAATGCCCCTGCTGGGTATAGGAGGGGTAAAACCTCTTCTTTTTAGAGAAGAATGGTTTCTTGTAGGGTTTTCTCCTTGCAGGACCAGCTGTAGCCTTGGCTAGTCTATCCAAAGTGGTGTTATCAGCATCCAGCTCATTAGATTTCTCTTGCCAATTTTTGCCAAAGAGATTTTCGCCTGTGCAGGGGATATTCCCCAGTTTGTCCTGTACCCAGAGCTCTAAGTCAGATAACTGGAGCCACGAATCCTACGAGCCCCTATGGCAATGGCAGAGGTTCTGCTTATGCACTCAAAGCAGTCAAAAGCTTCACGATTAACAAACTTGGAAACATCTTGGGCATGTTTGACAAGTGTAAGATAATCTTGCCTCTTATCATCAGGAAGGAGAAGGCTCATAAGCTCTAGATCTCCTGAAACCTCCTTAAGGAACATTCCCATGTATAAAATGTAGGAACTAATCCTGGCAGAAATCATAGAGGCCTGGAAGGTTCGACGCCCAAAGGCATCAAGAATCCTACATTCACGTCCTGGGGGATTAGATGCATGTCTTTTGCACTCTTGATCCTTCTCATAGCTGATTCCACTACCATGGAGTGGTGTGGTAACTGAGATTTTTGGAATCCAGGACAAGGAGGTACTCGATACATAGTATCAAGCCTACGAGAATGAGGAGAGGTGGTAAGAGGTGTTTCCCACATTCTTAACATGAGATCATGCAAGATTTCATGAATAGGCAAAGTAGCTGACTCCTTGGGAGCTTTAGGATATTGTAAAATCTCCAATTCCTTTGCTCTGGGCTCTGTTTCAGGAGCCACTGTGATGTAAAGACCTCTAGCCACCTCCCAGATGAAATCCTGAAAGGATATATCCTCTGGAGGAGACATCCTACGTTTAGGAGAGGAAGGCTCCTCAGAGAGAAGTACTCCGGTACCGACAGAGCTGTCAGAATCCTCAGACTCATCGGACGATTCAAAATATCTCCTGTCTGGGTGCTCTTGCAAAGCACGATACTGGTACCGATCTAAGCCGGTACCGGAGGGGTCCGGTACCAGCTTGTCAATACCGGAGGAAATAGCATGACTCCATGTCGGTAACACAGTCACCAATGTCGATGCTGTCAGTACCAGTACCGGTGTCGATACCGGCTGAACTGTCTGAAGCGGTCCCGAAGGCACCGAAGCCGCAAGGAGAGCCGCCAGACTGCGTTCAATGCCAAGAATCTCTGGTCTATTGACGCTGCCGATGCCTGGGTATCGGTACCGGACAAAGCGGCCAGTACCCCAGAGCATGGCACCAGTAGTTCTGCCGAGGTTGAGGCCTCGAGAACATCCTGGAGCCCCGATAGTGCTTTGGAAGCCGAAGCCTCCCGCCGGAACAATTTTGCCAGTACAAGTCCCTCAAGGGCAACGCCAGAGGCATCTCAATGCTTGGAAGGAGATTCAGGAGTGATATGTGGAAATATTTCTTTACAGAAAGAGTAGTGGATCCGTGGAATAGTCTCCCAGTGGAGGTGGTAGAGATGAGGACAGTAACTGAATTCAAAAAAGCATGGGACAAACACAGAGGATCTCTAAAGGTAAAAAGGGGACTGTTGTAGTTGTTATGGAAGGACAGACTAGATAGGCCATGTGGTCTTTTTCTGTCATCATATTTCTATTTCTACCCTTTGAGGACTGGCCAGATTTATGTTTAGTTACCTGAGATCCATGGGAGGAAGACGAAGCCCTGGAAGACGTCGATGCCACGGATGCTGCATCAGAGGGAAAAAGGGTGCTAAGCTTAGCAGCTCGTTTTTGCCGACCCCTCTTCAACATTATCCCACAGGCAACACACTCCGAGATGGTTAGGACCTAAACATTTGAGGCACCACTCGTGAGTGTCGGTGACGGAGATGGTACCGCCACACTTGGAACATTTTTTAAAACCCGAAGCGGGTTTTTCCATTCTGAAGGAAAAGTTGGGCCTAGTGCCCATAATGGCGCGTGGCACCCGAAAGAAAAAAGGCTGGAAAGTCCAGAAAAAAAAAAAAAAAAAAAGATTACTTTTTTTTTTTTTTAAGAAAGCAAGAAAGAACCGGCGGTACCGGTATAGCGTCGGGGAAGGCAGATGCTACCACAAAAAAGAATGAAAAAGATGGGATAATTTCTGCGGTGACAGGAAAAACAACTTGCTGGGTCCGCGGAAAACGAAGAACTGGAGAGAGGCAGCTGGGAAAGGCGGCACGCAGGCACTGTGGGATGCTCCCAAAAGCTTTCTAATTGGACGCTGGGGAGCGTTCCCACGCAGGCTCCGTCGGTACCGACGATACCCATATGTGAAGAGTACATTCCTGCTTGTTCCTGGAGATCAGGTAAACGTAGATCGATTGTTCATGTTATCAGAATACAGAAAGACTAGGGGACATGCAATGAAGCTACAGGGTAAACTATTTAAGACTAATAAAAGAAAATATTTTTTCACTCAACATGTAAATCAAACTCTGGAATTTGTTACCAGAGGATATAGTACAGGCTGTTAGTGTAGCTGGGTTTAAAAAAAGGTTTGGACAAGTTCCTGGAGGAAAGGTCCATAAACCATTATTAAGAAGGGACCCAGGATATCAATGCTTGACCCAATACAAGCACTGTGGAACCTGTGTCTTTTGGGGAAACTGCTAGGTACGTATGACCTAGACTGGCCACTGTTGGAAACAGGATACTGGGCTTGATGGACCTTGGTCTGACCCAGTATGGCATATTTTATGTTCTTATGTGTTTAAAGGAGATGTAGATATCACTATGCTGCTTGCACAACTTGTATCTGTGATATTTAAAGAAAAGATGTAGGATTAGGGATTTAGCTTTTACAAGTCACAAATAATGAGCGCTAACAGTTTTATTCTAGTGGGTAGACTATGTAATTAAATCAAGGCGGTACATGTGTATTATGTTTTCTTTTTATGTTAGTAGATTAACTGGAAGTCCCGATATACATCACATCCATGGAAGTGTAAGAGATTAGAGTAGCAATGTACTGGTCTGTTATCTACAAAAGTCCATTGGATCTTAAATTCTTATGTTATGTGTTTCAGTTTTGTTATTATGGAATGACCCCTGCAGAACCGATGCTCTGTTGCTAGTGGAACAGGTATTAAATTACTATCACTGACTGAGGTAAATTCAAGACGTAAATAAATTTCCCTGTGCAAGAGATTGATTCTTTATTATACTGTTTTGTGCTGAATAAATAGTTAACAAAGAGAAGTTAGAAATTCAGTTGTCAGTGTTTACAATTGATTTAAATTCTATGTTTTTAAAAGTTTTTGTGGTTATGAATGCATTACCTTTTGCTGAGCATAATTCTCGGAATTCTATGTAATGACGCATGATGTATCTGTTTCCTTTTGCTTTGTGTCCTGATGTCTTTCCTTTGTGAGCTGAGATGTCTATGTCAATCGGACAATGTTCAGGGTAATGCGAGTTAAACCATTACCTGAGATAAGAGAGTCTTCCTAAGAATTGTTAGTGAACAATCTAAATGAGTTTAATTGCTGCCATAAACTGTCCGTTATGTTTTGATGTTTGTTACACCTTAAGTAATAAGATTAACTATACTTTGTATATTGTCACGGTTAAGGAATAAATTACAAACAATTAGTGATATGCATATGTAAGTTGTGCACCTTATGAGAGGTGAGTCTATTAAGCCACATGCTAACTTTAATTTAATTCTGTCACTTAAACACTTGACTATGGGGGAGAAAACTTATTACACTGCCTGCAGAAATGCTCCTTCAGTTCTCTCAGCTTGGCAGTCCCTAACAAAGATAAGCCACTCCACTCACTCCTTCATAATGGGTTTCAAAAAACGACCATAAAGGTACATGGTCCAGTAGTTTATTTTGTTTTATCATCCTTAATGCTCTTTATGGTGAACTTATGCAAACAATATCAAACTCCTTCCTAGAGGTGTCTTCTACAAAGTAAACATTTATTGCTAACTCAAGAACCACTCCTTAGAAGGCAGCAGTTAACTCACGCTCTCTCACTATAAGTGTACAGCCACAGGGCAGGTCACACCTCCATGATTTTTTATTCAATAGGAAGTGGACTGTAACAAAGGCTGTACCTTCTCTTCCTGCCCTTGGAAGCTGTCAGTCTCATCACCAGAAATGCACTAAATGTAAATGGCATTCACTTATGATCCACGGGAGTACAAAGAAACTAGGTTTTCAGGACATCCCTAGTGAATATATTTGTCACATAAGCATTTAAGGATTACCCGGACAACTCAATCCATTTGCAGCTCTTAAGGAGCCAAAGTCAATACTACTTTACTAAGTCATCACGTATGTATTCAGCTGTCTGCATGTTTCTCAAGAACTACAGCTGTAAACTGCACTTATATCCTGGTAGCAGAAAGGATACTCTATAAACCTACAGCAGTATTTTAAGCATTAATATTTTACCAGGCCCTATCTGATCAAGGAAAGCTCAATTCTTCCCTGGCTTGACTCCCTTCCTTCTGTTCTTACCAGCAATTTCATTTTTTGTCAAGTTCTAATATTTCATAACCTTTTTCTTTGGCATTCAAGGCATCTAATTATGTCTGCATCTTATGTTTTAAAAATCTACTTTAAGGTCAGTCTTCAATGCCCTATGCAATGTTCACATTTGAGATAGATCAGTACCATGGCTACTAGGTGGCGATGCTAAACAAGAGGAACATTCAAAAACTAACCACCATCATCTCATGAAATTAAACAGGAAAAACAGTCAATCATGCTGATCCCTTTTAATTACCAAACTACTACCAACTTCTTAACTGAATTCTTTGGTTGATGCCAACTAAAAGTTATTTTGCTTTGACCATCGATATAATACAGACTAAAAAGATTTATAACTGTGTGGCTGCAGACTCAGGTTTAGTATGCAGATCGTTGGGGATGGCCAGGGTCAGCTGTATCAGAGGCAGTGCCATCCTGGGGAGGGGAAGAAGATAGGCTACTGGTGTTGGCCATAAACAGTGGTGCTGAGAGATGGTCTCGGTGGAAATAGCCCTCCATGCTCTTAAGAGACAGCAAGGACTCCCAGTGCCACACAAGTATGCTGCCATGGATTTGAAGAACAGATGCAGGAGGGGGGGGGGGCCGAATGTTTATAACATTTCTGATCCACAGCTGTAATTCATAGCCGTTCACTTATGGCTATTGGTAACACAAATAGAAAGCAGCAGCAATCCAACTTGTGTAACAGATTACAAAAGAAACTTGACCTAACTACCAGATTTCATCCAAAGGTAGTCATGCAAACAGTAAGGGAGGGGGAGGGATATTTAGCAAAGATGGCTAGCCCTTGCTGCTGAACTTAAAACCTGGATATTCAATGCTGGGGTCATATCTGATATTCAGCCACTGCCCAGTTAGCTTCTGCAGTGAAAGTTAAGCCGGCCTTTAAGGTGTCCTTTACCGCTTAGAGATAACCGGGCAGTGGCTGAATATTATTGCCACTGCCTGGTTATCCCCAGGTGCTGCCTCCGCTCTGCCCCCGGAACCCCTTGATGCTAGCTGGTTAGCATCAGGACATTCAGTGGCGGCGCCCGGGGATATTCAGGGCACTAACCGCATTAGTACTGCTGAATATCCCAGTTGCCACAATTAATGCAGTTAGCAAGCCTGCTAATCATGTTAATTGCTCTGAATATCGGGTCCAAAGGTTCTCAAGGAATCACACAGCCCTGTTTTGTTTTTCATTTGAAAGATGGCTGGAAAGATGAGAAACTGACTATTCATTTTCTAATATTTTAAATAATTGCAAAAAAAAATCTCCTCTTGCACTAGTCACCACCATTACATCTAAGACTTTTGGGGTCAGACAAGAAGGGAAGCTAATGTCTAGATTTGGGCAGGCAGATTCAGTCCTGGAGGGCTGCAACCCAGCTGGGTTTTCAGAATTGCCAATAAACCTCATGCATATTTTGTAGTGGAAATCCTGAAAACTGACTCTGTTCCAGCCACTGAGGATCAAATTTGTCTGCCCTTGCTCTAGATGGCTCAATGTGAAATGGAAGCTTATTTTTCAGACCCAGCTTGCAATCTGGTTTCAAATACGATCTCTGCAGTTTTATGGATCATGCCACGTCTTGGTAAGTGGAACTGACATTACAGCCATCATTCTGTGGAATTCTTCAGGGTGAAGTGGTTATGCAGCGAATGTCTGTTTTGTATCAGTGGCTCTCAAACCAGATTGATTGGTTTGAAGCATAAGTATGAAGTGTCTTCAGGGACCAGAGAAGAAAGGGTTAACACAAAAAATCTAAATGTTGTCTAAATGCTGGACTTGTACTGAGGTGCATACATGAAGCTTTCAGAGGTATGTGACATTATATGGAAACAATGTGAACACACATTTATCAGTAAGTGGTGGACAGAGAGAGGGTAAAAAGACAATTATGAGATATAAATATGCCAACTTAGCCATAAATTGAACAAATGGCCCCATTTCTGGTGTCAGAAGGACATGGGGAGCTAACAAGATATATTTCTGATATTTCTTGGGAACTATGGAGTGCTGGGAGAACCAAGCGAAAAGAACAGAGTGGGGAAAAGGTCAGATAACAATATAAATCTGGCAAGGCCTAGATAAATATGGACCTTAGAAAGGTCAATGGAGATGGGTACAGACATGAGTCAAACAACATGGCAAATCACACAAGGGAAAGCCCCAGACAGCTGGAACAAAATTTAGGTAGAGAAAAATGCCTGGAATGGTCCTGAGCAAGGATATATAATGTGACAGGACCAAAGAGGTGATGAGTTTGTCTCCTGTGCAATGAAGACTGAATAGGGTGCGAATTCCTTGGGTTCTCTATGTACCCCTTTTGTTGAGGAACTGTCTCCTGGGCAGTAAAAACTCCACAGCGGTTTCTCATTGTCGTGTGTGTTTTCTGACCAGTTTGTCTTGTGTAAACTTGTGTCGTGTGTCTGTAATACTGATTTCTTCTGTCCGAAATGCCTGTCACATTCTCTCACTCGCTGTTAAGAGGACAGAGGTATGTACTTTTGTTTGCTATTTCTGAGTAGGGAAGTAAGACAGAATCGTGCAGAGAGGAGCAGACATTCTTGCTGTTAGCAGTTACGAGATCTGCACCAACAGAACAGAACGATCCTGTTTTACTGTGAAGAGATCTGTAATTTTGTTAGGCTGCTTTTCTTTGTTCTTAGTCTGTTTCTGTAAGATAGGGAATAAATAAAGGATCCTTTTGCAAAGAAAAATCTGTGTGATAGTTATTCCAAGTACGAGCGTACTGTCCTGCATGAGGGAGTTTTAATAGGAAGTGGTAAGTCTTCCCTGTGTTTGTTCCCCTCTTGGACGGGAGGGTGGGTCTTTTTGAGAGCCTTTTGGCTCATGGTCCAACTGACTCTTCGCCCCGTACATGACAAAGAAACTGTTGTGGATTCATTACATACTAAGAATGAGCTAAAATCAAGGGAATGGCAATGGCCATTAGAGGGAGGGAAAACTTACCTTTATACTCCTCCACGCTGGCCTGTATGTCAAGAGGAAATGTTTTATCTTCTAACATAGCAATCTCTTAGGAAATGAAAAGATGCAGTGCCTCCCCTCTAGTCTCATAGTTTGTAAGGCTAACTCAAAGCAGAACCATACCAGACAGACCACTGCTTGTGTTTTATCCTCTACAAGCCAAATGGGTGCCCCTGAAGAATTCTATCTGACAAACGTAGCTCAGTGCATCTAACAAGGATATATGCCCCTAGCCTGATAATCTGAATTCCAGGAGGTTGATATTCAATGGATCTGTTCAGTTAAACTTTAAAAGTAATCAGGTCTGGTTTTATATTTTTAAATTTCCTGACCGATAGACAGCTTAACTTTTGTCCAGACAACAAATTAGCTTGCTAGATATAGGTGGGGGGAGAGAGAGAGACCAGGTTAACCCTTTAACTAGGTAATTTGTCCTATTAGCTTACCTGGGCATCTTCAGTAGTGGAGACTTAACTGGATAAGGTTTTTAATGTCCAGGTAACTAACTGGATATGCCATGGCTGCATATTGGCCCCAGCATGAACATCCAAAGGGATAAAAAGCATACAAGGAATAACTAAGAACCATAGCACTTACATCAGGAACTATAACAGTTAGTTTTGGGTTTAAAGCATGATACACTTTTCCAATGGCCCCTTTGTAACACCAGAAAGGGTTGTAATCCTGCATGTATTTGGTGTTTGAGTCCCTGGCTGTAGTAAAGATCTTGTACCAGACTGTTGCGTTGCTATATGTTTCGGGAATACAGTGTGCCGGCTGACTGTAAAAGAAAAAGAGGAAGAAGAAAAGTGTTCACATTACATACAAGGAATTATTTGTTACTACTCACCCAACATGTATTTACATTTATAAAACTGTCAAACCTAAGAAAAACAACTCAGCAAGTGTTTTGTTTGTTTGTTTTTTAAAATTTAATACTGTATTCTGGCTTTTCAGGAGAAAGCCTATGCAAGGAGGATAAAAATAAAAACAAGCAAAACTGTGTTAATATTACTGTTGCAGCAGCATTTATGTACCAATGAAATTATACCGTGATCACAGATCAGTTTAAGTTTGCATTTCTGCACATAAAGGTGAGATTTTTTTTGTCAATTTCTTCATGGTTTTAATCTGAGTACCATGAACTTATAAGGATCAATAATCTTTTGACTGGCTTATGGGATGGACAAGAAATCCTGTACTTACACTGTGACGGGAAATACGCTTGCGGCAGCTGTGACAGTCATGCATGTAGTGAACACCACCTGCTCACAGTGTCCATGGAGAATACAATCATCAGAGTTCCAAGCAGCAGGCAGTGTGAATGTAATGTTGATCTCTTCATGGGATTCTCTGCCTTTTAAAAATAAGAGGAGAAAAAAAACTAACTGGCAGCAGACCTGGGAGGTGGAGGACAGCAAGTGCAGAGACAACAGCTTTCTGAAGTGAAATAACATACAAGGAGATCTGCAGTGGCTGAATCCTGTAGTCCTACAAGCAATTGATTTATAGTGTGAGCATACAGCAAGCACAATCTTCTAGGAAGTGTAATTGGAGGGGAAAAAAAAAGATAAAATTAAGGTTTGACTTGTCTGTTAAAAACAAAACAAAAAAAACCAAAACTCCATTCCCCCCCCCCCCCAATTTTCACGTCCAATTTAGTACCCAAATTAAAACAAGGGAGAACCAACCACATACACATAGCAAGCATTTGCAGTACTTTCCAAGTCTTGTCATATTAAAAAATGATCTCTCGGAGAAAGTGGCATCACTGTCAAAGTCGGTGCATGACTTTTATGCCATCATGAGTCATCAAGTTCTTTAAGCATTATGTCCATGCAGCTCTCCGAGCCACAAACAGGTTACAAATTCTTTCAACACCCCTGGGTGATTAGTGATATCTTTCTGGAAGAAAGCGTCTGACAAAGATTTATTTTAGAGCCAGTGGTAAACTGTGCAGAGGATGCACGTGGCAAGGCCATGCGGGCAGCAAGCATGTCATCTCAGTCAGAACTGCCAAGAGTTATGCAGAGTTCTTACCTCGATAAAGATGGGCATGCAGAGAACTTCTGTGAAAGGGCCTCACTAGTGAGAGTGTTACTCTATCAAAACAGCTGCAAGGATTGCTTGCCGAGTTCCAGCAAGGTATTTCTGAATTGATCTCCAACACCACACTGAGAAGCATGGGGAGCAAGTAACTAATTTGCAATTCACCTGCAGGAGCTGGAGGCCTCTAATAAAAATCTAGTGACTAAGCTAGACATCAACAACTGCAATTACCTGAACAATTTCCATATACAAGGTGTCCATGAGGCAGAGAAATATGGTGACTTGTTGCAGGTCACACAACATTTATATTTTAAAGTTTTTATTAAGCAAATTCAAACATATAATACAATTTTTGCTTCCATTTTTCAATACAAAATCAAACCCCATCAACTCCAAATTACAAAAAATCTCCTTCCCCTTTCCCTCCCCCCCCCTTCTCATCTATCCCCCCGCCCCTACTTTCCCCTGCAAGTACACCAACATAGTCTGCCATTCATTGTCAAACTTTGATCTCTTCTTCTTACGGATTGCTGTTAATTTTTCCATTAGATAAATATGACTCAACCTGTCTTCATAGTGCTCCACTGTGGGCGGCTTCTCCTGTTTCCAACGATAGGCCACCTCACAACGGGCTGCACTAAGGCATGTCATAATTTGCTTTCTACCCTCCTGGGGACCACCATCTCTCCAAACAAAAAAAAACAAAACAAAAAACAGAGGATCCCTCCTTATTTCCACCCCCCACTTGTTTTATCAACTGTTGAATTTCTTGCCAAAATAACTGGATCTGTGGGCATGCACGCCACACATGATATAGTCCTCTCTTCCCCATAATTCCTCCAGCACCCCCTTGAAACATCAGGATACATCTTATTCAACCTCACTGGGGTATAATACCATTGCATTACTACTTTATGCCAATTTTCTCTAATCGCAATGGAGATAGGCATTTGCTTAACCTGTCCCATAATGGCCTTCCACTGTAAGGAATCCAATTGCATCTCCATCTCCCGTTCCCATGCCTTCATATATCCTACTTTCTCATCCTTCTGCTGTCCCCCCCTCACTGCTTTATATATCACTGATATCAGCCCCTTAGACTGCTTTTTCCCATACCATATCACCTCTAATTCCATATAATCCCTCCCTACCTAATTTGGTTTGCATATAGTGTAAGACCTGCCCATAATGGAATAGTCCCCCCTTCTCCTAGCTGATAATCCTCTCGTAAATCCTTGTAGGGAACCCAATCCCCTCCATCCAAAAATTGATAAAACCACCTAAGACCCTTCCGTTCCCATACCTTAAATATCCCTCCTTCCCTCCCTGGTATAAAATCTTCCATGTAGCACAAAGTTTGCACCACCGAAAATTTAGAATCCCTCCCCTCTCCCCCCATCTTTCTTACTCTATCCCAAATCCCAAGAACATGACTCAAATACGGGTTTCCCCTCCCTTCCTAGACCCCGCTCCCTTCTACCTAACCACGGAAATGCCTCGTTTCTTCCCGCGTAGTCCCGCTTCCTCCAGCTTCACAAAAGTCTTCCATTCAACTCCCTCCCCACAATCCATCACATGTCTTATCTGTGTCGCCCAATAATAAGCCAACAAGTCTGGGACCCCCAACCCTCCCGCTTCCCGGGACCTATACATGGTTGCTCTTGCCACTCGCAGTGGTCTCTTCTGCCAGATAAAGTGAATACTTTACCCTGGAGTTTCCACATATGCCCTACAGGGATTGCTAGAGGGAGTGCCTGAGAAAAGTACAGAACTCTAGGAAGTATATTCATCTTGACTGCCATCCAAGACATCTCCATATCCATCCATTCTCTCAAATCCTATCCCACTTCTTTCCATAATTGAGGATAGTTTACCTCATACAAATCCCCAGGTTTGGCTGTTATATGCACCCCCAAATATTTAATAGCCCCTTTCGCCCATTTAAATGGATGCTGCCCTTTTATTCGCTCTATTTCCTCTTCTTGAATATTTATATTAAGCGCCTCCGTCTTATCCATTTTCATCTTGAATCCTTACACCTCTCCATACCTCTCAATTATCTCCAAAACCCTTGTTAACGTCTTTTCTGGCTCAGTAATCATTAATAGGATATCATCTGCGAAGAAATCTTATACTGTTGACCCTCTACTCCAACCCCACAGACTCCCTTCTTCCCTTCGTATCACCCATGCCAAAGGCTCCACTGCTAGCGCAAACAAAGGAGATAGCGGACACCCTTGTCTTGTGCCCCTCCCCAAACCAAACACCGCCGAATAATTGCCATTTATTCGTACCCTTGCTTCAGGTCTATGATATAACGCCTGCACCCAGGACATATACTTAGAACCAAATCCCATCTTCTGCATTACCGCGAAAAAACCGCCCAGTCAACTCTATCAAATGCTTTTTCCGCATCAATAGATAGCATCATAATATCTATGTTCCTATTACAGGCTTCCCAAATCACCTTCAACACCCTCAATATTATCCGGGGCTTGTCTCCCACTAATAAATCCCATTTGATCTATATCAATTAAAGTGGGAAACCCCGATGCCAGCCTATTCGCCAACACCTTTGCCAAAATCTTCACATCAATACTGAGTAAAGAAATTAGTCGATAGGAACCACAACACAAGGGATCCTTCGCCGCCTTCGGTAATACCGTGATCCCTGCCGTTAACATTTCCTGAGAAAGTTGCCCTCCTTCCTCTACGATTCCATTAAACATCCTTTCCAGAAAACCCACTAATTCTTCCCTAAAAGTCTTATAAAAGGAGCACGCCAATCCGTCTAACCCTGGGGCCTTACCACTCGGCATTTCTTTAATCACCTTCACAATTTCTTCCCGAGATATATGTTCCTCCAATCTTGCCCCTAATTCCTCCCCCACTGTAGGCATCTCCATATCCTCCAAAAATTCCTGAATATGCCTTTCCTCACTCTCATCACTGGCTTGCGTATATAATTTGGAATAAAATTGACAAAACCTGTCCCCAATTTGTTTTTCCGTCCTTAAAATTTCTTCCCCCCCCCCCCCCCAACCCCTTAATTGCCACTACTGCATTGGCTAACTCCCTTTTCCGCAACTTGCGGGCCAACAATTTCCCCACCTTATCGCCCCACTCATAGAATCTCTGCTTTACCCTATCCAATTGAAAAGCTATAGATTCCAAATGTAACTGATTCAACTCCAAATGTAAGTAATTGTTATTGCCCTCCCCTGCTTACTACATTGCTTCGTAGCATTTTTGATTTCCTCATGTAACTTCTCTTCTCATTCTTTCCTAATCTTCTTAAACCGGGCCACTCACATGATCAATCTTCCCCTAGCTACCACTTTCATCCCCCCTCCCACATCCCATACCTCACCATTGTCATTCATCTGCCAGTACTCCTGAAGACACTTCTTTACATCCCTAAACACTTCTTCCCTTTTCAGGAGACTCATTTAACCTCCAAAACCATATCCCCCCCTGTCCTTTGCCCATCCCCAATTTCCAACCACACAGGGAATATAACATGGTCAGATCATGCCCCTATTTCCACTTCCCTCACCCTTGTTCCCCATAGTTTGTCCACAAGTATGTAATCTATCCTACTGAAGGTCTTATGGGGACATGAGTAAAAGGTGTATTCCCTGCTCCCTCTATTATGCTCCCTCCAGATATCAGACAAATGGTATTTCTTGATCAATCTTTTCACTATACACCTGCTTTTTTCATTCCCATCATCCTCCCTCGTTTGTCGGTCCCACCCTGGCTGGCGTGCCAAGTTAAAATCCCCTCCCATCACCAGTTTCCTTGTACGTTTCGAACTAACATCCCCCCCACCGCCCTCCAAAAAGGAACTTGTCCTGAATTAGATGCATATACATTCACCACTCTCCACAAAGTATTAACACTCTACCCTTTGTATCCCCAGTCACCTCCCCACCTGAAAGGGACACCCCCTCCGTATCAGAATTGCCACCCCCCCCTTTCTTCCCTCCCCCTTCTTTCCCTTCCCCCCTTTCCTTCCCAAAGTATCGAATCGGGAATTGTTTAAAGGCCAATAGTCCTTCACCCTGAACTTTGAGGTGAGTTTCCTGTACCATTATAATATCCCATTGTAATCTGTCTGCCTCCCTCATTAGCTGTCTTCTCTTCTGAAGGCTATTGAGCCCTTTAGCATTTATAGTGCCTATTCGTATCATCTCATCTGTTGAATGTATGTTAGGGTACCTTGCTTATGTCTTCCTCCCTTCCCTCCCCCCTCAACCCTCCACCCCATTAAACAGTCTCCTCCCAGGAAACTGACCAAACATAGGAAGTGACTATCTAGTCAACTTCTACCCCTGCCTCACCTTGTATCGCCCCCCCCCCCTTATCAGTTGAGTGCACGCTTCACTAACATAATACTTTTCATTTTCCTTTATAACCCCTCCCCTGCCCCATGAACATTCCCCTTTAACAAATAATTCTTTGAACATTATAAAAATTCAACAAAAAACATCAATTTTATCTCACATTCCGCTCTTCCTTTATAGAGCCTTAAACCAGGCCCCCAGAGGACTGTTCTCAGTGTCCTCTCAAAGTCTTCCTCGTGTTGATTAACCACTGACTCTTCCCCGCATACACTTCTCAGCCCATTTCCTTTGGAACTCTGTCCTCATCATGCTTTCCCTTTGACAGACTCGCCAAACGTCTTCTGTTGGCCGGCACTCGCTGCCATTTCAAACCCCCAATCTTGGAGACAGATGACATACTTGTTTTGGTTTGTCCCCCCACATTCTCTGGAAGATTCGATACTCCAAAGTCCCTTCAACACCTCCCAAACCTCTCTACTATTTTTTGCCCGTCATGATATCCCCTTTACTGTTATCAGTAGTCCAAAGGGGTATAACCACTTATATCTCAGTCCTTTTCTCAAAAGTGCTGGTACATCTCTCAACTCCCGACAACGTTGGAGGGTGCCCATAGACAAATCCTGGTATAGCTCAATATGTCCATTCCACTGAAAATGTCCCTTCTTCCGTGCTGCTCCCAAGATTTGCTCCTTTACTTTATATGAACTCAGACAGACTACAATATCTCATGGCCTATTATCTCTAATAGGGCCCAGACCCCTGTGAGCCCTCTCCAGATGCATCGGCCCCTCTCCCTCTGCATTTTCTGGTTCCGCTTCTTGTAAAAGGGCCTCAAATACTTCATTTATTACTTTATCATAGTCCTTGTACTTGGGATCTTCTGGAACACCCCTCACTCTTATATTGCACCTCCTCGATCGGTCCTCAAGGTCCTCTGTCTTTTCTATTAGGTGCTCTTGTATTTGTTTCAACTCTTCCCATCCTTTCTGCAGGTCCCCCATCGCCTCCACCTGCTGGTCCAGTTGGTTTTCTGTTTCTTCCACCCAAGTTCCAAGATCCATTATATCTTGTCTTAAAGCTTGTAAAGTCTCTTTCAACTCAGTCTTAATCCCACTGATTTCTAATTTGAGCTCATTTTTCAATTCTGTAAGCCAGTGGTTTTAACATTTCTGCCGCTCCAGGATTCCACTTCTCCTCTCCTTCCTCTTCAGCTTCTCTCCCAGCTTCGGCAGCCATTTTCTGCTCCTTCTCTATCTCCTTCCCTCCCTTACCAGGAGTATAAGATCATCTGAACTCTGCCAGCTTTTTTCGGGCTGCCAGGCTTCCCCTGGCTTTTTCCATAATCTGTGTCCAGCACCTCTCTGTAGGCCAGTGCTACTTTTTGTTTTTTGTTGGGGTTGTTTTTGTTTGTTTTGGTTTTTCTTCTCTCTTCTTTTTATTTTTTATTTTTATTTTATATATCCCCTTGAGAAGCAGTGTGTTTTATGCTTATTATTGTGGCCCCACAGCCTCTCAGCACCAGCTCCTCCCCAGCATTCAGTTTTCCAGATCAACTTTCTCCACGACTTCTTTTCACCTCCCCCTGCTGCCCCAAGGTCTGCTGTGTCCGCCACTATGCTTATCCCCAATCTCCCTGGCCGTCTCTCCTCCGGGGCATCCTTCTGTATCTTTTGTGCTGTTTTCCCGCCTCTGCTCCCTTACATTGTTCTCTGGTGTACTGACCGTTGCTCCCACCCACTCATCTGGTCCTCGCTTCACTCACCGCCTCTTTGCCATGCTCCAGAGCCTGGTCTCCTTCATCCGGGGGAGGTTTAGCTGCCTCTGACCCTGCTGTACCGGCCGCAGCGCTTCTCCGCACTCTCCCTTGGCCTTCTCCCCACTAGAGTGCTCTCCTGTGCTGTTTTCCTGCCTTTGTCGCTCCCGTTTTCTAGGGCTGCTCTCGGGGGACTTAGCTCTGTTCCGGCCCGCTCTTCCAACGCACGCTACTCTCCTCGCCGCAGCGCCACTTTCCCAACCCGGTTTCCTTCACTCAGGGGGCCATTAGCACATTGGTGGGCAGTTCAGGCAGCGGAGCTCCTTACTCACGCTGCCATCAGACCCGGTGACATCACTTCCTCCACACAAAGCATATTTAAACTGATTTTATCACATGGTGAAGATATGGGACAGGAGGAGGGAGTGTTGACCAAGCATTCTCACAGGGCTCTTGGGTCCGTACGAGCTAACCTACCCCAAGATATTGTCATTTGTCTGCATTGGTTCCCAAAGAAAGAATGTTTGTGGAAAAAAGCAAGGGGGAAAATTGGCTGGGGCAGTGAACAAGTGGAGATTTACAGAGACCTTTCCCCAGTCACTCTGTAAAAGCATAGAGTATTTTGTGAAATTATGTTAACTTTAAAGAAAGAGAATGGCAAATCCCAATCAGTGCATCCTCTTGGGCTACATTTTTACCATCAAGGAGAGTTTGCATGGGGTAGTGACCTTGCAGGAGATCTGGAAGTTTTGGCAGTCATGGGCCTAGCTGTGAAACCTTTGCTGCTAGCTCCCTCCTAGGACTGTTGCTGGCCCTTTCCACCTAAATGGCAGTGTGCTCTTAGGGAGAAAAAGCATCTGAAGAGGCAATTGCCTGGCTCTGCTGCAAACAGACATGGGACCTTGACTGCTACTCTATTATATTGCTTTGACCTGCTTTTGAGATATTTTGCAGACTGTGGGGAGTGTTTAGCGCTAACACTTGCTGGGCTTTGTATAGATGTTCTATGGCAGGAGAGGGGTTGGGGCTGACAGGTAAACTAAAAAATGATTGTTATTTGGAAAAGGGAGTCATTATGGGTATGTATTAGGGGAGGTCTGGGCTTGGTGGACAGTCACACTGTCCTATCCATGGCCATAGGTGTTGTGATTTCACGAGAGTGGGGTGGGGGGTGTCATAGGGGAGCTGCTGTTATGGGTTCTGCTAAGGTTATTTACCTGTTTTTATTGTTCTTGCTGTTCTCTCAGAGGGGGGTGCCATGGCTCTTCCATGGGAGATAAGACCCCATCTTGGTCAAGAGGTTCTGGCAGGGAAGGGGGGGGGGGGAGATACAGGATGGGTTTGGTGGGATGCGGTATAGCCATGAGGGGTTTTTATTATATGGGATATTTGGGCAACTTGGGGCAAAGGTAGCTGATAGTCACTCAAATGCTGTTTGAGTGTTTTGTGGGTGCAATTTCTTATGGGGATTAAGCGTATTTTTACTTAGAACAAGGCAGGCTTGGGCACGCCTATCAAGAGGAAGTATATTTTGAATTCACTGCAAAAGCAGCAGGCAGCTATAGCATGCTGCAAGAATCTTATTTAAATGATTATGAGCATATAAAGCTGCAGGAGGGATGGGTGGGGAAATGTTACTCTTCTGCTTCAGTTTCCCATAGGGTTGGGATCACCATTTTAACACGCGAGTGGTGTTTGTGGAGAAGCAGGTGATTCAGGTTCCTAGGGGCAGATTCCTTATGGTGTTGGGCAAGTTTTGAAGTGAGCCTTTGCTCTTGTTTCTGTTTATGTCCCAGTAGATCATAAAGACTGGTAAGGGGGACTGTTGCTTCTGGAGGGAGATCTGCAACTGTGAGTATTTACTTCTGGTAATTTTCTAAAAGGAATTCTTTGTATTAAAGCTAATTAATCTGTGATCCACTATTTTTGTTAAATCAGTCAGGGCCTAGTAGCAGCAGTTTAAGTTTACATTTAAAACACAGAGGAGAACTCTCTGGTTACATTTCATACCCAGCAGAGAGCTTGTAGTTTACATTTAATAGTCACTCAGGGCCTAGCATCAGCAAAGTTCTTTTAGCTTAAATTTACAACACAGAAAAGAGCTTTCTGGTTAAATTTAGAACCCAGCAGAGAGCTTGTACTTTAAATTTCATAAGAAGTTAGAGCCTAGCAGCAGCTAAGAGCTATAATTTAAATCAAATCAGAATATAGCTTACCTCAGCAGCACAGGACAGGGTACTGTGTAGCAGCCCTCTTTTAATAAGTGTTAATTCCCTCCCACCCTCCCCACACCCACCTACCCCTGGGATAATCGTAGCTTTATAGGTACTTACACATCTTAAAAGACAGGAGGTGCTCTCAGGTGAAGCTCATTACCCAAATCAGTCATACACTAAGGACCTGAGATTAGTTAAGCTTCAGGTGAACAAGGTATATTACACTTTATCTTTATCTTTATTAAAACATTTGATAAACCGCCCAGGCCGGAGCATCAGGGCGGTGTACAATCATAAAAAGGTGACAGCTGCTGAGAAAGGAAGGGAAGAAAAGAACGCCAAATGATAATAGGACAGCAAAAGAAATAGCAGAGAGTAAAGAGGGGCACCAGAAAGCAGCAGAGCAGCAGAATTTAAAACAATAATAATAATAATAAAAACTTTAAAAACAATAGGAAATTAAAGGAGTGGGGAGAGTAGAGGGAGACTCAAACCAGATATAGGTGGAGCGAGAGGCGAGACTAGGGGAACATGACACCAGCGGAGAGGGGAAAATAGGAAAATAAGAGGGAGGGAGGGAATAAAGGGCTAGGTGGGAAGGACATCATCAGTGGGGGGAGGGAGATTGAATGCTTGACAGAAAAGATGAGTCTTGAGAAGGGCTTTAAAACGAGTGTAGGAGGGTTCTAAACGGAGAGGTAAGGGAAGAGAATTCCAGAGGGCGGGGCATAGAAAGAAGAAGGCAGAGTGTCGGGTGGATTCGAGACGGGCCTGAGTGGGTGAGGGAAGAAAAAGACGATTACCATGGGCAGACCGGAGAAGGCGGGGAGAGGGCTGAAGATGGATGATATTGGCTAAATATTGGGGGGAATCAGAGAAAAGGGCCTTGTGTGCAAGGATAAGTAGTTTAAACACAAACCGAAACTTGATAGGGAGCCAGTGTAAAGAAGAGAGACAGGGGGAAACATGGGAGCGGAGAGGGGATAGAGTAATAAGACGGGCGGCGGCATTTTGAACGATTTGAAGGCGGCGAAGTTGGTGAGAGGGAAGACCGGCGTAAACAACGTTGCAGTAATCAAGTCGCGAAATAACTAGAGATAAGACCAAAGTGATAATAGAAGAGTGTGAAAAGTAAGAACGAACAGCTTTGATGCGACGTAGGTGAAAGGAGGAGGAACGGACAACAGAGGAGATGTGGTCATGAAAAGAAAGAGATGAGTCTAGAGTAACACCCAGATAGCGGAGAGTGGAGGTGGAGGGGATAGAATGGGGACCCATGACAGGAAACACTGAAGGAGAAGGACGACCAAAAGTAACCCAAAGAGCGGCAGATTTGGTGGGATTAACATGCATGAAGTTTGACTCAAACCAGGATGTGATGGAGGAGAGACAGAGGTTAAGTGGAGTGAGATCAGGGGCAGAGGGAGAGGTATGGTGAACCAGAAGGATATCATCAGCATAGATGTAGAAAGAAAGAGTAGATTGCTGGATTAGCAGAGCTAGGGGGGCCAGAAAAATGTTAAAGAGAAGAGGGGCAAGAATAGAGCCCTGAGGGACACCACAAGTGACAGGGGCAGGAGGAGAGACTGAAGAACCAGCGTGAACTGAGAAAGTACGACAAGATAAAAAAAGAGTGAAACCATTGAAGAACAGTGCCATGAATACCAACATCAGACAAACGAGAAAGAAGGGTGCGGTGATCGACTACATCAAACGCAGAAGACAGATCCAGGGAGACCACTAGGGAAATATCACCACGATCGTGAGAGCGGTGAAGTTTAGAAAGCAGAGCCGTGAGAACAGTTTCAGTGCTGTGACCAGGACGAAAGCCAGATTGCCGGGGGTGAAGGGCGTGGGTGGAGTCAAGATGAGAGGTCAGCTGGGAAAAAACAATTCGTTCGAGGATTTTGGACAGAAAAGGAAGGTTGGAAACGGGGCGCCAGTTGGCAGAAAGAGTGGGGTCGAGAGTGGGCTTCTTCAAAAGAGGGCGGACAATAGCGTGCTTCCATAGAGAGGGAAAAAGACCAGAAGAAAGACTAGTGTTAAAGATAGAAAGGATGAAAGGCACCAAAGCAATATGCGAGTCAAGTAGCCAGGGGGATGGCAGAGGATCAAGAGGACAGGTAGTTTGGTGAGCGGAAGAGATAGCCTTAATGAGTTCGGGCGAAGAAAGAGGAGAAAAGGAACACCAAGTGTGGGAGAGGATGTGAATGGATGAGGAAGGGGAAGTGGGCAAAGGGCGGAAAGAGGGAGAGGAGGGGAAGGGAGGGAGAAGAGGGGAGAGGGGAGAAGGGAGAAGGGCAAGAAGGAAAGGAGGAATGAATAGCAAGAATCTTATTAGTGAAGAAGGAAGCAAGAGAAGAAGGGCTAGGGGGGGGGGGGGGCTGGGAAAGGGCAGAAGGGAGAGAAGAAGGGGAGGAAATAGATTTGAGGACCAGAAAGAGACGTCTAGCAGAGTTGGAGGATGTAGAGATGAGACGAGAGTAGTATGAATGTTTAGCAGAAGTGATAGCAGAGCGGTAGGAAAGGTGGGCAAGCTGATAGTTGGAGTGAGAATCGGATGAGCGGGACTTCCTCCAGAGCCGTTCAGCACGTCGGAGATTGGAGCGGAGAAGGTATTAGGTTCAGTTTTATTAGTATAAATATCCATAGCAACCCTTAGTAAGTAAAGAACTTAGATCTAAACACAAACTTAAAACTAAGATGCAGACAGCAGTCCAGCAGCGGGATGGGGGCTTTCCAGTCTTTTGCATTGAGTGTCACGTATGATTTTCTCCCGGTTGGTGAGAGGTCTTACGTGTGCACTAGGTGCAAGGAGCTCTTTGCTCTCAGGGAACGAGTCCGTTCTCTAGAGGCTAAAGTAGCAGACTTGGAAAGCATAAGACAGACAGAGAGGTACATAGACGAGACCTACAGGGATATAGTCCTGAAGTCCCACCTCCAGTCTGGCAGCATCCCTGTTGCCATGGAGGAGAGAGGTCACGTGACAGGAGAGCATCACCCTGGTGTGGTAGGAAGTGATCCTGTAACTAGGACCTGTCCTCCAGGTGATGTAAAACCCTCTCGCACCGAGGAAGTTTCTCCAGGGCCATGTGCCCATGAGGGAAGGGTTAGGACAGCCGTTATAGTTGGTGATTCGATCATTAGGCATGTAGATAGCTGGGTGGCTGGTGGACGTGAGGATCGCCTGGTAACATGCCTGCCTGGTGCGAAGGTAGCGGACCTCACGTGCCACCTAGATAAGGTCTTAGATAGTGCTGGGGAGGAGTCTGCTGTCTTGGTACATGTTGGTACCAATGACATAGGAAAATGTGGTAGGGAGGTTCTGGAGGCAAAATTTAGGCTTTTAGGTAGGAAGTTGAAATCCAGAACTTCCAGGGTAGCATTCTCCGAAATGCTTCCTGTTCCACGCGCAGGACCCAAAAGGCAGACAGAGCTCCGGAGTCTCAATGCGTGGATGAGACAATGGTGCAGAGATGAGGGGTTTGGATTTGTTAGGAACTGGGGAACATTCTGGGGAAAGGAGGGGCTCTTCCGAAGGGATGGGCTTCACCTTAACCGGGATGGGACCAGGCTGCTGGCATTAACCTTTAAAAAGGAGATAGAGCAGCTTTTAAACTAGATATTAGGGGAAAGCCGACAGTCGCCCAAGAGCAGATGGTTCGGAAGAATGTATCTTTGAAGGATACTACCAAAACCAGAAAGGTTCCACAAAAGAGTAAAGTAGCCCAAATGCCCTCAAGTATGGAGCAGACAGAGCTTAAAGATCCCAAATTACTCATGTCTAACAGACAAATTAATATGGATAAAATACATTCTCTAAAATGCTTGTATGCAAATGCTAGAAGTCTAAAAAATAAGATGGGAGAGTTAGAATATATAGCACTAAACGAAAGGTTAGATATGATTGGAATATCAGAGACATGGTGGAAGGACGACAACCAGTGGGACACTGTGATACCTGGGTACAAACTATATCGTAATGATAGAGCTGATCAAATTGGTGGAGGGGTTGCTCTCTATGTTAGAGACGGCATTGAGTCAGAAAGGATTAAAGTTTTGCAGGAAACAAAATCTGCTGTAGAATCTATATGGATTGAAATTCCATGTAAAAGGGGGAAGGCAATGGCAGTGGGGGGTGTACTATCGAGCGCCTGGCCAGAATGACCAAATGGATGATGAAATGCTCAAAGAAATCAAGGAAGCTAACAAAAGTTACAGCACAGTAATAATAATGGGTGATTTCAACTACCCCGGTATCGACTGGGTCAGTGTCACGTCAGGACATGCTAGGGAGATAAAGTTCCTAGATGAAATAAATGACTGCTTCTTGGAGCAGCTGGTTCATGAACCAACCAGAGGGGAAGCCATATTAGACCTAATCCTTAGTGGATCATCAGATCTAGTGCAAGAGATAAGGTTGTTGGGGCCCCTTGGCAATAGTGATCAGCATGATCGCCTTTGATTTAATTAGTGGAGGAGGGATAGTAAGGAAATCCACAGTACTACCTTTTAACTTTCGAAAGGGAGACTATGATAAAATGAGGAAAACAGTCAAGAAAAAACTAAAAGGAGCAGTTGCAAAGGTTAAAGACGTACATCAGGCTTGGCTGTTGTTGAAAAATACTATCTTGGAAGCCCAGACCAGCTGTATTCCACACTTTAAGAAAAGTGGAAAGAAGTCCAAAAAACTGCCAGCATGGTTTAAAGTTGAGGTCAGAGAGGCTGTTGCCAAAAAAGCATCTTTCAGGAAATGGAAAAAAGAGCCAAACGACGAAACCTGGAAACAGCACAAGCACTGGCAAGTCAAATGCAAGGCATTGATAAGGCAGGCAGGCAAAGGGAGAATTTGAGAAGAAGCTTGCTGCAGAAGCAAAAACGTGAAGTAAAGACCTTTTCAAGTACATTCATAGCAAAAAACCTGTGAGAGAGTCAGTTGGTCCATTAGATGATAAATGGGTTAAAGGAGCACTAAGAGGCGACAAGGCGATTGCGGAGAGACTGAACGAATTCTTTGCTTCAGTCTTTACTGAGGAAGATGTAGGGATGTTACCCATGACTGAAGTGGTATTTAAAGGTGCAGAAGAATTGAAGGAAATATCGATACATCGAGAAGATGTATTACAACTATTAGATAAGCTGAAGAGTAGCAAATCACCTGGGTCGGATGGTATACATCCAAGGGTATTGAAAGAACTGAAATATGAGATTGCAGACCTGCTATTAGTAATCTGTGAACTATCATTAAAATCATCTCTAATACCTGAAGATTGGAGGATCGCCAACGTAACACCAATTTTTAAAAAGGGTTCCAGGGGTGATCCGGGAAACTACAGACCGGTGAGCCTGACGTCAATACCGGGAAAAATGATAGAAACCATCATAAAGAATAAAATTACTCAGCATGTAGATAGTCATGAACTAATGAGAGACAGCCAACATGGCTTTAGACAAGGAAGATCTTGTCTTACTAATCTGTTATGTTTTTTTGAAGGAGTGAATAATCAGGTGGACAAAGGTGAGTCGGTTGATATTGTGTATCTGGACTTTCAGAAAGCCTTTGACAAGGTCCCTCATGAGAGACCTTTGGCAAAACTGAAGAGTCATGGGATAGGAGGCAGTGTACTATTGTGGATCAGGAACTGGTTAAAAGATAGAAAGCAGAGGGTAGGGCTAAATGGCCAATTTTCCCAATGGAGAAAGGTGAATAGTGGTGTACCCCAGGGATCTGTGCTGGGTCCGCTGCTTTTTGACATATTCATAAATGACCTGGAAAGTGGAATAACGAGTGAGGTTATCAAATTTGCAGATGACACAAAACTATTTAAAGTTGTTAAAACCCAAGAGGATTGTGGAAAATTGCAAGAGGATCTTGATAAATTGGAAGACTGGGCATCAAAATGGCAGATGAAATTTAATGTGGACAAGTGCAAGGTTATGCACCTAGGGAAGAACAACCCAAACTATGGTTACACGATGCAAGGTTCCACATTAGGAACCACCACCCAGGAAAAAGATTTAGGCGTCACTGTGGATACCATGTTAAAACCCTCGGCCCAGTGTGCAGCGGCGGCCAAGAGAGCAAATAGAATGCTAGGTATGATAAGGAAAGGAATGGAAAATAAAACAAAGGATATTATAATGCCTCTATATTGTTCCATGGTGAGACCGCACCTTGAATACTGTGTGCAATTCTGGTCGCCGTATCTTAAAAAGGATATAGAGTTATTAGAAAAGGTTCAGAGAAGAGCCACCAAAATGGTAAAGGGGATGGAAGGATACTCCTATGAAGAAAGGCTAAAAAGGTTAGGGCTCTTTAACCTGGAAAAGAGACGGCTGAGGGGAGATATGATAGAAGTCTACAAATTAATGAGCGGAGTGGAACGGGTAAACGTAGATCGATTGTCAGAATATAGAAAGACTAGGGGACATGCAATGAAGCTACAGGGTAAACTATTTAAGACTAATAAAAGAAAATATTTTTTCACTCAACGTGTAATCAAACTCTGGAATTTGTTACCCGAGGATGTAGTAAAGGCTGTTAGTGTAGCTGGGTTTAAAAAAGGTTTGGACAAGTTCCTGGAGGAAAGGTCCATAAGCCATTATTAAGAAGGGACCCAGGATATCAATGCTTGAACCAATACAAGCATTGTGGAACCTGTGTCCCTTGGGGAAACTGCTAGGTACATATGACCTAGATTGGCCACTGTTGGAAACAGAATACTGGGCTTGATGGACCTTGGTCTGACCCAGTATGGCATATCTTATGTTCTTATGCTTGCTTTTTTGCAGCATTGACAGCTAAGTTTTTGGATTTTGATGTGAATACTCATTTTGACTGGGGATTTTAAATGGGTTCAGGATGAGCAATTTGATAGAGACCCAGATTCTTTAGAGAAGCCAGAAAGGGGTGTAGGCACTGTGCAAAGGTTGTGTCATTGAGCTGGAATTGCTTGATGTCTGTCAGGTGTCTAACCCCAATTAAGCAGGGATATATTAACCTTTCTAAGGCCCATCAAACAATCGTGGTTGGATTATATTCTAATGTCAGAGAGGTTATCTGCTAAGTGGGGTAGCGATAGACATTTGTCAGTTGCTGCTTTCTGATCATGTGCTTGTGTCCCTAATGTTGCATTCTGAGAGTCAGAAAAGCAACAGACTGTGGAGAATAAAGATACGGAGTTTGGGCAATACTTGCATGACCAGTAGAACATTTATGTTGAAACCATTGTGCAGCACTAGAATAATTGTCACTAAGGAACAGGTGGGTTTTTGTGCTTGAGTGATCTGCTGTAGTCAATATTTAGCAGGTAGAGGAAGAGATTGAACAAGGTCATCAAATTAAGGATGATGCATTGGCAAGTTTAGTGCTGCTGAATATCCTGGATAGAAACATAGAAATATGACGACAGAAAAAGACCACATGGCCTATCTAGCCTGTCCTTCCATATCAACAACTACAACAGTCCCCTTTTTTCCTTTAGAGATCCTCTGTGTTTGTCCCATGCTTTTTTGAATTCAGATACAGTCCTCATCTCTACCACCTCCACTGGGAGACTATCCCACAGATCCACCACTCTTTCTGTAAAGAAATATTTCCGCATATCACTCCTGAATCTATCCCCCTTCACTCTCATCCCATGTCCCCTCGTAGCAGAACTTGCTTACAATTGAAAGAGGCTCTCCCCCTGTACATTTATGCCACGGAGGTATTTAAACATCTCAATCATATCACCTCTATTCCGCCTTTCCTCTAAGGTGTACATATTAAGATCCATAAGTCTGTCCTCATATGCTTTATAATGAAGACCACTAACCATTTTAGTAGCCACCCTCTGTACTGACTCCATCCTGTTTATATCCTTCTGAAGGTGTGGTCTCCAGAATTGCACACTATACTCCAAATGAGGTCGCACCAAAGACTTATACAGAGGCACTATCACCTCCTTTTTTCTGATAGCCATTCCTCTCCGTATGTACCCAAGCATCCTTCTAGCTTTTGCCGTCACCTTTTCTACCTGTTTAGCTACTTTAAGATCAAAAGACACAACCACGCCTAGGTCCCGCTCTTCTTTAGTGGACCAAAGTACTTCACCCCCATACTATATTGCTCCCTTAGATTGCTGCAGCCCAAATGCATGACCTTACATTTTTTAACATTAAATCCCAGCTGCCAAATTCTAGATCATTCTTCAAGCTTAGCTAGATCCCTCCTCATGTCATCTACACCTTCCTGGGTGTCTACTCTATTGCAGATTTTGGTATCATCCCAAAGAGGCAAACCTTACCCGACAGCCCTTCCGCTATATCACTAACAAAGATGTTAAAAAGAATCAGACCAAGGACAGATCCCTGGGGCACACCACTGATAACATCCTTCTCCTCAGAGTGAGCTCCATTTACCTGTACTCTTTGTCGCTTCCCACCCAACCAATTTCTAACCCAAGCAGTAACTTTAGGGTCCATCCCTAGGATGCTCAGTTTGTTTATAAGTCGTCTGTGAAGAACAGTGTCAAAGGCTTTACTGAAATCTAAATACACCACATCTAGGGCTCTCCCTCGGTCCAACTCCCTGGTCACCCAGTCAAAGAAATCAATCAGATTTGTCTGACAAGACCTGCCTCTGGTGAATCCATGCTGCCTCGGATCCTGTAATCCGCTGGACTCCAGAAACCTCACTATTTTCTCTTTCAACAGTGTTTCCAATAATTTACTCACCACCGAAGTTAAACTAACCGACCTGTAGTTTTCAACCACATCCTTACTTCCGCTTTTGTGTAAAGGCACCACATGAGCCTCTCTCCACTCCTTTGGGCACCACTCCCGACTCCAACGAGGCATTGAAAAGGTCAGTCAGTGGAGCTGCTAGAATGTCCCCAAGTTCCCTCAGTATTCTAGGGTAAAGGGATAAAGGGAACACCATTATTAGCAGGTCTCCGAGACTGCTTTTGGATCCTGATGACCCTTACTCTCTTGTTTACCACTTGTGTATCCTACCATACTTTAGTGCGCAATTTTGTGATGTTCTTAGTCTTGATTCGGCTGTAAATTTTTATGAGCAGGGACTCTCTTGTAATGCTATACAAATCAGTAGTTACTATGTTGCTCCCTTTAAATATCGAGCCCTAAGTGTATTGGTTATGACAATGAGATGGACATGGTGGTTGGTTCTGAAGAAAATGGGATTGGGTTTATCTGCCCAAAGTTATCTGCCATTAAGTGGCAATTAGGATTTCTTCCCTGCTGTGGGAGGGTCCATTTTTGACAGGTGGCATAAGAAGGATTTGCACATGGTGGGACAATTTTTGAACACAAAGCAGGGTGATGAAAAGCTTTGCTGTCCCTCAAGGGTGCATTTGAATAAAGACAGCAAAGATTTTAATGGGTATTTGCAGATCCACCACTTTCTTCTTTCTGGCTTGGAGCTGAGGGACCTGGCTTCCAGGTCAAAACTGTCTGTGTATATGGATTACACCACTAAAACAGGGTGGGAAAATTTCCTGGACCTATTAAGCAGGAAATGATGGTGAGCTGGAGATTGATTTGGACCATGAGGACTTTACAGCATGTTTTTAAATGGGTTCTCTTTGGTAGAGGTGGGAAAACTACTTTAAGATTACTAAAGGTTAATATGTGTTAATGAAATGAACATATTAAATTCCACTGTGCCCACAGAAATAAAAGTGCTGTGGGCAATGAACACGTTAATTTGCAGTAATGAAGTTAAAACCTTTATTAAAGATGCCCCTATACGGGCTTTCAGGGTGGGTGTAAGATTCTGGGGCCTGCCCTAAACATGGAGTGAATGAAGGAGTGTGTGGAGCTGCCTGGACATTATGTTTTGGACCGATGATGTGGGCCATTATGTCAAGAATGCTTGGGGCATGTATGCCACATTTTGCTGAAGTCTGAGTTGATGGATGATATTCCTCTCAGGGTGAGTGTGCATATGGACTTCATAAGGAGTGTATGGCTGCAATAAAGTATATGCTGTTGAAGTGGACTATGACAGAGCGCCCCCTCCCCACCCCCCACCACTCCTTGGAGTATACAGATGCATTTATCATCATGGATAGAATACCTGACTGCACCTAAGGCTGAAAAAAAAAAAGAGAGTTTAAGATTTGGTAGTTATTTATTATATGCCTTCAGTGGAAATTTTTGCGGGATACTGAGGGGCAATTATGCTACATCTAGTGGAAAAGGGAATGGCTGGTGGTATGCTTATGGTCTTCTTACATGGATGTTTGGAAACAATTGTTTTTCTTTTGTTGTGTCTCGGGGACTTCCGTTGCTTCTCATTTACTGGGTTGTCCTGTGCTGCTGTGGGTTGCTGGGGGCGGTAGGAAGGGGGCAGGGAGAGGCAATGGTCCAGCTTTGTAGTCATCTCCTCGCATGAGTAAGGAACCCTGCATGCCTAGCAGTTTTCTATTCCTGCACGGTTGGTTCAAAAAGATTTTCACGAAAACAAAAAAAGAAAAGACCTCTTACAAAAGATCATTTCAATAAGACAAATGGCGAGGTTCATGTTCACATTTTCTCCTAAATTCCATCCTATTCAGTCCACCATGCTTCTAGGACAGATGGATTTAACCACTGCATTAATGCTCTCAGCCTAGCACCAAACACTGCTTTAAAGTGAAAAGAACAGCTACAGACTACCGAGTTGCAATTACGATAGAATACTAGCAGGGTAAAGAACTAAAATTAACACAAACTCTAAAATCATTAAAGAAAAAAGTGGTCAATGGTCAGTATTATTTGAATATTAGGTGATTATATAAGAGCTTAGGCCCAAGAGTCTTTAATGTGCAACTGCTGAAAAGTACCATATAAGTTCAATGCCACATCTTACCCAGAATTAGCAAATGCAGCAAATATTTCACTGGCGAAGGACAAGAAAAACCACATGAGCTATCAGTGGCATAGTAGCAATTCTACCTGCTATTAGGTTATGTGCAAAATATTATCTTGCTTAAGTAGACATGTCATCCCCTTTAACATGTCATTGTTAAATCTGCTTATTCTAGATGGCTCTAGAAGTACAAATAAGTCTTTTTCCCAAAACCTTCATCAGCATAAAATATAGAACCAACTGTTCTAGATCAATAGTTACATAGGCCTCATGAAACCAAAAGTCAGCCAATAATTCTGTTTTAATGGATTTCTTCACTTTCCTAGTATATTCTCATCTGCAGAGAAATTCTGGCCCTCAAAAATTTGTACCTACATTTGCAAAGTTTACAAAGTTTCAATAAGATCACATGTTAATTTTGCTATATATTTAGGTATGCTTTCTGTATTACAGATACATTGTATGGAATTTTAATCTACATGTTTATTTTTAAAATGCATGACATTAGATTATTTATAGCTATATGGTTGATATATGCTTTAAATCCCAGGCAGGAGGTATAGGTGGAATATAAATGTTTAATTTAAACGCTCCTGTCCCTTGAAAGGTCTTTGCAGTACCATTTGCTAATGTCTTACACTCATGAGCAAGCAAACACAGAAGCTACAATATGCATGCCAAATTCTCTATTTGTTTTCTGAAGTAAACATGCCCCATCAACAGGGTTTGCCCTTCCCTGCTAAGACCTAGATGTTTTAAATGGACAGCAGCGTTCCAGGGCATAGCTGGAAGGAATGCCAAAAGAATTACATTAAGGATTGTCACAAGTAGCTTTGTTTGCTTAATGAACAATAAGCAGCAGTAATACTCACCGAGCTTCCTACTGATTCTTGGTAATATATCTGCAATGCTACAGTTTTGGTGCTATGGGGACTGTAGATTTGGAATCTACGACTGTCCCGAGCTCTTGGAAGAGGGCAGTAATTCACTCTATATGTAAAAATCGCCGATCCTTCCGATCCAACTATCTTCCTGTGTCCACTGTTCCTTTTCTCTCTAAACTAGCAGATCATCACGTCTTAACTCATGTCTCATGTTGAACATAACTCACATTTTCCATCCCAAGCAGTACTTATTTGCTTGAGACATACTACAGAAACAATCATAACATCATTATTCAGTGGTTAGTCATTCTTTAAACCAAGGTAAAATTGCTAAAGCCATCTCTCTTGATCCCCGTCAACCATAATATTTGTCTCGCTTGTTTATTTGATATAGGCCTCCAGGATTCTGTTCCGTCCTGGTTCACCTCCTTACATAATAGGTCATTTGCTGTTAGCACTGGTCAGGATTCATCCTCCGTTTCTCCCTTGACCTGTGGTGTGCCACAAGGGACGGTACTGGTTCCACATACATTTCTAAGTCCGCTGGCTCTCCCTCTACAAAAGTCATGTATCAGTTTTTACATTTATGCAGATGACATCCTTATTTCATATACAGATTCCTCGGCTCCAGATCTCACTCCTATAAAATTGTTGCTTGTGCAAGATCACCACTTGGCTCTAAACTAAATCCCAGCACTAAACTCCAGCAAAACTACAGCCCCTTGGCTTACTGGTTTCTCTCTATCTCCAGAATTTGCCCCATGCCTTGATGATCATCCAATTACTCTACTCCCTCCTTCAAATATCTCGGGATACTTATGGATAAAGAGCTCCCTTTTCAGCGCAGATAGGAATCTTTGCCAAAGCCTCATTCTTTGTGTTACAATGCATTTGTGCCCTTTGCCCCTTTTTTGGGCCCTAAGACCCTTACAATCCTTACATTTAGTCTCATCATATCACATCTTGACTATGTGAATACAACCCACTCTGGCCTTCTGGCATTTGAAACAAATCGTATACAATCCATTGAGAATACGACTCTCTGCATCATGACTTTTGCTTGAAAGTATGACCACATAACTTCTTGTCACTGAACATC
This sequence comes from Ichthyophis bannanicus, assembly GCA_033557465.1. Lineage (NCBI taxonomy): Eukaryota > Metazoa > Chordata > Amphibia > Gymnophiona > Ichthyophiidae > Ichthyophis > Ichthyophis bannanicus. Next base: position 298,189,316 of record CM066042.1, read on the forward strand.
ATCGGCTCCTTATTTCCTTTAGAATCATGTTCAAAATCCTTACTTTGGCTCACAAGACTTTGCATTCCAAGCAACTGGAATATCTGGCTTCATTGCTCACCCTGCAAGCCCCCGCACACACACAGATCGTTACATGGAAATAGTCTTTATATTCATTCACCATCTCAGACCAAATACGAGATAATATAGAAAGCAGACTGCCAGGTTAAGGCATTTTTGCTTTGGAATTTTCTACCACACGACTTACACCTACAACAGTGCAATTGCAAGTTTTGTTCGGCTGTCATCTGTTCAAGAAAGCTTTTGGCTCCCTGTGAATGTAGTCCTGGGATGGAAAGGGTTATAAACATGCATGTCATAGGTTTTTCTCTTATTGTACAGTCTTGCCTTTTCTGTTTTGCATATTGCAGTTCCTTTCTATCTGACTGCTTTTACAATTGTAAATCGCTTTGATTATTTTGTCTTGAAAAGCTTTATATCAAATACTAATAAACCATAATCTTGTCTAGTTTCAGTTTACAGAAAGACAGAGTAATTTAAAATGGGATGCCTATTAAGGCATTTAAGATGCCTATTTTATAATAACTAGTAGGCGCCTACATGTCTTTATAAGATATTAGCCTAAGTGGCAGAAACTATTCCATTTATTTATTTTATTTATTTATTTGCAGTCTCTTTTATACCGCGCTATTCGACATCAATGCGGTTTACAATGAACATAAGAGTTGCACATCTCAATTTCGTGATTTGTGCTTACAGTGAAACAGGTATAACTTGGGTATACATTAAACAGGAAAATTAAACTTGGGTATGCATTAAGCAGGTATAACAGGTAAAATAGGGTATAAATAACCAGTCCCTTAACAAGGAGACACGATGAATAAATACAGTCTACTTTATGCAACAATATAATGAGTTATGCGGCACTGCATAAGTTTCTCATGGTGGTTGGAGGGGAAGGTGTGATTGCGAGTGATCAGTCTGGGAATGTGACGTGCATGAGTTTGAGGTGCTGCATTGAGATGTGAGAGTGGGTGAGTGTGGGGAGAAGACTGCATCATCGTAGTGATGAAGAAAGAGGTGCCGTTTCAGTGCCTTCCTAAATTGGGAGAGTTCACTGATGGTTCTGATAGTTGCTGGTAGTGCGTTCCAGCAGGATGGAGCAAAGAAGGCGGCTCTGGATCTAGTGAATTGAGAACACTTCGTACTTGCCTTAGGTAATATGAGAGTATTTGCGGCATTCGATCTCCTTGCTCGATTGGGAGGTGTGATTGAAATTAGATCAGTAATGGCAGTAGCAGGGTATTTATTGATGGCTTTATGGGTCATAATTAGGATCTTGAATGAGATCCTGGCTTGTATGGGTAGCCAGTGCAATTGTTTTAGTATTGGGGTAATATGAGAACTTCTTGAGGCTCCATGAAGGATTCTTGCAGCTGAATTCATTGCAAGTTGTAAGGGGTTAGTCGTGCACTTAGGTAGACCATACAAGATCACATTGGCATAGTCAAAGTGAGGCATTATTAGGGCCTGAAAGACAGTTCGGAAGACATCAGGTTCTAACAGTTGACGCAAATTGCGGAGGGTCCGGATTTTATGGTACACCGACTTTATGATGTTTTTGATATGAGCCTTCATATTAAGTTGCTGATCAAGCGTTACACCTAGGTATCTTACTGTAGTCTTGCATATGATCTCTGCGTCGCGAACCTTGATAGACAGGGGTGGAGTAAAAGCCGGATTCCTGGTTACGAAGAGGGCTTCTGTCTTTTTGAAATTTAACTTAAGCATCTGTGCATTTAGCCAGTCTGTGACAACGTCAAAGCACCTGATAAGTGGGGATAGTTCAAGATGTTCTGTCGAAATTGGCATGTACATCAAGACCAGGCAGTTGATATTAAATGATTGGATGAGATCACAAATGGGTTGCATATAGACATTGAATAGCAAGGCGGATAGAGATGAGCCCTGTGGAACACCTTTAGTTTGGGGGAAGGAATCGGAGTTGGAGGGGCCAGAACGGACATGTTGCCAGCGATCAGTGAGGTATGAAGCGCACCATGACAAAGCTGAAGCTTGAACTCCCTTCTCTCTGAGGCGTAGCAGGAGAACTTCGTGGTCTACGGTGTCGAATGCGGCAGCAATGTCCATGAAGATCAGTGCAAAGCCTTGTCTGATGTTATCGAGACCTAAGGTTATGGTGTTGAATAAGGTTGTGAGTAATGTTTCAACACCATGTGCTTCGCGAAATCCATGCTGGCAGGGATGCAGGGGTGCATTAGTATCTATGTGATCTTGTAATTGGCGTTGGGTAATCTTTTCAATGATTTTCAATAGGAGAGGTATGCTGGAGATAGGCCTGTAGGATTCCATCATCGAAGGGTCCAACTTACTGTTTTTTAGGAGTGGTCTGATAGCCGTCTGTTTCAGGCTTCGAGGAAATGTTCCAGTAGAGAACGATACATCAATCAATTTGGATAGGAATGGGCTGAGCTCGGCACGCAGGGCCTTTATCCAGGGAGCTGGACACGGATCGGAGGGTGCTGTTGTAGTGTTTATGTTTAGGATAGTGTCTTGAATGACTCTGTCAGATGGAGTAGAAAATGATGTGATAGTGTGTTGGGACCCACTCAAGAAATGACCAAGAGGAGGTTGTGGGATGGAGAAAGGTAGGCTGGCTGGTATGGGGGGCTTAGCAGTATGGGCAAGCTGATTACTTTTCTTACGCAAGTAATAAGCATATTCTTGTGAGTCTGGGTAGGGTAAGTTCTCTTGAGATGGCTCCTTTGCTAGAGATTTCACAATTTGGAAAAGCTCGTGGGGTTTGTTCAAGGAGCGTTGTAGTCTTTTTGCATGATATTGTTTCATACTTGATGCTACAGATAACCGATGTTTTCCTAATTGTGCTGTGAATGCCTCATGGCTCTCAGCTGTTCTTGATCGTCGCCAGCGTCTCTCAAGTCGTCTGAGTTGAAGGAGCGAATTACGTAGTTCTTGGGAGTACCATGGGGCATTCTTTTTCTTATGTGGTGCTTTGTTCGTGGTAGGTGAGTGGATCATGGCATCTAGGCTTGAGTTCCAAGCGGCGACCATGTCATCGAGGCTTTGAAGAGGAGGGTCAAATAGATTGTGTGTCCTCTTTAGAATATCTTCTCTGTTAAAAGGGTGGAAGCGCTTTAAATGTTCTGATATGGGTTTATCTTCAGGTATGGATTTGGAGGAGTTGGTGCAAATTGGAATCTGGAATCTTATCAGGAAGTGATCCGACCAGGGAACCGCACTTACGTTTAGGTGAGACTGGTGCAAATGTGTGAGGGCTGTTTGTGGTGCAAAGATAAGATCAAGTGAGTTGCCTTTTATATGGGTAGGGGTATCAACAAGTTGAACATAGCCTAGATCACTGAGAGCATCAATAAAGGCATTGGTGTGGCTGTCCTGAATGACTGGGAGGTTGAGGTCACCTAATATCCAGTTTAGAGTATGCGAATTCGTGGTGTTGCAAGCAAGATCAATTATTGTTGCTAAGTCATCTGGAGATGAAGATGGAGTTCTATAGAGCAAGTTAATAGTGATTTGCTTATTTGTAATGGTAACAGAGTCAAGGGTAGAGGTGCTGCTTGAGGCGGCAAGCCGAAATTTGAGGTCGGCTTTCGTTAGGATAAGTACTCCTCCGCCACGACGGTCAGCTCTGTGACAAGAGTGGACTGAGAAATTAGGCGGGACACACTGGTGAAGGATCACGGCGTCAGCGGCTGAAAGCCATGTCTCGGTGACACATAGGATATCAAGGTTATGAGCTGAGAGCATATCAGTTAGTGCTGGCCATTTTTTCCTTATTGATCGTGCATTTATTAGTGCACATTTAAGGTCAGGGGGATGGTGGGACTGTAATCGTCGAGATAGATTTTGCTGCTGAAGGTCCACATAGATAACATGTGGGCCTGGTGTGCGCCGAAGTGTTTCGTATTGATGGTTGGGGGAGTCAGGAAATCTCCAACAAGATCTATGGAGGACTGGTATAGTGTTCTGAGGTGAAGTAAGGGCTAGGGTGTAAAAGGTCAGGGCTATTAAAATGTAGCACATAGCAAGGGTAAGGGGGTATGGGAATACCCAGTGAGATAACATGATGACTAATGTATATAGTAGATCCAGGAATGTTGTTAGCTAGTGAAATGTGCACAGTGTGGTGGTACTGGAAATCTGTTAAGCATCTGTGTAATGAGGCAATATGTACTCAGAGTAATTCACAATAAGGTAGTGGTATCTGCACAGAGTGGAGGTAAAGGATATCTGTTAAGAACGGTGTGGTTAGGCAATATTCACATCAGAGTAATTCACAATAAGGTAATGAAATATGCACAGTGTGGTATGTACGGATATCTGCTAGGCAACAGTGTGGTAGGTAATATGAACATCAGAGTAATTCAATAAGATAGGCCCAAAGGCCAGATGGCAAGTAGTTTGCAAGCAATTGGTTGAAGAAGAGCATAGATTAATATATACGTTGTATAACTAAATTGTTGGGGTGAGAGTCATGTGGAAGGGTAGCAAGACGCTGTGGAGTTATGTTACCAACTTGATTGATGGAAATGTGTAGACTGATGGTGGTTCATTCCTTCTCATGGTATTTAGGGAACTGGAGCTCTTCTCTTTTCGCTGAAGACAAAGTGACGGATGTGGAACCACTGGCGAGACCCTCAGGCGCGGGCCCACCAGGCAGCTGCTTTTCAAATGGAGCTGACTCCTCCCCCTCTCAGACAGCCCCAATTAGGCTGGAGTTCAATTAGCAGGACAGATGGATTTCTGCTGGGCTGTGTAACCCCAATCAGGGAGCAGAAGCTGATGACAGTTAGCTCTTTACTTGCCTGAAGGCAGCTGCTTTTCAAATGGAGCTGACTCCTCCCCCTCTCAGACAGCCCCAATTAGGCTGGAGTTCAATTAGACATTTAGATTTTACAAGAATGTGCATAAGTTAAAGTGTTCTATAATCAGTGTGTGTATCATTTTTATGCTGATGATTCTCAGATCTATCTTTCTACAACTGATATCTGTGACACTCCAGTCTCACATCTCTGCCTGCCTGTCTGACTGACATCACCATCTGGATGCCTCACTGCCATTTGAAATTAAACATGGCCAAAACTGAACTTCTTATTTTTCCCCCTACACCTTCCTCCTCCTCTTCTACTTTCTGTTTCTGTGGATAAAACGTAGTTACTCACCTGTAACAGATGATCTCCGGGAACTGCAGGAATCAGTCTTCACATATGGGTGACGTGGGCACCAATGGAGCCCAGCGTGGGAACACTCCTCAGCATCCAACAGGAATGTTTTTGGAAGCGTTCCTCCACGCAATGTGGTTGCCTTCCAGCCTTCCCTCCTTGTCTCCTCAGTCAGGTGTATAGCGGAGAATAAAAAAATTCTTGTATACCAGGAATGAGAAAAAAATGGGACAAACTGATGGGGAGGTGGGTGGGTTGTGAAGACTGATTCCTGCTGTTTCCGGAGATCACCTGTTACAGGTGAGTAACTACACTATCTCCAGGAACAAGCAGGAAGTCAGTCTTCACATATGGGACTCCCTAGCCCAAGACAACCAAGCAAGAGAAGCATCCCAGTACAGCCAGAGGGTAGTCAGATGGATGGTGGGGCAAGTTGTCTAAATTCGAAAAAAATTATGCAGAACTGCTTGTCTGAATTGAGCATCAGCTCTGGAGTCTTTATCCAGGCAAAAGTTAGCTGTAAAGATATGCAGAGAAGACCATCTTGCCACATGGCAGATATCCGAGACAGGGACTGATTTAAGGTTAGCTACAGTAGCTGCCATGGCTCTGATAACTATCCACTGTAACACGATGTGGTAGAGCTAGCCCAGTTTGCGAATAAGCGAAGGAAATGGAATCTGCTAACCAATTTGAAAGTTTTCTCTTGGATTCAGGCGTCCCCAAATGATCTTGATCAAAGGAGATGAACAACTGAAAGGATTGGCGAAGGTCCTTTGTGCGCTCTAGATGGAACACCAACGCCTTCTTGCAATCAAGAATATGAAATTTGGCTTCAGCCGGAGAGGAGTGGAGTCTTGGAAAGAAAGTCGGTAGAGAGACCAATTGATTCAAGAGTAAGGAGGTGACTACCTTCAGCAAGAACTTAGGATGTGCGCAAAGGACCACTTTGTTATTATGAAAGGTGGTATAAAGCTCAAAAGTTACCAAAGCCTGGAGTTTACCGACTCTGCAAGTTGAGGTAACTGCTACAAGGAAGAGAAGCTTCCATGTGACAAACTTCAATGGAGCCGACCCCATTGGCTCAAAAGGATTGCGCATGAGCTGTGCCAGGACAACATTTAGACCCAAGGGGTGGGAGGTGAACAGAAAGGCAGTCTGGTTAGGAGAAGACCCTGCATGAATCTGGCTGAGATAGGGCGTCTCCCTAGAGTACGGTGGGAGGCCGCAATAGCAGACAAATGTACTCTCACGGAACTGGTCTTGAGACCAGAAGTAGACAGATATAGCAGGTACTGAAGTAAGTCCGAAATGGAATATGTGAAAGAATCCATTGTTTTAAGAGAACATGAGATGGAGGACCTGTGCCACTTAAAGTCATAAGAGCATCTGGTTGAATCCTTTCTAGATGATAAAAGGACATGCAACATGCCCTCTTGAAGATTTAAGGGTGAGAGGACAAAGTGCTCAGTTTCGAGGCCATCAAGCGGAGTTGCTTGAGGTTGGGGTGCAAGAGGGTTCCCCTTGCTCCTGAGAGAGAAGCGTCAGTGAATAACTGAGCAGGAGGGGAGGTGCTTGAGCAAGTTGAAGCAGCAGAGGAAACCATGGTTATCTGGGCCAGTGGGGGGCAATGAGAATCATTTGTCCCCGTTCAGCCTGGAGTTTGAAGAGCGTCTTTGCTATGACCGGAAATGGAGGAAAATCTAAGGAGTTCTTGACCCCAGTGGATGAGGAGCAGCATCTGACGATTCCCTGTGGGGGGAGGGAATTCTCGAGCAGAACTGAGGCAGTTGGGTATTGAGGGGAGACGCAAAGAGGTCTATTAGAAGTTTGCCATAGGGAGGAGTGGCCTAGTGGTTGGGGCAGGTTACCTCAGGCCGGAAGGTCGGGGGTTCAAATCCCACTAGAGAACAGCAACCTTGGACCAGAAGGACTGGGGTTTCTAGTCCCACAGGTGCTCCTTGTGGTCTTGGGCAAGCCACTTAACCCTCCATTGCCCATGTTCCCTGTAAATATTAGTGTATGTGTCTCATATCTCCTCATGTTAAATGTATCCCCCAATTGTGTTGTGACCACTTTGATTGAAGGATAAGGTGGTATACAAAACTAAATAAAATACATACATATTAGTGGAATCCCCCAGAGCTGGAACAAGCATTGGATTACTTGAGGGTCCAGCATCCACTCGTGTGATGCAGAATCCAGCTTAGCCTGTCGTACAATGGATTCTGTTCTCCCGGAAGGTAGACTGCATGAAGGTGAATACCTTGGGAAATTGCTCAGTTCCACAGGTGAATGGCCTCTTTCCACAGGGCTTGAGAGTCTGTCCCTCTCTGTTTGTTTATATAAAACATAGCAACCTGGTTGTCGGTCTATACAAAAAGAGAATGCTCCTTAAGTTGGGGAGAAAAGACTCTGATAGCATTGAAGACTGTTCTAAGCTCCAGAAGATTGATCTGAAGAGGTTTCTCTTGAGCAGACCAAAGGCCCTGTGTTGCGAGACCATTGAGATGGGCTCCCCAGCCTAGTTTTGATGCATCGGTGGTTAGGATAGACTGCGGTGCAGACTTCTGAAAAGGTGACTCTTCGACTAGATTTTGTAGTGTCACCTACTACTGAAGGTCTGCCTTCATCTGTAGATTAATGTTGACCAGGTTTGAGAGATGATCTGTTGACTGCTTCCACTGGCATGAGAGCGTCCACTATGAAATCCTCATGTGGAGACGAGTGTAGAGTATGACAGACTGTGGAAGTCATGTGTCCTAAATGGCGTAGAAATGTTGTGGCAAGAACTGATGTTTGTTGCTGCACCTGTGTGGCTAAGGTGGTTAGACGGAGACATCTTCATCTGGAAGGAAGGCTCTTCTCCTTATGTCTAAACGAGCTCCTACAAACTTGAGGTCCTGGGTTGGGCAGAGATGTGATTTTGGATAGTTTATCACAAAACCCAACTCCTGAAGGACATAAATGGTTTGATTTAGGGCGGATATGATTGCTAAAGTGGAATCTGCCCTTAGAAGCCAGTCGTTTAAGTAAGGGAACAGAAAGATCCCCAAGGTTTGTAGGTAGGCCGTCACAACAGCTAAGCACTTTGTGAATATCCTGGGCGCTGAGTCGAGTCTGAAAGGGAGGACTCAGTATTTAGAGTGGTTGTCTTGAAAAACAAACCTGAGGAACCTTCTGCAGTCTGGGTGAATGAGGATGTGTGTGTAAGCATCTTTTAGATCTAGAGAACATAGCCAATCATTTTGTTTGAGGTATGACAGGAGGGTGCCTAGAGAAATCATCCTGAATTTTCCTTTAATGAGAAATTTGTTGAGATTTCGGAGATCTAGTATAGGCCTGCAACCTATTTCTTTTAAAATTTATTTATCAAATTTTTAACAATGAATCAAGCAAAACGGCTTGAATAGAAAAGCACATCTTACAGCAATATAAATAATAAGAAAAAAAAAGGTCAAGAAAAGATAAAGGCAAGCGGTATCGGTAGTCCACAATTAGGAGAGCAGCAGCAACATTAACACACAGGGGACAGAGTCTCCCCAGTGGTATAATAAAGACACATCATTTACAGAAATCAAGTGAAGACGGGAGGCACAAGAACCTACATATAAATGAATGGGAATACAAAACCACTCAAGGAGGAGGAATAACTACATGAGTACTAAGGAAGAGAGATCTGTGGGTTGAAAACACGCATATTTCTGTGACTTATATACTACTATGCATTTACAAGGAAACCGCAGCACAAAAGAAGCACCCAGTTGCAATATTCCAGGTCTAAGAAGTAAAAAAGATTTCCTGCGCTTCTGTGTTTCTCTGGCAACATCTGGGAAAAGCAAAAAACAAACTGGCTCTTTTTTGTAATATAACTTAAGGAGCCATTCTCTATCAGAAGATAACGCTAGTGTTACAAGCAGAGTGGCAACAGACAACCCCTGTTCCTTGGGAGTCTGAAGTAAAACAGACATTTAGAAAATCCACTTCCAAAGTTCCAATAGAAGATTTGCCCTCCTTTTTCCCCCCGATAGTAAATACACCTTTGTTATCGGTGGTATCAATTCAGGGGGAACAGACGTTTCCTGAAGGTACTTTTTAAATAAATCGAGAGGAGTATCCCCAACAATCACCGGAAAATTTAAGAAACGGATGTTTGAGGCTCAGGCAGCATTCTCCAATGTCTCTAACTTCACCCGTAGGGCAGTGTTATCCTTAACCAAGGACTCAGTCAAATCAGAAAACAGACTAAGCTTCTGATCCACATCAGAAAACTTAACATTTGTTTCCACCACATCATTATTCAATTTGAACAGTGTCCACAAGAGAAGAGATTTTCTTAGTAGAAAGAGCCAACTGCTGACCAACTACTTTTGATAGCTGTGAAATCGCGTCCCAAATGTTGTCAAGGGTCACAGAGAAAGGCCGAGGAATTTCAAAAGGCAATAGAGATACAGCAACTGCAGGAATATCCAGCATCTCTCTCAACTCCATTGTAGTACTCACTCCTTGGGTGGAAGTCCCTCCGGATGAAAAACGCTCTCCAGGTGAAACAACCAGGAAGTCTCCCGGCAATTCTCCAGCTAGATCCTCCGACAAGTCCCGCTCCAAAACTGGAGAAGCACCCTCTGCAGGTGAGTCCACAGCCCCACTCGACGGAGAGATCACCACGGAACCTGGTAGAGCCAGAGGGACATGCCCATTCAGGGAGAGAGAAGTATCCAGGGCGGAGGACGCTACGAGACCCTCCACCGGTGCCTCCAAGCCCTCTCGAATCTCCCGAATCTGATTCTTAGAGAGCCGAACATAGCGATCCATGGGCCCCTCACTAGTAGACGAGGGCTCCGCGGGGAGAGCCCTAGGTTTACCCTTCCATTTAGGCATCTCAGCTCAAATCCTCACCGCCGCCATCTTGGAATAAGCCACTCCCCTGCCTTTGGCCTGTAACCTTCTGTCGTCTTTGGAATTAGGAAATATTTGGAGTAGAATCCCTGGCCCTGGTGGGTGGAGAATACCTCCTCAAGGATTTCCTAATGGAGCAAGGAGGAATGAAGGGGATCCAGGGTAAGTTGTCCCACAAAGTAAGTGGGAGGGTGAGTCTGGAACTTTAGTTGTAGGCCGACTGACTAAATGTAGGGTCCATGGCTCGGAGGTTAATACTGATCCAGCAGTGTGCAAAATGCACTAGTCTCCCTGGGATCCTCGATGGAGGAGGGAGAATGATGGGAGAATTTGCCATGCTCTTTTTGAAGGAGTCAAAAACTCTGAAGTTCTTGAGTAGATGGGGCAGGTTGAGGTTTGGAGACCATGGGTTTCCTGATCTGCTTTTGGCCTGGTTGTCTCTGCTGTTGTTGGTGGGGCAGCATAACAAGCATAGGCCCGATATGAAGAAGAACTTCTTTTTAGGGAAGAATGGCTTTTTGGTGGTAGCCTTTTTAGAAGGGTCTGCAATTTTTCTTGACAGCCTCTTCATAGGGAGGTCATCCGTTTAAATATCTCCGGCCTTTTCCCTCCACCTCTGACCAAAGAGGTTCTCACCATTACAGAGTATGTTGATTAATTTATCTTGGATCCACTGCTCTAAGTCAGATGCCTGAAGCCATGCTGTTCTTCTGGGCACCTATGCAAGCTGCAGTAGATCTGCTGTTAGCCTCAAAAGCATCAAACACAGCCTTTGTTAAGAATTTTGATGTATTCTGAGCATGGGTAACAAGACCTGATGAGCTGCCTGTTTGTCAGGGAGTAACAAAGAGGTGAATTCTGATAAAACCCTTGACACATCCTTGACAAACATTCCCATGTATAGCATGTGCGAGTCAATTCTCGAGGTTAGCATGGTAGCCTGGAATGCTTTTTTCCCCAAATGCATCTAGAGTCCTGGCCTCACTGCCAGGAGGCATGGAGGAGTGATTCTTTTGATTTTTGATACTCCTCATGGCGGACTCCACAACCATGGAATGGTGAGGGAGTGCGTCTTTTGGAAGCCTGGAGAGGGAGGAACCTTATATAGGGTATCCAGTCTCTTGCTTACCATAGGGTTGATATGGGGACCTCCCACATTCAAATCATCAAGTTCTTTAAGATGTTGTGAACCAGTGCCGAAGGATACTGGAGTATGTCAAGTTCCTCACCTCTTGGTTCTGTTTCTGTTGCCACTGAAACAGCAAGAGCTGCCATGTCTTTAATGAAGTCTTGGAATGGCGTCCTCGGGAGGGGAAGTCAACATTCATAAGGAAGCAATGGATCTGATAGTACATTCCTGGGTGTATCTGACTATTGATTCCACCTCAGATTCCTCCTCGAAGGAAGGAAATCAAAATAATCTCTATGAGATGTTCAATACTTTCTATGCTCCGATACTCACTGTTTGATGTCAAGGGTCTCGGGCCCGATGGAACCGAGGGTCTCTGTATCGATTCCTCCAAGCAATGTGAAGCAGGGGATACCTGCGATAGAGTGCCAATGGCTGTGATTACTGATGACATCAGTGGAACCGTACCGGTGCCGGCTGCAGAGGCTCCGATGCCATTGGCATAAACAACTGCTAAGAGTTTAGCGATGCTTCGCTCGATAGCGATGACATGGTCATCCAATGATGGTACCGGAGGAGGAGAGGCTCCAGACACAGAAGTGTGGATCACAACTCCCGATGCCGGTAGCGGGGGCTCCACCAAGGATAAGACCTTGGGAGCATCCTCGAACCTCTGAATGGCTTTGGAGGGTGATACCTCCCACCAGGGTTGTTTAGATGGATGGTCTGCATTGGAATGTGAAGAGTGGCGGATGCCAATGTTGACATTCGGCGTTGGAAGCTGATGCAGACCTGGAAGTCTATGACCTCGATACCAATGACAATATCTTCTTCTTCTTCTTCAGAAATGGTGACTCTCAGTGATGCTTTTCCTTTGCCAGTGAGAACTTACAGGCATGGGAAGATTTTAACGAAGTTAAAGCCCCTGAGGAGTGCACCGAAGGAGTCGGGTCTCTAGGAAACAGCTTAACCTTCTGTTTGTCCCGGTTCTTCTGACCTCTGGAAGTCATGTGGCAACAGAAGAGGCAGGAATCGACATTGTGGTCTGGGCCTAAATGCTTGAGGCACCAAGAATGCTCATCAGTGATAGAAATTGTACTGGAACACAGAGAATTTCTTGAACCTACTATACATAGGGTTTCTCCATCTTTGAAAATAATATGGAAGCAAAATCGAATTGTGCAATGGTACCCAAAGAGGCTGTAGGCCTCTAAAGGAGAATAGCGAAAAAATAAAAAGAAAAGAAAATTAGGTAAAAAGAATCAGTCGACGGGGAGCCAAATCAGTCGAGTACTTAGATGGTGTTTTAGAAGAAATCCTTGAAGTCTCTAGATGTGGCTAACAGGGACGGGGCCCCGATGACTCCACAGAAAAAAAAATGACCGAGGAGACCAGGAGGGATGGCAGAAAGGTGGGAAGGCAGCCACGCATGCGTGGAAGAATGCTCCCAAAAGCATTCCTCCTGGATGCTGGGAAATGTTCCCACACCGGGCTCAGTCAGTACAGATGTCACCCATATGTGAAGACTGACTTCCTGCTTGTTCCTGGAGATTACTCTTCTATTTCTTATTTAATCAGCCTGCAACCTTGGGGACATCTTTGACTCCTCCCTTTCCCTTTCCTCACATATCCAACAGATAGCTAAAACCTGTTGTTTCTTTCTCTATAACATTAACAAAATTCACCCATTCCTTTCTGAGCACACTAAAGTACTTGTTAACTCTCTAATTACTTCCCATCTAATTTTTTGCCAGTCTTGATATTCTCATATAACCCCTCTTCTCAAATCACTTCTTTGGCTTCCCTTCCGTTTCCATATCCGTATCCAATTCAAGCTTCTCCTTCTGATCTATAAGTGCATTCATTCTTCTGCTCCTTTCTACGTTTCCTCTCTTCTCTCTCCCTATACCCCCTCCTCGTGAACTCTGCTCTTCTTCTGGCTTGCTGCGCTCTTTGCCCTTTTCTTTCACTGCCAACTCCAGACCGGTCCTTTCATCTTGCTGTTCCTTATGCCTGGAACAAACTCCCGGAGTCTATACGACAGGCTTCATCTCTGTCCCTTGTCGAGCCCATGTTAAAGGCTTACCTTTTTAAAAATGCTTTTGGATCCTGACCCCCTTTTTCCTTCTGTTTCCTTACCCTCCTTTTCCCTTTATTCTTATCCTTTGTCTTGTCTGCCTTAATCAGATTGTAAGCTCTCAGAAGTAGGGACCATCTCTATATCTGTACAGCGCTGCATACACCTGGTAGCGCTTTATAAATGACTAGTAGAAGTAGTATCCGGGAGATCCGCTGCTTGCCCCAATACAAGCATTGTGGAACCTGTGTCTTTTAGGGAAGTTGCTAGGTACTTGTGACCTAGATTGGCCAGTTTTGCAAACAGGATACTGGGCTTGATGGACCTTGGTCTGACCCAGTATGGCATATCTTATGATCTTAGTAATACTTATGCACTCTGCTCACACTCTGCCCCTATCCATGTGCACACCCACTAGCAAAGTAACCACCATAAGACAACATATAGTTTTATGCTGGTCAGCATTTTATAAAAGAGGTCATCTATACATATACACAGCCACATAGTCACATAATTGACTAAAACATCTTCCAGTTAGCTGCATACTTGGTGCTTAGAAGTATATCCCCCTTATAAAATTATCTTTAAAAGGCCATATTGGCGGACACACGCTAGACAACTTTTTGCCACTCCATTGCTATCTTTACAAATTTGCTTCCTTCCGGTGTTCTTATGCCATGCAAAAGGAATGCTAAACAGCGGGATCTCACATAAAAGACACAGCCGGGTCCGGGTCACTCAGCACATGTGTGGCCTGCTGGTGCAGTCCAGACTCCTCCACTAGGCTCACTGGAGTCGGTAGGAGGAGGAGGCTCTCAGAGCCAGATGTCCGTTTGAATCTGGAGAAGCAGTTGGCACCGGCACAGCCCTCAGCTTGTGGTGCAGGGTCCTCTAAGACAAAGGCATGAGTGTTGCAGATTACCCCTACTGAGTGCCTGTAGAGAGGGGATAGCCTTTCATAGTGCCTGTTGAGGCAAGGATGGCAGCAATGGTTGTCAGGGATCCAATGGTTTGAAAAACTGGAGTGGTGGCTGCTTTGTCTCTGCAGATCTAGGAAGGAATTTCTTCTCCCTTGCAACTATCAGCGGCTGGTGAAGTTCAACCAAAGTCCTCTTTGGTGAAACCTTCCCAACTTAATTTTGAGACTCTTTGGGATGGACTGTGCCCTGGAATCTTCCTTGTTTTCTCAATTTTCTGCTATTCAAGCTACCTTAGTGGGTTCACTACAGATTCTGGATCAGCAGAAGCAGAAGGTGGCTCTGTTATCAGCACGGGTGACCCAGGTTGAAGAAACATGCGTAGGGTTAACAGGACTTACAGGTACTATGGTTAAAGACTTATCCAGTGTGCATGCAAAAATTGAGTCTTTGGAGAACTCTGTCAGGAAAAGAAATTTAAGTCTATTAAATTTTCCTCATGTACCTACTATATCTCCAAAGTAATTATTCAACTCGTATGCCATTTATATTTTGAAAATTCCATCGAAGTCTGACTTCTTTGGCCAGAATTTTGTACTTACTGGTGGCTAAATGGAAAGAACCTGGGATATCATCCCCAAGTCAACAACTTTCCTTTGATTCTTTGGACTTGGAGAATTTTACTGAGTCTCACGTGAGAGCCAATCTCCCGGTCACTGTTGTTCTGGAACTGGATTGTGACTGGTTGCTGAAATTATATTTTAAATCTAAGGATAAAGAATTTATGGGTGCTCAAGTCAGAATGTTTCCTGACGTCTCAAAGAGGACTCAAAAGCGTAGAAAGCAATTTCTTATTTTGTGCCCTAAAGTGACACAGATGGGAGGCCTGTTCTTTTTGAGATATCTATGTAAATGCATAATTAAATTTCTGGAGGTCAGATGCATCTTTCTGGATCCTAGCCATTTGACTTAGTTTATTGCTAGTAAACATTTAGAAATTCCGCCTCATTCTTTGGAACCACCAAGTTAGACCTTTAGATTGAATATTGCTGCATCAGTTATAAGGCTTATTTCCTTAAGATTTTCCTTTAATTTTCATTTTGGCCCTTCCTGTTTATTTGTGGGCTAGTGAATAATTCTGGGTTTTTTTCTGCCATTGCTTGTTGGCTTAATTTTTCTTGTATGCATCTTGGGCGGCATTGTCGCAGGTATTTACAAGGATAACTGCCCTGGCCTTTCCTCGCCTATCTTTCAGGCACAGGGGCTAAGCAGGTAGCATCAAAAATTGCTGCTACCCCACTTAGCCTTAGCGGCTGCTGATGCATCCAGCCAAACCTGGATTTTTCACTTCTATCGCTGAAGTGAAAATCCGGGTTAAAGGGGTCAATGGGCAGGCTATGCGCCAATGTGGCGCATAGCCTGCCCAACTGAAAATCGGGCCCATTTGTATCTTATGTTTAATCTCAAAATTTAATAAATAAAAAAATTAAAAAAAAAATTATCCACAAAAATAGCTAAATACATATTGCCATGTTCCTAAAATACAAATACTGCTTTGATATCACTAAGAGTGATATAGCAAGTCAAGAATAAGCAAATATTGAACTCTGAAATTTGTTAACAGTTTGTTTAGCAACCAAACGTTTTTGTCAAGGTCTCTCATAACTACACCTATGGAATTACTTATAAAGGATTCAATCTTTGGCTGAAGTCAGAAGATATAAATGTTGGTCTTGAGACATTGATTGAGGAGCCCATGAAAACTAAGGGGCAGGTATCAGGCAATTCCAGTCACTTGAGAAGTAGACTATAGCATGGAGTGCACGGTTGATACTACTGGGTTCTTTGGATGAGAAGCATTGGATAATAGTCAGTAGGGCCTGGAAGAGGCTGATCTGGATATAGTGGAAGTCAAAGACATGGTACACTGAAAACAATGACTGGGACATAGTTATACCTGGCTATAATCCATTCAGGAAAGAGTAGGAAGAAAAGGAGGAGGAGAAAATATAAAAAAACATTAAAGCTACATAACTACAGGGCTTACAAGGCAAGGAGGTGGCACCGTGAGTTAGTCTGGAAAGTGGGAATGGAAAATCTATTTACATTGGTGTGATATAGAGACCTCTCTCACAGGCAGAAGAAATAGATAGAGACTTAACTGAAGACATTCACAATATTTCTATGAAAGCAGAAGTATTGGTGGTAAGAAATTTCAATTTGCCAGATGTTGACTAGGAGATCCCTGATGTGGTGTTTTGAAGGACTACCCAGAGGGACAGCTACAACTAGAAACAGATCTGTACTTATAAGTATTTATCTTCTGGAATATACTCAGTCTTGGGGAAAAGGGGAAAAGGGTAATCTTTGGGTTACAGCAGATAAATTTGTATATTTTAGACTTCAGTGTGTTTGCTGAGTCAGTCAGGTCTTAGTACTACCAGAGAGCTTTTCATTTAAATCAAATCAGAGCATAGCTTAGCATACAAGTAGAATAAATAGTCCGAGTACAAAGAACTAAACCTGTTTCTAGTAACCTTTACAAAGAGGCTTTCCAATGAGGAGGCAAAAGAGCTGTGAAGTTGTCTTAAATGGAGATTCCTACATCAGAGCCATTAATTTTGTCAGGATGTTATGCACCTGGAGGGTTACAGCCTCCTTTGGTGCTGATGGATAATGAAGGATATCGACCTCCTCCACTCTGAGCTCCATCTCGGTAGCCACAGACACCTCCAGGGCAGTCGCCATATCCTTGATAAAGTACTGGAAGGACATGTCCTCAGGAGGTGACAGATGACGCTCATAGGGAGGCAATGGATCTGATGGTACACCCCTATTGGTATCGGAATCGACAGATTCCAAGTCGGAGGCTTCCGATGCGGACTCAGAGTCTGGGAGGAAATCAAAGTAATCTTCATACGGTCCTCGATACCTCTGGTACTCGGAGGATGAAGACTGTTTGGATGTCGAGGGTATCAGGCATGGCAGTACAGAGGACCTCGATACCAGCTGCTTGGCGGAATGATGCGAAGCAGATGCCTACAGAAGGGTACCGAGAAGGTCCTCCGTACCTGTCGTTGGCACCAGTGGAACCAGTGCCTATTGCAGTACACCCAATGCCATCACTACTGCCAGGAGCACAGCGATGCTTTTCTCGGTGGTGATGACTCATCGAGCATCAGTACCAGGGGAGGAGTGGCTCCGGACACAACTGTGTGGACCACAACTCCTGACAGCAGTATCAGGGGCTCCACCGAGGACTGAATCTCGGGGGCATCCCAGAACCCCTTTGAGGCTTTGGAGGGTGAAGCCTTCCGCCGGGACTGCTTCGCTGAAAAGTCTGCATCGGAGTGAGACGAATGTTGGTGACTATGCCGATGCTGGGTATCTGATGCTGACGCTGATCTCGATGCCGAGATTTATGTCATTTTCTTCTTATGCACTGGTAACTCAGAACAATGCTTTTCCTTTGGACTAAGTGGCGATCTGGACAAATGGGAAGATTTAGATGGAGTTGACGCCTCTGAGAATGCACTAAAGATGCTGAGTCTGTTGGAAACAGCTTAGCCTTCTGTTTGTCCCGGTTCTTCCTAACTCTGGCAGTCATATGGCGACAGGAGGGACAGGAAGCCACATTGTGGTCTGGGTCTAAACACTTAAGGCACCAGTCATGCTTGTTGATGGTACAAATGGCAGTAATAACCAAAACACCTTCACCCTGAGTACAAATTGAACCTAAAAACCCCAAAACTCAGTGAAATAAACCAGAAAATATCTTTGAAATCTTTTTGTTGGAATGGCCAGCCAAGTAGAAAGGGGAATCACCTTCTACCGCTGTGGCCCGTCCTTTTTAATCGTTTTTTTAAACATTTAAAACAGCTCTTCAAAAAATGGCTGGTACTTGGCTTTGACAGCATAGGCTATACACAGCAGGTCCGATTCTTCGACGTGCCACGTTTCGGGGGTATGTCCATAAACCCCCTGCTTCAGGTCAAACCGCTGTTAGCAGAAGCATAAGCCTTAAACAATGCTAGAACAACTGGTTTTTATAACCCAGGCGCTGTCATTTAGCCGAGCGCGTTTGTCAGGTGTGGTGTATAAAAGAACCAATCAGAGCAGAGAGAAGAGACCACCAATCAGGTAACTGCTCTCCATCTGAGAAGTCAAAAAATAGTATGCCAGTCCAGTTGCTGGTTTAATCCTTCAGGTTGTACAGAATGTAGCCGAAAAATCCATTTTTGCTCTAAATTCTGCAGGGATTGAACCCTATCACCTCCCCTAGGATTAGGGGGTACATGATCCAAGATCCGCCAATAAAGATCTTCAAATATATGCGAGCGATCTAAGCAATGTTGAACCAATGGTGCAGTAAGCTGCTGTGTACGTAGACGAGAGGCATATTCACCCAAACGCAGCTTGCAGGATCTTGAAGTCCTTCCTACATATGGCAGTTGACAGGGACATATAATTAAATAAACTACATAATCAGTAGTGCAATCCGTACGCCATCGGGTGTAGTAACTTTTATTTGTACGGCTGTCTATCCATGTCAAACCAGAGATGGTATTGGAACAAAAAGAACAGGCTCCACAAGGGAGATGTCCTGCATTCTCGTGTCTCAAAAGTGGTCTATCTTGAGGTGCAGTGGTCTTCATCAATATATCGCGTAAATTAGGTTTACGGGAGTAGGCAATTTGAAGCGGCTTACGAAAACACGAATGAATGGCTAGAACAGGCCAAAACTTATGAAGTAAGTTAACAGAGGAAGTGCCCCGCATAAAAGGAAAAATACCCGTGATTTTATCCATCGGGGGGGGAAGAGGTCTTAGGTTCCAAAAGCCAATCTCTATGAGTAAATCGGGCCCTTTTGTAAGCCCTATGAATGACCTTAGAAGGGTATCCCCTAGATAACAAGCGGGAGCACAATTCTTTAGCAGGAATCTTAAACTGTATCAATGAAGTACAATTTCTCCGAAGATGCAGGAATTGTCCATAGGGTAAGCCCCTTTTCAAAGCCGGAGGATGATAGCTGTCAAAATGCAGTAGTGTGTTACGCTGAACTGGCTTTCGATAGAGGGAAGTTAAACCCCCCCCCCCCGGAGTA
The DNA here is from genome assembly GCA_033557465.1 of Ichthyophis bannanicus. Classification (NCBI taxonomy): domain Eukaryota; kingdom Metazoa; phylum Chordata; class Amphibia; order Gymnophiona; family Ichthyophiidae; genus Ichthyophis; species Ichthyophis bannanicus. Next base: position 298,208,664 of record CM066042.1, read on the forward strand.
TATTCAATCATAATATCCAAAAATTGAATTCTATCGTTTTCCACTTGGGCTGTAAATTGTATATTGGGTTTAAATGAGTTTAAAGAATTCAGAAAAATATCCAAATCGCTTCTACTACCCGTCCAAATGAAAAAAATATCGTATTTTTCAATTGATATCTCAGGCATTTCTTAGTAATTGGCTGACCCAGAAGGAAGCAACTTTTTTGATTAAACATCCGAAAATTCCCATTTTTTATCTTGTACCAAAAATTCACAAATCGTTAATAGATCCTCCTGGTCGTCCTATTGTATCTTGTCGTGACTCAATTCTAGAACCGTTATCCCAATTTTGCGATCTTTTTTTACAACCAGTAGCGGCAACTGTGCCCTCTTATATAAAGGATACAGGGGATCTTCTTCGTCAATTGTCAGTCTGCACTGATTTATCAAAATGTTCGTTTGTCACCCTGGATGTCCAGGCTTTGTACACGAACATTGACCAGAGAGAAGTTATGTCTGGACTGTTACATCATCCTATTCCACTTCCACATCGAATCCTTAAACGATTTTTTCTGGATTTGCTGGACCTAGTGCTCAACCATAATTTCTTCCTATATCAACAACAATTCTATCTGCAAACCTATGGAATTGCAATGGGAGCAACGGTGGCTCCTTCCATAGCCACAATTTACATGGCTTGGTTCGAAGAATCATATATCTATTCACACCCATTATTTTCCTGGGTTTTACATTGGAAGCGATTTTTGGATGATATTTTTTTCATTTGGACGGGTAGTAGAAGCGATTTGGATATTTTTCTGAATTCTTTAAACTCATTTAAACCCAATATACAATTTACAGCCCAAGTGGAAAACGATAGAATTCAATTTTTGGATATTATGGTTGAATATACTCCGGGTTTTTTTTTAACTTCCCTCTATCGAAAGTCAGTTCAGCGTAACACACTACTGCATTTTGACAGCTATCATCCTCCGGATTTGAAAAGGGGCTTACCCTATGAACAACTCCTGCGTCTTCGGAGAAATTGTACTTCATTGATACAGTTTAAGATTCATGCTAAAGAATTGTGCTCCCGCTTGTTATCTAGGGGATACCCTTCTAAGGTCATTCATAGGGCTTACAAAAGGGCCCGATTTACTCATAGAGATTGGCTTTTGGAACCTAAGACCTCTTCCCCCCCGATGGATAAAATCACGGGTATTTTTCCTTTTATGCGGGGCACTTCCTCTGTTATTTATTTATCATTTATTTATTACACAAATTCTTATATACCGCGCTATTTAGAATCAGCGCGGTTTACATTGTAACAACATTTGCAATAGAACAAAATCTTTTGCTTACATTAAACAGGGATATTAACTTGGAAGTAACAGGGTAACTATATACATAAGAGACACATGTAGGTTATTTAAACTATATTGTGTAATCGAATTGTAAAGTGTTCATGGAGACTATGTAAGATCTTGATGGTGTATTCTTTTTTTTTTTTTTTTATTAACTTACTTCATAAGTTTTGGCCTGTTCTAGCCATTCATTCGTGTTTTCGTAAGCCGCTTCAAATTGCCTACTCCCGTAAACCTAACTTACGCGATATATTGATGAAGACCACTGCACCTCAAGATAGACCACTTTTGAGACACGAGAATGCAGGACATCTCCCTTGTGGAGCCTGTTCTTTTTGTTCCAATACCATCTCTGGTTTGACATGGATAGACAGCCGTACAAATAAAAGTTACTACACCCGATGGCGTACGGATTGCACTACTGATTATGTAGTTTATTTAATTATATGTCCCTGTCAACTGCCATATGTAGGAAGGACTTCAAGATCCTGCAAGCTGCGTTTGGGTGAACATGCCTCTCGTCTACGTACACAGCAGCTTACTGCACCATTGGTTCAACATTGCTTAGATCGCTCGCATATATTTGAAGATCTTTATTGGCGGATCTTGGATCATGTACCCCCTAATCCTAGGGGAGGTGATAGGGTTCAATCCCTGCAGAATTTAGAGCAAAAATGGATTTTTCGGCTACATTCTGTACAACCTGAAGGATTAAACCAGCAACTGGACTGGCATACTATTTTTTGACTTCTCAGATGGAGAGCAGTTACCTGATTGGTGGTCTCTTCTCTCTGCTCTGATTGGTTCTTTTATACACCACACCTGACAAACACGCTCGGCTAAATGACAGCGCCTGGGTTATAAAAACCAGTTGTTCTAGCATTGTTTAAGGCTTATGCTTCTGCTAACAGCGGTTTGACCTGAAGCAGGGGGTTTATGGACATACCCCCGAAACGTGGCACGTCGAAGAATTGGACCTGCTGTGTATAGCCTATGCTGTCAAAGCTAAGTACCAGCCATTTTTTGAAGAGCTGTTTTAAATGTTTAAAAAAACAATTAAAAAGGACGGGCCACAGCGGTAGAAGGTGATTCCCCTTTCTACTTGGCTGGCCATTCCAACAAAAAGATTTCTAAGATATTTTCTGGTTTATTTCACTGAGTTTTGGGGGTTTTAGATGGTACAAATGGTACTGGAACACTTGGAGCATTTTTTTTTTAAACCACTCCGGGGCTTTTCCAATTCTGGAAAGAGGACGGAGGCAAAGTCAAACTGGGCAATGGTGTCTGGGTAGGCTGTAGGCCTCAAGCCCGAAGGAAAACAAAAAATATTGAAAAAAAACCCAGAAAATAAAATTAGGAACAGGAATCGATGGGGAGTCATGTCAGTTGACCGGAAGGCAAAACTGAAGTATTCGATGGTACTACACAAAAATATCGAAGTCTCTTGACGCAGAAAAAAAGATGACCGAGGAGACCAGGAGCAAAGGCGGGGAGGCAGCCACACATGCATGGAGGAATGCTCCCAAAAACATTCCTATCTGATGCTGGGGAGTGTTCCCACGCCGGGCTGAGTCAGTGTCGATGTCACCTTTATGTGAATACTGACTTCCTGGAGATTGTACATGTGCCTTGGCATTGTAAAGGTTGGGAAACACTATTCCAACGCAGATATTCCCATGAAAATTGCCCCATTTTCCCTTAAGAGAGGAAGAAAGAGGATAAGAAGTATCACTACAACGGAAGATGTTTTTTGTAATTTAATCTTTCAATACACTCCCTGCATTGTCCAACAGGAAATGAATATGAAGCCAGGGCATTAAGGGGTGCTTGTCTACTGCAACTGCATCAGTCAGAAAACAGCATCAAACTTATAATGGGAAATCTACCTGGATAATATAAATAAGCACTGCCTAGTGTTATGCCCTAAGCACTCTTTTTATTTTACTCTGTTGGAGAATTATTATAATTTCACAAGTTCTGACAACTATTATGCAGGCCTAAAACAACAAAGAATTCTGTGTACCTGAAAGTCCTATCTGGTGCCCGAATATAGTGGAACTGAGGTGTGTGATATTACGGGAGTAGCCTCCAAATGGTTTCAATGGGTCCAGTGTCAGTGTGACTGATACAGAAATATTGATGGGACCAGAGTCCTCGAGGGTCTGCGGTGACTGTGTTGATCTGGATTGCCCACTGGTCACTGTACTTTCTGGAGTTGTGGTATCATTTATGAGATGTTTTAAAGTTTCATTCTCCGAAATGCACAAGTCCAAATCATTAAACTTTAGAAGGAAAGTGTTCCAGTCCTGCAACAATATATTAGAGAAGTAAAATCTTTGATTAACTCTTAAAAATAAGACCACTGCATTTTCCCTCCATACTCTATACCTGGCTGCCAACTCTAACTTTTTTCCTTCTAGCTGTCATTACTCCCTCCCTTCCCTTCCTACTTTCACAGCAAAAGTGTACTGGGTGCTGATCAGAGCCAGCAGGAACTAAATACAGAAATAAGAAGTCATGTGCTCACACTCTCTGCAGCAGATCCATCCTCTCTTCTGTTAAACAGGAAACTCATTGGAGGAGAGGTGTAGCTGCTGCAGAGACTCAGCATATCCTGGCTCACAATGCCTGCTGGATGTGATCAGCTTCTCACATCTCCACCATACCCCCATAACACTTCAAAAATAATTGCACACAATTTGCAAGCAGTGTTCTTAAGGGCTAATCAATGTATAAAATAAACTGAAGTATGGTCCGACGACTTGCATCTGTGAAGTACACATTTCAATTGACACATCCATGGTCCAAAGTTTACATCATTTAAGCTTTTTGTTTTTATAACTGATACCTCTCCTTGCAATTTCTACAAACTTTGCAAATGTATTTAACAGGTTTTCTATACCGCCTTATCTTAGATTCAAGGTGATTTACATTGTAACAACAGTGTTTTACACTGAACAGGGAAAGCGTAGTTACTCACCTGTAACAGGTGATCTCCGGGAACAGCAGGAATTTAGTCTTCACATATGGGTATCATCGGTACCGACGGAGCCCGTGCGGGAACGCTCCCCAGCGTCCAATAGGAAAGCTTTTGGGAGCATCCCACAGTGCATGCGTGCTGCCTTCTCGCCTCTGTACCTCTCTCACTTCAGTTGAGTTTATAGCTGAGACCAAAGGAGAGGAGAAAGAAAGAGATAGAGACAACTCCTAGGGGAGGTGGGTGGGTTGTGAAGACTAAATTCCTGCTGTTCCCAAAGATCACCTGTTACAGGTGAGTAACTACGCTATCTCCAGGAACAAGTAGGAATGTAGTCTTCACATATGGGGACTTCCCAGCTGAAAGATGCCAAGGGGTGACCCCAGCTAGCTGCGAACCCAGGTGAGATGGGTCATGTTTCCTCCCATGGACCTTAGGCATCCAAACTGTGGATGGTGGGTAGGAGTCGTATTAAGTATGGAAGAGATGTAGAACAGCCTGGCCAAACGAGGCATCCCAACGGGAGTCCTCATCTAAGCAATAGTGGGCTGTGAAGTCCAAGTGGCTGCTTTGCAGATGTCATCAATAGAGACAGAACGAAGGTTAGCCATTGAGACTGCCATTGCTCTCACATTGTGAGCCGTGACATGGCCTTTGAGAGAAAGTCCCTTACTCTGATAAGTATAGGATATGCAATTTGCAATCCAATTTGACAGAGTTATTTAGGACTTCGTTTCTAAAAGGACTAGAGTCAAAAGCCACAAAAAGCTAAGAAGATTTTCTATGTGGCTTAGTTCTTTGGAGATAAAAATCCAAGGCTCTTTTACAATCCAATGTGTGAAGATTCATTTCCGCACTGGAGGCATGAGGCCTAGGGAAGAATATAGGAAGATAAACAGACTGGTTTAAATGAAAAGGCGATATCACCTTTGGCAGAAAGTGAGGATGAGTCCTGAGGACTACTTTATCATGGTGAAACCTTGTATAAGGAGGGTCCAGCTACTAACGCCTGTAGTTCACTAATGCGTCTTGAAGAAGTGATGGCAATTAGGAAAATAACTTTCCATAAAAGAAACTTTAGGTCTGAAGTGGCTAAAGGTTCAAAGGGCGGTTTCATAAGCTGACCAAGAACAAGATTTATATCCCATGCCACCGGTGGTGGTTTGATGGGAAGTTTTGTTAAAAGTAGGCCTCTCATAAATCTTGATATAAGTGGATGAGAGGAAATAGGTTGTCCATCGAAAGGTTTATGAAAAGCAGCAATAGCACTAAGATGGACCCTAACTGAATTGGTCTTCAGACCAGAAGTTGATAATTGTAGAAGATACTCTAGTAGCAACTCTACAGGTAGTAAAAGGGAGTTAAGTCCCTTTTGTGAACACCAGATAGAGAACCTTTTCCACTTGAAAGCGTAGGAACGTCTTGTGGAAGGTTTTCTGGAAGCCAGGAGGATATCCTTTACTTGTTGAGAAAGGTTAACATCTTGGAATTCTAGGCTTTCAGTAACCAGGCCCTGAGATGTAGGGACTGGGATGCAGTAAAGATCCGTCCTGCGACAGGAGATCTGGAGCATTCCCCAACTCCAGAGGAGTGGTTTGAGAGAGACGCAGAAAAAGAGGATACCACATTTGCCATGGCCAACCTGGAGCGACGAGTATCATACGACCTCTGTCTCTCTGAAGTTTGAATAAAGTCTTGGGAATGAGGGGAATGGGTGGGAAGGCATAGAGGAAGTCCTGTCCCCAGTGGAGTAGGAAAGCATCTTTGCCTGACAGTTTTGAGCCGGAATTTTCGAACAGAATCGGGGAAATTTGGAATTCTGTGGACTTGCAAAGAGGTCTATATCTGGTGTTCCCCAGATTCGAAACACTCGAGCAAGCTGGTATGAGTGGAGGGACCACTCGTGTGGCAGCAGTATTCGACTGAGTTTGTCTGCCCACAAGCTTTGAATGCCCGGAAGGTATACTGCAAACAGGTGAATTTGTAACTCTCTGGCGAGGGCCCATAGTCGCAAAGCTTCGTTGCACAGCGACAGAGAGCCTGTTCCGCCTTGCTTGTTCACATAGAACATTGCTACTTGATTTTCTGTTTGGACCAGAACTGTTTTGTTGCTGAGATGGCCCTGAAAGACTTGAATAGCATAGAAAATGTCTCTCAGCTCTAGGAGGTTTATCTGAAGGGAAACTTCCTGTGAGGTCCAAAAACACCGAGTGGAGAGATCGTGCAAGTGAGCCCCCCAACCCATCTTGGACGCAGCTGTCGTCAGAGTTGTTTGGCATAGAGGCTGCTGGAAAGGAGAGCCTACAAGGAGGTTTTCCAGGGACTGCCACCATTGCAGGGACAAAATCAGACGTGCGGTGGCTCCGATTTTGTCTGTTAGTCGACCTGAGGCTTGTGACCATTGAGAGGAAAGGGTTCACTGGGCTGCTCGCATGTGCAGGCGAGCATAGAGAACCACATGGACAGTGGATGCCATGTGTCCCAGTAGTTGAAGCATCTCCCAAGCAGTAAGGAATACCTTCATAGATGCTTGAGATGCCAGTTGTATTATATGTAGACAGCGTGACTGGGGCAGGAAAGCCTTTGACTGCCATGTCTCTAGACGAGCCCCTATGAATTCTAGAGATTGAGAGGGGGTGAGATGCGATTTTGGGAGGTTTATGACCAACCCCAAGTATTGAAGAATTGTCATTGCTCGAGAGAGAGCGAAGCTGGCCTCTGGAGCTGTCGATGCTCGAATGAACCAATTGTCTAAGTAAGGGAAGATGAATATTCCCAGAGTCCTCATAAATGCTGCTACCACTGCCATGCATTTTGTGAAGACTCTCGGAGCAGAGGCAAGTCCAAAAGGAAGACCTCTGTACTGGAAGTGTCTTCCTTGGATCAAGAATCGAAGGAACTTCCTGTGATCTGAGTAGATGAGAATATGCGTGTACACATCTCTTAGATTTAGAGAACATAGCCAATCTTGACTTTGAAGGTATGGTAAAAGTGTTCCGAGGGAGATCTTGAACTTTTCTTGGAACAAATACTTGTTTAATCCTCTGAGGTCTAGTATAGGCCTGTGTCCCCCTGTCTTCTTTGAAATAAGAAAATAGGGGGAGTAGAACCCTGTCCCCTGTTGGGATATGGGCACTTCTTCGATTGCTCCTTGAGCCAGAAGGGACGTGACCTCCTGTCACAAGAGTTCGGTGGCAGGGCCCTGAGAATTGAACTGTCTCAGAATTGTAGGTGGGGGCAAGTTGAGGAAATGAAGCTTGTATCCCAATCTTACAATGGACAGAGTCCAATTTTCTGATGTTATTTGTTGCCATCTTTTGACAAAACGGCATAGTCTGCCTGGAATGGTTAAGAGTGCTGGATGACTAAATTCTCTAGGTGGAAGTCAAAGACCCTGACGGGGCTGGGTCTGTTGAGCCGGTTGAGCTTTCTGAGCTTGTGGCTTTCTCTGCTGTCTGTTCTGTTGTCCCTTTTGGGAAACATGAAGTGGACAGTGAGTTTGAAGGGTGGTAAGACTTCTTTTTCTTACTGAAAAAAGGTTTCTTGAATGTTTTCTTTTTTGCTGGGTTGACTGTAGCCTTTGACAATCTGTTCAAAATAGTATTGTCAGATTCAAGCTGATTAGCCTTGTCTTGCCAGTCCTTACCAAAGAGATTTTCTCCTGTGCAAGGAATGTTTACCAGTTTTCCTTGCACCCATTGTTCCAAGTCTGATGCTTGAAGCCAAGCAATATGACGTGCTCCTATGGATATAGCAGAGGTTCTGCTAAGACATTCAAAACAGTCAAAGGTAGCACAGCTCATAAATTTAGAGACATTCTGGGCATGTTTGACCAGAATAAGGTAGTCTGCTCTTTTTTCCTCTGAGACAGAAGGACTAATGAGCTCCAAGTCTTTTGTGACTTCTTCCAGGAACATTCCCATATACAGAATGTAGGAACTGATCCTAGCTCCCAGCATGGAGGATTGAAAACATCGACGGCCAAAGGCATAGAGTGTCCTGGATTCATGGCCTGGAGGATTAGAAGAGTGTGTTTTTGCACTCTTGATTCTTCGCATGGCCAATTCCACTACCATTGAATGGTGTGGTAACTGAGTTTTTTGAAAAACAGGACAACTTGGCACTCGGTTCATAGTGTCCAGGCGTCAGGAATGTGAAAATATTGGTAAAGGAGTCTCCCACATTCTCAACATCCGATCATGTAAATCAGATCATGTTGTGAATGGGAAGCATAGCTGCTTCCTTGGGAGCCATAGGGTATTGTAGAATTCTTAATTCCTCTGCCCTAGGTTCTTTTTCTGGAATCACAGTGATTGCAAGGCTTTTTGCTAAATCACCTATGAAGTCCTGGAAGGACTGGAGGAGACATCCTGCGTTGAGGAGAGGGAGTTGAATCTTCTAATAGATTCACTCTGGTACCGGTAGAATCAAAGTCATCGGAATCGGAAGACTCAAGCACCGGGTGCTCCTGTGACACATGGTATCGGTACCGCTCGAAGTCGGTACTGAAGTGTCTCGGTTCCTGATCCCCAATACCGGACATTGGCATGGGGGGAAGCAGTCCTATTGAAGCAGGTGTCGTCGTACCGATACCTGTGGAACTGTCTGTTGTGGTCTTAGCGGTACTGAGGCTGCTAAGAGGGCCGCTAGACTGCGTTTGATAGCTAGGATTCTGTGATCCATTGCTCCTACCAATGTCTGGGTGCCGGTACCGGTGGATGCGGCCACGACCCCAGAACATGGCACCAGTAGTTCCGCAGAGGTCGAGGCCTCTGGAACATCCTGGAGCCCCGTTAATACTTTGGAGCTCGACGACTCCTGCCGGGGCTGTTTTGCCGGTGAAGTGTCCTCGAGGGAAACGCCCGAGGCATCTCAATACTTCGAAGATGATTTGATTTTCCCTTCGAGGACTGGCTAGATTTACTTTGGTTACCTGAGATCCATGGGAGGAAGATGAAGCCCTGGAAGATGTCGATGCAACTGAAATCGTGTCGGAGGCAAAAAGGGTACCGAGTTTTGCAGCTCTATTCTGCCGGCCCCTCTTGGTCATCCTCGTGCAGGAGAGACACTCCGTTGGACAATGTTGAGGACCCAAACATTTTAGACACCAATCATGAGTGTCGGTGACGGAGATGGTACCGCCACAATTTAAGCATTTTTTGAAACCACTGGCTGGTTTCTCCATGCTTGAAGAAAAAAATGGGCCTGGTGCCCAAAATGGCACCTAGCACCCGAAATAGGGAAAAACCCTGAAAAAATGTGTTGTTTTTTTCTTTTTAAAGAGGAAGAAGAGAACCGGCGGTACCAGTAGGCGTCGAATGAAGGCAGACGCGACCACAAAAAATAAGAAGTAAAGGTAGATTTTCTGCGGTGACAGGGTACTGTGTCCTTTCGGCTCTGCGGAAAACGAAGAACTGAAGTGAGAGGGGTACAGAGGCGGGAAGGCAGCACACATGCGCTGTGGGATGCTCCCAAAAGCTTTCCTATTGGACGCTGGGGAGCGTTCCCACACAGGCTCCGTCGGTACCGACGATACCCATATGTGAAGACTACATTCCTGCTTGTTCCTGGAGATATATAACTTGGAGGTTTCAACAAGATTAATCTAAAATTTATATAAAACTGGGTATCAGGAAGTTATAAGTAATAATTGAGTAATGGATATTTAGTAGTACATTGTAGTAAAGGGGGACAGGTAGAGATTTGATATGGGAACCATTATACAGGCACTTGTAAGCTAGATACATAGAGGGAGAAAAATTTGAGGCTAAATAAGTTCATCATGGGTATTTCAGAGTAGCAGTAAATAAAGCCCATAGGTAGGAATAATTGGTGGTTACGTTGCAGTAATATGAGAAACAAATTTGTATTGTGATAACTTGTGAACAAATGTATACGAGATTATGATCTGGCATACAGAGAAGCAGTAATATTTGAAGCATGACAGACTATAAGGGCATATGAGGTGGATGTAAGGCTCATGTAGTCGTAGCAGTGCTCATAGATATAAATGTCTTTATAGCTTTTCTGAAATCTTGCAGGTCTGTGATTAAGATCTTATACTCTCAGGGAGGGAGTTCCATAGTGTTGGAGCACAAAGTGAGAACGCTCTACTGCATGTTAGTTGTTTGGCTTTTGTTTTGACCTTTGGTATGAGTAGTAAGTTTTTGTTCCCTTTTATGACCAATTCTGTTTTCTGGATCTTTACTGATCAGTGTTTGAAGGGTGGCTGGTGCCAGCTTATGAATTATTTTAAATATCATGACCAGCGACTTGAATTTGGATCTTTATATTATTGGTAGCCAGTGCAGCTGTTTCAACAACTGAGTTAAATGGTCATGTCTTGCTGCATCAGAGATTATTTTTGCTGCTGTGTTCTGAACTAGCTGTAAGGAATAGGTAGTGAGCTTTGGAAGGCCTTGATAAAATGGATTACAACAGTCTATCAGTGGTATTAGCATGGCTTATCCGGAAGTTATTCTTTTCTAGCAGTGGTCCGAGTTTTGAATTATTCGTAGTTTACGATAGGCCACTTTTGCTGTTTTCTTTATATGTGATTGAATGTTTAGGCTTTGGTCTAGGTTGATGTCAAGATATTTCATTTCATGTTTTACAGCTATGTTGTTCTGGTGGATCTTAAGTGTTTCCCGTGGGATGAAGGAGGTATTCCTAGTTACGAAGAATGCTTCAGATTTCCATAGTTTATGTAGATGTTCCTAGAGGCTATGATAACCTGGTTACAGAGCCAGGTTATCATAGCCTCTAGGCATGATGACATCTTTGAATAATCAGATTTAGTAATGATCATAGGAGTAAAAATTATAGTATCATCAGCATAGAACCTGTATTCAATCTTTTATTCCTTTATTATGTCACAAAGAGGATGTAAGTAAATATTGAAAAGTACTGCAAAAGCGTAGTTACTCACCTGTAACAGGTGATCTCCGGGAACAGCAGGAATTTAGTCCTCACATATGGGTATCGTCGGTACCGACGGAGCCTGTGCGGGAACGCTCCCCAGCTTCCAATAGGAACGGTTTTGGGAGCATCCCTCAGCACATGCGCGCTGCCTTCCCACCTTTCCAACTGTCCCTCTTCAGTTAAGTTTGTAGCTGAGTGAAAGGATAGAGAGAGAGAGGAAAGAGACAAAGAGAGAGACAGACAACTCCTAGGGGAGGTGGGTGGATTGTGAGGACTAAATTCCTGCTGTTCCCGGAGATCACCTGTTACAGGTGAGTAACTACGCTATCTCCAGGAACAAGCAGGAATGTAGTCTTCACATATGGGGACTCCCTAGCTGAAGATGCTAGGGAGATAGCACCAGGAAGGTGCCACAGTCGAAGGTGAGAATCCTTCCTCCCATGGATTTCTGGCATCCCACCAAGGTTGGTGGGTAGGAGTTGGTTTAGGTTTGAAAGAGATTTTGAAGAATAGCTTGGCCAAAGAATGCATCCCGACGGGAGGCTTTATCTAGGCAGTAGTGGGCTGTGAAGGTGTGTACCGAAGCCCAGATGGCTGCTCGACAAATGTCATCGATAGACACAGAGTGGAGATTAGCCATAGAAGCTGCCATAGCTCTGAAGAGGAAGGCCCTTACTCTCATAAGCAGAGGATATGCATTGGGCAATCCATTTAGATAAAGTTCTTTTGGAGACTGGAGTCCCAAATGACTAGGGTCAAAAGCTATAAAAAGTTGTGAGGACTTTCTATGTTGCTGTGTTCTCTGTATGTAAAAGGCCCTTTTACAATCCAAAGTATGAAGGTTTCTTTCTGCATTAGAGGCGTGAGGCCTCGGAAAAAAGACAGGAAGGTAAACTGATTGATTTAAATGAAAAGGCGAAACCACCTTTGGCATAAAATGTGGGTGAGTTCGAAGAACAACCTTATCATGATGAAACCTAGTATGAGGATCAGCCACCAAAGCTTGCAATTCACTAATGCGACGGGCAGAGGTGATTGCAATTAGGAAGATGACCTTCCAGGTCAAAAACTTAAGGGCTTCAGTGGCTAAAGGCGGCTTCATGAGCTGCACGAGAACTAGATTTAGATCCCATGCAACCAGTGGTGGCTTGATGGGAGGTTTAGTTAATAAAAGGCCTCTCATAAATCTTGATAGGAGTGGATGAGAGCAAATTGGTTGTCCATTTAGAAGCTGCAATTGCACTAAGATGGATTCTTACCGAATTGGTCTTTAACCCAGAATTCGATAAGTGGAGATACTCTAGTATCGATTCTAAGGGTATGACCAGGGGGTTTAATCCCTTCTTGGAGCACCATATAGTAAAACGTTTCCACTTGAAGGCATAAGATCTTCTTGTGGAAAGTTTCCTAGAAGCCTGAAGGATATCTTTTACCTGCTGGGACAGGCTGAAATCCTGGAGGTCTAAGCCTTCAGCAACCAGGCCGTGAGGTGCAGGGAGTGGGGATTCGGGTGCCATAGCATCCCGTTCTCCTGGGAAAGGAGATCTGGAGCATGCCCTAACTCCAAAGGTGCAGCTTAAGAGAGATACAGAAGCGGGGAATATCACGTTTGGCGTGGCCATCGCAGTGCTACGAGAATCATGCGACCCGTGTCTCTCTGAAGCTTGAAGAGTGTTTTGGGGATGAGGGGAATGGGTGGGAAGGCATAAAGGAAGTCCTGACTCCAGAGGAGGAGGAAGGCATCCCTTGCCTGACAGTTGTGTGCCGGAATCCTGGAACAGAACTGGGGAAGTTTGGTATTCAGTGGACTTGCAAAGAGGTCTATGTCTGGAGTGTCCCAGAGATGAAATATCTTTGCCACCTGGTCTAGGTGGAGTGACCACTCGTGAGGTAGCAGTACTCAACTGAGTTTGTCAGCCCAAAGGTTTTGAATGCCTGGAAGATATATCATTAGAAGGTGAATTTGATGCTCTCTGGTGAGGGCCCATAGTCGTAAAGCTTCGTTGCATAACGACAGAGAGCCCGTTCCACCCTGCTTGTTCACATATAACATGGCTACCTGATTGTCCGTCTGGACTAGGACTGTCTTGTAGCTGAGCTGGGCGTGGAACACTCAAAGAGCTAAATAAATTGCTCTTAATTTCAGGAGGTTTGTGTGTAAACCAACCTCCTGTTTATTTATTTATTTTATTTACATTCTCTTATATACCGCGCTATTCTGCATCAGTGCGCTTTACATTGAACAAACTGAAATTACATTGAACAGGGCATTATAACTTGGAGATAACTATTTTTACAGGGAACATGGGCTATGGAGGGTTAAGTGGCTTGCCCAAGACCACAAGGAGCACCTGTGGGACTAGAAACCCCAGTCCTTCCGGCCCAAGGTTGCTGTCCTCTAGTGGGATTTGAACCCCCGACCTTCTGGCCTGAAGTACCTTGCCCCAACCACTAGGCCACTCCTCCACTCCTGTGGAATCCAGGTGTCCCGAGTAGAGAGATGATTCAGGTGTGCTCCCCAACCCACCTGTGATGCATCTGTTAGGGTGGCCTGAAAGAGGGGTTGATGGAAAGGAGACCCCACTGTCAGACTTTCTAGTGATTGCCACCATTGGAGGGACAAAATTAGTCGCTGAGAGATTGTCATTTTGTCCAACAAATGACCCGTGGCCTGTCTCCACTGTGTGAAGAGGGTCCACTGAGCTGCTTGCATGTGGAGGCGAGCATATGGGACTACATGAACTGTGGGTGCCATGTGTCCCAGTAACTGCAGTAGCTCCAGAGCAGTGAGGGAGGATTTGCCCACTGCTTGGGAAGCTAGCTGCATTATGCGAAGACACCGGGCTTGTGGAAAGAAAGCCCTTGCCTGTCTGGTATCCAAGACAGGCTCCTATGAATTCTAGGCATTGGGAAGGAACTAATTGAGATTTCGGGAAGTTTATTACCAATCCCAAGTATTGGAGGATTTGCATTGTACGGGACAGTGCAGTGCTGGCCTCTGCAACTGTGGAGGCTCGAATGAGCCAGTCATCTAAGTAAGGGAAGACGAAAATTCCCAGGGTTCATAGAAATGCAGCTATTACTGCCATGCATTTCGTGAATACCCTTGGTGCTGAAGCCAGATCAAAAGGAAGAACCCTGTACTGGAAATGTCTTCCCCTGAAAAGGAAACGTAAAAATTTCCTGTGATCTGGATGGATGAGAATGTGAGTGTATGCATCCTTTAAGTCTAGAGAGCAAAGCCAGTCCTGGCTTTGAAGGTATGGCATTAGAGTTGCTAGAGAAATCATTTTGAATTTCTCTCGAAACAGATATTTGTTCAATTCTCTGAGGTCTAGAATGGGTCTGTGTCCTCCTGTTTTCTTTGGAATAAGAAAATAGGGGGAGTAGAACCCTGCACCCTGTTGAAGAATGGTTACTTCCTCTACTGCCCCTTGGGCAAGAAGTGTGGAGACCTCGTGATCTAGCAGATTGTCTGCAGAGGTTTGGGAATTGAATTGCTTTAGAATTGTAGGAGGGGGTATGCTGTGAAAATGAAGTTAGTACCCCTCTCCTACAATGGACAAAGTCCAATCTTCTGCTGCTATCTGATGACAAAGTGGCATAACCTGCCCGGAATATTGGGGGGTTGGGGACCCCTCAGAGGCAGGAAGGCAAAGCTCTCTAGGAAGGAGTCAAAGCCCTTGAGGGGCTGAACCTGGAGAACTGGTTGGGCTCTCAGGCCTTTTGGTTTCTTTTGCTGTCTAGTTTGTCCCTTTTGGGCAACCTGATCTGGAGTCTGACTCTGCTGGGTATAGGAAGGATAAAACTTCCTCTTTTTGCTAAAAGAGGGTTTTTTTATAAGGCTTCCTTTGGGCTGTCAAAGTCTACAGCCACTCCAATCTATCTAAGGTAGAATTGTCAGCATCTAACTCAGCCTTTTCCTGCCAGTTCTTGCCCAAGAGATTCTCCCCCATGCAAGGAATGCTGCCTAACTTGTCCTGTACCCAAGTCTCCAAGTCAGATGCCTGTAGCCAGGCAATCAGTCGTGCACCAATGGCAATAGCAGAGGTTCCGCTGATGCATTTGAAGCAGTCAAAGGCTGCACGATTGACAAACTTGGAGACATCCTGAGCATGCTTAACTAGAGCAAGAATATCTTGTCTCTTATCTGGGAGAAATGGGCTCATAAGTTCCAAGTCTCCTGTGACTTCTTTGAGGAACATTCCCATATATAGAATATATGAACTGATCCTAGCTGAAAGCATGGAAGCTTGAAAAGTTCTGCGCCCAAAAGCATCCAGAGTCCTGCATTCACGACCTGGAGGATTGGATGCATGCCTCTTTGCACTTTTCATCCTACGCATGGCTGATTCCACTACCACTGAATGGTGTGGCAGCTGATTTTTATGAAATCCAGGGCATGGTGGAACTCGATACATAGTATCAAGTCTCCTAGAGTGAGGAGAAGCAGTCAGAGGTGTCTCCCACATTCTGAGCATCAAGCTATGCAGAATTTCATGGATATTCAGTGGCTGCCTCCTTAGGAGCTTTAGGATATTGGAGAATTTCCAATTACTTTGCTCTGGGTTCCTCTTCAGAAGCTACTGTGATTGAAAGACCTTTGGCCATATCATGGATGAAATCCTGAAATGACATGTCCTCTGGAGGTGACATTCTGCGTTGGGGAGAAGAGGGATCTTCTAGGAGAAACCCTCTAGTGCCAGCAGAATTGTCAGAGTCTTCGGAATCGAAGTATTCCTGACCCCGACGCTCTTGCAAAGCACGATCCCGGTACCGATCGAAGTCGGTACCAAGGTGACCTGGTACCGCTTTGTCAATTCCAGCCAGAGATGGCATGGGAAGAGTTCCCACCGGGGCCGGTACCATCGGTACCGGCATCGTCGGTGTCAGTACCAGTGTCGGTACCGGAGCCTTTGGGACCACCGGTACCGCAGCTGAAAGAAAAGCTACGATACTGCCCTCGATAGCAAGAAACCTCTGGTCTATCGACGCTGCCGATGCCTGGGTGTCGGTACCGGTAAGAATGGCCGGAACTCCCGAGCATGGCACAGGTAGTTCTTGCGAGGTTGAGGCCTCGAGAACATCCTGAAGCCCCATCGATACTTTGGAATCCGAAGCCTCTTGCCGGGGCTGTTTTGCTGGTGTGGTTCCCTCAAGGGCAATGCCAATGGTCTCTCGATGCTTAGCAGGAGAGCTACCCTTTGAGAACAGAGTAGTTACTCACCTGTAACAAGTGTTCTCCAGGAGCAGCAGGAATCAGTCCTCACATATGGGTGTCATCGGCGCCGATGAAGCCCCAGCGGAGAATTTCCCCAGCTTTCCATGAAAGCCTTTGGGAATGCTGGCACGCATGCGCGGTTCCCTTCCCGCCTAAAGGTACCATCTTACCTCAGTCAAATAACATAGCTAAGAACAGCACACAAAAATGTAAAAACAAACTATGTACAACTGCAACTCCCAGGGGAGGAGGGAGGGTTGTGAGGACCGATTCCTGCTGCTCCTGGAGAACACCTGTTACAGGTGAGTAACTACTCTTTCTCCAGGACCAAGCAGGAAGTCAGTCCTCACATATGGGTGGCTCCCTAGCTCTGGGCTACCAGGAACCCAGGCTGAACAAGAGAACTCCCTCTAGTCACAGCAGCAAAGAAAGGCTTTTCAAGGACACAACTTCCACCAGTAGCCCAACAGAGGGCAGGAGTTGCCTAAACCTCAAAGAGATTCCAGAGTACTGCTTGGACAAAAGCACTGTCCCTACGGGACTCCCTCTCCAGACAGTAATGGGCCGCAAAAGGCTGGCTTGAAGACCAAGTTGCAGCCCTGAAGATGTCTACCAAGGGCACAGAGCGGAGATGAGCCACTGAGGCAGCCATTGCCCTGACACGATGGGCCGTGACCCTATCCTGCAAAGGAAGGTCAGCCGCCTTGTAAGCCCAGGTGATACAGTTAGCCACCCAGATGGACAAGGTACACTTGGACACAGCCAACCCCAACTTATTGGGGTCAAAGGAGACAAAGAGCTGAGTAGCCCTTCTATGTCCCTGCGTACGGTCAAGGTAGAAGGATAAGGCCCTTCTACAGTCCAGGGTATGCAGGACTGCTTCAGCCTGGCTAGCATGAGGCCTAGGGAAGAATGTTGGAAGAACCACCTCCTGGTTGAGGTGGAAAGAGGAGACAACCTTAGGGAGGAACTTTGGGTGAGTCCTAAGGACTACCCTGTTCCTATAAATCCTGGTGTAAGGTCTATCACAGACCAGGGCCTGAAGCTCACTCACTCGCCTAGCCGAGGTGAGGGCTATCAGGAAGAGAGTCTTCCAGGAAAGGAAGCGTAGAGGGCAAGTAGCCATCGGCTCAAAGGGTGGGCGAGTCAGTTGCTGCAAGACCACATTCAGCTCCCACTCAGGAGCAGGACGACGGATGGGGGGCTTGAGCAAAAGCAAGCCCCTGAGAAAGCGGGACACCAAGGGGTGACCTGACAGAGAATGTCCCTCCACCAGCGAGTGGTGAGCTGCTAGAGCTGAGAGGTGAACCCGAACAGAATTGGACTTACGTCCCTGATTTGATAAGTGCAGTAAGTACTGAAGCACTACTGGCACAGTACAGGAGAAAGGATCCTCTGTACGTAGCTGACACCACACAGAAAACCTCTTCCATTTGAGGGCATAGGTTTTCCTAGTGGACTGTTTCCTAGAGGCTAGGACAACCTCCTCAACCTCCTGAGGCAGGCCCCAGGGAGCCAACACTACCCTTGCAGCCTCCAGGCCATCAAATTGAGAACTTTGAGATTGGGGTGCAGAAGGGAACCCTGCTCCTGTGAGAGAAGGTCGGGCTGCAACCCCAGAGGTAGTGGGGAATCCATTGCCAGCTGAAGCAGAAGTGGAAACCAAGGCTGCCTCGGCCACCTGGGAGCTATGAGCAGGACCAAGGCCTTGTCCTGAAGAGTCTTGAAAAGAGTTTGGGGCACCAAGGGCGTGGGAGGAAACGCATACAGGAGGACCCGAGACCAGGACAACAGAAAAGCATCTGGTGCTATCCTCAAAGGATGCGGTTGCCTGGAGCAGAGCTTGGGCAGTTGCCTGTTCAGCGGACTGGCAAACAGGTCTATCCAAGGGAGACCCCACTTCAGGAAGATCTGCTGAACCACCAAGGGATGCAGCTGCCACTCGTGGGGCTGCAGAATTCTGCTCAACCGGTCGGCCAGGCAGTTCTCCTGGCCTGGAAGGTACACCGCCTTGAGAAGCATGTTGTGCTTCAGGGCAAAGGAACAAAGGCCCGGAGTCTCTCGACAAAGGAGCTGGGACCCAGTCCCGCCCTGTTTGTTCACATAAAACATGGCTACATGGTTGTCTGTTTGAATCAAGACTGAGCGGTGAGCCAGGGCCGGAGAAAAAAGCCTTGAGAGCTAAGCGGATAGCTCGAAGTTCCAGGAGATTGATCTGTTGGGCTGCCTCCCAGGGAGACCAGAGGCCTTGAATGCACTTGTCCAGACAATGAGCACCCCAGCCCCGCAGAGAGGCGTCGGTGGTGAGGACCACCGAGTATGCTGGCATTTGGAAGGGCATCCCCTGCAGCAGACTGGGTGGAAGTAGCCACCAGCTGAGGGAGGTCAAAAAGGGTCTGGACACTTTTATCCTGTCAACTAGGTGGCCTGTGGCCTGAGACCACTGAGTCCGAAGGCACCACTGTGCAGGCCTCATATGGAGCCTGGCATTGGGAGTCACATGCACTGTCGAAGCCATGTGGCCCAGATGTCTGAGGCAGAGTCTGGCGGAGACCAGGGGCTTGTTCTGAAACTGATTGGCCATGTCCATCAGTCTTTGGGCCCTGTCTTCTGGCAAGAATGCCTTTGCCAGTTGAGAATCCAACCTTGCCCCTATGAACTCCAAGTTCTGGAGGGGAGCAAAGTGGACTTTGCAAAGATTATGACAAAGCCCACATTTTGAAGCAGAGCAATGGTTCTGAGGGTGGCTTGTCTGGCCCCCTGGTATGTCTGACCTCTTATGAGCCAGTCGTCCAGATAGGGGAAGACAAAGATGCCTTGATTTCTCAGGTAGGCTGCCACAACTGCCAGGCACTTGATAAAGACCCTGGGAGCGGAGGTCAGGCCAAAAGGTAGTACTCTGTACTGATAATGGTTTCCTCCCACAATGAACCTGAGGTACTTTCTGTGGTCTGGATGAATGAGGATGTGAATGTACGCATCCTTTAGATCTAAGGAGCATAGCCAATCTCCCTGCTGGAGGTAGGGCAGAAGTGTTCCAAGAGTAAGCATCTTGAACTTTTCTTTCTCTAGGAACTTGAGGTTCCTGAGGTCCAGAATGGGTCGAAGGCCACCGGTCCTTTTGGGTACCAGGAAATACCTGGAGTAGAATCCGTGACCTCGCAAGTGGGGAGGCACAGGCTCCACACCGCCCTGTCCACCAACAGACCATGAAGCTCTTGTAGAAGGTGGTCTGTGTGCAGGGGAGGCCTTGGAGGCTCCCCTGGAAAATATGGGGGAGGCAGTTGGTGAAAATGGAGGGCATAGCCCTTGTGGACTATCTCCAGCACCCAACTGTCTCCGATAAGGGGCCACTGGTGGGCAAAGAGGGCGAGGCGACCTCTTGTGCAGGGTTGGGAGAGCAGTGGAGAGGCTACGCTCAAGGAGTCAAAAACCCCCACCCTGCTAAGTGGTAGCAGGGGACTGAGGCTTGGGGGTCCTCTGCCTACGGGGCCAATTACCCTGACCCTTGGCTTGCTGACCCGGGGGGGCAGCTTGGGCAGCCTGATACTGGGGGTACTGTTTGTAGGCAGTGCCCTTCCTCGGGTAAAAGGACTTTTTACCCGAGCCCTTCTTTTTATGTGAAGGGGCAGAGGTCCTCCTCGACAGCCTTGTCCGAGTAAGGTGCTCGGTCTCGAGCTGAGCGACCTTCTCGGTCACGGGTTTGCCAAAAAGGTTCTCACCTCGGCAGGGTACATTGACCAACTTGTCCTGAACCCATGGCTCGAGGTCCGATGACTGTAGCCACGCCTGGCATCGAGCCGTGATGCCGGCAGCCGCAACTCGGGCCGAAGCCTCGAAGCCATCGTAGGCGGCGCGGGAAATGAACTTTGAGCATTCCCAAATCCCCGAGGACAAGGTCTTAAATCTCTGCAAGGGTTCCCCGGAGAGACCAGCAGAGAATCCAGCCAACTCCTTGGCCAGGTCTCGCAAGTACATGCCCATGTACAGCTGGTAAGACTGGACACGGCAAGCAAGCATAGACCCCTGGAAGCACTTCCTACCGACGCCATCGAGGTTGCGGGCCTCCCTGCCGGGGGGCACCGCAGAGTTAATCTTCTGGCTCTTCAGATGATGCATGGCCGATTCCACAACCAGGGAATGGTGTGGTAGCTGTGCTTTCTGGAAACCAGGGCTTTTACGGAGTCGATAGATGGAATCGACTCGCTTGCTCAGAACCGGCGCCGAAGCCGGTGCCTCCCACATCCGGAAGAGGAGCCGTTCCAGCATCGGAGGAACCGGGACAGTAAAGGCCTCCTTCGGAGGAGAGTCATACTGTAGAGCATCGAGCTCCTCGGCTCGAGGCTCTTCCTCGGGATCGGCAGGGATAGCCAAGGCAGCGGCCATATCCAGGACGAACTCCGAGGCTCAGACTGCGGCGAGTCCGACGGGATGCACCAAGTCTTAAAAGTATCGAGAGACTCCTCGTCCTCCATCTCCCAGGCGGACTCATCCGAGGAGGAGTCAGGGTCCGACCCCACTGGGCCCCGAGGCACCCGCCCCGACGCTGGGGGCACCGGCGTCGACACCCTCGGTCACGAACGGGAGCTTCGAGTATCGGCTCGGTCTCCGGGGTTGACTTCGAAGTCGACGTCCCGGTGGTCGGGGCAGATGCACCAGACAGGCTGGCCATCAGTGCCCGCTGCTGCTCCATGAAGGCAGACAATCTGCACTCCAAGGCTGTCATCCTGAGACTCAGCTCGGGAGACACAGCAGCCACTGACTCGGGCCCTGGCGGCGCCGGGCCCGACGTCGGCTCTCTGGGAGGAGAGTCCACGAGGACTACGGGGCTTACGTGTCCAGCAGACTCCTGCTCCACGCGAGGAACTTTGGCAGGCTTCTCTTGGTCCATGGGCCCGGGATGGCGGTCGGGGGTCTTAGACCTGGCCCTTGAGGGACCAGGGACCTCCTCCGACGACGCCCTCGCGAGCCGCTTCTTCCTCTTGCGTTCCCGGTCGGGGGACCCCCCTGTCCGAGGAGCTTCAACGGCGCTCGGGATCAGAATCCCGAGATGTCGAGGCCTCAGAAGAGGTCCGGGCCCGGCCGGAGGCAGAGTCCGAAAAAAACCTTTCCTTCTGATGCTGTCGACTTTTGAGTGCCTTGGAAGACATCTTCCCACATGGCACACACGACTTGGGGTCGTGGTCAGGGCCGAGGCACCGAAGGCAGCAGTCGTGTGTGTCGGTGAGAGACATAAGTTTCTTACACCGATCACACTTTTTGAAACCACTGGAAGCCATCGGGGAAAAGAGCCCCTGCGAGGTCAAAAGACCGGCCTTCCAGGGAAAAAAAGAAAAAAGGGTGCGAACGCCAGCCATGAAGGGCAAAAACCGAAAAAGAAATAAACGGGCTCGATACCGGTGTACCGAACCCGGGAGGGGAACCGGCATCGAACCGGAGAAAAATAGCGAAAAATCGCCTTAGAAAAAAATCACTTTTATCCGGGAGAACAGGACACACGTCCAGTGGGCTTCTCGAGAAAAAAAAGAGACTGAGGTAAGATGGCACCTTTAGGCGGGAAGGGAACCGCGCATGCGTGCCAGCATTCCCAAAGGCTTTCATGGAAAGCTGGGGAAATGCTCCACTGGGGCTTCATCGGCGCCGATGACACCCATATGTGAGGACTGACTTACTGCTTGGTCCTTGAGAACGGCTTTTATGTTTAGTTACCTGAGATCCATGGGAGGAAGAAGAGGCCCTTGACGATATCGATGCAATGGATCTGGCATCTGAAGAAAAGAGGATACCGAGCTTTGCTGCCCAGTTCTGTCTTCCTCTTTTGGTCATCCCCATGCAGGAGAGACATTCAGTTGGAGAATGATCAGGTCCTAAACATTTTAGACACCAATCATGGGTGTCAGTGATGGAAATGGTACCGCCACACTTAGTACATTTTTTTAAAAACACTAGTTGGCTTTTCCATGATTTAGGAAAATTAGGCCTAATGCCCAAAATGGCACCTAGCACCAAAGAGGAAAGTTTCTGGAAAGAAACAGTCTAAGTTTAAGGGGTTTTTTTTGTATGAAAAGAAAAGAACCGGCAGTACCGGTAGGCGTCGTGCGGTAGGCAAACGCGACCACAAGAAAGAAATTTAAAGATGGCATTTTCTGCGGTGACAGGGAATAGATCCTGTGGGCTCCGCGGAAAACAAAGAACTGAAGAGGGACAGTTGGAAAGGCGGGAAGGCAGCGCTCATGTGCTGAGGGATGCTCCAAAAAGCGTTCCTATTGGACGCTGGGGAGCGTTCCCGCGCAGGCTCTGTCGGTACCGACTATACCCATATGTGAGGACTACATTCCTGCTTGTTCCTGGAGATTAGTGCTGATCCCTGTGGAATCCCTTGTGGTTGGTCAATTAGTGTTGACTGATGTGATCCCAATCTTATTTGTACTTTTCTATTAGTTAAGTAGGAGGAGAACCATTTGTAGGGTGGTTCCATATAAACCAATTTCTTGGAGCCATTCCAGTAGGGTACTGTGGTTTATTGAGTCAAACGCCATTTTGATATCTATAAAGATGAGTAGTATGTCTTTACCTGTATCATCTATGCCCATTATGCTATCCATCAGAGAGGTGAAGAGAATCTCCACACTGTGATTTGGCTTGAAGCCGTGTTGGTTGGGACTTGGGATCAAGAGGAGCATGATTGTTTTTCCTGTAATTAGATCTGTACTACTTTCTCTATCATCTTTGTTATAAAGGTAGACTTGATATAGGTCTGTATGAGTTGGGATCCTTGGGGTCTAGGTTGGGGCTCTTTAATACTGCTCTTACAGTTGCCTGTTTGACGCTATGTGACACTAGACCTTGCTTAAGAGTCAGTAGTGTGATGTTATGTAGTACAGGGACTAGTTCCTGTAATTTCATCTTGATCCATCGTGTGTTGAAATTTGTGAGAGGTTGGATTTGAATTTTATTTCCAGATGTTAACCACGTAGGTTTATCGAGTCTACTTCTTGTCCATTGGTTTCTTTAGTTAAGTATTGCACGATATCAAAGAGTTCCTTTGGTATATAGAGGGATTTCATAATAAGATTAGTATGGTATTCTCTCTTACATGCATTGATTAGGTGATGGTAATTCTTGCTGCTTTGAGGTGTACTCATGTAGGTCATTCTGGTTCTTTGTTTTCCTCCGGTGGTGTTTTATTTTCCGTAGGGATCTTTTCATGTCATTAATCTCCTTAGAGTACCATGGTGCTGTATGTTTTCTGCTATTGTTTAGGTTCTTGAGGGATACTGTTGCTGCAATCTTCAGAGTTGCTGCAATCTTCAGAGTTGCATTCCAGTTATCTACGGCGTCTTCAAGATTATGAGTGGTACTTTGGAGGTTTGGAATTACATACTCCATGAAGGTATCTTCGTTAAAATGTGTAAATCTTTTACGCTCTTTAGTCTTTACATCATTTGTCTCTCTCTTTATTGGTATTCTCAATGTTATATTGAGCATGTGATGATCTGACCAGGGGATAGGTGTGTCAGATGGAAGAATGGGAGGGAAATTTTGATTTAAGAGATTATTAAAGCTAAAAATAAGGGTGAGGGCACTGTTCCCTCTAAGCTGTGCGCGTGTGCGCGCGCACACACCTCGCTGAGAGCGTGCACATACTTTACAACAGAGTGCACAAAAATTACGGCTCTGATTCTGATAGAAAACACAGACGTCTTAAAGTTTAAAAGTTATGATTGTAATTACTAGAAATTTCCTGCTTCATTTAGTAATCATCTATTTTCCTTTAATTTGATTAAAATCAGTGTGGTGTACATACTGCATTCTGACGTGTAGTCAAATTTTAAAGTATATAACTCCGAGTGTCGTTACGTGGCGCACAAAAATTTAACCTTCCTTCAAAAGCTGCACACAGCTGATATTTTATGCGCACACAGCCTACAGAAAATTAGAGGGAACATAGGGTGAGGGTTCCGACTTTATATATGCTCGGTAGCAACCACACCCACCTTGCCAATTAAAATGCTCAGTACAATAGATTTTTTTTAAATAGACCACTGCTTTTTGGTGTTTAATCTATCTTAATCCTTATGTTGTGATGGGATATTTTATTATCTTATTTTATGATAATGTTTTATTTAATTTGCAAGCATTTATAACCTGCCAATGCAGGAGGATTTTAACTTAAGACTAAGTTTATTTATTTATTTGGTTTTATATAACGCACTTTTGAAATCAGCCCGGTTTACATAAGAACTCATTACATTGAACAGAACAGGTGAAATTACATTGAACAGGTATAAATTACATTGAACAGGTAAGTTAGGTAACTTTATTGGCCCAACAATTGTGTGTGTTGCCATTTAGTAGTTATGGTAAGGAAAAAAAGAGAAAAGGGATATAATTTACAGAGCAATAGCCACAGTAAAATAAAATTTTATAGTGTACAGAGAGAATAAGGACAATTTCCAGATCCTGGTGCTGGTCTGCATTGTCCTTGGTCAGATCAAACAATGACCATCCAATTGCTGCAAAAAATTAATCTACTGATTGCAGAAAAAAACCCACTATTCTGTATTACGTTTATTTAGCAAATTGTCTTCTATTTCATTTCTTCTCTTCTCACCTCGAAGCGCATACCAAAGTTGCAGGTTAATATTCACACCACATTTGCAGCCTAATATTCAAAACACAACTGGACACCACAGCCCAATATTCCTTCAAACGTTCTGTGCATATGTGAATAGATTTTCAAGGTAACTTCAAAGTATATTCCCTTTGACTGGCGCTCACTTAAAACCAATACACTAAACTCCATTCTCAAACTTTGTAATTTTCTGGATCATGCTCCATCTTCATAACTGGAACAGATGTGTTTTTTTTTTTCAGAATGCAGTGGTTAAGCAGTGGATGGCTGTTCTTTTATATAGCAGTCCTCAAACCAGATTGGTGGGACTGAGGCTGAAAATTTGAATTTGAGGAAAGTCCATTGGAGGATGGAAAAGAGAGGTCTCCAGCTTCTCTCATCATTGCTCCAAAATGTCAGCAAAACACACTGCTCTTGCTCAAAAGATTTTATAAATAACTAACTTCAACGAAAAGGGAAAGTATTAAACAATGCCCACTTATCTGATCTTCTTTAAAATGAGGTATTACATTTCATATCAACTTGGCTGCAGCATTATGGGAACTATGTCATGCTGCATGTCGGGCCAGAATAACTGACGAAGCCTCTATATTTGGTGAAACCATCAGCCAGGGTTGGAGATAGAATACGAACCTATGGCCCAGTTGATGTGAAACTTAATACCACATCTTAAAGAAGATCAGATAAGTGGACATTGTAGAATACTTTCCCTGTTCGTTAATGTTAAAGTTATTTATAAAATTGTTTTGAGCAACTCCCCAATACCTTACAGACTTTCTACAATATCACACCCTGCCTCATCTCCTCAGGTCTACTAATTTCAACTGTTTG
Organism: Ichthyophis bannanicus; assembly: GCA_033557465.1. Lineage (NCBI taxonomy): Eukaryota > Metazoa > Chordata > Amphibia > Gymnophiona > Ichthyophiidae > Ichthyophis > Ichthyophis bannanicus. Next base: position 298,234,594 of record CM066042.1, read on the forward strand.
ATTCTCTCTTCTCCCTCCTGTGCCCACTTTGAACTTACCCGCCATTCCACTTTCTTTTTCCTGGATCCTGTCCTTTGGAACTCCTTACCTGTAACCCCTCTGTTCAGAACCATCTTTTGTAAAGTTCCAATCCCTGCTCAAGACTCACCTCTTTCATAAAGCTTTTGATCTCTCACCTACTGCCTCCTCCTACCTTTCTGATGCTCCGCCTGAGCTGTTTATCAAAAATTCAATAAAGAAAGTGTTTTTCACTGATTTTTGCAGACATTTCGAGCAATGATGAGCATGGAGTCTGGTATACTGCTTTTCAATAACCAGCTAATGAGCTCCAGTCAGGTAAAGGTACATAAGAACATAAGACATGCCATACTGGGTCAGACCGAGGTCCATCAAGCCCAGTATCCTGTTTCCAACAGTGGCCAATCTAGGTCATACGTACCTAGCAATATCCCCAAAAGACACAGGTTCCACAATGCTTGTACTGGGTCAAGCATTGATATCCTGGGTCCCTTTTTAATAGTGGTTTATGGACCTTTCCTCCAGGAACTTGTCCAAACCTTTTTTAAACCCAGCTATACTAACAGCCCTTACTACATCCTCCGGTAACAGATTCCAGAGTTTGATTACACGTTGAGTGAAAAAATATTTTCTCTTATTTGTCTTAAATAGTTTACCCTGAAGCTTCATTACATGTCCCCTAGTCTTTCTATACTCTGATAGCGTAAACAATTGATCCACGTTTATCCGTTCCACTCCATTCATTAATTTATAGACCTCTATCATATCTCCCCTCAGCCGTCTCTTCTCCAGGCTAAAGAGCCCTAACCTTCTTAGCCTCTCTTCATAGGAGTAGCCTTCCATCCCCTTCACCAATTTGGTGGCTCTTCTCTGTACTTTTTCTAATAACGCTATGTAATTTTTAAGATACGGTGACCAGAATTGCACACAATATTCAAGGTGCGGTCGTACCATGGAGCGATACAGAGGCATTATAACATCCTTTGTTTTATTCTCCATCCCTTTCCTTATGATACCTAGCATTCTATTTGCTTTCTTGGCCGCCGCTGCACACTGGGCGGAGGGTTTTAACATGTTATCCACGATGACTCCTAAATCTTTTTCCTGGGTGGTGGTTTCTAATGTGCAGCCTTGCATCGTGTAACTATAGTGTGGGTTGTTCTTTCCTAGGTGCATAACTTTGCACTTGTCCACATTAAATTTCATCTGCCATTTGGATGCCCAGTCTTCCACTTTATCCAGATCCTCCTGCAGTTTTCCACAATCCTCTTGGGTTTTAACAACTTTAAACAGTTTTGTGTCATCTGCAAATTTGATAACCTCACTAGTTATTCCCTTTTCCAGGTCATTTATGAATATGTCAAAAAGCAGCGGACCCAGTACAGATCCCTGGGGTACTCCACTATTCATCTTTTTCCATTGGGAATATTGGCCATTTAGCCCTACCCTCTGCTTTCTATCTTTTAACCAGTTCCCGATCCACAATAGTACACTGCCTCCTATCCCATGACTTTTTAGCTTCGCCAAAAGTCTCTGATGGGGGACTTTGTCAAAAGCTTTCTGAAAGTCCAGATACACTATATCAACCGACTCACCTTTGTCTACCTGTTTATGCACACCTTCAAAAAAACATATCAGATTAGTAAGACAAGATCTTCCTTGTCTAAAGCCATGTTGGCTGTCTCCCATTAGGCCATGACTATCTACATGCTGTGTAATTTTGTTCTTTATGATGGTTTCTACCATTTTCCCTGGTACTGACGTCAGGCTCACGGTTCTGTAATTTCCTGGGTCACCCCTGGAACCCTTTTTAAAAATTGGTGTTACGTTGGTGACCCTCCAATCTTCAGGTATTACAGATGATTTTAATGAAAGTTCACAGATTACCAATAGCAGGTCTGCAATCTCATATTTCAGTTCTTTCAACACTCTGGGATGTATACCATCCGGTCCAGGTGATTTGCTACTATTCAGTTTATCAAATAGTTGTAATATCTTCCCGGTGTAGCGATATTTCTCTCAATTCCTCTGCAGTATCACCTTTAAATACCACTTCAGTCTTGGGTAACATCCCTACATCTTCCTCAGTAAAGACCGAAGCAAAGAATTCATTCAGTCTCTCTGCTATAGCCTTGTTTCCTCTTACTGCCCCTTTTACCCCTCTATCATCTAATGGTCCAATTGACTCTCTCACAGACCTTTTGCTACGAATGTACTTGAAAAAGTCTTTAATTTGTGTTTTTGCTTCCGTAGCAAGTTTCTTCTCAAATTCCCGCTTTGCCTGCCTTATCAATGCTTTGCATTTAACTTGCCAGTGCTTGTGCTGTTTCCAGTTTTCATCATTTGGCTCTTTTTTCCATTTCCTGAAGGTTGCTTTTTTGGCAGCAACAGCTTTTCTGACCTCACCTTTAAACCATGCTGGCAGTTTTTTGGACTTTCTTCCACTTTTCCTAATGCGTGGAATACAGCTGGTCTAGGCTTCGAGGATAGTATTTTTAAATAACACCCAAGCTTGCTGTAAGTCTTTAACCTTTGGAACCGCTCCTTTTAGTTTTTTCCTAACTATATTCCTCATTCTATCATAGTCTCCCTTTTGAAAGTTAAAAGGTAGTACACTGTGGATGCCTTTACTATCTGTCCTCCACTAATTAAATCAAACATGATCATACTATGATCACTATTGCCAAGTGGTCCCAACACCCTTATTTCTTGCACCAGATCTGGCGTTCCACTAAGGACTAGGTCCAGTATGGCTTCCCCTCTGGTCGGTTCATGAACCAGCTGCTCCAAGAAGCAGTCATTTATTCCATCTAGAAACTTTATCTCTTTAGCTTGTCCTGCTGTGACACTGACCAAGTCGATACCGGGGTAATTGAAATCACCCATTATTACTACTCTGTTGTGACTTTTGTTAGCTTCCTTGATTTCTTTGAGCATTTCATCATCCATTTGTTCATTCTGGCCAGGCGGTCGATAGTATACTCCAACTGCCATCACCTTCCCCTTCATAAATGGAATTTCAATCCATAGAGATTCTACAGCAAATTTTGTTCCCTGCAAAACTTTAATCCTTTCTGACTCAATGCCCTCTCTAACAGAGCGCAACCCCTCCACCAATTTGATCAGCTCTATCATTACGATATAGTGTGTATCCAGGTATCACAGTGTCCCACAGTGTCCCACTGGTTATCCTCCTTCCACCATGTCTCAGAGTGCAATCATATCTAACCTCATTTAGTGCTATATATTCTAACTCTCCCATCTTATTGTTTAGACTTCTAGCATTGGCATACAAGCATTTTAGAGACTGTATTTTATTCATATTAATCTGGCTATTGGTAGGCAGGGGTAATTTGGAATCTTTATGCTCTGTCTGCTCCTTAATCAAGGGCATTTGGGCTACTATACTCCCTTTTGGAACCTCACTGCTTTTGGTAGTATCCTTCAAGGATACCTTTGTCTGAACCATGCACTCCTGGGTGACTGTCGGCTTTCCCCTAATTTCTAGTTTAAAAGCTTCTCTATCTCTTTTTTAAAGGTTAATGCCAGCAGTCTGGTCCCATCCTGATTAAGGTGAAGCCCATCCCTTCGGAAGAGCCCCCCCTTTCCCCAGAATGTTCCACAGTTCCTAACAAATCCAAAACCCTCATCCTTGCACCATTGTCTCATCCACGCATTGAGACTCCGGAGCTCTGCCTGTCTTTTGGGTCCTGCACGTGGAACAGGAAGCATTTCGGAGAACGCTATCCTGGAAGTTCTGGATTTCAACTTCCTACCTAAAAGCTTAAATTTAGCCTCCAGAACTTTCCTACCACATTTTCCTATGTCATTGGTACCAACATGTACCAAGACAGCAGACTCCTCCCTAGCACTATCTATGATCCTATCTAGGCGGTGCGTGAGGTCCGCTTCCTTCGCACCAGGCAGGCATGTTACCAGGCGATCCTCACGTCCACCAGCCACCCAGCTATCTACATTCCTAATGATTGAATCACCAACTATAACAGCTGTCCTGACCCTCCCCTCATGGGGACATGGCCCTGGAGAAACGTCCTCGGTGCAAGAGGGTTTTACATCACCTGGAGGACAGGTCCTACTTACAGGATCACTTCCTGCCACACCAGGGTGATGCTCTCCTGTCACGTGACCTCTCTCCTCCATGGCAACAGGGATGCTGCCAGACTGGAGGTGGGACTTCAGGACTATATCCCTGTAGGTCTCGTCCATGTACTTCTCTGTCTTTATGTCTTCCAGGTCTGCTACTCTAGCCTCTAGAGAACGGACTCATTCCCTGAGAGCAAAGAGTTCTTTGCACTTAGTGCATACTTGAAAGTTATTTTGAAAAACCGCTCACATATCCACAGAATGTTTGAAGGAATATTAGGTTGTGACGTCCAGTTTTTTTTTTTTTTAAACCGTTTTATCATTGGAATATTAAGTTGCAAATACGATGTGAGCTTTGAAGTGAGAAGAGAAGAAATGAAATAGAAGACAATTTTCCAAATAATTGTCCCTAGTCAGGTCAAAATTTCTAGCCTGGTAGCAGGACACATTCTGCTGCTATAGCTGCTGCTGCTGTTCCTTTGTCCCCCAGATTCTATATGTTATTTTTTATTTAAACTTTCTTATATACCGCTTTTCAGAATATCAAAACTGTTTACAGGAACAAACAACTTAAAAGAAAGCACATAAGGAGAAGGGGTGTGGTGAGAACATTTTAACTTTAATACAGTAAACTTTATTTATTTATTTATTTAGTAAATACTTGTATACCGCTGTTTCCTACAATCAACAGCGGTTTACTTTACAGAAATCATAATGCATTGTATAATACATTGAAATTTTTAGTTTTACATTTTGATTAGACAATGATTTACGTAACGCGGGATAAAAGCGTAGTTACTCACCTGTAACAGGTGTTCTCCAGGAGCAGCAGGAATCAGTCCTCACTTATGGGTGACGTCGGCGCCGACGGAGCCCTCGCGGAGCAATTTTCCCCAGCTTTCAAAGAAAGCCTTTGGGAATTGCAGCGCGCACGCGCGGTCCTCTTCCCGCCAAGGGTGCCATCTTAGCCAGTCAGATGACATAGCTAAAAAAGACAGCATAAAAATTTGCAAAAAACTAAAGCAGACGATTGCAACTCCAAGGGGAGGAGGGAGGGTTGTGAGGACTGATTCCTGCTGCTCCTGGAGAACACCTGTTACAGGTGAGTAACTACGCTTTCTCCAGGACCAAGCAGGAAGTCAGTCCTCACTTATGGGACTCCCAAGCTTAAGGCTACCGGAGACCCTAAGCACAAAAATGAGCTCCCTCTAGCTCAGCAGCACAGAAGGAAAGAATCTTCGCTGAATTATTACCCACCGGTAGCCCACATCCGGGATGGAGGGTAGGAGTTGCTCAGACCTCAAAGAGATTACGGAGGACTGCCTGTCCGAAAGCACTGTCCCTGCGGGACTCCCTCTCGAGACAGTAATGGACCGCAAAAGTCTGGCTCGAAGACCAAGTAGCGGCCCGGCAGATGTCTGCCAGCGGAACAGAGCGGAGGTAAGCCACTGACGTGGCCTTTGCCCGAACGCAATGAGCCGTGACTCGATCGTCCAAGGAGAGTCCGGCTGCCCCATAAGCCCAAGAGATACAGTCCGCAACCCAGATGGACAGAGTACGCTTGGAGACCGGGAGCCCCAATTTATTGGGGTCAAAAGACACAAAAAGCTGAGCAGCTTTACGGTGCTCCCGCGTACGGTCAAGGTAGAAGTTCAATGCCCTTCTACAGTCCAGGGTATGGAGGACCGTTTCAGCTCGGCTGGAGTGTGGTCTGGGAAAGAAGGTTGGAAGTACCACCTCCTGATTGATATGAAAAGGGGAGACCACTTTTGGAAGAAATTTTGGGTGAGGCCGTAGGACTACCCTATTTTTGTAGAACCGAGTGTAAGGGGGATCAGACACGAGGGCCTGCAATTCGCTGACGCGTCTAGCGGAAGTGAGGGCTATCAAGAACAATGTTTTCCAAGAAGGAAAACGGAGAGAACAGGTAGCCATAGGTTCAAAAGGCGGACAGGTGATCCGCTGTAAAACCACATTCAGGTCCCAGTCAGGCGCTGGCGGGCGCAGAGGTGGTTTAAGTAGGAGGAGACCTCGGAGAAACCTCGCTACGAGAGGGTCGCTGGAAAGAGGTCTGCCGTCCACCGGCACATGATGTGCTGAAAGAGCACTGAGGTGAACTTTGACGGAGTTGGACTTAAGTCCCAGATTAGAGAGGTAGAGCAAGTACTGCAAGATCACCGACACCGGGCAGGAGAAGGGATCCTGAGACTGTTGGGTACACCAAACGGAGAAACGACGCCATTTAAGGGCGTAGCATTTTCGGGTAGAAGGTCGTCGCGAGGCTAGGACGACCTCCTCCACCTCTGTCGGCAGGAGGAGGGGAGCAAGGACTACCCTCTCAGCAGCCAGGCCATTAGGTTGAGAGACCTGAGGTTGGGGTGTAGCAGAGACCCCTGATCCTGAGTGAGGAGATCGGGTTGTAACCCCAGAGGGAATGGATCCTCCACCGCTAATTGCAGCAGGAGTGGAAACCACGGCTGTCTGGGCCAGCGAGGGGCCACCAGGATCATGAAGGCTTTGTCTCGGAGAACCGTGAAAAGAGTCCGGGAGACTAGCGGGACGGGAGGGAAAGCGTACAGAAGGCCCCCCGACCATGAGAGCAGGAAAGCGTCCGCCGCAACTCGAAGGGGGTGTGGCTGACGAGAGCAGAAGCGAGGAAGTTGCCGGTTGTGAGGACTGGCAAAGAGATCCATCGTGGGGAGGCCCCACTTTAGAAAGAGCTTCTGAACCACCAAGGGATCCAGGCGCCACTCGTGCGGCTGGAGGATCCTGCTGAGTTTGTCCGCCAGGCAATTTTCTTGGCCTGGGAGATAAACTGCCTTGAGAAGAATGCCGTGACTGACGGCCCAAGAGCAGAGCTTCCTTGCTTCCTGACAGAGAAGGAAGGAGCCCGTGCCCCCCTGCTTGTTCACGTAGAACATGGCAACTTGATTGTCCGTCTGGACAAGAACGGACTGGCGAGAGGTCAGGTGGGAGAAGGCCTTGAGAGCCAAGCGGATCGCTCTGAGCTCCAGGAAGTTGATCTGCTGAGCAGACTCCCACGCGTTCCAGAGACCCTGAGTACATGCCCCTTGGCAATGTGCTCCCCAGCCCAGGAGGGATGCATCTGTCGTCAGCACCCAGGCCGGCTGATGTGGCTGAAAAGGCATGCCGAGCACTAGGTGCGGCCGATGAAGCCACCACTGAAGAGACGAGGCCAGCGGCTCGGAGACGCGCACTAGGTCCGCTAGGCCGCCTGTGGCCTGTCGCCACTGCTTGCGGAGACACCATTGAGCAGGCCGCATATTCAGGCGGGCATTGGGGGTCACATGGACAGTGGAAGCCATATGGCCGAGTAGTCTCAGGAAGCGCCTGGCGGAGACCAGGGGCTGGCTGCGAAAACGGTCGGCTAGGTCCATGAGCCGCTGAGCCCTGTCGAGCGGTAGGAACGCTCGTGCCTGAGGAGTGCGCAGCCTTGCGCCGATGAACTCGAGATCCTGTGAGGGGAGCAAAGTGGACTTTGCGAAGTTTATAACAAAGCCCAAGTGCTGCAGAAGAGTCACCGTGCGGCGTGTGGCGTTGGTGACCTCCGGGGCGGACGCTGCTTTGATGAGCCAGTCGTCGAGGTACGGAAAGACAGAGGCCGTGAAGCCGGAGATGGGCCGCCACCACCGCGAGACATTTTGTGAAGACCCGCGGTGCGGAGGACAGGCCAAAGGGCAGTACTCTGTACTGGTAATGATTTCCTGCCACCACAAACCTTAGGTATTGGCAGTGGCTTGGGTGGATGAGGATGTGCGTGTAGGCATCCTTTAGATCCAAGGAGCATAGCCAATCTCCCTGCTGGAGGTAGGGCAGAAGGATTCCAAGGGTAAGCATCTTGAACTTCTCCCGCACAAGGAACTTGTTGAGGTTGCGCAAGTCCAGGATGGGTCTGAGGCCTCCTGTCCGCTTTGGTACTAGAAAGTACCTGGAATAAAAGCCTTGACCTCTCAGGTGGTGGGGCACCGGTTTCCACCGCCTGCTCCTGCAGAAGACACGCTAACTCCTGAAGGAGTAGTTCCCTGTGCAGAGGGGGTCGTGGAGGTTCTCCCGGAAAGTAGGAGGGAGGGATCTGGTGGAAGTGGAGAAGATAGCCTTCTCTCATGACCTGAAGCACCCAGGCATCTGAGGTGATGCCGGACCACCTGTGGGCGAAGTGAACCAGCCGGCCTCCGGTGCTGGGAGGAACCAGCGGGGGGGGGAGAGGCTATGCTTAAGGAGTCAAAAGCCCCCACCCTGCTGAGCAGGGGCTGGTGGCGCAGGCTTGGGGGCTTGCTGCCTACGGGACCCGTTACCCCGTCCCTTGGCCTGCTGGCCCTGTTGGGGAGCTGCAGGGGCCTGATAATGGGGGTATTGTTTGTAGGCAGCCGCCTTCCTCGGGTAAAAGGACTTCTTTCCCGAGCCCTTCTTTTTCTGGGAAGGGGCGGAGGTCTTCCTAGAAAGCCTAGTCCTGGTGAGAGTCTCCGTCTCAATTTGTGCAGCCTTATCAGCCATGGGCTTGCCAAAGAGGTTTTCGCCTCGGCAGGGGACATCGACCAACTTGTCCTGCACCCAGGGCTCAAGGTCAGACGACTGAAGCCAAGCCTGTCAGCGGGCACCGATGCCGGCTGCGGCCACTCGAGCCGATGCTTCAAAGCCATCATAGGCTGCTCGGGACATGAATTTTGAGCATTCCCAAATGCCAGTGGACAAGGCCAGGAACCTCCGCAAGGGTTCCTCGGACAAACCAGCGGAGAATCCGGCTAGCTCTTTAGCCAGGTCTCGGAGATACATGCCCATGTATAGCTGGTAGGTCTGGACACGACATGCAAGCATAGAGCCCTGGAAACACTTCTTACCAAGGCCATCCAGGTTACGGGCCTCCCTGCCAGGAGGCACCGAGGAGTGCATCTTCTGGCTCTTAAGACGATGCATGGCCGATTCCACTACCATGGAATGGTGTGGTAGCTGTGCTTTTTGAAAGCCAGGGCTCTTGCGGACTCGATAGATAGAATCGACCCGCTTGCTCAGGACCGGCGAGGTGGCCGGACTCTCCCACATGCGGAAGAGTAGTCGTTCCAGCATAGGAGGAACCGGTACAGTAAAGTGTTCCCTTGCGGGAGAGTCATACTGGAGGGCGTCGAGCTCCTCGGCTCGAGGCTCCTCCTCGGGGTCCGCAGGGAAGGCCAAAGCCTTGGCCATATCCCTGACGAAGTCCGAGAACCGGGCATCCTCCGGGGGGGACTGCTTCCGAGGCTCGGACTCCGGTGAGTCCGAGGGGACACACCGAGTCCGGAAAGAATCAGGCGACTCTTCCTCTTCAGACTCCCAGACCGACTCCGACGAGGACTCGGTGGGGTCGGCCCGGGCAGGGCGCGGCGCCTGCCGCCCCGACGCCGAGGGAGTCGGCGTCGGCGACCTCGGTCCCGAACGGGAGGCCGAGGGTGACCTCGACCGAGGATCGACTCGAGTTCGCATCGACTCGAGGATCGGCTCGGTCTCCGGGGTCGACTTGGACGTCGACGTCCCGGCGGTCGGGGCAGCGGCGCCAGCGAAGCCAGCGAGCAGTGCCCGCTGCTGGTCCATGAAGGCAGACAGTCTGCTCTCCAAGGCCGTCAACCTGAGTCCGAGCTCAGGTGACCCAGCAGCCCCCGCGTCGGGCCCGACGTCGGCTGTCGCGGAGGTGAGTCCAGGAGGACCACAGGACTTACCCGAGCAGGCATCTCCGACTCCAGGCGAGGTCGCTTCGTGAGGTGCTCCTTCTCCAAGGACCCGGGGCGGCTATCGGGGCTATGCGACCTGGCCCTCGCGGAGCCAGGAGCGTCCACCGACGCCGCCCTCGCGGGTTTCACCTTACGTCGATGGTCCCCGGAGGGAGAACCCCTGTCGGAGGAACTCCGGCGACGGTCCGAGCTGGAACCTTTTGACGCGGAGGCCTCCGACGAGATCCGGGTACGGCTGGGGTCAGCGAAGATCCTATCCCGCTGATGCCGCCGACTTCTCAACGCTTTGGAGGACATTTTGCCGCAGGGCCCACAGATCATTTCTTCATGATCCGGGCCCAGGCAGCGGAGGCAAAAGTCGTGTGTGTCAGTTAGTGACATATTTCGGTCACACTGACCACACCGCTTGAAACCACTGGCAGCCATCGGGGGAAAAAGGGCCCCGGCGAGGTCAAAGGACCGGGCTGCCAGGGAAAAATCGAAAATGAAAGCTGACTAAGTCAGAAAAACCGAAAAAGAAGAAGAGGACTTGTGACCGGCGTCGCGAGTCCGGGCGGGAAAAAGACCAGCGTCGAACCGAAGGAAAAAGAATAAAATTATGAAGAAATATCAACTTTTTCACGGGGACACGATGGGGACGTCTGTAGGGCTCCGCGGAAAAAAGAAGACTGGCTAAGATGGCACCCTTGGGCGGGAAGAGGACCGCGCATGCGCGCTGCAATTCCCAAAGGCTTTCTTTGAAAGCTGGGGAAAATTGCTCCGCGAGGGCTCCATCGGCGCCGACGTCACCCATAAGTGAGGACTGACTTCCTGCTTGGTCCTGGAGAACAGTTGGATACAATATACAGTTGAATTATTATAGCACACAGATCAGGGTATACATTTGATTCATCAGTTAGGTAAGGTGGGTTCGGGATAGTGATTGGATTAAATGGATGCAGATTGGGGGAAGGGTTTATGGGGTAGGGAGTTAAGGTGGTTTTGGAGAGGATGTTTAGGTATCAGTTCCAAATAATTCTTGGAAGATTTTTTTTTTTTTTTTTTTTTTAATACCATCAAATCAATGTCAGACTCTTGGCAACCCAGCAGCCCCTGGGTTTTCTTGGCAAGGTATGACTGGAAGTAGATTGCCAGGCCTTTTCGTCAGAGGCAATGGAGGGTAAAGTGATTTGCCCGAGTTCACAAAGAGTGCCAGTGGGAACTGAACCCTGATCTCGAGTACTAGGCTGTTGCTCTAACTACTAGGCTAATCCTCCACTCCTCATAAATAGCTTTTCCTACTCACTTCATAGATTTATTTCCTTATATAAATTATATACTACTCTGTTGCAAATGTTGAAAGGCAGTTTATCATAATTGTAAATAAAGTAAACTCTGTTCACTTCCAGTTTGGTTTGAGGTAGGGAAAAGTTTGATAATGTACATCTGTGTTCCCCAACTTCAGTCCTTGCAAACCACCAAAAGTCTGGTTTGCAGCATATCTGCATCTGCTTGGTGTAACTAAGCTGGAGTTGGATACTGAAATCATCCCTAAAACAAATTAATTTCATTATTGGGTGGTGCAGCCTGGAGTAAGAGACCAGTGATATAAGGGAATCAGACTCTAGGCGTACACTCCATTGAGATCAAGGTTTATAGCTAAAATACTTCAAATATACAGTACATTGGGTTACTTGTGTTTCATTTTGTAGCTTTGCTGTTTACCATTTAAATAAAAGGCATACTGGCTCTCCCACGGAGCTAATTGTTGTGGTTTTGTAGCTTCCCATCATGCATGGCTTAAGTATTATTTTGGACTGCACTGAAAACTGGATTGGTGCTAAACATGGCACATATACTACTTGTAAAACACAAAGGGAGCAAACCCTCGCAAAAAGTACAAGCAAACACGAACAGCGAGTGGTGGTGGTGGTCACAAGTGCTTTATTGAAACAAAGCAGCCCTTTTTTAGTTGTTTCAATAAAGCACTTGTGACTACCACCACTCGTCGTTCGTGTTTACATATCCTACTTGTATCAGTCCAACGACAAAGCACAACTACCAAGTGAAATGAAGAACAAACCAGTCCAGAACATGGTATTTCTAATTGGATTCCTTTATTCAATATTTCTCTCAATTCTAGGGCACAAAGAGCGTAACCAGACACGGCTGTGTTTTGGCACTACTTTCCTCAGGGGTTAAGAGGCACATTACAGAATTGAGACTCTACCGTACTAAGGCCCTTGCTAAATTCATCTGGCATTCCTCAAAGTTTTAACAAGAACCACATTCTGGACTGGTTTGTTCTGCATTTCCTACTTGTATGCATCTGTACATTTCAGCCAACCATGGCTCATGAGACAAGTATGGCAACAGACTACCCCAAGAACAAATACAAGCTACAGCTAATTCTGGCTAGGTATATCCTTTCAGACTTCCTATGTCTTATTAAAAGCTAAAAAATAAATTATGCCACCAAATCATATTGTTCAAAGAACACACTAACATAATAATGGCTATGTTTGTTTCTGTGACATAATAATGATTCTGTTTTAAGCACATGAAAAACAATAGAGTAGTAATCGAAGATATGAATGGTTATGATAGTAGTTTTTATAATATTTAATAAGGTGCAGATAACCAAAGGATTAACTGTCATAGCAGGGAAATACTATTATGGTTGCTACAGGGATTTCACAAGAGGCTAGACTATCTTTCAAAGCAATCTATAGATATAATTATTTGTCCAATTTGTATATGTGCATATGTATTATATGTATGTATGTACTGCTGCTGCTTATCATGATTTCGGGCAAGTCACTCTCTCATTCTCTTAAGAATCCACTTATATTGCAAGATCTCTGAACTCATGGCACCTACAGTAAATATTATTTGCAGTAAAGCCTCCCCATATGAAATGACAAAAAACGTGCCTAAGCTATCAAAGTTGTTTACACATTCTGAGTTAAGGCTACCTATCTGATTCCAGTCCATCAAAACATGCTGAGGTTATGTTTGCACTGGGACCACAATTCAAAATCAAAAAGAAAGACTCTCGCACTGGCTCATTCTTGGGCTGGACCATTGATTTGGGGATACTCCTGTGCATTGTTATATGTGAAGGCGAAACTAGACCTTACCTGCTAATTGTCTTTCCTTGAATCCATCCAGTCCAGTACGTGTGGGTTATCTCCCTCCACCAGCAGCTGGGGACGGAGCATGTCAGATTTCTGATGAAGTCACAGTAGAAGAGCTCCCTCCTTAGTACTACCACTACTACTACTGAACATTTGTATAGCGCTATAAGGTGTACGCAGTGCTGCACAGGCACATGTAAAAGACTATTCCTGCTCATCAGAACTTACAATCCAGTAGAGAGAGGCAACACAGTAGCTGTAGACATGGGATATAGCTAGGAGGAATGGTAAGAAAACACAAAAGGTGAGTCACGATCCTTAAGAGGCAGCGAAGGGGTGAGTTTTCAGCCTGGATTTGAAAGTGGTCAAAGGCGGCACCTGACGTACAAACTCAGGTAGTTTGTTCCAGGCATAAGGAACAGCAAGGTGAAAGGAGCAAAGTCTGGAGATGGCAATAGAAGAGAAGGGCACAGATAGGAGAGATTTGCCAGAAGAGCGGAGTTCCCAAGAAGGGGTGTAGGGAGAGAAGAGAGGAGAGGTAGTGGGGAGCTGCAGAGTGAATGCACTTATTTAATTTTATTTACAGACTTTTAGGTCAACAGGAGAAGTATGAACTGAATGCAGAAACGGATGGGAAGCCAATGAAGAGATTTAAGAGGGGTAATATCAGCTTGATAAGGCTGGCAGAAGATTAGCCGCACAACAGAGTGTTGAACAGATTGAAGGGAAGAGAGATGACTCAGAGGGAGATAGGCAAGGAGCAGGTTACAATAGTCTAGACAGGAGGTGACTAAGGAGTGCTCAGAAAGGAATGGGTGAATTTTGTTGACGTTGCAGAGAAAGAACCAGCATGTTTTAGGTATCAGTTGGATGTGGAGAGAGAGAGAGAGAGAGAGAGAGAGTGAGTGTGTTATCCACAGAGACTGAGAAAGGGGAGAGGAGGTTTTAGGGGGAAAAATAAGCAGCTCAGTTTTAGCCATGTTCAATTTCAAGCGGCGGTGAGACATCTAAGCAGAAACGTCAGAAAGGCAAGTAGAGATCCGGGCCCGGATTGCCGGAAAGATTTAAGGTGCAGAGAGGTAGATCTGGGAGTCATCAGTGTAAAGATGGTACTGAAAGCCATGGGAAAAGATGAGTGCACCAAGGGACTGGGTGTAGAGAGAGTAAGAGAGTGGACCCAAGGCCAATCCTTGGAGTATACCAACGGAGCAGGATAGCAGTAGAGGAGGATCCACCAGAACAAACACTGAAAGAGTGATGGGAGAGATAAGAATAGAACCAGGATAGCACAGAGTATCAAGTAAAGGCCCTTGGATTTTGCCACGAACAGATCACTGCAGTCTTTGGCAAGAGCCATTTCAGTAGAATGTAAAGGACGAAAGCATGATTGTAGAGAATCCAGAAGGGCTTGAGAGGACAGAAAGCGTAGTTACTCACCAGTAGCAGGTGTTCTTCAGGGACAGCAGGAATCAGTCCTCACTTATGGGTGACATCGGCACTGACAGAGTCCGCGTGGAGCAGCATGCGTGGTCCTCTTCCTGCCCAAGGGTGCCATCTTGCTCAGTCAGGTCCCATAGCTAGAGCCCTACTAAGCAGATGGCAAGGGAAGGACAAAAATAGCAACTCTTAGGGGAGGCGGGAGGGTAGTGAGGACTGATTCCCGCTGTCCCTGAAGAACACCTGTTACAGGTGAGTAACTACGCTTTCTCCAGGAACAAGCAGGAAGTCAGTCCTCACTTTTGGGACTCCCCAGCTACAGGCTACTGAGCCTGTAATCAAAAAATGCCTCCGTGAGGTCATGAGCAGAAGTTGATGCCCGAAGGAGCCCGAGTCTTCGGGTCCCTGGGGCGAAGCTCTCGGTAGCCGTCTAAGAAGGGTCGGAGGGCAGGAGTTGCTTATACCCCGAACAGATTACAGAGTACAGCCTGGCCGAAGGCGGTATCCCAGCAGGACTCCCTCTCCAGGCAGTAGTGTAAAGCAAAAAAGTGTTCACAGAAGACTAGGTCGCAGCCCAGCAGATGTCCATTAGAGGTACTGAGCGCAGCGAGGCCATCAAAGTCGCCTTGGCCTGGATACCGTGTGCGGTGACCTATCAATCCAGTGGGGCACCCGCCTTTGCTTGGGCGAAGGCAATGCAGTCCACTACCGAGACGGAGATGGTGCGTTTGGTGACTGCCTGCCCCAGGTGAATGGGATCGTAGGCAACGAAGAGCCAGTCTGACTTGCGATGAACCTGGGTACTGTGGCAAAGTCAACCATTTTGAGCATGGGGGAGGTGAACAGCATAAGGAATTCACCTTAATCAAGGGGCCTCTGTTAGGTGTGCAGGGTCAAAAGGCCAGAGCCACAGTTCAAAGGCAGAAAAAACCCAGCTGGAACAAGTTCCAGGAAATGCTTGACAGTGTAAGAGGGATAGATTGCAAGCACGAGGACAAAAACCCTCACTCTAGCAACTGCACTGATTATTCTGATGTCAGAAGGCAGGAGGATTACAAACACCTGGGAGAGAAAGAGGTGGGGTTGGATCCCAGTGAGTATAAACCTTGGTTAAATTATGGAGAGAGGAGTAGTTGGAGAAGGAGCAGAGGAAGCAGCAGAGGACAGACTTCAGAGCAGCAAGAAGGATGGAATGCTGGAGAAGCCAGGGCAGGTGCTAACTTCTGGAGACAGGCTGAGCTACCCATTGCTGAGAAAGGTGATTTCCCTGAATCACGTTTGCAACAAAGATGGGAGCCAGGAAGTAGAGAAGCTTTCAGACCACCAGAGAGGTTGTTAGCAGGGCACTCTGATCAAGTGGGTGAGTCAGAGCCTATGCAAATAGGAAGAACCAGTGTCAGAGCTAGGGGAAGAAAAAGATATGTTGATGGATTGTTCTTTATGCCAAGCTCTTCACTTAAAGTGTCTGAAGAAAGGCTAGCCTTGAAAGAACTGTTCCTCTTGCTGAAGTAACCTCAAAGCTAAGCAGTGAGAAAGTGAATTCCTGTGTGTTTTTGAAAGGAGGAATTTACTGCAGCATAAGCTAGTGAAGTAAGGCTGTGATTCATGCTTCTGTGCCGGCTGTGTTGAAACTCCACAACGGAGAGAAAGTTAATTGGCTGCTATCAGAGTTTGTGCTTTGCTCCTGTCTTATATGAAAAAGCCTGCTATAAGAGTTTGTGCTTTGCTCCTGTTTATAAGAAAAGCCTGCTATAAGAGTCTTGAGGACACTTTGAATGCTTATTTCATAACCTAAGTTTGGTTCTTCACCTGGAAGTGCAGCCTAAAGAGAATTATGGCTGAGTGAAGATAAGTTTGCCATAGAAGAAGTAAAGTTTGTTTTTCTATTGCACTGATTGACAAAGGACAATAAGAAAAGTAGCATCTTGTTATATGTGAAAAGGCTAAGCTTCTGCAGTGAAGAGGACTTTAAAAGCCAATGTTGAGTTCTGTTTGTTTTGCCACCAACTTGCTGAACCTTAAGCCAAAATCCTATAATTTAAAATTCTGTAAATGGTACCTGGAACCTGATCTGTTCTATTGTGTTCAAAATAAAAAACTTTCTTTTTCTGTCATAAGCCTTACCCTTGGTTTAACACGACTACAATCCTTCTACTTAAAGCATAAATATAACAGCTGATAGAAGAAGGTTCTCAACCACCACGCCCTCAACAACTAGAAGACTAGTGGTTTTGGCGTTGTGCTGGTGACAGTACGCTGCAGGTAGAAGGCAAGAGCCCTCTTGCAGTCGAGTGTATGTAACACCACCGATGCCTGGTCAGCATGTGATCTCGGGAAGAAGGTCGGCAAGACTATCTCCTGAATGAGATGAAAGTCTGAGACCACCTTCAGAAGGAACTCGGGGTGGGTACGGAGGACCACCCTGTTCCCGGAGGACCTGGTGTACGGAGCCTCAGCCATGAGGGCCTGTAGTTCGCTGACTCACCGAGCCGAGGTCAGAGCCACCAGGAAGACTACCTTCCAAGAGAGGTGCCGAAGCAAGCACGTCACCATCGGCTTGAAGGATGATCGTGTAAGCTACATCGGCACGAAGTTCAGGACCCACCTCTGCCAGTGGAGGCCAGATGGGGGCTTGGAAAGTAAGAGGCCCCGCATGAAGCGGGAGACCAGTGGCTGCCATGAGAGGGGGAGGTGGTGTGCCAAGATGGCGCTCAGGTGTACCCTGACCGAGTTGGACTTCAGCCCCTCTTTCGAGAGTTGGAGGTGGTACTGGAGAACCCACCTGGTAGAACAAGAAAACGGGTCGATCTGGAGCTCCAGACCAAGAAACGTCACCACTTAAAGGCACAAGCCCGCCTCGTCGAGTCCTTCCTCGATGTGAGGAGGACTTCTTCGATCTCCTCCGGGAGGTGCAGCGGGGCTAAGGAGACCCATTGAGCCGCCAGGAACAGCGAGACCAGGTTCGCGTGAAGCACCCGTCCCTCTTCCTGCGTTAGAAGGTCCAGGCGCAGCCAAGAGGGACTGGAGGCTCTGACAAGAGACGGAGCAGGAGCGGGAACCAAGGCTGTAGAGGTCACGAGGGGGCCACGAGAATCATCGAAGCAGGATCCTGCTGAACCTTGTGGAGGGTCCTCGCAATAAGAGGAGTGGGAGAGAAAGCGTAAAGGAGTCCGGAGGTCCAGTTCAAGAATGCATCCAGGGCCTTCAGGTGTGGAACCGGTACAAAGAAGCGGGGAAGTTGCGTGTTCACCGGGCTGGCAAACAGGTCCATGGACAGAGTCCCCCACTGATAGAACAAGAGGATGGCGACCTCCAGATCCAGGCACCACTCGTGTGGGCGGAGGATTCTGCTGAGCTTGTCCATGAGGACATTCTCTTGGCCCAGGAGATAGAATGCTCGGAGGGACATCCCCCGGCAAAAGGCAAATAAGCAAAGGAGGATCACCTCTCCTGGCAGAGGAGGAGGGAGCCTGTTCCCCCCTTCTTGTTTATATAGAACATGGCTACCCTGTTGTCGGTCTGCACGAGCACCAACTTCCCTCTCAAGCAGTCCTCGAAAGCCCTCAGTGCCCACCGGACTGCCCGGAGCTCGAGCAGGTTGATCTGCTGCAGAGATTTCTCGAGCGGCCACTGCCTCTAAGTGCACAAATCGCCGCAGTGGGCTCCCCAACTAGCAGAGAAGCAGCCGTCATCAGGACGAGCTCATTCTGCAGTGCCTGAAAGGGCATTCCCTGACAGAGGCTTTGGGGATCCCGCCACCAATCCAAGGGGCTGTGGAGACTTCAGGAGACCCGGATGGGGTCCCCGAGGCAACCAGAGACTTGGCTCCACTGCGTCCTAAGGCACCACTGAGCCGTTCACATGTGCATTTGGGCGTGGGAGGCCATGTGTCCCAGAAGGCGCAGCATAGCTCATGCCGAGATTCTAGCTCTGCTCTAGATTTGGGCTGCCAGGGGAGTGCGCCGATGAACTCCAAGGTCTGCACCGGTTCGAGATGGGAGTAGTTTACCAGGAAGCCAAGGCGTTCGAGGAGGGTCGTGCTCGACGACGCCAGGCGGGCTTCTTCGGCTGAAGTCCCCATGACGAGCCAGTACTACCGGAAAAAAACAGACCAGAGGCCGAAAAACTAACTTTTTCCCCACAGAAAAAGGGACTGAGCAAGATGGCACCTTTGGGCGGGAAGAGGACCACGCATGCGTGGCAGCAATCCCAAAGGCTTTCTTTGAAAGCTGGGGAATTGTTCTGCGCAGGCTCCATCGATGCCAACATCACCCATAAGTGAGGGCTGACTTCCTGCTTGTTCCTGGAGAAAGTTGAGGCAACAGCTGTGAACCACACTTTCAAAGCTCCAGCAATCAGTATACTATTGAAAAAGCAAACTGCAAAAGTGCATATCAAGTGCAACAAGAGCAATATTCCCATTCGCTAAAATGGGAAACTAACATGCTTAAACTGTTGAACTGACAACTTACAGAGCTATGTACAAGGCGAGAACAAACCAAAAGGACAGCATCATACTTGCCATTCTGTTGAATACCATCCGGGAGGACCTCTTGTGAATGAAGTGATGCAACTCTTAGTAGCACTGTCCAGAGAAATCAGCCAGATGCGTTCAGTGCTCCAGGACCTACACAAACCCTGAAAACCATTACCAAATATAAGGGAGGGTCCTTGACTAGACTGACTGCCTAGCTTTGAGGAAAGAATTAGCAGGTAAGGTCCAATTTTGCCTTCCTTATCCCTCCAGTCCAGTACGCGTAGGATGTACTAGAGCAGTAACTAAGTATGGGAGGGACCCGCAAGTCTGGTTTGCAGCGCAGAGGCTCCAAACCATGCATCATGAGATACCTGCACATCCAGACAGTAATGATGCATGGAAGTATGCAAAGACAACCAGACAGCCACTCTGCAAGTGTCTGCCGGTGGAATGAAACAGTGTTCTGTTTAAGAAGCCACTGGTGACCTCATTGAATGAGCCTTAAGACCAAGCGGCATGGTGCTGTTCTGCAGCAAATAGGCAGAGGCAATCATCTCCTTTACCGAACACGCAATGGAAGCTTTGGAAGCTGCCTCCTCTCTGTGTGGACCTCCAAACAGGATGAACAAATGATCCGACCGACAGAAAGACTCAGTTTAAGTGGCGTAACACTCAGTGCAAGTCCAGATGGTGGAGCTGGCAGTCCCTCTAACTCCAAAGTCTTCACAAAAACTAGCAGGGACACTAATTGGTTCAGATGAAAACATGATACCCCTTAGGACAAAAAGTATGGAACCGGTCACAAGACCACCTCTTCTCCCTGGACACGACTAGGGAGGGTTCTTTGCCAAACAGAACTTGGAGCTCCAAAATTCAAAGCACCAAATAGCCATCAATAAACCGCCTTCAAGGTGAGATCTTTGAGGAAACTCGAGCCAGCGGCTCAAAAAGTGACCTTGTCAGGGCAGAAAGCACCAGACAGATTCCATGGGGGAACCATAACCTGAAACAGTAGATGAACCAGTTTCACTGTCCGGAGCAAAAACAGACCACGTCAGGGTGTACGGACAGGGGAAGAGTAGTTACTCACCTGTAACAGGTGTTCTCCAGGAGCAGCAGGAATCAGTCCTCACATATGGGTGACGTCGGCGCCGACGGAGCCCTCGCGGAGCAATTTCCCCAGCTTTCAAAGAAAGCCTTTGGGAATTGCAGCGCACATGCGCGGTCCCCTTCCCGCCCAAGGGTGCCATCTTGCTCAGTCTGATGACATAGCTAAAAGATAGCAAAAAAATTAGCAAAAACGAAATCATAGGACTGCAACTCCAAGGGGAGGAGGGAGGGTTGTGAGGACTGATTCCTGCTGCTCCTGGAGAACACCTGTTACAGGTGAGTAACTACTCTTTCTCCAGGACCAAGCAGGAAGTCAGTCCTCACATATGGGACTCCCAAGCTTAAGGCTACAGGAGACCTCAAGCAGAAAAATGAGCTCCCTGTAGCTCAGCAGCACAGAAGGAAGGAATCTTCTCTGAAAACGCCCCCGACCGGTAGCCCAACACCAGGGCCGGAGGGTAGGAGTTGCCTAAACCTCAAAGAGATTATGGAGGACTGCCTGTCCGAAAGCACTGTCCCTGCGGGACTCCCTCTCCAGGCAGTAATGGGCCGCAAAAGTCTGGCTTGAAGACCAAGTAGCGGCCCGGCAGATGTCTGCCAACGGAACAGAGCGGAGATGAGCCACTGACGCAGCCTTCGCCCTAACACGATGAGCCGTGACTCGACCCTCCAACGAGAGGCCGGATGCCCCATAAGCCCAAGCGATACAGTCAGCAACCCATATGGACAAAGTACGCTTGGAGACAGGTAGCCCCAACTTATTGGGGTCAAAAGAAACGAAGAGCTGAACAGCCCTCCTATGCTCCCACGTACGGTCAAGGTAGAAGGACAAGGCCCTCCTACAGTGCAGGGTATGCAGGACCATTTCAGCCCGGCTGGTGTGCGGCCTGGGAAAGAAGGTCGGAAGAACCACCTCCTGGTTGAGATGAAAAGGAGAAACCACTTTTGGAAGAAACTTAGGGTGAGTCCGTAAGGCTACCCGATTTCTGTAGAACCTAGTGTAAGGAGGATCAGACACTAGGGCCTGCAGTTCACTAATGCGCCTAGCAGAGGTAAGGGCTACCAAAAACAAGGTTTTCCAGGAAAGAAAACGAAGAGGGCAGGTAGCCATAGGTTCAAAGGGCGGACAGGTAATCCGCTGTAAGACCACATTCAGATCCCATTCAGGGGCTGGTGGGCGCAAAGGAGGCTTAAGGAGGAGGCCTCGGAGAAAACGAGCCACCAAAGGGTGGTTGGAAAGAGACCTGCCGTCCACCGGCGTGTGATGCGCAGAGAGAGCACTGAGGTGGACCCTGACAGAGTTGGACTTAAGGCCCATATTGGAGAGGTAAAGCAAATATTGCAAGACCACTGCCAACAAGCAGGAGAAGGGATTCTCAGACTGCTGAGTACACCATACAGAGAACCGACGCCACTTAAGAGCGTAGGACTTCCGGGTGGATGGCCGTCTGGAGGCCAAGACGACCTCTTCCACCTCCCGAGGCAGCAGGAGGGGAGCAAGGACTACACTTTCAGCAGCCAGGCCATCAGATGAAGGGAGCGGAGGTTGGGGTGTAGGAGAGTCCCCTGATCCTATGACAGGAGATCGGGTTGAAACCCCAGAGGAAGAGGAGTGTCCACCGCCAGCTGCATCAGAAGCGGGAACCAGTGCTGTCTCGGCCACCGGGGAGCCACCAGGATCATCGAGGCTCTGTCTTGAGAACCTTGAAAAATGTCCGAGACACTAGTGGCATGGGAGGAAAGGCATACAAGAGGCCTGTGGACCATGGAATCAGAAAAGCATCCGCCGCAACTCTGAGAGGATGCGGTTGTCGAGAGCAGAATCTGGGAAGTTGCCGGTTCTGAGGAATGGCAAACAGATCCATGGTGGGGAGGCCCCATTTGAGAAAGATCCTTTGAACCACCAACGGATCCAATCTCCACTCGTGTGGTTGGAGGATCCTGCTCAGCTTGTCTGCCAGGTAATTTTCCTGACCTGGGAGATAGACAGTTTTGAGGAGGATGCCGTGGCCGATGGCCCAAGAGCACAGCTTTTGCGCCTCCTGACAGAGAAGGAAGGAGCCTGTGCCTCCTTGTTTGTTCACGTAGAACACTGCAACTTGATTGTCCGTCTGGACCAGCTCAGACTGGTGAGAAGTGAGGTGGGAGAAGGCTCTCAGAGCTAGGCAGAGGGCCCTGAGCTCCAGGAAGTTTATCTGCTGAGCAGACTCCCAAGGGGTCCAGAGGCCTTGTCCCTTGGCAATGTGCTCCCCAACCCAGGAGAGAAGCATCGGATGTCAGTACTTGAGAAGGTGGAGGAGATTGAAAATCCACTCCCAGCACTAGGTTTGGCAGATGAAGCCACCACCGCAGAGAAGAGACCAGCAGGTCAGATATCAGTACTGAGTCCACCAGGCTTCCTGTGGCCTGATGCCACTGAGTGCGAAGGCACCACTGAGCAGGACACATGTTCAGGCGGGCATTGGGGGTTACATGGACCGTGGAAGCCATATGGCCGAGCAGTCTCAGGAATTGCCTGGCAGAGACCAGGGAAGTGCTGTGAAAGTGGCTGGCAAGATCCATGAGCCTGTGGGCTCTGTCCAGAGGCAGGAAGGCCCGCGCCTGAAGAGTGTCCAACCTGGCGCCTATGAATTCGAGATTTTGAGAGGGGAGCAAAGTGGACTTTGCAAAGTTTATGACAAATCCCAAGTGCTGGAGTAGAGTCACAGTGCGATGAGTGGCCTGAGTGGCCTCTTGGGAAGACTGGGCTCTGATGAGCCAGTCGTCCAGGTATGGAAACACAAAAAGGCCTTGAAGTCTTAGATAAGCCGCCACCACAGCTAGGCATTTGGTGAACACCCTGGGGGCGGAGGATAGGCCAAAGGGCAGTACTCTGTACTGGTAATGATTTCCTCCCACTACAAACCTGAGATATTGCCTGTGGTCTGGATGAATAAGGATGTGAGTATAAGCATCCTTTAGATCCAAGGAGCATAGCCAATCTCCCTGCTGGAGGTAGGGCAGCAGGATTCCAAGGGTAAGCATCTTGAACTTTTCCCTTTCCAGGAACTTGTTGAGGTTTCGCAAGTCCAGGATGGGTCTGAGGCCTCCTGTTCTTTTTGGTATCAGAAAGTACCTGGAATAAAAGCCGTGACCTCTCAGGTGGTGGGGCACCGGTTCCACAGCCTGTTCCTGAAGACGACTTGCTAACTCCTGAAGGAGTAAGTTCCTGTGCAGAGGGAGTCTTGGAGGCTCCCCTGGAAAGTAGGAGGGAGGTACCTGGTGAAAGTGTAGAAGATAGCCTTTTTGAACTATATGAAGCATCCAGGTATCTGATGTGATGGCTGACCACCTGTGGGCAAAGTGGACCAGCCGGCCTCCTGTGCTGAGAGAAACCAGCGGAGGGGAAGAGGCTATGCTGACGGAGTCAAAAGCCCCCACCCTGCTGAGCAGAGGCCGGTGTTGTGGGCTTGGGGGCCTGCTGCCTACGGGACCCATTACCCCGTCCCTTGGCCTGCTGACCCTGTTGGAGAGCTGCTGAGGCCTGATAATGAGGGTAGTGTTTATAGGCAGCCGCCTTCCTCGGGTAAAAGGGCTTTTCCCCCGAGCCCTTCTTCTGAGAAGGGGCAGAGGTTTCTCTGGACAGCCGAGTCCTGGTCAGAGTCTCGGTCTCGATCTGTGCAGCCTTTTCAGCCATGGGCTTGCCAAAGAGATTTTCACCTCTGCAGGGGACATCGACCAACTTGTCCTGCACCCATGGCTCGAGGTCGGATGACTGAAGCCAAGCCTGTCGGCAGGCACCGATGCCGGCTCCGGCTACCTGAGCCGATGCTTCGAAACCATCGTAGGCTGCTCGAGAGATAAACTTTGAGCACTCCCGAATACCAGTGGACAAGGCCTGGAACCTCTGCAAAGGTTCCTCGGAGAGACCAGCAGACAACCCGGCCATCTCCTTTGCCAGGTCCCGGAGATACATGCCCATGTAGAGATGGTAGGTCTGGACTCGACAAGCAAGCATAGAGCCCTGGAAGCACTTCCTACCGAGGGCATCCAGGTTCCGGGCCTCCCGGCCGGAAGGCTCCGAGGAGTGCATCTTCTGACTCTTGAGTCGAGGCATGGCCGATTCCACCACCATGGAATGGTGCGGTAGTTGTGCCTTTTGGAACCAGGGGCTCTTGCGGACTCGATAAATGGAATCGACCCGCTTGCTTAACACCGGCGCCGACGCCGGGCTCTCCCACATGCGGAAGAGAAGTCGCTCCAGCATCGGAGGAACCGGTACAGTAAAGGCCTCCGTCGGAGGAGAGTCATACTGGAGGGCATCGAGCTCTTCAGTTCAAGGATCCTCCTCGGGATCCGTGGGGAATGCCAAGGCCTTGGCCATATCCCGCACGAAGTCCGAGAACCGGGTGTCCTCCGGGGGGGACCGTCTCCGAGGTTCGGACTCGGGCGAGTCCGATGGGACGCACCGAGTCCGAAAAGTACCTGGTGACTCTTCGTCCTCCGTCTCCCAGCCCGACTCCTCGAAGGAGGAATCGAGCGGCTCCGGTCGGGCGGACACCGATGCCCTCCCGCCCCGACGCTGGCGTCGACAACCTCAGTCCCGAACGGGAGGCCGAGGGAGACCGTGACCGAGGATCGACTCGAGCTCGCATGGACTCGAGGATCGGCTCCGTCTCCGGGGTCGACTTGGACGTCGACGTCCCGGTGGTCGGGGCAGATGCACCGGCAAGGCCAGCGATCAATGCCCGCTGCTGGTCCATGAAGGCAGCGAAACTGCTCTCCAAGGCCGTCAACCTGAGTCCGAGCTCAGGAGGCCTAGCAGCCCCCGACTCGGGCCCCGACGGCGGCTCCTTCGGAGGCGAGTCCACGAGGACTACAGTACTCACGTGTCCAGGAGACTCCATCTCGAGACGAGGATGTTTCGAAGGCCTCTCCGACTCCGAGGACCCAGGACAGCTATCGGTGCTATGCGACCTGGCCCTCGAGGAACCAGGAGCGTCCACCGACGCCGCCCTCGTGGGTTTTTCTTCCTATGATGTTCCCGGGCAGGAGACACCCGCTCAGAGGAACTCCGACGATGCTCAGGACCGGAGTCCCGGGACGAAGAAGCCTCTGACGAGGTCCGAGCCCGGCTGGACACAGAGTCAGAGAAGATTCGTTCTTTTTGATGCTGCCGACTCAACGCTTTTGAGGACATTTTGCCACACGGACCACAGATCATCGGGTCATGATCGGGTCCGAGGCAGCGGAGGCAGCAGTCGTGTGTGTCAGTAAGAGACATAAGTTTCTTACACCGATCACACTTATTAAACCCGCTGGCAGCCATCGGGGGAAAAAGGGCCCCTGCGAGGTCAAAAGACAGGGCTGCCAGTGAAAAAAGAAAAATGGCGCGAACGCTAGTCACGAAGGACAAAAACCGAAAAAAGAAAGAACGGACTCGATACCGGCGTATCGGGCCCGGGCGGGAAAAGGATCCGGCGTCGAACCGAGAAAAGAATATTAAATAAAATCAACTTTTTCAGCGGCGATCACAAACAACGTCTGTAGGGCTCCGTGGAAAAAAAGAAGACTGAGCAAGATGGCACCCTTGGGCGGGAAGGGGACCGTGCATGCGCGCTGCAATTCCCAAAGGCTTTCTTTGAAAGCTGGGGAAATTGCTCCGCGAGGGCTCCGTCGGCGCCGTCACCCATATGTGAGGACTGACTTCCTGCTTGGTCCTGGAGAATACCCCAGTCCACGCCCCTGGTAACATGAAATAGCCACAACTTGGACTGTCAATCCCTTGTCCAGCCCAGTTTGTAAAAAGGCTAAAATATTCGGAAGAGAGGATGAAAAGACTCTGAGCCAGTTGTCCTTAGACTAATGTTCAAACATCCGCCAGACTCAGACATAGGCTAGGAATGTTGAATGTTTATGGGTTTGTAGCATGGTGGCCAACACCTGCATAGAGTAGCCTTTCCTTATTTGTGCCCCTTCGAGAGTCAGGTTGTAAGCAAGAATAGATTCACTTGAGGCATCAGAATCGGCCTCTGAACGAGCAGGTTGACATTGTTCGGAAGATGCCCCGATTCATCACCCAGAGTCTGAGGAGATCGGCATACCATGGCCTGCAGACCAGTCCAAGGCAATCGGGAGCCACTCAACCGGGGTGGGCATCCATCTGTTCAAGAAGATGCCTTATGAGGGAGCCATGGAGAAAATATCTATGGCAGATCCTCTGTCGGCCATCTTTGCGCCAGGGTGTCTAACCCTTTGGATGTGTGCTCTCGTCACCCAGTGAAGAACCAGCTCACCTTATTTATTTATTTTATTTATTTATTTACATTCTCTTATATACTGCGCTATTCTGCATCAGTGCGGTTTACATTGAACAAACTGAAATTACATTGAACAGGCCATTATAACTTGGAGATAACTATTTTACAGGGAACATGGGCTATGGAGGGTTAAGTGGCTTGCCCAAGACCACAAGGAGCACCTGTGGGACTTAGAAACCTTAGCGTTGGATACCAAGGTCAGCAGGTCCATGATCGACCATCACGAATCACAGGAACCCCCCATAATGCCAGCAGGGTTGAAACTCTTTACAAAGAGAAACCAAAGGTCAGAAACATCCTTAAGAGGTGGAAAGGCCTTGTGCCTACACAAGTAAGAACTATGTAGGAAGGCTTCCACAAACTGGAAGGAGGGAAAGCCTGGTTAATGCTATAAAAGGGTTGGATATTGGCAGACAGTATCGCCCATGGTGCTGAATGTAAGCACCTGTTCTTGGCCCCTAAAGGAATAAAGACAAGCTATCGTAACTTGGAGGGAAGGAGGCGGCAAAGGACTCTATGGCTATCTTGCATTTCCTGTGTTAAGTATTTGTTGGTAGTGCAGGTGGAAAATGGCAGAGGAGGGAGGTGGGAAATTAAGAGGGCTGGAGGAAATGTTGAGATCATCTGACGTATTTTCCACACCTCCAACTGTTGTTCTGCCATAGACTCTAAAACAGCCCCACCCTGTAGCTTCACTCAATGGCAGCCCCTGCCTCAAATAACCGCCTTTAAGACCCAGCGGGTTTTGTTCTTCTCCTTCCCGATTTTTCACAAAGATTATTAAGTGTTTTGTCTATCGTTAATAACATTGTAAACTTCAGGACACAGAGACATTCAGTGATGAGTCTCTTCACAATGTTGCACACCATATGGGGTGCTGTACAGAAGACTGCCCACACTAGCTGTGGGTAATCTTGTAAAAGCCCATTTCCCCTTAACCATGGAAAGGAGTGTGAAACCTTGTTAGAAGACATTTATACTAGGCACGTCATTCCAGACTATAATATTGAGCCCCAGTATGAGAAGGGTATGCTTTACTATGCATAGTGTTCAGACAGTGACAGGGGCCAAAATTAAGGACCCGGCAAAGGATAGAAAAGGAAATTCCTCAGTGTAACTTTCTTACATAAAGTTAAAATGGCATACCCTGGGTCAAGTTCAGAGATCCAGTAGCAGTGCAGTGTGCTGCTATGTGGAAAGGGCAAAATTAGACCATACATTCTAATTTTCATAACAGTCAACTATAGCAAAGGAGTGGAGTAGCCGCCTAATGGTTAGAGCAACTGCCTATTACCCAGAAGATCAACGGTTCAATTCCCACTGGCACTCCTTGTGACTTTGGGCAAGTCACTTTACCCTCCATTGCCTCGGAAGAAAAGGCTAGCAATCTACTTCTGGTGATACATTGCCAAGAAAACCCTGAGGTAGCTGGGTCGCTATGAGTCAACACTGACTTGATCGCACAAAAAAAAAATAGCAACGGCAATAGAGCCAAACCTGCACACACACAGCCCAAGAAAGGACACAGACTACGGATAAGAACCCATTGACTACTATGTTAGTCTAATATATTTAAACCAGATCACTACGGAGTGGAAAATAGATAGCCTGACGCTGCCTGGGAGCAGCGCCCCCACAGCAGCAGAGCTGCCCTCTCATTTCTCTAGCGAGCCAGTCTCCCTGAGACGACAAAAATGCCAACCCAACAGTGAACCGCTGCCAAAGAGAGACAAATTGACACATGGAAAGTGAATAAGAAACCGCAAAAAAGGCTAATCAAAGTGGCAACAACCACTGAAATATGGCCCAGGATTCCTGCCGGCAGCAATGCCAAACCATAAGCTGCTGCCTTAAGTGCTGCTCTTGTCTGCAATAAGACAGTGTCTCCCTACTATGCAACATACTCTCCTAACGGGAAGAATGAAAGAAAGCAGACCTGCACGCAGTATTGCAAAAAAGGTCATGCTATCTGCACAAGCGCTCCTAGAAGATGTAAAAACAAAAACTGTTAGGGAAAAACAGCCATTTGTGCCTAAATCCCTGCAGCTCCGAAACAATGGCTCGTCTCTTTTCCCCGGATCCTGAGACCTCGTAGGACAGGGGATATGGCCCTTTCGGCCCTGTGCACATTTTCACTGGGCATATATTCGGGAGCTTGAGCCATTGTACATGTCCTTTTCTGTGCTTGTACTCCTTATCTTTCTGGGGGGAGTTTGTAGTCCAGGCATCCCTCAGCACAAGGTCCCTAATCTATGGGAATTTGCCATCAGCTGAGATCTTTAAAATCCCCTCGCAAACCGAAAACTGCAGAGCACTGACAGACATTAAGAAACCTGAGGGAACCCAAAGGAATAAAATGGTAGAGGTCCCTGCCAAAATTCCTTCAAACAGTCAAGTGTGACTCTCCCCGAGGGGAGCTGGTCTGGCCTGCCACAGTCCTATCCTGTTTTCCCCTTTTTTTTTTATGAAGCCCTTAGAAACAAAGCTATCTGAACAACCAGGAAAAACAGCTGATGGCTCTGCCCACCAAAACACATTAGCGTCGTTACTGCCACCAAGAGCCCCCAAGCTATCAGTAAGCAAAGTAAGCCCATAAAACAAAAGAAAAAAATTGTAACAGGCCGGTGGCCCTGCAGATGAGAACAGTAAAAAAAAAAAAAAAAAAAAGGTCTAGACAACTTGTCCTCTGTGAAAGCAGCATATGCTGCAACCCCCACCAGGAGATGCAGTGTCTGCATATCTGCCTCCTCCCCAGCGAAGATGACGTCAGTGTACAACCTCACTATCTTATCCTTCATACCCGGGGGGGAGGGGGGAGGATTTTGCAACTTTTTTCCAAATCTTTTCAAACTTTTATTTTTGTTTTTTTTCAAACTATTATCAACATTTAACACTTTTTAATAACAGTTTTGATATGTGTTATCAAAACTTTAGCTTGCTGGACTCGTCTCCATAATAGAAAAGCAAGACTCTGCCCAGTGAACTTACCACCAGCCTCCAGAATGAAGAGAGGAGGAGAGGGGCGACTCTTAGATTGAACAACCTGCTGAAACTGTCTCTGATTTGGAGAAACTACCAAACAGGCAAGTGGGGGGGGGGGGGGGGGAAGGACCTGCACCACCAGGTTCTGCATCTCAAGGCCAGCTGACATCCACTGCCCCTTCATTATTATGCTTTCAAGCCAATTGAGACTGCAAAGGATTATAGCACCACGGACCTGGCCTGCCTATTGCACAGCCTACAAACAGCTCCGAGTGCAAACCACAGCTTCCCCCACCAGCACACAGCCAGAGGGAGCCAGCAACAAGCAGAGGCGTGCGGCAAAGGATCATATGGCCCGTGAGGGAAAGAGAGAGGAAACACAAACATCATGGCAGAAAGACCACATGGCCTATCTAGTCTTTTCTTCCTGTGGAGGAGTAGCCTAGAGGTTGGGCAAGGTACTTCAGGCCGGAAGGTCAGGGGTTCAAATCCCACTAGAGGACAGCAACCTTGGGCCGGAAGGACTGAGGTTTCTAGTCCCACAGATGCTCCTTGGGTCTTGGGCAAGCCACTTAACCCTCCATTGCCCATGTTTCCTATAAGTATTAGTGTATGTGTCTCATATCCCTGTGTGTTAAATGTATCCCCCAATTGTGTTGTGACCGCTTTGATTGAAGGATAAGGCGGTATACAAAACTGTCTAAATAAATAAATATCAACCACAACAGTCCCCTTTCTTCCTTTAGAGAGTCTCTGTGTTTGTCCCATGCTTTTTCGAATTCAGATACTGTCCTCATCTCTACCACCTCCACTGGGAGATTATTCCATGCATCTATCACTCTTTCCATAAAGAAATATTTCCGCATACCACACCTGTATCTACTCCCTTTCACCCTCATTCTATGTTCCCCTCATAGCAGAGTTTGCTTTCAATCAGAAGAGGCTCTCCTACCGTGCATTTATGTCACAGAGGTATTTAAACGTCTCAATCATATCACCTCTACCCCGCCTTTCCTCTAAAGTATACATATTAAGATCCTTAAGTCTGTCCTCATATGCTTTATAATGAAGACCACTAACCATTTTAGTAGACACCCTCTGCACCGACTCCAACCTGTTTATATCTTTTAGAAGGTGCGGTCTCCAGAATTGCACACTATACTTCAAATGAGGTCACACAATCACCTCATTTGGAGCTGGAAACTCCAAATGAATTCAGTATGCAAAAGAGAAGGGTCTGGATGCCAACTAGATCACACTTGCCACCTTCCAGCCTCCACAAGTAAAAACAGTTCCATAAGAATCATGCCCACAAACAGAAAGGCTCATGAGACTGTGGCTCTTTTTGGATCTGGCTTGTCTCCAAAGTGCCCTTTTTTATTTTTTAAGTTTTAGTCAGTGAATCAAAGGCCCAAAATCCTTTCAGTGGAGTCCACTACTACTACTACTAAACATTTGTATAGCACAAGGCATGTATGCAGCACTGCACGGACACATATAAAGATCATCCCTGCTCACTGGAGCTTACAATCTAGTTGAGACAGACAACACAGTAGCTATAGATATGGGATACAGCTAGGGGGAATGGTAACGAAACACAAAGGGCATCAGGTGAGTCAAGATCCAGAAGCTCCACCCCAGCTGCTAGGGACCGAGATACTGATTGCTGGAGCCTAAGGAGGCTCTTCTACTGCTGTGACATCAGAAATCTGACACACTCAGGCCCCAGCTGCTGGTGGAGGGAGATAACCCATATGTACTGGACTGGAGGGACGATAAGGAAATCTAAATTCAATTCTTAAGCAATTTATGCAACATAAGCCACCTGAGGCGGAGGATGCTGTGCTGACAAGAAACTATCAGAGTGCTGGAGAGGGAAGAAAAAGATTCGCTCATTTTCAGAGCCAGCCCTACCACTATGCAGACTAGGCAGTTGCCTAGGGTGGCACAATTCATGGGGTGGCATCACTACTGGTACAGCAGAACAGGAGTGATGAAGTACTAATAGGAGGAGTTTGTGCCACAAAGTGGGTACTCAAACAGAAAAAGCAATGGCCTGTAACTATTATCTGGGCAATGCTCAACCTCGGGAACTGCCAATAAGCTCTCATCTGTAGAATGTAAGCTCTTAACTTGGAAAGTACCAACTTAATTTATTAAGATATTGCAGCCCCATTCCTTACAATACTTTAAAAGCCAGGGTCAGGTCACATGATGTATTAAGTGGAACGGACTCAGCTTTTCACTCTCTGGGGCCCCTGCCATGCTAACCTCTACTTTTCTATACAATTTGGACCACCTCCCTCCTTCCCCAAAAAAACAAACCTTGAAAATACCCAAGGCAGGCAGATGAAGAAAGTCTGCATGTTCTTCATCCCTACTTACATATGATGGCCAAAGAAACAGCTTGCAAAGAAACATCAGGCCTGGGCACTGCACAGCAAAATGTCTGACAGGACCAGAATGAGAGCTAGATCTCCTGTGCGGGATGCGCTGGCAGCAGAGGTAACAGACGCAGTGGTGAGGGCACTGTCTGAGAAATTTGATGCAGCATTTGACAAATTGGACTCAGTGACTCCGGAGATAAAGGGATCAGCAAGCCTTTAGCTGGTACCGAGTGGCGTATATTAGGCATGGAAGACATGGCCTAAAATGCAACTCAAACAAGGCTCTTCAAAAGCTGGTAGCTAAACAATCTACAAAATTAGACAATTGGGAAAACTGCAGTCGCCAAAATAACCTTTGGATTATGGGGATATCCAAATGCATGAAGGATGTGAACTCTGGATTCTTAGAGATATGGCTACCTCTGGGCCTTAAACTGGGATCAGATGGTGGGCCCATTATTATAGAGTGCACTCACCAACTGAAGGAGATAGGTAATCAGCAAAGAGTTGCAATTATTCAGTTCTTGAATTATGCTCAAAAAGGAGAGGATTCTGCAGGCAGCAAGAGCACAAAAGGCAGTTCAGTATGAGTGCACGCTTCATAGTCTTACAGGACTACTCAAATTTTGTGCAGCTCTGCTAAAGGCTATATATCGCCAACATTAAGTTTGCACTGCAATAACCAGGCCAAGCCACACATTATGCACAATGGACTGATCAAGGTGTTTACTGAATTGGAGGAAGCTAAGAAATATGTGGATTCTATATGCAGTCCGAGCATGTTTATGAGCATCAGGAAGGTGCTAGACGAGCCCTTGCTCATAGTGAGGGGAACAGATTTACTCGAAGGATAAAACTCAGCAACTGGTTTGAGCTGCTGTGCATTATAGAACGACTTCAGGAGTAAAACTTAATTGTTAATCTTTCTTTGTTCTTTTTTGGGGAAACTGAGCCTTATTCAGCTGGTTCATGGAGGTAGAATCCTAATCAATGCCCTGGAAGGATGGGATGGTCCAGACCAGCACAATGACCTAAAAGCCAGAAACCATCAGGATATGACTGAGCTGGTTATTCTTTATGGCCTACCCTCCCCCCACACACACACTTTTATGTCCCTCTTTGGCTGGGTAGATGCCAAGCTCTGTATCATCTCAGTAGAAGTCCTGTTAAGTCAAGTATGCAAGGTGAACGATGGGAGGAGAATACCTGAAAGGAGATGTAGGCAAGGGGATTTTTTTAGTTTCTGGATATCCAGAACAATTTGACACCCAGATGGCACACTCTGATCCTGTTCAGCAGTAGGGCTAAGCTATGATTATTCTTAGGTAGAACACAGTTTAAGATTTAGGGTCTGGAAAAGATGGGACTGCAACTGATGTTCTCTCTCTCTCTCAATTCCCCTTGTTTACGGTTGAACTAATTCTGATTGTATGTGTATAATGAGGGGGTGAAGAGGAGTGTCTACAGGAAGGGGGGGGGGGGGAGTACTTGGGACTGGGACAGTAGGGTCCTCATCACACCATCTGGGACCGCAAGTGGTAAGTGGAAATGAGAAGAGGTTGATTAATGAATAGGGGAGTTGGGAGGGGAAGGGCAGGAGTGGGGAGAAGGCAGGCATGGGATCAGTGAGAAACAAATTCCACGGTGGTTGGCTACTTGTGGATATGGGTTGGGAGTTTGGAATATTGGGGGGGGAGGGGGAGGTAAAGAGTCATTAGGCTGGAGTTATTCTTTCCCTTATCTCAGTGGTTCTCAACCCAGTCCACTGGGACCTCCAGGCCAGTCAGGTTTTCAAGATATCCACAATGAATATGCATGAGATAGATCTATATACAATGGAAGCCATTCATGTAGATCTCATATGCATATTCATTGTGGATATCCTGAAAACCTGACTGACCTGTATCCCCGAGGACTGGGTTGAGAACCACTGCTTTAGCAGATTGGTCACAATATTTGGGTTCAGTTAGCGCTGAGGGGGGTTTTCTTGGAATGTCTGTAGTTTGGGCTCCCCAGTTAAGAAGGCTAAGGCTGAAGGCCCTGAGGCATCAGAAAGTGGCTGGGGCAATGTTACAAGAAACAAATCAAACTGCTTATAAGCATACTAAGCTAAAAATAGGATGAATAGGACAAGTTTACAAGGTAGTGGACAGCGAACAAAAAAAAAAAAGGTGGTGTGGGCTTTATAGTGGGCAAAGGAGCCCATTTTCAACAAACTGATGGCAGACTCTAAAGGGCAATTTGTAATAGTCTTGGGTATGCTGCAAGATTCCTAATTATTTTATGCAATATTTATGCCCCTAACGTCCATTATCAGGGTTTCTTTACAGAGTTGGTTAAGGAGCTCGAGCAACTGCCAAGTCATCATACAGTATCAGGTAGGCACTTTAATGGGGTGTTGGATTTAGATATGGACTGCTCTAACATGTCTGTTGCAGGGCGTGAGCATGACTTGATGTTTATGGCACTTTAAATGAATGGATTTAGTGGACACCTGATGTATGCTTCACCTGCAGGAGAGACTATATGCATCCTTCTAAAGCCCACAGTACCAGTGTTCATATAGATTTTGGTGTCCACACCACTGTTTGTCAAGGTAATGGATGCAGTTATTGGCCTGTATGAAATACTGGACTGCAAAATAACTTTGATCAATTTGGAATAGAGGCAGGTAGCTGCAGGCATTAGGCTCTGATGAGTTCCCCTAGAGCTTTTACAAGGATGAGCGTTTTTGTCATACCTGCGGAACAAATAGGATGAGTTTGTTAAGGTCAATAAGGCCCATACACGCGCACCACAGTCCTGGCTCTGGGAGACCGCTAAGGTTGTTCCGAGGGGGGATATTATAGATTATATGACCCATAGGAAAAAAATAACTCTGTGCTAGCATACATCATTTGGAAAGACAAGTTGGGATGCCTTGCATACAATCGACACGCAGCACACATTCCCTGAAATAGGGCTAAGTTCTTGGAACTTCAGGTGGCGTTAAATACACTGCTACAAAGGCTAAGAAATCCATCCAGTTTTACAATTTTCAATTGTATCAGTATGGGAATAAAGATGGGAGTCTAGTGTCACGCTACCTGAAGGGGTAGCCGGGGTCTTGGCATATCCCAGCACTAAGGGATAAACAGGGTACAAGACAGCCTGACACTAGAATCACTGGCAAAATTATTTGTGATTACTATAGAGCTGTATATGGCAACAGTATCATCTCAATTTAGGATTAGAGAATGCCTCATTTGGGTGGATCTTTCAATGAGCTCATAATGCAGGGAAGCTGCCCATATGATACAAATATGCTTTAATTATGGCTCTGCCCAAGCTGGGGAAAGGATCAGTTGAGGCCTGAATCATACCGCCCTCTCTCTTTATTAAATTTTGACATCAAAGTGCAAATATGGCAGATTGATTAGTATTGTCTACCAGCCATGGTACAGGATAGCCTCGTGGGATTTGTTAGCAGCCAGTATGCTTCATAGAACAATGCAGAAGATATCAGCCTCATTGGAATGGGTATAAAGGGAATAGATGCCTTCTTTGCTAATTAGTTTTGACATAGAGAAGATGCTTGGCAAGGTGGGGTGGCTGTATCTCTGAGTACTGGATGCTTGTGGGCTAGGAGAGAGTTTCTTAAAAGTGATTTATCTACTTTCTTCGGTGCACAAAGCAACGGTATTAGTCAAGGGAGAAATCGTATCCCATTTTGACTTACAGCAGAGGGCCCAGCAGGGATTTCCCCATCAACGCTGATGTTTATCTTAGCTTTATTTAACAGTATTTTTATACCGCTTTATCCTATGGTCAAAGCGATTTACATCAAACAGAGCTTAATACATTGTAACAGGATAACGGACTTGGAGTGAACTTAATAAAGGGGGTCATGGATCATTGGGGGTGGGAAGGAAGGGAGTTGACAGTGCAATCAGAAGAGGTAGGGGGGATAGGGGGCAAGGGGACAGAGGCTGATGTGCAGTGGGATCACATCTCGTCTTCAGTGAAGTAGGCTGTAAATAGGCGAGTCTTGAGGGCCTTTCTGAATAGGTCCTTTGTGGCCCGTAGATTGCATGGCATTGAGTTCCAAAGGGTAGGTGCATAAAGAGAAGGCTCTTCTGGATGTGGTAGTGCTGGATCTGGTAAAGAGCGCTGGAGTGCTTAGGGTGTTCTGTGATCCTGTTCGCCTTGAATGGTTTTTGTCTGTGGTTTCTTGTATTACTGTCTGAACGTGGGTGGATGACAGGCTTTTAAGGACTTTGAAAATTGTAAGGATGGCTTTGAATCTTGTGCATTCAATGATGGGTAGCCAGTGCAGCTGTTTGAGTAAGGGAGTTATATGTTCAGTTGTGCGTGCATTGCATAGGGTGCATGCTGCCGTGTTGAGGGCTAATTGTAGGGGGTGGATTTCTGTTTTTGGTAAACCTTGGAGGATGAGGTTGCAGTAGTCTATATGTGGGAAGATGAGAGATCTTTAAGTACTGTGCGAAACATTTGGGGTTTAGGAGAGGCTTGAGATGTTGTACAGTCTTGATTTTATAGTAGATATTCCTGGTAATGCTTTTGATGCGAGTAGAGAATGTTAGGCATTGATCGAGGGCAACACCAAGGTATCCTACTTCTTCTTGTACTTGAAGTTGAGTTCCATTTAGGCTTATGGTATTTGGTGGGGTGAAGCTAGTGTCTCTGGAGATAAATTAGGGCTCTAGTAGCGTATCTAGGCATTCAGGGCTTAGGCTGGGTGATCTGTAGGCAAATAAAATGGTTATGTTGCCATTTGTTATTGCTATTGTGTCCAGTTCTTTGTCCGAGGTCTTTGTGAGGGCGCAAAAGTTGAGCTTTTTCTTGGCTAGGAGTATAGTTAATCTGTATAATATGGTATGTGAATCTGGGTTTTCTATTATGGTGGGTGGGGGGCATTGGGATGAGTAGGTAAGAGTGAATGATGGGCAGTAAAGTTGTTGTGGGTGTTAGAGCTGTGGTGGCAGTGAGGAGTGAGGTGAGGCAGAAAGGTAGGAAGATGGCTAGGGTAGCCATTGTTGAGATGAGGGAAATTGTTGGGATGTCTTGCTGGTGGCCAGGTGAAAGTGTAATTAGGCCTTACCTGCTAATTAGCGTTCTTAAAGGATCTCCAGTCCCTTTCCTCTGGGTTGTGCCCCCCTTCCAGCTGCAAGGAGACGGAGCACGTCATCTTCTTTTGATGACCCTAGGATATATATAGTACTGGCACCTCCCACCAGATTCAGTATCCTATTGACAAAGCAAACTTAACGGAGAGACCAATTATGAAACAGAACAAAACTACTATCTAACTGCAAGACTAACAGCAAAACACCAACTCCCCCCTCCCTGGGAAGAATTACATCCCACCCCTTTCTAGAGGAGGAAGCTTACCTTAGCCCGCCGCTGTCATATCCAGGCGCCTTGCTCATCTATACCGATGCATCACCAGCACCTCCCATAGGCCATTCTCTTGTTTTCTTCTTGCGGGGCCCATCTGTCGCTTCGGGCCGTCGAAGCCTGTTAGGAAACAACAAACTGTGAGGGATCAGGGACTGGACTGGAGATACTTCAGGAACGCTAATTAGCAGGTAAGGCCTAATTACTTTTTCCTAAGCGTCTCTCCAGTCCAGTCCTTTTCCTTTGGAATGTAACAGAGCAGTTCAAACCTGGGTGGGTCCTGCAAGGCCGGC
Source organism: Ichthyophis bannanicus (assembly GCA_033557465.1). NCBI lineage: Eukaryota > Metazoa > Chordata > Amphibia > Gymnophiona > Ichthyophiidae > Ichthyophis > Ichthyophis bannanicus. The sequence continues at coordinate 298,271,937 of CM066042.1, forward strand.
CCGAAGCACCGAACCTCCAAACCCCGCATCCCCAGAGGCATGAAAGTCTAACCTGTAATGCTTTGCAAAGATGTGCAGTGAGAACAAAGCAGCCGCCCTGCATATCTCTAGCGGGGGAACGAGACAGAGTTCCACCCAGGAGGTTGCTTGAGCTCTAGTGGAATGGGCCCGGAGCCCGACCGGCACCTGCTTTCCCTTAAAGATGTATGCTGAAGCAATGGCTTCCTTAACCTATCGAGACACGGATGCCTTGGAAGCCGCTTCACCTTTACGTGGTCCTGCAAACAAGATGAACAACCTCTCGGACTTGCGAAAAGAAGCTGTCCTCTTCAAGTAGCGCTTCAGGACTCTGCGCACATCCAACAAACGTAAGCGAGCATAGTTTCCCCACTGTCCCGCCCCCGAGAAGGAAGGGAGAGAAACAGTCAGATTCACATGAAAAGACGAAATCACCTTAGGCAAAAAGGACGGAACTGTGCGGAGAACTACCTTCTCTTTAAAGAAGGAAAGAAAAGGCGGATGACAAGACAGGGCCTGAAGCTCAGAAATACGCCTGGCCGAACAAATTGCTACCAAGAAGACAGTCTTAAGAGTCACGTCCTTCAACGAAGTCTGCTGCATTGGCTCGAACGGATCCCCGGCCAAGGCGTCTAAAACTAGATTGAGATCCCAAGGAGGGACCGGCGACCTTAGTTGAGGCCGCAGACGCCTAGCTGCTCTTAGAAATCGACTCACATCCGCATTCTCGCCCAAAGACTTACCTTGAACTTTGCCTCTGTAACAAGAAATTGCTGCGACTTGCACTCGCAGAGAACTGGCTGCCAGGCCCTTGTCAAAACCGGCCTGCAAGAAATCCAGAACCTCAGGCACCGAAATCGAAAGAGGCCTCTTTCGCTGGTCTGCGCACCATCCTTCAAATATACGCCAAACCCTTACATACGAAAGGCAGGTAGACCGTTTAAGGGAATTCAGCAAGGTGGCAATCATTGCCCTAGAATACCCCTGCTTCAGCAACCTCGCCCTTTCAATAGCTAGGACGTAAGCGAGAACCGATCCACCTGAGGCATGCGCACTGGCCCCTGCACCAACAGATCTTCCCTCACCGGCAGATGCCATGGACGATCGGCTAACAGCCGCATCAAGTCGGCGTACCAACGGCACCGAGGCCAGTCCAGTGCTATCAGCACCACCGGACCTGGGTGATCCTCTACCCGATGAAGGACCCTGCCTATGAGTGCCCAAGGAGGGAAAACATACAGCAGGCCCTTGGACGGCCACCTCTGAACTAGGGCGTCCAATCCTTTGGACATTTCCTTTCATCGGCTGAAGAATCGACTCGCCTTGGCTGACTCGAACCGTGCCATGAAATCCATCACTAGGGTCCCCCATCCACGAAAACTATGCCCTCGAACACTTCCTGGCAGAGTTCCCACTCCCCGTGGTCCACTGTTTCTGCTTAAGAAATCCGCCGTTACATTCTCCACTCCGGCCACGTGCTGCGCCAACAAGGCTGAGAGATGAATCTCTGCCCACTCCAGTAGGCCCTCTGCTTCCTCCTCCAAAGGAGGACTGCTCGTGCCACCTTGCCGGTTGATATATGCCACCACCATCATGTTGTCGGATAGTACCCGGACCGCCCTTTGAATGACTAAGTGTTGGAAAGCCCTGAGGGCTAGGGCTACAGTCCGTAACTCCAGTCTGTTGATCGACCACTGGGATTCATGGGCATACCAGACGCCCTGGGCAAAGTGACCCTCGCAATGCGGCCCCCACCTGGAAAGGGAGCCATCCATCGTCAACTGGACCCACGATGGGGAATTGAGGGGCATGCCCCGCTCCAGACTTCCCAGGTGGAGCCACCACTGTAGGGCTTCCCTGGTCACTGAAGGACAGATGAGAGGTACGGACATTGGCTGGTGCTGATGGGACCTGCGTCGCAACAGGGCCCGTTGTAGAGGTCTCATGTGTGCTCTGGCTCAAGGCACTAGTTCTATTGTTGCCGCCATGGTTCCCAGAATCTGAAGGTAATGCCAAGCGGAGGGGAGCCTGCATGGTCAGAAACTGAAGGATCAGTCGCCTCAGCTCCCCCACCCTGCGCTCCGGCAAGAACACCCTGCCTTTTTCCGTGTCAAATTTTGCCCCTAGATACTCGATCTCTTGCAAGGGTATCAACTTGCTCTTTGCTATGTTGATCACCCAACCAAGGCTCCTCAGGAATACGACCACCTGAGCCGTTGCCTTCAGACTCTCCTCCTTGGATTTCGCCCGGATCAACCAGTCGTCAAGGGTGTACCAAAATCCCTTCCTTGCGCAGAGCCGCCACCACCACTACCATGACTTTGGTGAAGGTGCACGGAGCCATCACCAGGCCGAAAGGCAACGCTTGAAACTGGAAGTGACCTTCCGGTATCGCAAACTGCAAGAATTTCTGGTGAGCCGCCCGAATATGTAAGTAGGCCTCCGTCAGGTCCAAGGAGGTCAGAAATTCTCCTTGTCTTATTGCCACCAAGACGGATTTCAGTGTTTCCATTCGAAAATGCGGTACCCTGAGACAACGATTGACCCCCTTCAAGTTGAGGATCGGCCGAAAGGTCCCCTCTTTCTTGGGCACCACAAAATAAATGGAGTATCGACCGGAACCGCGTTGGTCTGGAGGCACAGGCACGACTGCCCCCAACCAACGCAGCCTCGCCAATGTCTCTTTTACCGCGGCCCTCTTGAGGGAAGACTTGCACGGGGAGAGTACAAAGGAATGAGGAACGGGTCTTGCGAATTCGCTAGCATAACCCTCTCAAACCACCTCCAGGACCCACTGATCAGATGTGACCCGGGCCCAGGCTGGAAAGAACTGCCGCAGGCGACCCCCTACCAGCAGCCTGCCCTGCTGGGCCCCCGTTGTTTCACTGTGGCTTTCTAGGGTCCGAGGAGGTGGAAGAGGCGGTGAGAACCCCTTTCCAGCCCCCTGGAATCCCCGAAAGTTCTGTCCCCTGGAAGAGAAACGACCTCTCTGAAAAGGAGTAGACCAGAAACCCCGAAATCTCCGCGCCTCCCTAGCTTGAGGTTGCGACAGAGCAGGAAGGCGGCGGCTCTGCTTAGGCCTATCCTCCGGAAGTCTACCCCCTTTAGACTCCCCCAGATCCTTCACTAGCTTCTCCAGGTCCTCTCCAAAGAGAAGTTTTCCCTTAAATGGGAGCCTGCTGAGCCGTGCCTTAGAACCATCAGCGGCCCAGTGGCGTAGCCAAAGATAACGGCGGGCCGCCGCCACCGAAGCCATGTTTTTGGCCAAACTCCTAACGAGATCATACTGGCTATCGGCCAAGTAGGCACCTCCAGATTCAATCCTAGCTGCCTCTGCCGATGCTTCCGCTGGAGGGTTACCAGCGAATTGAAGCTGCTGAGACCAACATAAACAAGCCCGGGCTACCCAGGCCCCGCACACGGACGCCTGGAGTGCTAGGGCACTAATGTCAAATGCCTGCTTCAGCAGCGCGTCCAGCTTCCTATCTTGGATGTCCTTGAAGACTGCACTGCCCTCCACAGGAATCGCGGTCCTCTTTGTGATCGCCGACACTGCAGCATCCACACTGGGAGAACGGAGCAATTCCTTCTCCCCTTCCGGTAACGGATAGTCGAGCCATCGACCATACCCCTCTCAGCCCTGATTCAGGTTGATCCCATTCCTCTTGAATCATTTATTTATTTATTTATTTACATTCTCTTATATACCGCGCTATTCTGCATCAGTGCGGTTTACATAGAACAAACTGAAATTACATTGAACAGGGCATTATAACTTGGAGATAACTATTTTACAGGGAACATGGGCTATGGAGGGTTAAGTGGCTTTGCCCAAGACCACAAGGAGCACCTGTGGGACTAGAAACCCCAGTCCTTCTGGCCCAAGGTTGCTGTCCTCTAGTGGGATTTGAACCTCCGACCTTCCGGCCTGAAGCACCTTGCCCCAACCACTAGGCCACTCCTCCACTCCAATCATCTGCTTCACCACCCGGTGCACCGGGAACACCTTCTGTGATTTCCTGACCGCTTGGATCAGTGGATCCTCCAGCACTACTTCTGTTGGGGCTCCTGCTGCCATATTAATGACCTTAAGGCAGAGGTTCTCAAATCCAGTCCTGGAGGGCCGCAAACCAGTCAGGTTTTCGGAATATCCCTAATGAATATGCATGAGAGATTCAAATACAGTGGAAGCAGTGCATGCAAATATATCTCATGCATATTCATTAGGGATATCCCAAAAATCTGAATGGTTTGCGGCCCTCCAGGACTGGATTTGAGTACCTCTGCCTTAAGGGATTCCCCAATCAAGGCTGGCAACTCCTCTCGGCGAAACACCCGAACAATCTTAGCCTGTTCCTGCTCTGATATCTCACCTTCTTCCAGCTCTTCCTCGTCTTCCCCCATCTCTCTGTCCGAGACCTCTCCTTCCGGGATCTCAGAGAAGGGAGCACGGAGAACCTCCTCGTGGGAGAGCCTAGCCCGCTTTGGCGGGACCTCTGCTTCTTCATGATCCCTAGGGTCCGCGTGCGGCACTGTATTGCTTCCTGATGCCGTTCCCTGCTCCCGAGTTCCTTGCTTGCGGAGGCAAAAGGCCTTATGTATTAGCAGGACAAATTCAGGGGAAAGTCCCCTCCACTGCCAAAGTCCAGTCCTCCCATGGAGGTAGAAGAACTGGGTTGAGGTAAGGTATTTGCGGACTGCTCCCCCGTCAAAGGAAGGCCCGGTGCCAACCGACCCATGACCTCCAGGGGGTCCACGGATTTCTGAGAGACCTGAGGGAGAGGATCCTGCGAACCACCCGCTTGAATCTCCTGTTCCATTGCAGCTGCCTCAGCTGCGCAGCCTCTACATACCACAGAGTCTGACACAGTGCTCTTACGCGTGCCACAGAGCAAACATTGTGGTTTAGCAGGCATAATGGAGTTGCTCTGGTTATCTCACACTCTAAATATCTAAACAAATTATTTTATTTTTTTTTACACCTGCTTGCAAAACACGGGCCTAGGAGACACCCCCAAAAGAGTTACCCCACGGTCGGGCCCCCTGCTGCCCTCTGTACCAAATTTAATTCCTTTAGAAATTTCCCTTTTTGGAAAGGAGCACCAAAATGACAGGCACGCGAAGAAAAAAAAGAGGGCCTACTTCCACCGGCACTCTCTCCTCCTCAGGACACCGGCAGGCTCCACTGCAACACGCCGGCTGCAACCACATGGTCGGCTACGAACGCCACGCGGTTCGCCTCAGCGTTACGGCCCCTTTCGCACTGCCAAAACTGCCGGCTGCAACCGCGTGGTCGGCTCCGTTGCCACGCGGTTCACCTCCGTTCTGGCCTCTTCTTGCTTCCTTCCGCAGGGGTTGTAGGTGTCTTCCCGCCCTCACGCTCAGCCGCCAGGAGGGCTTTGGCAGCGAGGCGAAAAGACACTGAAGGGCCTCGAAAGGCAGCGGCGGACTGCAGGGATGCTTCCTCCTCCCTAACGCACCGGATAAAGGCTGGCGGTCTTAAGGGGAAACAGACCTGCGCTTGTTTGCAGGGCAGTGGCCGAAAGTACCTCCTCCCCCACTCCTTGAGGGAAACTGAGGCAGAAGAAAAGACCTTCACTAGCCTACACTAGACAGACAAATAAAATTAAAGGTACAGGAAATAAACCAAAAGGTAAAATAGCTCGCTAAGTATCTCCAGTAACCTAGCTATGGGTTACTGACCCCCTTATAGCTTGGAGACTGAGCAAAACTGAATCCAGTGGGAGGTGCCAGTACTATATATATCCTAGTGTCATCAAAATAAGATGAGGTGCTCAGTCCCCTTGCAGCTGGAAGGGGAGCACAACCCACAGGAAAGGGACTGGACTGGAGCGACGCTTAGGAAGCCTGCTATTCTGCTTGCTGGTGGGAGCTTACCAACTGCAGGAGCTGTTGCAAAGTTCAGGGTCAGCGTTGTACTGCGGTTTCCTCCGTGCAGAGTGTTTAGATGGTAATAGATTTTCCTTTTGTGTGGTGGTTGGCCTGCACCTAAGGGCTATGCCAAAGGGCGCACCAAGGGTTCTTTGATTTAAACTGTCCCGCCAGTGCCAATGGTTAGCTGTTGGTGGGAGCAGGGAGGAGCTCACTTCCTTGCTCCTCAAACTGCTGAGCCAGCCTGAGTCTCTGCACACCAAGGGCGCTTTGATTTAAACTGCTTTGGATCCACTGCTCAGATTTATTCATTCGAAAGACGATATTAGAGGGGTGAAGATCGGTGCAAGCACTTTCAAGTTGGCAGCCTTTGCTGACAACTTATTGGTCCACTTAACAAGCCTGAGAAGTTCATTCACATCTTTGCAGGAAAAAAATCCACAAATATGATGCTATTGCAGGCTTAAAACTTAAGTCTGAGCAGGATGCTGAGGAGGGTGGAAAGGGGACTTCCCCTAAAATTTGGCTGGGGAGGCAGTTAGATACCTAGGAATATGGTTACCTGCAAATCCCTGGAGGATATACCTGCTTAATGTGGAGAAATTGCAGGACTGGTACCCACTGTCGCTATCACTGCTGGGTAGGGTGGCGGCATACAGGCTGGTGAAATTAGACTTACCTGCTAATTGTGGTTCCTTGAGTAGCTCCAGTCTAGTCCCGAATCTCTGGAGTTGTGTACGTCCTCCGCAGCTTGGAGACTGAGCATGTCACTCTTTTGGTGACCTTAGTATAAGTAGTCCAGGGACCGCCTCCTTGAATCAGTTTCCTATTGGCAAAGCAGACTCACCAGAGCAAAAAGTAAGCCAATCTCAACACAAAACCTTTAAACACATATCAACGAACAACAAATGAACAAGTAAGCCCTACACTATCTCTATGTTAAGATTATAATACTGGATGCATGAGCTGCTCATTCTCCCTCATCCCTTAAAGAGGCCCTTCACTCTTAGCGAGAAAGAACTATGATCATACTCTTTTGCAAGCCTGACGCGCCTTGCGACTTGCCCCCTAAGAGCCCTTCAACATCACCCTCCCCGGTCTTCAGGCTACATCCTGGCAGTCTACATTAGGGAGGGATGTGGGACTAGACTGGAGCTACTCAAGGAACCACAATTAGCAGGTGTCTAATTTCACCTTCCTTATCGTACCTCCAGTCTAGTCCCGAACCTCTGGAGATGTAACAGAGCAGTGAACATTTTACTGGGAGGGGCCTGCCAGGCCACCCTGAAGTACCGCCAGTCCAAACCTAGCATCGACTTCCACCTGCACATCAATCCTGTTATGCTTGACAAAGGTATGTAATGATGATCAAGTTGCCACCCTACAGATTTCCATCGCTGGAACCAAGCTAAACTCCGCCCAGGACGCTGCCTGAGCTCTAGTCAAATGTGCCCTTAAACCTTTCAGCTCCACTCTGCCCTTTAAGAGATATGCTGCCGCAATCGCTCCATTAATCCACCAAGCTATAGCTGCCTTAGAAGCCGGTTCTCCTTGCCAAGATCCACCAAACAGGACAAACAACCTGTCCGACTTGCGCAACGCCTCCATCCTCTGCAAATATTTCTTCAGCGCCCTGCCTATATCCAACCTATGCAGCCACCCTTTAGCCACATCTTCAACTGACTTTTCGAAGACCGGCAAGGATACCACCTGATTGACATGAAAGGCCGATACCACTTTAGTCAAAAAGGACGGGACAGTCCTAAGCACTATTTTTTTGCTTGAAAAGGACAAAAACAGCTCCCTACAAGACAAGGCCTGCAACTCGGAGATTCTCCTTGCTGAAGTGATAGCAACCAAAAATACCACCTTTAGCGTAAGATCCTTCAAAGTCGCCTTTGCCAATGGCTCAAACGGCTCCCTAACCAGTGCCTCCAGCACCACATTAAGGTCCCACCCGGAACCGTAATCCTGCAGGGGGGTCTCAACAAAGAGGTCGCTCTCAAAAATCTTTTCACATCCGGATGAGTTCCCAGCATCCTCCCCTGCACCTTCCCTCGATAACAGGCCAGTGCTGCCAACTGCACCCTAAGAGAAGACGCTGCCAAGCTTTTATCAAATCCATCCTGCAAAAAGGACAAAATCTGTGCTATCGTGGTCAACACCTGCATCTGTCTATCCTCGCACTAGGCCTCAAACAGCCGCCAAACTCTCACGTATGCCATAGAAGTGGCGCAACGACTAGACCTCAATAACGTAGAAATCACCACTGCCGAGTATCCTCTGACCGTCAGGCTTGCCCTCTCAAGAGCCAAGCCGTAAGCGAAAACCGATTCACCTGAGGCATACTCAGAGGGCCCTGCACTAGCAGGTCTCTCCTGTCCGGTAGCCTACACGGAGGTTCCACCAGAAGACACATTACGTCGGCATACCAAGGCCGCCTTGGCCAATCCGGCGCAACCAGAAAGAGTAGTTACTCACTGCAACAGGTGTTCTCCAGGAGCAGCAGGACTCAGTCCTCACATATGGGTGACATCGGCGCCGACGGAGCCACCGTGCGGAGCATTTCCCCAGCTTTCAAAAAAAAGCCTTTGGGAATGCAGCGCGCATGCACGGTCCCCTTCCCGCACAAGGGTGCCATCTTGCTTAGTCTGATGACATTGCTAAAAGACAGAAAAAAATAACAAAATAAAGCATATGACTGCTACTCCAAGGGGAGGAGGGAGGGTTGTGAGGACTGATTCCTGCTGCTCCTGGAGAACACCTGTTACAGGTGAGTAACTACTCTTTCTCCAGGACCAAGCAGGAAGTCAGTCCTCACATATGGGACTCCCCAGCTTAAGGCTACCGGAGACCCAAAGCTGAAAAATGAGCTCCCTCTAGAGCCTCAGCACGTGAGAAAAGAATCTTCTCTGAGAACGCCCCCGAACGGTAGCCCAACACCAGGACCGGAGGGTAGGAGTTGCCTAAAGCCCAAAGAGATTATGGAGTACCACCTGTCCGAAAGCACTGTCCCTGCAGGACTCCCTCTCGAGGCAATAGTGGGCCGCAAAAGTCTGGCTTGAAGACCAAGTAGCAGCCCGGCAGATGTCTGCCAACGGAACAGAGCGGAGATGAGCCACTGACGCAGCCTTCGCCCTGACACGTTGGGCTGTAACTCGACCCTGCAAGGAGAGGCCGGCTGCCCCGTAATTATGGACAAAGTACGCTTGGAGACAGGTAACCAACTTATTGGGGTCAAAACAGACGAAGAGCTGAACAGCCCTCCGGTGCTCCGTATACGGTCAAGGTAGAAGGACAACGCCCTCCTACAGTCCAGGGTATGCAAGACCATCTCAGCCCGGCTGGCATGCGGCCTGGGAAAGAAAGTTGGATGAACCACCTCCTGATTGAGGTGGAAGGAGGAGACAACCTTTGGAAGGAACTTAGAATGAGCCCGTAAGACTACTCTGCTCCTATAGAACCTAGTGTATGGTGTATCTGACGCCAGGGCTTGAAGCTCCCTCACTCGTCTTGCTGAGGTAAGAGCTACCAGAAACAACGTTTTCCAGGAGAGAAAACGCAAAGGACAAGTAGCCATAGACTCAAATGGTGGGCAAGTAAGCTGTTGCAAGACCACATTTAAATCCCACTCAGGGGCAGGCGGACAAACTGGAGGCTTAAGCAAAAGCAGGCCTCTAAGGAAGCGAGCCACCAAAGGGTGGCTGGAGAGAGACTGCCCCTCCACCGGTGAGTGGTGTGCTGAAAGAGCACTAAGATGAACTCTAACAGAATTGGACTTAAGGCCTAGGTTGGACAGGTGAAGCAAATATTGCAGCACCACTGGTACCAGGCATTGAGCACACCAGGTAGAGAATCTACGCCACTTAAGGGCATAAGACTTTCGGGTGGACTGCCGTCTAGAGGCCAAGACCATGTCCTCCACTTCCCTAGGCAGCAGTAAGGGTGCTAGAACTACCCTTTCAGCAGCCAGGCCATCAGATTGAGGGACTGGAGATTGGGGTGTAAAAGAGATCCCTGTTCCTGAGACAGGAGATCTGGCTGCATCCCCAGAGGAAGAGGAGTGTCCACCGCCAGTTGCAAAAGTAGTGGGAACCACGGCTGTCTGGGCCATCTGGGGGCCACCAGAATTACCGAGGCCCTGTCCCGGAGCACTTTGAACAGTGTCTGGGGCACTAGAGGCGTGGGAGGAAAGGCATATAGAAGGCCTGTAGACCACGGAATGAGAAACGCATCCGCTGCTAATCTGAGAGGATGCGGTTGTCTGGAGCAGAACCTGGGCAGCTGACGGTTCAGAGGATTGGCAAAGAGATCTATGGTTGGAAGACCCCATCTCATGAAGATCTGTTGAACCACTAGAGGATTCAACTGCCATTCGTGTGGCTGCAGGATCCTGCTCAATCTGTCTGCCAGGTAATTCTCCTGGCCAGGGAGATAGACTGCTTTGAGAAGTATGCCATGATTGACTGCCCAGGAGCACAGGCTCTGCGCTTCCTGACACAGAAATCGGGACCCCGTGCCCCCTTGTTTGTTCACATAGAACATAGCAACTTGATTGTCCATCTGAACTAAGATGGACTGGTGAGAGATGAGATGAGAGAAAGTCCTCAGGGCTAAGCGGATAGCTCTCAGTTACAAGAGATTGATCTGCTGTGCAGTCTCCCAAGGAGACCACAGGCCTTGAGTACATGCTTCCTGGCAATGTGCACCCCAACCTTGAAGAGAAGCATCGGTTGTCAGCACCTGAGAGTGTGGAGGTGCCTGAAAAGGCACCCCTTGCAGCAGATTCGGAAGATGAAGCCACAATTATACTCTAGTAGCTTGGACACCCTCACCTTGTCCCTCAGGTTTCCTGTGGCTTGGTGCCACTGAGTTCTGAGGCCCCACTGAGACGGTCTCATGTGTAGACAGGCATTTGGCGTTACATGGACTGTGGAAGCCATGTGCCCTAATAGCCTCAGGAATTGTCTGGCGGAGACCAGAGAATTGCTGTGAAACTGACTGGCCAGATCCATCAACCTGTGGGCCCTGCCCACGGGTAAAAAGGCCTTTGCCTGGAGGGTGTCCAGTCTTGCTCCTATGAACTCCATGTTCTGCAAGGGGCGCAAAGTGGACTTCGCAAAGTTTATAACAAACCCCAGATGCTGGAGCAGAGCGACAGTGCGAAGGGTGGCTTGATTGACCTCCTGTGGGGACTGGCCTCTGATGAGCCAGTTGTCCAGGTATGGAAAGACAAAGAGTCCTTGCACCCTGAGGTAGGCCACCACCACTGCTAGGCACTTGGTGAATACCCTGGGGGCGGAGGTTAGGCCAAAAGGTATTACTCTGTACCGATAATGGATTTCCTCCCACTACAAATCTGAGATATTGTCTGTGGTCTGGATGAATGAGGATTTGAGTATAAGCATCCTTTAGATCTTAGCAGCATAGCCAATCTCCCTGCTGGAGGTAGGGCAGCAGGATTCCAAAGGTAAGCATCTTGAACTGTTCCCTCTCCAGGAACTTGTTGAGGTTCCGCAAGTCTAGGATGGGCCTGAGGCCTCCTGTTCTTTTTGGTACCAGAAAGTACCTGGAATAGAAGCCTTGACCTCTCAGGTGGTGGGGCACCGGTTCCACTGCCTGTTCCTTTACAAGACTTGCTAACTCCTGCAGGAGTAGGTCCCTGTGCAGAAGAAGTCTTGGAAGCTCCCCTGGAAAGTAGGAGGGGGTAGCTGGTGGAAGTAGAGGAGATAGCCCTTCTGGACTATGCTTAGTACCCAGGTATCCCTTGTTACGGCAGGCCACCTGTGGGCATACAGGGCCAGCCGGCCTCCTGTGCTGATAGGGGCCAGCTGAAGAGGAAAGGCTATGCCACTGGAGTCAAAACCCCGCTCCCTGCTGTGCAGGAGCCAGAGCTGGTGGCTTGGGGGGTTTTCTGCCTACGGGGCCCATGTCCCTGCCCCTTGGCCTGCTGACCCTGTTGGGGAGCTACAGAGGCCTGAAAATGAGGGTATGTTTTATAGGCAGATGACTTCCTCGGGTAAAAGATCTTTTTTCACGAGCCCTTCTTCTTCTGAGAAGGGGCCGAGGTCTTCCTGGACAGCCTTGTACGGGTAAGAGTCTCGGTCTCGAGTTCTGCAGCCTTTTCAGCCATGGGCTTGCCAAAGAGGTTCTCACCTCGGCAGGGGACATCGACCAACTTGTCCTGCACCCATGGCTCGAGGTCCGATGACTGTAGCCAGGCCTGACAGTGTGCACCGATGCCGGCCGCGGCTACTCGGGCCGAAGCCTCAAAGTCATCATAGGCTGCTCGAGAGATAAACTTCGAGCACTCTCGAATACCCGATGACAGGGCCTTGAACCTCTGCAAAGGTTCCTCGGAGAGACCAGCAGAGAACCCGGCAATCTCCTTTGCCAGGTCTCGAAGGTACATGCCCATGTACAGCTGGTAAGTCTGGACACGGCAAGCAAGCATAGAGCCCTGGAAGCATTTCTTACCGAGGGCATCCAGGTTCCGGGCCTCCCAGCCGGGAGGCACCGAGGAGTGCATCTTCTGACTCTTCAGACGATGCATGGCCGATTCCACAACCATAGAGTGGTGCGGTAATTGTGCCTTTTGGAACCCAGGGCTCTTGCGGACTCGATAGATAGAATCGACCCGCTTGCTCAAAACCGGCGTCAAGGCCGGCGCCTCCCACATGCGGAAGAGCAACCGTTCCAGCATCGGAGGAACCAGTACAGTAAAGGCCTCCTTGGGAGGAGAGTCATACTGCAGGGGCTCGAGGCTCCTCCACGGGATCCGCGGGGAATGCCAAGGCCTTGGCCATATCCCGCACAAAGTCCGAGAACCGGGTATCCTCCGGGGGGGACCATCTCCAAGATTTGGACTCCGGCGAGTCCGATGGGACACACCGAGTCCGAAAGGTGTCGGGTGACTCCTCGTCCTCCATTTCCCAGCCAGATCCCTCGGAGGAGGAATCAAGCGGCTCCGGTCGGGCAGTAACAGATACCATCCGCCCCGACGCCTAGGGTACTGGCATCGATGACCTCGGTCCCAAACGGGAGGCCGAGGGAGACCTTGGCCAAGGATCGACTCGAGAGCGCATGGCCTCGAGGATCGGATCGGCCTCCAGGGTCGACTTGGACGTCGATGTCCCGGTGGTCGGGGCAGATGCACTGGTGAGACAGACGATCAGTGCCCGCTGCTGTTCCATGAAGGCAGCCAAGCTGCACTCCAAGGCCGTCAACCTGAGTCCGAGCTCAGGAGACTAAGCGGCCCCCGACGGCATAGGGCCCAACGTCGGCTCCCCCGGAGGAGAGTCCATGAGGACTACAGTACTCACGTGACCCGGGGACTCCATCTCCACACGAGGCTGTTTGGCAGGCCTCTCCGACTCCAAAGACCTGGGACGGCGCTCGGGGCTATGCGACTTGGCCTTCGAGGAGCCAAGTGCGTCCACCGATGCCGCCCTCGCGGGTTTCTTCTTCCTGCGATGCTCCCGCGAGGGAGACCCCCTCTCAGAGGAGCCTCGGCGATGCTCGGGGCCGGAGTCCCGAGACGTCGAGCCTCTGACGAAGTCCGGGCCCGTCTGGACGCGGAGTCAGAGAAGATTCTTTCCTTTCGGTGCTGCCGACTCAACGCCTTCGAGGACATTTTCCCACACAGGCCACAGATCATCGGGTCATGATCGGGTCCGAGGCAACGGAGGCAGCAGTCATGTGTGTCGGTGAGAGACATAAGTTTCTTACACCGATCACACTTCTTAAACCTGCTGGCAGTCATTGGGGGAAAAAGGGCCCCTGCAAGGTCTAAAGACAGGGCTGCCAGTGAAAAATAGAAAAATGGCGCTACGCTAGTCACTAAGGACAAAAACCAAAAAAAGAAGTCCGTGCTCGATACCGATGTATCAGACCCAGGCGGGAAAGGGAAACCGGCGTTGAAACGAAGAAAACGAGTCCACGCAGAATAAAATCAACTTTTTCCTCAGGTGAAAACGAAACACGTCCGTCGGGCTCTGCAGAAAAAAGAAGACTGAGCAAGATGGCACCCTTGGGCGGGAAGGGGCTGCGCATGCGCGCTGCATGCCCAAAGGCTTTCTTTGAAAGCTGGGGAAATGCTCCGCACGGGGGCTCCGTCAGCACCGACGTCACCCATATGTGAAGACTGACTTCCTGCTTGCTCCTGGAGAAGAACTAGATCTTTGTGCCTTTCTATGCGTTGGAGAACTCTGCCGATTAGCGCCCACAGCAGGAAAATGTACAGAAGACTTTCCTCCGGCCACCTTTGCATCAGAGCATCTTTCTACCTTTGCTGATTTGAATGTTGCCATAAGATCCAATACTGACTGACCCCGTCACTGCACCAGCGAATCGAAGACTTCCTGATGAAGGACCCATTCTCCCGGATCCACCCTGACTCGACTCAAAACGTCAGTCACATTGTTCACCCCTGCTACATGCGCCGCCGATAACGCTTCCAGGTGCAACTCAGCCCAAGCTAGCATGCCGTCCGCTTCCTCCTCCAGATGCACGCTGCTGGTCCCGCCTTGCTGATTAATATACGCCACCACTGTGGCGTTGTCTGAGAGCACCCTGATCGCCTTTCCCTATAGCAGACACTGCAAGGCCTGTAGGGCTAACGACACTGCCCGTAACTCCAACCTGTTGATGGACCACTTCTTTTCCTGGTCTGACAACTGGCCCTGGGCGTACTGCCCCTCGAAGTGCACCCCCCAGCCGAACAGACTCGTGCTTCCAATCCGGCGACTCTAGAGGCATTCCTTTCTCCAGATACCCCAGACGAAGCCACCACTGTAGCGATCTGTGTGCCTCCCGCGGACACACCAACCTTCTGGACAACGGATTGGACTGATGAGACCATCTTCTGAGCAGTGCCCTCTGTAGAGGTCTCATGTGAGCTCTGGCCCACGGCACCATCTCTAGCGTGGCCGCCATTGTCCCTAATAGCTGTAAATACTGCCATGCCGAAGGAGTCCTGTTCGCCAGGAACCTCCGAATTAACTGTCTAAATTTCTGAATACGCGCTAGCGGTAGGTAGACTCTGCCTCTGCGTGTGTTGAAGTGAGCTCCCAAATACTCTAACTCCTGTATGACGCCAACTTGCTCTTTGCTACATTGACTACCCATCCTAAGTCCTGCAGGAAACTCACTACCCGACTGGTTGCCTGCTGGCTCTCCACCTGCGACTTCGCTTGAATCAACCAATCGTCCAAATAAGGGTGAACCAACACTCCTTCCCTTCCTTCCTTCAACGCCGCTGTCACCACGACCACCTTAATCTTGGTGAAAGTCCTTGGCGCTGTTGCTAACCCAAATGGCATTGCCTGGAACTGGAAATGCCCCATGGGCACCGCAAACCAAAGAAAACGTTGGTGCTCCAACCTGATCGTAATGTGCAGATAGGCCTCCAACAGATTCAACGACGTCAGATACTCTCCCTGCCGCACTGCCACAATGACTGACCGCAATGTCTCCATGCGAAAGTGAGACACCCGGAGACACCTGTTCACGCTTTTTAGATCCAGAATGGGCCGTAAGGTGCTCTCCTTTTTTGGCACCACAAAATATGTTGAGTATCGACCGCTTCCTCGTTGATCTGCCAGCACAGGCACCACCGCCTCGAGAGCTAACAACCTTTCCAAAGTTTGCCTTACCGTGCTGATCTTGAATCTTGTTCTGCAGGGAGACTGCACAAACGCGTCTCTCACGGGGTGTTGGAACTTGAGCGCATAACCTTTTTGCACAATCTCCAACACCCACTGATCCAAAGTAATTTGGGCCCAGGCAGGAACAAACTCTCTTAACCGACCTCCCACCGGTACTATCCCTGCCTGGACCCCCCTCTCACTTCATTGCGGCCTCTTGACGCTTGGGGAAGAGGCGGCTGAAAAATCTCTGCCCGCACCTCTGAAGTCACAAAACCCCTGAGACCTATACGGGAACCGACCCCTCTGCACAGGGCCAAACCTCAATGGGCGAAAACGCCTAAATTCTCTCTGTTGACTCCTAGACGGTGCTCCCGGACGATTCTGCTTCTGCTTGTCCTCCGGCAACCTGCCCCCTTTTGATTCACTTAGGTCTTTTACTAGCTTCTGTAACTCCTCTCCAAAGAGGAGCTTACCTCTAAAAGGGAGCTTACCTAACCTCGCTTTGGAGGCCGCATCTGCCGCCCAATTACACAGCCAGAGATACCTCCGCGCCGCCACTACCGACGCCATACTCTTTGATAGGCCCCTAAATCACATCATACTAGCTACCTGCTAAATACGCCGCCCCAGATTCAATGCGGGCAGCTTCCTCAGCCGCTTCGTCCACATGCATCCCCTTCAGTCTCTGGGACCATCTAAGACACACCCTTGCCACCCAGGCCCCACAAATCGAGGCCTGTATGGACAGGGCATTCACTTCAAACACCTGTCTAAGCAAAGTATCCAATCTCCTATCCTGCGTATCCTTAAGAGCGGCACTTCCCTCCACCGGGATAGTCTTCTTAGTTACCACCGAAACCGCTGCATCCACCTTGGGAGGTTTAAAAATATCCTTATCCGGTTCCACCAGAGGATACAGGCGTGCCATTACCCTAGCTCCCTTGAGGCTAGCCTCGGGCATATCCCATTCCTCCTGAATTATCTCCTTGAACACCCTATGAATTGGGAACACCCTCTGCGACTTTCTAATCGCCTGCAACAATGGATCCTCCAGAGCACTATCCTCTGCCGGACCCGAGGCTGGCACATTCAAAGCCTTTAGTGTTTCCACAATGAGGGCTGAAAGCTCCTCTCTCCAGAACACTCGCACTATTCTCACCTGGTCCTCTGGCTCCACTATCTCACCTTCCTCCAAGCCCTGTTCTATATCTGACTCTTCTACAAGGTCTGACTGATCCTCTAAGTCCTGTTCTGCTCTGTCTACCCGCAGTTTAGCCCTCTTGCCTACGCTACTACCTGCAGCTTCATCTAATGCAGCCCCCGACCTCTTTGACCCTCGGATCTCTGCCTCCACGGGCCCAGCCATTGCGCTACCAGACCCCCCAAGAGCCTGCTGCAGCATCGCCAAGAACTGCTGCGAAAAGATCGCCCCCAGCCCCCCCCCCTGCAGAGGAGCTTGGGGTAAGGGGCCATCTGGAGCCGCCAACGGCCCAGGCATGGGCTCCTGACCTACCTCTGGGGACACAGGAGAGTCCTTTACCAATGTAATCTCCTCTGTAGCATCAGCCTCTCCTTTCTGCGCCATGTCCGCCATGGAAGCCTCGAGGGTACAACATAAGAACATAAGATATGCCATACTGGGTCAGACCAAGGTCCATCAAGCCCAGTATTCTGTTTCCAACAGTGGCCAATCTAGGTCATATGTACCTAGCAGTTTCCCCAAGGGACACAGGTTCCACAATGCTTGTATTGGTTCAAGCATTGATATCCTGGGTCCCTTCTTAATGGTTTATGGACCTTTCCTCCAGGAACTTGTCCAAACCTTTTTTAAACCAACCTCTGCACACTCCCGCTTCGGAGACTGTCCCTCTCCGCACCCCACACAAGAGGCACCTAGGCCGATTAGGCATAAAGTCCGCTCTTCAGCACAGTGCCCTGCAATAGCCCAGAACTCCTGTTCTATGCTGTAAACCCCTTGCACTCTTTATTTTTATTTTTTTTTCTATAACCAAGTTTTCACCAATAAAACCCTTGCACACCAGACTAGAGCCGATATAGGCCCCCAGGAATCTCTCAGCGCCGCAACCCCGAAGCCCTCGTTTCCTGCGTGAATACACGCGGCCAGCACCTTCCCTGAATAAACACAAACTGCCTGCTTCCAATCGCACGGCAAGCAAAACCGCTGTCCCCCACAGTCCCCGGCACTTACCTCCAAGTCACCGAATGACCGGTCTACGTGGGACACCCTTTCTCCTGAGCGGGAAGACTCCGGCCCGTTCTCTGCCTGCGGCAGCAGTCGGTCTTTCACTTCTGCCCCCACCGTCGCCCCTCGTGGCTTCCTGAGGCGCAAGCAGCAGTGCAGCTCCTCTATGGCCTCTTTCCTACCGCGGGGGAACAGACTCCGGAGGCCCCTGCACAACTCCCTCACACTACCCTGCAAGCACATCTCGCTACAGAGAGAGGGAGAAGGGGGGAAGTCCACCTGCACAATTTACCAATCAGCAAGTACAATTACCAAAGCGCCAATTTAAAGGGGTACCGACCCCCTTTCTTTTCTTTTTTTTTTTTCTTTTTTTTTTTTAAACGTACATTTTTTTTTTTGTTCACTTTATCAACTAGATAAACCTAGCTGCTGCTTTAATCGTTGCTCTTGTAAGTCCCGGACCTCTGGACCCACACCTCCTTCCGCTGCGTGGAGACTGAGAAAACTGATTCAAGGAGGTGGTCCCTGGACTACTTTATTACAGTTGCTTATATACCGCACTATTCAGTATCAGCGCGGTTTACAATATAACAAAAACAACCTAAACACAAACTGTTTGGTTTTACATAGAACAGGAGTACCAACTTGGATAACAGGGTTGAACTATATACATGAGGGATAAATTCAATAACAGGGTTGGACTATATACATGAAATATTAGTTGCAATGAGATATACGCAACACAATGCTTACTTTAAGATGGGATGTGTCTGATCTGCAGGAAGGATGTTGGGACTGTAATAAGACTAAGAATGGGTGTTTCTTAGGTGGGGTTATTTAGATTCCATTGCTGGCTGGGTAGAATTGGCGGAAGAGGTGAAACTTGATTGTCTTCCTGAATTTAGTTAGGTCTGCAATAGCTCGAATGTCAGGTGGTAATGCATTCCAGCATTTGGGAACGTAAAGACTGAAGGCCCTGTTTGCTGTTGTACAATTGCATTTAGTCAAAGTCTTCGGTGTTATTAGTAGATTTAGGGCTGTTGATCTCCTGGATCTGTTGGGTGGCACGGTATGGATAAGCTCAGTAAGTGCAGTGGAGGAGAGGCGCTTGATGGCCTTGAAAGAGAGAAGTAAAGTTTTGAAGATAATCCTTCCGTGTATTGGTAGCCAATGAAGCTGTTTTAGAATAGGAGTCACATGGTCACTTCTGGATGCTCCATGGAGAATCCTTGCTGCAGCATTCATGGCCAGTTGTAACGGGTGTAGTGTGGATTGAGGGAGACCTTGTAAAATGGAATTGGCAAAGTCAAAATGCGGCAGGATCAGTGCTTGGTATATGGTCCGGAAATCATCTGGGTCCAGTAGGGAGCGCAGATGCCTGAGTGAACGGATTTTGAAATATACAGCTTTGACTATATTGCTTATATGAAATTTCATGTCCAGATGTTGGTCTAAGGTGACCCCAGGTATTTTATTGTTTCTTTGGTTTGTAGTTCCGCTTCCTTGACTCTTACATGGGATGGAGGACTAAAGTCAGGGTCTCTTGAGATGAACAATACCTCTGTTTTCTTGTGCTGGATACGGAGGTTTTGTGATTGTAGCCAGTCTGATATTGCATTGAAGCATTCTACAAGTGGTGTAAGGTCCATTTGAACAGTCGAGAAAGCACAGTTACTTACCTGTAACAGGTGATCTCTGGGAACAGCAGGAATTAGTCCTCACATATGGGTACGTCGGTACCGACGGAGCCTGCGTGGGAAAGCTCCCCAGCCTTTCAGATGAAAGGCTTTTGGGGCCTCCCACTGCACATGCGCGCTGCCTTCCCGCCTTCCTGACCAGCTCTCCTCAGTTCGAGTTTAAAGCTGAGACAATAGAGAGAGAGGAAAGGAAGATAGATAGAGATACAACTCCTAGGGGAGGTGGGTGGGTTGTGAGGACTAATTCCTGCTGTTCCCAGAGATCACCTGTTACAGGTAAGTAACTGTGCTATCTCCAGGAACAAGCAGGAATAGGTCCTCACATATGGGGACTCCCTAGCTAAGATGCCTGGGAGATCCCCCTCCAAGGGTAAACCATCTTCGCATGGATCTTAGGCATCTATCCAGGGAAGGTGGGCAGGAGTTGTTTAAGTATGGAACAGGTGTTTGAGGACAGCCTGACCAAACAAGGCATCCCGGCGGGAGTCCTTGTCCAAGCAGTAATGGGCTGTGAAGGTATGAACCAAGGCCCAAGTGGCTGCTCGACAGATCTGATCTATGGACACAGAGTGAAGATGAGCCATAGAAGTGGCCATGGCTCGCACATTGTGAGCGGTGACATGGCCTTCCAGAGAAATGTTCTTACTCTGGTAAGCAAAAGAAATACACTGAGCAATCCAATTGGAAAGTGTACGTTTGGTGACTGGAAGTCCCAAATGAGAAGGATCAAAAGCCACGAAAAGTTGGGAAGACTTTCGATGTGGCTGAGTCCTGTTGAGGTAAAAGGCGAGAGCTCTTTTACAGTCAAGAGTATGAAGGTTCCTCTCTGCACTGGATGCATGAGGAGCCGGGAAAAAACAGGTAGATATACCTCTTGATTAAGATGAAAAGGCGAGACCACTTTAGGCATAAAGTGGGGATTCGTCCTAAGGACCACCTTATCATGATGAAATCTGGTATAAGGTGGATTAGCCACCAAAGCCTGCAGTTCACTGATGCGGCGAGCCGAAGTGACTGCAATAAGGAAAAGAACCTTCCAGGAAAGAAATTTCAGGGAGGTAGATACCAACGGTTCAAAAGGTGGCTTGATAAGTTGACCCAGAACTAAATTCAAGTCCCATGCTACCGGAGGAGGTCGGATGGGAGGCTTAGTGAGGGTCAGGCCTCTCATGAATCTTGCAATAAGAGGATGAGAGGAGACAGGTTGTCCATTTATAGGTTTTAAGGATGCTGCAATAGCACTTAAATGGACTCGTACTGAATTCGTCTTGAGGCCTGCATTGGAAAGATGCAGGAGATAGTCCAGTAGAGAATTCAAAGGAAGTGCTAGAGGGTCAAGACCCTGTTGCGCACACCAAATGGAAAAACGTTTCCATTTGAAAGCATAGGAACGCCTAGTAGAGGGTTTCCTAGAGGCATGAAGGATATCTTTCACTGGTTGGGAAAGATTAAACTCATGAAGGCTTAAGCCTTCAGTAACCAAGCTCGGAGATGTAGGGACTTGGGGTTTGGATGCCACAAAGTCCCCTGCTCCTGAGACAGAAGGTCTGGTGCAGCTCCCAGGTCCAGGGAGGAGCCCTGGGAGAGCTGTAGAAGGAGAGGGAACCACACTTGGCGTGGCCAGTGTGGAGCAATGAGGATCATGGATCCGTGATCCCTCTGAAGTTTGAACAGAGTCTTGGGAATCAAAGGAATGGGTGGAAAAGCGTACAGGAATTCCTGACCCCAATGTAGGAGAAAGGCATCGTTGGCCTGAGCTCCCTGACACGGAGTCCTGGAACAGAACCGGGGAAGTTTGGCATTCCACGGACTTGCACAGAGGTCTATGTCCGGGGTCCCCCATTCCTGAAAGATTCTGCGTATCTGGTCCATATGCAGGGACCATTCGTGTGGAAGCAGAACTCGACTGAGTCTGTCTGCCCGAGAGTTTTGAACTCCTGGAAGATATACTGCCAGAAGATGAATTTGATGCTCTCTGGCGAAGGCCCATAATCTGAGAGCTTCGTTGCAAAGCGACAGAGAGCCCGTCCCTCCTTGTTTGTTGACATAGAACATGGCTACCTGATTGTCTGTCTGGACTAGGACAGTCAGGTTGACAAGGAGGGTGTGGAAGACTGAGGGCAAGGAAGATTGCTCGCAGTTCCAGAAGGTTGATGTGACGGGTGGTCTCCTGAGGAGACCAGGTGCCCTGAGTGGAGAGGTGTTGGAGATGAGCTCCCCACCCTGTTTGGGAGGCATCTGTTGTGAGGGTTGCATGGGGCAACGAAGGTTGGAAGGGAATCCCCAACAACAGATTTTTGGAGGATGTCCACCACTGGAGAGACCAAAACAGTCGTTTTGAGGTGAGTATTTGGTCTGAGAGCAGTCCTGATGCTTGAGACCACTGGGTGGCCAAAAGCCATTGAGCTGCCCTCATATGAAGACGAGCGTAGGGTACCACATGGACCGTGGAGGCCATGTGGCCCAGAAGTTGCAGCATTTCTCTGGCTGACAAGTGACTTCTGGACTGAGCCTGGGAGGCCAAGCTTATTAGCCTTTGGCCTCGGACCAGAGGGAGGTAGGCCCTTGCAGTGGTGGAGTCCAATTGGGCCCCTATGAATTCCAGGGGCTGAGTAGGGATGAGTTGGGACTTGGGAACGTTTACCACAAGTCCCAGATATTGAAGAAAACGCCTTGTGCGGTCCAGAGAAATCTGGGCTTCTGACTGAGATGGAGCTCGGATGAGCCAGTCGTCCAGATATGGGAAGACAAAGATTCCCATGCCTCTGAGAAATGCGGCTACGACTGCCATGCATTTTGTGAAGACTCTTGGAGCAGAGGCCAGACCGAAGGGTAGTACTCTGTACTGGAAATGTTTTCCCTGGAACAGAAAGCGAAGATATTTTCTGTGGGATGGATGGATGGATGAGTATATGAGTGTAAGCATCCTTGAGATCTAGAGAACAAAGCCAATCCTGACTCTGAAGGTATGGAAGGAGAATGCCCAGAGAGAGCATTTTGAATTTCTCCTTGAATAGAAACCTGTTCAATTCTCTCAGATCTAGGATAGGTCTGAAGCCCCCTGTCTTCTTTGTTATGAGAAAATAAGGGGAGTAGAAACCTAACCCCTGTTGTGGAGGAGGAACCTCCTCTATTGCCCCTTGGGCAAGGAGAGAAGAGACTTCCTGACCCAACAGGGTCAGAAGAGATGGGGGAGAACTGAATTCCTCACCATGGTATGGGGAGGAAGGCTGGAGAAATGAAGTTTGTAGCCCTCCCTGATAATAGAGAGGGTCCATTGCTCTGATGTGATTTGTTCCCATCTGGGAGCAAAATGAGCTAGCCTTCCAGGAATGGTGAGGGGCTCTGGTTGTTCTAAAGCCAGAAACGGCAAGTTCTCTAGGGGCAAGTCAAAACCCCTGAGGGGGTTGAGCCTGCTGAGGTGTAGCAGACACTGCAGGCTTTGACTTTACTTGCTTAGATTGCTGACGCTTAGCAGCAAAGCGAGGCTGAGCAGATTGCTGGCCAGTATTTGTGGAAAATCTGGCCTTCTTATAGTAAGGCCTTTTAAAACACTTCTTTTTGGCAGGGGTAGAAGTAGACTTAGAAAGTCTATCTAGAGTGGCATTTTCTGCATCCATTTGAGCAGCTTTAATTTGCCAGTCTTCACCAAATAAGTTCTCACCTGTACAGGGCAGATTCCTGAGGCCATCTACAACCCAGGGTTCTAGGTCAGAAGCCTGGAGCCAAGCGAGACGTCGGGCTGCAATAGCAATTCCCGAAGCCCTGCCAGCAACCTCAAAGGAATCAAAGGCTGCCCCTGTTGGAGAACTTGGAGACCTCTGAAAGTTGTGTCACCATAGAAAAGAAGTCCGCCCTTTGATCATCAGGGATAAAGGGGGCAAAATGCTGTACCTTTAGGGCAAGTTGTCCAAGAAACATGCCCATATAAAGGCTATAAGAATTGATCCTGGCTATAAGTATACTAGCCTGGAACATCTTTCTACCAAAAGAGTCCAGGGTCTTACATTCTCGCCCTGGAGGGGTAGAAGAATGCCTTTTAGGACTCTTTATTTTCTTCATGGCAGACTTCACCACAATAGAGTGGTGAGGCAGCTGAGTTTTCTGGAACCCAGGAGAAGGAGGGACCCGATACATGGTGTCCAACCTACGGGAATGGGGAGACAGTGTTAAAGGAGTCTCCCACAAATCCATCAAGTGTTCTTGAAGGATTTCATGGATAGGCAGAGTGACTGCCTCTTTAGGAGCTTTAGAGTATCCTAAAATATCCAATTTTTTTGATCTGGGTTCTTTTTCAGAAGATGTAGCAATAGAAAGTGCTTTAGCTACATCAACAATGAAATCCTGAAAGGATAAATCCTCTGGAGGAGACATCCTCCTCTTAGGAGAAGAGGGCTCCTCAGGAAGAGCAAGCTCAGCAGAGTCATCAGAGGAATTGAATTCATCAGAAGAATCTGAGTATTCTCTCTGTGCTTTCAATGCACGATACGCATACCGATCGGTATCAACATCGGGCGTATCGGGCATGGGATCGGTACCGGGCGAAAGTCTGAATCCGGCATGCGGAACCGATCGACGCTTGGAAGTCGATGGTCTCGGTTCCGGTGTGGATACCGGAACCGGGGTCGGTACCGATGGAATCGGTACCGAGGGCGTCGCAGCCTTAATGAATGCCAGAACGGCCTGCTGCATGGTCTGGACAGTATTGCCCATAGACGCCACTGCTGCCTGGATGTCGGTACCGGTATGGGCCGGTACCCCAGAGCAGTCCAACAGGTGATCAGTCGAGGCCGTGCCATCGATGTCAACCTGTGACCCCATGATTGTTTTGGAGGCCGGAGCCTCCCGCCGGGGTTTTTTGGCGTGGGCAGAATCCTCGAACTCAAGATTGAGAGCCTCTCGATCTTTAGAAAGAGATTTGCTTTTAGAGGATTTGCCCACAGAAGTTTTGGTTACCTGAGATCCATCCGGAGAGGAAGACCTGGATGACTGTGATGCTTCTGAAGGAAACAGCACATGGAGCTTGTTGGCCCGGTTCTGCAAACCACGTTTAGACATCTGGGTGCAGGATGGGCAGTCCAGTATGGAGTGGTCAGGTCCCAAACATTTAAGACACCATTCATGGGTGTCTGTGACAGAAATGACAGCACTGCACTTGGTACACTTTTTAAAACCAGGGACTGGCTTCTCCATGAGGAGAATTTGTGTAGGTCTTAAGGCCTAACAAAAGTTACCAAGCTGTGCTGAAGAAAATAAAAGAGTCTTTTTTTTTTTTATAAAGAAAGAAAGAGAGACCGGCGGTACCGGTTTCGGTATGGGGAAGGCAGGTACGCGGTCTAAAGAAACAAACAAAATTCACAATTTCTTCAGCGGTGACAGGAACACGACCTGCTGGCTCCGCGGAAAAAGAGAAACTGAGGAGAGCTGGTCAGGAAGGCGGGAAGGCAGCGCGCATGTGCAGTGGGAGGCCCCAAAAGCCTTTCATCTGAAAGGCTGGGGAGCTTTCCCGCGCAGGCTCCGTCGGTACCGACGTACCCATATGTGAGGACTTATTCCTGCTTGTTCCTGGAGATAGGCATATATAAGAGGATGTCATCCGCATATATCAGACAGCTCATGTTAAATGATCTAATGATATTGCAGATGGGCTGCATATATATGTTAAACAGTAAAGATGACAATGAGGATCCTTGAGGCACACCTTGTGTTTGATGGAATTGTTTTATACTAAGGTCACCAAAAGAGTGACATGCTCAGTCTCCAAGCTGCGAGAGGACATACACAACTCCAGAGGTTCGGGACTAGACTGGAGGTACGATAAGGAAGATGCTCTTTCCTAAAATGTTCTATGTAATATAGATGTTGGCAATTAGACTACTAAATGACAATATCAAAATGTATAGAGGTGGTGCCAAGTTGTTTTTTCTGGAATGGAAGGAGGGCTAGGTTCATAATGGAGAGGCTCAAAGGAGGGTAGAGGGAGGAGTTGGTATCCCAGATCTTGGTTTGTACAATATAGCATGTAGCCTTCCCCATCTAAGGTTTTGGCTGGCCACTTGATCCAGAGGTTCACAATGTTGAAGTGGAAGGGGGGTTATGTGCAACCCTGGAATTTGTTATGGGTGTTACATGTTGAGACTAGAGCTTTCCCTAGCTATGTGAGAACAAGTCTGCTAATATTGCCGATAAGGGCTACATGGAAAAATCTATGGAAGAATTGGAAAGGAGACGCTAGTACACTGCTTATGCTCCTAGTTCAGAAGAATAGGATTTTTTTTTTTGCCAGGCCTAGGCGAGAGCCCTTTTGCTGCCTAGATGCAAGTGGGCATTAAGATATTGAAGTATGCGGTGGAAGATCAGGATATGCTGCTTTCTTTCCAACAGCTGCATGCCAAGTATCAGCTAGAAGTCAAATATTTTTATGCCTATTTACAACTGAGACACTGTTTTATCCTTACAAGCGGAACAGCAGGTATCAACCTAGAGAGCAAAGCTGGAGTAATTCTTTGAATCTGAAGACAGAAATTACTACTACTACAGTTGTAATTAACATTTTTGGCACCCTTGCAGTTCAACCCCTTAATGTCCAATATCTCCTAAAAAAAAGTGATCAGTGAAATGACTCTGGAATATACTGTATATGCACACATATTTGACACATAAAAGAATCAAATAAAAAAAGATCAATTAAAAAAGGAAATATTAGGAAGTAGTAAGTGGAACCATTCAACTCAAAGTCACTTGTGCTTCATTAGAGGTCTCATTTTAAACATTTGAAGTACTTTTAGATCTATCACTTGTTTTGGGTTTGTGATATATGTTAGGACATGATTACTGGCACCCTTATAAACAATTCAAATAAGTTTGAATAGAAGAACCACATTCCCACTGCAATAAAATTAGATGCACCTGTGATCAATTGTCAGTACTCACATGACTTCAATCAACCAATGAATTATGGCTCTAATGTTTAAGATGGCCACACTCACTCCTTGTTCCATTTTCACAATAATGAAGACAAGAGAACCGCCCGAGACAGTCAGAAAAGCCATGTTCACCAAACATCAAACTTCAAAAGGGGCACAAGGCCGTCTCCAAAGACCATGGGATTCTTGTATCTACAGCTTACAATGTTATCAAGAAATTTTCTACTCATGGAACTGTCAAGAGTCTCCCAGGATGGGGTGGGAAGAGGAAACTTAATCCAAGTCATCCTCGAAGGTTAGTGCAAACTGTTGGAAAAACACCACATACAACATCCAAAGAGCTTAAGGCTGACCAGAAGCAATCTAGAGTGGTGATTTCAACCCACACCATGCACTAAACAAAGGACTTAATGGGCAAAGGCCAAGGAGGACCCCACTGTGCAAAGACAGTCATAAAAAGGTATGACTATTTTTGCCCAAATCCACCTTGAGAAACCACAATCCTTCTGGGAAAATGTTCTATAGACAGATGAAATCAAACTTGAGCTCTTTGGCAATGCAGACCAGCAATACATTTACAGGCAACGAAATTCAGTTTATAAGGAACTACAGTTAAATATGGTGGCAGTTGCATAATGTTGTGGGGCTGTTTTGCTGCCTCAGAACTGGAGGCATGGAACGTATTTAGACAGATTTGTATACCACCTTTTCCTTCAATCAAGGTGGTCACGTCACAACACAATTGGAGGGTTACATTTAACATTAGAGTACATGTAAACATTTAGACAGTACAGTTATGTGACGGTGTTTGGACAATACAGTTGAGGTAACATTTAACATGAAGGTATTTACTAATGTGGTGTGATAATTTGTTTGTGTGAATGGGATGGCTATGTATTTAGTAAAGAAATCATGAAGACGGAGGACTACCAAGGTATTTTGGAGCAAAATGTGCCACCTAGTATCAGAAAACTAGGTCTTGGTCGAAGGTCATGGGTCCTCCAGCAGGACAATGATCCAAAACATACATCCAAAAGTACAAATGAAAGGTTAAAAAGAAACAAATGGACTGTTTTAAAATGGCCAGCAATGGGTCCTGATCTCTATCCAATCAAGAACCTTTAGAAACAGCTGAAATCTGCCATTGGTAAAAGGAATCTTGGAAACACTCATGAGCTGGAAGAAATCGCAGTTGAATAGTGGGAGAAACTACCAGCAGATTAAGCACAGTTACTTACCGGGAACAGCAGGAATAAGTCTTCACATATGGGTACGCCGGTACCGACGGAGCCTGCGTGGGAACGCTCCCCAGCTTCCCAAAAAGGAAAGCTTTTGGGAGCATCCCACAGCATCTGCGCGCTGCCTTCCCGCCTTTCCTAACCGCCTCTCCTCAGTTCGAGTTTTAAAGCTGAGACAAAAGAGAGAGAGAGGAAAGGAAAGATAGATAGAGAGATACAACTCCTAGGGGAGGTGGGTGGGTTGTGAAGACTTATTCCTGCTGTTCCCAGAGATCACCTGTTACAGGTAAGTAACTGTACTATCTCCAGGAACAAGCAGGAATGAGTCTTCACATATGGGGACTCCCTAGCTAAAGATGCCTGGGAGATCCCCAAGGATATGAGACCCTGGGAAGGGTTTTACCTCCTCCTATGGATCTCAGACATCCATCCAGGGAAGGAGGATAGGAGTTGATTAAGAATGGAACAGGTGTTTGAGAACAGCCTGACCAAACAAGGCATCCCGGCGGGAGTCCTTGTCCAAGCAGTAATGGGCTGTGAAGGTATGAACCGAGGCCCAGGTGGCTGCTCGACAGATCTGGTCGATGGACACAGAATTTAGATGAGCCATAGAGGTGGCCATGGCCCTCACATTATGAGCTGTGACATGGCTCTCCAGAGAAAGGTTCTTACTCTGGTAGGCGAAAGAAATACACTGAGCAATCCAATTGAACAGTGTCCTTTTAGAGACTGGAAGTCCCAAATGAGAGGGATCAAAAGCAACAAAGAGCTGGGAAGACTTTCTATGTTGCTGTGTCCTTTGTAAGTAAAAGGCAAGAGCTCTTTTACAATCCAGAGCATGAAGATTCCTCTCCGCACTTGATGCATGAGGAGCTGGAAAAAAGACAGGTAAATATACCTCTTGATTAAGATAAAAAGGTGAGACCACTTTAGGCATAAAGTGTGGATTGGTCCTAAGGACTACCTTATCATGATGGAACCTTGTATAAGGTGGATTAGCCACTAAGGCCTGCAGCTCACTGATGCGGCGAGCTGAGGTGACTGCAATGAGGAAAATAACCTTCCAGGAAAGGAATTTCAAGGAGGTGGCGGCTAAGGGTTCAAAAGGAGGCTTCATAAGCTGACCAAGAACCAGATTTAAATCCCATGCCACCAGAGGAGGCCTAATGGGAGGTTTAGTTCAAGTTAGGCCTCTCATGAATCTTGCAATAAGAGGATGAGAGGAAATAGGTTGTCCATTGATAGGCTTAAGGGATGCTGCAATAGCACTCAAACGGACCCTTACTGAATTTGTCTTAAGACCTGCATTGGAAAGATGCAGGAGATATTCCAATAGAGAATTCAAAGGTAGTGCTAGAGGGTCAAGACGCTTTTCAGTACACCAAATGGAAAATCTTTTCCATTTAGAAGCATAGGAACGCCTAGTGGAAGGTATTCTGGAAGCATGGAGGATATCCTTCACTTGTTGAGAAAGATTCCAGCCTTGAAGGTCTAGGCCTTCAGTAACCAAGCTCTGAGGTGAAGGGACTTGGGGTTTGGATGCCACAATGTCCCCTCCTCCTGGGACAGAAGGTCTGGAGCAGCTCCCAAGTCCAGGGAGGGGGCTTGGGAGAGATGCAGAAGTAGAGGGTACCACACTTGGCATGGCCAGCGTGGAGCTATGAGGATCATAGATCCTTGATCCCTCTGGAGTTTGAACGGAGTCTTGGGAATCAAGGGAATGGGTGGAAAGGCATACAGGAAGCCTTGACCCCAGTGAAGGAGGAAGGCATCCTTGGCCTGAACTCCCCGACACGGAATTCTGGAACAGAAGCGGGGAAGTTTGGCATTCCACGGACTTGCAAAGAGGTCTATGTCCGGGGTTCCCCATTCTTGGAAGATTGAGTACCTGATCCGTGTGCAGGGACCATTCGTGTGGAAGCAGAACTCGACTGAGTCTGTCTGCCCAAGAGTTTTGAATTC
Source organism: Ichthyophis bannanicus (assembly GCA_033557465.1). Lineage (NCBI taxonomy): Eukaryota > Metazoa > Chordata > Amphibia > Gymnophiona > Ichthyophiidae > Ichthyophis > Ichthyophis bannanicus. Next base: position 298,301,520 of record CM066042.1, read on the forward strand.
CTGGGAGGTATACGGCCAGGAGATGGATTTGATGCTCTCTGGCAAAGGCCCACAATCTTAAAGCTTCATTGCAAAGCGACAGAGAGCCAGTTCCTCCTTGCTTGTTTATGGCTAATTGATTGTCCATATGAATGAGGACTGTCTTGTAGCTGAGCAGGGTATGGAAGACCTTGAGAGCTAGAAAAACTGCTCGAAGCTCCAGGAGGTTGATATGAAGAGAGGTCTCCTGTGGAGACCAAGTACCCTGAGTGGAGAGGTCTTGTAGATGAGCTCCCCAACCTGTCTGGGAGGCATCTGTTGTGAGGGTTGCCTGGGGCAACAACTGTTGGAAGGGGGACCCCAGCAACAGGTTTTGGGTGGACATCCACCATTGGAGAGACCAAAAGAGACATTTGGAGGTTGATATTTGGTCTGAAAGAGCTTCTGATGCTTGAGTCCACTGGGTGGACAAAGTCCATTGAGCTGCTCTCATGTGTAGGCGAGCATAGGGTACCACATGCACTGTGGATGCCATGTGGCCTAACAGTTGCAACATCACCCGGGCAGTCAAGTGGTTCTTTGACTGAATCTGGAAGGCTAACTGCACTAGACGTTGGCAACGGGCCTGAGGAAGGTAGGCCCTTGCAGTGGTAGTATCCAACCAGGCCCCTATGAACTCTAGGGATTGAGTAGGGGTGAGCTGAGACTTTGGAAGGTTTACCACAAGTCCCAGATACTGCAGAATGCGTCTTGTGCGGTCCAAGGAAATCTGGGCCTCTGACTGAGATGGAGCTCGGTTGAGCCAGTCGTCCAGGTATGGGAATACAAAGATTCCCAGAGTGCGAAGAAATGCAGCTACTGTTGCCATGCATTTGGTGAACACTCTTGGAGCAGAGGCCAGACCAAAAGGAAGCACCCTGTATTGGTAATGTTTTCCTTGGAAAAGAAAATGGAGGAACCTTCTGTGAGATGGATGGATGAGGACATGTGTGTACGCATCCTTGAGATCTAGAGAACAAAGCCAATCCTGACTTTGAAGGTATGGAAGGAGAGTGCCCAGAGAAAGCATCTTGAACTTCTCCTTGCATAGAAATTTGTTCAATTCCCTGAGATCTAATATGGGTCTGTATCCCCGTTTTCTTTGGAATCAGAAAATAGGGGGAGTAAAACCCTGACCCTTGTTGAAGAAGAGGTACTTCTTCTATTGCCCCTTGGGCAAGAAGGGTAACCACCTCTTGACCTAGAAGGTCGAGAAGAGATGTTGGAGAATTGAAATGTCTCACCATGGTGTGAGGAGGAAGGTTTGAGAAATGAAGTTTGTAGCCCTCCCTTATGATGGAGAGGGTCCACTGCTCTGATGTAATTTGCTCCCATCTGGGAGCAAAATGAGCTAACCTTCCTGGAATGGTGAGAGGCTCTGGCTGTTTTAAAGCCAGAAAGGCTAAGTTCTCTAGCATCAAGTCAAAAACCCTGAGGAGGTTGGGTCTGCTGAGTTGTAGCAGCCCCTGTAGACTTAGGCCTGGCCTGTTTAGGTTGCTGACGCTTAGTGGCAAAGCGACCTGTAGATGACTGTTGGCCAGAAGCAGTAGGGAATCTGCCCTTTTTGAAAAAAAAAGACTTCTTGAAGGGTTTTTTCTTGGCAGGAATGGAGGTTGACTTTGAAAGTCTATCCAGAGCAGAATTTTCTGCATCCATTTGAGTGGCTTTTATTTGCCATTCTTTGCCAAACAGGTTTTCACCTGTACAGGGAAGATTTCCTAAGCCATCTTGGACCCAGGGTTCTAAATCAGAAGCTTGGAGCAAAGCAATTCTGCAAGCAGCTATGGCAATGCCCGAAGCTCTGCTGGCACCTTCAAAGGAGTCAAAGGCTGCCCGGTTGGAAAACTTTGAAATGTCTTGAGTATGCTTAAGCCAAATGAGGAATTCTTCCCTTTTATCCTCTGGAAGAAAAGGGAGGAAAGTGTGCAGCTTATCTGCAACTTCTTTTAGAAACATACCCATGTAAAGACTATAGGAGTTGATTCTGGCAATGAGCATACTGGCTTGGAAGATTTTCCTACCAAAAGCATCCAAGGTCCTGCATTCTCTTACTGGAGGAGCAGAAGAGTGTCTCTTTGTACTCTTTATCCTCTTCATAGCTGACTGTACCACAATGGAATGGTGAGGAAGCTGTGTTTTATGAAAACCAGGACAAGGAGGGACACGATACATAGTATCCAATCTGTGAGAATGAGGAGAGATAGTGAGAGGAGTCTCCCATAAGTCAATCGTGTGTTCATAAAGAATCTCATGAATTGGTAAGGTGACTGCCTCTTTAGGAGCCTTAGAATAACCCAAAATATCAAATTTTTTTGCTCTAGGCTCTGATTCAGAGGTTACTGAAATAGAAAGTCCTTTAGCTACTTCTCTTATGAAGTCTTGAAAGGACAAGTTCTCTGGAGGAGACATTCTTCTTTTTGGAGAAGGCTCTTCAGGAAGGGCTATGGATACTTCAGCAGACTCCTCTGATGTATCAGAATCAGAGGAATCAAAGTACCGTCTGTCAGGGTGCTCTTCTAAAGCTCGGTACGCGTATCGAGCGGTATCGACATCAGGCGTCATCGGTACCGGTTCGGTACCGATGAGCAGCCCTGGACAGGGAACCGCTGCAGCTGGAATCCTGGTCGATGCCGATGCAGTCGGTACCGGTACTGGCGCTGGCGCCGGTACCGATACCGACAACGGAGTTTGTTGTGGTATCAGCGGTGTCGCAGCTTGAATAAAGGCCTTGATAGCCTGCTGCATGGATAGAACATTCTGATCCATCGACGCCATGAATGCCTGGAATTCGGTAACGGAGGGTTGCGCCAGTACCCCAGAGCATTCTAACAGGTGATCGGTCGAGGCCGTGCCATAGATGTCAACCTGTAACCCCATAGGTGGAGCTTTGGAAGCAGGAGCTTCCCGCCGGGGTTGTTTTGCCGGTGCAGGATCCTCGAGGGCAAGCCCGGAGGCATCTCGATGCTTAGAGGGAGATCTACCCTTCGAGGACGGGCTGGATTTATGTTTGGTTACCTGAGATCCATGGGAGGAAGAAGCAGCCCTGGAAGACGTCGATGCTACTGAAGCTGCATCAGAAGGAAACATCACATGGAGCTTAGCTGCTCGGTTCTGTAAACCCCGTTTAGACATCAAAGAGGACGGACAATCCGAAATGGAGTGTTCAGGACCCAAACATTTAAGACACCATTCATGGGTGTCAGTACAGAAATAGTACCACTGCACTTAGTGCATTTCTTAAACCCGGAGGCTGGTTTTTCCATGAGGAAAAAATTTATTGTGAGGCCTAAGGCCCAAAGAAGAAAAATACACTAAGTGAGGGAAAGCACAGTTACTTACCTGTAACAGGTGATCTCCGGAACAGCAGGAATTAGTCTTCACATATGGGGTTCGTCGGCACCGACGGAGCCCGAATGGGAATTCTCCCCAGCATCCAATCAGAAGGCTTTTGGGAGCATCCCTCGCGCCTGCGCGGTAGCTTCCCGCCCTTCCCACTGCCTCTCCCCAGTTGCGTTTCATAGCTGAGACAGAAGGAGAGGAGAGGAAGGAAGAGAGAGTTACAACTCCTAGGGGAGGCGGGTGGGTTGTGAAGACTAATTCCTGCTGTTCCGGAGATCACCTGTTACAGGTAAGTAACTGTGCTATCTCCAGGAACAAGCAGGAATGAGTCTTCACATATGGGGAACTCCCTAGCTGAGGGTGCCAGAGGAGATCCCAGAATGCGTGCCCCTGGACAGGGCGGCATCGCCCAACCTGGATCCCCGGCATCCCCTGAGGGATGGAGGGTAGGAGTTGAGAAGAGTCGCCAAAGGCACAGCAACTTAAGACTACAGGTGGAGTCTTCAAAATCACATTGACATCATTAACCGTTAATGATCTAGCACAATCTAGAGCTTACCTACTGGATTGTAGAAGGCAGAGCTGCAATGGGTACTGTAGGTGCAGTAGCGCAGTCTTCAAGGGGACTTCATCGCAGAGAGGACGAAGTTCCCCAGTCCGGGCGGGCTGGAGACGCAGGTGTCAACCGGCACCGGAAAGACGGCAGGTCTTCACGAGGAGCTCTAAGAGAAGCTGAGAACTCCCGTAGGAGCAGAGTCCCCAAACCGGAGGACTAAGCAGAAGACTGACCGATCTGGGAGAACCCAGCCCGGAGAAGAACAGGAGTGTACCCCGGGATATGGAGGGGTACACTGCCTACCCTAGCCGGCCAGGGATAGGGAGACATTGGGTTTGAAAACCTCCAGACAAGGAGGCGTAAACCAAGGGGCTGTTGACTTCACAGCAAGTTTAAGCATAACTGGTCCGAGCACCCGAGCCGCAGGACGCAGGGAAGCGGGCCGGCCGGACCCCGTAAGAAAAAACAGAACGTCATTATCGACAATTGGGAGAAAGTCGGTAAGACACAGGGCGCTATAATATTTCCCAAAAGCGCCCACCTGTACCGATATATATCCAATGACAGGTATAGATGTATATCGGGCTATAGGTGGGCCCGGGAACGCCCACCCAGGTTACTAACCCAGTATGCACACGGGAGAACGATACTGCCAACTCGGACCGGCCCTTGATCCACAGGAGGAAGCCCACCAGGAAGGTGGCAAGGGAAAGGACCATCCAAGTGATGGGCCGATGTGCCAGGGGCAGGCCGATCGGCGAGAGTAGCAGTATGGTTGCGTGACCGTCAGATCATTTGGGAAGGAGCACATCAGGAGTACGTAGGCCCCTGAGGCGTCCGCCTGACAGCCACGCCGAAAACGTGTTCTCCGTACCATAGGGAAGGCAGGAGGATAGAAAAACCTACAGCCACGGTGTGACCGTGGGGGTCATATCCGGCATTTATAAAAACACCCCTCGGGGGTAGGGTCAATGCCCTCTGCCGCTCCGAAGAATGCATGGAGCGGAGCCGGGGATCAACCTGGGTCAGTGGAACTCCTGTCCACCGTAACCTGACGGACCCAGGGGTTTCATTGCAAGAGCGGAGGCACCGACCCGAGGGCGGGGGTGGTCCGGCCCTGTCGAGGATTAGTGAGGCCCATGCTCGGAGAGTAGCGGCCAAGGCCTACACTGGGAGAAGGAGATTCGGTGCGCGATCCCCTCAATCCGGGAGAACCCGTCAGAGGGGAGTCGAGGGACGTACCCGAGGGTAAGTCCGAAGAAGACTAGCATGGCCCTGAGGAGCCAGGCTAACCTAGTGTGGGAAGGGTCCCCCCCCCCGGGGGAGGGGGCCCCAACCTCCAATCAAGCGGCAGAGCCACTTGTCAGACTGAAAAGAACCGCAGTGTAGAACTGGACAATAACTTCCGGTAAGAGGAGTTAAGCGCAAACTGCCGCATACCGGAGCCTAAAGCTGCTTGGCAAGGGCAGCCTGGTGCGAGCTCAGGCACCGCCGACCGGCGTGAGATGTCCCCGGCATTGTCGCACCCGGCAGGTGGGCAGAAGAATGACACTTCCTCTTCTTCGGAAAGGAGGGTCGGGAAGGACATCTCCTACCCCCGGGAGAGGGGGAGGGCCGCGGGCAGCCAGCGCCAAACAGGTCGGCGGCGCACTGAGCAACCTGACGCAAGGCCTTGCCATTGAAAAGGTTCTCCCCGGTGCACGGGGAAGTACCCAGATTATGTTGCGCCCAGCTGCACAAGTCGGAAGCCTGCAACAAGGCTGTACGACGCGCCCCTATGGCGACAGCAGAGGACCTGCTAACTGACTCGAAAGAGTCCACGGCAGCGCAAGAAAGAAACCAAGAGATATTCCTGCAATGGTAAAGAAGCAAGGAATAGTCAGGGGCCCGAGGGGCCGACACAAAGGGAGACAAGAGGGATAACCTCTCGGTGACCTCCCGAAGCGCCAGGCTCATATAGAAAATATATGAGAGAATCCTGGAGGCCAACATGGACGTTTGGAAGGTTCGCCGCCCAAAGTTGTCCAGAGCTTTAGTCGCACGATTCGGGGGGCAGGAAGAGTGCTTCTTCTTGCTACCGACCTTCCTCAGGGCCGATTCCACCACAATGGAACTATGGGGAAGCTGGTGCGTCTGGAAACCCGGAGAGGGGGGCACCCGATACAGGGCATGCATGGCCGTAGGCGGCGCCGGTACCTGTAAGGGCGAGCGCCAAATCCCGAGCAGGAGATCCCGCAGGGAGGGATGCAAAGGAAGCATTATGGCTGCCTGTTCAGCAGGACCCGGACTTAGCGAAGGGCCCGGGATAGGAATGGCGAGCAAGTCCGCCATGTCAAGGAGGAAGTCCTGAAAAGACGGCTCTCCCAGAGGAGCTATCCCGGGGGAGGCCGAGGTGTAGGGGCCCGCTGGAACATCAGGGGACCCTCCGTGCTGGTGCACGGAAGGAATCGCTCTAAACAGAGGAGGGTACTGACAGTCCAAATTCGAGGCAGTTGGTACTGCATCGTCAGAGCCCGAGATTGATTCCAAGCAGGGCATCGAAGGGAGCGACGTCCCCGACGGGCCTGCGGGACTTGGCCTCGGTCCCGACTCCGGGGGCGGGGCCGCCCCCAGGGCAATCCGCAAGAGCGGCTGGAGTGGCGCCGAGGCTGCTGGAGAGCAGGCGAGCGCAGCACCGCGCCCTCGGAAGAGACCAGGATCCTAAACGCGTTGGGGCCACACTTTCCAGACTGGAGATCGATTCGAGGCTGGGCATCGAACCGAGCGACGCCTCCTTAGGGGGTCCCGGAGTCGGCGGCCGCACCAGTGCTGCCACTCCTGAGAGTGGAGTCGGGGCCGCGACGATCGGTGCCGAGGGCAACGAGGGCTTCTCAGGCCGAAACTCGGCGAAGGGAACACCCGGATTCGGCTCCGATGTCGGGAGAGAGGCCCTTCTAGACGCCTGGGCTCTTCCCGTGCCCCTTTTATTGAGTGGGAAACCCTTACGGGGCGCACTACGCGGCCTCGAGGGTACCCAGGTATCCTGACGAGCCCCGGCGGGGGGCGAGAAGCACCGCCCCGGCTCCGCGGCCACGGTGCTTCTGTGGGTCGACTCGACCGAAGGTCCCGGGTCCCACGGGCAAATAGTGACGAGTGGAACACTCAACGCCCGCGCAGATGCCGGGAGGTCGGTGACGTCCGGGGGAGGCCCCGGCCCCGCGCAGGGTGGGGGTGCCAGCCCGCCCGACCGGGATAGATCGAACGGCTCCACAGGCGGAGCTCGGAGGCGACCCCTGGCGAAGAACGGGGCCCTTGTTCCCGAGACCGCCGCGGGAGGGGCGGAGCCGCTCAAGGCTAGTACCGCCCCCGCGGAAGCCAGGGGCGAGTCGATCGGCCTCGGCGGAGCAGAGGGCACCCGGTGCCAATCCCCGGCGGGGAGTGGGAACACAGACTCCGACGCCAATGCCAAGGACTTGGTCCCGCTCGAAGCGGTCACCACCTCCGCGCATGGTAGGGGTGTGGGCACGCCATACCGGGTCAGGTTGGTCCGACGATCCCCGGTGACGAGTGGAACGCTCGACACCGACGCCGATGAATCGGCACCGCCGACAGCGGGTACCGCCCCCGCGCAGGGCCGGGATGCCGTAGAGCCAGACTGGGTCGGGTCGATCGGCCCCGAAGGCACTGAGGACGCCAGTCGACAGTCCCTGGCGAAGAGTGTAACACTCGACGCCGATGCCGAGGGATCTGCACCGCTCGAAGCGGGTGCCACCCTCGGGCATGGCTCGAGAATGTTCTGTGAGGAGCGAACCTCAGGAACAACCCGAAACCCCGCGGAGGTTCTGGAGCCCGAAGACTCCCTCTGGGGTGTAAGGGACTGGAGGGGAAGGCCAGAGCCGTCGTCATGCGTCGCATGAGACTCACCCCTCAAGGCTCGGTTAGTCTTAACAGACTGTTGTTGGGTTACCTGATCCTGGCGAGGAGAGAACGCCGACGACCGCTCCTCAGAGGGAAAGACGTCATCGAGGGACACTCGAAACAGGGAGGGTTTTCTCCCGACGCTGAAGCCCGGGGAACCGGGGGAGAAGGGGTCAGGGCCCCAACAGGAGAGACACCAGGCGTTGGAGTCGGAGCAGAAGACAACGTCTCCACAGTGGGAGCACTTCTTAGGTGAAGAAGGCTCCATACTGGAAAGCCCGGTAGGCCTCAGAACACCACAAGGAGGAAGCTCCTCGAAGGAAATAAAGGAAAACAAAAAATAAGGAAAAAAGGGGCACCAGCGGTGCCAGAGTCAGCGGGGGAAAAAACCGCGACCACAGGAACAAAAAAGGAGAAAAAAAGTTTCTGCGGTGACAGGAGTTACGTCCTGTCGGCTCCGCGGAAAAACGAAAACTGGGGAGAGGCAGTGGGAAGGGCGGGAAGCTACCGCGCAGGCGCGAGGGATGCTCTCAAAAGCCTTCTGATTGGATGCTGGGGAGCATTCCCGTGCGGGCTCCGTCGGTGCCGATGAACCCCATATGTGAAGACTCATTCCTGCTTGTTCCTGGAGATAATATATATAGTTTTGTTTTGGTTTTTTTTTGAAGAAAAGAAAGAAAAGACCGGCGGTACCGGTCCGGAATCGGGGGAGGCAGACACGCGACCAAAGAAATAAAATAAAACAAAGAACTTCTTCAGCGGTGACAGGACTCGACCTGCTGGCTCCGCGGCAAAGAAGAACTGAGGATAGGCGGTTAGGAAAGGCGGAAAGGCAGCGCGCAGGCGCTGTGGGATGCTCCCAAAAGCTTTCCTTTTTGGGAAGCTGGGGAGCGTTCCCGCGCAGGCTCCGTCGGTACCAACGTACCCATATGTGAAGACTCATTCCTGCTTGTTCCTGGAGATCAAAACTTATAGATTACTACAAGAAATGCTTGGAGGCAGTCATCACTGCCAAGAGTTACGCAGCCAAATATTAGTGAAAGGTGCCATTAATTCTGTCCAGGTCATAATTTGTTTTTTTTTTCTCAGAAATTACTATGTCTAAGTTGCAGGCATTTCTTTTGTTGTATACCTTTGAAAATACTACTAAAATATGACAAAGTTGGAATATTTCCAATTATTTCTCAAGATATTGTACACAACATACCTAAAATGCAAGGGTGCCAATAATGTTGACCACATCTGTACATTATAGGAATCATTAGCATCAGTGGAGCAGTATGACAACTTGGCAGCAAAACGGGCATCAGAACTGAGCATAAGCGTAGACAGAAAAGTTGATTCTGAGAGGGTACATTTCTCCCATAAGCTTTTAAAATGGGCTATGTTCAACATGATTGTTGTGGGCTGTGTTTGAGTGATTCTGGGCACTTGGGACATATGATTTGGTGATGCCCCAATATATGACACTTCTGGGGCAAGATGTCTCAATATCTGGGGAGTCTGCTGCATCATCATGTCACCCTTTCTCCCGAAATAGTGCTTTTTGGCAACAGGAAGGGACTGGGGGCAACAGGGGTGGCAGCAAGGGTATTTATACTTGTCTTGCATAGTGGTTAAACAAAGCATCTTTAAGTACTGAGACGAGGGTGGGGATCCCCCTTCCTTTTGGGGATGGAGGAGTTTGCTACATCGTCTTATGTTGATGGAATGGTGGTCCTGTAGAGGTTCAGAGGGGCCGTGACAGCTTTTTAGCTGTGCAGGGCGACTTTATCAACAGCCACAGCGTATAATAACAAATACCATAATATATCAGACCAAGGGTCCATCAAACCCAGTATCCTGTTTCGGACAATGGCCAATCTAGGTCACAAGTACTTGTCAGGTTCCCAAAAAGATACAGATTCCATTATGCTTATCCTGGGGTAAGGAGTGGATTTCCACGGTCCTCCTTAATAATGGTTTATGGACTTTTCTTCCAGGAACTTGTCCAAACCTTTCTTAAACTGAGCTACATTACAGCTTTTACCACATCCTCTGGTAACTAATTCCAGAGTTTGATTACGCATTGAGTTAAAAAATATTTCCTCTTATTAGTCTTAAATGGGTTACATTGTAACTTCATTGTTACATTGTAACCCTCAATGAGTTCTTCAATCTTTAGCAGACTTTTGGATCTAGGACACCTGAATCGCAGAGTAGTTTAGAAGGAAAGGAAAGTTGTAACTATGTAACATATCCTGGAAGGAAGTATTCCTCGGGAGTTTCAGCCAGTAGGGGTGTAAGACAGGGGGGGGGGGGGGAGGGTTGTCAGAAGGTGCTCTCATTCTTGGTGTCTGAGATCTTGTGTGGGGAGGGGGGAAATAAGAAAATAAAACCATTGTGGCATTATTGTTCTGGAACAATCCTGACTTTGTGTAAGAACACCCACAGGCCGGGGTTGTATTGTCTACACATAAAAGAAGGGATGATGGAAGGAAGGGTTGAAGGAAGAGAAAATTTAAAAATTATGCTAATGAATGTAATATAAGAGAGTGCCTGCATGCTGGGAAGGTGGTGGCTTTATATTTGTTAATAAAATGATTTGAAACTTAAAAGCCAGGGGAGTTGAGAGAGAGAGAGAAATGTTCTCGAACTCCAAACCATCTCATTGCCTCCTCCCTGCCAACTGTGTACCTGATGTTTTGGCAAACTTGAATAAAGAACATTACAATAATTAAGACGGATACTAACTGTAGAACACAACAGAATTGTAAATGTATGTTCCTCAAAAATGCTTTAATTTTCCTCAACTGATGTAATTGATAGAAACAAAACAGTTACACACTACCCCAGAGATCTGGGATTGTAATGTCAGGCAAGCAAACTCCACACCTAAATCTTTCACTATCCGCTGTACCCCTTTCCAATAAACTACTGGGTGCTCTAAACTCATAGTTAGGAGAAGATAAACAGGAAAGCAGAAACCAGAGACGATTAGAAAAATAAAATGGCCAGACAGTAAAGCCCAGTTACTTACCTGTAACAGGTTATCTCTGGGAACAGCAGGAATTAGTCCTCACATATGGGTACGTCGGTACCGACGGAGCCTGCGCGGGAACGCTCCCCAGCTTCCCAGAAAGGAAAGCTTTTGGGAGCATCCCACAGCGCCTGCGCGCTGCCTTCCCGCCTTTCCTCACCAACTCTCCTCAGTTCAAGTTTAAAGCGGAGACAATAGAGAGAGAGAGGAAAGGAAAGAGAAAGAGATACAACTCCTAGGGGAGGTGGGAGGGTTGTGAGGACTAATTCCTGCTGTTCCCAGAGATCACCTGTTACAGGTAAGTAACTGTGCTATCTCCAGGAACAAGCAGGAATAAGTCCTCACATATGGGGACTCCCTAGCTAAGATGCATGGGAGATCCCCAAGGGTATGAGACCCTTAAGGGTTCCTCGTCTTCCTATGGATCTCAGGCATCCATTCAGGGAAGGAGGGCAGGAGTTGTTCAAGAATGGAACAGGTGTTTGAGGACAGCCTGACCAAACAAGGCATCCCGGCGGGAGTCCTTGTCCAAACAGTAATGGGCTGTGAAGGTATGAACCGAGGCCCAGGTGGCTGCTTGACAAATCTGATCGATGGAGACAGAATGAAGATGAGCCATAGAGGTGGCCATGGCACTCACATTGTGAGCTGTGACATGGCCTTCCAGAGAAATATTCTTACTCTGGTAAGCAAAAGAAATACACTGAGCAATCCAATTGGACAGTGTTCTTTTAGAGACTGGAAGTCCTAAATGAGAAGGATCAAAAGCAACAAAAAGCTTGGAAGACTTTCTATGTTGCTGTGTCCTGTGCAAGTAAAAAGCAAGAGCTCTTTTACAATCTAGAGTATGAAGGTCCCTCTCTGCACTGGATGCATGAGGAGCTGGAAAAAAGATTAGGTAAATACACCTCTTGATTAAGATGAAAAGGAGAGACCACTTTAGGCATAAAGTGAGGATTTGTCCTAAGGACTACCTTATCATGATGGAACCTTGTATAAGGTGGATTAGCCACTAAGGCTTGCAACTCACTGATGCGGCGAGCAGAAGTGACTGCAATAAGGAAAATAACCTTCCAGGAAAGAAATTTCAAGGAAGTAGTGGCTAAGGGTTCAAAAGAAGGCTTCATGAGCTGACCAAGAACCAAGTTTAAGTCCCATGCTACCGGGGGAGGTCGAATGGGAGGTTTTGTTAAAGTTAGGCCTCTCATGAATCTTGCAATAAGAGGATGAGAGGAAATAGGTTGTCCATTGAGGGGTTTAAGTGATGCTGCAATAGCGCTCAAATGGACCCTTACTGAATTTGCTTTAAGGCCTGCATTGGAGAGATGCAGGAGATATTCTAATAGTGGTGCCCTTCTGAGCACACCAAATGGAAAATCTTTTCCACTTAAAAGCATAGGAACGCCTAGTGGAAGGTTTCCTGGAAGCATGGAGGATATCCTTCACTTGCTGAGAAAGATTGAAGTCTTGAAGGTCTAGGCCTTCAGTAACCAAGCTCTGAGGTGAAGGGACTTGGGGTTTGGGTGCCACAAAGTCCCCTCCTCCTGAGATAGAAGGTCTGGAGCAGCTCCCAAGTCCAGGGAGGGAGCTTGAGAGAGTGGTAGAAGTAGAGGGTACCACACTTGGCGTGGCCAACGTGGAGCTATGAGGATCATAGATCCTTGATCCCTCTGAAGTTTGAACAGAGTCTTGGGAATCAAAGGAATGGGTGGAAAGGCGTACAGGAAGTCCTGACCCCAATGAAGGAGTAAGGCATCCTTGGCCAGAGCTCCCTGACACGGAATTCTGGAACAGAACCGGGGAAGTTTGGCATTCCACGGACTTGCAAAGAGGTCTATGTCCGGAGTTCCCCATTCCTGGAAGATTCTGAATACCTGATCCATGTGCAGGGACCATTCGTGTGGAAGCAGAACTCGACTGAGTCTGTCTGCCCAAGAGGTTTGGATTCCTGGGAGGTATACTGCCAGGAGATGGATTTGATGCTCTCTGGCGAAGGCCCATAATCTTAGAGCTTCGTTGCAAAGCGACAGAGAGCCAGTTCCTCCTTGCTTGTTTATGTAAAACATGGCTACTTGATTGTCCGTGTGAATGAGGACTGTCTTGTAGCTGAGGAGGGTATGAAAGACCTTGAGAGCTAGGAACACTGCTCGAAGTTCCAAGTGGTTGATATGAAGAGAGGTCTCCTGTGGAGACCAAGTGCCTTGGGTGGAGAGGTCTTGCAGATGAGCTCCCCAACCTGTTTGGGAGGCATCTGTTGTGAGGGTGGCTTGGGGTAGCACAGTTTGGAAGGGGGACCCCAGCAACAGATTTTGAGTGGACATCCACCATTGGAGGGACCAAAAGAGACATTTGGAGGTTGCTATTTGGTCTGAGAGAGCTCCTGAAGCTTGAGTCCACTGTGTGGACAAAGTCCATTGAGCTGCTCTCATGTGTAGGCGAGCATAGGGCACCACATGCACTGTGGAAGCCATGTGGCCTAGTAGTTGTAGCATCTCCCGGGCAGTTAAGTGGCTCTTTGACTGAATCTGGGAGGCTAACTGCACTAGACGTTGGCAACGAGCCTGAGGAAGGTAGGCTCTTGCAGTACTGGTGTCCAACCAGGCCCCTATGAATTCTAGGGACTGAGTAGGGGTGAGTTGAGACTTTGGGAGGTTTACCACAAGTCCCAGATAGTGCAGAATGCACCTGGTGCGGTCCAGAGAAACCTGGGCTTCTGACTGAGATGGAGCTCGGATGAGCCAGTCGTCCATGTATGGGAAGACAAATATTCCCAGAGTGCGTAGAAATGCACAACTATTGCCATGCATTTGGTGAACATTCTTGGAGCAGAGGCTAGACCGAAAGGAAGCACACTGTATTGGTAATGTTTTCCCTGGAACAGAAAACGTAGGAATTTTCTGTGGGATGGATGGATGAGTATATGAGTGTACGCATCCTTGAGATCTAGAGAACAAAGCCAATCCTGACTCTGCAGGTATGGAAGGAGAGTTCCTAAAGAAAGCATCTTGAACTTCTCCTTGCATAGGAATTTGTTCAATTCTCGGAGATCTAGAATGGGTTTGTATCCCCCTGTTTTCTTTGGAATGAGAAAGTAGGGGGAGTAAAACCCTGACCCCTGTTGAAGAAGCGGAACTGCTTCTATGGCCCTCTGGGCCAGAAGGGTGGTCACCTCCTGATCCAGAAGGTCGAGGGAGGTGGGAGAATTGAAGTGCCTCACCATGGTGTAGGGAGGAAGGTTTGAGAAATGAAGTTTGTAGCCCTCTCTTATGATAGAGAGGGTCCACTGCTCTGATGTGATTTGCTCCCATCTGGGAGCAAAATGAGCTAACCTTCCTGGAATGGTGAGAGGCTCTGGTTGTTGTAGAGCCAGAAAGGTTAAGTTCTCAAGTATTAAGTCAAAAACCCTGAGGGGGTTGGGACTGCTGGGTTGTAGCAGTCCCTGCAGGTTTAGACCTGGCTTGTTTTGGTTGCTGACGCTTAGTAGCAAAGCGACCTGTAGACGACTGTTGACCAGAAGTGGAAGGAAATCTGCCCTTTTTGTAAAAAGACTTTTTGAAAGATTTTTTCTTGGCTGGAGTGGAGGTAGACTTAGAAAGTCTATCCAGAGCAGCATTTTCTGCATCCATTTGAGTGGCTTTAATTTGCCACTCTTTGCCAAATAGATTTTCACCTGTACAGGGCAGATTTCCTAAACCATCTTGAACCCAGGGTTCTAGATCAGAAGCCTGGAGCCAAGCAATTCTACGAGCAGCTATAGCAATGCCTGAGGCTCTGCTGGTACCTTCAAAGGAGTCAAAGGCTGCCCTGTCGGAAAACTTTGAAATATCTTGAGTATGCTTGAGCCAAAGAAGGAACTCCTCCCTTTTATCCTCTGGAATAAAAGGGAGAAAGTTGTGCAGTTTATCCGCAACTTCCTTCAGAAACATACCCATATAAAGGCTATATGAATTGATTCTGGCAATAAGCATACTAGCTTGGAAGATTTTCCTACCAAAAGCATCAAAGGTCCTGCATTCTCTTCCTGGCGGAGTGGAAGAGTGTCTTTTGGTACTCTTTATCCTCTTCACTGCTGACTGCACCACAATGGAGTGGTGAGGAAGCTGAGTTTTTTGAAAACCAGGAGAAGGAGGGACACGGTACATGGTGTCCAATCTGCGAGAATGAGGAGAAAGGGTGAGAGGAGTCTCCCATAATTCTATCAAATGTTCTTGAAGAATTTCATGAATTGGCAAGGTGACTGCCTCTCTGGGAACCTTGGAGTATCCCAAAATATCTAATTTATTTGCTCTAGGTTCTTTTTCAGAGGTTACTGAAATAGAGAGTCCTTTAGCTACTTCCATTATGAAGTCTTGAAAGGACAAATCCTCTGGAGGAGACATTCTCCTTTTTGGAGAAGAGGGCTCCTCAGGAAGGGTGATAGATACTTCAGGAGACTCATCTGATGACTCAAAATCCTCAGAAGAATCGAAGTATCGTCTGCTCGATTCCAAAGATCGGTAGGCGTATCGATCGGTACCGAGAAAGATCCCAGGACAGGGAGCCCAAATCGGCATCCTGGCCGATGCCGATACAGTCGGTACCGGTATCGGAGTTTGTACTGGTACCGACAACAGGGGTTGTTGCGGTACCGTTGGCGTCGCAGCCTTAATGAAAGCCAGTATAGCCTGCTGCATGGATTGCACAGTGTGATCCATGGACGCCACGACTGCCTGGATGTCGGTACCGGGAGATTGTGCCGGTACCCCAGAGCAGTCTAACAGGTGATCGGTCGAGGCCGTGCCATCGATGTCAACCTGTAACCCCATAGGAGGAGCTTTGGAAGCCGGAGCTTCCCGCCGGGGTTGTTTGGCTGGAGCAGGATCCTCAAGGGCAAGCCCGGAGGCACCTCGATGCTTAGAGGGAGATTTGCCCTTTGAGGACCTGCTAAAAGTAAGTTTGGTTACCTGAGATCCATCAGGAGAGGAAGACCTGGAAGATGTCGATGCCACCGCCGGTGCATCCGTGGGAAACAGCACATGGAGCTTAGCTGCCCGGTTCTGTAACCCTCGTTTAGACATTAGAGAACAGGACTGGCAATCCGGGATGGAGTGTTCAGGCCCCAAACATTTCAGACACCATAGATGGGTATCTGTGACAGAAATTGTACCGCTACACTTAGTGCATTTTTTGAAGCCGGAGGCTGGTTTTTCCATGAGGGAAAAATTTCTTGTGGGCCTGGAGGCCTAAGGAGAAAAATACACTAAGTGAAGAAAATAATAGTTTTTTGTTTTGCTTTTTTGAAAAGAAAAGAAAAGACCGGCGGTACCAGTCCGGCGTCGGGGAAGGCAGACACGCGACCAAAGAAATAAATTAAAATAAAGAACTTCTTCAGCAGTGACAGGAACACGACCTGCTGGCTCCGCGGAAAAGAAGAACTGAGGAGAGTTGGTGAGGAAAGGCGGGAAGGCAGCGCGCAGGCGCTGTGGGATGCTCCCAAAAGCTTTCCTTTCTAGGAAGCTGGGGAGCGTTCCCGCGCAGGCTCCGTCGGTACCGACGTACCCATATGTGAGGACTCATTCCTGCTTGTTCCTGGAGATCATTAATTTCATTTTCAATTTAATGATTGGAATGTGTCAGTTTTTGGAATTTACCAGCTTTATATCTGGCACAGTATTGGGGGAAACGCATTATTGTTTCTATTTTTCTGGTGCTGCACTGCTACTATTACTACTTCTACTACTACTGATCATTTGTATAGTGCTACAAGACTTATGTAGCGCTGCAGAGAGACATGAAAGATGGTCCCTGCTCATCAGATATTGCAATCTAGTCAATACAGACAACAGCTGGGGATTAGTATGTCTGGGGGAATGCTAAGGGAACATGTAGATGGAGAGCAAGAAAAGCGGATCAGGATCCAAAAGCAGCCTAGAAGAGGTGAGTTTTTAACCCGGATTTGAAAGGGCCAGAGATGGAGCCTGATGAACCGACTCAGGTAGTTTGTTCCAGGCTTAAGGAACAGCAAGGAGGAAAAGATCGAAATCTGAAGTTGGCAATGGAAGAGAAGAGCGCAGACAAACGATCTGCCAGAACAGCGGATATCCTGAGGAGGGGTGTAGGGAGAAATAAGAGAGTAAAGGTAGTGAGGAGCTGCAGAGTGAATACACTTATAGGTCCAGTAGGAGAAGTTTGAGCTGAATATGAAAACGGACAGGGAGCCAATGAAGCGACTTAAAAAAAAAAAAGTGTTATATAAGCATAGCGAGACTGGTGGAAGACTAGCTGTGCAGCTGAATTTTGAACAGATTGAAGGGGAGAGAGATGATTCAGAGGGAGACCAGCAAGGAGGAGATTGCAATAGTCTAGAGAATGTGGCTTCTTAGGGTTTTGGTAAATTTTGGCTACAAATTATCTATTGTTAGTTTGTGCTCATTTACCCTATACTCAATGAGGATCTATTAATGCATGGCATGTACGAGAGAGTCCATGTATTCTGTTAGCATAAAGATTCTGTGTAGGGATCTGTAATCTGGCTTGTTCATTTTTCCCAGCAGGCATACTGATGTTCTAAAGCCTGCTGCAATATTTACAGATATACTCTTTCCTGGATAGGCTCTTTGTTGTGCAAGTTCTGGTCCCAAGTGACTTCTGAAGAGGGTTTATGTTGTTACCAAGATAAAACCAGAATTGGCTACTTTTTTGTATAGACTAGTTTTGTTCTGCACCCACAGTGGATCAAGGGGAACTTCTGCAGACACAGAATGTGTTTATATTTAACACCATAATGCTCCGGTGCACAGGACCAGGGTCAGTACTTTTTATATTAGTAAACTAGACTATATATTTTAACTGCTACAATTTTTTATTAATATAATCAGTGATTGCAGAGTTCATTTCTTTACTACATAGCTTGGGAATATAAATTGCAGTCTCTCTTCTTTGGGCAACTACCTGGCCAGTGCTCTGACGAGAGGGACTCACTCTCTCTTCCCACTCCCCAACCAGGGTTTTGAAGGAGCCTTCTCTTTTCAGTGCCTTAGGGGAGGAGGGCCACCATCTCATCCCTTGTCTCAGGCAACATATTGCCTTGAGCTGCTGGTGGAGGGGAGGGGCGCGCAGCTGAAAATTCATCTAGAGCAGTGGTTCTCAAGCTTTATTCTATTGTGATGCACTTGACAGATCATATTTATGCGCATGACACACTGAACACTAATCTACAGATGAACATAAAAAAAGAGCCCAAATATCATTTTATTGTAGTTGAAAATAATGCTTGGGCTAGCAGCAACTGTGAAAACTGAAGGGGAGAGCAGAATTAGGGAGTGGTTATAGGAATTTTAGTACCTGAGGACTCCTTGCTTTGAACTTTCTCTAGCCTGCAGGCACACACGGTTGCTTCGGAAAGCATGAACATGTCTGTCAAATTTTTGGTGACATACTTCCCAGCTGTTGACAACATAGTGGTTGAGAACCATAGATCTAGGGCATCAAATATCCATGGGCCAATCCTGCTCATTTTGTTTCCAGTGACAAACTGTGTGTGCTATATACGTACAAAAATTCTATATGGTTTTCGCAGTGAAATAACTGTTCTAGTGGAGTATTTCAAAAACCCTGCCCACACAAATTTCCTAAACTTTAAACAAAAACAATTGAGACTTTGGAATAGAGTGGAGGAGCAGCATAGTGGTTAGAGCAGCAATTCCAACTCCACTGGCACTCCTTGTGGCCTTAGGCAAGTCATTTAACCCGGTACAAACTTAGTTGTAAGCCTTCCAGGGATAAGGAATTACCTAATGTACCAGATTCTAACTCATCTTGAACTACCACTACAAAGGCATAAGTTAATCATAAATAAATAAAATATAATTTCATACCTCTGTCATTTCAGGTGACTTTATCTCCTTAATTTTAAAGAAATAACCTAGTGTCAGAAAAGCTATCGCCATGGCGCTTACGCTGAGCATGAAGACCACAAGTGGAGGCCGACTGCCGATGTAGACCCTCCAGTTCTCCAGAGGATTGATGTTCAACATTGTTCCTAGTCAATGCACCTGGAATTAAAGAAAATTCTAAACATACATATAGAAAGTTTTTAAAAACAAAACTTTGTTTTATGATGTTGCTATAAACTTTAAAGTGGCTCATTGGCATATTCATTTTATTATTTAATCAGAATATCTCAGATTAACCACCTAGCATAGAAAAGTCTTAAAGTTTTTGTAATACTGTGTTTAGCCTGCTCTCAGTAGGTACCATAATTCCTCATCACTCATATCATGCTCCGTCTATAAAATTTGGCTTCCTAGAGTTGATCTTGGTTTATTTTTAACTAAGTAGAATTTTGCACACCTCAAAAGTTCCATGAGTAAGTAATTCTAAAGTGATGTCATAAGACTACAAACACTTGCACAAATGGGCTATGATCTCACTACTAACCTATAATAGTGCAAGTACCATAGTATTATGATATGCAGAAGTCCTCTGTAGTAATGACCTTCTCATACAAGTCCTTTATCCCTCCATTGCTTCTGGTATCGCAACTTAGATTGTAAGCCCTCTGGGAAAAAGGAAATACCTGCTGTACCCAAATGTAACCCACCTTGAACTACTACTGGAAAAGTGTGAGCTAAATGTTTTTGTTTGCCTTTATTTGATATACCGCAATATCTGCAAGCAAGCAATGCAGTTTATAAAGTACACTAACCTGAAAAGGAAAAGAATGCCATCTTTGATCACAGAAAAGGAGCGTAGAGAGGAAAAAAGGGGAAAAAGAGGGGAGGTTAGGCTCTGCCGGGTAACGACCAGAGAAAAGGTTAATTTTAGGGGTTCACTTTAAAACACCAATTCAAATAAGTGGGTCTTCAGTGCCTTCTTGAAACTTAAATTTGGCTCTACCCATAAGAGTAGGCAGGCTGTTCCAGAGGGAGGGGGCTGAGACAAAGAATGCCAAAATAGATATACATGTAAAAGCAGCCAACTACCTGGATAAAAATCAAACCAGATATCAGTGAGCCTGCACTGTCGACCCTATCCCTT
This sequence comes from Ichthyophis bannanicus, assembly GCA_033557465.1. Classification (NCBI taxonomy): domain Eukaryota; kingdom Metazoa; phylum Chordata; class Amphibia; order Gymnophiona; family Ichthyophiidae; genus Ichthyophis; species Ichthyophis bannanicus. The sequence continues at coordinate 298,321,367 of CM066042.1, forward strand.
AGATGTCTGAAAAATTAGCTCTGTACAAGGAGCATTCAATAAGAAACTATTTTTAGAATAATATAGATGGTCCCCCCTTTGGGAGATTTTGGTTCTGAATGTGTGTGTGATTCAGGTCTTTACATGGAAAGTAACTTTAATTTTCTAAAGGGTCCCTAAGTTATAGAGGTGTGCTGTAGTTCAAACCCATATTGTGTATTTACATATCGAGAATACCTACTCTACAGTTCAAAGATACCTCTCCAAATCACACTTCCCTTATGATTTTCAATATACTCTATTAGTAGGCTCTTTATTTAAATAGTCACAGCTATACATATTTATAGTTTCTGTAACACTTTTCAACATTCCACTGATTAGATTCTGAACATGTTAATTCCACTACTCCAGCAAGAAAGTGACAGCCTTCACAAAACCATAGAAAGATGAAACCTCATAATAACTAAGGCTGCAGCAGCTCCATACAAAGAGAGACCGCAAGCACGCAGGAAAGTCAGCACGCCCTGGTACTCAAATACCATCCGGGATGCAAAAAGCGTACTTAGAAAGCTTGAAGGGAAATGGAGGCGGGACAAATCACAGGATTCTCTGCTCCACTACAAAGCTAAACAGCTGGAATACAATTACCTGATTAACGAACGCAAGCAATAACACCACACCAACTAAATCATGAAATCAGCCAACAAGCCAAGGGAACTATTTAACATTGTGAAGAAACTCACTAATGACACTTCTCAGCAGGACACCCACCACTTAGACCCACAAGTATTTGCAATTACATGATCACCAAGAACTCCAAATCATCCAATTGCTCCACTCAGCTTGACATTCAACCCAGAAATGACGAAGCTCCAACAAACCTGGGACAACTTTAGCATACCCTCAGTTCAGCAAATAGAAAACATAGTGGACGCCCTGAATACAACCACCTCACCAGCAGACCCATGTCCTGTGGCATGGATCAAAGCCACTAAAGATAAACTGAGTCAACAACTCCACAAAATCGTAAAGAATCCAACAAGGATACATGCCACATTACGACCAATCCTCAAAAGCCCCTTGCTAAACCACTCAGGAGACTTGTGTTTTTATGTCTGACCCCCTTTTCTGTTAAATGTACCCCTACAATCTGTGTTAACCACTTTGATTGAAGAATAAGGTGGTATACAAAACTGGCTAAATAAATAAATAAATGTCAGTGGGAAAGGTCAGGACAACTGTGGTCTTCAAAACAAAATCTGAACCAAGGTCCATGAAACCTAACATCGATCGCAGACAGAGACCAATCTGGGTCTTTATAGTTTTTTCTCTTCGTATACCACTTTCCTTTATGCACATCAAATGGGTACAGTCATAATAAAGAGGCAGAGAAATGAAAGAGGACAGACAAGGAAGAAGAGGAGAAAATAGTAATTAGATCTTACCTGCTAATTGCTGTTCCTGAAGGAACGACAGTCCAGTCCCTTCACTTCTGGGTTGCGCAACCCTTCCAGCAGCTTGGAGGCTGAGCCCACCTTTTTGGGGGATGGAGCGGTATAAATACCACTGGGACCACCCACCCACTCCAGTATTCGATTGAAAAAGCAGATCTAACCAACTTCTACTGGAAACTTATCCCTAAAACACTCAAACCTATGTAACAGGTATATATATTGAAAATTATTATGTCTTTTTTTTTTTTTTTTCTTCAAGGAAAACAAAGGAAAACCAAGGAGAGGAGGCCTGGGAAGCTTGAGGAGATGTCTGCTTCTAACCGAGTCGGCTTCCTCCCGGACTTCTTCCTGCCGTACTGAGCTACGGCCCCAACAATGCCTGGCCCTGAACCCGATGTCTGAAACGGTTGCCGGAACGGGTGGGATCAGGGACTGGACTGTCGTTCCTTCAGGAACAGCAATTAGCAGGTAAGATCTAATTACTATTTCCTTATCGTCACTCCAGTCCAGTCCCTTCACTTCTGGGAAGTACCAGAGCAGTTCACCCCTGGGAGGGTTCCGGCATACCGGACTGAAGAACAGCTAGCCCGAACCGGGCGTCCGCTGCACTCTGCACGTCCAACCTATAGTGCTTGGAGAAGGTATGCAGCGATGACCAAGTCGCTGCCCTACAGATGTCCAGCGGAGGCACCAGGGAAAACTCCACCCAAGAGGCCGCCTGAGCCCTAGTGGAGTGGGCCCGCAGTCCCACCGGAACCTGCTTCCCCTTCAGGATGTAAGCGGAGGCAATCGCCTCTCTGATCCACCTGGAGATGGAGGCCTTGGCCGCCGCCTCCGCCTTGTGCGGCCCTCCAAACTGGATGAATAGTCGGTCGGACTTTCGGAATGGCGCTGTACGAGAGAGGTAACGTTTCAAGATTCTCTGGACGTCTAGTAGACGCAGCCTGTCGTCTGTACCTACCTGCCCCTTAGACGCTAAGACTGGTAGGGTAACTGTCTGGTTTACATGAAAAGGAGAGATAACCTTGGGTAAAAAGGACGGTACTGTACGCAGAACCACCTTGTCCTTGAGAAAGGCCAGGAAGGGGGGCTGGGACGAGAGCGCCTGCAATTCTGAGACCCTTCTGGCCGAGCAAATGGCGACCAGGAAGACTGTCTTTAGAGTTAAATCCTTCAAGGAGGCTCTCTTCACTGGCTCGAAGGGTTCCCCGGCCAAGGCACTTAGCACTAAGTTGAGATCCCAAGGGGGGATAACCGACCTCCGTTGCGGACGTAGCCGACTAACCGCTCGTAGGAACCTGGCCACGTCGGGGTGCGCCCCTAAGGGCCTGCCCCGGACCTTTCCTCTATAGCAAGAGATAGCTGCCAACTGAACCCGCAAGGAGCTATGCGCCAGACCCTTTTCGAAACCTGCTTGCAAGAAGTCCAGAATCTCCGGAACCGAGGCCGAAAGTGGTTTCCGACGATGCTCCGCGCACCAAGCTTCGAAGATGCGCCAAACTCTTACATAAGAAAGGCAGGTCGAGCGCTTTTTGGCCTTCAGAAGAGTCGAGATTACCGCTCCTGAGTAGCCTCGTTTTAGCAGCCGCGCCCTCTCAATAGCCAGGCCGTAAGCGAGAACCGATCCACCTGAGGCATCCTGACCGGACCCTGCCTCAGCAGGTCCCTTTTGAGAGGGAGCCGCCAAGGACGGTCGGCGAGCAGTCTGACCAGATCGGCATACCATGGGCGACGAGGCCAATCCGGGGCTATGAGAATTACCAAGCCCTGGTGAGTCTCTACCCGTTGGAGAACTTTCCCGATCATAGCCCAAGGGGGGAATACATAGAGAAGACCCTCCGAAGGCCACTTTTGAGACAGGGCATCTAACCCTTCGGACATCCTTTCCTTCCTTCGGCTGAAGAACCTGTCCACCTTGGCTGTAGAGAACCGTGCCATGAGGTCCATGACTGGGCAGCCCCAAAGGGCTACTATCTGGTTGAAGGTCTCCTGTTCTAGCTCCCATTCCCCGTGGTCTATCTTGCACCTGCTGAGGAAGTCGGCCGTGACGTTGTCCTCTCCCGCCACGTGCTGCGCTGACAGAGCTAATAGGCGGGACTCCGCCCACTGGAAAAGAGAGTCCGCCTCCTTCTCTAAGGCGCGACTGCTGGTGCCTCCCTGGTGATTGATGTAGGCCACCGCGGTGACATTGTCGGAGAGAACTCGGATAGCCTTTCCTTGCACTAATATCCTGAATGCCTTGAGAGCCAGAGTGACAGCCCGCAATTCCAGTCTGTTGATGGGCCACTGCGATTCCAACTGTGACCAGAGACCCTGGACGAACTGGTCCTCGCAGTGTGCTCCCCAGCCTGTCAGACTGGCATCCGTCGTCAACAACACCCACTGATGGGGATCGAGGGGCATTCCGCGGTCCAGGTTCTTCGGGCACCTCCACCATTGGAGGGACTGTTTGGTCCGAGGAGCGCAAGGTAATTGCATCGAGAGGGGCTGATGTTGGGGAGACCAACGACGCAATAGCGCCCTCTGTAACGGTCGCTTGTGGGCCCTGGCCCATGGCACCACCTCTATTGATGCCGCCATAGTTCCCAGAACTTGGAGATAATGCCAGGCTGAAGGACTTCGTCTGGCCAGAAACTGAGTGATTAGAACTCTTAGATCCCTTGATCTTGACCGTGACAGGAACACCCTGCCCCTGAGGGTGTCGAATCTTGCTCCGAGGTACTCGAGATCCTGAGAGGGAGTCAACCTGCTCTTTGTCCGGTTGATGACCCACCCCAACTCCTTTAGGACCTGAATCACTCTGGCCGTTGCCGCGTGGCTTTCCGGAGCCGACTTTGCGCGTATTAGCCAGTCGTCCAAGTAGGGGTGTACTAAGATGCCCTCCTTTCTTAGGAAGGCTGCCACTACGACCATTACCTTGGTGAACGTCCTGGGGGCCGTGGCTAGGCCAAAGGGTAGGGCCTGGAACTGAAAGTGGCCTCTTGGTACCGCGAATCTCAGGAATTGTTGATGGGACTTCCTGACCGGGATGTGCAAGTAGGCTTCCGTCAAGTCGAGGGAAGTGAGGAATTCGCCTCCTCTCACAGCCGCTATGACTGAACGTAGGGTCTCCATCCGAAAGTGAGGAACCCTGAGGCAGCGGTTGACTTGTTTTAGATCTAGGATTGGCCGAAAGGAATCCTCCCTTTTCGGGACCACAAAGTAAATCGAGTATCGACCGAATCCGCATTGGTCTGGGGGAACTGGAATTACCGCCCCTAATGCTATTAGACGGGCGAGGGTAGACTCGACCGCTGCCCTTTTTGCTGGAGCTCCACAGGGCGACTGAACGAAGGCTGGTGGGATTTGCTTTGCGAATTCTAGCGCGTAGCCTTCTCTGATCACCTCTAGAACCCATTGATCGGACGTGACCCGGGTCCAGGCGGGGAGAAACAGCCTCAGGCGGCCGCCTACCGGGCGTTCTTCCCCCTGGACCCCCGACACCTCATTGTTGTTTCCTAGGGCCCGAGAAGGAGGAGGAAGAGGAGGAGGAGGAGGAAGCTCCAAATCCCCTACCTGCCCCTCGAAAACTTCTGAAACCTTGACCCTTAGAGGGAAACCGGCCCCTGGAGAAGGGGTTTGATCTGGCTGAACGAAATCTCCGCGTCTCCCTAGGCTGAGAGCGCACAGGGGCTTGGGAGCGGCCTAGCCTCGGTCTATCTTCCGGGAGCCTACCTCCCTTGGACTCGCCCAGATCCTTGACCAGCTTCTCCAGATCCTCCCCAAATAAGAGTTTCCCTTTAAAAGGGAGCCGACTTAGTCGAGCCTTCGAGGAGGCATCAGCTGCCCAATTACGTAGCCACAGATAACGCCTGGCCGCCACCACCGAGGCCATGTTTTTGGCTAGGCTTCTGATGAGGTCATACTGACTATCCGCCAAGTAGGCTGCGCCGGATTCCACTTTGGCTGAGTTTGCCTGGATCTCGGCCGAAGAGTCTTCTGACTGAAGCTGCTGAGCCCATCTTAGGCAGGCTCGAGCTACCCAGGCTCCTGATACGGAGGCCTGTAATGCCAGGGCGCTTACATCAAAGGCTTGTTTCAGGAGAGTATCCAGCTTCCTGTCCTGTGCGTCCTTTAAGGCCGAACTGCCCTCAACTGGGATAGTCGTCTTCTTAGTGACTGCAGATACCGCTGCATCCACCCTGGGTGATTTTAGTAGTTCCTTATCTGACTCTGGGAGAGGGTATAGGCGAGACATGGTTCGGACCCCTCTTAGGCTGGATTCCGGTTGGTCCCATTCTTCCTGGATCATCTGGCGTACTACTCTGTGGACCGGAAAAACCTTCTGGGATTTCCTAATGGCCTGTATTAAGGGGTCCTCCAATGCCTCCTCCTGCGAAGGTACATCTGAGGCCACATTGAGTACTTTTAAGGATTCATTAATTAGCGCCGGGAGCTCCTCTCTCCTAAACACCCTAACTATCCGAGATTGATCTTCTTCCGGGATCTCTCCTTCTTCCAGCTCCTCCTCCTCCTCGTCCAAATCCATCGCCGAACCCTCCTCCTCCGGAGTCCCCTGGGAAAAGGACGGTAGGAGATCCTCCCCGTCCAGCCGCTGACGCTTAGAAGGGATGCTGGATTCAGGATTGATCGCCCCTAGGCGTCTGGATGAACTCTCCTCCCCTGGTGTGGTAACCCCATCTGCCCCCAGGCCCTGCTTGCGCAGGCAGTAGGCCTTATGGAGTAAAAGGATGAAGTCAGGGGAGAAGAATTCTCCGTCCCCTCCTGCACTCGAGGGAGGGGGTGGAGGAAGCAGAGGAGGCGTGGGAAGCTCCGAGGGGGTAGAGACCGAACCCTGGGACCCCCCTTCCCCTACTAGAGGGTCAGATGATCCCTGGGAAGGCTGCAATATCTCCTGTTCCACTGATGTAGCCACTGCGGTGCAACTCCTGCAGATCCCTGTGTCTGCGGAGGTGCCCCTGCGTGTCCCACATGAAGGACAGCGTGGCTTGGAAGCCATGGTGAAAGGTTGGGGCTTAACTTTGTAGGCCCTTGTCCCCCAAAGCCCAATTTCCCTTAGGACACCATTCCTACCAATACCCCTAGGAGAGCTAAAGGGGGGGATCCCTTAAACAAAGACCAATTGGGCTGCCAAAAAGATAAATGCAATTAAAATAAATGCTAAATAAAAATAGAACAGAAATCGAGCCTGAAACAAACGAAATTAATAAACTAATTCCCAAAATTAACTCGAAATTAAATGAAATTAGTGGCTAGCACTACTTTGTCCCCTAAGGGAAGTACTTGCAGTTTGCAGATTGCCGATCCTGGGCCCGATGCTGCGAATCCCACCCGAGGGCTCTACACGTGGTAGGCCTCACCACGTGGAGCCTGCTCGGGGAAAAAGAGACTCCGGCGTCTGCCAACACTTCCCCGCTGAGCCCGATGCTGAGCCCTTGCAGAATCACGAGTGCGATCGCCGTCTGATCGCACCGTGAGAAGAGCGGGGTACCGCGTGGATCCTCTCCGCAGTCAGCCTGGCCAGGCCGGAATGGAAGGCTTCCCCCCGGTTGCCGTTGCAGCCTCTAGCGCTCAGCCACCTTCAGGGCTTCGGCGCGAGGCTGTTTCTCCCCTTAACGTAAGAGCCCGAAGTGTAGGAAGCCGGGTAGAGCAGAGCACCTCCTCGCTGCTACAACCCGGGGCTTTGCTCTGCGAGCCGTGTCGGGCGCCGGAGGGGGGGGTGGGGGAGGGAGAAACAATTCTTAAAGGAGCAGAGCCCCTAAAATTAATGAAAGTAAAAATTAAACACAAATTAAGCTAAAATTAAGCTAAAAATTAAGGAAACTAATCAAATTAAAGTAGGACTCCAGTAAGCCCCAGGCTTACGGAACCCTCCAGCTGCTTGGAGGCTGAGAATACTGGAGTGGGTGGGTGGTCCCAGTGGTATTTATACCGCTCCATCCCCCAAAAAGGTGGGCTCAGCCTCCAAGCTGCTGGAAGGGTTGCGCAACCCAGAAGTGAAGGGACTGGACTGGAGTGACGATAAGGAAGAAAGGAAGAAGAAAAAAAAGATACAGTACTTGGTGAACACAAAGGAAAGGGAAAAATAAGTGCAGCAAGAAAAGGCATACTGGGAGAGGCTGAAACTAAGGGATTCAGAATGTGTGCACAGATAGAGAGCAGAAGAAGGAAAGATGTAACATGGAGACAAATCTGATAGAATCAGTCAGGAGACTGCTAATGGTTGAAGGCTTGGTGAAAAAAAGCCAATTTTCAACCCAGATCCAAACAAAATTTTTCTTTCTTCGGATCTTAAGAAAGGAGGCAGAGAATTCTACAGGCATGGTGCCTGCAGGGCCAGCTCTTCCACTAGATGAGCCAGGCAATCACCTAGGATAGATGTCTTAGGGGCAGCAGCCACAATAGAGGGCAGCCAATGGCCCCACCCTTCCACGGCAAAAGGTTCCTAGGAGTAGCTCTCTTCTTTTTGCTATTTCTGAATGTCAGCAGTGAAAAGGTAAATGAAGACTCCACAGAACCTCCCATTCAAGTGCGCTCAAAGCCCCTGACAATCCCACTCCCAATGCAGCATGAAATGCACATCAAAGGGGTAGGACTGACATGGGCTCCAAACAGTCAGTATGAGGCTAAAAACAATGGATCCAAATTATGAAAGTTCTCAAAGGATTTGGATACTAGAACCTCGGAAAAAGTTATCAGAGGAAAAGTGACCATACACTGAAAAAAAGAATGGAGAAAACCAGAAGAACAACAAGGAGGATATCCCAGTGAGGTACCAAAGTGCACAAGAAACAAAGATAATGTCCAACATAACCATCTTATTCACGGGAGAAAAGGTGGCAGGGACATCTGTGGATTTAAAGTCACCAAAAAACAAGAGCCTAAGAAATGATTGGTGACCAGGTCCTCATGCTCAGAGGCTGTAATTCAAGAAAGGAGAGTGGTAAAATCAAAGGGAAATCAGCTGCAGGAGTGCTTGAAAAAGTGTAATTAGCAAGACCTCATATCTGGAGAAGAAACAGAGTAGTTACTCACCTGTAACAGGTGTTCTCCAGGAGCAGCAGGAATCAGTCCTCACATATGGGTGACATCGACATCGATGGAGCCCTTGCGGAGCATTTTCCCAGCTTTCCATGAAAGCCTTTGGGAATGCAGGCACGCATGCGCGGTTCCCTTCCCGCCTAAAGGTGTCATCTTGCCTCAGGCAAATGACATAGCTAAGAACAGCACACAAAAATGTAAAATAAACTATGTACAACTGCAACTCCAAGGGGAGGAGGGAGGGTTGTGAGGACTGATTCCTGCTGCTCCTGGAGAACACCTGTTACAGGTGAGTAACTACTCTTTCTCCAGGACCAAGCAGGAAGTCAGTCCTCACATATGGGTGGACTCCCTAGCTCTGGGCTACCAGGAACCCAGGCTGAACAAGAGAACTCCCTCTAGTCCCAGCATCAAAGAAAGGCTTTTCACTGACAGAACCTCCACCGGTAGCCCAACAGAGGGCAGGAGGGCAGGAGTTGCCTAAACCTCAAAGAGATTCCGGAGTACTGCCTGGCCAAAAGCACTGTCCCTACGGGACTCCCTCTCCAGACAGTAATGGGCCGCAAAAGTCTTGCTTGAAGACCAAGTTGCAGCCCTGCAGATATCTACCAACGGTACAGAGCGGAGATGAGCCACTGAGGCAGCCATTGCCCTGACACGATGGGCCGTGACCCAACCCTGCAAAGGAAGGTCAGCTGCCTTGTAAGCCCAGGTGATACAGTCACAGATGGACAAGGTACGCTTGGACACAGCTAACCCCAAATTATTAGGGTCAAAAGATATGAAGAGCTGAGTAGCCCTTCTGTGCCCTTGCGTACGGTCAAGGTAGAAGGATAAGGCCCTCCTACAGTCCAGGATATGCAGAACTGCTTCAGCCTGGCTTGCATGAGGCCTAGGGAAGAATGTTGGAAGAACCACCTCCTGGTTGAGGTGGAAAGAGGAGACAACTTTTGGGAGGAACTTTGGATGAGTCCTAAGGACTACCCTGTTCCTATAGAAGCGAGTGTAAGGCCTCTCACAGACTAGGGCCTGAAGCTCACTCACTCGCCTGGCTGAAGTAAGGGCTACCAAGAAGAGTGTCTTCCAGGACAGGAAGCGTAGAGGGCAAGTAGCCATCAGCTCAAAAGGTGGGCGAGTCAATTGTTGCAAGACCACATTCAACTCCCACTCAGGAGCAGGAGAACGGATTGGAGGCTTGAGTAAGAGCAAGCCTCTGAGAAAGCGGGACACCAAGGGGTGAACCGACAGAGAATGTCCTTCCACTAGTGAGTGGTGAGCTGCTAGAGCTGAGAGGTGGACCCGAACAGAATTTGACTTAAGTCCCTGATTGGATAAGTGCAACAGGTACTGAAGCACTACAGGTACAGTACACGAGAAGGGATCCTCTGTACGTAGCCGACACCACACAGAAAACCGTTTCCATTTGAGAGCATATGTTTTCCTAGTGGACTGTTTCCTAGAGGCTAGGACAACCTCCTCAACTTCCTGAGGTAGGCCCCAGGGAGCCAAAACTACCCTTGCAGCCTCCATGCCATAAAATTGAGAGCTTTGAGATTGGGGTGCAGAAGAGAACCCTGATCCTGAGAGAGAAGGTCGGGTTGCAACCCCAGAGGCAGTGGGGGATCCACTGCCAGCTGAAGCAGAAGTGGAAACCAAGGCTGTCTCGGCCACCTGGGAGCCACCAGCAGGACCGAGGCCTTGTCCTAAAGAATCTTGAACAGAATTTGGGCCACCAGAGGCATGGGAGGAAACGCATACAGGAGGCCCTGAGACCAGGGAATCAGAAAAGCATCTGCTGCTATCCGCAGAGGATGCAGTTGTCTGGAGCAGAACTGGGCAGCTGTTTGTTCAGAGGACTGGCAAACAGATCTATGGATGGAAGTCCCCATTTCAGGAAAATCTTTTGAACTACCAAGGGAAGAAGCTGCCACTCGTGGGGCTGCAGAATCCTGCTCAACCTGTCCGCCAGGTAGTTCTCCTGGCCAGGCAGATACACTGCCTGGAGGAGCATGTTGTGTCCTGAGAGCAAACAAGCAAAAGTCCTGTGCCTGACAAAGGAGCCTGGACCAAGTTCCGCCCTGCTTGTTCACATAAAACATGGCTACCTGGTTGTCTGAACTAGGACAGACTGATGAGCCATGGTTCGAGAAAAAGTCTTGAGGGCTAACCGAATAGCCCTGAGTTTCCAGGAGATTGATTTGCTGTGCGGCTTCCCAGGGAGACCACAGACCCTGGGTGCACTTGCCTAGACAATGAGCCCTCAGCCTTGCAGGGAGGCATCCGTGGTCAACACCACTGTGAACCCAGGACTCTGAAAAGGTACCCTTTGTAGCAGATTGGGTGGGTGCAGCCAACAGCTGAGGGAGTTCAGAAATTGTCTGGACACCCTTATCCTGTCTCTGAGGCTGCCTGTGGCCTGTGACCACTGAGTCCGAAGGCACCACTGTGCAGGCCTCATATGGAGCCTGGAATTGGGGGTCACATGCACTGTCGAAGCCATGTGGCCTAAAAGCCTCAGGCAGAGTCTGGCAGAGGCCAGTGACCTGCTGAGAAACTGGTTTGCTAAGTTGATCAGTCTTCTGGCAAGAATGCTTTTGCAAGCAGAGAGTCCAACCTCGCCCCTATGAACTCCAAGTTCTGGGAGGGGAGCAAAGTGGACTTTGCGAAGTTTATGACGAACCCCAAGTTCTGAAGAAGAGCAATAGTTCTGAGAGTAGCTTGTTGGGCCTCCTGGCATGTCCGACCTCTGATGATCCAGTCGTCCAGATATGGGAAGACAAAGACTCCCTGATTTCGCAGGTAGGCCACCACCACCGCCAGGCACTTGGTAAAGACCCTGGGAGCGGAGGTGAGGCCAAAAGGCAGTACTCTGTACTGATAATGGTTTCCCTCCCACAATGAACCTGAGGTACTTTCTGTGGTCTGGATGAATGAGGATGTGAGTATACGCATCCTTTAGATCTAAGGAGCATAGCCAATCTCCCTGCTGGAGGTAGGGCAGAAGAGTTCCAAGAGTAAGCATCTTCTGAACTTTTTTCCTTCTCCAGGACCTTGTAGAGGTTTCGTAGAACTAGAATAGGTCGAAGGCCACCGGTTCTTTTGGGTACCAGGAAATACCTGGAGTAGAACCCTCGACCGTGCAAGTGGGGAGGCACAGGCTCCACCGCCCTGTCCACCAACAGACCTTGGAGCTCTTGAAGGAGAAGATCTCTATGCAGGTGAGGCCTTGGAGGCTCCCCTGGGAAGTATGGAGGCGGCAGTTGTTGGAAGTGTAGTGCATAGCCCCTGTGGACTATGCTTAACACCCAACTGTCTCCAGTGATAGTGGCCACTGGTGGGCAAATAGGGCGAGGCGACCCCCTGTGCAGGGTTGGGAGAGCAGGGACGGAGAGGCTATGCCTAAGGAGTCAAAAACCCCCACCCTGCTGAGTGGGAGCAGGGGCTGGAGGCTTGGGGGTCCTCTGCCTACGGGGCCCATTACCCTGCCCCTTGGCTTGTTGACCCTGAGGGGCAGCTTGGGCAGCCGGATATTGTGGGTACTGTTTGTAGAGAAGGGGCAGAAGTCTTTCTAGACAGCCTTGTCCGTGTGAGGTGCTCGGTTTCGAGCTGTGCGGCCTTCTCGGTCATGGGCTTGCCAAAAAGGTTCTCACCTCGGCAAGGGACATCGACCAACTTGTCCTGAACCCATGGCTCGAGGTCTGATGACTGCAGCCATGCCTGGCGTCGAGCCGCGATGCCGGCTGCCGCAACACGGGCCAAAGCCTCGAAGCCATCGTAGGCAGCGCGGGATATAAACTTGGAACATTCCCGGATCCCCAAGGACAAGGACTTGAACCTCTGCAAGGGCTTCCCGGAGAGACCAGCTGAGAACCCGGCCAGCTCCTTGGCCAGGTCTCTCGCAAGTACATGCCCATGTACAGCTGGTAAGACTGGACACAGCAAGCAAGTAGAGCCCTGGAAGCACTTTCTACCAAAACCATCGAGGTTTCGAGCCTCCCTGCCAGGGGGCACCGCGGAGTGATGCATGGTCGATTTCACCACCATGGAATGGTGTGGTAGCTGTGCCTTTTGAAAGTCAGGACTCTTCCGGAGTCGATAGATCGAATCGACCCGCTTGCTTAAAAACCCAGCGCCGAGGCCGGTGCCTCTCACATCCAGAAGAGGAGCCGTTCCAGCATCAGAGGAACCGAGAATCGTACTGCAGGGCCTCGAGCTCCTTGGCTCGAGGCTCCTCCTCGGGGTCCGCAGGGATAGCCAACGCGGTGGCCATATCCCGGACTAACTCTGAGAACCGGGTATCCTCCGGAGGGGATCTACTCCGGGGTTCAGACTGCGGTGAGTCTGATGGGACGCACCGAGTCCTGAAGGTGTCAGGGGACTCCTCATCCTCCGTCTCCCAGGCGGACTCGTCCGATGAGGAATCGGGGTCCGACCTCGCGGGGCCCGGAGCACCCGCCCCGATGCCAAAGGCACCGGCGTCGATACCCTTGGTCCCGAACGGGAGGTCGAGGGAGACCGTGACTGATGTCGACCTCGAGCCTTCATAGTTTTCGAGTATCGGCTCGGTCTCCGGGCTCGACTTCAATGTCGATGTCCCGGTGGTTGGGGCATACGCACCAGACAGGCTGGCAATCAGTGCCCACTGCTTTTCCATGAATGCAGACAGTCTGCTCTCCCAGGCTGTCAACCTGAGACCCAGCTCAGGAGACTCAGCAGCCCCCGACGGCGCTGGGCCCGACTTCGGCTCTCTGGGAGGAGAGTCCAGCAGACTCCGGCTTCACTCAAGGAACTTTGGAAGGCTTCTCCTGTTCCACGCGCCCGGGGCGACGGTCGGGGGTCTGAGACCTAGGCCTCGAGGAGCCAGGGACCTCTTACGATGACGTCCTCGCGAGCCTCTTCTTCCTCTTGTGTTCCCGGTCGGGGGATCCCCTGTCCGAGGAGACACGACGGTGCTCGGGATCCGATTCCCGAGATGTCGATGCCTCAGACAAGGTCCGGGCCCAGCCGGAGGCCGAGTCAGAAAAAAGCCTTTCCTTTTGGTGCTGATGACTTCGCAATGCCTTGGAAGACATTTTCCCACATGGTCCACACGTCTTAGGGTCGTGATCAGGACCGAGGCACCGAAGGCAGCAGTCGTGTGTGTCAGTGAGAGACATCAGCTTCTTGCACCGATCACACTTTCTAAAGCCACTGGAAGCCATCGGGGAAAAAAAGAGTCCCTGCGAAGTCAAAGGACCGGCCTTCCAGGGAAAAAGAAAAAAGGGCGCGAACGCCAGCCACGAAGGGCAAAAAACGAAAAAAGAAGAAGATCGGGCTCGATACCAGTGTACCGAACCCAGCAGGAGGGGAACCGGCGTCGAACCGGAGATGAAAAATAGGGAAGGATCGCCAAAAAAAATCAAACTATTTTCCGGGATGACTAGGACACACGTCCGGTGGGCTTCACGGAAAAAGAGAGACTGAGGCAAGATGGCACCTTTAGGCGGGAAGGGAACCGCGCATGCATGCCTGCATTCCCAAAGGCTTTCATGGAAAGCTGGGGAAATGCTCCGCAAGGGCTCCATCGACGTTGATGTCACCCATATGTGAGGACTGACTTCCTGCTTGGTCCTGGAGAAAATGCTAATTCAAAGAACAGATCTGTGTCTGCCTTAGGAACCAGCATCAATCATGCTCCTATTTGGAAGTGGCACACTAGCTCACTGTAATAAAGCGTAGTTACTCACCTGTAACAGGTGATCTCCAGGAACAGCAGGAATAAGTCTTCACATATGGGTACCGTCGACACCGACGGAGCCTGCGTGGGAACGCTCCCCAGCGTCCCAAAAAGAAAGCTTTTGGTAGCCATCCACCACACATGTGTGCTGCCTTCCCTCCCAACTACCTCTCTCGCTTCAGTTGAGTTGAAAGCTGAGACCAAAGGAGAGAAGTAGAAGAAAAATAGAGGATAGAGAAAGACAACTCCTAGGGGAGGTGAGTGGGTTTGTGAAGACTTAGTCCTGCTGTTCCCGGAGATCACCTGTTACAGGGGAGTAACTACGCTATCTCCAGGAACAAGCAGGAATGTAGTCTTCACATATGGGGACTCCCCAGCTAAAATACCTAGGGATGACCCCAGCATGTTGCGGATCTAAGTAAGATGGGCCATGCTTCCTTCCAGGGACCTCAGGCATCCAAGAGAGGATGGTGGGAAGGAGTTTGAACTATGAATGGAAGAGATGCTGTAGAACAGCCTGACCGAACAAGGCATCCCGACGGGATTCCTTGTCCAAACAATAGTGGGCAGTGAAAGTATGAACAGAAGCCCAAGTTGCTGCTTTTGCAGATCTCATCAATAGCAAATGACTGAAGATTAGCTGTTGAGGCTGCCATGGCTCTAACATTGTGAGCCGTGACATGGCCTTCAAGAGGGATTCCCTTACTCTGATAGGTAAAGGAAATACAGTCTGCAAACCACTTAGAGAGAGTTCTTTTAGTGACTGGGAGTCCTAAATGACTAGAGTCAAAAGCCAGAAAAAGCTGAGAAGACTTTCTAAATGGCTGAGTTCTGTGAAGATAAAAAGCCAGAGCTTGTTTACAATCTAAGGTATGAAGAATTCTTTCCGCACTGGAGGCATGAGGCTTAGGAAAGAAGACTGGAAGATAAACCGATTGGTTTAAATGAAAAGGTGATGCCACCTTAGGCATAAAATGAGGATGAGTCCTCAAGACTACTTTGTCATGAAGAAACCTCGTATAAGGCAGGTCAGCCACTAAAGCCTGCAGTTCGCTAATGCGTCTTGCAGAAGTGATAGCAATTAGGAAAATGACTTTCCATGAAGAAAATTTAGCACCGAAGTCGCTAAAGGTTAAAAGGGAGGTTCATGAGTTTACCCAGAACAATATAAAGATCACATGCAAACGGAGATGGTTTGATGGTAGGTTTTGTTAAAAGTAGACCTCTCATAAACCTTGAAACAAGAGGATGAGAGGAAATTGGTTGTCCATCGAAGGGTTTATGAGATGCAGCAATAGCACTAAGATGGACTCTAACAGAATTCGTCTTGAGACCAGAAGCTGATAAGTGAAGGAGATAGTCCAGAAGGGACTCTACTGGTATCAAGAGCAGATTAAGTCCCCTCTGGGAACACCAGACTGAGAACCTCTTCCACTTAAAAGCATTAAGAACACCTTGTGGAAGGTTTTCTGGAAGCTAGAAGAATATCCTTCACTTGTGAAAAGCCTAGATCTTGAAATTCTATGCCTTGAGAAGCCAGGCCTTGAGATGAAGGGACTGAGGATTGGGGTGCAGAAGGGATCCATTGTCCTGGGACAAAAGATCCAGAGCACTCCCCAACTCCAGAGGAGTGGCTCGAGACACCTAAGAGAAGAGGATACCATGTTTGCCTTGGCCAACAGGGAGCTATGAGTATCATGCGACCTCTGTCTCTCTGGAGTTTGAATAGGGTTTTGGGGATTAGGGGAATTGGAGGGAAGGCATAGAGAAAATCCTGGCCCAAATGAAGCAGGAATGCATCCCTCGCTTGACAATTTCGAGCTGGAAGTCTGGAACAGAACAGGTGAAGTTTGGCATTCTGTGGACTTGCAAAGAGGTCTATGTCTGGAGTTGCCCAGACGTGAAAAACTCGAGCAAGTTGGTATGAGTGGAGAGACCACTCATGTGGTAACAGGACTCGGCTGAGCCTGTCTGCCCAAGCGTTTTGAATGCCTGGAAGGTATACTGCCAACAAATGAACGGGATGCTCTCTGGCAAAGGCCCACAGTTGCAAAGCTTTGTTGCATAATTGCAGAGAGCCTGTTCCACCTTGTTTAGGTAAAACATGGCCACCTGATTGTCGGTTAGCACCAGAACTGTTTTGTTTATGAGACAGAAGCAAAAGACTCGAATAGCCTTGGAAATGGCCATTAGTTCTAGGAGGTTTATTTGTAGAGAAGCCTCCTGTTGGGTCCAGAGACCCTGGGTAGACAGATTGCCCAAGTGGGCCCCCCAACCCACTTGGATGCATCTGTACGTTAGGATAGCCCTGCGGTAGGGGTTGCTGCAAAGAGAGCCTACTATAAGGTTTTCCAGAGACTGCCACTAATGCAGAGACGCAATCAGGCGTGTGGTAACCCTGATCTTGTCTGACATGCATCCTGAGGCCTGGGACCATTGGGATGCCAAAGGTCCACTGGGCCGAAGGCGTGCATAAGGAATCACATGGAACTGTAGATGCCATGTGTCCTAGAAGCCGAAGCATTTGTCAAGCAGTTAGGAAGGTTCGTAGCACTGCTGGAGATGCTAGTTCTATGATGCGCAGACATCAAGGCTCAGGCAAGAAAGCCTTTGAATGCTGTGTGTCCAAGCGAGCCCCTATAAACTCGAGGGATTGAGATGGGGTGAGCTTGGGACTTTGGAAGGTTTATGACCCATCCCAAGTACTGCAAAATTTGGCATTGCTCAGGAAAGAGCATGACTTGCTTCTAGAGCTGACAGTGCTCGAATGAGCCAATCATCCAAGTAAGGGAAGACAAAAATTCCTAGAGTCCCTCATAAATTCTGCTACTACTGCCGATGGGGGCGATTTTGTGAAGACTCGCTTGGAGTAGAGGCCAGGTCCAAAAGGAAGGACTCTGTATTGAAATATGCCTCCCTTGACTAGGAAATCGAAGGAATTTTGCTGTGATGCTGGGGCATGAATAAGAGATAATGTCATGTAAGCGTTGGCCCTTAAATCTAGAGAGCGATTTATCCACATAGCCAATCTTGCTCCGTGAAAAGGAGGTTATGGAAGAAGTGTGTGGCGCGAGGGCGATCATCTTGCAACCTTTTCTCGGCCTAGATATTTGTTCAGATTTCTTCTAAGGTCGCATGATTGGTCTTAGGTCCCCTGATTTCTTTGGAATGAGAAAATAGGGGGACATAGATTGCCTGTGCGCATCTGCTGGGACATGTGGTAACCATCTTTCTATAGGGGCTCCTTGTAGCCAGAAGAGTGGTGACGCTCTTTGCCCACAGACAGGTCCGAGACCGGTGGTTGAGATCTGAGAACTGCTTTATATTAACTGTGGAGGGGGGCTAAGCTGAGGAAATGTAAGCTTGTATTCGATCTCAGACTCACACTAGATAGAGTCCAATTTTCTGAGGTGATTTGTTGGGCACACTATCTTTTGGCTAAAATGGCAGGTGATAGCGTGGCCTGGAATATTTCAAGGTTCTGGGTCTTAGAACAGGAAGAAATGACTAAGTTCTCTAGACAACAGTCAAACGGCCTGAGGAGGCTGAGCGTGGCTGGGGGGCTTGCGGAGGTTGTGGGCCTATTGTCTAGGTTTGTTGTTGTCCCCTTTTGGTAACAAGAACCGTGTTTTGCTGGGTGGAAAGAGGAATCGGAATTTCTTCTTAGAGAAAAAGGGGTTTTTGAAACCTTTTTTCTTGGTCTGTGTTAGCTGTAGATTTTGACAATCTGGTCTAAAGTTGTATTATCAGTGTCAATTTCTGTTAGCCTTGAGGCTGTCCGAAATCCATGGTCA
Organism: Ichthyophis bannanicus; assembly: GCA_033557465.1. NCBI lineage: Eukaryota > Metazoa > Chordata > Amphibia > Gymnophiona > Ichthyophiidae > Ichthyophis > Ichthyophis bannanicus. The sequence continues at coordinate 298,339,351 of CM066042.1, forward strand.
TAAAGAGATTTCGTCCTGTGGTGGCATAGAATGTTTTTCCTCAGCTTATCTTGGCAGCCGCATTCCTGCAAGTCTGAAGCGCTGGAGCGCAAGTCATATGAGTTGGGCTGCCTGATGTATATTCAGTACGTTCTGGTTAATACATTCAAAATATCAAAGGTAATACGATTCATAAATTTTAGAGACACATTCTGAGTCGATTGTTGTGCTCAATAGTCAAATGATCTGTCTCGTTTATCCCCATTGAAAAGAAAAGAGTTCAAAAGTTTTCTAAGTCTTTTGTAACTCTCTTCATAAGAAACATTCCCAATAATATAAGGAACCTATTCTTCGCTGACAGCATGGAGGACTGGACAGCATCGAACGACCAACAGGCATCGCAGGTGTTCTTAGACTCATCACACCAGACGGCTGGTGGATTGAGAAGAGTGTCTTCTAGGGCATAGGCCTGCTTAATCCCGTCTCATGGCAAGACTCTCTACCCACGCATAGAATGATGGTGGTGAACTGAGTCTTTTGAAACCCTGGACAATGTGGTACTCGATACATAGTGTCAAGAACGTCTAGGAATGAGTGGAGATACTGTTAAAGGTAGGGCTTCCCATCATCCTTAACATTAGTATCATGGTAAGATCTGAGTGTATAGGGGAGGAGGGGCTCAGCTGCCTTCTCTTTGGAGGCAACAGATATTGAAGAATTCTCAATTCTTCCTGCTCTAGGCTGCCTTTTCAGGTACTATGCTGTATATGTCAAGTACTCCTTTGCCATAGTCACGTAACAAATCATAGAAAGACAATGTCCTCAGGGAGGGGAACATTCTGCGTTGAGGAGAAAGAGTTGGAATCTTGCAAAAGTTCATCCATTCTCTTGTACGGCGGTTGGAATCATCCAGTCAGTCATGTGAATCTGGAATACTCAAAAGGAGGCAGGCACGGGCGGTTACTCATCGAAGCAGATGGCATCGTATGAAACCGACACGAATCGGTACCTGATCCCGGTCGGCATGCTAGAGAGTAGATTCCAAGCGTCAAGCATCGGGGGAAGCATGCCTGTTGAAACAGGTAGCGCGCGAAGGTGCACTGGCCAACTGGTATCATTAACCAATTCCTGCTGAATCGTCTGCAGCCCCGTTAATCTGTACGCGACGGAAGTATTCTAAAAGAGTTCGCTATGAACTGTGCATTCGATAGCGAGTGAGTGTCTTGTCCCGCGTCTACTGACTGTCCGATGATGCTGCGTGGTGTCGGTACCGTCGGGTGGGAGAGGCCACATACACCGGCCATTATGGCAGCCAGTAGTTCCCTCGAGGTTGAGGCCAATCTGAAATCTGCCTGGAGTCCCTTATAAAGCTTTGGGATCCCGAAGTACTCCGGCGCCATGCTGTTTTGGCGGTAAATTGTCCGATGGGGCTAACACTCATGGCGATCGTCGATGTTTAGTAGGGAGATCTGACCCTTCGAGTGCCGGCTATATCTTAGGAAGTACTTGTGTTTATTTCACCGTAGATATCCGCTGGGAAGAAGTTGAAGGCCCTAGGAAGACATTGACGCTAATCAGGACGCTGTGTCTGAAGGCAAATAGGGGCCCTGAGTTTATTTGGGCCATACGATTTTGAAGACTTGCTTTAGGTAGGGTGCAACTTCCTGGAGGAAAGACACTCTGCCCGGGCAATAAGTCAGGACATAAACAGTTAGTAGACACCAGTCATGGAGGGGGTGTTGGTAATAGAAATTGTACGCCATGCCCAATTTAAACAATTTTTAAAATCTGCCAGTGTCTGGTTTTTTCCGTGGTATAGGAAAAAGAAGGGGGCCTAATATGCCCAAACTGGCGGCTTCGAAGCACTCATAGCTAGGGAATAAAAGAAATCCCTGAGAAACAAGGCACTAAAATTGAAAAAGTTTTTAGAAGAAAATAGAGAAAAGCACGCGGTGGTACTGGGTAGGCGTCAACGAGTTAATGCGCAGAACTCAGACCACAAAGAATATAAAAATAGAAAGGATTTTCGGGTCAAGCGACAGGGGAGCAGCGTCCTGTCGGCTCTACTCGTCACGGAAAGCAAAGAACATGAAGTGATACAGGTAGTTGGGTCGGGAAGGCAGGGCAGCGCATTATGCTGATGGATCTGCTCCCTAAAAAGTCTTTCTTTTTCGGACAACCTGGGGAGGCGTTCCCGCGCAGGTCTCCGTCGGTGTCGACGGTACCGCCTATGTGAAGATCTACATTCCTGGCTTGTTCCGCGGCTGGCGATCTGATGCTAGTGGGCATGCCGATTCCATAAAAAAGAAAAAAATGCATGCAGGGTCTCTTTTCAATCCTGTCGCAGAATTCCCCCCAACCAATCCCATATCAAAGTCTCTGCGCACGGGCACGTTTTATTCAAGCCATGTCAGGTAGCCATCAGGTTCTACCGTGTCTATATAAAAAAAAATCGCAGCTCGCTGTGCGGCTATAGATAATTGCTTGACATTACCATAATTATCGTCTCTGAGTTGGATGAGAGTAAAATTAACAAAGCGCTTTGGTGATCACAGTCTGGGCTGCAATGCTAGCGATTCCTCTTCCTTTAAACA